>JBANSL010000016.1:12022985-13395485 GCA_037127255.1 Persicaria tinctoria
AGGGTTTGGGTTTTTACTTGAAATCGGAAGATATTGAATTGTACTTTGATCTTTTTTGCAGATGACAGAGACAATGATGAAGAAAACCCGTGGCCGGAGGAGAATTCCGATTCAGAAGATCGAAAACAAGGTCAAACGGAGCGTGACCTTCTCAAAGAGGAAACAAGGTCTCTTCAAGAAAGCAAGTGAGCTCGCTACTCTCTGCGGCTCCGAGATCGCCATTGTCGTCTTCTCCGACGCTGGAAAAGCCTTCACTTTTGGTCATCCTAGTGCCGATTCTGTTGTTCAGCGATACGTTGGTGGATCTAATCCCTCCCATTCGACTACACAATCACGTAATTCGATGAATTCGATTTCTGCTCAATTTGGTTGTGATAACTCTATTGATAGGATGGGATTGGATGAGCTTATACTATACTCCAAGTACTTGCAAAATCTTCGGAACATAGTCGCTGCAAAAGCTACATCAATGGATTGCTCTTCTCCTTATGTGTCTGATCAATTGTTTGTGCAGGAAAATTCTGCTGAGACGCACTCCAAGTACTTGGAAAAACTGAACAGTTTTGATGTCGAAAGAGCTGTTGGGGACTGTCAGGGAATGATGAAGGAAGCTGTTGATGTAGTCGTCTCTTCAACGACCACGACCACTATTACTAATGATTGTTATAATGTGCAGGAAAGCTCTGTTGATGATGTGCTGCAACTAGACAATCTTGATCTCTCCAAACACTTGGAAGAGCTGATTGATTTTGATGTTTTTGACAGGCCAACGAAGTTCGTTGGAGAGGGGACAATGAATGATGGATATGTACAGCTGGCCTCTTCTTCTTCTTATCCAGCAGATTCGGATGTGGATGCTCAGTGGGGCAATTTTCTTTGCGATATACAGTGGGAGGAGGACACTGATTTCTTAGCTTCCTTCTTGCACCATTAGGTACCAAATCCTGTTTCAGGCAAGAAATCTGTGTCCTATTGTGGCAGAATTTGGGTCATTCGTAGTGAATTTGTTCGATCCCGACAGCAGTCCAAATCCTGGGCAGTAAATTCAGTAGCTAGATTTTTATGTAGTGGTATAGTAGTTGATGAATTCTTTTTAGTCCTTGGGTCTCCTGAACCTCTTACATACTGTGCTAGTGTACTAATTAGTAATTAGTCGGGCTCCCATTGTTGTCCTGTGTTGTTGGAGCCATCTTCTTAGACCCATGGTTTTCAATTCCATGATTGTACTCTCTCATTCAATCATTAATATCACACGAGTATCAATTCTTTTTAAAACAAATGCTTGTTATCTGCTTTCGCTAGTTGCTTCTGATTGCATTTTGAATTGGTTGCTGGTTAAGTTAGGATGACAGATGAGATCAACAACTGATTTGTACAACTCTGAACTCACTTGAATATATCATTGTGCATACTTACTTGTGCTTATTACACAGGGATATGCATATAATCAAAGGAAACTACAGATGCAATCCTACTAAGCAAGACATCGCCATCTTCCTCATCCTCATGTGAATTCAGAAACCTTTGTAAAACAATTGAAGGTAATGCCATATGCAACCCTACCTCTTTTTTTGTGTTCTTCGCAGTGTGCCTCAAATTGTTAGTCAAAATTGGATGCTTATAGATATATACTCCTTCGCAGTGTGCCTCCTTATATTTTTTAGCTTGAGATCTGTAATCTGTCCATATACCAATCAAATAAAACGGTCGTATGTAGACAGGTTGGAATACACTAATTCAGTACGTAGATATGTTCTTTCCCAATAAAATGAAATATTTTTTTAATGTTAGTCCATAATGTAATTATAGTATGCTTTCTATAAATGTACACAATGCAGGGAATGGAGGGAAGAGCCATTCAATCACGAAATTCCCAACCAACTAGAAAGAGAAACAATGGAAGCAAGCAAGAGCCTCTCACCATTGCAAGCCATTGCCATTGCTCTTTTGCTCATAGCGAGCCTCGAATCATGCAGCTCCAACCCCACCCTGATCCTGCCTCATGGTAGGTTCAAGGGGATGTTTGTTTTCGGGACCTCAGTAATCGACAATGGCAACAATAACTACTTGATTGGGTCCCTAGCCAAGGCCAATTACACGCCTTATGGCATAGACTTCCCTTTCGGATCAACGGGGAGGTTCACCAACGGAGAGACCATAGCTGACCGCCTTTGTCGCCTCCTTGGCCTTCCTCTCATCCCCGCGTTCTTGGATCCTCGGACGAAAGGCCCCTGCATTCTCCGTGGGGTCAACTTTGGCTCTGGCGGCTCTGGCATACTCGACACCACCGGCTCTCTCTTGGTATAATCTAAATCTAAATAGTTATACATTAACAATACTTATCGTTTATCAATTCGATTTTATATACAGTATATGTTTGCATATATTTATAGGGCGTGATCAGCATGAATCAACAAATCAATAACTTTGGGGACGTGACATTGCCCCAATTGGAGACCCTGCTAGGGCACGACACGAAGGAGATGCTCTCGCGATACCTCTTCATGGTCGCTACGGGGAACAATGACATCTCCGGCTACTTTCTCAATACGGCGGGCAGTGTCACATTACAAGTCTATATCGACGCACTCATCTCCAACTTATCTAACCAGTTGAAGGTATATATTAGAAAAAAATGGTTATAAAGTATGTTTAATTTGGAGCTTAATTTTTGTGTGTGATGGATGAAATTGAAATGCAGAAACTATATGGATTAGGAGGGAGGAAATTTGTGGTGGTGTCGGTGTATCCGTTAGGGTGCAACCCTTGGATAATGGAGTTGACCAAGAGTATCGGGTGCAACGGTGGGGTCAACGCGGCTGCACAAGCGTTCAATGCCCGGTTACTGGATCTGGTTGATTCGGAGCTCAGGCCGAATCTACCCGGATCCGATTTTGTTGTGGTGAATACTTACAACATCATCACCGACGTCATCAATGATCCTCTTCCCAGAGGTGAGTATCGATTACACAAAAAATAAAAGCTTTTCTTGTTGAGGAAATTTTGGCAATATATATATAATTATGATATTTTATTATAGGCATGTCGAAATAATTAATTATATAGTCTCGCCACTTGGAAAACTGATCAGTGATAATATGGTCACTTTCAATTATATTTGGTGTCAAACTTGTGAATTAAATGCTATAAAAATTGAATAATACGGTATTATATTTGATTTTGTAGATCTCGATCATCAATTAAAATGATATCCCAAAATTGGATAATATTATTAATTAGACATCCAGCTGCTACCTTTTTTTGTTTAATTAAATGCTACCGAATTATTGGAAAGTATTACTATATTTATCTACCTAATACTCCGTAACTGTTAGCGCCCTCAATTCTTTTTTAGTCAATTAAATGCTTTCTAATGTGTATTACACATTTTTCTAAACAGAATATTTAATTTTCTTTTTGGGTGTGTCCATTGATATACATTAGAAAAATCGATTAAATAATATATAATTTGTTAGATTAGCTGGGAGTACGTACTATATAGCTTGTAGATGATGGTGAATTGGTGATTAGTAGTGCATTTATGATGGTGGAAATGCAGGATTCAAGAATGTGAGTAGTGCGTGTTGCGAGCTAAAAACCATTCTAAACTTGGCGATATCGTGCAAGGAGAACGGGAGAGTGTGCCCTAACAGGGATAGCTTCGTATTCTTCGACGGCCAACACAACACAGAAGCCATCAACGCTATCATAGCAGCCAAGGCTTTTGATTCATTCAACACATCCCAAGTTTACCCTTTCAATCTCCACCAACTCGCCTCTCGTGTTTAATCATGTTATCAAACATCCATCTCCTTACATGAGATACTACGCAATGTTACTTCAAATTACTCAAAATATATCATATATAATGACATTTCCTATGATTAGCAGGATTTTTCGATCTTCATCTATTAATTATCATCGCTGAGATATAGTCAAAAGATTAGGAAGCCCGGGAGGTTAGGTTATAAGATCAATTTGATCATAAATATTAATACGCAGTATAGAAATAGAAGGCAGCCAACTTGGGATTAATAGATCAAGATAATTATCCTGCATAATGCTAATCATGGGACCATCACTAGAAGAAGAAGAAGGTCTTTTGCTTGCCTTCTTAGTTGGGCAATTCTCGCATAAGTAGGTGCTTCACCATGTTTGTCCCCATACTATATAATACCATAACGAATACGGTACGTGTATATACATGCATCTCCTCCAATGGTATGTTGTTCTCCTAACGAATACGGTGTATATCTCATAACTTGATTGAGGATATGTTATAAAATAAAATGGGTGGTTCTCTACAACCAACATACTGAGACATATCACAAAATATAACACCAACAAGCAAAATAATGCAAATTGGATACGGGAAATGGAAGTAAATGCGTTATAAATATTAAATCAATGGAAGACTAATATATAAATCAATATTCTAAAATGGGTACAAGCACAACACCCAAAATACTTGAAATAGTAGGAGTGAAAATAACTAAACTCGGTTCATTATTCTAGAAATTTATACCTTAAAACAAAGTACTAAAAATGATGTAGTAGACTTCTTTATTCTCCAGCGTCTCGAGACCATTTACCTAAACTTGTGGACTAGAGAATGAAGTGTAGTATACAAACCAGAGACCCAGCAATTCAAAGGAAAAAATTTAGGACGATTAGTCTTTTTACAACTATAAAGTGATAGAAAAGTAAAATGTTCAAGATTTCGTCTACCACCCATTGACCATAAAAGGGTATAAGTAATTGTAGACTAAAATTAAAATTAGAATTTAAATGTATGTGTGGATACATGACTCGTTTGTTTAGAATAACATAATCGGATGATTCATAAAGACTGAGTGTTTGAATGGGATGCGGATCCAAAAAGCCTTAGGAATCATATTCCGATTATGAAAGGAATATGATATTAGCGATACTAAATAGGAGCCACCTATTAATAAGTTGTGATATAACAATAATGCAATTATATTTGTTTTTTAGTTAAAGGACATGTACGTGGTACTAGTTTCGGTCACATAGGACATGAGATGACTTATTACATGTAGGTAGATGTAATATTCGATCGAGTGATTAATTTACAATTTCAAAATGAGCATCTCATAAGACATTTAGAGAGTAAGGTATAACCTCGAATGATTTTACCATTTTTTTAAGACACAAATAATAACAAATATTCCAAACGACTAGAAAGAGAAACAATGGAAACAAGCAATCTCACCATTTTAAGGGTGTGTTTGGATTCCAAATGCATTATCATTATAATGCAAAATGATAAGGCGGTGCTTGGTTAACAAAAATTTTAGGCGTTTAAATTATGATATTTTTGGATTTCAATATATATTAATTAAAATGCAATTATTTTATCTCGATTTATGTGATTATTTGGTTAAATTACTGTTTTAACTTGGTTTTTACGAGATTTTTATTTTTACAACCAAACGGACACATAAAATGAGGTAAAATAATTGTATTGTAATGAAAATGCAATGGAATCCAAACACACCCTAAGCAATTGCCATTGCGCGCTCTTTTGCTCATAGTGAGCCTCAAATCATGCAGCTTCAACCTCGTCCCGATCAGAGGCGGAACTACTTGGGGGCCAGGGATGGCCCTGCCCCCCACAAGCTTTTTTTTTTTTAATATATGGGTAAATATATATATAGTAATTATATGTGATATTAATAATGAAAGAGTAAAATAATAAATAATTTAGTTGTTAAAGGGTAACCACTTTAATTTAGAGATTAGAGATTCAAGTCTTTATACCTTTAGTTTGAACAAATTTTTGTATCGATGATTTTTTTAAAATTAAACATTTAAACTAATATTTTATAGTTTTTTCAATGCTTTTTTATTATAAACAAAAATCATTTTTAAAGAAATTTTTAGTATACATTCAATTTTTGTTTTTACCATTTTTTTTAAAAGAAATTAAACATTTAAACTATAATTTAATAGTTTTTTTTTACAAAAATTTTGAAACAATTTTATTTATAATAAAAAAAATCCACATTTTTTCAGTATGTCCCCTTTTTTTTCGATTTTTCACAAAGAAATTGCATATTTAAACTACAAATTTTAAGCCTTTTTAATATTTTTTTAAAATTTTGTGCTTGATAAACAAAAAAAAAACTAATGTAAAATTTCGGTCCCTCATCACCGGGAGTCTAGTTCCGCCACTGGTCAAGTACGCCAGGCGAGAGATCGACCTTTTCCCGGCCGTTTAGTTACACAATCGGCCGGTTTATATATTTTCTAGTTTTTGCAAAATCAAATTAAGGATGCAATTAATCTTCATGCACGTTATTTGACAGTTTTTTTCGTTTCGGCTATATACACCGCAAATCCACACGTCCTTAAAGACGTGCATGCACGTCCTTAATGACGTGCAGGTGGGTTTACAGCCACCCGAGCCCGGACGTGCAAGCACGTCTTTATTTTTTTTTAAAAACGTGCTTGCACGTCCTCTAAAATCGAAGCCGACGTGCTTAGTCGTTCCCAATTCCATCCAAATCCAGAGAGAAAGAGAGAGCGATTGCCGGAGAGAGAGAGATTGCCAGAGAGAGAGAGAGAGAGACATCGAGAGAGAGAGAGATGGAGCCGGAGAGAGAGCTGGAGGCAGAGGCGGTGGTGGTGGAGTCGGTGGTGTCGATGGAGGAGACGACGGAGGTAGTGGAGCTGGTGGCTGAGGAGGGTGGTGGTGGGGCGGTGCCGATGGAGGCTGAGGAGGGTGGTGGTGGTGGTGGTGGATCCCCTATTACCGCCGCGTAAGCGGCGGACTATGGAGATGTCTCCGGTCCCGACCCCACCGGTATGTTATTTGAATTATTTATTTTGTTTGATTTATTTTTATAGTTTTATAATATAGTTTGATAGATTATAATATAGTTTTATAATATAATTTGATAGATTATAATTGATAATATATAGTATTTATGATTTTTTATATGTTTATAGTATATAGTTTGATAGAAAATAATAAAGTTTTAATTTGATAGAATATAATAGATAGTATATAGTTTGTATGGTTTGATAGTATATAGTTTTTATGGTTTATAATATAATTTGATAGATTTAATTATAGTTTGCAAATAAAGTACAAACTAGATTAAAATATATTAAAATACATAGAAATAAATAAAAATTGAAAGACAATAAAAAACATTAAAAGCGATTAATATCTTAAAAGACATTAAAACATATTAAAATACATCAAAAGATATTAGAATAAATTAAAATAAAAACATTAAAATATATTAAAATATATAGAAATAAATCAAAATTGAAAGACAATAAAAAACATTAAAAGCGATTAATATATTAAAATATATTAAAACATATTAAAACATATTAAAATATATTAAAATACATCAAAAGACATTAGAATAAATTAAAATAAAAACATTAAAATATATTAAAATACATAGAAATAAATTAAAATTGAAAGACAATAAAAAACATTAAAAGCGATTAATATATATTAAAATATATTAAAAGACATTAAAACATATTAAAATATATTAAAATACATCAAAAGACATTAGAATAACATTAAAATACATTAAAATAAAAAATATTAAATATATTAAAATATATTAAAATACATTAATACATATTAAAAAGATATTAATAGTCAACTGGATCATAATAACAGGTCGGAAGACTATTGAGGGGATGGTACCCTAAGCCTAGTTTTTTTTTATGTTGGTTGTCAGATTGTACTGTTTCCTGTTTTGTAAAATTGCAACTTAATCTTGTTGATTGTCTTTACGCGCGTCTAATTGTCAGATTGTGTTTGTATATAAATATTGGTAACCGTACCTGATATTCTTGCTGATTATGATACCAGTTGAGATTCGTCACTCAACCTATTATTTGGCTATTTAAAAAAAATCATCAATATGTACAATTCATGTTAGATTAAGTTTTCCAGCGGTGCAGGGGCTCTTCAACCCTTCGTTGCCGCCGCAGGGGCTCTTCCAGCGGCCACTCCTGGTGGTCTCTTCAGCGGGATCCCTGGCGGCCTTGTCCCACACCCCTGAGGGCCTGAGGCGGGTCCCGGAATGGCCAACCCTCTCGGGTCCTGGCTGTGGTGCAGCGCTGGTGTGTTTCTCCCTCCGTCCTCCGGGCTGCTGGTGCCGCTTCTTCATCCGCCGCCTTCCTCCCCAACTTCTTCACCATCCGCAGGCGTCCTACAGGTGGTCTGCTCTTGACGCTCCTCGTCAGACGGGAGTCCGAACCTATAGTCGCCGAACTTCTCCTCTCCAACCTCCACCGCCAGTTCCAACCCCTCTCTCTCTCCCCCCTCCAGATTTATCCCCCAACCACTCCTCCAACCTCTCTCCGGAAAGAAACTGGCCGCTCTAGATCTTGAACATGCATGAACAACCCTCCCGCCTCAAGCCCTCCTGACCATCCTTTTACACCCTCTTACCAATCCGCCTCTCCCTTCTCACCCACCCTGGCCTCTCAAGTGCCCTCTTTGTCTCCCATACTCTCCCACTGCTAAAACACCCTGTTTCAATTCAAAACTAGATCTACAAAATCGGAGTTGTCAACATGCAAATCCAAATCCATCCCTTTCACCAAAATCTGAGTTTATCTCAATCCACAAAAGAGAAAAACCCAAATCTGATTTTATCCCCCTCCTATCCTTCTTCCAACATGTTGATGGTGCTCGAATCTACGGCCCCTGGGTCTAGCTAGATCCGACATCCACCACCTAAATCTATCTCCTCTTGGTCGGTCTGATCTCCATCGTTTGAAGTTAATCTCCTTCGATGGATTTGCAGATCCGGCCTCCTCCATAGCCACAAATAAAAAAAAGCAGTTTTAATTAATTCACAAAATACCCTTGTTGTGCAACCTCTAATCTCAAGTTTTCCGATTTGAGGCATCATATACAACAATATCGTGGAGCGAGTTTTCTCGCTTCCGTACCTTGGTCCAATTCCGCAATCATCACCGCAACCATAACCGTGTCCAAGCCATCAGAACCGTTGCTCGCTGCTGGATTTGGATCCAAACCCGCATCCCTCACCTCTTTCTATGCCATCTATGTCAAAGCCAACAACTTCCCTAGCTTGCATGCAAGCCGTCTAAGCCATCGAGAAGGATCAGATATCAAGAAATTAGTCTTTTATTGTAATTTTATCTCTAATTGTAATCTTAGATTTAAGTTAGTGTTTTATCTCTAATTGTAACATTAGATTTAAGTTAGTGTTTTTTTTTTACTGGCGACACTCTGTGTAGGGTTTATCAAGCCATCTTTTGATGGCTTCAAGATCACTTCGTCGATCTACTTCTTGTCTAATGTAAAAAAAAATAAAAAATGTTAGATTAAGTTTTCGATCAGTTGTATCATTATGTATATATTCCGTATGAAATATTGTGGGGGAGTACTGGAGTAGTACACCACGTACCAAACCCCTACATTTAATACACAAATTGAGTTTTCGATCAATTGGATCATCCATATATATATATATATATATATATATATATATATATATATATATATATATATATATATTCTCTTATTATTATTTTTCTTTTTTTCTTCATCTCTTTCATACGTACATTTACATATTTTTGATGAAGCATAACTTTATGATAAACATTATTTTTACCATATTTATATATATATATATAATGTGTCAATACCTTCTTAATTTAAAGTTTTTCAACTAATCACAATTTTCTCTTATTATTTTTTTTCTTATTTTCTTCATCTCTTTCATACGTACATTTACATATTTTTATGAAGCATAACTTTATGATAAACATTATTTTTACCATTTTCTTAAAGATTTGAAGTCTACTTTCATTGTGTTATCCTAACTAATTGTATTAATATTTTATAATATTAATTTGAAGTCTACTGCATGTCGACGCCGCTGCTGTAATTAGGAAAGATTAGGTAATTGAGTCCTCAAAGGGATCTCATTCTATCTCCTCATATATATTGGTATGATTACAAGATATTACAATATCAACAATATCAAAGATACGATTTACCAAATCGTGTATATCTCTCTATCCTAAGACCCCCCCCCCCCAGTCGAAGAGGGAGAAGAGTGGATGTTGAGACTGGCTCGAAAGGCGGTAAACAGTGGAGATGGCAAGCCTTTGGTGAAGATGTCTGCATATTGATGTGTGGAGGGAACGTGAAGAACACGAACGTGTCTCAAGGCAACCTTTTCGTGCACAAAATGGATGTCAATCTCAACATGTTTTGTCCGCTGATGTTGAACGGGATTTGAGGAGAGATAAACGACAGAGACATTATCGCAGTAGACAAGAGTTGCTTTGGCAAGAGCAACCCGCAACTCGGTAAGAAGGTTTCGAAGCTAACACGTCTCAGCGACAGCGTTTGCGACGCCCCTATACTCAGCCTCAACACTAGAACGAAAGAGCGTAGCTTTCCGTTTGGATGACCATGAGACCAAATTGACCCCGAGAGGTAGATGCAGAAACCGAAGGTGGATCGCCTAGTGTCTGGACAGTCGGCCCAGTCGGGTCAGAGTAGGCGGTAAGGCTCGTGGGAGCGGTTCTTCCAACATGAAGGCCCATGTCAAGGGTGCCCTGAACATACCTCAAGATGCGCATGAGAGCGCCAAAGTGTTGCTCACGGGGATCATGCATAAACAAGCACCCCTGTTGAACGACATACGCAATGTCCGGTCGAGTGAAAGTGAGATATTAGAGGCACCGGCTAGGCTGTGGTAGTAGGTGGGATCGGCCACAAGGGGACTCGTCGAAGCACTGAGCTTGGCCATTGTGTCGACAGGGGTGGACGCCGGCTTGTAAGAGGTCATTTTGGCTTTGGCTAGGATTTCCTTGGCATATTTGGTTTTGTTTAGGAACATGCTAGAGGTCGACCTGGTGATGGAGACACCCAAAAAATAGCTCAGGGAGCCAAGGTCGGTCATAGCAAATTCAGTGCTGAGGAGAGTGGTGAGACGGCGCGGGAGGTCGGTGGTGGAGGCCGTGAGGACAATGTCATCAACATATAGGAGAAGGTAGGCCGTATTGTCACCGAACTGGCCGGGAGCAATCAGACTTGCTACTGGTGAAGCCGATACGGTTTAAGAACATGGAAAATCGAGTATATACCACGCTCTCGGGGCTTGTTAACCGATGCCATATAAGGATTTGCGGAGGAGACTATTGTAAGGAGGAAATCGAGTATGAATTATAATAAAATAGATCAAACCAGATTTAGGCCCACGCAAATAATTACAAGACTCCCTCCAATGTAGTAAGAGAAAGTCAGGATCGATCCACGAGGAAGCGTGTCAGCGGATCCTAGGCAGCTGTAAATCTCATAGAAAAGCAAACAGAAGACAGAAACAAAGAAACAATGAAAGAAAGACAAACGAAAGCAAGAAATAAAAGCAAGGACAACAACTACTCGATCTCGACAACAGCTACTCGAGATCGACAAACAACAGCAGAAACAGAAACTCCAGATTCGACAACAACAATTCGATCTAGACAACATCCAACTCGATCTCAACAAGCAGCTAACTCGAGATCGACGACAGTTACTCTAGATCGACTACAATAGACATAAACTTTAAATCGCAACTTTGAACACATATTCGCAGATTTCGATAGAAATAAACTCAATATATAAAGAACTTCCAAAGCCAGGGTATCAACACCACAACGATAACCCTGCAAAGTAACACATAAAGGCATAAAAGATCATGCTTTCCATCAAAATAACTTTCGTTATTAACAAATAGGCATATAGAGGCTTTCGCATAAACCCTAATTGTTACTAACCCTTTTCACATAATTAACCCAAGTTGCATTAAGATCACTTTCGCTTCAATAACACAAAGAATGATCACCTTCAACTCTCGCAAAAGAATCATGCTCATAGGGATAGAAGACGAATTGCATCAAAAGATTGTATCTTTACCGCATCACCTCACATGGCCACCGTCGGGCTCGCCCCAGCCCCAGAAGTGGATGGACTACTCGCTCCTCATTACAATAGCAGACATTGATGTATGAAAAGAAACTTGCATTAAACTAAATTCAAAGCCTTTACAATCCCAGCAATCCAACTTTCGTTGAATGCCAAAACCCTAAAACCTCTGAACTCCTAAACCGTCTCTGTGGAACTACTTCTCTAACTTGTGAATTGAATGAATGAAAAACCAACCCCTAAGGCTTTATTTATAGCCTTCTATTCCTTGCTATTCAAGGATAGAATATCTCTATCTTTATCTAAATCTATATCTAAAAGCTTAATGATAAATAAATGCAATTAAGGAATTAAATCTATAAGGGAAATAAATCTAAAATAGGTAGAATATCTTCCATGTGTTGATAGGTCTTCTCCATAGATAGAACTTGATAGATGTAGGATAGATCTCGGATTCCTTCTCCTTCAAGGAAAGCAAAACCGCGTCGGACAACTCGGACAACTCACCGCGTAACGCGTCTTCAGAAGATCTCCTCTAGATCGAGTAAGATTTACTCGAGATCGAGTAGCTGGGTCGTCGACTATGGCTCGGCTGGCTTGGTCGAGCAGCTGGTGCTCGTCAGGCTCGGATCTTGGCTTCTGGGTCCTCAATCACGACAAACTTCCTCGAGATCGAGTAGGTTTTCTTCATCGACTGGGTGGCATGGTGTTGTCGAGTAGTCTTCCTCGACACTGGCTCGGATTGGCGCCATGGTGGTCCTCGAGATCGAGTAGGTTACTCGAGATCGAGTAGGGTTGGCTCGACTTCTCCGTCTTCGGCTTCTCGACTTGTCACAACTCGTCGACTCCGGACATGGCATCACAGTGTTGTCGATCTCGATAAGATTCCTCGAGATCGAGTTGGCTTCCGGGAGTCGGTTTGTCTCTGACTCAGTTTCTCGATCAGTGCTTAGCCGACGAGGTCTGTGCTAGGACACCGTCGTCGAGATCGAGTAAGCTTACTCTAGATCGAGTAAAGTTGGGCTCCTAGCTTGATTCGACTGGTTCCGCTGCTTCTTGACCTTGGACTTCTGTAGTTGATTTCCGAGCTTTTCTGACCTTTCTCAGAACTGCTGTAATTTGCCTCGAATTCTGCGAAATTAAACAGAAACTGGTGTAGATTCCATAATTTGACAAATAAACATAAACTACATAGATTCTGTACTATTCTAGCCCATATGCATGAAATGTATGCAGAAAACGATATAAAAGTTACTATAAAACATGGCAGATTCAGCTCACAACAGAGACATACATGAGAGGGGCGGTCGGGATTCTTGAACCCAGGAGGTTGGTGCAAGTAAACGATCTCTTGGAGATGGCCATGGAGGAAGGAATTTTTAACATCGATCTAGTTGGTGAACTAGCCAATTGTTTGAAAGGGTGATGCTAAGGACGGTGCAGATAGTGGCCGATTTGACCACGAGGCTAAAGGTCTCATCGCAGTCGATGCCCGCTTGCTGCAATTTACCGTTGACCACCAGTCTAGCCTTGTAGCGTTTCAGGGACCCATCGGACATGTACTTGTTCTTAAACAACCACATGCAGTGAATAATGTTAGAACCTCGGGGTCTCGAAACAAGGTCCCAGGTGTCATTTCTAATAAGTGCACTATACTCGTCATTTGTGGCATGTTGCCAATTCGGGTCGTGCATTGCTTGGGTATGGGATTTGGGTAAGGGCGAGGGCTCGGTGGCAGTGGGCGAGAGGGAATACCGAGGGTTGGGTTTGATGATGTCGTCTTGGCGGCAGGTGACCATAGAATGGGTGGGTTGTGGAGGGTTGGGTGGCGGCGATGGTGGGGCAGCCGCGGGTTGGGTAGGTGTAGGAGATGGTTGCTGGGTGAAGAGGTGACGGAGAAGGAGAGGCGAGGGGTCTACTTGGGGCTCGGGCATGGGTAGGAGAGGTGGGTTGTGAGGGTAAGGGAAAGTCTCCTCATCAAAGGTCACATAACGGGAGATCACAACTTTGTTGGTGTCTAAGCGAAGACACCGGTATCCCCTGTGGTTTGCTGAGAGACCGAGGAACACACAACGAGTGGAGCTAGGTGCAGGCTTGTGTGGCATGGTGGCACTCATGTTCGGAAAGCATAGGCATCCAAAGACTCGAAGGTAGGCATATCTCGGGTGGCGATTGTAGAGAGCAAAAGTGGGTGTTGGAGCCGAGAGAGCGGTGGATGGGAGGATGTTGTGAAGGTAAGTGGCCATGTCACATGTGGAGTGCCTCGGCATATAATTGGCTAGGGAGATTGGCATGATAAGGAGACTTCGGACTTTGTCGTCGAGGGTACGGAGGATACGCTTGGCCTTGCTGTTTTGTGGAGAGGTTTTAGGGCAGGAGAATCGAATGGTGGTGCCTTGCTGTAGGCAAAATTGATGAAAGGAGTTATTGTCAAATTCTCCGCCTATGTCATATTGGTAGTTTCTGATAACCCGATGAAATTGTGCATTGACAAATGTGTATTGGGTGATTTTGGTGAAAGTTTCGGACTTGTGTTTAAGGGAAAAACCCAAACAAAGTTAGCATAATCATCCAAAAGCACTAAATAAAAATGAAAACCACAAACATTTAATACCGGAGATGTCCATAAATCACAATGAACAATATCAAAGCAATCAAAAGTTTGTGAATGTGAAAGGGAAAATGGGAGCAATGTGACAAGACAAACGCACGGCCTTAGAATCGGCCTTATTGAAACCAATATTGCAACTATGACGGGAAAGGGCTTGAACGACATGAGCACCCGGATGACCTAAGCGAGCATGCCAAACGGAGCTAGAGGCGGCAATGAAGAGGGCGGAGGGATTGGCGGAGGTGGAGTTGGTGGTGAGGAGGTAGAGCGTACTCGCACTATTGCACCTCAGAGTTGTGTCCCCGGTATTTAGAACTGTGCATAACCGGGTACCCGACACGACACGGTTAACCGTGTCGGGTACCCGAAACTATTAACGTTGAAATCATCGATCCGTATACGATACGAATAATACCGGATACCCGACACGAAATATGAAACGGTTTTGTGTCGGATATTCGTGTAATCCGACACGAACCGTTTGTTGACTGGAGGGTGTTAGCTGGAGACGGAGGGAGAGGCAGTTGTCGAATCCGCGGAGGTCTGGGCGGCGGAGGGAGAGGCAGTTGTCGAATCTGCGGAGGTCTGGGGAGTGGCGGAGGAGACGACAAACATCTGGTGGCGATTGGCGCTTGGGCCAAATAATGGAGCGTTTACGGTTTAGTTAAAAAAAAAAAAAAAAAGAAGCAAGAAAAAAATGGGCCGAGTTGGAGTCGAACTCCCGACCTCCCATACGCTTCCAAAAAAGCCCACTTGCCATCTGAGCCATTTTAACACTATGTCCTTTTAGGAAACTATAATAATAATATTACGTTTTTTCTGTTTAAAAATATAAAAAATTTAAACGGTTCGTGTCGGGTATCCGATAAGAGGATATGCCCGATCCGAACACGAACCATTTAATGTCGTGTTTTAGCGGTTCGTGTCATTATCGTATCGTGTCTTTTCGGTTTCGTGTTTTTTCGTGTCATGTTTTCGTGTCGTGTTTTCGGTTTCGGGTTTTTTCTGCACACCCCTACCGGTATTGAGATCCTTCACAGAAAAGCCAAATGGGTCAAATTGGATAACCACGTTATTATCAGTAATAAATTTTCGTACAGAGACAAGGTTTTTGACAATTTTGGGTGTGTGGAGAACATTGTTTAGGCGGAGTGATGGGGTTTTTGTGAGGTTAGCATTCCCCGAACCAACAACAGGTATTGATGTCCCATTGCCAACGAAAATTCGATGTAAAATGGACGAATTAGAATAGGCAGATGAGATGATACCTTGATCATTTGTGATGTGGGATGTAGCCCCGGTATTCATGTACCAATTTTCCTCCGGAGGTTGGAGGGACATGGTGTTGAAGGCAGTGCCGATGTCGGATGGTGACGGGGCAAACTGGGGCTGAGTGTAATATGCCTGGGGCTGCTGCGGTGGGCGGTACCGGGGAGGCGGCGGAGCGGTCGGGTAAGGACACGAGGGCTGGGGCCACTACTGTGGTGGCTGGAAATAGTAGTAAGGGTAGGGTGGCAGATTTGAGGGACACTGCTGGTGGCGCCCGTGGCTGCGGTTTCCCAAGCCGCGACGATTGTGACGGCCACCTCTGCCCTGGGATCGACTGGTGTGGTGAGGTCTCGAGTCCGGTTGCGTGGGCGGGAGATCGCCGGAGCTAATGAGCACCTGTTGAGGGTCCGAGTCGCGACCCTTGCACGCCTCTTCGCGAGAGAGCATGTTGCAGGCGATGATGAAGTCAGGGAGCTGAGTTTGTTGACTAATGAGGCTGTCGACGACATCGTAATCGGAAGACAAGCCATTGATTAGTGGAAGAGTAAGACGCTCTTTGATCACCTTGTGATCAACGTCCCGAAGTTGATCGAAGATCTTCTTCAACGCCTAACAATAGGCGGTTGTGTTGGGGAATTTTTTTAGACGGGCGTTGATGAAGCGATTTTCAGATCGGTCACCCGTGCCGATTTGTTGTTGTGAAAAAACCCTTTGATGCGTTGCCAAACTTCCCTAGTCGAGGAGCCCGACTTGATTACCGTCAGCAACAACTCCTCGGAGATCGTCGCATAGATCCATGAGAGGACGATCGAGTCTAATGGTTTCCGGCGAGCATCGGAGATGCCTTCCGGACAATCGGAGCCATCGATGTGATGCAACACATCATGAGCGGTGACAATAACTTGGAAGAGCTCAACCCAAGTATGATATTGAATTTTGTGGAGGTCAACAGTGAGAGGGATATGGTGTTTGACGTTTGAGACAGATTGAGCAAAATGAAACGGGGTGGCGGCGGCGCCGTTAGGTTGCGGATTGGGATCGGCCATGGGAATCGTTGGGGATCGATAGGGTTCTTGAGATCGGGTTAGGAAAACCGTTGCGGAATGATACGGTGTAATTAGGAAAGATTAGGGTAATTGAGCACACAAAGGGATCTCATTCTATCTCCTCACATATATAGGTATGATTACAAGATATTACAATATCAACGATATCAAAGATATGATTTACCAAATCCCGGATATCTCTCTATCCTAACCACTCCCTCCTCCAAAAATCAAAACACCTCCATTCTATTGCTTCATATGTCCTTCTGAGTATTCATCATTTTCTTTTTACTTTGCCTTCTTTCTTGATTTTTACTTTTAAAAGGCCGAATTGATTAGATTTTTCCCGGCCTTTCTTTTCTTCTCATTTTTGCTATTTTTTTTTGTTTGGATTGACTTTCCTGGGTAGGTTCTTCCTTCATTTTTGCTTTGCTTTTGGATTCATGTCTTCTTGCTTTTCGATTTTGAGCAAAGGTTAGGTTGATTTTCGTTTCTAGGGTTTTTTCTCTCGGTTGATTGTTAAGTGACAATTTGGTAAATTTTATACATATCTCATGTGTTTACCTTATTCGATGACTTTAATTAATTTTTAATATAAATATTCAACCATCTTAATTAGTTACAAAGTTTATCTTAATTTTTTTATCTTAATTAGTTAGCGAGTAATACAACTAGTCAGAGGAATTCTTGCGAACATTTAAATTGGGCCTCACGAATGGACAACTGCACAGGCCCATCCGGAGACTACATGCCCATTAGGTGGCCCAATTAAGCCAGCAGTATCGTTAATGTAATCATATATAAGCTCCGAGTGAGTTCCGCTCCTTCGCCCTCTCTTTGCATATACTAGGGTTTTGGTGTGCGGTATCTCTGGTTTGATTTGCTCAGCACCAACCCTAGCAATGGCGGAACAGGTTCTTTCTCTCCTCCTCGCTCGTTTTTCTCTGCTGAATCCCAACTATTGTACTCATTTATTAACCTTTTTTCTGTTGGCTTGATTGTTTGTTTAGACCGAGAAGGCCTTTCTCAAGCAGCCAAATGTGTTCCTTAGGTAGTTTCGAGATCTGTTTTTCTATCACCTGCTTGTCTACTTGTTGATTATTTTGAACACCGTTCCTTATTTTGTTGTTGATTTTTATAGCTCGAGGAAGTCCGGGAAGGGGAAGAGACCTGGGAAGGGAGGAAACAGGTTCTGGAAGAGCATTGGTCTTGGTTTCAAGACACCTAGAGAGGCCATGGAAGGTTTGTAGCTCGTGATTGAATGGTTTCTTAGCCTCGTTATTTAAAAAAAAAAATGACTTTTACAATTTGATTTGATCTGTTCTGTCATATTGTTGTTGATTTTGGATTCTATATTTTTTGTGCTTTCTATTTGTTATTGATCTGTTCTGTGCTTCTTATGTGTATTTGAATGTACTCGTTTTCAATTCTATGGAAATGTGTTTCATGATTTGTCAACTTACATTATTCAAATTCATGGTCAGAGATAGCCTTTAATTTGGTGTAACTTTTGCCTCAAATTCCATGTGAAGCTAATAGTGTTAGATGGTATTACGGTAGTCACTAGTCAGAAATAATCTAAAACTTGTATATATCTATATGCTCTCTCGATTCAGGTTGCTGTAATGTATATCTAGTCCCTCATAGTCCTGCTGTAAGTGTGAATTTATTTTATCCTTCACGCATTTCCACATCTATCATAACAGGTTTTATGGTGTGTCATGTTGTTTTGTACATGTGATGATTGATTGCATATTTTCGTGTGTGATATGTTTAGTCCAAATGGATTGTCGCCCACAAGGAATTCATTTGTGCATTTTGCTATCCTTAGGTACATATATTGACAAGAAATGCCCTTTCACTGGCACCGTCTCTATCAGAGGCCGCATCCTTACTGGCACATGCCACAGTGCTAAAATGAATAGGACCATCATTGTGCGCCGAAACTATCTTCACTTTGTCAAGAAGTATCAAAGGTGAATGATCATAGATAGTAGTAATTCACGCTGCTTACCGTTCTGAGTCCAGTTTTGTGATCGCTTTATGGTGCCTGCTATCAGGTATGAAAAGAGGCATTCCAACATTCCTGCTCATATCTCCCCATGCTTCCGTGTGAAGGAGGGAGATCACATTGTGATTGGCCAGTGCAGGTAAGTGACCTCGAATAGCTATTCCTGTGTCGTTTTAGTTGTGTTGTTGGTTCATTGTTATGTATTTCTTGCTTCTGCGATTTTCAGGCCATTGTCTAAAACAGTGAGATTCAATGTGTTGAAAGTTATTCCTGCTGGTTCATCTGGTGGTGGGGGGAAGAAGGCATTTACTGGATTATGAAGTGACACAGGTTTTAGCTCTTCTACTATCTGGATAGATTGATGTGGAAGCGGTGAAGAGACCTAGGCATTTCCAAATTTTCCATTTCAAAACCTTACTCAGCAATTTTGTGCAATTGACTTGAATTATAATCTACATTGTTATTGGGATATATCTGTATGATGTATTCTACTGTTCCCTTTATGCAATGGATTTTTGAAGTTTAGATTTCTTGCCCTCTATTCCCTTTTACTTGACCTGCTGTTTCTCGCCCTCCATTTATTTTTGCATAAGCAGAGATTGGAAACCCATATTTCTGAAATTGATAAATGTGGGGGTGAGTTGTTTAGGACAAAGAATCGGCATCAACGAGCGTCTGTTTGGGTGGACAAACGATATTACAGACAAATATTATAGTTTGTGTAAGATATGATATTGTGGCTACCAATCAGAATATGTGAAACTTGAAGTGTTAGTTTTTGAGAATGGGCTAAATCTGCCCTCAACCGATTTAGCTTGTGTAAGATATGATATTGTTTAGGACAATGATGGCAGTATCACCACTTCCATAGATATATCGTACTTGAAGTACTATAAGAATGGTATTGAAGCTTCATGCCTTTCTACCACGTCTATCAATTACACTTGCAATTGTTCATTGATATCCAAAATTACATTCACTACTGGCGAATATATTCTCATATTGAATGGCTTGTCAATCCTACATTCCTACTTATATCTTACAGTACCATTTCAGTTATTTTGCTTATTTTGTCTGAACACTCATTAAAAGTCGATGGATGTTACACTTTTCGATGTTTAAACTATGTGTCCAAAAACATAAAGTATCCAGATATGAATTGTTTCTTCCTAGCTTTTTGTATGCATTTCAATGTCGACGTCCATTATCTATTTGAAATTACTCCATGAACATCCAAATGAGCAATAATGAAATATATGTGCATTCATCACTTTCTTGGCCTAATATAATGCATCTGATAATTTGATAGTTCTTTACTAAATCATATAATTATCATTTGGTATGTTGAATTTCTAATTCACGTTCATTCCTCCTCGGATCCCAAATGACAGAGAAGTTGCTTTCATTCAATCTTTTTCTTAATAGTCTCACTTCCTCGCCTCCTTAATGTCGAACATTTGATTACCTTAATGGAGGTATTTGATAGGATTGGGGTCTCAAACCCTATGGGTGTGTATGACACCAATTATTAACTGTTGAAATTAAGAGATTTTTAGATGTTAAAAAATAAACTACTTATATGTGTGCATGGGAACAACAAATGAGCATTAAACACTTAAAATTTGTGTTTAAAAAATAAGCTACCTGTGATAGCTTATTTTGGTGTTTATTTGTTTAATTTATTTGGTTTGAAAGTATCATAATACCCCTAATAATAACCAAATAAACACCACTTTTATACAAATAACCACTTTTTCGTCCCATACGGAGTTTATATTTTTTTCATAAAATTTTAACTACTTTTACCAACAGTTTATAAATTTTACCCTGTTTATAATTTTAATAAGTTTATTAACCCTGTCTCATATGAACCCTGTGTATCGTCCAACTTCTTTGTGGTCTAAGCTAATTGTGGAAGTGACCTCAATGCATATACCGCAAATCAAAATATTTAAATGGCATGGTCTCATTTGGAGATGATTCAGGAGAATTTATGTGTCTATTCAAAATGCAAAATTGCATGGGCCATTGGACCGATGACTCTTGTGGGTCGTTCTTTATCTATGCTCAGCAATGAGACTGTTAGCATTCCTTTGTTTCTTGTAACCAATGTGTTAAAGACATCTATCAAATGTTAGATTAACACTAGTCCATATGGCAGTGATGTATGTTTGTAGTTGTTTCATTGAGCTCAGTTGGGAGACATAAGAGACTTTACATGTACTCTTATTATAAATGGTCTTATTATTATTTTGCAATGAAACAAGTCGTATATGTATAGTAACCTTATAAGGGATATTCGGATCCTATGATCTTCTAGTCCTTTTATTGGATATCCATGTGAATTTCAATGATCTTGCAAATCATTTTTTAGTTTCACTCGAGTGACAGAATATACAGTGCCACAAAGAGAAATATTTTACCAAATTCTAGTTAGTGACATCATAATTTTCAATAGGATAGATATATTGGATAATCCCCCAGCCTATTAAAGTTTATAATTGTATCTGTTGGATTTTTTTTTTGTGATTAAATATTATCTTTATTTAATTAGATGACTTTTGAGTACATCCAATTTCTATTTACCCATCGATTCTATCTCTTATCTTTTTGAGAATTTTTGGTGAAATATCACCTTTTAAATTTTGATTAGTTAATTAACACCTTAAAATTATTTATTAGCCGCGTTAACAGCCTTTGAAGATTTATTAGGCGTCTACCACTTTTCCTTCCATTATCCTTCCCTTCTTTCTCACCATCAGATCTGCATCTCCGCTCAAAAGCCGCCCAACCAGAGTTCCTCTTCTTCATCTTTCTCTGCCGCTTGCTCTCCCTCCGTCGTCCGCTTGGGATCCACCTTCCGTCCACCGCACCGCCTTCTTGGATTCGCCGGTGCCGATGGAGATCGCCTTTTCTCCTCCTCCAGGATCCAATCCCTAAGGTTCTCCGGTAAGCCCGTTACTTCCCTCAACGAGATCCGCCCAATTTCCATGGCTCGCGCATCCGAATCAAGCGCCAAATTAAGATGTCTACGATTTCGTTGTAAAGGTTTGTCCTTCTCCAAATCTGCCCTCAACCGTGAAGACTCACAGTCATGTGTTTGCCCTAGATCTCAAAACCAGTGCTTCTAGATCGGAGATTTTTACTTCCCCCTGTTCTCTTTCTGGTGCTTCTCAGGTATATGATTTTTTTCACATTTTTTATTACTTTTCGGAGCTTTGATTTTGTGCAATTGACAATTTTGATGCAATCCGATTTTGCATGTTTGATGTATGATATTTGAGTTGTTCAGTAGTTTGTACGTGGAGCTTGAAATTGGGGTGTGAAATTGAAATGTCTTGCAGTCAGTAAAATTGTTATTTCTTCTAGATATAGGTTTTAAGCATATCTGCTTCACACAAGCCCGTAGCATAAATATTATTGTTTGTATCACAGTTAAATTTCGATGCCTTGACAGCCAGTTCACAGTCGTTGAATACTTGAATGTCTTTCAAGTTTTAGTGGCTTGAGATCCTCCATTCATAAAATGTTAGCTATATTGAATGTTCTTTTGGGGGGAGAAATATAGCTGTGACCTTTTTATTATATATCCTCTTTTTAAGCTCTTCATGTTCCATAGCGGACTCGGAACCAATCCCAGTACTGCAATTACAAGAATAATATGCTATGACTCAAGTTACTATGATGCAATAAACATTTACATTGTGAAAATGGATCTCAGATCTGTTCAGGCAAAATAACTCAGGAAAACAATGAAGGGAAAAATGATTCCAAGCTTCAATGATTTTCATTTGCCAGAATCATCATTTGAGCTTTGACATTGGCTACCTCCTAAATTAATCAGATGGGCTTGAGACTGAGAGATTGGAGCTTCAATTCATTTTTTTGTGTGGTCCTTTTTATTAGGTGTATAGTGCTAGTTGGTTTATAGTCATGGCTCACATAAATGAAAAGACAATTTGTTCTTGTGTTGCTTTCCTTTCCCTTGGGTCATTTTTATCGGTAAATTGAGTAAACTCTTATGTACTTTTGATTCACTTACAAAAATGATTTCTTCTTCTTTATTAATTCATAGGTTATATGTAACTATTTCTATCTTAACTCAAATCTCAATGATTTATTGGAACAATATAACTCAACTAATTGTTGGGAGTAAAGATCTCCATGTTGTTTAGAACCCCTCCATTCTCTTTCATTTTTGCTACAGATTAAGAAGCAGCAACAGGTGGAGTTGATGCCGAGGAGGCAATTCAGTGGGTTATGTCGTGCGGATCTCTCCCACGACATGTCGGTAAGTTTGATAATCATGTCTTTTCAATTAATTTGCTCCCCTTAAAATTGTTCCTCAACATGTATTTTGATCAATCTATAGATCAAGTGGGGCAGTAATAGATATGTGGAGCCGACGAGTGGCCAAAACGCGTATGCGAATGCATTTATTATTGTAGAGCAAACGATAGACGACATCGGAACCGTGAGTTTGAATTCCATGGTTTTAGATATATGTCATGTTTTGGTGTCTATTTGACTGATTTCAAGTACTTGTAATCAATATCCAGGTTGTTTCATTCACCAGTGAAAAACAAGTTGTGACAGATTACAAACGGGTTATTGTACGTGCCTATCATTCGACAGTTCATCAAGCGACATGTCATCAAGGATTGGCTTCCGGGCTTGGCCTTGGAACTCAGTTCTTTGTCATCTTCGGAAGCTATGCTTTAGCTATATGGTTTGGTGGTAAAATGGTTCTTGAAAAAGGGTATACAGGGGGCATTAATTTTGTATGCAATCTCATGGCTTTTGTTGGGAGACTGTAATTGATTGGATAGATTTTCATATATATAGCTTGTGTATCCATTTATTATCTATCGTACATATATTTGTATTGGAATGCATATATTTAAATGGATAAAATATGCATTTGTATGCAAAAACGAAGTCATGTTTCAATGTGCATTTATTTAATTTTGCAATGCGCATGTATTTAATCAAGTGTAGTCACATTTTCTGGTCATATGTTATCAATTGTATAAATAAAAATGTCATTAATCAATGAAGTTTATTTGCATTTTAGGCTCTTGTGTCCTCAATTGTATAAAAATGTAATAAACATGTCACCACAAGTGATTGCATCAATGAAGTGTACCCACAAACGTGTCATCAGATCATAAACATGTCACCACAAGTGATTGCATCAATTAAGTGTAATCACAAACGTGTCACCGTCAAATAAAAGTATAATCGATGAAAATATATCGATATACAATTGGTTAAATTAAAAACAAAATGTCATCAAACGATTTGATTAAAAAAAATGGCATCAAATAATTACATTAGAAAAATTGTATCAAAACACTACTTTAAATAAGTTGCATCACATTAAAGTAAAAAATGTCATCAAAACATTACCTTGAAAAAATATGGTGGCATCACGGTAAAAAAAATATCATCAAACATTTGACATAAAAAAAATGTCATCAATGGTCAACATTAAAAAAAATGACATCAATGGTCAACGCGACATCATATTAAACAAAAAAAGTCATCGAAATTTGAAAAAAGTGGCATTTAAAAAGCGTAATCAAACCATTTCATTATAAAAGTGGCATTAAAACGAAAATAAAATGTAATAAAAAAGTGACATCAAAATAGCAAAAAATGGCATCAAAAAATATGTCAAAAAAAAAACCCTATCTTTTTAGTTGACCGGTCAACAGTCAACGTTGACCGTTGACCCTTAATAGTCAATTTGGGGAGGGTGCTAGGTTAGCTAATAAATTTTGTTTGGATGCTAGTTAGCTAATGAGATATTCATAATGTGCTATTTGCCAAAATAACCCTATCTTTTTAGTCAATTTAACAATATAAATTTAATATATATGATATTATTTATGTAAATTAAAAAATATTGAACTGTAATGGATGCTAGATTTTTTTTAAAGTATGATGGATAATTGGTTTTTGTAAAAAAAAAATGCCTTTGTAATTAAGATAAAACTAGTATGATCCCCGCACCATGACGCGTTTTTATATAAATAATATCTTAGTAATATGTTAAATTAATATTATAAAATAATATTAATTTTATGTTTTCTTATTGTTAATATTATGTTTTGAATTAATCTCATCGTTTTTTAAAAAACTACTAAAATTATAATTCAGGCTAAGATCATGGATTAATTGAATTGTTAAAAAATTTGATTAAATAATCCACTTTTAAGGAGAGAGTGACACCTCATAAAAAATGCTTCCCTTTTAATAGTTAGATAAAAAATTGATTAAATAATCCACTTTTAAGGAGAGAGTGACACCTCATAAAAAATGCTTCCCTTTTAATAGTTAGATATAGATAGTTAGATATAGATTAGTTATAAAGTTTATCTTAATTAGTTAGCGAGTAATACAATTAGAGGAATTCTTACTACCGTTTAAATTGGGCCTCACGAATGGACAACTGCACAGGCCCATCTAGAGATTATATGCCCATTAGGTGGCCCAATTAAGTCAGCAGTATCGTTAATGTAATCATATACTAGGGTTTTGGTGTGCGGTAACTCTGGTTTCATTTGCTCAGCACCCAACCCTAGCAATGGCGGAACAGGTTCTTTCTCTCATCCTCGCTCGTTTTTCTCTGCTGAATCCCAACTTTTGTACTCATTTATTAACCTTTTTCGGTTGGCTTGATTGTTTGTTTAGACCGAGAAGGCCTTTCTCAAGCAGCCAAATGTGTTCCTTAGGTAGTTTCGAGATCTGTTTTTCTATCACCTGTTTGTTTACTTTTTGATTATTTTGAACGCCGTTCCTTATTTTGTTGTTGATTTTTGTAGCTCGAGGAAGTCCGGGAAGGGGAAGAGACCTGGAAAGGGAGGAAACAGGTTCTGGAAGAGCATTGGTCTTGGTTTCAAGACACCTAGAGAGGCCATGGAAGGTTTGTAGCTCGTGATTGAATGGTTTCTTAGCGTCGTTATTTTTTTTTTAAAAATGACTTTTACAATTTGATTTGATCTGTTCTGTCATATTGTTGTTGATTTTGGATTCTATATTTTTTGTGCTTTCTATTTGTTATTGATCTGTTCTGTGCTTTTTATGTGTATTTGAATGTACTCGTTTTCAATTCTATGGAAATGTGTTCATGATTTGTCAACTTACATTATTCAAATTCATGGTCAGAGATAGCCTTTAATTTGCTGTAACTTTTGCCTCAAATTCCATGTGAAGCTAATAGTGTTAGATGGTATTACGGTAGTCACTAGTTAGAAACAATCTAAAACTTGTATATATCTATATGCTCTCTCGATTCAGGTTGCTGTAATGTATATCTAGTCCCTCATAGTCCTGCTGTAAGTGGGAATTTCTTTTCTCCTTCTCGCATTTTCACATCTATCATAACAGGTTATATGGTGTATCATGTTGTGTTGTTGATCAACTTTGCACCTGTGATAGTTGATTGCATATTTTGGTGTGTGATATGTTTTAGTCCAAATGGATTGTCGCCCACAAGGAATTTATTTGTGCATTTGGCTGATTCTTAGGTACATATATTGACAAGAAATGCCCTTTCACTGGCACCGTCTCTATCAGAGGCCGCATCCTTACTGGCACATGCCACAGTGCTAAAATGAATAGGACCATCATGGTGCGCCGAAACTATCTTCACTTTGTCAAGAAGTATCAAAGGTGAATGATCATAGATAGTAGTAATTCTCGCTGCTTTCCATTCTGGGTCCAGTTTTCTGATCACTTCATTGTGCCTGCTATCAGGTATGAAAAGAGGCATTCCAACATTCCTGCTCATATCTCCCCATGCTTCCGTGTGAAGGAGGGAGATCACATTGTGATTGGCCAGTGCAGGTAACTGACCTCTGATAGCTATTCCTGTGTCGTTTTAGTTGTGCTGTTGGTTCATTGTTATGTATTTCTTGCTTCTGCAATTTTCAGGCCATTGTCAAAAACAGTGAGATTCAACGTGTTGAAAGTCATTCCTGCTGGTTCATCTGGTGGTGGGGGAAAGAAGGCGTTTACTGGATTGTGAAGTGCCACAGGTTTTAGCTTTTCTACTATCTGGATAGATTGATGGGGAAGCAGTGAAATCAAGGGACCTAGACATTTCCAAATTTTCCATTTCAAAACCTTAGCAATTTTGTGCGATTGACTTGAATTATAATTTACATTGTTATTGAGATTTATGTGTATGATGTTCTACTGTGCCCTTCATGCAATGGATTTTTGAAGTTTAGTTTTCTCGCTCTCATCATTCAAACCCAGTTTCATGCAATGGATCTTTTACTTGACCTGCTGTTTATGCCTTGTTGGTTTTTGCGTAAGTAAAGATTGGATACCCATATTTCTGAAATTGCTAGCTGTGTGGGGGGTGAATTGTTTAGACAATGAAGCGGCATCTATGAGTGTATGTCTTGGTTGAATTGTGCATCAATGAGCGTCTGTCTTGGTGGACAAACGATATTTTACAGACAAATATTATAGCTTGTGTAGATAAGTAGTGTGGTTGTTTTGTGTAGATATGTAGTGTGGTTACCAATCAGATTAAGCGATCTCTGATAAAATTGAAATTTGTATTCAATGGCTAATATAACTATGCAGCTATTACGTCTATTAATTATGCTTGGAATCGCTCATTGATATCCAAAATTACATTTCATGTTGCCTAAAGGATCCAACCTAACATGAATTGCTTTTTTCTAGCTCTTTAAATGCATTTCGATGTCAACGTCTATTATTTATTTGGAATTACTCCATGAACATTGAAATTAATGCAATATATGTGCATTCATCGCTTTCTTGGCTATAGTAAATGCATTTGATAGCTTTGTTAAACCATATAATTATCATTTGGTAGGTTAAATTTCTAATTCACGTTCATTCCTCCACATATCTTAAATGATAGAGAAGTTGCTCTCACTCAATTTTTTTCTTAATGTCGAGCATTTGCTTACCTTTATGGAGCTCGACATATTTTATAACATTAGAGACTCATGTATCGTCCAACTTCTTTATGGTCTCGTTGTAAATAATTGTGGAGGTGATCCCAACACATATACCATAAATCAAAATATTTAATTGGCATGATCTCTTTTGGAGATGATTCAAGAGAATTTATGTGTCAAATTCAAAATGCAAAATTGGATGGGCCTTTAGGCCGATGACTCGTCTAGGTATTGTGTGATACTCTATGCTTAACAATGTGATTGTTAACATTCTCCGCATTTTGTTTCATTTGACCAATGTGTTAAGGCATCTAAAAATATTTGAATAACACCAGTCCATATGACAATGTTGTATGTTTGTAGTTGTCTCATTGAACTTAGTAAAGAGACCTAAGAAACTTTGCATGTACTCTTATTATAGATGGTATTGTTATTATTTTACCAAGAAACAAATCGTACATGTATAGTAACCTTATAACTTATAAGGGATATTTGGATCCTAGATCTTCTAGTCATTTTAGCGAGTATCCATGGGAATTTCAATGATCTTACAGAACATTTTTAAGTTACACTTGAGTGACCGAATATACAAGGCCAGAAAGAGAAATATTTTACCATCAAATAACTTTTGGTTAGTGACATCATAATTTTCAATGGGATATATATATTGGATGATTCCCCATGCCTATTAATGTTTATAATTGTATCTGTCAGATTTTTTTCATGGTTATATTATATCTTTTTTTTTTAATTAGATGACTTCTGAATAAATCTAATTTCTATTCACACCGCCCACTTGACAATATACAGTCCAATTTCTGTTTGCCCATCTATCCTATCTCTTTTCTTTTTAGTCAATTTAACAATATAAATTTAATATATATGATATTATGGATGCTAGATTTTTTTAAGTATGATGGATAATTGATTTTTGTAAAAAAAAATGTCCCAATTACATTGCTCTTATAATTAAGGTAAAATATTATCCACAACCTTTGGAGTTATGATATTATGGGAAATCAAATACGTTTTTTTTATTAACATATACTAGTCACGAACCATAATATCTTTAACCAATATAATTGTTACTTATAACAATATTATATTTACTAATATAAAAGATTATTCAATATATTTTAAAAAGAGTATTCAATATAAAAATATTAATCAAGAAAAAAGTAAAAGTAACTTTAAAAGAAAAAATATTTTTGAATTCATGTGATCTATTTTTTTTTTCTTAATATGACAAATATGAGGCAAAGTAAGATTAACACAGACCATTCAAAAGGTAACTTGTTTAGTATTTAACCCCATAAACTCGTGTAGAAATGTTATGAACGTGAATAATTCATTTGATAAGTTAGAGATCAATTTGATATGGATAAGAAACATTGGGGGGCAACCAAGAAATTTACTTCTTATGATATTATGTAAGAAACTATTTGATAAAAACATGGTGCAAGACATGTGTACTAGTGTATATTAAAAAATATTATAGATTATAGATTTTAAATTTTTATTGATAAAAAAAGGATCAATGTATTATTCTAATTGTGATGATTGAAATGTAATAAATGTAAAATTCTAGATTGGTTTATATAAGAATCGCTATATTATTTACATATTCTATAATCTATATAAGGTTTAAAATCTATTACTTTCAAATGGCATCATATTGAACAAAAAATCCGTTGGCTTAACCTGCTTAAATAAATAAATAATTGACTGAAAGATAATTGAACAATAAAATACTCCCTTCTCAATAAATTTCTGTTTTTGGAACCGATCCTGTGATATTTAGATTGCGTACTATTTACAAGAACACATAAAATGATACACTTCATAAAACTCAATCCTAAGAATATTCAACAAACTCAATCCTGAGCAAAAAAAAAAAGATTAATTACGAGTACGACATGGTGATACTTATGGGCAAGCAGAAATCAAAAAATATTTGAAAACCTAAATATAAGATCCATTCAAAATATGGAGAATTATACCAATCAACAATTACAGAACTAGGCAATATCCAAGTTGATTTTTGAAGATGAGCCTCAATATCACTAGAAACTACAAACAAATGAGCCAATAAGAATAATAAATTTGAGATTGAACAAACCAGTTGATGGACTGTTCAAAATTAATTTGAATGGATTCAAATTGCCTTCGGGTGAGATATCTGCTGGTTTTATTATCAGGGACCACCGCGAGTCAATCATCGATTATGGCGGTTTCAAATGTGGCCACATTTTCGCTTTTGCAACCGAGGCTTTGGCCGGAGGCATCACCAAGGCGAAAAAGTTTGGTCTTTCCAACAACATGATTGAGGGGGACAACTTGATCTTGATCAACTGCCTGCGAAGACTGTGGAGCTGCTCGTGGGAGATCAAGATGCTGATTTCTCCTCCAACATTTTGAAAGGGTGTAATATGGTCACGTCTTTTGGGAGATCAACTCGATCACCGATAGGATAGCGTGTCTTCTCCACACGTCTTTTGGGAGATCGACTCGATCACCGATTCGACTTTGCGCATCCTCATCCGAAAGGATGCTCGTGAGTGGTGGTTCAGCAAAAGACGTGACTCCACCTGAATTTTTATCTTATAAAAAAACTTTTATAGAAAGGTGTAATGCAACTCATATTTTTCACTTGACTTTATACTAAGGAGTCTCTCAAATCCACCCTATTTGAAACTTTTCAAGGTTCAAATTCAACGAAACTTAAGGCTAGTTTTTTTTAGGGAAATTTCGTTTGGTACCCCTGTGGTTTATGCTATTCCGGTTGGTGACCCAAAGTTTTTCTTTTTCCGTTTGGTGCCCCTTAACTTTTAAAAAAGTTTGTTCCGTACCCTAAATAGAAATCTCCACCTAACATCGTTATTTTTATTTTTTTTTAAAATGAAAAATATATCTACAATTACAAATTACAATTGTTTTTAAAAAAAACCCTTTGGGGATTGGAAGAACGCACTGGAGTTCTTCCTCACGTGCCCCCAATTCTCCTTGAGCACAACCAACCACCCCTCGATCTCTAATTCGAGAAACCTAAAGCCTTTCCATCCAACGATTTTGCATCAAAGCCCTTGGTTCGGATCTTGGTTTGGCAATCTGGTCTCTAATCAACCTCCCTACCTCCTATTCGACTTCACCCGACCCTCCCTCAAGCCTAGGTTTGCCCTTTTCTCCCTCAAACTGTGGTGGCGGCCTATTTCCTTCCCGTCGCCGCCGCCACCGCCCCCCACTGCTCATCATCCCCATCCCTCTCCTCGCAGCCCCTCCGGCCTCCTGGGGCCTCAATTTCACCGCGATTACTCCATCCCGCTCATAGGTTCGGACTGCCTCTGGGGTGTCGGCCTGTCCTTCCCTCCTCCACCACCGCCGGTGTCGGTGCTGCGGCTATCTCCTGCTCACTCATTGTTCTCCTCGCCACTGCCTTCGGTTGTTGTCGATCCCTCAAGTTGATTTCTTCTTCCGCCCTTTTCTTCGGTTGGGCTTGGCTTTCGCTCCTCGCCGACGACTTCCGAGCCGCCATAGTCCTCTGGCGCCACCGTCTTGTCCGTCTGCTGCTCCTAATTTTAGATTTAAAAAAAAATCACAATCGCAATACAACTTTTTTTAAAAAAAATTGGAATCAAATTAAAGTTCCTAATTCACTTTTTAATTATCATTTTGTATAAATAAAAATTTAAATGGCCAAAAGCCCAAAATAGAGTTAAATTAGGTTTAATTTGATGTAGAAGAGGTTAATTTGGGAGCTAACTGCTTGAAATCGCCCATATTTAACGGAGTTAAGTCAACAACTAAGGTTAGGGCACGGAGCGAACTTCTTTAAAAGTTCAGGGGCACCAAACGGAAAAAGAAAAACTTTGGGTCACCAACCGGAATAGCATAAACCACAGGGGTACCAAACGGAATTTCCTTTTTTTTTAAAACAAATTTCTAACAACTTCAATGCCTATTAAGCTAGGATGAATCATTTAAGTTCATGCAATTATTATTTTTACATAAATAATAATATTTAAAGGTTTGGCAAAAATGCATAAAACCACCCTTTATTCATTATTGTTTGCAAATAACCACCCCTTATTAAAAAATTGTCAAATAACCACCCGTTAAATATAGGTTGGTTGCAACTAACCACCCATACTCTTTTCTTCTCACTTAATTTAATATGAAAAGACAATTATACCCCTATTCTTTAATGTATCATTTTTAGTAAAAAAACAGTTATACTTCTCTCAGTTGCTTGATTTTTCAGATATTACAATTAGACCTGTCAAACGGGTCATTTGGGTTGGGTCACTTCAAGTCTCGGATAAAACGAGTTCCGGGTATATCCAGGCTGACTCGAATCCGGGTTGGACCGGGTTTCGGGTCAATTTCGGGTTTTTTTAACTTTTTCTTTTTTAAATTAAAAATAATCATGATTTGATAATTTTGGATAAATTTAAAATTCTAAAATTAAATACGTTGTTCATAAATTTTAGTAATTGTAATTATATACTATATCTGATCTAAAATATTTCATTTTTTATTATTTCTCGTAATTTTTAATAAAATGTAATAATATATAAATTTTAAAATTAATTTTTTTTTTAAAATTTGATATTTAATATATTATTACATTTTATTAAAAACATTTGATTTTTATTATTTCACGTAATTTTTAATAAAATGTAATAATATATAAAATATCAAAATTTTAAATATTTTTTTTAAATAATTTCATGTAATTAGTAATAAGCATAGAATTATTTTAATATTTTTTAGAATTTTTATCTTCTTAAAAAATGTGTTGAAAAATAAAAAATCCAATACTATCGATCAGACGAATTATTACACAATACAAATAAATATAAAAGTCGATTTGAAAATGAAAGATCAAGTGATTGTAATTATAAACTGTAATAAATTGGAATCTCCATAAAAAAAATTAATTATATATAATTTTAAATCAATCGGATCACTGGGTCAATCGGGTAAATCGGGTCAAAATTACCGGGTCAATCAGGTCACCGGGTCGAAACCCAGATTACCCGGAAATTTTTCGTATTTTCGGGTATAATTGTCTTTTCATATTAAATTAAGAGAGGTTTAACCGTTTAACAAGAGAATGGGCATGTGTGGTTACTGGTTAGTTGCAACCAACCTATATTTAATGGGTGATTATTTAAATTTTTTTTAATAAGAGGTGATTATTTGCAAATAACAATGAATAATGAGTGGTTTTATGCATTTTCACCTAAAGGTTTTGAATTTTTTTTATAGTTTGGGGCAAATTTGGACGATTTTAGCATTGTAGTGTTAGTTTGGTCAAAATGAGTTAGTGGTGTTAAATTTACACTTTATCTGGTCCAAATGTGTAATTTAATCCCGAAGATGGGCAACTTATGTGGTTGAAGGTATTTTCAGGCTTTCTTAAGCATTTTTGTGGGCTCTCCGTAGCTTAAGAAAAGCTATATATATACGAGTCGCAGACACTCCAGTTGCCGTTGATCTCTTTACCTGGCGATTGAAACTTCGAGAGTTTCCGATCTTCCATTTTAGAAACCGACTTTGTAAACAGAGAAATCGACTTCTTCATTCCTTCCAGGAGAACCTCTCACGGCTGTCTCTACTACGTCCGGTTCATCCACTCGCCGGCGATCAGTCACCCACGCGATTGCTCCTACTTTAACTTCTCCTTCCTGGTGATTCGGTTTTCCGCCCAAATTTGGGGGTTGTCATCTTATAGAACCTCAAGAGCAGTTTAATTGCCAATGTTCGTCCAGTATTAGGGGCAAAATCAGTTCCCTTTGTGCTCGATTTAGGGTTTGTGATTTAGGGTTTCCCTTTGTGCCGTTCGTAGTGTCTTACGAGCGCCGAGCTGTAGTTGATTCGAAACGGAATCAGGTTCTCAGCAAATCCCATTATTACCAAACAATTAACGCTCCAGCTGACACTTCTCCTTCTCTGAGCTCTTCCTACTACTTCATTTCACCATGGGAATCCACGGTTCGAAACTCTCCCCTTTTCTCCTCTCCCATTTGAAGATCTTTAGCTCATCTAATCTTATCATTGTGTCTTTCAGGCGACAAAGGCCGCCCGGGCAAGAAGCCCAAATATTCAAAGGTTTTGTTTTTCTTCAAACACCCTGGATTTTGATTTGATCAAATTCGAACCCTAGGATTGGTTTCCTGATGAAGCCGTGGGTTTGGTTTTTTTTATTAGTGTTGGTTTTTGGCTGTAGGATGATCGCCGTATGATGCAAGATGAGGACGCTTTCTATCCTGAGGAATTTGATGAAGATAACTACCGGGATGGTACGGGTTCATTGTAATTTGGGCCTTTTGATTTTTCTTCACATATGGTACCCAATTGTTTAGCTATTTTATCTATTAATCTAAATTTTGGTTTAATGAATCTTGGATTGTGATGTGTGCTGGTTTGGACGAGATTTAATTGATTTGTGATGTTGGGTTTGAATGATCAAAGGCGAGGAGGAAATTCAGAACAGAGATTTCACTATGCTGGAGCTCAAACCTGATCATACCAATCGCCCTCTTTGGGCTTGTGCTGATGGGCGTATTTTCCTTGAAACATTCTCCCCTTTGTACAAACAAGCTTATGATTTTCTCATTGCCATTGCAGAACCAGTTTGCAGGTATAGTTTGTGATTCCAATTAGTACTATTGATTCATTAAGATACCATTTTTTGCTACTATCAGTGTTTACTAAATTATTGATGTAAATTGCTAAATAGGCCGGAGTCCATGCACGAGTACAACTTGACTCCACATTCTTTGTATGCTGCGGTGTCTGTCGGGCTGGACACAGACACTATAGTGAGCGTTTTGAATAAGCTTTCCAAAACTAAGCTTCCTAAAGACATGATTGATTTTATATATGCTTCAACTGCGAATTATGGTAAAGTAAAGCTTGTTCTTAAGAAGAATCGGTACTTCATTGAATCCGCATATCCTGAGGCAAGCCTTTAATTCGACTACCCATTCGTCTTCTGATGGTCTATAAGCTTTGAATACTAGTCATCATTCTGTGTATATCATTGAATATTACAGGTTTTGAAGAAATTGCTCAAGGATGATGTTATTGGTCATGCAAGGATGGTTCATGAGGTGAGAATTTTATGCAGTCTAGTGACGAACAATTTGGATTCAGTTTTGAAAATGTTAGTCTGCTGTATCAAATTTTTGTAGTTACTTGTATAACTCTAGCTATTTGTAATCTCTTTTTTCACACAGCTATCTCAACCCCATTGTTCTTTAAATTGTCCATGCATATGTAGTTGATGTCCTTGTTGGTCCAATCCTAAACTGAAAATAGTAGATCAGCTTCTTTTTTACAGAGAGAATCAAATGTAAAGCTTTTGAGTGTTGCTTCTTATTATCATATCTCCTGGCTTACGAATGTCTTGTGTATTTCTTGTAGAACGCATATGGAAATGATGGTTTTGTGGTGAACAAAGCCTTGGCTGAGACTGGAAACAGTCATGATAGTCTGTTAAATGAAGATGCACTGGCAGCAGCTGCTGCTGAAGATAAAGAAACTCATTCATTTGAAATCGATCCTAACAAGGTCTTGATCTATTTTGATCTGCTGGTGCATGTTGCTAAAATGAAATATCTCTCAACATCCCTTTTTCAGTAGTTCTGTTTACATGCAAAAAAAGGCTTCATACATCTCACATTTAAAAAAAAATAAAAATTCCTCCTAATTATGGAGGTGCCTTGTTTTCTTATCATTTGTGTTAATTACGGCTTCAAGCTTGGATGCATCAAGCTTTTAACTTCATATTTGGTGTTTAATTATTTTTTTCTTGCTGTTTCTGTAAATGTTTTCAGGTTGAAATGGTAAAGCAGCGGTGCTTGCCAAATGAATTAAATTATCCCATGCTGGAGGAGTATGATTTCCGCAATGATACTGTAATTCCTATCTTTCAATTAGTTCTGCCTTTTCTGTTCCTAATATCCATCTATACGAAAATTGTAGGTCACTTTACATGTTATGATGGCCCTGCACTTGCATTGGGATAGGATATTTACTTTTGATGGTTATAATGTTGCAGACTAACCCTGATCTTGATATGGAGTTGAAGCCGCATGCACAACCGCGTCCTTATCAGGAGAAGAGTCTAAGCAAAATGTTTGGAAATGGTATGTCCCTAAATTTCTGTATGACCATCATTTTCCTATCCTTACTGTTTTGTGTCTAACTTGTCATCTCCTTTTATCTCACAACGTTGAGTATTTCAAGTTTATAAAATGTGAATATTTGAAGGGGAATGATGAGCTACACTCAAGATTATGCCTCTTCTCTTCTTTTGTCAAAGCTTAGGTGGTCCTTGGGTGGATAATTCCTTTTGATTTAATTTTCAGCTTTGGGCAGAATTTTATTCTAATATAACCTTGTCAACTGCTCATTCATTATTGGGTTAGTCATACTCTCAATTCATTTTTATTCATATGCTTTTTCTATACTTTCGGTGATGTGTCTAAAGAATCATATTGTAACAAATGTGAAGCTTATTCCACGGATTAAATTTTTCTTTGGAAAATGTAAAAATAACCGTTTGAAAAGGTTGTGAGGTATTTTTTGTTTAAGTTCTGGATTTCCAATCTGAAAAGAAGAAAAAGGAAAATTGGATGGCCTTAAATCTATTTTTCAAAGGCCTTATATCATTACACCCTTTAATATCTTATGTTTACCATAAACTTGGTGCGTATTGTGCCTTATGCATCTCGCAGTTAAATCCTTTTAAGTGAGAGTTTATTGTATTTGTCAGATTTTAGTTTTGATGTTTTCATGAATGAGGGGATCTATGTATATATTCTCTGGCTTCTTTATTGACACGGAGAGGATGCGTGGATGTCCAGGGGAACCCTGTTAGAGAATTTGGCATATTTTCCCATTTCCCAAAGATGTCAATTCCAGGATGCTTTCATCTTTGATATTTCTATTGAGAAATTTTACCTTTAGACCTGTGCATTTTACAGGTAGAGCAAGGTCTGGCATTATTGTGTTACCTTGTGGTGCTGGAAAGTCTCTGGTTGGTGTTTCTGCTGCAAGCCGTATAAAGAAGAGTTGTCTTTGTTTGGCCACAAATGCTGTATCTGTGGATCAGTGGGCTTTTCAGTTTAAACTTTGGTCTACTATCAAAGATGAACAAATATGTCGTTTCACTTCTGATAGCAAAGAAAGATTCCGAGGCAATGCTGGAGTAGTTGTTACTACATATAATATGGTTGCCTTTGGTGGTAAACGTTCCGAAGAATCTGAAAAGATCATTGAAGACATTAGGAATACAGAATGGGGCTTGCTTCTTATGGATGAGGTAATAATGTGATTCATTGTGGAACATCTTCCTTTATGAGCCTTTATCAGAATTATAGATTTACCCTGATGTTTATGGATGTATGCTAACAGGTGCACGTGGTTCCTGCTCACATGTTTAGAAAAGTCATTAGTATCACCAAGTCACATTGTAAACTTGGTCTAACAGGTAAATATTTACAGCCTTCCTATATCTACATTAAGACCTGAAGATTAAGTCCCATTTTATCTTGATATAGTTGATTTTAGATGTTTTCTGGTTAATTTTCCCTTTTCATGTTGATGAACTGCAGCCACTCTGGTGAGAGAAGACGAAAGGATCACTGATCTGAATTTTCTAATCGGTCCCAAGTTGTATGAAGCAAATTGGTTGGATTTAGTAAAAGGAGGTTTCATTGCTAATGTACAGTGTGCTGAAGTCTGGTGTCCGATGACAAAGGAATTCTTTGCTGAATATTTGAAGAAAGAAAATTCCAAGAAAAAACAGGTTATTTCTGTTTGCTAACCTGTACAATTTTTTCCCCAACTTTATATTTCCAATTATGTTTTTGTTTTTCAATATATTAAATTGGGGTGTTTCTCAAAAGCTTAAAACTATACTAACTCATTCCAGTTACTGCTGCTGAGAATGCTGATTATTGTAACTGATAAATTATTAGCCTATGAAAATTATATTTTCGCCATATTGAAAAATTTCTTGATCCAGGCACTCTATGTGATGAATCCTAACAAGTTTAGGGCATGCGAGTTCCTAATCAAATTCCATGAAGAACAGCGTGGAGATAAAATTATTGTGTTTGCAGACAATCTTTTTGCTCTCACTGAGTATGCAAAGACGCTTTCGAAGCCTATGATTTATGGTGATACAAAGTACGTTTTTGGTCATGTATTTTCTTTTTGAAAATTTTATTTCTTCTAAGTTCATGATGTTGCTCAGATCATGAATGTTGCTTATAGCCTTATAAATCTGCATGAGCCTGTGATTCTTTTGTGTGTGTGTGTCTTGTTTCTTTGTACTTTACTCTTCCTGATTTTGTTTTCGCAGACACGTTGAAAGGACTAAAATTTTGGAGGCTTTCAAAACTAGTCCTAATGTAAATACAATATTCCTATCAAAGGTATTTCTCTCGGATGCATTCTTTTCTGCCTGTTAGGATACCATATATGCCTAATTGGTTGGCTTTTTGCTTAAAATTTGAGTTTTCTGCCACAATCCAGTGTTTTGAACAGAACATCTCTGAAACCTTCTGTAAAATGCTTTCATCGCTGTTAAACTGATAAAGACCATTGTATCGGTTGCTCACAGGTTGGTGATAACTCAATAGATATACCTGAAGCAAATGTCATCATTCAAATTTCATCACATGCTGGATCAAGGCGTCAAGAAGCACAGCGTCTTGGACGTATTCTTAGAGCCAAGGTTTGTAGCTTTGTTTTTATTTTTTAATAAACCTGATATATTCATTGTTTACCAACGAAGGCAATTGCAGTGAAGCTGCTGATATGATCATAGCTTTGAGCCTTTGAGCATTGACTACTTTTCAAATTGTGCACTCCGAGTCTTAAATTCTTAATACTTTACAAGTGCAAATATTCTCTTAATAATTGATTAAACACAATCCTTTTTTGGTTGATAATGGTAGGAAACTTTTTTTTTTTTGCATTTGTTGCCCCATTTTATCCCGTATCCGTTCCATATAAACCCAACCAACTTGGATGTTAAGAGTTTCACAAGAAGATCCTTGAAGTATCAAGAGATTCTGCTGTTATGTGCAGAGTAGATCTGTTATGAGGATCGTGTTGCCGAGTTCATAGTTACCTTATACGTGCTAAATCGGTAATTTTTCATCGACTTTGACAGGGGCGACTTGAAGATAGGATGTCAGGTGGTAAAGAAGAGTACAATGCCTTCTTCTATTCCCTTGTCTCTACTGATACACAGGTAATGTATTTACATGTGCTATATCTACTCATATGCATGTGAAGGGAACTTCTATAGTTCTATCAAAGATATATACTCTCCTTTTAGTTAGAGATGTGAAAAGATTATGTTTTCTTTATGCAGGAAATGTATTACTCAACTAAACGGCAGCAATTTTTGATTGATCAAGGTTACAGCTTTAAGGTACTTAACAGTTAACATAACCTAATCAGTACATACTATCGGTATATGCATATTCTTCCAAAGATTTTCCTTTTTCCCTCGTTCAATTTGTAAATAGTCTCCTCATTTTGGTTTGTTAATTTCATTATGGCAGGTGATAACAGGTTTACCTCCTCCTGATTCCGGACCGGAACTCAAGTATTACAAGCTTCAGGATCAGTTGGGTCTCCTTCGAAAGGTCTGGCTGTGTTTCCCTGACTTCCGGAATAATGGCCTCTTCTCTTCCTTGTTTAACTGTTGCTAATACCGCGGACAATATATGAAACAGGTATTGACTGCTGGAGATGACAAGATAGGCCTAGAGCAGTTAGCGGAAGATGTTGATGATATAGCTCTCATCAAGGCTCGTCGCTCCATGGGATCAATGAGTGCCATGTCTGGCGCAAAAGGGATGGTGTACATGGAATACAGGTATGATCAAATCGATTCCGGTTACTTTTCCATGTGGTACTTGTTTTGTTCCTAGTGATGCATTTGATGTGTTTGATTTGGGGTCTGGGTTTGGCTCTGTTATGTTTGTTTACCTGTATTGTGCAGCACGGGGCAAAAAAGACTGGGGCATGGAATGAAGAGCAAGCCGAAGGATCCAGCGAAAAGGCATCAACTGTTCAAGAAGCGATTTAATTAGGACACTCCTTTGATCTGCAGTGTGATCGCAGAGGTTCTTAACTAGACAAGCAAACTCGAAGCAGATCCATTCCTTCGAGAAAAAAGGGTCTCTGGCTTTTGAGTGCTTATATGCAATTATAAACTGAGTACTGTTTATTTGCTGAAGATTTTGGTTCATCATCAGTAGAGACTCTTTAAAGAGTTTCTTGTCTTTCTAGCTCAACGGAACATGCTATAAGCTGTATTCCTACTCGGTGGCCATTTTCCGATTTGTATTTTGTGCCTCTGTTAAACCTGAAAAAGGAGAAACAAGATGTATACAAATTCGCTTTTCGCAAGTATCTGGGTGCTCTCTGTGCGCTCGACTACTACATATGTTTCGTTCCGTTACATGGGCGATCCACCTGTGGGTAAATTTCAGTGCAATCACGTCGCTTCGAATCAATACGATTGCACTGCAATGTGCTAGGTACGTTGAAGTTGCGAATGAAACTCAGGCTTCACAGAACTCGCATTTTGGTTGTGAGTCCATTGGATTGAAGCTATGAATTTCGCAAAAGTGGAATAATGCACTACTAGTGTGTTGTGAGTTGTTTAAAGCTCGTTGTAGGCTTGAACGAAAAAGTGACCGCCGGCAAACTTATGAACCATGATCTATCTAACAAGAATGTTATATGCCCTGGTTGTAAGTTTTGTTTAAGCTTTAAGGTGATGGATCATTAATCCGTTCACCACTTTTTGAACACAAACAGATCCATAATTCATCAATTTGAATGTGGATCATATATATGCTTATCCGTGACACATGTTCTTTTTATGATCAATGATGGAGCGATGATAATATGAAAATCACCATTAAATATGTTATTTTTTACAATGTAAATTAGAAAATTACCTGTAAAAAACCGTTAAATTACCACTTTATTTAACTTTCTAATTTTTGGGTGAATTGATAAATATTTTAAGGGTGAATTTTTGTAATCAACTCAAAATTTCAAAAAAATCACAAAATACACACGAATTCTAAACTTGTTTTGCGTTATCCCAAAATCTGTTAGTTCACGATAAAGTTGAAAAGAAAAATTCGGTTACATATAAATGTTTCGGTCTAATAGAATGTGCACAAAGGTTGGTATGAGGGCTCATTATCTTCAACACTTGGTATTTTTATTCAGTGACAAGAAACATTATAATATTATATGCAGGGTATCACATTGTGCATACTTGATCAAAGATAAATCACAATTTCACATTTGATAGTATATTGATGATAGAGATGTGCATTATATCTCCTAATTACTTTGTAAGTTCTTTGTTTCATGAACAACACAGATGATCCAAATTCCTTTGTAAGTTGTTTATGAGGGATCGAATTGGGTGGGGCCCACTTTCTGAACCTTGCTTTATTTTCCTCCTCCGGATTTATGGCTTCACGAGATCTTTACCGTCACTGTAACCCCCCACATTGAACCATCATCATCATCATCATCAATCAACGATACACAAGTGGCTCATTGTGTATTTGCCATTTCTCCCAAACAATCTGTGACACCTCCTATCTCAATGGATAATCAAGCATTCAAATCAAGAAGATCACATAAAGAAACAAAAAATAAATCTTCTTTTTTCAGGTTAAATAAATGGATGCTTTCCATTTGTTTGTAGCTGCTATTGAACAAAGTTGCAAGTAAAAGGGGGAAAAAAAACCTGTTCAGTGTTTCACTTGGAAAAGAATATAATGACTAATGACACAGATATATGATGTCTACATGTTTCCCTTTACCCTCCGGAAGTAATGAGGGCTTACCCCAAAGAATTTTATGGAATAACAAGGAGAGAGGACCTGCTATTGTATGATCTATCCATCTAGCTACATTAGCAGAGTTGGTTGATCTCTAGATTAACTTCAAAACCGACTCCTGACTTTTCAGGTTCGGCCACTGAATGTGCTGCCGTGTAATTACAGAGGCTGATATAAGATCTTCGCCTTGCTGAGGTTACGCAGGGGCGTGCTAGCTCGTTGCTACAGCTTTTCCAGCAGTGCAGTCCTCGTCTGGCATCATGTTTAGATCAGGTAGCACGAATGAAGGCTTGTCGTCAGAGGCTTCGTATTGGGCTGGACATGAGCCGTGGGAATCCGAGACATGCTCAGACTTGGCCTGCTTATGGGAGTCCCAAGGTGCACTGCCGGAGGTGGATGCTTCCATCTGACGGTGCTTGTTCTGGCCTTCGTGTTGATCTAATCCGTTTAGAGTTGGGACTGATTTCAGCTCTGATTGTAAGTGCATATCGAGCTGCACAAAAGCAACAATAGATGATCAATCAAATGAGGCAAATGCACATGAATTTTCATAGCGATTTCTCTAAGAATCCGCCTTTCGAGTTTCAACAAATGTTCTAGTATCAGACAGGACTAAAACAGCTGCTTTACCTTGATTCTCTTCAAATTCTCGTTGAGTGATCTCTGATCTTCCAATTTAATCCGCATGGTATCTAATTCCTGTTTGGCAAGAATAATTCCATTCAATCAGCTCAGCAATATATAGATCAAAAAGGAGAAAAAGTTGAACAAAGATCATCGAAACTGACCTTCATGAGATGAGTCCTCTCCTTCAAGAGGGAACTTTCTTCATCTTTAAGCTCAGCAAATGTCTGCTATAAACATAATTATCATATTGTTACTCACTGAAGTTGAATATAAATTGAAAGATCATAAATCCTAACTGTTCATTAATCAAGACAAATACTGTACTGTACAAAAAGTCAAATTCAGACAGCAAGGAATACGAATTTACCTTCTTTCTTCTAGGCCTCTTGCTACCAGTGGCGGAGGTGGTGGTTGTTTCATTTGCAGCAGTACCCTGAAATTGTCAACACCGCCATATTAAATTATCATTAAATCACTTCCAAAGTTTACCTAACTAATTGACCACCAAAATTGGCAACAAAAAACTGAAAATTTGCACAAGGAAAACAAGAAAGATCACATCTTTTGCTGTCAGGGCCAAAACGAACCCAAATTGAACCAAGCTAAAAGACAAAATCTTTATCAATGAAACTACCAATTACCATACCCACCTCAGGAAACTCACTTTCTCAAACATCCTAGATGATGATAATTTGGCCTCTACCCAGAAACGCCAATCGAATTCAAACAACACAACAGATAAAGATGGCGTCCAAATAGGAAGTAGATGGGAACGGCAGAGATGAGGCCCGTGGGTTTCCAATTGGATAAGCACCCCGTCTCTCGTAGGTAGGGGAAGCAATAATTATCCAAAAAATGAAAGCGAAAAAACCCCAATTCGTGGACCCCACAATTTACAGGCCACCCACCGGTATAGAAAGTGGCCTTAAAGAGCTGCGAATCGGCACCGTCAAAAGGCTCCCAACAGCAAAGCGTTGGCGAAATGGACGGTCTTGATTCCAGATTGGTTTCTAACCTCTCCCACTCCTTCAAATTTTAACTCCGGAATTGGAAACTGAAATTGAGTTCACAAGCAAAGGGGAAAAAGATGGCGGAAACGTGGCAGACAACGACCTGCAAACCCTGCACTGGGACCCACCCCCGCTCAAACCGAACTCGCCGCCCGCCCGACACCAACCGAACCCCCCAACCCGCCCAAAGTAACAAACACTCCGTCACTCCCAAACAAGAATCACGTGACACTCACGTGACGGGGTTGAACATGTGACTACGGTCAGTTACGCGTCGTCGTGGCTTGCTCGGTACACCAACATTAAAAAATACTACTCGTACTAATATTTGTTTTTGAAATTAAATAAAAAAAGTGCGGAAATTATGAGAAAATGTTGAAATGAAATGAAACCCGAAAAGGCATGAAGAGAAAAAAATGGGAAAAGCGGGGCGGCGTGACACGACGATCCCTTTGACCCTTTTTCATTTGCTCCCCAAAAGAAAAAAGAAATTCAAACTTTTCCAACCTGTTAAAAAAAAAAAAAACGAAAGGGGCGTAGGGTTTGGGGATAGGCGCGCGCTCACCGGATAAAAACCAGATAAATCCCCAAAAGAGAACTGTTTAACAATAAACCTTCATTCATTCATTCGCTCAATTGATAAGATAACAAACAAACAACCAAACCAAACGCGGACCTAACGCCACACAACCCCACGGCCCCACCCCCATCCCGGGACCCCACATCCCCCGCAACTCCTATCCACTCGGACCCACCCAAGTATATCTTCTCTGAAATTACCGCAATACCCCCAGAGCGATGTTGACTCTTCTAGGGCGGGGGCATTTTCGTCAGATCGGGTCAAAGAAATGGTGCCGGTGGAGTGTAAGAGGGGCAAAAGCCCGCAACTGTTGCAAACTGGGGGAAGTTTCCTGGCGCGGTGGCGGAGGGAGGGCCGCCCCCCCTTGGAAGGTGGGTGCCTCCCATTGGGCCCCACCGGTAACTCTTTTTTCCCTTATCTGACAAAACTGTCCTCCTTATTTAATCCGCTTTGTTTCTTTCTATAAATCTCATTCGGGGCTGTTTTGGTTAAATCTGGGATTTTCTTTTTCTTTTTCTAATGGTGTGTGAAAAAAACAGCATTGAAAAAAAGTGGGTGGCATTTTGCAACAAGGAGGAGCTCATGCTTGTCACGTGAGGCGTACGGAGCGTCTCCGGCAGGCTTAACAAATTACAACCACCGTGAGAGGGCGCAGCGGGAGATAGGCAGGGGTATTTTGGGGATTTTGAGTTTGAAGGCAACCAACCAAATCGGAGAAACTGGGAAACAAAAATTTGATACTGTTTGTGAATAAAGCGATTTACGAGGGAGATGACGCCAAAAGTGTATTTAATTTTTAAAGAAAATAAAAAAGGAGAGAAAATACGAAACGGCGTGGAAACGGACTGAGTCTTCGGCGACGAGAAGGAGAAGCCCCAAAACCACGCAAAAGAAAAGATGCAAACGAATCCGCCATTGAAGATGAGGATACATGAAATTGGAGAAAGAGAGGGAGAGGTTGGGGGAAGAAGACACGAACCTTGGATCTGACGGCGGGGGCGAACCGATCGGACGGGCGACTGGAATCCTCGTAGCCGTCGCTAGGCGAGGCGCCGCATCCGCTGCCGACGCCGCAGGCGCTCCAGGAGAGCGGAGTCGTCGGGCTGCGTCGCGTCCTTTCCCGATCCTTCTTCCCGGCCGATGAGACAGCCGCGGAAGCAGAAGCGGCAGCAGCCGCCGCCGCCTTCGAGCGCGGCTGGCGCGTCCCCCAGTCGAACGGAGGGAAAGAAGCGAGCAGCGCGGCGACGGCGGCCCCCGCCTGTCTAGCCAGAGCGGAGGGGTGTGGATCTGATTGGTGGAGGCGGAGAAGCAGCTCGGCGACCATCTTGTCGTCGGCCATGGCCTCCCGCAGCCACTCGTCGTTCAACGGCATCGCCACCGCGCCGGAAGACGGAGAAAGACAGCAGATTGGAGGATGAAGTCGGGCGTGGAAGGTGGAGGAAGTTGTTGGGGAGAAGAAACGGAGTGTGGAGAGAGAGAGGAGAGGGGAGGGTGTGGCGGAGGGGAGAGAGAGGGGAGACAATGAAGAAAACGTAGAGGGGATGAGTGTTGTGATGTGGGTAGGTTTTAATTATGGGGGGTGTTGTGCTTGTGAGGTTGTGGGTGGCAAAAACTAAAGAGCGTAGATTCCAATTTTTCTTTTTCTCTTTTTCTTTCCAATTATACAATTATTTCATTTTAAATAAAGACTAAAATTACAGAAAGGTAACCTTAAGATATGACCATTTACATAAAATCACTTCTAGAATCGAAATTACATAAAAGTCACTTATAAATTTAGTTTTATTTCATTGAACCACCCAAAATTATAGTGATTTATACAAATTACTATATCTATAAAATCTAATCATAATTCTTGTCAAAATGGATACTTGGGAACTATACAAAATTTAAATTATCAAGTCTTTTTTATTTTTTTTGTTGCTATGTTAGTGATTTGATCAGAATTCGATCTAATTGGGGTTTGAAACTAAAAATATGAGCATAGTTCCTATATGACTTTATAATTTATAATGCTTGTATTATTTCTAGGTCAAGTTGCAGTAAACCAACCTTTAACTATATTCATTTATCATAAATCACCTATCAAATTGATATTTTTTAGCAAACCATCCTGTAAATAATTCTTGTCGCCAATCAACACCCATGGAATTATTATGTCAATTAAACTTGTTAAATTATAATGGAGAATGTGTAGAAGTTAATGGAGAATTCGAAAGTGATTTGGAAGCGAAAAACGAGCAACTCAATTGGAGAAAAACAATTTTATACAAACCAACATCATTTTATCAATTATTTGAAAAAGAGAAAAAGATGTTATTCTTTTTTTTTATTTCTTAAAATTGTACTATAATATAATATAATATAATATAAAAAGATGGGTAAAATTGTTATTCATCAAATTAAACATAGGTTTGAATGGAATAATTTCGGGGTGGTTGATTGGTGAAGAAAGTTATTTGAAGAGCAGTTTTCTACAATTTAGCCTTATCTATATATAACCTTAATTTAGAAGATTTTGCTTACGTGTCAATCTTAGAGGAGTTATAGGAATATTGTTTTTTTCCTTAATTTTTTTATTTCTCCTTTTCTCTTTTTCTCTTATTTTCCATTAATTTTTTATAATCCTCCATTCTCTTTTATTCTTAACATATTTACTAACAATTAGGCTTAATTGAAAACATTAAATTCAATCTAATATAACCATTAGGCTTAAATCACATTTATGTACTAACTATCTATATATAACTTTAATTTAGAAGATTTTGTTTGCGTGTCAATCTTAAAGGAGTTTTAGGAATATTGTTTTTTTTCCTTGATTTTTTTATTTCTCCTTTTCTCTTTTTCTCTTTTTTTTCATTAATTTTTTTAATCCTCCATTCTCTTTTATTCTTAACATATTTACTAACAATCTATATATAACTTTAATTTAGAAGACTTTGTTTACGTGTCAATCTTAGAGGAGTTTTAGGAATATTGTTTTTTTCCTTGATTTTTTTATTTCTCTTTTTCTCTTTTTTTCCATTAATTTTTTTAATCCTCCATTCTCTTTTATTCTTAACATATTTACTAACAATTGGGCTTAATTTAAAAACATTGAATTCAATCTAATATAACCATTAGACTTAAATCACATTTATGTACTAACTATTGAGCTCAATTCAAAACATTAATTATAATTATTAGTTGTGACACATCACATTTAAATGCGTGATTCAGATTTTAAAATTTCCAAAAAAGTTACACTGATATTGATATTATTATTACTGGGTGATTTAAAATATATACATTTATGTATTATACTTTTATGGTAAAGTTTTTTATCTTAACTTTTATTAGTATTTTATAATATATTTATATATATTATTAATATTTTAGTTATAAAAAACCGCGTCATGGCGCGGGAATCGTACTAGTTTTTAATTTAAATGCGATGATTTATATTATGTAAAGTCATTTTCTTTTATCTATTTAGAAATATTTGTTTATCTGAATCTATTTATAAACGTTTAATCAAATAATTTGTAAAACTAAGGGTTTTTCTTTTTAACAAATAAAATATTTTTTACTAATTTCCCCCAATTTTCAGACATATAAATAGGTGTGGATGAGTTTTGAAAGAAAAAAACTAATTGATGGGTGGGTTTATAAAGAATCTCATATTTTAAAGGTGTTTTTTTGTAATATCTCCTCCAATAAATGCAATTCGTATTTTGTTTTTATATTTATCGTTTTCCATATCCACACCTCTCACATTCCCCATTCCATGACTTCCATATCTCTCGCAAACCCACGGAGAAGCTGGTGGGGCCCAGTAGTCCAGCGTGGCACTGACAACTCACTGGAATGGCGTTTACTTTTTGCCCACACTTCACTAGGGTTTGTCCTACAGCACGGCTGTCTGTCTTTTACGGGATCTCCGTTTTGGACATATATTGGGCCGGGTTGAGTAAATGGGCTTATTTTGTTTTGGGCTAACAGCGAAGTTTTGAAGCCCATTTCGAAATTAATAAAGATAGGGGGTCATAGAAAGGGACAATCCCTAATCAAAAGGTTGACCTGATTTAAGTGTTTTTTTTTACAGTATATGTTTTCGGTGGACTATTTATTTATTACGGTATTTATTATTATAATGTTTTAGTAATTTGACTTATTTGTTGTATGTTCTTTTGATTTTTAGAGACCCGGTCATCTACCCATCTTGGTTGGCACCGATTGTTTTTAATCGGTGTTTTGTAAAAGAAGCAATGTTATTTCAAGCGACATCCGCCCCTAACTTATAAGAAGCAATGTTTTGTAAAATTTTGTGCCATATTTCCAACTCTGAGCAACATTAAGAAACAGTTTTCACCTCTCTCACTCACGTTTTCCTGGCTGTCAATACCAAAAACTGAAATTGATTTTCTCAACCATGTTTACTTTCTTCCTCACCATCATAATAGAATTTATAAATTGATTGATGATTGTCGTTGTGGAGGCGGGGTGCAATCGATAGACGGTCGGAGAAGGGTGATTGTGAGCGGCGATGCAGTCGACGACGGCTAGAGGCGGCTTTCTCTCTTTCTCTCTACTCTCTCCATTCTCCTAATTGTAAACCCTAAGTCAATTCTCTACTCTCATCTTTATAATTCGTCAAACTCGGTTGCACTGATGACAAGTATTTGGTTTGTGTTTGATGTGGTGGTCAGTCGGGATGGCTGAATTGGTGGCTAGAAGAGGCAATCGATTGCAATCGAAGGCGGGATGCATCAAATTGAGGTAAAACGCTAAGTTTTTTTAACAACAACAAGAATAGGCAGAAACGAGTTTAATCTCTTTGTCTATATACTCTATTCATTCTCCCAATTGCAAACTCTAAGTTGATTGCCTGCTTCATGATAAACGTCTTTGTGAATGATTTCTGATTTTCGATGAGTAATTAGGGATTAGAAATTTGGAAGAAATGAATGTTTTTAGTTTCTCAATTTGCCTCTGATATAATGTGTGTAAGGTGTTCGACAAAATGCCTAAACGATCACAAACAAAATCAACAGGTCTAACATCTCCAAACTTGATTTTTTCATTTCTCATGTGACAGATTCAATTTTTAGCAAGTTTATAGTACTTGAGAAGTTGGGAATGAACAAGTTGCTCCGGGCTAGATAGTGGATTGTAAAGTGTAACAATGTTTCGAAGTTGGGAATGATAGCCATGTACCAAGTTTGATTTTAACATTGTTTGATTTTAACATTGCAAATTTTATTTTACTTTTTAATTTTATATTAAGTGCAATGGATGATTTTAGGCTAGCTTGAGTTTACAGCAGTTGGCCGTATTGGATTGAATTGAATGTCATACACTACTTTGTCATTAATTACATTGAATTCTATTTACCCGATTTAATGTTTGATAGGATATCTATAATGTGGTGTCTATGCCCACAAAGAAGGGTTTTTTTTTTTTTGCATAATATTGGGCATGCCAAGAAGGTATTTGACATGATACTCTCATCCATAAATTAGCTTTAATTTGTATTTTACCCTTCTGTCTTTTAACTTCTTCATTCGATGATTCTTTTTTTAAATAGTTTAGTTGAAGGGTATGTTTGGATTCCATTGCATTTTTATTATAATGCAATTATTTTATCTCATTTTATGTGCGCGTTTGATTTTAAAAATAAAATTCTCGTAAAAATCGAGGTCAAAGTAATTTAACCAAATAATCATATAAATCGAGACAAAATAATTACATTATAATTAATACATCGTAGAATAAAAAAAAACATAATAATTTAAACACCTTAAAAATTATGTTAATCAAACACCGTCTTATCATTTTGCATTATAAACATAATACATTTAGAATCCAAACACACCCGAAGTAACCCGCATATAGATATTCTCATCCTGATGCTATTTTTTTTATAAGGAAATAATTCGAGGTCCAGACATGCATGGATCCTTGAGAGGCCGACAGAGGTGACAGACGGCGAATCGTCAAACATACAACGAAATAAAAGAAAACGATGTAATACAAGAATCGAAAAACAAACAACCCAAGCCAACCAAATGATCGTAATTCTAAAAAGTAGAGGACAATGTAGACTAATCCCGGAGTCAAGCGCCACCAAGAGATGACACCGCTGGCCAGCGGTAAATTAGGAGTCCCTGTGGGCGATGAAGACGAACCTCCGATGCTATTTTTTCAATTGAAGGTACTATATTAGGTGTGAATTTTTTCATTTATATAACAACCAGATCTGAGAATGTTCCTTGTTTCCGGCCACCATAGTATCTCTAGAGTCTAGATTGTAGGCTATATATGTTTTTTGCAATGCTTTGGTATGAATGGTTTCCATCTCTTGGCGAGCTTTCATCTCGGTATGGCTTCTTCAATTATCAATCTTATTCCTTGATATTATAGGTTGTATAATGTGATATAGCTTTAGTATGAATTATTATTGTTAGCTGTTCTTTACTTATTTTTTGATGTATGAGGTATTGCCTTCACCTACACATCAAATGGATAGGATTGTTCAAGAATTACGACTATTAAGGTTCTTCCTGCAACAAGGGTAGCTCTTCTTTATTGTTTTGGCACATGAAACTGTCATGCTTTTTTGTTTTGTTTGAACATAAAATTCAATCACTTCTGAGTGTTCTTAATTTATAATAATTTTGTAATAGTTTACTAGTAATATGCTTATTGATACCTGCCAACTCTTTACGTACGTTGTCAATTGATTCTTTCCGAGGCTTCCAATGTTTAAGGGATAATGAAACAATAGTGTAAGGGTGTTGGTGTTTGAAGTAGATCAATTTACTTATGTGCAAATTGATGCTAAAAGTGAAATTTCCCTGACTCATGTTTGGAGTTTGTTGACTTGAAAAGATATTTCCAAGAATTACTTTGATTTGGTGAAAGGTGGATTGAGTTGTTTTCCTCGCATGCATCCTCAAGTGATGATAAAAAGAAGGGGGGAAACAGAGGAGGTTGTCCCAATTCTAACATTCCAACCTCAACTGAAATATATAGTTGCGTTGCGTGCATTGAAAACTTAGGAAGACTCCTACATTCACATATAGCTTACCCTTTAGGAGAGCCATGTGTCCTTACACTAAACAAAATCTGCAATAACTTTCAACCTTCCTCAACCTACGCTCTCTTCTCTATACCCTAAATTCTTCCACAATCGATAACCGTAACACAACTCTCAATTATTCCACAACTCTAGCTTTAACCACACCCACAAGGTTTGAGATATGTGACAATCTAGGATGAAAGAGGCTTCTTCTAAAGGATAAGTCAAGCGAATGTTAGATGGGACAACCTCTTCCGTTTTCCCAATGTGGGTGGTATAACCATACAAAATATAAGAAAATGAATGTCTTAAGCTTTTGTGTAAAGTGGTGGATCCCGATCTTATAAAAACTAGCTTGATATGAGGACGTTCGATGAGTTCTCTTGTGACGGGGAGAAGTATATGAATCTAAATAGTAGTTAATCAACTCTTCCCAGTTATTGGTGCAAGAGAGGGGCAAAGTGGCCTGCACTAACACACAACCAAAGCGGTTACGAGCCTCACCTGCTGCTTCAAATGCCCCAAAATCCCACTCACTTTATACTCACAAAGACTTTATCCAGGTTGGTTTTCTTGTAGCTACTGCATCATTTATCATGTTCTTCAAGGCTAAAAGGTTTTGGTAGTTTTGCCTAGCTCATACGAGTCTGATTTATATTGATATGCTAGATGCAATATCGAGGTGGCAACTCTGTTTCTTGGCGTCAACAAGTACTTCCTGTTAAGAATTGGTATTGAAGAACCCATTCTATTCATTAGTAGAAGGGGATATATAGAGCGTACAATGAACTGATGATGAAGAAGGTGGAGAGAGATTTACTCTAACCACCTTTGACTAATTCTAATCCTAAATAATGGAAATAATTAAATCCTAATAATAATAATAATAATATATTATTTTCCTAATACTTCCTGCTTATGGTGCAAAGCTTGCTCTTCATCCATTCCATCACAGACTTTAAAGGATGCTCTTGCAGCCACAACACCATGACCATGACTATTGTCAGTCTATCCATATGGATATATGAGATGGTAACATCAATTACTTGAATTGTTTTTTGATGTTTTTAGTGTTTGTCGAATAAGCTGGCATGGATAGACCAATTTTTTAAATGGTTTGCATAGATAGACCATTTTTTGGAAAAATGTAAAAGTGGTCTGTTGGTCTACTTTTGCTAAAAAAATGGTGACCTCTTGGGTAGGTTGCAGGTTGGAGGGAACATGTGAGGAGGGAAGGGCTTACGGGTTTTGGCGCAAAAAATTGTGAGGAGATGGGTGATGTGATGTTGAGTTTACTTTTACCATTTTATATTGTATAAAAATGGAGGATCGGAAAAGACTTTCATTTTTTCTCTCTTCTCCCACATCTTTTACAACATAACCTTACCTAGAGAAAGAGATGGAGAACGTTCCACCATTGAAGACAAGCTGTCGGCTTGGAACTGCAGAGCACTTGTCGCCTTCAGTCGGTGCTCATGTCAGTGATCAGAATCCCCGTATCACCTTGGTTTCCCAGAAACCTTTATTCTCATATGTAAGGGGTAAGTGTATTTGGCGAATTACTCCTCAGATATGGCGTTAGATACCGATTGATAACATTTTTTCTCATCTCTAGTATCAATTTTCAGGTGGAAACGCTTTCCACCTTGGTATGCGTCACACTAATCTTTGATGGTTCTTTGGTGTTCGAGGGAGGCAGATGGGTGTTTGCTGGTGAGAACGCGCACAAGAATGTCATGATACAAGAAGGCGTCGACTTTAACTCTTTCAAAAAGCTGACCGGTCTCAAGGTCGGCGATGGTGCTTTATATGAAGAGTGGATGTTGTCTTACATACCAAAGTCGAAAGAAGGGGGTAATCCGATCATAATAGTTGATGATGACGACTTTGGGGTGTTTAAATTTCTGAACTCAAAGTGTGGAGAAGATCTGTAGCCCCTTGCGATATATGTTGGTCCATTGCAGAAGGATGGCTTTGAAGTAAAGCAACCTGTCTAGGAAGAACGATTGAGTGAGCCACCTTCCTCCCCAAAAGTGGACGATTTGGATGAGATTGTAATAAATGAGGCAGACGGTAAGGCACAGCAAAACTCTGTGTCTCTAGATGTTGTGTTATATGTTGGGGAAAAGGTGACCACTGCCTTAGGGAAGAGCACAGAGCTGGCTGCGATGGACACTGACACGGTTAAACAATCAGGTGACATGGGTACATGTTTAGGTGAGAGGGTACATGGTCTGGATGTAATTGAATTGAGTGACACGGATACCTCTTCAGGTGACATGGGTCAAGGTTTGGAGGTAATATCCATTAGCAGCGATGAGGAGGATGGCGATGGGCCAACCTCCATAATCGAATTTGGGGTCTCAGACGAGGATGAAGGTTTTGAAGTGAAGCTCGAAGAAGACTGGGATGATTTGGAATTTGATGTGATATGAGCTCTTCCGACGCATGCTCAATGTTTCAATCATAAAATGGGCTATATTAGTTAGATGGAGGTCCATGAGTACTTGTTGGAAAGCTAATTCGAAGAGCTACATCTTTTATGAAGACCAAAGTGCCGAAATCATCCAAGAACAGGTCCTAAATCAGCAATAGTTCAACAGTCCGAAATCTGGACAGTTTTCTCGGTGCATTGAATGATGTCGGAATAGATGAGATGTATCGAAGGGTCTTCATTCAAGGGAACTTGATGCTTTTCTACACTTTATGAGGACAACCAGCCCTTCATTTTCCACCACGAGGCTGGCCAAATTTCTCCATCAATTTCCGAGAAACTTTTCATCTTTTCCGCCTTTAATTTGTTACTAAATTGTTGTTGTTTTATGCCTATAAAAGGGCTAAACCTTTGCCATGAGAAATAAGATTAGAGTTGAGAATTTTTGGAAAAAGTGTGTGTGTTTGGTTGATTTGGTGAGATGCCATTTTGAAACCCCATTCCGGAGTGAGAGGCCGAGGAATGGTCCCGTTGGTCTAACTCTTTCCGGTGAGATGCTTGTTAGAGTTGTTCAAACAAAGGCTTGATTGCTCGGGAGTGAGATGCCGACGAGTGAGAGAGCGAGTTTGGTAAGTCTATAGGTGAGATTCTCATAGATTTAGCCATCCATATCTTGGTAAGTCTATGATAAGATCTGAAGGATCGATCCAACAAGTTACAAAGCTTCAACCGAGCACGAGAACAAAATTTGACACATGCGACTCTTTTATTTGGATCTTTCTAGATTTTTGGGAAAATAAAAACAAGATATGGATGGCTAAATCTATGAGAATCTCACCCATAGACTTACCAAACTCGCTCTCTCACTCGTCGGCATCTCACTCCCGAGCAATCAAGCCTTTGTTTGAACAACTCTAACAAGCATCTCACCGGAAAGAGTTAGACAAACGGGACCATTCCTCGGCCTCTCACTCCGGAATGGGGTGTCAAAATGGCATCTCACCAAATCAACCAAACACACACACTTTTTCCAAAAATTCTCAACTCTAATCTTATTTCTCATGGCAAAGGTTTATCCATTTTATAGGCATAAAACAACAACAATTTAGTAACAAATTAAAGGCGGAAAAGATGAAAAGTTTCTCGGAAATTGATGGAGAAATTTGGCCAGTCTCATGGTGGAAAATGAAGGGTTGGTTGTCCTCATATAAAGTGTAGAAAATCATCAAGTTCCCTTGAATGAAGACCCTTCGATACATCTCATCTATTCCGACATCATTCAATGCACCGGGAAAACTGTCCAAATTTCGGACTGTTGAACTATTGCTGATTTCGGACCTGTTCTTGGATGATTTCGGCACTTTGGTCTTCATAAAAAATGTAGCCCTTCGAATTATCTTTCCAACAAGTACTCATGGACCTCCATCGGACTAATATAGCCCATTTTATGACTGAAACATTGAGCATGCGTCGGAAGAGCTTGGATCACATCATCCTCCCTACCTTTGAAAAAGATTCGTCCTCGAATCTTGCGTTGCCTTCCAAAAAGAAATATTATGCCTCTGTACGTTGGATCTACGTAAAATATCTTGATGGTTAATCCCGCGAAGACTCTCAAATCTGCGTTGCTTTTCCAAAAAGGTACGATACGCCCCTGTACGTTGGATCTACGTAGTGCACTTCAATGGTTGCAACCGCGACGGCTCTGAAGAGGGATGTGGATGAAAGTGATTGAAAACTTTGTGAACTTGATGGATTAGCTCTGATACCACTTGATGTGCTCGGGAACTCTCCGAGCCGCCAGGATCGATGACGAGGTTCCTCCATTATCGAATGGATAAACGTTGCTACTAGTAACCGGATATATATGGTAAAATTCGCAGGCCTCTCACCCTTGAACCCCCCACACTCGATCTCAATCCTCTCGGAATCGCACTCTGAGGACCTCGACCCTTTGACACCTTCGCCTCTCACTAAGGTGTCTCCCTCGACATCTCACCAAAGAGTTTTGTTTTTAGCATCTCACCAAAAACACGATCCTTAACCCGGAATCAAAGGAAGCAAATGTGCTCAAATTTTCACTCAAAAATTCAACTTGTATTAGAAAATGGCAAGCCTTACAAAATATATAGGAGAAAATTGTTGCCTCTTAAGTGTTTACAATTGATGTGGGACATTTTTTTGATAGAAAAATAAAGGAAAAATCTATGATTCTAGATCATATCATCCTCCCCTCCTTTGAAAAAGATTCGTCCTCGAATCTTGCATTGCCCTTCCGAAGAATACGATACGCCCCTGTACGTTGGATCTGCGTAAAGCATCGATGGTCGATCCCGCAAAAGCTCTCGAATCCATAAGGCCCTTCCAAATGGTACATTACGCCCCTGTACGTTGGATCTGCATAATGCACTTCAATGGTTGGTCCTGCACAAAACTCCAACGGATGGTTGTGGATGCTTGTGACAACAACACAAAAAGATTGAGGAACCCTAGCCAGAAGCTCTGATACCACTTGACGTGCTCAGACCCGGGCTCGAGCAAAAGGATCGGCGACGAGAGTTTCGAGAGGTCGGGAAATTTTGAGCAGTTTCTGGAGCAGCAGATCAGTCGGAAAAGATTGCCGATTTCCCGTCGATCAACTTGGCTTCTGGGGACGTACAAGTACTATTTTTATAGATCTTGAAGTCACGGTCATGGATTGGGGTAGATCTCGTCAATCGGAGGTCAGACGAAGCGGAAAATCGCGTTTTACCGAGACGTCGCCTGTGTAGAGACGATTCCAAACGGGGCTTGTTTGAGAGGTATTGAGGGCTGTTTTGGGAGTGACGTTTTGGGGATGATTGAGGGTGATAATGGGGTTGTGGAAGGCCTTAGAATGGTGGTAAAGTAGGGGATGGGGGTTGATGGATATGTGATGCAAGAGCGCTCTCGGCCTCGCACTCCGAGCTCTCTCCAACACTCGATCTTCCACACCCTCGGCCTCGCACTCCGAGTGTTCGCGACCCTTTGATTCCGTCGTCTCTCACTAAGGAATCTCCTTCAGCCTCTCACCGAAGGTTTTGTTCCCGACCTCTCACCTAAGAACGAGATTCTTGACCCGAATCACTAGAAGCTAAAAGGCTCACTTTTTCTCAAATTTCAACTTGTTTTCAAAAAGGTTCTTACATCCCTTTATATAGGAAAATATGGATGCTATGAGAAATAAAAGAAATTAAAATAAATTGATAAACTAATGACGGATAATACGAGAGGGTTTTCCGAGATTTATGACGGAGAGATGGGCAACCATAATGGGGGGGGGGGAACCGAATTGTCTTGGTTGCCATCAAAGAGATGGAAGTTTGAAAATCTATAAAGCCCCGTCATTTAATCCGACTTTATTGATTGCATTTCGTCTTCATTTATTGCATTTCCGACAAGCTGCCTGGTTTTTGGACTGCTCCAAAGATGCCAGATTTCGTCCATCTTCCAAGCTGATTTGATGATTGCATCATTCAATAAAGTTGTATCCACTTAAAATATCTTTCCAACAAGTGCTTATCGGCTTCAATCGGAATTTTATACATCCAGAACAAGCCAAAATACCGAAGTGTCGCCAAACAGTCTTCGCAAATGAAAGTTGATGTTCTGCTCCGAAGACAAACTCTTGTAGGAAAAAAGAGTCAAGCTCACGGGCGATTACGATCACATCATCCTCCTCCCCTTGAAAAGGATTCGTCCTCGAATCCGTGATGGAAACGAACGACTTCTTCGAACATGCTTCTTCTTCCTTGAACGGATCTTGAATCTCTTCTTCTTCTTGAATCGTGAAAGGCAAGCAAGACGGAATGAAAGAAGTTGAATCTAACCACTTACTTGACATGGAATTCAGAAAGCTAGGCATGTCGGTTGGCATTCATTTCTCCTTCATGAAAAGCCCAACCTTGGGAATTTGGATGACTTCGTCGTCTTTCTTAAGCTCAGGGCCAGTGGACCTTCGCAATCTCAATATGGATATCCTTGGACTTGCCTTCTTCAATCTAAAGTTCTTCCCCCATGAAGGTAGAGGATGTCGTCTTTGAAGAGGGAGGTGGGGCTGTTGTGGGCTTCGATAGCGTCGACCCCAATGTGTTAACGACTTTTCGCATTTCCCATACTTGTTAAATTGAGACTTCAGCGAGCTTGCGGATCTCTTGCCAAGGTGGTTCAACCTTCTTCTTATGCCGAGCCTCATCCTCTCGACCCCTTCTCCTTCGATATCTCCTACCGAGCTCTTGATCAACTACATCATATGTAGCCCCATCCATGTCACTCCAACAAAGATACCCATCATCATAGGCTCGAATAGCCCATCAGATGTACTCTTCGGACAAAGGCTTGGAACTCGTTTTCTTCAGCATTTTGACCCGAAAGCTTGAGGAACTCTTGTCGTTGCTCTGATACCACTTGATGTGCTCGGGAACTCTCCGAGCCGCCAGGATCGACGACGAGGTTCCTCCATTATTGAATGGATAAACGTTGCTACTAGTAACCGGATATGTATGGCAAAATTCACAGGCCTCTCACCCTTGAACCCCCCACACTTGATCTCAATCCTCTCGGAATCGCACTCTGAGGATCTCGACCCTTCGACACCTTCGCCTCTCACTAGGGTGTCTCCCTCGGCATCTCACCAAAGGGTTTTGTTTTTAGCATCTCACCAAAAACATGATCCTTAACCCGGAATCAAAGGAAGCAAACGTGCTCAAATTTTCACTCAAAAATTCAACTTGTATTAGAAAATGGCAAGCCTTACAAAATATATAGGAGAAAATTGTTGCCTCTTAAGTGTTTACAATCGATGTGGGACATTTTTTTGATAGAAAAATAAAGAAAAAATCTATGAATCTAGATCACATCACCTTAGCTCGTAGACTCCGGTAAGAACGCTGGAAATCGAGAAGCCGTTCATGTTTGTTCAACAAGCGCTTCTGTAGTTGAAGTGTTGAGAATGAGCTGTCACATAACAATCTTTGCTGAAGACTTATTAATTGAGCATTGGAATCCGTAATCTGAGTTAGAATATTACCAAACGTTTTCTTATGCCATTTCTTAGTCAGTCCCTTAAGGAGTTTCGTTTTATGGACAAGTTTGAACATATACGAGCCCGGGAGATCCAGTCTCCAAGCTTGCTTGACAATATTATGAAAATCTCTGCGTTTAGTCCAAGCAAGTTCGAACTTGAAAGGCCGATTTATGACCGTAACCGCGTGTCTGAAGTCAACCGAAATCGGACAGTGATCAGAGGATGTGAAAGCATGGTTCTTAATAAAAAGGTTGTCAAACTGTATTAAAATATCATTCTGTACAAGACATCGGTCAATCCTAGACATATTATCTCCAGAGGGATTTTTACGCCAAGTAAAGTTACCCCTAGTAGTAGGTAGCTCACAAAGAGATAGATTTGTAATAATCGAACAAAGACGGCGAAATCGAAAGGGATTCGGTATTACACCACCTAACTTCTTAGAGGGAGATGTTATATCGTTGAGGTCTCCCATGATACAAATAGGAATAGAAATCGAGGTTGTGTAACCTATAAGTGAGTGCCAAATCGCCTCTTTATCCCTGTTGTCAGGAGGAGCATAAGTAATAAGAATTGCAATTGTAGTTGCTTTGATAGTATCGTAGAAATTTATATGAATAAATCGCTCATCAATATGAATTAGTTCAATATTCCCTTCCGCAGGGGCGATGTCTTTCCAAATAAAGCAAAGACCACCTGCAAAACCAGAAGCGGGTGCAAATGCTATATTGCAAAAGCCATTTTTTTTCTTGAGATGGTCTGCAGGAGAAACATTTGTCTTAGTTTCTAGTAGCGCTATAGCATTGATATAATTTGTTTTACAAAATGTGTCCACGGCTGTCCACATGCAAATTTCGACGACCTAACCCACGACAATTTCATGTTGTTGTATTCATAATAAAACAACATATAAAGGAGATTTGGTATAAAAGCTAAGTAACGGTGCATGGTTAATGCCAAAAGAAGGTAGCGTGAGGATGCAGTTGATGCACAAGTAAATAAAGGTAGAATGAAGTACGAATAATAAGGAACAAGATAGAGTTAGGAAACCGGTAAACGGTGAATTCCAACTAAAAAATCGGATGATGATTGTCCAAAAGCAATTACGTGTGGTTAATAAACTCATAGTGGGGGTCGCTGAGAAACATAAGCCTTTGGTAGGTGTCCTTGTAAGGGAAAGTAAGTTAACTAGAAGAATTTTGCAAATTAAATGGTGATTCAAACCAAGGATCGGTATAGATGAATCAATAAAGAGTAAAAGATCCACCTTAAAATAATGACAAATTAGTAGGTAATGCAAATAAAACTGAATACTAAGAGAACTTATATTCATACAGCAGTTGGGACTAAAATGCCAAGTTAACGGTGGCATATTATTAGCAGGTAGTTTAACCAGTTGTTCGTTTGTAGGGATGTGATCCCCCAATTTTTTGTTGGAGCCATGTGGTGGCAAAATGAAATTTATCTTCGAAAACAAACTCACAAGAATAATGAGTTGTGAACAAATGACAAACAGTCCGCATGTGTTGCAAGCAACACTCCACATCCTGCAAGGACAAACAAAACCCACACACAGTAGAGAGTATTTGCCAAACAACAAATAACTAAAAGAAATTAGGATTGATAAAGAAGAGCTTTGTAGGCGACAAGTCATGATAAGCTTGAACGAACAACACAGATTGTGCTAAAATACTTATATTTGATCCAGCAGACAAATTTAAACCAATATATCACCCTACTCCCACAAGTCAGCCAAAAAAAGGAAAGGCTACACCAAGCGAATAGAGTAAAACACAATGCAGTGATGCACAACAGGGAGTGAGAGTGAGACTTAACCCATAAGAAAAACATAAGCTTTCTATGATTGCAGCAGCAAACAAAGTTGTAATGCTTTCTATGATGGCAGTACATCCAAAAAAACCAAACAAAGTTGTAATGCAGTAGCACAAAAAAGGTATTGACCAAGCAGAAACCACGAATAAAAGGATCCAAAAATTTACTAATGGTGACCATAAGGCCTAATCTCACGTCAAGGTGACATACATAAGGTTATTAAGGTAGCCCGGTTGTGAGGGACAAACTTGATTGATCCGTAGCTTCAATTGGTAGAGGTGAAGGCCGGAAACTGACCCTGAATCGACACAACACGAACGTATGAGATGAAGAGATGAGCAACCGCACCCACATCTCCATCCAAATCCCCACCGCCAAGGCCAAATCAGACACTGAGCGGACAGGAGATCGACCAAATCAAACCACTTGCTCACTTTAAAGCAGATCCTGACCCCGGAGGTCGTATAGCAAATCGCTAGCACATCGATTTTGAAGGCATAATTTGGAACTTTCGAAATTTGATTTCTTGTTTTGAAAGCGAAATCAAAGTAGGGGGGGCTACCCCCTGGATTCTTGATAGATTAGGACGATTGGGGAGGGTCTGAGGTTGATTTGAAGGCAAGTGATCGACTTTTGCAGGCTTAGGAGGCCGAAGGTGCAGGTCGGCGGCGAGGCGGGTAGAGGGAAGGGTGAAACGGCGCGGCGAAAGCTGAGAGAGTTTTAGGGTTTTCATTTTATGGATTTTTGCGGTTTATTTCCTCTGATAAGAAAATACATTAAATTATATACGAGTATTATAACGATATAGAATACCAATAACTTTAAAATAAATGGGAGATATCTTACAATCTTGGTACCATCTCGAATAGGTTGAGTACGAATCGGAATCGGTACCGGAAGGATTTGTGAGCCGGCTTCGTAGTTGGAACTTGTACCCAGTGTTCTAAAAAGCGCTAGGCGGATCTTAGGCGTTGAGGGACCGCCCAGCGCCTAGGCGGCGCCCAGGCGGTCAATGCGGACGCCTAGGCGTGCTTAGGCGGCCATTGAGCTCTAGGCGGAGGGGGGTCGCCTAGCGCCGAGGCGGCGCCTAGGCGCGATTTTTAGAACAATGCTTGTACCGTATGCCGATGTATATGTAAATTAGATATATTTGATGGGCAATTGTGATTCCCAAGAAACGACTCCACTCTACCGGGCAAAAAAACCAAGATCAAATGAAACGGGTTAAAGGGTAAAGCGGTTCAATCGGTTGGATATAATTATATTTATATATATAACTGTATAAATATATATATACAAATATATTTATACAAAAATATATATAAATATAAAAGGGTAAGTGGGTTAAAGGATAAGGACCAAGGAAATAGGCCCAAGAAACGAGAGTCAAACTGGGCTGAAAAACTATTAAATATATATTTGGCGTGCAAGGATTAACCCATTAGAAAGTGACCCTTTTTCTGACCAAAAAAAGAAAGTGACACTTTAAGGAGTAATTTTTTATTGTAATTTATAACAAAGGTGATGTTATAAATCAAAAAACAAACTCACAAAACTATCAAAATCATTAACAAAAAACTTAAAATAAGAATTACGGAGTAAAGAACGCGCTAGCTCCTAGCCCTAGGGCCACGCGCCCCCAATTTCATCATCCCCAACCTCCGTCTATGTAAATCCTTCACCACGACCCTCTTCTTGTACCTTCTCGCCCCTCCTCAATTTCGTTTCTGGCCTTGTGGTGGTCGATTGGCCTCCTCCCGGCAATTTTCGGGCTCGATTTGGAGTGGGTGTGTAACCCTAACTTTGAGCCCTCCGCCCTTTTCCGTCTCAGCCGGGTTTTTTGGTGAAATTGGGCTCCCTGACCATCGTTTGCCTTGTCGATTTGTCTGATCGGGGCTCTTTGGCTTGGTAGTGGCGTTTCAATGCTCTCCAATGTTGCCTCTCCCTTTGATTCGATTTTCTACGTCGATGTTGCGGTTCTGGGTTGCTGGGGTCGTCGATTCGTCGCCACCTCCTAGCCGCTGGTTGCATCTCCTTTCCCCATTTATGGCATTCCTCCTCCTTTTCTGGCGGCTTGCCTGGTTACCGACCGTCTCCGGCTTGAAATCGCCGCCCGATTGGTCACTCCTGGCTGCGCACCCCTTTTCTCCCTTGGTCCTTCGGGCCCAAGGTTGAGATTTTATCAATTTCAAAAATAATAATTTATATATATATACCCACCCGAAAGGGTAGTCTAAATCCCGAAAGGGTCTTGACAAATTCCCAAAAGGGCTTGCAGGTGCGCTCTATAACGAGGGTGGTTCACGGCAGTTGGTGGTTGTTCTTTGGCGGTTCTGATTTGAGTTAGGGCTCGTGTGTCCGGTGTCTGGTCTGGCTGAGGTCGTGGCGGTATGCATCATGACGACTCTGTATTTCGGAAATTTCCTCGGAGGTTCGTCTTCATCGCCCACAGGGGGACTCCTGATGTACCGCTGGCAAACGGTGTTATCTCTTGATGCCGCTTGGCTCTGTTCTGTCTTCGTTGTCCTCAGCTCGTATGGATTAGGCTCGTCTGTTCTTATAGTGACTGTCTGTTTGCTGTCTTTGTGTTACACCTTTTTATTATTATGATTGTATGTTTGACGGTTCGCCGTCAGCCGACTTTGTCGGCCTTTCGATGAGTCAGGTCTGTCTGACCATCAAATTTTTACCCGATAAAAAAAAAACTCACAAAACTCATATTGTGTTACGGGTTAGGAAAGATTTAAAATTTGGCCCAATTAAAAAAAATGGGTAGGATTGGGGTTATAATTTGCTAACCCATTAGGATTTACGTAAGAGATGATGTCGATGTAGTAGTATTATTCTTTTTTTTTTTCCATCATTTGACCTTGGCGTGCAAGGATAGAAAAAACCCTATGCACGCCAAGGGATGTCAGGTTTCGTGTAATTGGAAGGTAACCCAGAATCCGAACCACCTTGGAACCCAAGGAAGGCCGAAGCGGCCATCGAGGAAGAGACTGCAAAGGTCGTGGGGGAAGTTGAGTGGTGAAGATGGAATCAAAGCGCAGGACGGAGCCCAGAGAAGGCCGTCACCGGCGGACGGAGAGTCGAGGATGGAAGATGGGGGAATCAAGGTGGGTTTGAATCAGGAGCGCCAAGGATGGAGGATAGGGGGAGTCAGGGTAGCGAAAAAGGGGGATGGGTTCCGAGAATAGTCGCACAGGAGGCCGATTGAAGCCCGACCGCCGAGACATGAGATCGCAGGTGAGGAGAGGGTGGCAATAGGTTTGTGGTGGGGATGAGCTTGTGTGTTGGCGAGCCGGAGAGGATGACACAGGAAAGGCCCGAAATCAGCCACCCAGGAGGCCGATTAAAGCCCGGGAACAAAGGTCACCGGTGAGGTAGAGGGTGGTGGCGAGAATGAGGTGGCGCTGGACTTGTGGAAATGAAGGGGTAGACGAGAGGAGGCGGCGCAGCCGAAGCCTAACCCCAACAAAACACAGGGTTATTGGGTTTTGATTTTTCTGTCCAAACCAACATTGATGTTACAACGATCCAGTGGGGTTGACGGTGGCGGTGATAAGCAGAGGTGATTATAGTGGTGGTGGCGGCGGCGGCGGGTTGGTTGTAGCCTTGTAGGGGTTGCAACTCTGCCGGGGGTTTCCTATCCCCTCTCTAGAAGGGTGGCTAGAGAGAGGGCAGAGAGCATAACCGATCCTTGTTTGTTCATACGATTACTCCAAAATTGATTTTTTACCCAATATTTTAATTGAGTTGAGATTGAAAAAATCGAATCTCGGTTGTTCCCCGATTGTTATTAGAGTAGGTGTTGATAGTGAAGATGATGGTGGTGAAGGGTGGAGACTGAGTGTGGTGGTGGACCGGTGGTGGTGTTTGTTGATAGTGGTGGAATATGTCGATTCTCATCATTTATAGAACATAAATTGGATTGATGTGATTTTAACTAAGATAAAATATTACTTTTGTTTTAAATAATAAAGGTTGATGTGATTTTATTGTTTTATTCTTTTATTTGAAAGGTAATTTACTTATATTATTGGAATGTGATATAATTTTATGCAAGATAGGTATAACTTATTACCCAACTTATTATATTTAACTATCTTATAATAAAAAGGTTAGAATGAATTTATTATGCTAATAATATTTACTGAAAGTTATTGCTAGTAAGTAATTATTTTATAACATTTACTTTCCAATAATTATTTAAATAAAAGCACATGTCGTGATTTATTAAAAAGGGTATATATATGGTTTATCTTATATTTATGTATTTTTATCTATATACTATGTCAAGAAAATTTGGTATATATTCGTTTGAGATATAAATTTTAGCTCATTGTCCATTTTCAAAAAGAAGTTAAGTGATTGTCCCAAATTGACAATTTTGTCCTTCCCTTCCTTCCCATTTTTTTAATTTGACCATTGACCATTGACCGATTAGGGGCAAGGACTTTTGGTAACACATGTGTGGTGACTTGAAATTTTTTTTTTGTGACAACTTCGTTTTTAGAGTTTTTTTTACGGGGTCACTGTCACCACCTTTATCAATGATGACACATGTGTGGTGACATAATTTTTTTTTGGTGACAACTTTGTTTTTAGAGTTTTTTTACGGGGTCACTATCACCACTGTTATTAGTGGTAACATGGATTTTTTTTATAACAACTTCGTTTCAATAGTTTTTTTATGGGGTCACTGTCACCACCCTTATTAGTGGTGACACTTGTGTGGTGAGATGAGATTTTTTTGGTGACAGCTTCGTTTTAAGAGTTTTTTTATGGGGTCACTGTCACCACCCTTATCAGCGTTGACATGAAAATATTTCAATAGCAGCTTCGTTTCAAGAGTTTTTTTTAAAATTTTACGGGGTCACTATCACCACCCTTATAAGTTATAAGTGGTGGCGTGAAATTTTTTTGATGACATCTTCGTTTCAAGAGTTTTTTTTACGGGGTCACTGTCCCCACCCATATTCGTGGTGACACATGTGTGGTGACATAAAAAAAAATTATGACAGCTTTGTTTTAAGGTTTTTTTTATGGGGTCACTGTCACCACCATTATCAGTGGTGACACAAGTGGTGACAACCTTTTTTGGTGACAACTTTATTTTTATATTATTTTTACAAGGTCACCGTCATCACCCTTATCGGTGGTGACAACTTCGTTTTCAGAGTTTTTTTTTTTATACGGGATCAATGTCACCACTCTTATCGCTGTCACCTCCCTTATCACTGTCACCACCCTTATCACTGTGGTGGCAGTTTTTTTTTAGTTTTTTTATGAGATCATTGTGGTGACATTATCGATAGTGACACATGTGGTTACAATAGAGTGTAATAAAAAAAACAATATCACCGAAAAATATAGTGGAATCAAACATTCACGGATATGTAATAATGACTTAACTTTCGGTTCGGACAAGTGACAAAATTAAATATCGGATTCAATCAATTTGCGTCACAAAAGTCTATAGTTTAGAGGGAGGAATTCATAAAATCTACATGAAGAATCAACAATTTAAACACAACTCTTTTTCTTCATTGTAATTAAACTTTGTATATTATGAAGCAAATAATGAAACATACCACAACAAACTTTCTTTCTGTACAACAAAAGAAGAAAGTTAACACCAACAAGTTGGTATGGCTTAATTAAGTAGTGGCTCAAAATCTTAATTATCGGCAACACATGCGGCATTAACATCTTCCTGTCATAAAAACATCAGGATCCTACTTTTGTTAAGAAATAATCATTTCATATTTTCATTTGACGGTGAGCAAATAAGAGAAATTGAGAAAGGAACCAATTCAAATGTAGTAGCTTATTCATGTGTGATTGTGAGAAATAAACATTAGGCTCGATTTGAGGTTTTGACTCCGTTTTTATTTAGGAGTCGATTTGAGATTTGACCCACTGGAATTAATTATTCACAAAAATATTTGACGAGTTTAATTTTATGTTTTGATCAAACTTAAATTCGTAATTTGTGCCAATTATAATTCGTATATTTTAGTGGGTTAGTTTTGCAATTAAACATGTGTGTGTTTTTTTTTTCAAATACTTATGCCGTATAAAACGGGGGATGATAAGTTCACCGCTAATTTTTACTATTTACACCGCAAAGCCACCGCATCCCTATGCGGCGACTTAATCAAATTTTAGCCCGACCCAACGCATGTACACGCGGTGGGTCCGTTGACCGTATTACTACCCACCACATGTACATGCGGTGGGTTAGGCTAAAACGGAGTCCGTTATACAAGAAACCGGTTGGGTCGAAGTTATCCGAAACCCACCGCATATCCATGCGGTGGGGTTTAAAAATATTTAAAATTTGGGTAAGAATCCACCGCATCTCCATGCGGTAGCTTTTTTACCGTTGTGGGGCCCATTATAAATAGGCGTGGGGGGCCCAGTTCTCCGACACACCATCCGACTCTTCTCCGATTCCTTTCTTCCCGAGCCCGACTTTTGGTTCCGTCGATTCCCCATCCCTATTTCTACCCCCACTTTGTACCCAAGTGTTGAGATGGTGAAAGAGAATCGTGAAAAAGATGCGTCTGATGCTGTCGGTCCTTTTCGGAGACATCCGTTACAGGTAACATTGAAAGTTTATAAAAATCAATTTGCTTTATTTTTTAAGCTGAAGGAAATAGTGTTAACATTTAATTGTTATATATAATGTAGCCGGAACCCACTATACAGAGGAGGAGGACGATAGATGTACCGCCCCAACTTGAGACACAGACTGAGCAACAACATCAGACTCAGACACAGCCTAAGGTATGTTAAAATCGTTACTAGGTGTAGGGAAATTAAAATCGAATAAGTATATATTTCCGTTTTCTTAGGAATTGATAGGATTAGGTTGAAATCATTAATAAACCTTTGGAAAATCTTGCAACATTTAGTCAGTCATACGATATAATATCGTATTCGAGCCATAGGATTCTGACAAATACTAGGTGTAGGGAAATTGAAATCGAATAAGTATATATTTATGTTTTATTAGGAATTGTTATTATTAAGATGAAATCATTAATAAACCTTACGAAAATCTTGCCACATTTAGTCAGTCATACGATATAGTATTGTATTCGAGCGATAGGATTCTGACAAATATATTTTAATTTACACAGTCCACGTTATCGAGAGGGTTAGGAGAGAGGGTGGTTTTGCAATCCGCTAGGAGAGCTGCCATTAGGGAGAGACAGACGTTGGAGGATGTACCAGTTTCTATGGAGATGGATAGTGACGCGGTAGATGATGATACCGAGGCTGCCGTCAGCGAGAGCCATACATTGGAGGATGTAGTGGATCCTCCAGAGAGGGATAGTGAGACGGTAGGAGCTGATACTGGGCCATTGACGGAGGGAAAGTCGTTGATTTCCCTCGCCAAAAATTATTCCCAAACAAACAAACTAGTATAGTATGCAAGTAAGGGGTCGAACCCTAGAGAATCAAGTATTTCTAAATATTGTGTATTTATCAATATAAAAGAAACGATTTTTATGAATGAAAATAAAAGAAAATAATATTGACAAAAGCAAATAAAGGATAGAAGAAAAGCGTTTCCACCTACAAGTTCTCGACTTTGGTTGGTTTTATTGATCATCGAATCATTTTCAAGTTATTATCTTTTCCTACGAATTCCTCCCGTCTTGGTTTATATAGATTAAAAGTCCTACGAGTCCAATTAATCCCTTACACCTCAATGCAACCTTAACACGGTCAAGATTTAACAAAGAGATAGCAAATAGTCCCAAGAACTTGAGCATATAAATAACACCAATTAAACACGGTAAATCAATGTTTAAGATATATGTCAACTCCCTACATAGTCATGCTTCAAACACGGAATCCACAATCTTATGCGTGCTACTACGGAAATAACACAAATACGAAAGTATTAAATCCTAGCAAGAAATCAATATTATCAAGGTAGCTAATCAAGATAACACCAATAACATAACCAATATCACACAAAGAAGTTGAAAGAATTAAAGAGGAAAAATAACTTAAATTAGAATCTCACAAACCACCAACCAAGTCTCGAAAGTGTAGGCGGAAACTACAAAATTAACCAAACATGGCTTACCTAAACTTTCTTCTCTTCAATGGTGATTTCTCTACTTGGAATTAATTAAACTAACCCTAGAACATCCTATTTATAAGCCTAATGTCTTCCATAAATAAGGTAAAAGGTAGATAAACTAGATAGAAACTTCCTAAACAAACTAGATAGAAGATAGAACTTTCCTAATTTAACTCAGCGTCGGATTCCGCTGGCAGCGAAAATTTCCGCTGGCAGCGAATGGTCTCAATCAAGCTCCTGTTGGATTTTCGCTACCACCTCGCTACCACACTCGCTGGCAGCGAATGTCCATGCCTTAGAATTTTCTCAAGCTCTTCGGGTACTTCCTTTCCGCTTTCGCAAGCCGCTTCTTCCGCTACAGCGAGTTCGTCGATCCGCAGGTGCGAGAGACCCCTTCCCCTGGAGCGAGTCGGCGAGCTCCGTCGTCTTGGTGCATCCCACTGGCAGCGAGGATTTCCGCGACAGCGAGTGGCTCGCTGCAGCGAGTCTAGTCGCTGGCAGCGAATGCTGCCTGGTCGGCCGGGCTGACTCGACTCGCTGGCAGCGAACTCCATTCGCTGGCAGCTAGACGCGCCGGCTCCTGGACATGCTCCTGATGACTAGACTCGCTGGCAGCGAGATCCCATCCGCTGGCAGCGAGACGTGCCCAAGGACTTGCTCAGACATGATGTCTTTGACTTGATTCTCTGCAGCGGAAATCCATTTGCTGACAGAGAAAATCCAGCAGAACACCATCACGTAGATCTTCGAAAGAGCTTTCCAACGCATGCTCATATGCGTCAATCGGACATCCGAGGCCTCCGGAAAGTGCGTTACAAGTTCAGCTCGCCGAGCGGACAGCTTTCGCGACTCGCCCTCGTTTTCGCTCTTAGACCTCGATTTCGTGCTCCGTTGCTCCTTAGGTTGTTCCACTCTCTTCGGGACTTCTTCCTTAAGCTCTCTCAAGTCTCGTCTTATCCTCTTTTAGCTCCGTTCCTTGTGTTCTTTGCCTCGGATCTATGAATCTACATAAAACCATCGAAATAGCGTAGATTCCGAACTTTTCCACAAAACGAGCGCTAATCTAATTAACAATAAAATATGAATATATGACAATGAAATGCATCTAAAATAACTTATAATGCCTATTGGAATACGCCTTATCAGCCATCTTCTCAGTCACGTGTTGACCAGAGTGACGGTTTGGGGCACACGTCACAGTCGTCTATAGAGACATATCAGAGTCTGGTGCAGATTAAGCTGGAGTTGATGTTTGACCACATGGATGACCCAGTGGTGCAGTCGACCGAAGAGTCTAGAGAAGGCGACCACGGTATTGAGATGATGGAGGAGTACCTACGAGGGGACCGAGCACCGCAGACGGATGAACAGTTGCAGACTGGAGCTGAGAGAGTGGATGAGCAGTTGCAGACTCAGCATGACGGTTATCAGGCGTACTTTGGGACTGCGTTTGCGAGCGAACAATTGAACTCGTATGACGACACGGCACCTCTGCTCGGAGATGTGGGTGTTGGGACGAGTCATGCTCGAGCGGGCGACCGGGAGCCATGGGCCGTTGGGCAGATATATTTCGCGTCGTTCACCCCGGTAGGATCTACGGGTGTAGGGAGGACACCTGGGAGTCAGCATGCGGCGCCATCGTCGACGCCGAGGAGCTCCGAGCCTGAGCCGATCACCGGGAGTTAGCAGGCGGCGCCATTAGCGACACCTAGGAATTTGGAGGGTGTGCCGATTGCTGGGGGTCTTGAGACGCATGATCCGTGGGGGACCGGTGACGATGTTCGTCAGGACAGGGGAGGAGACCAGGCGGCACAACCCCCCGTCCGTGTAGTGTAGAGGAGGCGGAGACAGCGTGGCGAGAGCAGTGGGGCAGGTGGTGCTGGGCAGCATGCCGAGGGGAGTAGTGCAGGAGGTGATAGGCAGCATGGCGAGCCTATCAGCACAGGGGTAGTTCGGGCAGTTCTGTCCGAATGGCAGGGGGGCCACATACCGTTTCACTTCTGAGAGATTACGAGGCCCACATTGCACAGGCTGTTTGGAGACGGGAGGACGCAGCCTTGCGGAGGGGTGTGCGTGTGCAGAGACGAGGGTAGTCGCTGGGCCAGGTAGTTTTGTCCGTTTGCATTGTCTGGCGTGGAGTTCAAACGGGGCGAATTGGGCCTGGACGTTCTTCATGGCAAGCACAACCATCAACTCCCCGGTGCATTGGACGGTCACCCGTACGTCGGACGGATGGATACAGAGGAAAGAGCCGCTACGTTGGCCCTTACCGTCGCTGGTACCCCACCAAAACCGATTTTAGCTACATTGAAGATGACAGCTGACGCACGACAGAAGTTGAACTTCACATCGCGGCGCCAAGTGTACAATGCGAGAGCAAAGTTTAAAGCTGGGGAGATCGAAGAGTCTCCCAGGAAGCACTCCGCATTTTGCGTGATAAGGGTTACTTCTACTCTACGAGGAGATCCCCCGACGATCCCAGCAAGCTTCAAGATCTATTCATCGCTCATACAGACGCTCGCCATCTTCTAGCCATGTTTCCATACGTTGTCCTCGTCGATAGTACATACCGGACGAATGCGTACATTTCTATCTACACTTATTCTTTTACCCCTTCCCACCAGGGTATGCGAACTCAAATATTTCATTGTGCAGGTACGGGATCCCTTTGTGTGAGTTCGTTGGATTCACTTGCATAAAGAAGAACTTCGTCATCGGGTTCTGCTTCATGTCGCACGAGAACACAGATACGTACATTTGGGCGTTGGGGCAACTCGTTTACCTCATGCGAGGTAATCTTCCTAACGTTGTTGTCACTGATCGAGAGTTGGGGTTGATTGCGGCGCTACGAGAAGTTCTTCCCAATGTCAGGCATATGTTGTGCACAGTGCACGTCTTCCGACGATGCGAAGAAGCTGCTTTCCAAAAGTCAAAGAATCTTGATGTTGCTAGGCGTTTCAAGAACGCATGTGTTGGCCTGTTCCAATCCAGATCGGTTGAAACTTTCGCCGCTAGAAGGAGGGGTATGCATGCAAAGTGGGGGCATATCGAAGGGCTTGCTTATGCCGTATTTGGAGGCGACGTGGTTACGAGATTACTCGGAGAATATAGTTCGTGCATGGACAGACGCAATCCAGCATTTTGGCACGACCACGACGAACAGGTGCACCTACGTTTTCATTATAAAATTCATTATACACGTAATTTGTTTACATATAACGATCTTCACCTGCGAGTCTCACTTATCTTGTAGGGTTGAGGCTGCTCATTCTGTGTTGAAAAGGACCTTAAACTCTGCGGTCGGTGATTTCACTCACGTGATAAACAAAATCGAATTGATGATGGCGGATCAAATAAGTGAGGTGAAGAATACATTGGGGAGAGCGAACAATACCTGGCCTACAGACTCCCACGGCCTATGGATTTTCGATCGAATTCGGAATATTATGTCGAAGAAATGTTTCAACCTGTTGTTCGAAATCTACACAAAGATTGAAGCCGAGCCACCTTTGCAACCATGCAGAGATGCATACTGGAGGGACGTCTACGGTCTTCCATGCACACATGACATGCAAGCTCGTCGAGACACGCAGATACCCATCAGACCATCCCAGATTCACATTTTCTGGAAGCAATTGGATCTCAAGAGGCCTCATGTTGACAACGTCCAGGATAACACTCCCCTCAGCAGAGCTGATGTGGACATGTCGCGCATGATCAGTTTGTTCCAGAGCGGAGCTATGGACGAGGATACTCGTTGGAGAATCGCGTCGGCATTCAACGACGGGGATCGTCCCTCCCATACCCCGTTGACCACCCTTGACCCGGGGGACCGTAGACCGCCCGAGAGCCCGAGGACTCGCCACCCCTTTCAGACGAACCCTCTACCTTGGGAACGTGAGCGTGCTCGGGCTCAACGTCGGGGAGATAGACAGGCGACCACTAGATCCGCACGAGGGCGAGGGCGAGGTCGGGGTCAACCGGCATCAAACGAAACAGATGACGTGGAAGGTAATGAGGAGGCCACTGGGTCCAACGTCATTGCCATCGACGACCCTCCTAGGGGCCGAGGAGTAGGCAGAGGACGAGGACGGGGCCGTGGACGAGGTCGATCAGCGTCGGAGCCAGCTCCGGATATTGTAGGTGACATTCCAACACCAGCACCTATGACGCTTCCACCACAGAATCTACCTCGAGTAGATTTCAATTGGGGCACTGGAAACATCGACGAATTCATGATTACTTTCGTACGAGCCGTCACAAATGTTGCAGGTGATGGTCACTGTGGGTATAGGTCGTTTGCTTGTCTTCTGAACTTGGGACAAGACGCATGGCCTCGAGTTCGACGAGAGCTGGCCATTGAGTTGCAGCTGCATTCAGATCGGTACCATTATTATCCTGCCTTAGATGAGTGTTATGAGGAGGAAATCGAGTATGAAATATAATGAAATAACTCAAACCAGATTTGTGCCCCAGCAAATAAATACAAGACTCCTCCAATGCAGTAAGAGAAAGTCAGGATCGAATCCTCGAGGAAGCTTGTCAGCGGTTTTCAGATAGCAGCAGATCTCACAGACAAAATAGCAGAAAGACAAAAACAAAGAAACAAAGACAGAAAAGACAAAGCAAAGCAGAAACAAAAGCGAGGACACATAAGTTGGTCGATATCGACTAACTGTCCTCGATATCGACTACAGATGTCGACAACAGAAACTCAGCAAAGCAAACAGACAACTCGATATAGACAAAGCCAACTCGATCTCGACCAGTGTCTACTCGAGATCGACAAGACTCTACTCTGTATCGACTAAAAACTCAGAAAACGTAAATTGCAATTTCTCGAACCCAAAACTCAGAATTCCGACGAAATAAATCAATATGCTAAAAGACTTCCAAGGCCAGGGTATCAACACTACAACGATAACCATGCAAAGTAACACACAAAGGCATAAAAGATCATGCTTTTCATCAAAATAACTTTTGTTACTAACAAATAGGCATATAGAGGCTTTTGCATAAACCCTAATTGTTACTAACCCTTTTTCACATAATTAATCCAAGTTGCATTAAGATCACTTTCGCTTTAAGAACACAAACAAGGATCACCTTCAACTCTCGCAAAAGAATCATGCTCATAGGGATAGAAGACGAATTGCATAACAAGATCTGACCTTTACCGCATCACCTCACATGGCCACCGTCGGGCTCACCCCAGCCCTAGAAGTGGGTGGACTACTCGCTCTTCATCATCAAGAAAGACATCAAATAACAAAAGAAACTAACTTGCATTGAATTAAATAACGAAAGCTTACAACCCACAAGACAAATCCGCTTTCGCCTTTCCACCTTGCTTGCTACAAACTTTCTCTCTCTACTCCTACTTACTTGAATGGAATTGATTGTGTTTCTGAATGAATGAAAAACCAGCCCCTAGGGCTTTATTTATAGCGATCAAACCCCGCTAATCAAGGAAAGAATCTTCTATCTATATCTACTTAAAAGCTTAAAGATAAATAAATTGCTTAAGGGAAATAAATCTTTAAAGGAAACTATATCTAAAGTTTGCAAAATATCTCCAAGGTAGGTAGAACTTCTCTTCCATAGATAGATTTGATCAAATTGGATAGAATCTCGGCCAACTCGGCTTCCTTAGGCTCCAAGGATTCCCAACTCGACAAGGACTGCTCAAACCGCGTAACGCGCTCTCGGACGTGGCTCGTCGATCTCGACCAAGGCTACTCGACATCAATTAGGATTGTCGTCGACTGGTGTGGCTCGGCTTCTCGGGTAGATCTGCTCGACATGGCTCGGACTTGTGGTTCTGGCTCCTCGATATCGACAAGGACAACTCGAGATCGAGTTGGGTTGGCGTCGAGGATGCCTGGACTGGTGATGTCGAGTAGGTGGTGCTCGTCACGGACTCGGATTGGCGCCATGGGTTACTCGATCTCGACAAGATCTTCTCGAGATCGAGTAGGGTTTTGCTCGGCGTCTTCGTCCTCGGCTTCTCGACATGGCACAGCTTCATCGACTCCGGGTGTGGCGTCTAGGCTTTGTCGATCTCGACAAGCTGTACTCGAAATCGAGTTGGCTTCCAGAGTCGGGTTGATCTGGCTCTCGACACTGCTCTTGGTCGACAAGGCCTGTGCTCGGACAGCTTCGTCGAGGTCGAGTAGCAGCACTCTAGATCGAGTGAAATCGGGCTCCAAGCTTGATTTGACTGGTTCCGCCGCTTCTTAACCTTGGACTTCTGTAGTTGATTTCCGAGCTTTTCTGACCTTTCTCAGAACTGCTGTAATTTGCCTCGAATTCTGCGAAATTAAACAGAAACTGGTGTAGATTCCATAATTTGGCAAATAAACATAAACTACATAGATTCTGTACTATCTTAGCCCAAATGAATGAAATGTATGCAGAAATCGATATAAAAGTTACTATAAAACATGGCAGATTCAGCTCACAACAAACACACCATACTTAAGCTTGCTTGTCCTCAAGCAATACTTTTAATTGTCATTCAAGGGAAGAAATCAAAACTCTCAACATCTTAGATTCATTCTCATATAACCTTGCATTCAATTACCATCATTGAAAAGGTACTATTGTCACATATCCATACATGCGCAAATATACAAAAGCAACATCTACTCACAAAAGGAGGGTTATGCAAAAACAATTTATGTGACAAAGCATCAATAATCAAGAGGACTTTAATTTAAGCTCAAATAAGGAGTAGATTGGTAAAAGGCTAAAGGTGGACAGTTTCTGGCAATGTGGTGCTAATGATCCGGGGAAACGGAGTATTTCCAAACTGAATTTTCACATTCCTTCTCCATAAGATTCATCATCTTTCATAATGCTTTTATCAATAATAATGCTTTTACCTCTCTGAACTCAGCGCTGCCTTCTCGCGAGTCGCAAACATGGGTTTCATGAATGTTTGTTTGTTGTCTTTGTGTTACACTTTTTTATTATTATGATTGTATGTTTGACAGTTCACCGTCAGCCGACTGTGTTGGCCTTTCGATGAGTCAGGTCTGTCTGACCATCGAATTTTTACCCGATCAAAAAAAAAAACTCACAAAACTCATATTGTGTTACGGGCTAGGAAAGATTTAAAATTTGGCCCAATTCAAAAAAATGGGCAGGATTGGGGTTATAATTTGCTAACCCATTAGAATTTACGTAAGGGATGATGTCGATGTAGTAGTATTATTCTTTTTTTTTCCATCATTTGACCTTGGCGTGCAAGGATAAAAAAAACCCTATGCACGCCAAGGGATGTCAGGTTTCGTGTAATTGGAAGGTAACCCGGAATCCGAACCACCTTGGAGCCCAAGGAAGGCCGAAGCGGCCATCGAGGAAGAGACGACAAAGGTCGTGGGGGAAGTTGAGTGGTGAAGATGGAATCAAAGCGCAAGACGGGGCCCATAGACGGCAAAGGTTGTGGGGGAATCAGGGTGGATTCGAAACCAGAGTGGGTTTGAATCAGGAGCGCCAAGGATGGAGGATAGGGGGAGTCAGGGTAGCGAAAAAGGGGGATGGGTTCCGAGCACAGCCGCCCAGGAGGCCGATTGAAGCCCGACCGCCGAGACATGAGATCGCATGTGAGGGAGAGGGTGGCAATAGGTTTGTGGTGGGGATGAGCTTGTGTGTTGGCAAGCCAGAGAGGATGACACAAGAAAGGCCTTAAATCAGCCACCCAGGTGGCCGATTAAAGCCCGGGAACAAAGGTCACCGGTGAGGTAGAGGGTGGTGGCGAGAATGAGGTGGCGCTGGACTTGTGGAAATGAAGGGGCAGCCCAGAAGAGGCGGCGCAGCCGAAGCCTAACCCCAACAAAACACAGGGTAATTGGGTTTTGATTTTTCTGTCCAAACCAACATTGATGTTACAACGATCCAGTGGGGTTGCTGGTGGCGGTGATAAGCAGAGGTGATTATAGTGGTGGTGGCGGCGGCGGTGGGTTGGTTGTAGCCTTGTAAGGGTTGCAATTCTGTCGGGGGTTTCCCATCCCCTCTCTAGAAGGGTGGCTAGAGAGAGGGCAGAGAGCATAACCGATCCTTGTTTGTTCATACGATTACTCCAAAATTGATTTTTTACCCAATATTTTAATTGAGTTGAGATTGGTGGGGTTGAGATTGAAAAAATCGAATCTCGGTTGTTCCCCGATTGTTATTAGAGTAGGTGTTGATGGTGAAGATGATGGTGGTGAAGGGTAGAGACTGGGTGTGGTGGTGGACCGGTGGTGGCGTTTGTTGATAGTGGTGGAATATGTCGATTCTTATCATTTATAGAACATAAATTGGATTGATGTGATTTTAACTAAAATAAAATAGTACTACTTTTGTTTTAAATAATAAAGGTTGATGTGATTTCATTGTTTTATTCTTTTATTTGAAAGGTAATTTACTTATATTATTGGAATGTGATATAATTTTATGCAAGATAGGTATAACTTATTACCCAACTTATTATATTTAACTATCTTATAATAAAAAGGTTAGAATGAATTTATTATGCTAATAATATTTACTGAAAGTTATTGCTAGTAAGTAATTATTTTATAGCATTTACTTTCCAAGAATTATTTAAATAAAAGCACATGTCGTGATTTATTAAAAAGGGTATATATATGGTTTATCTTATATTTATGTATTTTTATCTATATACTATGTCAGGAAAATTTGGTATATATTCGTTTGAGATATAAATTTTAGCTCATTGTCCATTTTCATAAAGAAGTTAAGTGATTGTCCCAAATTGACAATTTTGTTCTTCCATTCCTTCCCATTTTTTTAATTTGACCATTGACCATTGACCGATCAGGGGCAAGGACTTTTGGTAACACATGTGTGGTGACTTGAAATTTTTTTTGTGACAACTTCGTTTTTAGAGTTTGTTTTACGGGGTCACTGTCACCACCTTTATCAATGATGACACATGTGTGGTGACATAATTTTTTTTGGGTGACAGCTTTGTTTTTAGAGTTTTTTTTACGGGGTCACTATCACCACTCTTATTAGTGGTGACATAAATTTTTTTTTTTATGACAGCTTCGTTTCAATAGTTTTTTTTATGGTGTCACTGTCACCACCCTTATTAGTGGTGACACTTGTGTGGTGAGATGAGATTTTTTTGGTGACAGTTTCGTTTTAAGAGTTTTTTTATGGGGTCACTGTCACCACCCTTATCAGCGGTGACATGAAAATATTTCAATGGCAGCTTCGTTTCAAGAGTTTTTTTTTAAAATTTTTACGGGGTCACTGTCATCACCCTTATAAGTTATAAGTGGTGACGTGAAATTTTTTTGATAACAGCTTCGTTTCAAGAGTTTTTTTTACGGGGTCACTGTCACCACCCATATTAGTGGTGACACATGTGTGGTGACATACAAAAAAATTAAAACAGCTTTGTTTTAAGTTTTTTTTACGGGGTCACTGTCACCACCCTTATCAGTGGTGACAACCTTTTTTGGTGACAACTTTATTTTTATATTATTTTTACAGGGTCACCGTCATCACCCTTATCGGTGGTGACAACTTCGTTTTTAGAGTTTTTTTTATACGGGACCACTGTCACCACTCTTATCGCTGTCACCTCCCTTATCACTGCCGTCACCCTTATCACTGTGGTGGCAGTTATTTTTTTAGTTTTTTTATAAGATAATTGTGATGACATTATCGATAGCGACACATGTGGTTACAATATAGTGTAATCAAACTCAATATCACCGAAAAATATAGTGGAATCAAACATTCATGGGTATGTAATAATGACTTAACTTTCGGTTGGGACAAGTGACAAAATTAAATATCGGATTCAATCAATTTACGTCACAAAAGTCTATAGTTTAGAGGGAGGAATTCATAAAATCTACATGAAGAATCAACAATTCAAACATAGCTCTTTTGCTTCATTGTAATTAAACTCTGTATATTATAAAGCAAGTAATGAAACATACCACAACAAACTTTCTTTCTGTACAACAAAAGAAGAAAGTTTACACCAACAAGCTGGTATGGCTTAATTAAGTAGTGGCTCAAAATCTTAATCATAAGCAACACATGCGGCATTGACATCATCCTGTCATAAAAACATCAGGATCCTACTTTTGTTAAGAAATAATCATTTCATATACTTTTGTTAAGAAATAATCATTTCATATTTTCATTTGATGGTGAGCAAAGAAGAGAAATTGAGAAAGCAACCAATTCAAATGCAGTAGCAACAAAGATTTCCAGAAAGCAAAATAGAAAGAAAAAAAATTTGAAACTTGAAAAACTCAAAAGAATGACAACGAAGACATCAACAAGAATGACATCGATGAAGGAGGCGCGATGGGATATGATTCCGAGAGCTCGAGAGGGAGAACGGAGGGGCGACGCCTGGCTCTCCTCAATCCTCATCTAAATATGCAACTTCAGCATTCCTCACTGGCTCTCCTCTATCACGCCGGTTTCACGGTGGATGGGCGATTGTACCCGACGAGCCTAAGCTTTATGTCGAGCTGTCTACGTACCCGTTTGGACGGGATCAAATCACCCGTAGTTATTTTATAGGCAAATTTGATTTAATTTGAGATAGGCGACTGAATCCGATATATATTGAATTTTAATATCGAATTTTCTACGTAATTCGCAAACGAGTATCAAGTCTTTACGTAGTTATTTTTATGAAGCAGTTTGATTTGGTTTAAAAAATTTGATCGTTTGAGGATCGTGTGATTGAACTCGAATAGCGATAGCTTTATATCGAGTTTCCTACATATCGGGCAAAGCGGAATCAAATCTTATGTAGTTCTTTTGAACTAATTTGATTTGGCTTTGATCTTTAGATCGTTTGAGGAGTGTGATTGACCTCGACGAGCTCGTAGCATTATGTAGAGCTTCCTACTCACCCGTTTGAACGAGATCAAATCTTATGTAGTTATTTTCTTTAACTGAGTTTATATTAGGTGAAACTCAATTCGAGGTTTTGACTCCGTTTTTATTTAGGAGTCGAATTGAGATTTGTCCCACTGGAATTAATTATTCACAAAAATATTTGACGAGTTTAATTTTATGTTTTGATTAAACTTAAATTCGTAATTTGTGCCAATTATAATTCGTATATTTTAGTGGGTTAGTTTTGCAATTAAGCATGTATGTGTTTTTTTTTTCAAATACTTATGCCGTATAAAACATACATGTATATTGCTTAGAATTCATTTCATAGAGTTACATATGTAACCTAGCTTATTGGGCCTAGGGTTAACACCAAGCTAGCTTATTCATGTGTGATTGTGTTGAATGTGTTCGTCATTTCTTTTTCATTTCACAGCTTCTTCAGCTTTTCCCTTTCTGACGAACGACAACGCTTCCTCCGACAACGGCTACACCTCACTCAGTGCACCGATCTGAAACGCCATCTTTGGCAATCGAACCGGAAGGGCGAGGCAAGCCAAGCTTCAACGACTCAAGTCGCACTGAAGACATTCCGAGCTTGTGTGCCTCCAACTAGGTGCGTTCTAGTTTTTTTTTTTTTTTGTTTGCAAATTTTAGCCCCAATATTTGATCCTCAATCTGATTTTTGAGTGACTCTCACTCTAAATTTCAAATCCTCAATTAAACCCCCTTCCAATTGAGTATTCAATTTTCATGTTAAATTGATTTTTCTTCAATTATAATTTTTGGGTTTTTGAAAGTCTATTGGTAAGGGATTTGAAGAACCGGGGCTTGAAAATTTTAAGGAGGGGTAGAAGAATCCCGACTTTAAGCAGTTGAAAGGAAGGCAAGCGCAGCAAGGCTCGCCTAAACCCCAAGCGGAGTCACTGTCTTCCCAGGAGCATCACTGCAACTCCGACCCCTTTGAACGGGTATGTTCAATTCATCATTCTTTCTCCTTGAATTGATTTTACCCTCTTGATTTCTTAAGGTTTGTTCGCCCTGTTTAACCTGGGACTGATTTGGTGCTCAGCATAGTCTGACCTGAATGGGTTATCGATTCTGATGGTGTTTTTCTTTCTTTCTTTTGTTCTCTTGCTCAGCATTTTGATGAAAATTAGTGGGGTCTTTGATTCGAGTAGGTCGGTTTACAGCTAGCTGTCCTTTGGTAGCAACCAAGGAGGATTTGTGTCCAAAATTAGTTTGTTTTTGGGGTCTTTTGCACTTTTCACTGATGGTTTAGTTAGGTATGGGGATTATGTGATTGTCTAGGCAAAAACTTCTCCTTTTTTTGAAAGAGGGAAACAGAAATTGGTGTCTCCTGTTGAATCTTATGAAGGGCCAATGTTGCCTTCCTTTGTTTGCTTAGATAGGACTGATTTGGGTGAAAATTTCGCCATAGTTTCGCCATGATTGTGGGCGATTTTGAGATTCCGAAACCCATACCATATGCTTAAAACTATTTAGTTTTACAAAACTATATAATTTTGCACAGGGGGGTTTTGAGAATCTATTTTGGTTTTGAGAATCTATTTTGGTAGTATCTCAGCAGCATTTCGACATGTTTAGGGATAGTTTTGTGGTTCCAAAATCCATACCATATACTTAAAGATATATAATTTTACGAAACTATATAACTTTGCATAGGAGGATCTTGGAATCCATTGAAACTACCTTGATCTCTCCTCTTCCTTTTGCTGCAGAAACTTTTCTACTGAGTCTGTACTGTTTTTTTTTCTTTGCTGATGCGTGTGTGGATTGAGTCCTCTTTTTTCTCTCTGTCTGTGTGAAGGGAAAAAAACCATCTGATGCCCCACCTTAGCTTTTTATAGGGAGTAATAGAAGCAGTTACCTAGCCTCAACCCCCTCCCCCACTTTCCCTCCTTCGTACAGTTTTTTTGTTTTGTTTTGTTTAAAACTGTAGAAGTTACTCCATAACTGTGCAGTTGAGCAGTTGCTGGTTTTATTCTCAGCAGCTATCAGATTTTATTTTGAGCCTTACTTTTGCTCTTTTTCTCTCTTTTTTTTTAAAAAAAATTGCCCATACCATAAATCTGGGTTAGGCTTGTCGAAAAGCCTTTTTGTGAACCCATCAAAAGCTGTATTTTTTTTAGCCTATTTGAGTTAAATTTTTTTATAGGCAATGCTTTAATAATATTATGCTCTCTTCTCTTTCTTTTAAGCTGGAGCTTTTGCTTACGGAGGCCTGCAAAGAGGCTGCATTTGGAACTTCAACAAGTGACTTTTATTAGAAGTTGGTGAGCCCTGAACACTCGTTCAATGTATTAGGTTTCTCCACTTGTATCAAGTTTTGTAAGACATATAGAATGCCCTCAAATTGTAATACATCTGTTTGATATGTATACAACAACTCGATACACTTTAATGAATGAATATGTAATTTTGATTGAATATGTTTGTTGTGAAATTCACCCCCGAACACCTGCTGAGATTTCTAGGTTTTCTTTTTTCCGGTGTGTTTGCTGATTTTGCTTATCCCTCTTTGTAGAAAATAAAACTGCAGTAAAGACCTTGGCTTTATGGGGTGAATAGGCACAGTTATTTAACCATCCCACTAACCCACTTCCCTTTTATGTATAGTTGTACTTTTTGCCAAATGGACACAATTTGGAGTTGATTCGGAGTTTGTTTGAGATCTTTCTGTTTACTCATTGAATTTGTTATTTGTTTATTTCTCCTTTTTACAGAAGAAGCGAACTCAATCTCACCAACACACCCATGGCCTTTGTGAGTTACCAAGAACTTTATTTGTCAAGTTTTAATTATTTGTGTAAAATATTCATTCTAACATTTTTTTCCATGTTTTCATTTACAGCCTCCTCCACCCCCGCTACTGTATTGTGACACGAGTTTGGGAAGTCTTTTTTTAGAGGAGGATGAAGATCATGCCATATACGACCTGGATATGAGCGGAAGGACACTTTTTACCGCCTTTGTGACGAAGGACACACAAGTTAGTATCAAAGAACTCCAAGATATATGTAGGAAATTACAAGTGCTTTACCCTCTCGATAAGATTTCGTATCAAGAGGGAGGGGTCCATTTAATGGCTCTCATTTATCGCCCATTCAAGCCCTTGTCCCTTTACCTAGAGGAAAACCCAAGTAGAGCTTCTGAAATCAGTTTTGTTGGGGTGATGAGAGGGATTTTATCTGGCCTAAATAATATACACAAGGAAAGCTGCGCACTTTTTGGGCAAAGGTTCGTAGTGGTTGTGAAAAAAGATGATGGACAAGGAAGTGTCGTGTTGTTATCCAACCAGCGTGGAAATCGTGAGAACAATGAGTATTCTAGTGATTTTGAGGCTGTTGAGAAGATAATTTCAGATCGATGCTTGTATCCACCCCATGACTTGAAGACACTTCTTACGTGCTTACCTTTGGGGACAACCGAAGAAAGACGGAGAAGGTTTTTATTTGCTCCATTCTTCCACACTGCAGATGAAAAAATCAATGTGTATCTCGTCAAGATCTATAAGGCTCTTTGTAATTGCCCCGAGTACAAGGCTAAGGCGCAGTTCACATGTTACGACAATGATGTTGGACCCTTGGTGAAAGGCTGTTCTCATAAAGAAGTGGCCAAGGTTTGGACGGATGGTGAGCAGAATATGATATGGAATGATTATGACCTTTGTAGATTCATCCGCAACTGTGTGATGCATATGGATGAGGCCTGGAGAAACAAGCTAAAGAATAATAGCACATCTACACTCGTGTTACAGCCTGAGAAATTTCTTCAAGTCATAGATTCATTTTCTCCGAATTTTCTCAATACGATGTTTGAGCACAGCTATGCACAATACCACAATTCTGAAGAGAATCAGATGATGGATATCCCGTCTATCCCAATTCTCGATAACAAATATTAGACAGAATTGCCTTTTATGTGGTAATATATGCATGCTGTTTTGAATGGCCTCATCGGAATTTTCATTAATCAGTTTAGAAATTTATCTAAGTCAGCTTTAGATTGCTTGGCAGGTTTGCTTGAGAAGTGTTACACATTGGCGTGGGATAGGTTTGTTGATATTTTCAAGCAGTCCCTCTTGTTGTTTCTCAAGCAGAATCCTTGATACCACAACAGCCAGTCATTTAGTGATAAAGAGATGGGGAGAATAGCCATGCTGATATTTGTTGCAATGTATGCTGATATTGTCTTCATTTCACAGTTTCATGCTTCTAATTTCCTACTGTGTGGTTGAATTAGTTCCTTTCTCCCCTTATAGATTGACTAGAGAACTTGTGTGTGAATTAGGTCCTTCAGCTGTTGCTTTCTATTGAAGAAACCCCTGCCTCAGTTCATACTAGCAGAAAGCTGACTCTACTTGTTTCCCAGATCCAAACTGGGCTATCTGGTGGCAGGGTGCTCAAAGTAGTCCCTTTTGCTGTTTTTAAGAACCTCTGACGAGGACGTTGATGCATCAATGGATTCGTCCATTGAGACTCAGGGTATATAACTTTTCTTGTTTATTTTTTTTTATATTTTAGTTCTTTTGTTGAATTTTTAATATTTATGCCATCCTGCATTTATGTTTATTTATGATGCGACAGACCAAATGTGTCTTTTTGCTGATCTTGGAGCTTGTCATTTTGGTGTCTCGTTATTCATTATATATTCTAACTTGTCAGGTATGGCAGATCTATTTCATTCATTTGTTAACACCAAGTTGGGTGGTGAATCTTGTGCATCGATATTATCCGTTCCTCTGCAAGCTTTACAGAAAATGCCAACAGTGGCAGAAAATGCCAACAATGCCAACAGTCTTGGCACCTTTGTTTACTTAAGTGGAACTTTTGAGCATGTAATTTTGTGACATGAAGAGCCATATGCATGACCTTTCCAGTATTTGCCGTGTGTGACCATTTGACTCATGTTTGTAAAGTGAAAGACTGGAAGGCTGTTCTCATACTGTCAGGTCTTCTGCAAGGGCTTAGGAATCCTGAATCTTTTGATGAAAGCCCGTTTCTGAGGAAGTTATGAGGTGGTTTCACAAGCTTTCCTGTTACTATTTTTTGTTGAGAAAGTATTATGTTGAACATGAACTAATGATGTATATAAGGTTGCTCATTAATGTGATCCATTTTAATGAGCATTTCTCTTTTGTGGCAGAGCATTTGTTAAGGGTCCCGATGAAATAGTATTGAGGATTCTAAAATTGATATTGAGATATGTAAATCCCATAGCAGCAAAAAAAATTGTAGACATCTTGCTTCTGCTCCTTCCCAACATAAACTCTGGTTAGATCTTAACCTTCTTTTTTTTAATGTGTGTTGACTACATCCTACTAACGAATGCAATCCATAACTTGGTTTGTCACTCCATCTGCAGATGTATCAAGAGAGGCTCTGAATATTCTCGGAGAAGTTGTCCCTGTGTTAGGGTGCGATACTACAGCAATGATCTTAAAGAGCTTACTGCCACTTCTGGTTGTGGCTAAGGGGAATATTTGGTTGTCTGTATGTGATCTTCTTGTAGCCCTTGCCCAGAAAGAGACATCCTTGATTTCCAGGGTAATTGTACTTCATAAGGTTTTTTGTGACTTCTTGGATACGGTTCACTTCTGTGTGATGACTTGTCAAATGAATTGTTTTTATTCAATGGGCTGCAGGCTGAACTTGTTCGTCAATTGAATGCAACTTCCGCAATGGAAGTGGCTGAGCGCGACTTTGATGTAGTCAGAGTGAACAATAATTTTTTCTGACATTACCGCAGAACATGCTTTCGTGATTTTGTTGCATTGCATACATGAAATGACATGACATCGGACGAGCTATTGTTGAGGACCAGTGCCTATAGATCATTGCTTGCTTTTGTTGAATTCTCCGCTCCTGTAGTCGGGCAAGAGAAAGCAGGGAGGGAAAAATTATGAGGAAAAGTTGGCAGTTGCTGGTCTGAGACCTGAATTCGATGTATCATTGTCAAATTCCCTTAAAGTGCATGGGAGATGCACTTACGGGGGATTGTCTATTCGAATGGTATAGTTTATGCGCCACTACTCAAATTATGACTTTTGCTATACAAGGATAAATGTTTACTGATTTAACGCGTTATAATCCTAGTAAGGTCAATGTGCACTTTGTATTATTTAACTTTTGAATCGAATATCTTTTCAGGAATGGATTGATTTGCTGCCCGAGAGGATGTCGAGGCTTCCATAGATTCCTGATCTTACAAGATTGAAGGCTCTCTGTAGTGATGATGCTGAAGTGGATTTTTCAAAACAATATTACTCACTTACAGGTTATAGTTATACCCAGAATCAAGATATTTTATTTTCATCAATAAATTCTAGTTTTGCTACAAGATTTTCTGTTGAACTTCTTGTAAGGGTGCAAATAAGAATTCATGTTTCTTGACATAAGTTTTGTTCTGGCAGATGCACAGGAGAGCAAGAGCATTAGCGCGTTTTAGAGATGTTGCAAGGACAGAGAATCTCCATTCCTACCTCCTTTTCAGTTTTTGTGTAGATAGTATGAAATCCGGTGAGTGAGTTTATGCTCACTTTTTAGGTCATTATAGAGAAATTATTCCTCCCCCTATTTATGAGGATGCCCTTTGACACAAGGGATAAGGATGAGCCTCTAAAAAGGACATGCTTGGACGCCCTTGCTTCTCTTTCTGGAAAGATGGAATGGAAGTCATACTGCGCATTTTTGACGAGGTGCTTTCAAGAATTGACTAGAAAACCTGATAAACAGAAGGTCTGTCCTACTGCGTCTAATTTCCTCTGTCCTTGATGAATTTCGCCTTCTGGATTGTACAGCCGATGATGCCACTGGTATTTCTGATTCTCTGGCTGATAATGATGGCATGGAAAAAGAGTTGGCTGTCCCAGCCAAATGTGCAACCTCCTCTATCACAAAGGCTGACTTACAGACTTGTCTTCTGAAAATGGTGTTCCCCACGCTGCAAAAGTTGCTCCTTTCCGATTCAGATTAGGTTGATATAGATGTCAGCCTTGCAAGCATTATTCAACACATTGCGAACTTCCCAAGGCATTGTTTAGAAAGTATTCGTGATGAAGCAAGATCTGCCTTGGCTGGATGTCTGAAGGTGCTTGGAGCTGATTACCTGCCTTTTGTAATCAGAAGTTTGAGAGCAACGCTAAAGCGTGGCTTTGAGCTTCATGTATTAGCCTATACTCTCTACTTTGTTCTGATTAAAGGACTTGACCATTCTGCAGGGTGGGGAGCTTTGATCGCTGTTTAGATGACCTGCTTAGTGTTATAAGGAAGGACATTCTCAGGGATGTGGCTGAAGAGAAAAAGGTTGAGAAGATTGCTTCAAAAATGAAGGAGAGCAGAAAACAGATGTCATTTCAGACCCTCGAATTAGTTGCACAGAAGGTGAATTTTAAGAATAATGCCTTGAAGCTGATTTCCGCTGTGTGATGGCTTATCTGCAAAAGCATCTCACACCAAAGACAAACAAAATTGGATAAGATGATCCTTGTGCTAATCAGATGGATCTTTTTGTCCTTGTATTTAGCCTCATTGATGATGGAGTTGCTCAAGAAAGTCGTTTATGTGGAAGTTCATCCGTCACCACAGCAGCAATTGAACGAAGGCAGTGTGCAAGAAGCCATAAAATGTTGAGGATGTCTTATGCTGATAGTTAACCCGCAGGGATGGCATGGCACCTTATTAATGTGTTTGCTCTTGAATTGTTTCACAATCGTCTAAGAAACAATCAGTTTGACAAGAAGGATGATGAGCTTCTTGCATTGTTGGATCCTTTTGTTAAACTACTGGCCACCTGTTTGAACCAAGTATGAAGAAATCTTGTCAGCTACTATTCAATGCATTTCTCATTTGATAAAGCTTCGATTGCCTTCCCTAGCCCAAAGCTCGTCAGATCCAACAGTCCTGTAATGCAGACATGTCTGAGATTGCTGACAGATCTATTGCAGGGCACAGAAGTTACTCTTTCTGGAGACCAATTACACATCCTGGTTCACTTTCCTTTTTTTTTTTTTTAATTTTTAATTGATCTAGGACAAAAATCCTTCGTTTGTTGTGCCAAAGATGCATGACTTGGCTGTTGATGTTGGTAAATTGATGGTAACTAGCCAAAATGGGCCAATTCGCAAGCGGACAAATCTTGTTGCTGATGATGTAACAATTTCTGCCCCCAAAATAAAATGTATCAATCATTGGTAAAACTAAGCAAGAGGAAGAAAAAGCATTGACTTAAGCTACCCACTTCAGCGACACATAATAACTGAAAGCCTCCTACATGGAAAGACGATTGCAAGAAAAACAGAAAGCTCACATGAAATTACTTTACCAGCAAATCCCTCCCTCGCATATCCTCTACAAAAGGGAAGCAGTAATTGAATTCCATAGGGCTGACAATTTTTTCTCGCCACTCTCCCCAATTTGCGATTCAAACAAATCAAAGCAACTCAGAATAGCTTTTGGTCTGTCATCAACACAAGAAACATTTCGATGTCCCATGGACAAGTCCGGCCTTTGATGATGGTGTTGATAACACAAGCATTGAATTGTCTCCTTCAATGATCAAGTTGCTAATGTGCATTTCAGATACTTTCACTAGCCATTTCCATAGTGCAAAACATTCAGCACCCGGAACCGAGTGGAGCGGAGAGAGGCCCGCTTCAATACAGATAACTTGTCCATTGTGGTTGCGGATCACAAACCCGTAGGTGCCTAGGTTAGTGCTTGATAATGCTCCATCGAAGTTAAGTTTGTAACAATGCCGATCGTACTGGATGACTCGAGGGATTGGACCTTGCAAGATGTTATTGATTGTATTGTTGTCTTGTTGGTTAGCTAGATATGATTGTAACTTATGCGAATCCCGGGTTTTACGATGTGTAATAAAGGTAGAGACCTTTAGGGTTAGATTAATCTGAGATATGTCCGAGCAGTTTCAATTAGGGGTGAATTGTTTAGCCAGCTGTCTTTCTAGAAGTTTATATTGTTTCCATTGCCAATGGCCCAACGAAGACCTAGCTTAAAGCGTTCGAGAAGAGAGGTGCCTGGTGAGTTTAGTCCATTGACATTTCCATTGCCAATTGACGTAATACAACTCCATATTTTCTTTAAGTTGATGGCTTTCTTGAAACTTCAGACTGATCAAATGCAACATCCACAATATATATAAATGTTTATGCAAGCTAATGGGTTTATGATTTTTTGGAGGACTGATCTTCAAAAGGTCTTTGCATATATAGTAACTAAGGTTTCTAAAAACAATCACTTCCATGTTGCCAGTTTTAAGTTTTGCAATATATAGTAGCATTTCTCAACAAAATCCTTTGGGTAATATCTTAACCTCATTGTAAACCTACACAAACACAAACCAGATAACCTCCAAATGATGAATACATTTTATTTTTTTGGTGTAAAATGATGAATCCATTCTAACCTAGCTCATCCTACTATCATATGTGTTGTGAGATGTAAATGAGAGAAAAATGTCCCACATCGAAAGTTGAATATAACAAGCCATAGTAAATGAGTCGATGAATTTCTCTTTCTATTGTCAATTGATTTTAGAATGTAACCTCATGTGTTAGGCCTACTAGCTTGTATATAATGTTATATCCCAGTTAGAACCTCGAATTGAGCTCAAAACTAGGCCCCATGGGTCTAGAAATCAACCACGGAAATGAAAGGGTGAATTCGAAGAACAAAGATTTGAGATTGGAAAATTGGTGTTGATTCTTAATTTCTTATTAGGCCAAATTGCTGAAAACCACCCTTTAAATAGGCTGTTTTGCGTGAAACCACCCCTTAAAACGAAAATTGTAGAAAACCACCCTTTAAAACCGTTTTCCTTGCTAAGTCACACCCATCACCCAATTTTCGTTAATTAAATGTTAAAGTGTGTGGAAATTTAATAACACCCCTTATTATTATTATTTTACTAATTCAATTGATATTAGTTGATATTTAACTTTTTGACATATTTTCCAAAAGCAAAAAACACTATAAATATAAAAAAAATGTTTTTTTTAAAAATAATTTCATACTTACAAAAAAACTCTATAAAAAATTGATGTGCAATTTATGTTTTATACATATAAAAAAAATGTGTAATACTAGAGCTACTTGAAGAAAATAATTTTTTTTTAAAAATAATGTTTCATATAGTTTTTATTTTTCTAAAAATGTATGTGGAATAGTGAACATATTTTTAGAATAATAAAAACTATATAACATATCATTTTTTTAAAATGTATTTTCTTTGAGTAACCCTTTAGTAATATACACTTTTTAAAATATATAAAACATCAATCATATCTATTTTTTTTATAGAGTGTTTTTACTAATAAGTGTGAAATTATATTTAAAAAATGATATTTCATTAAAAAAATTACTTTTGAAAAACATGTTAAAAGGTAAAAATTAATTAATACCGATTGGGTAAAGTAAAATAATAATAAAAACAAGGGATATAATTGATTTTCATGCACTTTAACATTTAATTAACAATAATTGGGTGATGGGTGTGACTTTGCAAAGAAAACAGTTTTAAAGGGTGGTTTTCTGTAATTTTCGTTTTAAGGGGTGGTTTCACGCAAAACAGCTTATTTAAAGGGTGGTTTTCTGCAATTTGGCCTTCTTATTATCGATTACAGGAAACCAAATCCGAACACAAAAAGTGAATGGGCTGAAGCCCATTAACAAGAAGCCCTTTACGGCCCAAACAAAGAGTCCAAATGAAACCTATGAGATATAAAAATGAAACCTATGAGATATAAAATTCTTGTTACACAGTAGCAGAAGAGTAATCGTGCAGGCGGCCGGCGTTCCTCACTCCAACCGTTCCCGCTACGACGCTGCTCCTTCCGTTCAAAGTACTCTTGCTCGATCGCTACGACGCTGCTCCTTCCATTCAAGTTACTCTTGCTCGATTTGGTATACGCATATCCGATTTATAGGGTTGTAATTAGGGGATGAATTTTCTGTTTTGTAGGGTTAGGGTTAGAATTAGGATGGAAAGTCCCGGTTTTTTGTTTTGATCTGATCTGGTTTGATGGGAATTGGATAGGCAAATATCGTGATGAAATTAATTGACTGGATGCACAATTACTAATTTTATAATCGGCCATTTCATATTTGGTGTGTATGTAGTCGTAAAAAAGCATTTTCTTAAGCCAGCCCTGATTGATTTACCTTCTCCCAAGTCCCAACCCAACCCCAAGTTGTGATTCTGAAACCTAAAATCTGTCCACCTGACCTAATTTAATCTTGTTTCTTTTGGAAACAGACTTATAGGAAGAGTGGCTGCACATCCAGATGGATATGGAACGGCAAAAGAAAAGAAAGGTCAGAATTATTTTGTAATAATAACTCACCTTTTGTAAGAGTTACATTGTGTGAATTCTCATATATCTTGTTATTATTGCTATCTAGTTCGACAATAGCCCTTCCCCACCCTCATCAATGGAGGGAATTTCATTCACCCAGACTGCAGGAGAATGGGAGGACTCTCTTTCTGAAGACGAATCGCTAGAAAAGGAGATCCTTCGCATCAAGTCTAGTTTTTTGCGTTGGATGGAACTGACTTTCAAAGATCCCAAGGAGCTCTCTGACTCTGCAGGCCATCCTCCACCCTCTGCAAGTTCCTATCTCCCACACCTCCACGATATCCGTCCAGTCATCTCCGAATGTTGCTCCGAATTCTTTGACATGAGGAGTCACATCCTCCAAATCAAGGAATCTCGTATCCATGATGAACCAGCAGTAGACAAGCTAAAACAAGAGGTCCTTACCATCAAGTCTAGGGTTGTACGTAGGATGCAAGTGCTTTTCAAGGAAACTGTGCAAGGAGACCTAAACCCTCCCCCTCCAAACTCCTATTTCCCACCCGTCGATGTATTACTCCGTCGCATCATGAGATGCTGGGAACAACTATCGAGTATCAGATTTTGTATTTTGCTAATACAGGAGGAATCCCTTTCCCAAAACAAAGCAGGAGATGAGTTGCAACAACAAATCCACCGTGATTTCGAGGATGAGGAGGTTGATGATGATGAGGCTGCCAGTTCATCAGACTTACCTGGGCAGGTAACATTCCCTTGCAAACTCCTATTTCCCAACGGTTTGACTGATCAGTTATTATATATTGAATCTAATTTCCATGGATTTGTTTCTTTTTATGGGGCAATGATAGAGTTTTGATCGATTTTGATTAGATATGTTAGTAACATTTCAGGAGCTATTCAGCTGGTCAAGCATCAACGGAAATGAGGACACTGAGGGGAGGTATCTTTGTGTGTCGAATGGCTTTGCAATCTGGTGCTTGGATCTCAAGCAGTCCTCCTCGAGCATTTCTCCCGGGCCCCTTCCAAAAATCGCCAGTCTGAATTTACTCGGGGGTCAGCTTCCGGCATCGGTGGGTTTGTTCAAGTTGGGTTTAGATGCTTATGTTATTGGCGGGCAGAAGCTTCCAGCCTCGATGAAGAGACTCCTCTTGATGTTTCACAGGGGTAGGAGTATTCCGAAGGCTGTGAGTATCTACAAAAGCCTCTGTTTTGAACGGGGTGTCAAGGGGTCATCCTGTGACATATACCGCTTGTCAATGTCTGCGATAGACGGCACTCTCTGTTACACTGTGGCCAGTGACATTGAGGAGCTGAGGAAGCCCAAAGTCTGGCCTATAGTCGAGAAGGTTGGTGGGAAGTTGAATGTGGTGGAGTCTATTCCATGCGGTCTTATGATGCGTGGTCGCCGGATCACCCGTTCCCATGAAATTCGCGACGCTGACACTGGAACCTGGAAAGAAATCCCGACAGATGCAATGGCAATGGATCAGATAAGGTCTCACATAGTGATTGGCGACCGCATCTTTGCAGTAACTCATGAGGAAGGTAGCAAACATCATTATTTTGTTTTCAACTCGAGGACGGAGAAATGGAAAGGACGTAGACGAGTGGAGGATTTGTGGCCCTTCGACGTGTGTCGAGTGTGGGATATCCTTCGTCTCGGAATCGCGAGGTGTGCTGGAGAATTTCACTGTGGAGAAGGAGGAGAACCGCTCTATGTGATCGTCGCAATAATGTGGGCTTTTGTGGGCTGGTATTGTAGTGGAGTAAAGACGATTGCAGTAGCCTACCTTGTGACATCGACGGGGAAGGTTGTTTGCTATCAGGAACTGCGAGATTTTTTCAAGGAAGGTTGTGAGCCCGGTAAGATGGTAGAGGGGACCATGATTCATGTTGTTGATGATGAGCCCTGGGGGGCAATGTGCTCCGTAGTTAGCGGAAGGTTAAAGAAAGATGGGAACGTCGGGAGGAAGGATGAGGATCATCTTTTTGTCAACATTTTCGCGGTGGAGGTGCTTCCTGAAGCCACCTTGAAGGTTGAGGAACTGTTGCGGAAAGGAATTGAGGAGGAGGATGGGCCTCTTGCAGAGCTAGAGTTTGTGTGTGTTACTCACAAAGACAGGCATGTATTTCAAACAGATGCTATCATTGACAACAAGGAGCAGTTTGTCGGTTGGCGAGCTTGCTTCCTCAACCCAGTATAGTATAGTTGATCACTTGATCCGGTAACCTGACGGAGAAACAGAGGTAGGTTTGCGCAATCAATGGGAAGAGATGTCCGATTGAGTACGAGGGGCTGCAAAGATTTGCTGTTGTTGCGGAAGGTATGGGCATTATATGTGATTATGAAGTATATGTTTTGATTTGAGACAGATAATAGAGCTAGAATATATTCCGATCTGAGAGTTCTATATATATCATACGTTCATTTGGGGATCGTTCTTACTTTGTAATAACGAGTAGTCTATTAAATTTATATTTATGGGTACAATTTCACTCACATTTATCACATTCAACCATTATTGGAATGATCGACCTGCAAAAGTGGAGGGTGAGGGTGGATCTGGTTAGATATGAATTATGAAGGGTAAGATACAAACACCAAGTTAGAAAGGTGAATGGGAGAGGAAGAAGAAAGCTTTACCCGTAGCTATAGATTTTAAAATATGTTTTTTTAAAAAAAAAAAAAAAACTCTATTATATAAATGTAATAAATGATGCCCTTTTAGAAAAAAAAAACCCAATTTTTTTTACTTTGTAAAACAAACCAATCAATTACTATAATATAATCTTGTACTTTTTTTTAATAAACTTTTGGGATTCCTTTGAACATTTTTTTTTTTTTTGATTAGATAAGAATTCGACGCGAGAGGCCGAATAAATCGGCGACGGACAAACCGTCAAATATGTAAAAGACATAAACAACAAGGCAAACCACCAAATTACAAGGCTGTAACAATAGGCAAATACTAGCATAGAGATGAAAGAACAAGCGCATCGAGGCAACTCATCCACCAGTTGGTAGGGGCGACGCAGGGAATCCCTGGAGAACTAAGTGGAAACCTCATATTTGGACTCTGTCAGTGAGCCTTCAGGTTTTGATCACGTCCACGACCTCTTGCACGTCGGCAAATAAGAAGAAACGTCGCAACATAAAGCTGCTAGACCGCGGAGCCACACCATCACACCACCAAGTAATCCAGCAACACGACAAATGCTACGGAATCAATCCGGACGTTACTCTTTTCCTTATTCCATATTTAATCCTAGATAGTTTATTTATTATTATTTATTAATTTTTCATTAAAGATCTTTTTTCCGACCCCTTTGGGCCCAAGGTTTGTCTTGGGCCCGAAGGACAATTTTCGAGCCCAAGCCAATAGAGGCAAGGGGCTATGGTTCTCAGCATGCGTAGCCGCCAAGCAAACATAGGCAAGGGCCGAGCCACCAGCGGCTTTGAACATTTTATCAAAAATTAAGGGACTATAAAAGATTTTCGCCCATTTCTTTTTATTCTAGGTGATTTTTGTTTGATAATTTTCTTATTGAATTAGATGAAAAATGCGTGGAACCAAATAGATAAATCATAGGTGATAAATTGAGTCAGGATCACTATTACTAATTAGTACTTTTTAAAAATTAATTAACTCACTTTAACCCGTTCCGATGTCAAGGTTTGTGGTGCATGTATATAGGCAAGGCGTTTTTGAATCAGGTGGGGCCCCATCGAACTGGAAAGTTCAAAGGTAAACTAGAAAGTTGGATATATGGACCAATTAATATAAATGGGTGGGCTAATTCTAAGGCCAAGGAGAGCGATCTAGAACCTTAGCTTACAATTTGAATATAACTTTGTTCCTTTCCTGTCTCCTCCATTCACCCTTTCCCCTTTATTCCTTGTCTCTTTCTTTATTTCATTCTCTTCTCCAATATTCCATTCATATTATATACAATCCCTTGTATAGTTGTATATATGCACACACCCGCCTAAGCCTTGTCCATCTATCGGCCTCTCGATCCATCGGGTATCATCGTCTCGTCTCTCGAAGGTAGACTAGACGATGAACGAGCCAAAGTACGGATACCCATATCCGGCACAGCAACCGCCACCACAAGGGTACTACCAGGGCCCACCGGTGATGGCTCCTCCGCAGTACGGATACGGAGGATACGGGGCAGCACCCCAACAACAGCAACCCCCTCGGAGGCAAACGGGCTTCCTCGAAGGCTGCCTCGCCGCGCTCTGCTGCTGCTGTCTGCTCGACGAGTGTTGCTGTGATCCCTCCATCATCTTCGTCACCTAATCCCCCCTCCATCTCCCTCTTTTTTTCTTTTTTCCTAGACCTTGTCCAATAAATTTCATCTCTCTCTTTATCTTTCTCCTTTTTTTAAAAAAAATTATGATTTGAATATGGATTATTATAGCTTCATATATACTTTGCTTGTTTGTATGTATGTATGTAACCCGGATGCAAAAAGGTGCAGCAGTTAATGGATTTGGTGGATTGCTTTACATACATGTAATGCAATACATGTGACATGTCTATGAACAAGTGTTTCAATTTTTATTTGTTCCATATTGGTGGATTCTTAGTTTACTTCAAACAAAAATAATTAATCACAGTAAATCATAAATTTAGGGTTTCTCCGATATGTTAGAAAACATTCTCATACCAAAAAAAAAAAAAAAACTATTAAAATTGACTATTTAAATCAAAATTTTCCGTTTTTCTTTTCTAATGTATTTAAATGACAAAAAAAAAAAAACTATTTTTCATAAGTACATGCTGGTGGTCACTATTTATCCCTTTATGTTCGAATCGAGTAGGGTATGATATAATAAGAGTCGACTCTCCTAATTTACAATAGATCAACTAGATCAATTTATATTGTAAAAATTGGTAAAAGTGAAAATTATTGTAAAATAAATAAATATTGACGATTAAACTTATGGACTCTTAATTAATTATCATTTATCAACTAAGCTAAATATTTATTATGTATTCTCCTTGTTTTTTTTATTTTAATTGAGAGTATAATATATAATAATAGTATATTTATTAGTCCTTTTCAAATTATAGAAATTGCTAAAGTGATATATTATTATATATTTTACTTTATTACCATCCAAATTCCAAATACAAGCCTACAACCGCTCCTGCTTCATACTCGTTAATTTTCATCAGCCTATGCGTCAGCCACAAATGGATTAAGTATGTGGGGCTTTTGATTTTTTAAAGAAATTATTTTTCCTTAAAACTTACAAAGATTTATCTGGGGAAAAAAACTCACATAAGCAATAGGTTTATCTAGAAGTTGCTACTTGTCAAAGATGCATTTAAGCTTGTGCCAAAGATAGTCGCACTTTTGGTCAATTAACATCCTTCAAAACCCAGCAAAGATAAACATAAAATCAATGATAATAAGGTACTGTTTTGTTTGGTATTGCATATCAAACAGGGCAAAAGATGCATTTTCGCATCTTAAGGAGAAAATAAGTTATACTCACATATTCATTTTTTAATTAATTTTTAATAACAATTCTATAAATATTTAATAAAATGTTAATATTTTATATAGTTTTTAGCTTCTTAAAAAAACGTGCATAAATAGTAAAAAGATATCTACGTAAATTGGGATTGATTCCACCCAAATAAATTAAAAATAAAAAATTAACTAGGTCAGATTGGAAGGATCCGATAATGTGAAAAGAATAAATTCGAAGTTGAAGAAATTGAAGCACCCACATATTTGTTCTTCCCAAATTCATCAACTAATAACCTCTATTATCTTTCCCTTATAAAATAGATTATCATCAAAGTTATGTAAAGAGTTTCCAAAAAAGTGGAAAATTCTAAAGATCGAACTTGTACCTACATGTTATTAGGGAATCTGATTCAAAAATATTAATCAATATTTTTCACCTTAGACATAGGCATACACGCAATACTCATTTAGCATAGGAGGCATCACAGATATTCAAACATAACATAATAATCTGAAAGGCAAAAATGCACAAATGCTAAAGTCAGCCTTTCATAAGTCGGAAAGCCACACATGACAATCCCAAAGCTCCCTGAAACTTCAGGAGAATATAAAGAAGCATTCTGAGAATACATGGAGAAAAAATGAGTGCTGGACACAACAAAGTGTGGAACACTAAGGGTGAATATAGCATCACATTTGATAGGAAACAGGTGAAAGCCACACAGCAGATATAGCAATGATGACTTGATATAGGAGTATTGTAAAAAGTATGGGAGAGCAGTGAGCAAAATCAATTGCTGAAAATCCTACAAAGCATCTGACCACAAATAAAAGGGAGAAATTTGGCACAAGTTTGTGTACTACCTATTTCACTGTATAAAACTTCAGTTCTGAACATGCAAGAAATCTTATTATTAAGTGACACAACCAGCAATCGAAAGTAGAGCACAAGGATAGGAAACAGCAAAGATCTAGCAATCAAAACTCAAAAGTAGAGCACAAGAGCAACATGAGTGCTGATTGCTGATATTTATCAACATGACCCCCCCCCCAAAAAATAAAAACACTATGTTTTGAAACAACAGGGGTTCTACCAGGATGCTAAAAGGCTGATAAGGTATCCTAAAGAAATTATAGTGTAAGAACAGAAACAAATGAAATTGATTATCACAACACTAAAAAAATTGCATACCACAGGAAGAAGCAGAACGAAAAAGGTAATGCTAATACATGTATTGCTGTAACCATGATGCCAAAACTCAACCGATACCAAAACTCAAAACTGGTATCTTACCAGTTACCATAGGGGCCCTCTTATTCATTTCTAGGAAACTAAAACAAGTATAATTTCTATAGGCAGTGCTCAATTAAAACTAACGACGCGTGAGAATAGAACAATTGGAATCAAATTCTATTGATCATAACCAAAATTTGAGAAGAAATTAACAGCATTCCAAAATAGTGAAATCAGAACAACATCAAAAGCAGTAGCATCCAATACATAAAACCTGATAAGGTCAATTGTTTCCCACTTCCAAAATATTCTACAACTGAAATTACTGTCTTTGATACTAATTTGAAAGAAGTGATTCCCGGTAGCTTGAGATGCACCTCAGAACCCGAGCTTGGTACGGCGCCAGTGCCTACGCTTGGCATTGTACCTAAAATCCCGACGAAAGTAAAACAAAAATTCCACCTTTCAGCCGAATAATCCCAAATCTCTCGTCTGAAATTTTCAACCATTTTAACAAGGGGAAATTGCAATGAAATGAAGAAAGGGAAAGACCTGATTGTGTTGTCGGTACGCATGCGAATCCAGTAGGGGATGGGGCGGTTCTGGCGCATCTTCTTCGCCAGCTTCTTCTTGATCATGAAGGTCTTGTGCGACGGCTGAAATCAGATAGCAGAGATTCAGAACGCCAATCACAAAGACACGCTAAACACAAAAGGAACAAGGATGGATTGAGATTTTACCATTTTCGACCTCGGAAGAGCGGCTAGGGTTTACACAGGAAGAGGGGAGATTCCAACAGACTCGACGACCAAACCCTAATAGATAAAATGAAGCAGAGTATTTTATACTGAAGAAGATGCGGGATGGTATGCACAATGGTTTCAGTAGGTGGGCCGCTTATTCTGGCCCAATATCACCAAAAGGAGGGCTTCTTGGGCCGCCTTCAAGCCCAAACGTATGAGACGTTTGATGAAATTTGTCAAAACGTCTGAACAAGGATGGATTGACGCTTGAAGGAGTATGTTATGTTCAATAATGTCACATTTGAACATGACTTATGACTTTATTTTATTTGTTGTATAAGACATATTATATGAATCTTTTATGTGAACTAAATGATAATCACGTCCTAATACTTATAATACCTGAAGTTGCCTTTGTTCAAAATTGGCCAACACATTAATATATCTTTGCTAGACTAACAATAGATGTTTGCTCTGTCTGGAACGCGACTGGAACTTTGGAGTAGAAAATCTTAATAAAGAGGAAATTGCACTAAATAGCCGGAAAAACGGGCCTATTTGCAGAAATAGCCGGGGGGGGGGGGGGGGGGAATGGGCCAAAAGGGCCGGGCTAGTTTGTGCAAAAAAAACTGCCGGTTATTTCCCACTATTTGTAACCGGTTGTAGTGGGTGATGAAATTAAAACGATGGAGGGAGAGAGACGGTTTACTTTCATTTTAAAGCGAAACAGAGAGAGAGACAGAAGGTCATCAGAGAGAGAAAGGAGAAGCGATACACAGAGGGAGGACGAACTCGTCGAAGAAGAAGGCCATCAGTCATCGCCTGTGAGGAAGGAGAAGGTTCAAGACGAAGAGAAAGGTAAGCAACTTTGGCCTTCTGTCTAGATTTTGTTTGAGTTGCGAAATTGGTGTATTGGGGGTGCGGTTACATGCGGTTATTGTGACGGATTTGAGACGATTTTGGGGTAGATGTCTAGCAGTAGAGGAGGAATGAAGTAGGAGGGGGTTAGGGGTGACATTGTGAGTCGATTTTGCGGATGTGGGTGCGATTAGGGTTTGTGGGTGTCGGGAAAAGGATGGGTAAGGGTTAGGTGATGTTGGGTAAGAAATTGGGGACAAAAGGTCAAGGAGGGGGTCGGATGGGTAGGGAATCCACATGATTTGTGGTAATCGGTAGGGTTTATGTGCACATGTGGTAGGACAGAATATCGAAGGTTGTGTATGAATTTGTGGTAGCAGATTTCGTAGGACCGGGTAACGAAATTGGGAGGTTAAAATTGAACATCTGGTATGCCGAGTGGGGTGAATGAATATGGGGTGGATTGGTTTTTTAGTGTTTGTTGATTGGTTTTTTATTGTTGAAACCGTAAGTGCCCACCAAGTGTTTGATGAAATGCCTAAACATATGATGAATAAATGGTGATTTTATTTTGGTTAATCTCCTTGCCTATATGATGTGTTGTGAAAGATGTAAAATGAACCAAACGTGTGAAATGCTAGTAAGGTTTAGGGCAGAAGAGGATATCAGAAATGGTAGGATAGGAAAACGAAGGTGGTAGAATAATTTTGTAACTGTTGGCATGTATGACAGAATATGTGAACTGCATTTCTGATATGTTGTTTGGTGATTGTGTAGCAGGTACCCCCGCATTAAACCTCATATAAAATGCCGAAGTCAGGGAACAAGAAAGGTCGTGCAGGACCAAGCAGCCAGGGGGTAAGGAAACTGAGATAGGTTTTTTTTTTTGGTTGTAAAGGTTGGGAAAAAATGTCAAAACCTAAGAGTCTTACATATGTGTGCAGGCTGTCCTAGCTGTTCCTGAGAAACACCACTTCTCAGGGAGGGCGCTTTCCCATGGAAATTTCGAGTTGTTAGAAGGAATCAACCTCACCATTGACCGGGAGGATTACAAAGCCCTGAGCAAGAGCCAGTTTGGTGGCGTTGTGAAGATGGGGTCGAGAAACAAATTCTCTGCGGCGTTGGTGCACTACTGCCTTCTCCACCAACTGAAGACTCGGAAGACACATGAGACGTGGTACTCCCTCCAGGGGCATCACGTTCGATTCTCTCTTCAAGAGTTCGCGATCATCAAGGGCCTTAACTGCTCACCACCCCCCAGTGATGTCATGGAGAGGGACCACAAGGAGTGCATTTACCAGTTATTTAAGAAGGAGAGGGTGACGTTGAAGGATGTGGAAAGTGCTTGGGCCCATGAGAAAGAGTCGGACGCCGGGTCCCTCATGAAAAAGTACAAGCTTGCCCTCCTCGTCATAGTGGAGGGCGTTTTGTTTGGGTTGGAGAAGAAGACACAAATAAGGGGGTGGGTTGTGAAGCTGCTGCTTGAGGACACAAACCGTTTTCTGGAGTTCCCTTGGGGAAGGCTCGTGTACGATAGGCTACATGAAAGCCTCGACGGCACGTTGAAGGCCATGGTGGCTGCAAAGAGTCACCTTAAAGATAGGCCGACCTACGCGTTGTACGAGTTCCCCATGGCCTTCCAGGTTAGTGAAGTTTTATAAAATGTTTTAATCCTTTTCCAATTGTGAAAAATTGTATCCTACCAATGGGGTATAAATATCCTACCAACTGGATATTTATATCTTACCACTGGTTAATGAATATCCTACCAAAGGATAAATTGAACTTACCAAATAGCTTCATTTGTCATGTCAACTGCGTTCTAATATCTTACCATATTGTATCTGCAGTTGTGGGTGTACGAGACCTTCCCTGAGATTGGGAATCATTTTGGCCGCAACATCGACGACACCATCATCCCCAGGTGTCTGCGATGGGAAACGCCAAACTCGCACATACGATACGAGAATGTGAAGTCCTTCCTCGGCCTGGACGCCCCCGCCGACGACCCAATTGATGAACACGTTCTGCTGGCGAAGCCAGAGCCCATCTTGCACCCCACCCATAAGGAAAAAGATGCGTACCCCCACTCATCGTACAAGAAAGACGCTCCAGACATCTTCTTTGATCAGATTGTGGGCGACCACATGAGGGCCCGCAGAGATAAGCGGAGACATGAGGATGCCACTGCTGGACCCAGTCAGGGAACCAGCCAGTCTGGGTCAGACGCGTCGAGCATCGGTTTGGAGGCCCGGATTGTGGCCAAGGTTGAGGCTCTCTTCAAGGGCATGATGGTGGAGATGGGGTCCAGGTTTAGGGAGCTCGACGAGAAGGTGACTGCAGTTTCTAGAGAATGCAAGAAGGCGTTATCAGAGAGGACCGGCAAGGGAAAGGTATGTGTTCCATTGTCCATCATATGTGCAATTTGTAAGATAATGTTTGTGTGTTGGTAAACCATTTTAAGCCATATGGTATGACAAACATGTCCAATTGGTAGGATCTTGTTGATGTATTGGATGACGATGTCGATGAGAAGGATGTTGAGAAAGATTTGGACAAGGTTGTGGGCGACGTGGTTGAGAATGCTGAGAAGGTTGAGAATGCTGAGAAGGTTGTGGGCGACGTGGTTGAGAATGCTGAGAAGGTTGAGGAAAAGGCGGAGGACAAGGAAGAGATGAATGCTGATGACCAGGGCTCGGCCAAGCAGGGACAGAACGTTGCGGATAACACGGCGGAGAAAGAAGAGCTGAACTCTGATCTGAAGGGGCAGGGCATGTGCACTGGTGAGGACGTTCAGGAAAAGGTTGAGGAGGAGCCAAAGGAGGGTGACGAGGGCAAGGACGATGTAGAGAAGGTGGTGCAGGCTGAGGAACAGATTAAGAAGGGCAAGGAGCATGTAAAAGAAGCTGCAGGGGAGGGTTCCAAGGGTGAGTCTGATGTGGACGATGCGGAGGAAAAGGTAAACCTTACTTATTGGTAGGATAGGCTGACCCTGTTGGTAAGACAAAAAATGCGTTTTGGTATGATAAAAAAGGCAGTTGATTTTGGTAAGATTTAATAACCCGGTTGGTACGATATATTTACCCTTTTGGTATACTATTGAATCTGTTTTGGTAGGATAATGAAAGCTGTTTGAACATAACTCCGGTGTGTTTGATTGTTAGGAGACAAAGTTGGAGCCTAGGAGAGGCAAGCGTGACAGGAAGAACCCCGCAAAGCTAGGGGACTGCGTGGTTACTCAACCCGCGAAGCGGGCCAAGAAGGGGGCAAAGGCATTGTGTCTAACCACCGACGCAGCTGCGGAGGGGATGGTCACTGAAAAAGAGAGAGACGACTTCTTGGCGTGGCTCCTGAAGTTCCCCGCGCAGGTGAAGGGCCCAGACGGGACCCAATTGAACAAGGAGTTCTTCAACAACCTAATATCACCCGGCATATGGCTTTCCACCGAGGTACGCATACTTCTCTCATGTAACGCATGTTTCTTTATTCACTTACGTCATGGGACAAGCCCTCACGGGAATTTGGAACGTACCTCTTAACGCAGCACCTCCACCAGTCACTGGTCTTAGTCCGGAAAGCATTGGACGCCCGGGAGGGTGACAACAAGTCCGGTGTCGTCGTGGTGGACCCATACTGGCAAGAAGCCGTGGTGAAGCAGTTGGACACTGTTTCCGGCGATGTCAGCCGCATTAACCAGCGCAATGTGTCCAAGGTGCTTCTGAGGTACTTCTCAGGGACACTGCTGGAACCCCACGAGAGGACATGGTCGGTGGCCAACGCGAAGATATTAGCTCCTTGGTTGTACAAGGCGAAGCACTGGATTGGGCTCGTCATCGACCTTGTAAAGTGGAACATAGAAGTGCTCGACTGTGATTGGTACCAGATCAAGGAGAATGATCTTCAAGCCCACCTCGAGCCTGTTGCGAAGCTGATACCGGTGGTGATGCAATTTTCTACCGAGCTCCGGGTCAGGCACACAGTGGATGTCCCCAACCCATTAACCATAACTCGAACCGCTAAGATCCCTAGGAACGAAACCTCGTAAGTTTCTCTTTACTATTGGGTTTAGACCTGAGCATGGGCGGGCTTGGGCCGGGCCTACGAGTATTTTTCAGCCCACTATACCGGGCCGGGCTTGGGCCAGGCCCGGTTCTTGGGCCACTTACCTCGCCCAAGCCCGCCCACATTGGCGGGCCGGGCTGCCCACCGGGCCAAATGGGCCTAAACATTTAAAAATTGCGCGGTACGGAGAGTTCACGTCCCGCATATCCCGTCCCGTCCCGCATATTTATATATATATATATATATATATATATATATATATATATATATATATATATATATATATATATATATATATATATATATATATATTTATATTTATATCTATATCTATAATTAAAATTAATAAAAACATTTAAAACATATTTATATTATATATTAATATGTATTTTATCCCAACATTAAAATAAATAAAATTATTATAAAGAATACAATAGCATAAGCTGTCTGTGTACTCAATTCTGGAGTACATGAATGTAGTATTGTATGTGTGTGTATACACACGGTAATTGTATAATATACAAATAGTATGTATACATACACACTCGGTATATTATATATATATATATATATATATATATTACCGGGCCGGGCCTATTGGCCCACTTGGGCCACCTACTCTACCCAAGCCCGCTCATTTTGCCGGGCGTGCTGGGCGGGTCGGGCGGGTTGGCCCAGGTCTGCTCAGGTCTAATTGGGTTATGTACGTCAACTAATATTGGTAGGATATAATAGGCCTATTGGTAGGAAATATTACATCCATTGGTAGGATAACATGACATATGTGGTATGACGTAAATAACTTATGGTGGTTGTTAATTCCTTCACGTGCAGCGGTGACTGTGGGGCATACATTATCAGGACTATCCAGCTGGTGGCAGAGGGCGTAGAGACATTCGAGAGCGTCAACGACAATTATATTGCCCCCTACCGCCAGTACTTGGGGCTCTCCATCCAGCGCCACGATTTGTAGGTCTCTCCTGTTTGTTAAGACATTCTCTCCTGTTTTTTAAGACATTCTCTCATGGTTTGTAAACTTCTAAGTAAACTTTGGTGGTTTGGACACTTATGTTAGTTTCAAAACTTATGTTGTTGTTTGTTGTGTATTTTGTTCACGGTCGGTAGGATGTTTTCTGATTGTAATGGTTAAAACTGGTATTTATGGTTCCCGTTAGTTCCTGCTTACACCCAAGGTTGTTTGTGTGTTGTATTATATTTGCATGAATGTTATGATTGGTAAGATTAGACAATGCAATTGGCAAGATAAAACAAAGGTAATGGTCAGATTGGAGTGAAGTTGAGACGCAATTGGTAAGATAAAACAAAGGTAATGGTCGGATAAGTGTAAACTATTGGGAAGTCAAAGCGCTGATAGTGGTAGGACGAAATGAGAAATACTTATTAGATGTGATAGTTCATGTGAATGTGCCCAAAACATGCGATAAACATACTGGCAGAATCCAAGATTGCATCACAATTAGCCCCCTATGAACACGACAATACGAGACAGGTGCAAAAGGACATACTGGCAGAATCCACACTCAAGGCGACGGCGGTCGATGCCCAAAACAAGTCCGTCAGCTGACTAGAGCGTCCACCAAGCAACACTATGATCGACGGCGCTTTGGCCCCCTGTATTCGCCCTTCGACGGATAGCGCTTCGTCTTCGGCCTTCCCGGCGCACGCTTCACCTCCGGAGGCAAGCATTTTGTCGCAGCTATTTGTGGAGGCACCACCCATGTCTCACGAGGTGCCACTGGGTAAACCACATTGACGTAGCACGCGCGCCAAGCCTCAGCCCTGTACAGAGGATGGACGAGGGAGTATGGATCGATCCGACGTACCTTGGCCACGGCGAGGGCATGTGGACACGGAATCTGGTCAATTTGAAAGTGCTTACATGTGCAACTCCGAGCAGAAAGGTTGACCAGCCAGGCGGACACCCCTTTACGGACGTCATACTCGTGTTCGCTCAAAGGCTTCACCTTTAGACAAATAGCATGCATGGCGTTTTTCCTCAAAACGGTATCCACATGGTCCGTCACAACCTTCTCGGGATTTGAACTTAGCTCCCGGCGCGTCGCGAACCACTCAGCCACTTTGTCTATTATGCTGTTCATCAGGGAGGTGACGGGCAGGTCACGAGGCTCAAGGAAAACCGAGTTCAAGGACTCGGCATGGTTTGTGATGGTCACGTTGAACCGATTCGCGGGATAGAAAGCCCGAGCCCAATTGGAGAAGCCGGCCGTCTTAATGTATTCAGCACCAGTGGGCGACTTGGCTTTGAATGCTTCGAAGTGGCCATTGAACTCTGCAACGGTGTACGCGTTTGCCATCAGGAAGAACAGATTTTGAAGGCCACCCGCCTTGTGATATGCCCTCACATTCTGAAATAGATGGTAAGTGCAGCGGCCATGCTTTGCCAAGTCGTAATTTGCTACGATTCCCTTCGCGATGCTCATGTGCCTGTCGCTGACCCACACCACTTGGGGCTCATCCGGGACCACGCGTTTCATTTGACGGAAGAAAAAACTCCAGGACGCATCATTCTCCCCGTCGACAATGGCAAATGCAACGGGGTATAGGTTGTGGTTTGGGTCTTGGGCAGTCGCAAACATCAAGCAACCACGATACTTCCCCTTCAAGAAACTTCCATCCACCGAGAATACCTGCTAATGTCAATCAGCGTACTAAGGTTGGATGGAATTATGTCAATGGCAAGACCATATAACACATTGGGTAAGATAAACTTGCGGAGTTGGTAGGATTATAAACGGTGGGATGAACTGGCAGTATTGGTACAAAGGTATTGGAAGGACAAACGTATACATTTGGTAAGATGAAATATAACAGTTGGTATGTTAATAACGTGTAATTGGCGCACCTGGCACAGGTGTGGGATGGCTGCCCGCCAAACACCCAAGCTAATGAACGCATACTTGAATTGCTGGTTATCATCACGGACTAATGTGGTTACGGTCCCGGGGTTTGCTCGCTCAAGCATGTAAAGGTATGAGGCCATCCGCTCGTAGCTTTCTTCGTAGGTTCCGTAGAGGCCGTCCCGTGCGGCTCCCTGCGCCCTGCGTGCCTTCCAGTAGCTACAGTCCACGCCCAACCGAGACTTCATCATCGTCCTGATTTGACGGAGACGAAGCTCATTCCCTGACCCACCAAAACTGCAAAGATGGGATCAGCGGGTTACACCAACAACATTTCCACCACCACATTTACACCGGTTTAGGAACTTACTCGGATACCAAACTCTGGCCCATCATCTTGTAATTGGCGTTGCAGTGGTAGTTGCTGACGACACTAAACTTGCAAGTGTGTGTGTCCACGAACTTACGAACCACCCACCTCTTAGTTTCCCGATAGGTCGACGCCCGACAGCACCATGAACAGTTAGGTTCGGGGCACACAACCAGGTACCTGTCTGATGTGGATCGTTTCACTTGAATCTCAAAGCATCCACGCAAAGCTTCCCACTTCACCCGGGACTGAATGTCAGCCTTGGTATCGAACATCTCTCCCTCACGTAACTCCCTCACCATTGACCGAGGGTCTCCGACTAGAGGAATGGACCGATCCACGTCCGCTTCCACTTGCTCCAATGTCGGCAAAGGGTGTTTGTGTCCTTGGTACGATCGCTCTATCTCTCTCAGCGCTGCCTCAGCCTCCTCATCCCATGATTTAGATGTTTCATTCGGACTCCCACCCTCCACTTTCAGGGGAAACCACCCACGATCCTGTCATCGTCGGAGCTTCCTACGTCTATGATGTCCTCCATTCCGTGGGGGGGGGGGGGGGGGTAGGACGTCCACATCGTCGTCGCTGTCGACGATGACCACTTGCTTTCCTCGTCGGATGGCATCAGACCTTCTCACATCACCACCCTCCTCCTTGTTAAGCTGTTCCACTTCCTCTTCCTGTCCTACCATTATGTTGTCGTCTATCCTACCAACTTCGTCAGACTGGCAGACCATTACATTGTCCTCCATCCTACCATTACAAGATTGTTTACCACTCCCAGCAATACCCCCATGCTTCCCACTGACGCTGTCCTTTGCAGGCCTACAACACTCTCCCTCCCCCGCTAGACACTCAGCACAAAGGCAGGCCCCTCCAGTGTCACTGCTAAGGTCGTCCACCATCCCTTTGTCATCGACGAAGCCTCGAACCTTATCCTCCGGCCCTCCGCCTCCATCCAGACCAACTTCCAAGTCTTCCTGCGTGCTGGGAGGCCCGGTTAGGAGCAACTCCCCTGGGGTGGGAGTGGAGACCTCGTCTGCCCCGTCCGAGTCTTCCGAGTGATGTTCACCCGAGGCTGTTGAAGGGCTTGTCGTTTTCATTCGTAAGGTTACGTGCAGTGCTACTGGCCATGCTCGTGTGCCGTATTCAGTGTTGTAGAACTTATAGGCTTCAATGTCATCGTCGTCCCGGACCCGAATCGGAGTTGCCCGACTCATGGAAGGAGGGAGGTACGTGAGCTCAATGTCGTACAACACCATGTCAACGTCGAATTTCGAGACTATCTTCCCCTTCAGTTGGTCGTAGGAAATATTCTGTGGCACCACCATTGCTGCAGTACGTGCCTCTCCCTTGAAGACCAAGCTCCCACCTACGGGAGCCCACCAACCGCCGAACACCACATTGATGCATACCCTATCACCTGGGGTACATGAGGGGGAAAAGAGTATCAGCTTGGGGGATAGTTCTGATATAATAAAGGGGAACACCTACAAAGGAAAGGTACAAGATGACTTACCCATCGCTGCCACTGCCACCAACAAACTTGTTGCACTTTTCCTGGAATGGTAAGAGAGTACAACACTGTTGGCAGGTCAGAACTGTACTATTGGTAGGATGACAACTGTATCGTATCCTCGGATGCACGGTTGGGTTTCCCCCATCCTTACCAACTCTCTCCTGCTCTGCCTCAGTTTTTTCAGGTCATGTTGGGATGTTTGATGTCATCCTCTGAAGCTTATATATGTGCTTGGAGAACACCCATCAATGCAATGATTGCATTTTCCCCTCATAAATGCTCCCCCCTTCCCCCCAAAGAAGAACCCCGTTTTGGCGCCAAAATTACACTGACAACCCGCCAAATAAGCTACTGACAATCCACTCCAAATTTCTCGATAATTTTAGGTATGGTAGGACATGGTAAGCCCATTGGTAAGATAACTATATGCTATTGGTAAGATAAAGATACAATATTGGTCAGACATATGCCATTCCCTCCTCCCCCAATGAAGAACCTTGTTTTTGGCGCCAAAATTACACAGACATCCCGCCCAAACCACTACGGACATTCCCCTCCATATTATCTCCAAAGTTCCAACTATGGTAGGACATAGTTGGCCTGTTGGTAAGACGAATGTCTTCTTTTGGTAAGACTAATGTCTTCTTTTGGTAGGACATAGTTCCCAGATATGAAGGTGATGTTTTGCCCTCACCATGCCACTCGTTTCCTATGTTGGCTCTATTTTTTCAGAGCATTTACTAAGGAATGACACCCATCAATCAAGATTTTATAAGGGTTGATTGACACCCTTAATTACAATCATTTACATTTCCCCTCATAAATGCTCCCCCCTTTTTCCCCTACTTTATAGAAGCTACACCCCAATTCCCTGACATGTGCAGCACCTCCCCTCCTCATTTCTCTCAGCAAAATGAAGCAGCTACAGTGACCGGTCTCACCCTCACCTGCAACTTCCTCTCCCGGTTACCAATTTTATTTGCACAAAATAGCCACTTTCTACCCCATGCAAATAATCTAGCCACTTGACTATTTGTGCAAAGTTTTTTTTTTTTTATGTGGCTAGTTATGCAAATTGGCCCTTAATAAATGAAAAATAGAGAGGATAAAGGTTTGTCCCATGTGAACTTAAGATTTCCATAATCATTTATAGGGACTTCTAAAGTAATGTTTCTTTGCTTAGCTATGATAAGAATGCGCAAATGTTAATATATGACACCCTCGCAGTATTTTTTGCCATTGTATTGTATATAAGAGTTGAAACCAAGGGCGAAGACTATCATGTAACTGTGTTCGCAAAGTAGACCGACTATACATATCGATAAAGTGAAGAGTAAGCTTGCAGGTTAGAAGAGTAACAAACTTAGCTTTGCCGGGAGGGTCACTCTCACCAAATCGGTGCTCTGCTCCATACCTATCTACTCGATGGCTATTGTGACTTTGCCAAGAGCGGTATGCGAGAAAATAGATGGCATCTGTAGGAGCTTTGTGTGGGGCGACAGCGAAGATCGGAGGAGGATTCATCTAGTGGCTTGGGAAGATCTATGCAGACCAAAGCGTGTGGGCGACCTCGGTCTGAGATCGATGAGCAGCTTGAACTTAGCCATTGCAGGTAAATTGGCTTGGAGGTTTTTGTCCAGCAAACAAACTGATATGTGGAGCTTAATCTTGCAGGCGAAATACACTCGGATTCCAAATGTTGCAGCCTCGAGCCCGTCAGCTACCTGGACAAGCCTCTCGAAAGGCCAGGAAGAGGTGGTCATCTCGGGGTCGCGCTGGACATTGGGAGACGGGGAATCAATCCGATTTTGGAAGGATGAATGGCTTGGCGAGGACAGACTTCTAGAGCTCTCGAATGGAGGTGTGCCGGGAGAGATGCAAAACTGTCGGGTGAAGGACTACTAGACTAGAGGAGTCGGATGGGATTGGGATACACTATCTTCCTTTCTCCCGGCAAGACTTCTGATGAAACTGGCCGCGATAACAGTGGTGGAGGACGGATCCGTTCAGGACGCTCTCACTTGGAAGGGCTCGACTTATGGTAACTATACCATAAGCAAGGCTTACGATCGTATTATTTGTTCTATTGATTACTGTGATATTGATCGCAGGTTTACAGGAGAGTGTGGAGGCTGAGAGTCCCCGAGAGAGTGAGATGCTTTGTGTGGATGCTGCTCAAAGGGGTTGTACTCGCTAATGTGGAGAGGAAGCGACGTCTCTTGGCGACGAACGATGAATGCTCGAAGTACCCAGGCCACCCGGAGATGCTCATCCATCTTTTTCGGGACTGCATCAGCATAAAAGGTATGTGGAGAACTCAATGTAGGGGTGTGGCTAATTTCTTTTGCATGCCTTTTTCAGAATGGATGAGGTGGAACCTGATGAGCAGCGAGACCAAGGACGGCGTGCTAGATTGGGCAAGCTGGTTCGCCATGGCCCTGTGGTGGACATGGAGACGGAGGAACGATAGAATATTCAACAACAAAGAGCACCAGATCGACAAAGGAGGGTTCATCAAGGATAGGACGCTGGAATATGCCAACACAAGGGACGGGCCTACTCAGAGAACTGGATTGACGGATCAACAGGTCGTGATGGTCTCCTGGGAGAAACCGGCGAGCGGATGGATAAAAGTTAATACCGACGGTGCGGTCAATAGAGAAGGACTGGCCTCAGCTGGGGGAGTGATCCGTGACGATGATGGACAATGGATCGAAGGATTTTGCCACAACATTGGCCTGTGCACTATCCCTATGGCCAAATTGTGGGGGATTGTGGACGGATTAAGGCTAGACTGGGATAGAGGCTTCCGCAAAGTGGTGCTTTGAGACTGATTCGTTGCTAGCGGTGAATCTGATCAAGGGGATTATCAGCTCGAGACACCCGCTCTTCAGCCTGGTTCATCAATGCCAAGGCTTTCTCAAACGGGATTGGGACATCCAGTTCCGTCATGTCTTTAGAGAAGCGAATTCGGTCGCGGACTCCCTTGCTGCTCTTGCATTCTTTTCCTATTGGTTTGCATTTTCTTAATACCCCGTTGGAGGGGTCTTTACTTGTTATTGAGGAAGACGCTAGGGGAAGGACTACCCCCCGCCTCGCTCGTTTGTAGCCCGTGTTGTTTTGCTGCCTTTGCAGTTTGAGAGCTTGCTCTCGTGTTCCCACAAAAAAAAAACATTTTAGTTAATTAATAAAATTTTAAATCAAAACTATTTCAGAGTTGTACTTAACAAAAATATTAATAGATAAATATTTTTTAGTAGAAAAAATTATTTATACTAAAATTAATTATTGATAGTTGTTATTTTATTTCCATCTATATTATTCTTTTATAATGAATTGTTTATATCTAGATTTCTACTTTATATTAATTTCCTGCACACTTTGATCATTATCAGCTTAATTCTCACATTTTAATTCAGATTTAATATTTTTGTTATATTTTTTTTATAAAGTTTTTTTTATAAATAATACATACTCCCTACATCAAATAAAACATGTCATTTTAAAAGTTGGCACACTTTTTTTTTTTTTAAAAAAAAATACACTTATACCCCTAATTATTAATCGCATTTCACTTTATTAAAAACTAAAACTAACAATGTGTAAACTGATTTCACATTTTTTAATAGGTTTCTTTATCTTTTAGTATTTTATATATATATAGATATATAGATATTCTCATACACGGGACAAACTAGTACGTAAATATAATACGATAAGATTCAATTGTAAGCATGCAAGTGTGCCCCAATTGCAAAAGTCATAAATCCAAACCAAGAAATGAGTCGGGAAAAGAATCAATAAATGGGGAGGGAGCACTCCTTGGGAAGGCTAAAGTTGAACCTCTTGTAGTCATGGCAGTAGTCATACACCAGGTGGTACCTCCTCGCCCACTTGAGTAGCCTCCTCTGCGGCCACGTCAGGCTCCGGTAGATGTCGCCGTTCCACCAGTTCTCGCCGCTGCTTGCGCTGCAAGACTGGCTGCCGTCTCCCGTCCACACACACGCGTCGATCTTGTACTTGCCAAATGAGGCCGCAAAGGGAGCCTCCGACCAGTCCGCCTTGTCCTTCCCTCCCCGCGTCGCCCACTCGCTCCCGTCCCATATGCTCGCCTTTATCCCCATCGGCTTCCTCCGCGGGTATGCCACTCCCTTGTCCTCGTGGTTTCGGTACACTCTTATCGGCACCCAATCCACCATAAACCTATGAACGCATACGTTCACAAAAACTTAAACCATTACGTATGTGTGCGCAACTTTTTTTTATAACATTTATGACAATAAAGAAAAAGTAGATTACACAATTTGGTATTGGTTCCAAAGGATGGAGTAAGTGTGTAAGTCGACGGTGGGATCGAACCACAAGTACATCCTCTCTTCCCTGTCGTCTAATCTGTCGGCATACACATTGGTTTGAAGGATGTATGGTTGTCCAATTACATTCCCTAAGAACTCGAAATCTATCTCATCGCGATTGGGTTGATCCGATGCAAGCTGCAGCAATTGGATCCCACACCAAATTATATAAAAAAAAAACTCGAAGTTGATTGAATCTTAAATCTTATAAGATCGGATCGATGCTCACGTAAAAGGCGACGACGGTGCCAGCTGAATTCCCCGGCACTAGCTTAATTTTCATGTCTACTTGGCCGAACAAGAACATCTGGTTGGAGGCAAATGCAGCCCCTAGCAATGTCCAATTTGGTTGCATCAATTCGATAAAATCGATCAATTGATCAATCAATGTGTCGATATATATACTTACCGGATTGTTGGTCGAGGAGTATGTCACGAGTTGTTCCATCAACGGAGGTGTTGACATGGTTGGGAGACCATGTTACGGAGAAGTCCTTGTTGTAGTCGCCTGTCGAAACCACCGAGGCAGATGAAATTGGTATAAGAATCAGGCTGATGATCGCAATAAGCTTCGTCATGATCATCAAGGCGCTATCAATTTTGATGAACTTGTCTTCCATTGAGCTTCCACCGGCTTTTTTGTAATTCATGGAGGTGGGTAATGTATACGTACAATTACGGAGTATATGCAATTTGTAGAGAGACGTACGTACGATTTGTTGAATGGGAGGTGTTGAGGAACACATCAAGAATATGTTTTGTGGGAAGCAAAGGCAAATGCTTTTGTATTGGTCAATGTATTAGTTAGCTTCATTATTATACCATCTTTCTAAAATATAAAATAGATCGAATACGTACATTTTATTTTTCAACAACCATTTTAAAGATATGAAAACTGTATAAAATATTAAATTTTTTAATTAAATTATAAAAAAATATATAATATTTTATAAAGTTTTTACCTATTTAAAATATATGCAAAAAAGTTAAACATCTTATATTTTAAATCAAATGGTTGTTGATTTTTTTTTTAAAATAATCTAGGGTGTGTCATTGTGTCAATATTAACCCTAGATAAAATGAACATTTTCAATCAGTTGAAAATGATCTTAAGAAGTAGCTTTTTCGAAGCTTGTGGTTTTGTATTATATAGTTTGAAATGAAATAAATATAAGATTTTATTTTAATTAACTTTAGGAATCATAGTTCTTCATCAACTACTCACCCAAGCTTTTCGGAGCTTATGGTTTTTCGTTCACAAGTTTTCATCTGCTACTCTAACAACTAGGTTTCCCAAACACCATATTAACTTATTGATCTATATTTAACATAAATAATCCATCAACTTCAACTAACTCAATTAGATTCAGCTACCCCATCAGCTATCCTATTTATTGTAGCCGAAGTTGGGCTATGATTCGAAAAATGAAAAATAATTGATAGGTTTTTTAAAATAAAGAAAAGTTATTGGTGCATCTGAAAAGTGGTGCGAACAAGAGACGGTTTTCTGAAATTTTCCAAGAAATTGGAGTGAAACGCAGCGTTTTGGATCCATTTGTCGTCTCCTCCAATTTTCCTTCGCAATTGCAGCCTCACTGAACTGAAACGCTTCGGTGACGGCGACGAGGAGAGGATCTCTCAACACTCATAGAGAGAGATTAGGGCAGAGATGTTGAGCTCCCGACAGTTACCGCTCGCAAGGCAATGGCTTCAGCGGCTTCGTACTATCTCTCAGCGCACTGGAAGAAGCTTTTCAGCTCTACCGCACGCCGCCCCCAGCGACGATGTTGACGACCAGGTTTGTCTCTCGCTCTCTATGCCTATCTGGTTTTCAAATTAAGTTTTGTGGTGTTAATCGATTTCGAATGTTGAATCTTGTAGGTCTATGTTGAAGGAAGAGCCATTTCAAGGGCTGCAATTCTCAATAGACCTTCCTCTCTCAATGCTCTCGACACTTCTTCGGTTTGTTCTTTATAACTTAAATTTGGTGCTTCAGATTTGATTCGCGTTTTTAGGTTTCAAATGTTACGTCTATTTCTTTGGACTTGTGGTGTGATCTTCTAGGTTGCTAGGCTTAGGAGGCTGTATGAATCATGGGAAGAGAACTCTGATGTTGGATTTGTTCTGATGAAGGTGAACAATCAGTTGCCTTTTTCACCTTGACCTTGTTTATGGGAGTTCAGCTAAGCTAAGGCTGTTTTTTTTTTTTTTTTTTCACTATTTGAAGGGAAGTGGCAGGGCTTTCTCTGCTGGGGCTGATGTTGTGAGCCTGTATCGATTGATGAATGATGGTGAGTTCCATGTCTTGTCTGTTTCTGTGCCCGCCCTGCGGGGCATATAATATAATTGAGATGTAGCTTTGGAGATGTGAAATGTACGACTCATTTAGAGATGCATAATATCCTTTTGTTGGCAGGCAAAGTTGAGGAGTGCAAGGCTTTCTTTGATACCCTGTATAGATTTGTGTATCTTATGGGGACATATATGAAGCCACATGTAAGTGATTGTGCCACTCAATTCTTGTTCTAATTTGGCAGAATTTTGTAGTCGTGGTTATGCTGCTGTACTTTATTAAAGTGTGTTATTGTGATGAACTGGTATTAATATGGTTCTTGCTTATAAACATGTGTACTTGTCTGATTCTGACCTTTCTCTGATCTTCTATTTGAACCCTAGAACATATAGTTAGTTAATAAAAGTGATTGAAATCTTCTCTTGTATTGATGTGAGTGGTGTAAACTAACAAAAATTGTTGAAAGGGTACAAGTAAGATGTACTACGGAACTGTGTTGGACTCAAGAAAGAATACTTTTGCAATGTATACTTGTGTTTCCATACATGTACAATATCACTTGGGTTTCATTGTTGATGTTCTTAGGCAATTTTCTTCTAAAAGCAAGCAGGAGAGTTTATTTCGTTCAGCCAAGGGCCCAAGTCATATAGTTGAGTGTATCTGATATTTTTCAATATTTAGGTGGCTATTTTGGATGGTATGACCATGGGTGCTGGAGGTGGAATTTCCCTTCCTGGAATGTTTCGGCTGGTGACTGACAGAACAGTATGTTGACAATGCTCTTTCCTGCACATTATACTGCTTTATGAGTCTTTTCTAGTGAGAATTGTATGCACAGCCAATTTTGTTTAGAACATGTTTGGTATGGTTTGAGTTTTCCTTCTGGGTAGGTTCTTTTTAGGCTAACAAGATATGTTGGGAACATTTTTTGTTGTTTTTCGTTGGCAATTTTGGAGATTAAATTAATCAGTGAGAGGATTAGCTATTTTATAATTACGATAAAATTTCAATATTTCAAAAAGAAAAACCGGAGACAACAGCTAAAAATTTTAACATTCAGTACACACTTTTTATGGTTTCCTCTTAGCGCTGAGTAAGAAATTAACCATGCTAAATCTGTATTCTCGTGATTCGATATGAAGGCTCAGTTTCAGGCATTTCTGTTTGGCATCTCGAAAATGAGTTTTTACTCTTTGATTGTTGTGCTTATGCTCTTTTTTGTAGTGGTGTATGTAATAAAAATTGCTAAGATGCGAGACTGGATGATGCTAATTCTCTTGACAGTGGTCTTCCCCTTGATGATGGTTACCAATATAAGCAAGTGGCTGAAATATCTCAAGCCATCTTTGATTTTGTTTTCCTTTTGGTGTATGCTTCAATGTTGTTTTCCCTTAGATATCATGAATTTATAGTTATTCACCTATTATTCATATTGAGAATTTAAACATAGCTCCAACATGAAGAAAATCATTTCATTTTGTGGTTTGATGAATTGGCTGAAAATTAAAAGATTAAATTGAATGTGCAGGTATTTTGTCATCCAGAGACTCAAATAGGTTTCCATCCAGACGCAGGAGCCTCATTTTATCTTTCCCGTCTACCTGGTTATTTAGGTAATTTTTCCTCTGGGTGAAAACAGCTGGTTGTGTAATTTTGTTGTCATGTATGGATAAGCATGCATGCTATGATTTTTCATTTGTATTCTTTCTGATAAGTGACTGTAATTTGGAGCTTAGTATCTGCTAGTGCTACCTGTCTTGGCTTGTACTGGAAAATTGAACTTTAGATTACATTTTTGGGTTGGTAGAATGACGTGAAAATTGCCGAAGTTAAGTTTTTTTGTTGCGTGGTTAGTAGGATGCTCTAAGCCTCTAACCTTTTAATATTCCTGTATATTACATAAAAGCCATAATGCTTATCCATGACATTTTTTCGATAATGCTTATCCATGAACCATGGTTGACTGATGTCAATGTCGAATTATTTTAATCACAAGCAATGGTCATTTGTGCACTTTAGGTCGATGTCACATGCTGGCTAATTTTAATGATAGCAACAGTTTTTGTCACTCTTAATTATATGCTCTAGCCATTTTGTTTGTGGGAGAGCATTTTAAATTTTGTTAATATCTTTCACTGTTTTTGAGATAAGGTCATCCATTAGAATCTCAATGCAAATATTGATATGCTAAATCTGTTGCCAATGAGTTACTACTCAGCCACTTATTGTTGGAACATTGTGTGTATTAGCTTTAAGTTTGAGTTTTTTTTTCCTTCCATATAGGGGAATACCTGGCTTTGACAGGAGAGAAGCTTAATGGCACAGAAATGATTGCATGTGGCCTCGCTACTCACTATGCACTGAATGCGGTTAGCTGTCTATATGCCTTAATAATGGCATGTCACATTTGAGAAAATTAAAATCTTAAAAAATTATTTTTCCCACAGAGACTGCCTTTGGTTGAGGAGCGCCTTGCTAAATTGATGACAGACGATTCTTCTGTCATAGAAAATTCTCTTGCACAATATGGTGACCTCGTTTACCCTGATCAAAGGAGCCTTCTTCACAAGTAATATTTATGTTTGCATTTGTTTTTTTGATGGCTCTGGTTTATCTAAGAACTGTTATTTCTTCTGAGCCAAATTCAAGGTTATGCTTCTGTAATTAGGCTTTTACAATGTGTAAATTTCAAGTTATTTTTGGTTGTAGTTTCTCATGTTATTTAGGACAAGTATTCTAATAAGATAGAGATTCTGAAATTGAATTTGATGCCATGTAGGATAGAACTATTACTATTAGTCTAAAATAAGCTAATGGTGTATGTAGAAAAAACAAATATGGTACATAATCAAGGCTAATGCTTGTACACTTACAGAAGGAACTTTTAATATTTTTATGAGTTATATGCTTCGCTGAAGATAAACACCAAGGCACCCAAAAATCACACAAACCAGAGGTAATAAGTAATCCCCTTTGAGATATACTAGCCTTACTACCAGAAGCGGGAAACCTCTTTGCCCCAAAATGGCGAAGCCAAATACAGCAAGATTACAGCCTAATCTTACTAACAAACCCCACCTATTATTCAAATGAGTGAGATACCCCTATCACCTGCAGGTCACTCTAGATTAAACCTTCTTGCCCTTAACAGAAGAATATTCTTTTATTAGAGGCTTAGCATTCTTGCTTGCACAGACTCCTGGATCTTTGTCCATTTGATTACTAAACATCATACTTGCTAACACAACTGTAAAATGTTGATTAATTTGCATAGAAGATTTATAGGATGATATTTGTAAATGTGTATATAAACCCTATTACGCATGCGGTTTTCATTTGAAAACAGTGCCAGTGTCTTCTATATCAGCATGTTAGATACTACGTACACTGTAGTTGAGGCATGCATCAAAACGAATATTCTGATATTGGTCCAAATTAGAAAATGTGTCGAGAATCACCCATAGAATTTGTATATTGTTGCTGAAATTTGATGGGTTTAGACCATATATATATGTAGTGATATAGTATGAATAACACATAGTATCTGTCTTGTAATTCGTTTAGAACGATTGAGTATTAACTATTGATTTATAATATTTCTTCCACTGTGGAAAGATTAATTCTTTTATATATATATAAGAACAGTTTCTGAAGGATCAATGATATGCTGTCACCTCTATTTATTTGATTTTTTTTTCAACATTTTCAAATTTCTAGATACAGAAGTATTGCTTAGCTTGTACATCTTTTTTACCCTTGAATTTAATTCATGCAATCAATATAATACATGAAACTTACAGAAAAAAGGAAGAAAAAGAATGAATACAGAATCAGTGCAATTACAAAAGCACCAAAAATGAGTACTTGGTAATTGGATATGAATTATATATTTCTTTCCCATGTTGAGCTTGCAAAATTCACTAGTAACATGGATTTTGATATGATGGAACTGTAGAACAAAATTTAGAGTGAAGATACATGTACTGATTGTGTGCATTACCTGTATTGAGTTTATTCTTCAATATATTTTCCAATGGAATGGATTATTCTGGACGTGTTCTATAAAAAAACTGACAAAAAGTAATATTTGAAGAGAGAAAACAGCTCTAAATTTTGGTTTATCTTTGTATACGCCTGAAATGGGAAGTGGGTGCTTTTTAACAATCAAAACAAGTTAATAAACTTGAAATATTTTTTCAATAACTTTTACATGCGCAGTGATATCTTGACATCCGTTTTTGTCTGTTGCAGAATCGAGGTAATTGATAAATGTTTCGTCCATGACACAGTTGAGGAAATTATTGATGCTTTGGTAAGCATCATTTCGTCACTCGTATTTTGGGAAAAAAAACCTGTGTATCTAGATATAATAAAAGAAATTGAAGGTGGAGACTAGAGCATACTATTACATTTTATACACCAACTATCTAGTACCTCTTTCTGGGGGTGAACTCAAGTTGACTGTTTTACACTATTGGCTAAAGAATACTCCATACAATTTTAAATTTCAGAGTTTCATAGCATTAAAAGGAGATATCTTTGATATGAAAGATGGGTTTCCGAATCATACTAAGAGATCTGCTCACTTTCTTTTGTTTTGATCAGGAAAAGGAAGCAGCTGAATCAAAAGATGAATGGTGCTTTTCTGCCCTTACGAAGCTTAAAGAGGCTTCTCCATTGAGTTTGAAAGTCACACTAGAATCTGTAAGTTGCTACCATTTCCTTCACTGTTTTTATGAGGTTGTTGGCATCCAGTCTCATACCTCTTCCAATGTTACCTTCCCTGTACAGATTCGAGGTGGCAGATACCATCCTCTTGATAAATGTCTATCACATGAGTACAGAATATCATGTAATTGGGTATCCAAGACAGTCTCTGACGACTTCTCTGAGGTACCTCATCCCTTTTTTTCTTCTCTTTTGAGAATTCAGCTGAGACCACATGTTGTCAGTCTTTGAAACAAAATTACTCGGTTTTCTCGTTAGGGCGTTCGGGCAAGATTGGTGGACAAAGACTTTGCTCCAAAGGTTTTCCATAAATGCCTAATTTTAAACCTCCTTTCCATCTGTTTCAATTAACTAGATTATCGTATTATTGATCTTCTGCTACCTTTCGATGCAGTGGGATCCTCCTAGTCTCAAAGATGTAACGAAAGACATGGTGGATCACTACTTCTCCCCACTCAGTGAAGCTGAGCCTGAACTGGACCTACCCGTTGCATTAAGAGAACCCTACATGTAATGTTGGCAGGATGGAAACTGTTGCTGGCAATTTTTGAAGCTTGCCAAAAACTCTCAACTTAGATTAGTGGATGAACTAAAACTTTTGGTTGTGTATCTCCAGAAGGATATTTTTATTTTCTCATGTATGATTGAATTTTTGTAGTAGCATCATACGGGAACAATATGTCTATTACCATTGCTAATAGTTCCCTCCAAGGAGCAAAGAATTTAGTAATAAGAGCCATTTGTTGGCATGTACTTGTCCAATCTCCTTGCATTATCAATGTAGTGAGTGAGAGCTTTCGGTAACTGTTCTAAGAATCCACAAGATTATACCGAAAACGAATGAAAAAGAAAGAAGAGGGATACTAATCGAGACCCATAAAATGTTAATGTCTTGAACCAATTGTCTTTACTGGTGCAAGAGTTTGTTTTGTGCTGCATCTTGGTTTTACAATACCAAATTTGAACACCTATAAACTGTAGGTAATACATAATTGTTCCACATTTTCCTAATAAACACAAAAGTAGTATTGCTGTATCAAAAAGTGAATTATTATGCATAGAAATTTCTAACCTTGTGGAGTTCAACATGATACAAACACAAATACCTATATACGCCAAAGAGAACGGCGTTTACTTACAATACGCAAATGACAGCTGAAAGATATAGGTTTGCAAAGATTTATGATATGCTAAGCATGGTGCATGGTTAAGGTCTATAGTTTAAGATGAATGCCTAGATTCTGGAGAATCAGTAGCCTCTTTGTCACAGTGGATTACTATATATGGGCTTTATAAGAGATAGACTGATGAGGTATATAGAGATTCTAAGCTGTCTCAGCATCAACAAGACTTGAGCTCTATCCCGATGCTCAGAAGGGTGCGCGCAGATTCAATCACCTTGTCAGATCCTTTTGCTTCTACAGTTTTCTCTGCAGGTGAGTTTTCGGCAGTATGGTGCTTCTTGGGCACTGGTTTATCATGGTCATGTTTACTCTCGTAGGTAACCATCGTAGCTGTTGAGTTATCTATGGCCTTCTCGACATGCTTGCGAGCAGGGCATCCAGCGGATGTGCATCTGTAATAGCTCCTTTGGAAGGGGAACAAAGGTACAGCGAAAGCACTTAAGAAGAAGAATGCACATTAACGAAGCCTAAATAGATAAATACGTTCAACTTGTATGGTATTATAAAATACAATATAATCATGTTGACAAGTTAAAAGCATAATCATAATGTATAGTGGAACAGAGATTTTTTTAAGAGGAAAACTGATTCACTCAAATAAGGTTATTTATGTTCTAATGGATTCTGCTCACAGTGTTCAAGCACAAAAAAAAAGAAGATATATGAACAATTGCCGAATGGAGAAGCTAAACTGAATGTACAAATATTATCACATGATGACAGCAAGGCATAAGAATCAATATGAATTCTTCTTGATTATGGATGGTATAAGGATTTTAAATCTCAGTTGGTATGTATGATGTAAAGAAAGCCGCATACCAAATGTCACAAGGAGCAAAACAAAGAGAATTCAAAGATAAATATAAATGAAGGAAAACTTTATTGCACCTGGGATGAGAGTTCCCCTTCACCACCTTTTGCCCATATTTGCGCCATCTATACCCATCAGTTGAGATGCCAACATCCCCAGCTGCATGTACAACTATTTTTGTCTGTTTAGGAGCTTTCTGAAGCTGCTCAGAATATGCCCTTGCCCGATCTTTCATCCTACACTAATATGGAAGATCTTCAGGAAATGAAAAATACAAATATTGCAACAGAGTTTACTTTTCTATAACCAAACCTTCGTTTCTGTCCAGATGGGGCAATGGTTTCCTTCCTCGCATCTGTCATAATATGTTCATTTGTCTCAATTGGTCTACTAGGTTCTTCAGGAAGCGGTGTTGGCTGTTGGACTACAAGCCTGTTCAGAACATATGTTATATGTACACAACAAACTCAGCTAGAACTCATTTGAAACCAATAGAGAACCTACATGTTCCTTACCTTTGTACTACATCTGGTTTCTTGTCTTGTTGTTCCTCCACGCCTGTACTAGAAGTACTGTGACATTTACTTGATTTCTCTGGTTCAGATCTATTATCCACTGACATGACTTGTTCAGTTACCTTATTGGTTGCAGATAAATCTGAATTACCAAGCTGCTTCTTTGCAGATAGAGTACAAACATTATTAGTCTTGAAAGTAGGCCCACCATCTGTTGTACGCGTTTTAACAATCTTTTCTTTTATTTTTGTAGGTGGATCATGGTTATGAAGACCCTTATAATCAACCGCGGTGATGGAACCAGATTTATCAGCGTGCAATACCTTCTTCTTACTGTTACAACCAACATGTGTACACCTATAGTAACTCCTAAAACTTTCAGAGCTCTTCACTTGCTTTTGACCATATTTCCTCCAACTGTAACCATCCGAATTAGGAGTCTTAGGAATATCATTGGCAGAGTTATTGATTTGGATAGATGAAAGTTTATTTTCCCCTTCACATATAGCCTTTGTCTCAGGCACCGGTGTTTTCATCAGTCCTACATCGGACACTACTAGGACTGACAACTGAGGTTTGTTAACAGGTGATGCATCCATGGTAGAGTTTGTAAATCCAACAGGAAATTGCACCTGAGCAGCCTTTGCAGTAACACTTGCCAAGGCTTCTTGATGAGACATTCCGAATTGTCCCTGATCATCAACCCAAACCTTATTAGAGAACACATATACATAAACCCTCAGTACACAATACACAAGGCTCTGATGAAGGTTAACTTTTCAAAACATCCCCAAAAATGGAAGAAATGCTAGTACAGAATCACATACTGCCCCCTAGTTTAGAAATACTGAAATGCTCGTAAAGATAATTCACTTAAGAATTAAGTACTCAAGGATAAAGGATATAGAGTAAATTGACACTGAACTAGAGTTATACGGGTTAGCCAATGTGGCTTGTTCTTAGTAGCTCAATTGGTGCGATGATCCAGTGTGATTGTCTACAGTATAGGTTAGATAAACATCACTGTCTGTGAATAAGAGCAATAACAGAAAATTCCACATTTCGTCTCTCGAGAGAATGTATCAGAGAGAAGATTGATAGATTTTGGCTTGCAAAGTTCAGATTACTATTGTTGAAAATACCCCGCCAATCTCCACAATCATCTTTCCCTCACATAGTCACATGTGATTGCAACTGTTCTATCTCAGAAATTTAGGACAGAAAACAAAGATTTATGTACTTTACAATGAACAAGACGTACCCAACACAATGATGATCTATCCTGATTGAAGTACAAGTAGAAAACTCACTTGTATAGCAATCCCACAATTAGTCTAAATATGTGTATTTTTGGTTAACAAAGAGTTCAGAAAAAGCATAACGCTCAACACACAATCAATATGTAATATGTAATTATTTTAAAATCAAAGGAATTTCTTTTTCAGAACACAAAGGAAGCGTGTAGGTAATTGGGTGACAAGGAGCACCAAGAGGATGATCAGAAATTCAAACAAAATAAGAAGAAGAAAAAAACAAAGGAAAAACTCAAATTCATAGCCCAGAAATTCGAATCACCTAAAGAGAACACCGAACAAACACCTTTAGCACATCTATAGCCGGCGAATGGCAACTTTACCAGCTGGAGTCAACTTTTTGACCGGGATCAAAGCGAACAATCAAGACACAGAAGCACAGAAAACCCAACAATTCACTTGGAAAGCAATCAAATTACAGCAGGAAAACGTCGACAAACCTTGAAACTGACATTTCCGAGTGAGGGGTTCACTGGATGGAGTAACACAGAAGCCGAATTTGCCGCCTTGACGACGCCCTCCAGGAGCTCAGAGAAAGACGGATAATTGAACTTAGGAGTAGCGATTGCAGCGTCAGGGGAAGGCATCGAATTGGGAAGAAGCGGAGGGGAATTGGTTGATTCCTGTGGGGGTTGGGGGTCTTGCTGTGTTGGTGAAGCCATGGGAGAGAAACAGCGGGAGAGGGAGAGAGGTCAAAGACGGGTTAAGCCTTCAAGGCAGAAGGAGAGGGGAGTTTCGTGCATGAAACTGAGGCAGTTACGCTTTGGTTGGAGAGAGAGGGAGAGGGAGAGAGAATCTCAGAGATGGAGAAGGGGGAAGCAATTGGGGGAGACGGGGAAGGTGGGGTTTGATCTTTGACTGTGGTTGACCTTTGTTGACTGTTGTTTTTTTGAAGTTTCAAAAAATTGCATTACATATCCCAAACTTTTACGCAGTCGTACTTACTATCCTTAATCTACCACGCAATGTATCGTAATTCGTAAGTTCGTAACCATTTATCCAAAATAGAAAAATAAAAGTATACAGTATTATTTAAATTATTTTTACTCTTTTTTTTTTACAATTTAAATTATTTTTACTCTAATTTCAACGGTCTTTTCATTTCAACTAACAATTTAAATAAACATACACTAAACTAATAAGAAAAGATAGATGAAAGAGATCGAAGAGAGAGAAAAGTTTACACGGATCATAGATCTAATGACACAATTTCGAATTGAGACAAAAAAATCATGATTGAGAGATGAAGTAACCTTCACCTTGGACGTCGACGTCGCTTGAAACACCACTAGAATGCTGGAGAAGAAGACCTTCATCGGAGTGGATTGTTTTAGGATTAAGTAAGGAGCAAACCGAAAACCCTATAGCAGAAGACCTTCTCTCTCTCTTTCAAGTTGAGGGAACAATGGAAGTATATAGCACGCTTTAGGAGCTAAAGGAGACTTTATATAGAAGCTCAACCCGAAACCTGAAACACAAATGCATCGTGTTAACCATTTCGGAATGACTCATCGAAAAGGACTTGTGGGTAGTACCCATAGATCCCCGGTTCGAACCTCGTAATAACCGCTTTTTATTTACCAATTCAAGGAACAATTCTAGTGCCAAGTGGAATTTGTTTATGGACCAACAAGTGGGCTTAGCGCTAGGCGAAATGAAAAGGATTTCGGGGGTTTTTATTAGATGGGAAATGAAAACAATCAGCCCCACACGAGGTTATATTGAACCTTAGCCACTAACTTGGTTAAGAGATCAAGCTTATAAAGCCCAATTCAATGATTCAATCCATACCAAACTGTTAACCCTCAAATACACTAGGCTCGGTATTTCACCTCACTCAACTTTATAAAGTTATTACATACTCCCTCCGTATCGCAAAATTTGTAGTTTTAGAGTAGTAAACTTGTATCAAAAAACTTGTTGTTTTAGTTATAATTATTATCTTTATAGATAATGATTGCTCTTTTTATAGGTAGCATAAAGTTAAAACTACAAGTTTTGCGATACGGAGGGAGTACTATTTATACATTGCGAATTTACAATCATATAAAATACAAGACTTAGAAAAACATACATAATCTCAAAATATAATTTTCAAGACGAGATTTTACATGATGAAAGTTTTAAAATATATATATATATATATATATAACTGAATAAGATATAAAAATAAATCTGATAAAAAATCATATCCTACGCAACACAATTTAACTAAAAAACAGCGGAAGAAAATGGCCTCTCCGACGAAGAACTCTCCGACGAAGAATGGGCGGGATCGATCTAGAAGCCCGGTGCGCCGGCAATTGATCCCTCCAGATAAACCTCCAGATTCTGGCCAGGCGCCGGAAACCATTGCTGGGGACTCTTTGCCTGCTGGAGCAAAGGACCAACCGCCGCAAGTCGATACGGGGGGCAATGTGATCTTTGGAGTTTCACAATCTGACGCCACTCAAGCACACCAGGCTGCGTTTCCCACCGTCCTAGAGGCCAATGCTGCGGGGACTGCAACTTCATACAAGACCATGCTGATCCAGGGGCAGGGTGAAGGCTTCTCCACGCTCCACACCAATCCGGCGTATCAAGTTAATGAGCCTGAACCCGACTACAACACAGACGACGACATAATCCCTGAAGATGACGACCCGGATTGCCCGACAATTGCACTGAATAAGGCAGAGAAGCTAGTGTTACGAAAACCCTGGAGAGACACCCTCATTATCAAATTGTTTGATAAAGGTCCGGGGTATATGCAGTTGTTCCGACGGCTTCAACAGAAATGGGCACTATCAGCACCGTTCTCTCTAATCGACCTGGGAAACGATTACTACGTTCTCCAATCAATCGGACTATGACCATGTCATCATGGAGGGGCCATGGATGATTGGTGACAACTACTTGTCCATCAGGAAGTGGACTCCGAGATTTGATGCCAGTTTGGACAGCATAACGACATTGACAGTCTGGGTGCGTATTCCATGTTTGCATATTGAGTACTTCGATAAGAGATTCCTGAGGAGAATTGGCAACAAAATTGGGAAGGTTCTTCGTATTGACAACACAACTGCTGCAGCGGAACGAGGTCAATTCGCTAGACTCAGTGTTGAAGTCGATCTCACAAAACCTCTCCTCTCCAAGTTCAAATTGGATGGGAAAACTTGGCCTATTCAGTATGAGGGTTTACGGATGCTTTGTTTCAATTGTGGGAAAGTAGGACACTCTCGGGACCACTGTGGAGCTTCTCCTGCGCCAGCAACAGATCAAGTAACCCCATCGCCAGCCCCGGAATTGTTGAATCACAAATTCGGTGGATGGATGCAAGCAAAGAAGGCTACCAGGAGGCGAACGCCCACACAAAAGAAAGGGGAATCCGGAGAACCAACTGGTGGAACCAGGGGAAAGCCGGCGACGACGACCGGCGAACATTCGGCGGCAACACAGACCACTGCAGACGCGCCAAACCCGAAAATTCAAATTCAAACTACCTCCGATGGAGGAGCGGTTGGCCATCCTTCGAGATTCTCGGTACTGATCAATGAGAAGGAGTCGGAAGTCAATCCCAATGCTGATAATACGGGATATTCTGAGAACAATTTGCCTAATATGGATTCTGAGAAATCAATTGATATATCCGCGGACAAAAAGATAGATTTGGATATCCCTAATAATCAAGGGATTGATCTGAATAAAATCCAAGATAAGGAAAGAAATAATATCTCAACAACCTCTACCACTATCCAAAACCCCTCTCCGCAGAATCAGGGCATCAACAACCCCCCGCCGACCACCAATCCGACACTCGAGTCTGCTCCCGTCAATCCCCCTAACGCCCCCCAAACTCCACAAACTGTCAACCTGAATTCCGCCTCCCCGGCCAAGACAACCAAAGCCACTTCTACTCACTCTAAACACTTGCATATCACCCACCCCTCATCCCCGCGAAAGCATGAACACCAACGACCCCCACCTGGCTCTTACACCACTTCTACGGGTAGAGGTGGTGTACGTGGACAGTTCAGCAAGGTTTCTCATAACAAACCGCCGGACGGTTCCAGTGCAGGCGAACCTACCAAGAATCGCCGACACGATGATAGTAGAGTTTCTACCCATGGTAACGGAGCTCCGCCCAATGCTATGTCGGGTGGGGATCTCCCAAAAAACTTATAATGCCCTTGATCACTTTGAGGAGGCGATCAATGCGTTTCTTTCCCAGAGTCCAGGAAGTCATCCAACGATTCTTCGTAACGTGGAAAGATTGGTTTCTAATATGAATAAGTTAAGTATTCTTGTTTGGAACACGAGAGGGGCGGCCAGTACTAACTTCCGCAACGCTCTCAGCGAACTGATTCGCATACATGATCCAAGGGTTCTTGCTCTCGTGGAACCACGTATCAGCGGTGCTGAAGCAGATGTTGTCTGTCGTCAGATTGGCTTTGATTCTTGGAGACGTGTAGAGGCCAATGGCTTTTCAGGAGGAATTTGGGTCCTTTGGCGCGCTTCGGAAGTGACAGTGGACATGATTAGTCTCCGCCCTCAGCACATTACCATGAAAGTCAGTCGAGTGGGAGAGGAACCATGGATCTTCTCGGCGATTTATGGTGCTCCTGAGCGAGTTCGTCGGCTTGATCTTTGGGCTTCACTAGAAGAGTTTGCGCTCTCGAATAATAAACCATGGTTGCTGGCTGGAGATTTTAATGCTGTACTTCACCCCCATGAGCGTTCAAGCTCCTCGGTGGGCTCGAATCGTTCAACTCAGCAGTTCAAAGAGTTTGTTGATCAACTCCAGCTTGTGGACTTGGGGTACGAGGGGACACCGTTCACCTTTTGGCATGGAAATGATCCGGCGACCCTATATACTGCTAGGCTTGACAGGGCTCTCTGTTCACCCAACTGGAAGCTTCGTTTCCCGGAAGCGGTAGTCCATCATCTCTCGGCACCTCACTCAGATCACAACCCCCTGTTGATCACTCTCGATGGTGAGCCACACGCCACCCCGATCAACAGGCCATTCAGATTTGTAGCCGCTTGGATGATGCACGATACCTTTAAAGATCTTCTTAATGACCAATGGAAGGGAGAGTTGCCAGCTTGTGATGCTTTGAAGGCCTTTACCAAAGATCTGCAGGCGTGGAATCGGGAAGTCTTTGGCAATATCTTCATCCGGAAGAGGCAACTCTGGGCTCGACTTGATGGTGTGCGCAGAAAGCTTTCGACTTGCATTAATCGGCACTATCTGAATCTGGATAAAGAGCTGTGCAGCGAGTTGGCAGAGGTCCTGAATCAGGAACAGATGCTTTGGTTTCAGAAGTCTAGAGAGTCATTCCTAGTAGACGGAGATCAAAATACTAAATTCTATCATTTGTCAACAATGATCAGACGTCGACGCAACAAAATCTCCACACTTCAGACGGACACAGGGGAATGGACTGTTGATGCTGCATTGGTGAGGGATATGATTCTTAATTTTTTCCGAGGCATTTATACTGCTGAACAGCGCCAGAGCCCCCAATTTTTACCTCTCCCAGCGAGCTTTGTTCAGCTCCAAGATACCCAGTTGGATCTATTGGGTGTGCCCTTTGTGCAATCGGATGTGCGAGACGCTTTGAAAGGCATAGGGCCCTATAAAACGCCAGGCCCGGATGGGTATCTAGCAGCTTTCTATCAGAAAAATTGGGATCGCATTGGAAACCAGGTGTCGGAAACTGTGTTGGGAATGCTGAACGATTGTGCTTTTCCTGATGCGGTTGCGGATGCCCTCCTTGTTACGATCCCGAAGACACATGCGCCTGCTAAGCCTGCCCATTTCAGACCGATTGCCCTCCTCAATTCCATCTTCAAGATGGCTACGAAGTGCATAGTTAATCGAATCAAACCGCTTCTGGAAACACTCATTGCTCCAACTCAAGCAAGCTTTGTGCCGGGACGTCAAATCATTGATAATGTCGTTATCGTCCAAGAAATTCTACACTCGATGGCGGAAAGGAGGAGGAGACGCTGGATGCTCGTTAAGGTTGACTTGGAGAAGGCCTACGATCGGATCGATTGGAGTTTCTTGCAAGAAACTCTTGTTCTGGCCGGTTTCCCCCAACACCTTATCACAGTCATAATGAAATGCCAAACGATTGGCAAAATGAAGCTGATTTGGAATGGGGAGGCTGATGGTGTGATTGAGGCAACCCGAGGAATCCGGCAAGGGGATCCATTGTCACCGTATTTGTTTGTTTTGCGTATGGAACGTCTATCACACATAATCAACGAAGCTGTCGAACTGGGTGGATGGAAGCCGATCAATGTGAATGGGGTGGTCTTATCCCATCTCTTCTTCGCAGACGACCTTGTTCTGATGGCCGAAGCTTCAGTTGAACAAGCAACAATCATAAAGGCTTGCCTAGACAGATTTTGCTCGAGCTCTGGAGAGAAGGTTAATTTCTTTAAAAGCTCAATTCTATTTTCTAGAAATGTTCCGGCTAATGCTAAAGGGAACATTAGCGCCGCCATGGGCATCCCAGTCTCTACGGATTTTGGGAACTATTTGGGCGTGCCGACTGCTACGGGTAGGATGACAACAGAGCGCTACCACTTCCTCTTGGACAAGGTCACAACAAGGCTCCAAGGATGGAAGGCAAAGTCACTCTCGTTTGCTGGCCGAGTGACTCTCGCCAACTCAGTTTTAACTAGTCTCCCAGTCTATGCTATGCAAGCTAGTATGGTGCCTCGGGGAATCTGCGATGAGATCGATCGTAAAGTGAGAGGTTTTATTTGGGGATCGTCATCCGAAGAACGGAAACCCCATCTACTAAACTGGCAGACAGTCACGGCGCCTAAATCAGAAGGCGGGCTCGGAGTCCGATCGATGCGAGTATCCAATCAAGCTATACTTTCTAAACTCAGCTGGCGACTCCTGAAGAACCCAACTGCTCTATGGAGCCGGGTGGTTCGGGCGAAATATTGCCAGAGAAGGGCTGATGTCGACATGTTTGAGAGACGTTCAGGCGCCTCGAACACTTGGAAGGGAATCCTTCATGGAGCTGAGGTGCTTACACCGCACCTCCGAGTAGCAATTGGGGATGGTGCGTCCACGCTCTTTTGGATCCACCCTTGGTTGTCGGAAACCCCACTCATGGACATCGCCCTGCAACCGATTCCGGAAACCATCATTGGTGCAACAGTGGCTGAGATGACAGTACAGGGGTCATGGAATTGGTCTCTTCTTTCACACTATCTAGGTCCGGAGATTAGACACAAGCTGCAGGCGATCTATCTTTCGCGGGGGGGAGGAGCTTCTGATGAGTTGTTCTGGGGCCTCACACCTTCGGGTAACTTTACAACTAGCTCCGCAGCCCGGGTGATTCGCACAGATATGGGGGTGGCAGCCCCATCACCCGGCTGGAAATACATTTGGCGTGCGCCCGCTCAACAACGAGCCCGATCTTTTCTCTATTTGGCTGCCCACGACTGCATTTTGACCAATGCAACTCGAGTCCGTTGCCATATCTCAACTTCTGCCTCATGTCCAAGATGCTCAGCCGTAGAATCCAGCCTTCACCTTCTTCGTGACTGCCCTGTGATCCATGATTTGTGGGTCAAGTCCTTGCAATCGGAAGCACCGACCTTTTTCGCCCATGAGACGATAAAGGACTGGATATTTGCGGGTGTGAAGGATGGAGATAAGGCAGCTTCACTCTTTGCATCAATAGCATGGGCAATTTGGAAATGCCGAAATAAATTGGTATTTGAAGGAAAGGATGACGTCGATTCAATTCTCCCAAAGGCCATCCGGGACACCCAAGATTACATCCGACTGACGACAGCCCCACAACTAATGCCTTATGCTATGGGAAATGAAGATGGAAGACGCCTGGCGTGGTGCCCACCACCCGAAGGATGGATTAAGCTCAATGTCGACGGCGCAGCAAAGGGGAATCCTGGAATGGCCGGCGGGGGTGGAGTCTTCATCGACCACTCCGGTAAGTTCCAACTAGCTTTCTCTTTCGTCTGCAGAATCTGTAAGCCCCGGACAGCGGAGCTTTGGGCAGCCTATCATGGCTTGAAAACAGCAAGAAACAGAGGTTATGCGAAGCTTGTGCTCGAGACTGATTCTCGGGAGGTCTTGGAGCTGCTCACCACGCCGACAAGATACTCCTCGCTTGATGTCCATCTTGTGACAAAGTGTCGCAGCTGGCTCTCTCTTACCGATTGGAAGGTCTCCGTCACCCATATTCGACGACAGTCTAACCAATTGGCTGACACAATCGCGAAATCTGCCTTCTCAAACTCATCCCCTTTTACTTTGTTTCCTGCTATTCCTTCTTGTTTATGTATTCACTTTGACTCTTCTGCTACTTTAATAAATAACTAGAGGCTGTTGCCTCCCTTTGGATCAAAAAAAATAAAATCTGATAGATGATTATAAGTTATAATAAAAAAAATTGATATTAATAGGCTATTTGGATTCCCCATTCAGTATATATAAACAATTCATTGTATATTTATATATACTTTTTTTTTATCAAGTATATTTAGAAAAGCTCATTATACCAATAATAATTTAATATATGGCTCAAATAATGATTTGATACAAAAACCGTATACTATACAGACAAAAAGTTTTCGTCGCAATTTGCAAGCACACTTTTTTAATTACAGAGACGAAACTCTCAAGTCGTCAAGATCAGTTCTTTCAGCGCCGGACGAGCGACTTCCTCGCAAAACCTAACAAACTCCGGCGCATCACCGGCAGACATGGAGAACTCCACCACCGCGATATCCGGCGTCGCGATGAACACCTCCACCGTCACAGACAACCGCCCCTTCCCACCCTCCGGCGCCACCAGCATCTCCACCTTGTACTCCTCCCCTCTCCGAACCTTATACCTCTTCCTCTTCCCCGCCCTCTCGATCTCCGCCATCACTGCTCCCGGATCCGAGCTCCGGCAGGCAAACACCGCCGGCGTTATCTTCCCGTAATCTCCCCCGAAGAAACTGGATAGGTCGAGCCCCGATGCCATCGATGAGATCAGCTCGAACGCGTTAAAGAAAGGCGGGGGTGAATCGGGAGAGCCAACGACGTCGTTTTGCCGGTCCTTTTTGGGCAATCGAGTGATGACACGTGGCGGGAGGAACTTCAGCAACCATCGGGACCGTTTGATTGCTTGGATCGTGATCCTCTTCTCCGGATCCACCACAAGCATCTCCGATACCAACATCCGTGCCTCCGGCGGGAATCCTGGGGGAAAATCGTACTTTCCGGCCAAGATCTTCCCGTACATCCTCATCATGTTCTCATCCTGGACGAACCAAACAGGAGGTAATTAACTAACTAACAATATAAACATGTTAATTTGTTTCCGTTTCCTTCCTCTAACGTATACCAAACGGAAACAAAGGTAACAACTTGCCTGGAATGGTAGGTGACCGGCGAGGAGCGTGTAGAGGATGACCCCGCAGGACCAAACGTCGGCCTTGAACCCATCGTAGCCTTCCCTTTTGAGGACTTGCGGCGCCACGTAGGCAGGTGCGCCGCATAGGGTGTAGAGGAGGTGGTTCCGGTGCGTGAGGGCGGAGAGGCCGAAGTCGACAACCTTAAGATTCTCACCGGTTTCGTCCACTAGAAGGTTCTCGAGCTTCAGGTCGCGGTGACAAACGCCTCTACCATGGCAGAAGTCCACCGCCTCAATTAGCTGCCGGAAGTACCTCCTCGCAAGGTCCTCCGGCAGCTTCCCCTTCTCCACTTTCGCAAATAGCTCACCTAATAAAATATTTAAGATTAAATATATAATAAAGTCACGAGTTCGAGTAGTATTAAGTAAATACCTCCTTTGACATACTCCATGACAATATAAATCTTAGTCTTGGAGGCCATGACCTCTTTGATCTCAACTATGTGAGGGTGCTTCACCATCCTCATGGCGCAAATCTCGCTCTTGATTTGCGCCACCATACGCTGCTCTCTCACCTTTTCTTTGCTGATGATCTTTATCGCGACAGACTCTCCAGTCTCCAAGTGTCTTCCAAGACACACCTTGCCAAAGTTGCCTACCCCTAAAACCCTCCCCATCTCGTACCTCTCCAAGAGTACCTTCCCGTCTTCCATGAGCGAATCAAGGACTCGATTCGATTTGATTCAATTGACAATTGCTATGGAGGGTTAATCATGGATGGATTTAGAGGGAATAATAAATTGGTTGGTGTGGAAAAAGGGTAGCTAAAGGGGGTGCTTAATAGTGAAAAGGGAGTATTATTGGAGGGTTATGGATTGATTGATGATGGATGAGTTTGAGGCACGAGGAAGAGAGTGACACTGGACGAATACAAGGTGCCCGTCTGTGCTTTGTAGGGTAGACACCGCACCCTGTTTCTTGCTCTCTTTTTTCTTTTCGCTAATTGTTTATACTTATTTGTTGGGTATGTATATTGCACCAAATAGCCTCAACTTAATTATTGCGGATAATCGTTAAAGATTGCGACAAATTATTATCTTGACCACGGATTCCATTATCTTGACCACGGATTCCCTTATGTTCTAAACCCTAATCTTGTTTTGAACTGAATGACACTTGTGGTCGGCACCAGAGGCGGACCTAGGGGGGTCTTAGGGGGTCACGTGACCCCCTCCTCATCCGAAAAATTACCTAGGTGTATTCTCCTCGTCAGTAGCTTCGTTTTGATATATAATACACTCTAATATGACATCTGAGTAAAAAGTTATTAATGTTTGAAAATTACAGCAGTATTAATCACTTTAGTTTTATTTCAATATACTATAATACTTTAATATTTTACTTAAATTGACATTCACATATTATAATTCATCTCGAGAGCTTCGAAACCATATGTTATATTACTTATTTTGAGAATATGGTAAGAAGTTACGCAAGTTTAAATTTTTTTTTATATCTAGTTATACATTATTACATGTTAATAATGCAATGTTTATTTATTGCGTTTTATATCTTTATTTTTCGTTTTTTATCCTTATTTTTGTATTATATATTTGTAGTATTTTCGAAACCATAGGTTGACACTAGTTTATACTATCGATCACGTTATGTTTTGCGATTTTTTTCTCGATCTTATTGTCGACTACTATGGTGACCTCCCGCTAAAAACTTTCTGGGTCCGCCCCTGGTCGGCACCCACTAAAAGTGAGAGAAAGCCCACATGGGGAACACTTGTCTTAAGCCGAATGATAACTTCAGGACACTTGTTGAACATGGCACATGAACTCTCCCTATAAATAAGGCACAAAGCCTCAAGACTCGAGGTCGGTTCCCAATTATCTCGAAAGGCATAGGCTGGGGATCCATGGCTCTACGAGCCTGTCCTAGCGGGATTCGGGAGTAAAATGGACCACCCTAGCACAAGACCTAGATTGGCACAGGTGGTGGTGCGTAGATGGCTAGACCACCGCACACCTCAGGTAAGCCCGATCGTCGGTGATTCACTCGATCTCGGAGCCCAATGGGGGAATTCTACAAACGGGCATATCGTCAATAAGAACTACAACCACAAAAATCAAATAATCAGATAAATCACAAATGACTTTTTTGCCCGATTAAACCAAACACAAAAAGTGACTCTAGCAACTCTTTGGTGGGGTTTATGAACTATCAGAAACAAGGTGATCTTTAATGAAGATAACTTTACAAATATCAGGAACCAAGAAGCATATGTGCGACAACTAAATGACTCCAAAAAACACCTTTTGGGAAGACAAGAGCCCGACAAACACTAAACCACATAATACACCCATGAAAAGAATATTAAATGGAAAAAATCTCAAGAGGGACACTTCAAAATTAATTTCAATAGCTCTAAGCTCCAAACTGGTCAAGGATCTGCAAGGTACATGATTCGGGATTCCAATGGATCAATCATCTCTTTTGAAAGCTTCCGTTGAGATTCTGCCTCCTTTTTAGTTGTCGAAGCTTTGGCTCTTCATTCCGGCCTTGTGGCTGCAAATCTACATTGAAGGAGATAGCCTTATAATCATAAACTCCATCATTGAAGGAGATAGCCTTATAATCATAAACTCCATCAACTCAAGCCGTTCGAATGGTAGTCCTGCATTCACGTCTTTCGCGAAGTCAACTAGGTAGTTGACAAGGTGGTTCAGTTGCGCCACGCAATGGACCACGATGCGCTTCTAACACACCCGGAGTTCATTTCACTTGTTCCAAGAGATGTTATCGGTTGGTGGGTCAGCAGGGTCTGATACCTTCCAAAATCTTTCCTTGTATAAAAAAAATAGTATATACAGTATTACAGAGTAGCCCGTATTCAAGAGAACAATTTTCGGGATTGAAACCGGTGATAATTGTGGCATGCAGTTACAATTTAGAGCATCCTCATTCGGGAGCCCAAAATCGAGCCCCTAACTTACTTTTTCTATGTCACATCAGCTTAAGAGCCTCATTCCAACTTTTTATTATTTTCACTCTCATTCGTGATCCCAAACTCGGACCGGGTATCTGTTTTTTTATTTTACTTTTAAAAGATAAATATAGGAAAACTTGTTGGAAATAGTGCTAAGATGCAACGTCTAATCGGACGTTATACAACATCTCTTCTAACGTTGAGATCCCATTACTTTTCATACACAAGTGGGCTACAATGTCCAATTGGACGTTTTAGTTAGCCCGATCAGGCCTACTACATAACGTCAAATTCAACACTGTACAACGTCCGACTGAATGTGGATTAACAACTAATTACGCCGCAGATTTGTGGTGCATATAGGGAGAACCCTAACCAAGCCTATAACACACTTCTCAAAAGAAAAAGTAAGTTCAGATTATAATACTAAAGATATACTCTCTCCAATTTAAAATAAGTGTCGTTTTAGACTTTTAAATTTTATCCAAAATAAACGTCGTTTTATATTTTCTAGGTAGTTTAATACAGAGTAGATTGATTAATAAAAATTGTTATTGAAAATTGTATTTTTGACTACTTTTTCTTTCAAACTCTCCACTTATTGGTTGAAAACGTTAGCAAGCATTTAATAAAGGATAGTAAGATTTAGAAGAAAAAAAATGTATAAAACCAATGATAATCAACACTTTACTTAAAAATTGTGTCAAGAGCTAAAACGACACTTATTTTGGATCGAAGGAGTAACTGCTACCTTCGTTCAACAATATAGGTCTTTTTAGATTTTGCACGTTTTTGAAAAAGTTAAAAAAAAATGGTAAAATATTAAATTTTGCATCAAATTTTTAATAATTTAATACTTATGAATAATAAGTATCACATTATTAAAAAAAATTATTAAAAAAAAACAATATTTCATTATTTTCCACTATAATAATCAAGCTAAGTTCTTTTTCCTTCTTTTTTTTTAAAAAAATAGATAGATCCCAAAAGAGGCTCCAACTACTGATTTATGCCCCACAAGTGCGAGGCACTTGATCTGCGATCATGTGGTAAGCGCACAATATATATATGTACGTACACCGGCTGCAGGTTCAAATCTGCAGAATACTTAACAATTCAACGATCAAAACTCAAAAACTTCCGAGCAAATTTTAGCACTGAACCAGATAGCAAATCCATAAAAAAGACTTAGCTTGCAGCTCAAATGGGAATTAGCTGAAGCTAAGAGCTAGTACAAAAGATCATGATCGAGCGAACCTGAGGCCTTGCCATAGAAAGATGCCAAGCTAGATGTCGACTGGGAATGTAAGTAGCTAACCGAGCCTAAGCTGCTTCTCGTTTCCTCCAGCTCTTGAGAAACTCGAGGGTATATATATATATAGATGATCAATAAGTTATATGTACAGTAGCTAGGGAGAGTGATATAGGTAAATTGCAAGCAAAAGGAAGATATATCAAACTTTTGTAACTGAAACAATTGTAATCAAGCCTTTCCAACCCTTGTTGTCGCGAGATCAGATAGCAATGCCCGTCTTAAACAAAAGCTAAAAGATGCAGAAAGAGCGCAGAATTCGATGATTTAATGAAAAAATATTGTGCAAGTACCAGTAGTTATAAAATTGTGGCCTGGAACAATTTTGCCTGCCGAAACACCCAGTCCTATATGTATGAATACAGAAACTGCAGGTCTAATTAACACCAAATTACATCTAACAGTGACGGCAAAAAGATATGACAACACCATAATCAGGATCAATATGTTTTTTGTTTGTTATTAACCTGGTGAGCGCCTGATTCCACACCAGTTATAGGCCTAAATATGAAAGCAAAGCACTGAATCCAGCTCCGATTCTTTAGTTGGTACCACACGGCTCAAACAAAACGTGCCTATATATACATACTGCCTACACAATTCAACCAGTATAATTACTTCATGACCGAGGACAGGTTGATCGACCTGAAACATACTCGATCCACTAAATTTCTATCCCTATTCCCTAATCAATATTCAAAAATCCAAATTACTAATTGGAGTGTGTTTGACATGAGCTTTTGGATACATATATAGCATCAGAGGTACTATACATATATATAAGGTCATAGCTAATACATGAAATTGTGAGCATTTGGAAAAACGTACTATATATATACATATGGAATTGTTTCAAAGGATAACCTATGAACGAGCTTGACGTATATGATATTGTTTCAAAGCAAAAACTATGGATGAACTCCTTTTGACAGACCTGGGTAATTAACAAATTAAAGTGTATAAATGTATATACTAATTGAGAAATCTGGGTTAGATTACATAATATTTTATCTTGAAATAGATTTATGTAAAGGCTTTGTCAATTGAATTAAGATTGAAACGAATAGCGTGTCCCCTATAAATACCACCAAACATATATCTCTATCAAGCATGGCACATTAATGAACAATTTTACCAAGAAAGGGAAGAACATCAAATTAAGCAAAACAATGAAGCAAAATCATTTCATAGTGAGTTAATATAAGACCTACACACCACTCTATCATGATTTTAGAGAGAGGCCCTATTGAGTTAAGACCAGCAACAAGTCCATAAATGTGTCCCTACTTGACTACAATTTGTGGAAATGGACAGGTACATGATTCTTACCATAAAGAGCAAAAAAGGTCCACAAATGAAAGGATTGAATTGCCAAGCTTAACTCAATCAATCAACCCAACTAAGACTTTTCAGCATTTCCAATGGTATCTCAAATCAAGGGTTTAAAAATCCTCTAAGGAAATGGATTATCATATATGATCAATGTTAACCTACAAATCTCTGACTATTAGGTAAAGAGTTGCTATCCAAGAGTACAATCAATTCAAAAAGAAGAAGCAATTAAAACTATATATATATATATATCTATAGTGCAATTAAATAAAAGAGACTGTTTGTTGAGATCTAAACACAACTTGGAACAAATGAACATAAGATCGAAAACCCAACATAAACATACCATATGTAACAGACACTAGCTCACACAGATGCCCAGGAAGATGATCAATCGTCGATAAGTTGTCCTCAAAAGATGAAACCCCAATTGCTAGCTAGCTAGAGGAGGGATAGATCCTTAATTTTAAAACAAATTGAGAAATATTTGATGAAACAGAGAGAATCTTAAGACATTAATTATATATTTTTGTATATATCTTAAGACATTAACTATCAAAGTGCAAAAAGAAGAGGTTAGTGAAATAGGCTTGCATTAGAATGGTCCTGCAGTACAGTTTTCCGTTAATTGTGCACAGTAAATTTCAGACAGATTAATATTTTCCTCAAAAGCCTCAATCGTTTATCTTTTCCATTTATAATAATTAAACAGATGAACAGTAAAACATGACACAACTATTTTATCAAAATCAAACCAGAACTACAACAGCAGCAGCAGCAAAAAAAAAAAAGAAGCTTATATTAATTTGTCCTCCTTACTCTTGAGATCAAAATCCAACAACATATATAGATAAAATTGAAGAGGACAAAAACATATAAATGCAATAAAGAAAAATGAAGTGGGCAGATGGCAGAAAGAGAGGAAAGGGGTCATATATGGGAAGCTGACAGAAAGAGAGTAAGCACCCAAAAGGAGTGTATAAACTCTTCAATTCATTGATTTAGTGCTGTTGCTGAATCCCTCACTCGATCTCTCTATATATATACACACTTTCATGCCTTTGTGTGCTCACTCTCTTCTGTCAACTTATTCCAACTCATGCACCTTTATTCATCCTCCAAATTGAACAAAAATATACAGAAAAAGGGACAGCAAGTTAGCAGAGAAAAGGCACATGGAATCCGGCCATATTATGACCCAGATCAAGAAAAGAAGAGATACCCAGTTGAGTTTTTTGACAGATCTGCAAACCCATTACACGATTTTGAAGGAAAGGATGAGAGAACATAGAAACTCCATTTTTAGGGTTTATGTAGGATGAGGGGAGATGGAGCGGTACAGAACCCACTGACCCGGAATTAAACTCTTGACCAGAAATGGTAAATATATATAGAGACGTGATAGTGTCTTTTCCTTTTTTAAAATCAGGCACATATCGAGAGGGATCGAAGGGGTGGGGTTTGGGGACAGATATTGTGATAAGACGGAACGAGAGAGAGATAGAGGGGGGGGGGGAGGCTTTTGCATAAAAGTTTTTCTTATCAATTAAGGGGGAGGGTACAAAATTATTATTTGTCTTTTAGTGTACGTATTTTAAGGAGGTAAAAAACTCTATAAAATATTATTTTTTTAATTAATTTTTTTAAATAATTTCATACTTTTAGTAATATGTATGAATTTATTAAAAAAAATTGATTAAAAAAATTATATTTTATAGAGTTTTTACATCATTAAAATGCGTGCGGAGTAGTAAAAAGACATTTATTTTGAAACAGAGGGAGTACTAAAACATACTACATCCGTATCGCAATACTTGTTGTTTTAGACTAGTAAAGATGTATAAAAAAAACTTGTTATTTTAGCTATAATTATTATCTTTATAGGTAATGATTGCTCTTTTTATAGGTACTCCCTCCGTTCCAAAATAAGTGTCGTTTGTCTTTTTCTGCACGCTTTTTGAGGAGGTAAAAACACTATAAAATATTATTTTTTTTGAATAATTTCATAGTCGGTATTCATAAGTATAAATTTATAAAAATAAATTTATTAAAGAAATAATATTTTATATAGTTTTTACCTCATTAAAATGCGTGCAGAAAAGTCAAACGACTTTTATTTTGGAACGGATGGAGTAATAATTATTGCTTTTAGGTGTTTTAACCTATAAAAGTAAAGTAAATATAGGTTTTGTTAATAAGCGTGCATAGAACTAAAACAACAAGTATTGCGATACGGAGGGTGTATTGTATTGTTTACTACACTTTTTTAAAATAATAAAAACTACATAATATGAAATATTAACTTTTTTTTATACTACCTCTGTTCAACAATATAAGTTCTTTTTTACATTTACACACAAATTAAGAAAATCATAAAATTATTACCTTTATACCCCTCATTAACCATTCACAACTACTAACAACCAATAGCATTTCATCAAACAAGTCAATTTTTTTTTTCTCTTAACCCAATACCTAGAAAAATTAAAAGGATTTATATTTCTAAAAAAAATTTAAGCCTAAAAAGACTTATATTTTTTAAAGGAGGGAGTACGTATTTGTTTTTATAAATTTTATACTTAATATTAATAGTAATAAGCATGAATTTATTAAAGAAAATTATTTAAAAAATCAATATTTTATACTCCCTCCGTCTCAAAATTTAAGTCATTTTAGCCTTATACACAAATTTTAATAAAAACACTTATCCATCAATCAACATCATCATTCCACTAACTTTTTCATTAATTTTATTACCCACTATATACATTTTTGAACCAATCAAAACCTTTAAAAAAATCAACAACACACAAATCATTACTATCCACTACCTAGAAAACCTAAAATGACATCTATTTTGATACAAAACTAAAGAGATAAAATGACATCTATTTCGAGACGGATGGAGTATAGTTAACTTTTAACACCTAAAAATGCGTGTGTGATTAGTAAAACGTCAAGTTTTAATTAACGGAGGGAGTAATAAAAGTTTTTTTTATATAGGAAAAGGTTAAAGAGACAAGACAACAAATTGTATTACAATTTACAACTTGAAAAGTCGATGTTTCGGAACTAATACAAACCAAAAAACCAAAAGCAGATCGAGTACCCAAAGATCTTAGGGATAGTACCCAAACTAAATAGGGTTTAAATCCTCTGTCCTCGTTCCCGTCCTCCTCTCCTGTCCCCTCTCACATAACTCCCCTTTTTTAATTCATTTACTAATTTATTTTATTTTATTTTTTCTTTTAAATTGGGGTTATGAGAAGGAGTTGGGAGATAAAAGGGAGGGACAAGGTTGAGGACACGAGATTTTGCTCCAGCTAAATATACCCCCACAAGTTTTCCATGGCACCCACTTCTTTCTCTTAGTTTTTTTTTTTGCCTTTTTAACCCTATCACCTCCGTCATGAGTGCCCCCACTTGTGGCCTCACATAGGCTTTCTCACCACCTTTATGAGCGACGGAGTTAGAAAATATTTTGGGGTGGACAAGTTATGAGTTAGCGTGTGAATAAACAATTTGTCGGATATATTTTATAATAAATAAAATAATTTATATAAATATTGAGGAAAAAAACCCTTAAATTATAACAATTTTAATTTCATTCTCCACTTTACTAATTATTCTATTCTAATTTTATTTAAATATTTCTATCCATATTCTAATTAAATTTAAAAAAAAATACTCAACATAAACTAAAAATATACTAAAGTAGGGATATGAAACAAATGTCAAAATGAGTTATAGGGGCGTCGAACTTAGGACCTAATGAATTAATAAAATACCAATTTTCCACTAGACCAACCTCACATGCATATGAACATTAGTTAATACTTTCAATATATATCTGTGATTTTTTTTTTTTTCAGTTTGGGGTGGGTTTGGGCCAATACAAGCCTACCCCTAGATCCGCCAACGCGGACGGCTTTCTCCCCACCCTCATCTGCATACAAGTCAAAGCCCGGCACCATCATGTCACCCTCCGGCACCGACACTAGGTCCATCTCCACTTCTCTTACTAAATCCTCCGTGCTCATCTCCGTCGTCGCCATGGAGGCCACCTTCATACCCCTCATCAAATCTTTCGTGGTCGTCTAGCTTCTTCTCGACCATGTAAAAGTCGTTGCCCTCGCCGGAAAGTCGTCCATCTCTCAATATTGTACCGGTCACACGAGGTAGCAAAACACGCTATTTATAGCGCTATATTGTACCGGTCACCCTATCCTTGAGGCGGCGACGGTGACGGACGGTGTAACATTCATCTAGTCACTTCATGCGATGAATTTTCATGTCGTTGCTTGATATTTGGCATGCCTCTTGAAAGGCGACCAAGAGGATACAAATAAAGTTCGTCGCCTAAGTAGTTAGGTGACGTATTATTGTACTCGACTGAGATTATAAAATAAAATAATTTGCCATAATTGTTCGAATTAAAGAAATTCATCAATCGTACTTGAATGTTAAAAAATCGAGTTATAGTATTTGGAAATAGCGCATATATCAAATGTTAGCAAACTTTGATAGCAACTATATGAAATTACGATTTAAATAGTTAATACAGAAGTTGTAAAATCATGTCAGACAATGAAATTGAATTTGAAGTATTTAATTAAAAAAAAAAGGCATAACGATGAATAAAACTAGCTACGGGGGATGTAGAACGCAGTGAGGACGTAGATCATAACATCGTCAAGAATGTTGTAACGGGCGTTCTAAACTTTGAAATTCGACCATTGGTTGCAACACTTCGTTTTGTTCGTCTCCATATAAAAAGCCTAAGAGCATGCTCAACAAGTTTTCTATTTTGGACAATTTAGGACTTTTGGAGAATATTGAGCTTATTTTCGTCTTAACAGTTTCCTCGGCCATTCTCCAAAATAGGCTGTCAACGCAACTAGTGTAGCCGAAAACTAAAACTGAAAGACAAGCAATCAAGGATAACCAACACCAAGTCAATTAGGATTTATGATCAATGCATTGACGTACTAATCATTTATTATATAAATTTGCATTCATAAAATTAGCAATTGCAGGTAATGATTTGCATCGGATCATATCTAATTCACTTTCAGTTTAATTCCTACAATGGATGAACTAAGGACACCCCATATTTATTCCTTTCATCAAGAATCAGGGAAATTCTCAATCAATTACTTATCATTCTAAGTCTTCAAGATTTCGATTTACTTGAAGCTAGTGGTGGCAATCCGAGTCAGGGAAATTGAGCAAGGAATTACTTTCAACTGCCTTCCACTTTCACTTTCTATGGTCGTGGTTGCAGTCTGATTGAGTAGAATGACAATTGACAACTTGTGCGATCATGGATGAAGAAGAAGCTAGCGAGGAGGACAAGAAGATGAGACACGAGAAAAAGCGGGTGAATTTTGAGAGCAAGAGAAACAAATTAGAGTTAGCTAGTAGTTGGAATTTAACCTAAAAAGTTAATTTATAATTATTAAAATTTTAACTTTCAATTCCTTAGAACGGAGAATCTTTTGGAATTGACAAAATATTTTTAGAGAAAATGGATTTCGATTCACCATTTTGAAGAAAATATGGGGAAACTCTTGAGCATGCTCTAAGCCGACAGTAAACTAACATCCAACACTAACGGTCAAGTTATATATGTTCGTTTCCGTCTTTACGGCAAAACGCCCAACACAGAAGATGACCATGTGTAACAGGTGAGCCCAAATGAAAAACGAGCACCGAATATCTCATAAATAATGTCAAAATAGCCTCGACAACGCCAAACGCCAAACACAACTGCTGTCAGGAAAAGGGCAAAATGATGAGCACAATCCCAAACAGAAGCACATAGATCACTTGAACAATGGCTGCAAAGGTGCATAAACCGGCCTAAACGCAAGCATACAAGGTAAACCGACACGCCTTGAAGCAACAGCTCGATAAATATGTAATTAAACATCAAACTCCTAGCCAACCAAGTCAGTCATTCACTACGTACCACTGGCATTCCCAAATGGACGTACAGCTACAAAAATAGAGATTACTTAATCCTACATAAAGACTAACTACTTTCAACATGACAATAGTAGCTACCACCTTATATATAGCCTACCAAGCAACCATGATGGAACATACTAATTTAGAATCTGGGTGGACTGATGCATTGTTCAGATTGTAATTGTAGGATAGCCAAGGATGATTTGGTAAGATGAGGATCAGTGACTAACGAAATAGGGCGGGAATCCTTGAATATCAAGCATTCACCATGACAAGAGGAGATTGCCCGAGGGTGTATTTTTATCACTTTTTGCTGCTCCCTCTTTTGCGCTTATTGCCACTCTTGGTCTCGACCTTCTGGGCCTTTGTTGAGGTATTTGAAGACTTGCTCTTCCCACTTTGACTATTTTTTGCAGATTCGTGCTGTGACTGCTTTCCTACCGCTGTCTCCTTTCCCTTCGACGCTGAGGAACCCGCCTTTGCCTTACCAGTTCTATTGGGATTTGTTTTGCTGCCAGCGCCTGTAGTAGTTTTCCCCTTGGATCTACTATAACATTTTGTTGTTTGTTGTTTGGATTTAGTGCTTGCTTTAGGAGTCTCAACGTCGTCCGCTTTTGATTTGCCAGCTCTTTTGGGAGTCTCGTCCATAGATTCATCGCCACTGTTGGCATCGCTGGACTTTCCATCTTTTTTGCCTTCAGATCCGCCACTTTCTTTGGCGTCTTCATCATCAGAAGTTTTGTCCACATCCATCTCATCACTCAGCTTACTCCCAGATTTTCGAACGGCGTCTTTGGTTCTGCGGGATGATGTCCCACCAACCTTCCTGCAAGTGAACATGGTAGAAACATCTAAGACATGATAAATACAACTTACACGTCAGTTGGAAAAATGGGTAAACCCAGCACGTACTTCTTATTAGCTGAAAGAGATTTCCCTTGCTTGTTGGATGGTTCAGGATTTGTTTTTATCTTTTTCTTTTTGTGTCTGACAACAAAAAACAGGAGTTCAGAAATGTAAAAACAGAACTTAATGACATGCACAAAACAGAACTAATGACATGCACAAAACAGAACTTGTTCAGGCAAAGCAGCAACAAAAATAATATCATAGTGTTAAAATTTCATTAGAAGTAACTTTCAAATATAGAAGTATCAGAACATTCCACCGACAAACGAAAGCAACAACGGAAAGAAACAATTGGCATATACTCCACTGAATGAAAATCATTATTCTCATTATAAATCAGCCTCAACATACAAAAAGCCACTGATAATACAAAACACCTCCCAAGTGTAAACAGACTGGAAAGCACTCCAAAAGCTTCAGTCATGTTAGTGCATTAGGGTAAGGAAAAAACAAATGAGTGAAATTCATACACAGCCAAACTTGTTGAGCAATGATAAAAGTTACAACATTGATGCAGGCAATTAACTTCAACATGAGAAAGTATTGGATCATAAACAAGAAAGCATCGTGTATGCTAGGAATCATAAAAAAAATCAGAGAGACAATCGCGTCCGAACCCTTCGCTTTCTATGATCCAATATTAGTTCAAAGAGACCATGAGATCTAGGGTTAGGATCACCATAAAGCTCAACTCCATGGAGTTGATACTATCACCCTAATAAGAATTAGGAAGAACTGAAGAAGATCAACTTGACCATGTGACTATATGGATTTTAAATCTCAACAACTACATTTGGAGTGAATAGTTTAGATTTTATCAACTTCACCAGGTAACTATTTCCCAGCTCTATGGAATTTCATTCTGAGATATAGAGTGAAGATCACACACGGGGAAGAGAGATTTTTGGGAGGTTTCCTGTTATTTTATCTTCTGTGATTTTTGGCTTTTGTTAAGTTTTCCGGTATATTCTGGTTTGGACTATGTAAATATCTTACATGATTAAAAAAGAATTAGTACAATATTCCAAAAAAAAATATTTAGACAGGGGGGAACTAGTATGGAAAGACTCGCATATTATTGCTACTATAAAAGAAGCCTATGGAATGTAACCAAACTATAAAGTTTACAGAATATGGTCTGTTACACGATTGCAGCTTCCTGCTCCTCGTGAATAAGCATGCAATCCCCACCCCCAAAACCCTCAACAGATAAATAGAAGAGGAAATGACATCAAACAATTAAAAAATCAAAATTACAGCTAATCATCATTAAATGGAATGAATAAATTATTCGTCAGACCAGTTCAACAAATGCAATAGAGCTTTCTCAGGTAAGTGAAACACAAAAAGACCATCAAATGATACGAAGTACATACTTACACCACTGCAACAACATAAAAACCCTCTCTCTCATTCAAGTTGCAACCAACCCCATAACACAAATCAATGCCGGTATGGACAGTTGTCAGCCATTACCATTCAAATTCAACAGGCAAAACCTCCATGTCACACCTCCCTCTTTTCTCATTTCCCTTTCTAGAACTAAAATCAAAGAATACTGTACTCCAAATATTAATCTTCATTTTATACAGGCCAATTCCCCCAACCACAACCATCACCAGTACAAACAACCTTCTGATTACTGATTACCTTCAAAATTTAACAGTGAACACATCCATACATATAATCCAATTCATTTCATTTCACTCTCTTCTCTGTTCTGCTTTTTATTTCATAAGGTAGCATAAAAAAATTCAAGCCTTCACATTTCTATCTAGATTACATTAAGGATCAAGGGGATCTAAGAAAGCTAAATAGTAAACAATGGTAAAAAGGACTCCCTCCCAATCAGAATCAGGTCTCACGGTTAGTCAAGGGCAGTAAAGCCAAAATATTTTGCAACATGACTTGAATTTTACATACAAATGCATATTTTATCTATTTAAATATATGGATGCCAACATAAATATATGTCCAAAAACATAGATATGTAATAAATGGATACACAAGCTATATATATGAACAAACAGATAAAGAAAATATATCCAATCAATTACAAAGGTCTCCCAACAAAAGCCATGAGATTGCATACAAAATTAATGCAGCAAGATAAAATCAGCAGTTAGATGTTCCTAGGGATTTTAAATTTATACACATTCAATTGCAATTCAAGGAAACTCGCATTCTAGAAAACTTGCTTAGTAAGAAAGAAAAGAAGGAACATTTCCAACCAAATATATGTACCTTTCAGAAGAAGCCTCAGGATTATAACCATCGCTTAAACTTGCCTGCATATTCAAACAAAATCGGCATATAATGTGGCATGGTGAACAACATATTCACTAAACTCTTTACACAACTCACCTTGACGAGTTTCTTATCGTCTTTATTGAACTCCCATTTCTCCGTCTTCAAATTTAATACTTCCACATCCCCATCGGTGTACAAAATCTATACAGAAGAAACAAGGGCAGAACCATATCAGAATGCTTAACTTGAACAAAACTTGAACAGGGTTCAGAACCATAACCACCTTGTGCTTCTTTTTTGTACCAGGAATAAACGATTCCACAACCCCTTCATAGAACCTGCAAATGAGAAGGAAATGCTTATATTTAAGAACTGGGTACTAATAAGTAGTAATCACCCAAAAAACATTGTCTACTTTCATTCCTTGTACCAAATAGCCTAAATCGTACTTGTCTTTGCTCACATTTTTGTTTCAAGCATAAGCAATCTAGTATTTCAAAATTATTTGATCAGATTATAATATTTTCAAAGAGAAAGCATGGACAAAAAGATGGTCCAGATTTCAGAAAGACCAAGAACCACTGAGAGAGATCAATGGCCCTATTTAGCACCGGTATCCTCTCATCTCCCCAAGCTCTAGAGGAATAATTCATCCCTCGTATTAAACACAAACAAATTAGCAGCAATGACACACAAAAGATAGCATGGATAAGCACTTACATTTTATCCTTCGGCCACCAAACCTTAATCCTGCAACCTACCAACTCTTCACCGAGTTCAGCAGTCTCATAGGCCTGAAAACATAGTAGTCAAAAGATTGGAAAAGTGACATGAGGTGCAAAATATAAAAGAATAAGGTGAGTACCCAGCCAATAATACAGGATTGCAAATATCTATCATTCAATGTCTAGTACAAATACCCATTACCAACAGCTGGTTCAAAAAAACAAAAAGCCAAATACAACGAGTACATACTTCTTCCTTCCCAGCAGCACGCTTTCTGTTGAGATTTTTTTGGTCAGATCCTTTCTTGGAACTTTCTGTATATGATCCTTTTTTAGCTGATTTTGTTGCAACTTTTGTTGAAGAACCCGATTCCTACAGAAAACCCAAAGATTTGATGATGAAAGTTTAGAGCAGATTGTTTTCTAGCTTCTTCTTTTTTTTTTTTTTTTTGCAATGCCTTACAATGAAAACCAGGAGTACCTTGGATTCTTTTTTGGGTGGAGGTTTCACTCGACCCTTCACTAATGGTGTTTTCTCCTGTGATTTTATCTTTTTTGCATCCTGCTCGTCACTCATTGATTCAACTTTTTCACCTGACAGCTTTGTTGTTTTTGTATCTGAACCAATGGTGCTCCCATCATCATTCCTGGTTGAATCAACAGGACCAAGAGTATTTTCCCCTTTATCAGTGGCAGAAGAAGTCTCCTGACCAGTTACTTTATCTGCCTTCAATTCAGAAGCATCAGCATCTGATTCCATTTGGGAATTGTCTTCAGGTAAAGTTGTGACTTCTTCTATGACAACTTCCATACTATTTCCTCTATCAGCCTTCTTTAAGGGACTTTCATCATTTGTAAGCCCACTTGGAGAGGGAGAAGGAATATCCACAGCCTTGTTCACGGATGCTTTGGACAAAGGAGGTGAAGTATCAGCCAACTTATCACGGTTTGGAGAGGATGTATTATCAACAGTAATATCCTTAGAAAGCACACTTCTGCTATCCTTGCTTTCACTTCCTTGAGGATCTGTCACTTCTTCAGTGTCATCATCCGCCTCTGCAGAAGTAGCTTCAGAAGGTTCCAGGGTAGAATTTGGCAAATTTCCCTTTCTTCCTCGCCTTTTATCAGGAATATCCTTCGAATGCAAACTTGCACTGCCCTTGCTTTCATTTTCTTGAAGATCAGTCACTTCTTCAGCATCGATGTGCTCCTCTGCAGGAATAGCTTCAGAAGGTTCCAGTGTAATCTTTGACAAATTTCCCTTACTTCCTCTCGTTTTATCAGCAGGCATATCTTTAGAATGCAAACTTACACCACCCTTGCTTTCACTTTTTTGTAGATCAGTTACTTTTTCAGCATCATTGTCCTCCTCTGCCGTAGCTTCAGAAGATTCCAATGCATTCTTTGACAAATTTCCCTTTCTTCCTCTCTTTTTATCAGCAGGAGTATCCTTGGAATGCAAACTTACACTATCCTTCCTATCACATTCTTGAACGTCGGTCACTTTTTCAGCATCATTGTCCTCTTTTGCAGGAGTAGCTTCAGAAGGTTCCAATGTAGACTTTGACAGATTTCCCTTTCTTCCTCTCTTTTTGTTACTTTTTTCCTCGGGTTGTGGCTTGACGATCATTTCCACTTCAGCTTTGATCGTGCCAGAGTCTTCGGAAGCTTTGTTCTCAGCATGGTCATCATCACATTTTTGCTCAGTCAAGCATTTTTTAACAACTTCAGCTTCTTCAACCACCTTCTGCAGATTACCATTGGTAATTGACGTAGGTGCGTCTGGAGCTGGGGATACTTCAGTCTGAGAAGAAGTGTCTTTGAAAGTTTCCTTCGCTTCCTGGACAAAGAAATTGGGCATTTAAGGGATACAAAAAAAAAATTATAATAAAATAAAAAAGAAAAGATATCAGGAATGGGGGAAAAATGACAACCTGGAAAAGTTCAGGCCAAATAAAAAAAAAAGTTTAAATGGAAAAAACAACTGTGACAGAAACCTTGAATGCACCTTCAGATAATGGGTTATGCAAATCAACTCAGTTAGCTTAATGAATAGCATAATAAGTAACCCACTGTAAAAACAATCTATTCAAAATACAAGCAAAGAATAAAAAAAATCCACAATAAATCAAGAAACCATTATCTTAACACCTAATCATTATATTTTTTTTACCTTCTCCAAGGAAAATCATTTTGCTTATTCAAAGCCCCTTCTCGAGTGGATCATGCAATCATTTAAAGATGCTATTACAGCAGACACAATCTCAATTTGAAGGATGTACATGTCATTAGGTACAAAAGAACTTGTGAAGTTGTGATTAATGTTATGCAAAAGCAACTAAGCAAGAAACCAACACATGGAGAACAGTGATTATCAAACTAGTTCAATATACATCTCTTTGTTAATGAGGGGATCATACCGAAATGTTTTCTACATTAACACCATTAACATCCGCAGCACCAGACAGATCTTGGCATACACTAGCAACAACATTGCTGTAGTCGTCAAGAGAAAGTCCTAGTGTCTGTATAGCTTGCACAAGATATGGCTTGACTTTTGATGAACACTGTGAAAGCACATTCTCACCAAGCCTCCGAGTAATGGGATCAACATTCTGAACAACATCAATAAAATTAAGAATTTCTTAACTTGTTTAGAACCCACAAAGCATTAGAAAAAAGTCTCACCTTATCATCCTTTTTCAGATATTCTAGTATGGAAGAAAGGAGTTCTGGAGAAATGTCTTCACTTTCTTCCAGGACAAGGGTCATGATTGTCTCCATGGATGAATAGACTTTATCAGGATGGAAATCCCTAATTAAAACAAGAAGTCCACATTTAGCTACAAATGATCGGTTATGTGCCATATGAACACTGTCTAGTTTTCAAGTTATAGAAATTTTTTGCTCGCCTATGCTCCATCATTTGCCGCTGATTTTCCTCTTGAAACCGGAGGTACCAACCACCAAACTCCATTGCTGTTCTTCGGGGGGGGGGGGGGGACTTCAGGGAATTTCGAATTTGAGATCATAACCTCGCTCTAGATACCAATTTGTTATGTGCCGGATGGATCATAACCAAGAACAAGGGAAACTAATACGGAAAAGGAAGAGCTTTGGGGAAGAAGATGATGAATTTGGGAAGGAGGAGTTTAAGGTTGAAGAAGCACGTAACAAGTAGGATAGAAGGAAGAGTAAAGGTAGGGAGAAAAGGGTAACTGACATTTGATTAATTCCATGATACCCATGACAACTACACTAATAGGGTATTTATAATACACCCACATAACCCATACATGACAGATTTTTGCTGAAAGATGAACTATGATGTGTTAAAAGCCATACAGGTAGTATCCTAAACTGTTAAAATGCTTCTACAAGCCATTCATGATTTATTGGGGGGGAAATTTTCAAAAGACACCCTATTTTACTACATAGCGATGTGCCGATATTATTATGCACTATGCCACTATTAAAATAATTACAAAAACAAACAAACAAATAAACAAAAAGAAAAAGAAACAGTTCATTTTACAGTATTATTAAAAATATTTGGGTGTCTACATAATCCCTATGTTATGCATCAAAAGTAATCAGGAAATAAAAGGGTAGAAGACTGACGAGTATAGCTCAAATGAGGAACCAAGTGAAGTATCACAAGGCATTAGGCTATGAGAGAGTGCTGTTCGGATGACTATCTGTCATCAATGGCAATCATTTAGCTTATGCTGGGTAGTAAAGCCTTGGCCGAGGAGCAGGATGCTGTTGTGGTGGCGATATTATCAATTTATAGGAACATTGCCTTTTTACTGTGAGCTTGTGTGCACTAGTGCTTGTTACATCTATTTGTAGATTTCAGAAAGGAACGACTAGCATCAGAAGCCTTAGATAAAGAGCATACCTTACTGATTTGAGGAAATGCTGAAACATTTGAAGGATTAAATCATCACACTCAAGATCCAACATCATCACGCAGGACCTAACTTTAGCAACAGTTTCAAGCATTGTAATCCTTTTATTGTATGAACGACTAGATGCATCAACAAGCTTCTCAAAAGAAGATACAATCAGCTGAAAGATCTCCTGCACACAGTTACAAGGAGATAAAACAATTAGAATAGACAAATCAGTTGCATATAAGGAAGGCATGGGGTGAAACGGAAAGAAATTACATTAGACAAGATCTTGACATGGAGGAGAATCAGAATATGAGAACCTTCATTTGGTCGTCACTATAAGGTGCATCTGGAGCTGTAATCCTTGTTATCTCGCTAATGCAAGTAGCAACAGAAACGTTTACATCAGAATCTGAATGGCCTAAAAGCTCCGGTGCAACTAATGCCTTCATTGATGGAGAAAGTGCATCCAGCATTGTCTGAGATGGCGATTGTTCCACAAGTTCAAGGTGATGCTCAACTTCCTAAGAGAAATAACAAAAATATAGAAAATGAGGGAAGTTAAGTTGATAATCCAAGATGGAACAAAACTTTCCATAAATTTTATGATTAAAGGATGTATATTCAATTCCGGCTTATTATTATTCACCAATAGCACGTAACAGAATATAACATTGTTACTAGCATTATAAAAAACAAAAAGAGAGAGAGAATAAGTGAATAGTTAGCCTCCTTTTGCTTATTTATATGTCAAGGAGTTTGCAAATGGACAAGAACCCAGTTCAGAAAGAGTAGAGAGTTTTATTGAGGATGATACAAGGTCATTAATGAACTAATTGGTGATAAAATAAGATACTTATAATTTGCAATTTGTGTGGGAGGAGTGGTAATTAAATCATATATTCAGCTTATTATTCATTCACTGATAGGAAGTATAAGAATACATCAATTTTACTAGCATTATAGTTCAGAAAGAGTAGAGTTTTGGCAAAACAACAGATATGGAGTATATCATGACAGTGAAAAAATGGATACATTCATTAATGCAAGAAGCACCCAGTAAAAGCACAGCCAGAGGCGAAGAGGGTAGATAAACACTCATACCAAGAACGGTCACTGTTTCTGCAGTCTTAGGTTTATAGAAATATGATGATCATCCCCCCTATAGACCAGTCTGGCGGAACGCAACTTATACATTATAAGTGTCTTATCTTATCACCAGTTAATACATCCCACCAAATTAAACCTATATTACCCTCAATAAACCACATAACAACTGACAATCCAAAGTATTTGCTGTAAAGTCATGGTAAATAAAAATTATGATGTTTAGTATTCATGGCAATTACATTCTTTGCAAATTATCAAGGATTAAAAATGTAATCAAGACATATGCTGTAAACCAAATAAATAAAACCAACATCCACTAAACCCAATGAAAATGAAAATCAGTCTTCACAATGGGACCAAAGACCAATAATGCCATTTTTGGTATCTAGATAAGGGGTTAAGGTATCAGTATTTGTGTTGGGCAGTAAAGACAGAAAGAGTACGAGCTTTATACCCTAATATCAACTATTCCACGGGTATAACATGAGCACCACTGCAACCCACCTTTTGTCCTTCAATTTCTCCCCCCCCCCCCCCCCCCTCCCCTTCGACATAAGTTTAAAAATTCAATGAGAATAAGTAACAAGTAGTTAAGGTGTACCACCAGGTTTCTGGATTTGTCTTTTAATTTTGAAGAATCAGACAAATCATGACAGTTGATATTAAAGAACTTGGGAGTTTGTTTTGTGAAAGCAAAACTAGGTATACAAAAGCAATGAAAGAGCTTACAGAAATGCATTAAACCCAGCAACAACAACAACAACAACAACCACCAATCGTCGAATCGTGACAGAGACCCGGCTTCAGCAGGACACACTCGGATGATGTTATTGTTGTTTTTGTTGCTTCCCCTCCTCTTTGACTGAACTAACAGAATTCAGTGAGAATAGAGCTTTGAATCAGTTGCCTTGTGCTGTTATTGTAACAGGTAGTTCAGGCGCATCAGGTTTCAGGATTTGTTTCTAATTTTAAAGAATTGGACAAATCGTGATTGTTGAAATTAAAGAACTTAAGGGTATGTTTTGCAAAAGCAACTAGGTCTAGGAAAGTGATGAAGGAGCTTAAAGAAATGTGTTAAACCCAATGAAAACAAAAATCAGTCTTGCTCAATTGGACTAAAGACCAATAAGGGCATTTTTGGTATCTAGGCATGGGGTTAAGGTATCAGCATTTGTTCAGGTGCACCAGGTTTCTGGATTCGTTTCTTATTTTGAAGAATCGGACGAATCATGCTAGATTGATAATGGACATTAAAGAACTTGGAGGCGGGTTTTGTGAAAGCAACTAGGTCTAGGAAAGCGATGGAAGAACTTAAAGAAGAAACGGAAATCGGATTTACTTCTGTGGTATAGAGCAAGCAGATTTGAAAATGTCAAAATCAGAGACATTTTATGCATTTATTGAACTTACCTTTATTATAGCACAATTTTTAATTTGTTTTTGTCGTTGCTCGTGGCCGGTTTTTTTTTAACTAATTTCAATTCCAGAAGTTGCCAAACAGCTACTCGAAATTCCAACAACATACAAAATACCAACTATAGCAATGGATTCCATACCCATGTATCCATCCCAACTATTCCTGATCCAACCTGAAGTTATACCAAACAAACCCTAACAAAAAAGAGTGAAGAAAAAAATCCTAAGATGCTATCATGCTAGTAATAAAATGTCACTGCGGTTACTGACTCCTCGTTTGGAACTAGCCGCTGGATTCAAATTCAATAACTCACTGAACTCATCAACACTTGTTAAAACCTAAAACAAGATAGCAGACAACTGAAATAAAACAAATCAAACGCACACCGTGAAGCTCCCAGGTCTAAAGTATGCATCTTGACTATCATGAACAAAAACAAATGTTGATAATACATGCAACATTGAAGAACAAACCAGTACTTCCGATTAAAATTGAAAAGGCACGAAAAAAAAAAAGTTTATTACTTTGTAGATTGAAACCCATAACCTGATTTCATTAACGAATAAAGCCATACCAACAAAAGAAAAGCGAATTGGAAAACCCCAAAAAACCTAATTTTGGAAAACAGGATCAAAGTGCAAACCATAACAATCCTCACACAAAAAATCTAAAAAATTGGGGCTTACATCAAGAAGCTGAAGAAGATTGTCAACGGAAGGAGGAGGAGAAAGAAGCCGAGTGCCGGCGTCCTTGAGCTCCTCTGCGAGGTGTTCATTCAACGTCGCCATTGGTCGAATTCCTAAACAACCAACGAAGATCTCTGGATTATGAAGCCGTCCGTTCACTGCGAACCACAAGTTCGAAATCCCGAAAACAAGATGAATAGATCACTTGCCACGAAGGAGAAATCCCACATAACCCAGCCGGGGGGGAGAAGACGACAAAGATCAGTACCACTTTCAAGTTTCAACCGCAAGGGGGAGAGGAAAATCCTCAACCTCGACAGAGAGAAATAGGAGACTGAATTAATGGGAGAAAAAAATATTGCCTTTATATTAATATGCCGATTTTCCAAAATTAACCTAAACATATATTTTCCGAGGAACGAATGATTTCCGTCTTCCGCCCTGTTAAAGAACAAAAAAATTTATTTCGCTCCATCAGGAATCAGGATATATATAAGATAATTATATTTTATTATACTAAGATTAATTTGTTGTGTGACAAATAAAATAGTTTATTTACAAAAATATAATAAAAGTTTTCATGTCGTTGTAAAAATAATAGATTTTATATGGGATTAAGATATGAGGTTGAGAATTAATATAAAGTTTGATAATAAGATTTTATTATTTAATAGATAATTATTTAATAATAAAATATTACTGTATCATTAGATATAATGATCTAAAATAATCGATCTTAATGATTAAAGATAAAATAATTTAAGGTACAATATTTATAAAATAACTCATGATAAATTGATAGATTTTGCAATCACTTATAGATATGAGGTAGATTAGCACGGATCACTTGTTACACTGTTTGTGTAACACTCCATATTACACTTCTTAAATTGATCAACCTTATTAATTATTACTACCTCTGTTACACTTCTTAAATTTGACACGTTTGTGTAACACTCCATATTACACTTTTCCTTTTTGAAATATTATTTTTTTAATCAAATTTTTTATATAATTTGATACTTATTACTAATAAGTATCAAATTATATAAAAAATTTAATTAAAAAAATAATATTTTATAGAGTTTTTCGCTCCTTAAAAAGCGTACCGAAAACTAAAAACTCATGTATTTTGAAACTGATGGAGTATGATACAACACTTTATGTTTAACTTTATGCATTAATGTAGTGATTGTCCAAAAAATATAACATAATTACGTAAAGGTCCACATTGAAAACAAATTAAGTAATTGTCCATAGTTGATAATTTTACCCTTCCTTTCATTTATCCCTTTTCTCCTTCCCCTTCTTTCTCTTTGACCATTTATGATTTTGACCTCGACTGGTCAACATTGAGCAATCTGGTCAATGTCCAGTTTTGATGACAGTTTTTTCTCGTCAGTTGATGGTAACATTTTTTCTGATAACATTTGTTGGTGACAATTTTTTAGATAATTTTTTTTGTGACAATTATTTTTTACTTTATTTTCCCTGATAATACATTGTCACCAACGGCAACGGTTGTCACCAATAAAATAACACTATCACCAAATATTATCACGAACTAGTGAAAACTGTCACCAACTATAGTCAATATCAATTGTCACAAACTACAAATCATTGTCATCGACCATTTGTCACCAACCTATTGTTATCGATTATCAAACATTGGTACAAAATTATTTTTACCAACTATTAAAAAATGTCGCCGCCTTTTTTTCCCTAACTACATAAAACTGTCACCGACCTATTGTCACAAATTAACTACGGAGCACTGTCACCATATTATTTTCTCGAACGTATTGTCACCAACTACAAAATAATGTCACTACTCTATCGTCATCAACCTCCCGTAAGTAATACTCCCTCCGTTCCATAATACATGTCCCTTTCCTTTTAGGCACGCTTTTTAATAAGCGGAAAACTCTATAAAATATAATTTTTTTAATTGATTTTTTTATAAGATATGATACTTATTACTAATGAGTATCATATTATATAAAAAAATTAATTAAAAAAATAATATTTTATAGAGTTTTTCGCTCATTAAAAAACGTGTCAAAAAAGAAAAGGACATGTATTATGGAACGGAGGGAGTATATTATCACCACACAATTTATCTACTATCAATTCCAGTTGATCCTAAACTTTCAAGTTTCTTTTTGCTATAGCAAGATTTGATATTTATTGAAATATTTGTCATCAAAACCTCACCAAATAGAAACAACAGTTGATAGTTGAAGTGTTGAGGGATCTACGTCGACAACAAGCTCTAAGAAATCCATGGCCTGAACGACATTCAACGGCGCCTTCAACTTAATCTTCATGAATATGTTTTTAGGAAACTGGAATTCATGTATGCCTCAACTTCAATTCAAAAAACAAACCTGTCAAAAACTTATCTTCTCCACCGTGCACACAAACTCAAATTAACCCCTAAAATTGCAACAATCACCAATACTCAAATCATGATTATAAGAATCAATTCACCTGATTTCATTTTTTTCACAAATTCACCCAATCTTAATTTCCTTATATCAAAGAAAAATTTGTCATCTTCTATCAATTCTTAAGGATGCACTCTAGACTTGCTAATATCTGGTTGGGGAAGATCACCGATTAGAGAGAGAAGTTTAGAAGTGGGGAAGCCGCCATCAAGAGTGGTTGCCCATAGGGCTGTTATACGAGCTGAAAAACTCGAGCGCTTGGCTCGAAAAAAGCTCAACTAGAGCTTGTTCACTTACCTAAACAAGTCGAGTATGAACATACATGATTTTAAGCTCAATTGGAAGATCAACTCGTTCGATTTAAGCTCGAATTTTTTGGAATTTCTAAAATCTCCTTTTAAGTTATTATGTTATGACCAAGTAAAACTACTTAAAACTCGAAAAAAGTTCGGCTTGAACTCGTTCATTTACTAAAACAAGCCAAGCTCGAACAACAAAGAAAGCTCGCTTAAAAATTGGGCTCGGCTCGACTCGAACTCGTTTAACAAATGAACCAAGCTTGAACATGTCAAACTCGGCTCGTTTGACTCGAATAACACCCTTAGTCGGCTAGTTGCCCGCTGAAAGATGGAAGCTTTTACCGTGTTGCGCACGATTGGGATATATCCATGTTCATCAACGGTCTAGCGGCGAAGATTTCGGCAAAATTGTTCTTCGCATCTCAATTGCTCGATTCCGACTGGGTGACGCCTCTCTCTCTCTCTCCGACCCACACATAGGAGGTTTGATTGAACGGGGAAGATAGACAAAGGACGAAGAGAAGGGAAACCTTTAATTAGAAGAGGGGTGTTTTGAATATTATGAAAATAGTACGGCCAATTACTTAATTACAAGACAAAAATGGACATTTACCTAAATATTCCAAATGGACATCTCACCAAAATTCTCCTAAATCCTAAGTGGTTAACCCATAAAAAATTTATTTTGAATATATTTTAATGTTTTAGTTTTTTCGGATTTATACATCTAGTCCTAGGGTATCATTTTATCGGAGTTTAAAACATTACAAAAATATACATTAAACATCAATTTTTTTTAATGCTTTAGCTTCTATGGTTAATAGTTTTAAATCTAGAATATTTTTTCTTAATTTTATTTATAATTCATATCAATTTAAAAAGAGATAACACTCAAAATGTAACCGGTAGATCACAGCCTCGTCAAGAATTTTTCAACGGGCATTCCAAACTCTGAAATTCGACCGTTGGTTGCAACACGTCGTTATGTTCGTCTCCATATACAAAGCCTAAGCCGACAGTAAACTATAATCCAACACAAGTAACTGTCAAGTTACATATGTTCTTTTCCGTCTATACTGCAAAACGCCCAACACAGAAGATGACCATGTGTAGAAACAAACCAAAGATCTCAAAAACAATGTCAAAATTGCCTCCGACGACGCCAAACGCCAAACACAACTGCTGTCAGGAAATGGGCAACATGATGAGCACAATCCCAAACAGAAGCACATAGATAACTTGAACAATGGCTACAAAGGTGCATAAACCGGCCTAAACGCAAGCATAACAAGGTAAACTGACACGTCTTGAAACAACAGCTCGATAGATATGTAATTAAACATCAAACTCCTAGCCAACCAAGTCAGTCATTCGCTACATACCACTGGCATTCCCATATGGAAGTGCAGCTACAAAAATAGAGATTACTAAAATCCTACATAAAGACCAACTACTTTCAACATGACAATAGTAGCTACCACCGTATAGCCTACCAAGCAACCGCGATGGAACATACTAAATTTAGAATCTGGGTGGACTGGTGCACTGTAGTCTGTTCGGATTGTAATTGGAGGATAGCCAAGGATGTTTTGATAGGATGAGGATCAGCGACTAATGAAATAGGGCGGGAATTCTTGAATATCAAGCATTCACCATGACAAGAGAAGATTACCTGAGGGTGTATTTATCACTTTTTCCTGCCCCCTCTTTTGCGCTTATTGCCACTCTTGGTCTCGACCTTCTGGGCCTTTGTTGAGGTATTTGAAGACTTGCTCTTCCCACTTTGACTATTTTTTACAGATTCTTGCTGTGACTGCTTTCCTACTGGTGTCTCCTTTCCCTTCGACGATGAGGAACCCGCCTTTGCCTTAACAGTTCTATTGGGATTTGTTTTGCTGCCAGCGCCTGTAGCAGTTTTCCCCTTGGATCTACTATAACATTTTGTTGTTTGTTGTTTGGATTTGGTGCTTGCTTTAGGAGTCTCAACGTCGTCCTCTTTTGATTTGCCAGCTCTTTTGGGAGTCTCGTCCATAGATTCATCGCCACTGTTGGCATCGCTGGACTTTCCATCTTTTTCGCCTTCAGACCCGCCACTTTCTTTGGCGTCTTCATCATCAGAAGTTTTGTCCACATCCATCTCATCACTCAGCTTACTCTCAGGTTTTCGAACGGCAATTTTGGTTCTGTGGGGTGATGTCCCACCAACCTTCCTGCAAGTGAACATGGTAGGAACATCTAAGACATGATAAATACTACTTACACATCAGTTGGAAAAATTGGCAAACCCCGCACGTACTTCTTATTAGCTGAAAGAGATTTCCCTTGCTTGTTGGATGGTTCAGGATTTGTTCTTATCTTTTTCTTTTTGTGTCTGACAACAAAAACAGAAGTTCAGAAGTGTAAAAACAGAACTTAATGACATGCACAAAACAGAACTTGTTCAGGCAAAGCAGAAATAAAAATAATATCATAGTGCCAAAATTTCATTAGAAGTAACTTTCAAATATAGAAGTATCAGAACATTCCACCGACAAACGAACGCAACAATAGAAAGAAACAATTGACATATACTCCATTGAATGAAAATAACTATTCTCATTATAAATCAGCCTCAACATACAAAAAGCCACTGATAATTCAAAAGCACCTCCCAAGTGTAAACAGAATGGAAAGCACTACAAAAGTTTTAGCATGGTAGTGCATTAGGGTAAGGAAAAAAAATTGAGGGTAATTCATACACAACCGAACTTGTTGAGCAATGATAAAAGTTACAACATTGATGCAGGCAATTAACTTCAACATGAGAAAGTGATGGATCAAAAACAAGAAAGCGTCCGGTATGCAAGGAATCATAAAAAAAATCAGAGAGATAATCGAGCCGGAACCCTTCGCTTTCTAATTATGATCCAACAGTAGCTCAAAGAGACCATGAGATCTAGGGGTTAGGATCACCATAAAGCTCAACTCTATTGAGTCATGGAGTTGATATTATCGCCCAAATAAGAATTACTCGACCCTAGAATTTTTGAAAAATGAAAATACTAAATGGATTTTAAATCTGAACAACTAAATTTGAAATGAATAGTTTAGATTTTATCAACTTGTCCATGTAACTATTTCCCAACTCCATGGAATCTCATTCTGAGATATAAAGTGAAGATCACACACAGGGAAGATAGATTTTTGAGAGGTGTCCTATTATTTTGTCTTCTGTGATTGTTGGCTTTTGTTATGTTTTCCGGTATGTTCTCCTTTGGACTATGTAAATATCTTACATGAACAAAAAAGAATTAATACAACCTTCCAAAGAATAAACGGATCTTATTTGGAAAGTATACAACCTTGCTTTAGAAATATTTAGACAAAGGGGGGAAACTAATGGAAAGACTCGCATATTATCTGTACCATAAAAGAAGCCTATGGAATGTAGCCAAACTATAAAGTTCACAGAATATGGTCTATATTACACGTTAGCAAAATCCCAAATGGGGAAGATCGAAGCATCCCCATTCACTGCAACTTCCAGCTCCTCGTGAATAAGCATGCAATCCCCACCCCCAAATAATTATAAAATCAAAATTACAGCTAACCATCATTAAATGGAATGAATAAATTATGCTCAAGACCAGTTCAACAAACGCTATAGAACTTTCTCAGGCCAGTGAAACACAAAAAAAAAGACCATCAAATGATACAGGAGTACATACTAAAACCACTGCAAAAACACAAATCAATACTGGTATGGACAGTTGTCAGACATTACCGTTAAAATTCAACAGGCAAACCCTCCATATCACAACTCCCACTTTTCTGATTTCTCTTTCTAGAACTAAAACCAAAGAATACTGTACTACAAATATTAATCTTCATTTTATACAGGCCAATCCCCCAAACACAACCATCACCGGTACAAACAACCTTCTGATTATTGATTACCTTCAAAATTTAACAGTGAACACATCCACACATAATCCATTTCATTTCATTTCCACTCTCTTCTCTGTTCTGCTTTTTATTTCATAAGGTAGCAGAAAAAAATTCAAGCCTTCACATTTCAGTCTAGATTACATTAAGGATCAAGGGGACCTAAGAAAGCTAAACAGTGAACAATGGTAAAAAGATCTACCTCCCAAACAGAATCAGGTCTCAGGGTTAGTCAAGGGCAGTAAAGCCAAAATATTTTGCAACATGACTTGAATTTTACATACAAATGCATATTTTATCTATTTAAATATATGCATGCCAACGTAAATATATGTACACAAACATAGATATATAATAAATGGATACACAAGCTATATATATGAACAAACAGAAAGAACATTTATCCAATCAATTACAAAGGTCTCCCAACAAAAGCCATGAGATTGCATACAGAATTAATGCAGCAATATAAATGCAGCAGTTAGATTTTCCTAGGGATTAAATTTATACACATTCAATTCCAACTCGAGGAAACACGCATTCAAGAATACTTGCTTGGTAAGAAAGAAAAGAACATTTTCTAGCCAAATATATGTACCTTTCAGAAGAAGCCTCAGGATTATCACCATCGCTTAAACTTGCCTGCATATTCAAACAGAATCAGCATATAATGGGTGGCATGGTCAACAATGTATTCACCAAACTCCTTTACCACAACTCACCATGAGGGATTTTTCATCGTCTTTATTGAACTCCCATTTCTGCTTCTTCATATTTAATATCTCCACATCCCCATCAGTGTACAAAATCTAAACAGAAGAAACAAGGGCAGAACCATATCAGAATGCTTAACTTGAACAAAAGTTGAACAGGGTTCGGAACCATAACCACCTTGTGCTTCTTGCTATCAGGACTAAACGATTCAACAACCCCTTCATAGAACCTGCAAATGAGAAGGAAATGTTTATATTAAGAACTGAGTATTGGTAAGTGGTAATCACCCAAAAAAATTGTCTATTTTCTTTCCTTGTACCAAATAGCCTAAATCGTACTTATCTTTTATCACATTTTTGTTTCAAGCATAAGTAATCTAGTATTTCAAAATTATTGATCAGATTATAATATTTTCAAAGAGAAAGCATGGATAAAAAGATAGTCCAGCTTTCAGAAATACCAAGAAATATAGATATAGATCAATGGCCCTGTAGAGCACCCCTATCCTCTCGTTTCCCCTAGCACTAGGGGAATAATTCATCCCTCATATTAAACACAAACAAATTAGCAGCAATGACACACAAAAGATGGCTTGGAAAACACGTACGTTTTATCCTGCGGCCACCAAACTTTAATCCTGCAACCCACCAACTCTTCACCGAGTTGGGCAGTCTCAGAGGCCTGAAAACATAGTAGTCAACAGATTGGAAAAGTGACATGAGGAGCAAATATAAAAGAACAGGGTCAGTACCCAGCCAGTATTACAGATTTGCAAATATCTAGCATTCAAATGTCGAGTTCAATGAAGCTTAGACACCACACCCCACCCAAAAGAATAGTAAAATACCCATTACCAACAGCTGGTTCAAAAAACAAGAAGTCAAACACATTGCAACGAGTACATACTTCTTCTTTCCCAGCAGCACGCTTTCTCTTGAGGTTTTTTTGGTCAGATCCTTTCTTGGAACTTTCTGTATATGATCCTTTTTTAGCTGATTTTGTTGCAACTTTTGTTGAAGAACCCGATTCCTACAGAAAACCCGAAGATTTAATGATGAAAGTTTAGAGCAGATTGTTTTCTAGCTTCTTTTTATGTTTTTGCAATGCCTTACAGTGAAAACCAGGAGTACCTTGAACTCTTTTTTGGGTGGAGGCTTCACTCGACCCTTCACTAATGGTGTTTTCTCATGTACTTTTATCTTCTTTGCATCCTCCTCATCACTCATTGATTCGACTTTTTCACCTGACAGCTTTGTTGTTTTTGTATCTGAACTAATGGTGCTCCCGTCATCATTCCTGGTAGCATCAACAGGACCAAGAGTATTTTCCCCTTTATCAGTGGCAGAAGAAGTCTCCTGACAAGTTACTTTATCTGCCTTCAATTCAGAAGCATCAGCATCTGACTCCATTTGGGAATTGTCTTCGGGTAAAGTTGTGACTTCTTCTATGACAACTTCTGTATTATTTCCTCTATCAGCCTTCTTTAAGGGACTTTCATCATTTGTAGGCTCACTTGGAGAGGGAGAAGGAATATCCACAGCCTTGTTCTCAGATGCTTTGGACAAAATATGTGAAATATCAGCCCCCTTATCACGGTTTGGGGAGGATGTATTATCAGCAGTAATATCCTTAGAATGCAAACTTCCGCTATCCTTGCTTTCACTTCCTTGAAGATCAGTCACTTCTTCAGCGTCATTATCCGGCTCTGCAGTAGTAGCTTCAGAAGGTTCCAGTGTAGTCTTTGGCAAATTTCCCTTTCTTCCTCGCCTTTTATCAGGAGTATCCATAGAATGCAAACTTGCACTACCCTTGCTTTCATTTTCTTGCAGATCAGTCACTTCTTCAGCATCAATGTGCTCCTCTGCAGGAGTAGCTTCAGAAGGTTCCAGTGTAATCTTTGACAAACTTTCAATGCCCTTGCTTTCCCTTTCTTGAAGATCCATCCCTCCTTCAGCATCATTGTCCTCCTCTACAGGAGTAGATTCAGAAGGTTCCAATGTGGTTTTCAAAAAAATTCCCTTTCTTCCTCTCTTTGTATCAGCAGGCATATCCTTAGAATGCAAACTTACACCACCCTTGTTTTCACATTTTTGTAGATCTGCTACTTTTTCAGCAACATTGTCCTCCTCTACAGGAGTAGCTTCAGAAGGTTCCAATACATTCTTTGACAAATTTCCCTTTCTGCCTCCCTTTTTATCAGAAAGAGTATCCTTAGAATGCAAACTTACACTATCCTTGCTCTCACTTTCTTGAAAGTCAGTCAATTTTTCAGCTTCATTGTCCTCTTCTGCAGGAGTAGCTTCAGAAGGTTCCAATGTAGTCTTTGACAAATTTCCCTTTCTTCCTCTCTTTTTGTTACATTTTTCCTCGGGTTGTGGCTTGACTATCAATTCCACTTCAGCTTTGATTGTGCCAGATTCTTCAGAAGCTTTGCTCTCAGTATGGTCATCGCATTTTTGCTCAGTCAAGCGTTCTCTAACAACTTCAGCTTCTTCAACCAACTTCTGCGGATTACCATTGGTCATTGACTTAGGTGGGTCTGGAGCAGAGGATACTTCAGTCTGAGAAGCAGTGTCTTTCAAAGTTTCCTTCACTTCCTGGACAAAGAAATAAGGCATTTCAGGGATAGAATTTTTTTTTAAAAAATAAAATAGAAAAGAAAAGATATCAGGAATGGGGAAAAAATGACAACTGGAAAAGTTCAGACCAAATAAAACATCAACAATAAATCAGACTCGAACCTTGAATGCACCTTCAGATAATGGGTTATGCAAATCAACTTGGTTAGCTTAATGAATAGCATAATAAGTATTCCACTGTAAAAAAAATCTATTCATAAAACAAGTAAAGAAAAAAAAAGAACATCCACAATAAATCAAGAAACCGTTATCTTACTCCTAATCATTATATTTCTCTTCCCTTCTACAAGGAAAATCATTTTGCTTATTCAAAGACCCTTCTCGAGGGGATTATGTAATCATTTAAAGCTGCTATTACAGCAGACAATCTCAATATGAAGGATGTCCATGTCATTAGGTACAAAAGAACTTGTGAAGTTGTGATTAACGTTATGCAAAAGCAACTAAGCAATAAACCAACACAAGAAGCACTGTGATTATCAAACTAGTTCAATATACATCTCTTTGTTAATAAGGGATCATACCGAAATGTTTTCTACGTTGACACCATTAACATCCGCAGCACCAGACAGATCTTGGCATACACTAGCAACAACATTGCTGTAGTCGTCAAGAGAAAGTCCTAGTGTCTGTATAGCTTGCACAAGATATGGCTTGACTTTTGATGAACAATTGGAAAGCACATTCTCACCAAGCCTCCGAGCAATGGGATCAACATTCTGAACAACATCAATAAAATTAAGAATCTCTGAAATTGTTTAGAACCCACAAAGCATTAGCAAAAGTCTCACCTTATCATCCTTTTTCAAATATTCTAGTATGGAAGAAAGGAGTTCTGGAGATATGTCTTCACTTTCTTCCAGGACAAGGGTCATGATTGTCTCCATGGATGAATAGACTTTTTCAGGATGAAAATCCCTAATTAAAACAAGAAGTCCACATTAAGCTACAAATGATCGGTTATGTTCCATATGAATATATTCTAGTTTTCAAGTTATAGAAGATTTTTGCTGAAAGATGAACTTTGATGTGTTACAAGCCATACACAGGTAATATCCTAAAGACCTAAACTGTTAAAATGCTTCTACAAGCCATTCTTGATTTATTGAAAAAGAAAAAAAATTCAAAGACACAGTATTTTACTACATAGAGAAAAAGAAACAGTGACTTTTATTTATTAAAAATATTTTGGGTGTCTACATAATCCCTATGTTATGTATCATAAGTAATCAGGAAATAAAAGGGTAGAAGAATGAAGAGTATAGCTCAAGTGAGGAATCAAGTGAAGTATCACAAGGCATTATGCTGGGTAGTAAAGCCTTGGCCAAGGAGCAGGATGCTCTTTTGGTGGCAATATTATCAATTTCTAGGAACATTACCTTGTTTACTGTGAGCTTGTGTGCACTAGTGCTTGTTAGATCTATTTGTAGATTTCAGAAAGGAAGGACTGGCGTCAGAAGCCTTAGATAAAGAGCATACCTTACTGATTTGAGGAAATGCTGAAACATTTGAAGGATTAAATCATCACACTCAAGATCCAACATCATCACGCAGGACCTAACTTTAGCAACAGTTTCAAGCATTGTAATCCTTTTATTGTATGAACGACTAGATGTATCAACAAGCTTCTCAAAAGAAGATACAATCAGCTGAAAGATATCCTGCACACAGTTACAAGGAGATAAAACAATTAGAATAGACAAATCAGTTGCCTATAAGGAAGGCATGGGGTGAAACGGAAAGAAATTACATTAGACAAGATCTTGAGATGGTGGAGAAACAGAATATGAGAACCTTCATTTGGTCGTCAGTATAAGGTGCATCTGGAGCTGTAATCCTTGTTATCTCGCTAATACAAGTAGCAACAGAAACGTTTACATCAGAATCTGAATGGCCTAAAAGCTCCGGTGCAACTAATGCCTTCATTGAAGGAGAAAGTGCATCCAGCATTGTCTGAGATGGAGATTGTTCCACAAGTTCAAGGCGACGCTCAACTTCCTAAGAGAAATAACAAAAATCAAGAAAATGAGAGAAGCTAAGTTGATAATCCAAGATGGAACAAAACTTTCCATAAATTTTATGATTAAAGGAATGTATATTCAGCCTATTATTCACCAATAGCACCTAACAGAATACATCATTGTTATTAGCATTATCAAAAACAATAAAAGAGAGAGAGAGAATAAGTGAATAGTTAGCCTCCTTTTGCTTATTTATATGTCAATGAGTTTGGAAACTGACAAGAACCCAGTTCAGAAAGAGTAGAGTTTTATTGAGGATGATACAGGGTCATTTGGTGTGATGTACTAATTGGTAATAAAATAAGATACTTATAGTTTGCAAGTTGTGTGCTGCCAAACAGACCTATAGGGGGGATGGTAATCAATCATATATTCAGCTTATTATTCACTAGTAGCAAGTACTCCCTCCGTCTAAAAATACATGTCTTTTTAGGACGGAACACGGGAATTAAGGAGTAGGTTAAGTGTAATGATTAGATGTAAAAAGTAGGGTAAGTGTAATGATTAGACTTTGGTATTAGAGTATTTTTATTTTATTTTTTAAATTTGTGAGGAGGAGAGTAGGGGTGATGTAAAAATTAGAGTAATGATTAGATGTAAAAGTAGGTTAAGTGTAATGATTAAATATAAAAAGACATGTATTTTTGACAAAATTTTAGGGGCTAAAAAGACATGTATTTTAAGACGGAGGGAGTATAAGAATACATCAAGGACCAATAAGGCCATTTTTGGTATCTAGGTATGGGGTTAAGGTATCAGTATTTGTTTTGGGCAGGAAAGAGTACGAGCTTGATACCCTAATATCAACTATTCCAAGAGTTAACATGTTAACATGAGCACCACTGCGACCCACCTTTTGTCCTTCAATTTCTTCCCTTCCTCTTCGACTTAAGTTACAAAATTCAGTGAGACTATGTAACAGGTAGTTCAGGTGTACCAGGTTTCTGGATTTGTCTCTAATTTTGAAGAATCGGACAAATCATGACAGTTGATATTAAAGAACTTGGGTTTTTTTTTTGTGAAAGCAACTAGGTATACAAAAGCAATGAACGAGCTTGCAGAACTGCATTAAACCCAGCAACAACCAATCGTGATATAGACCCTTCTTCCGCGGGACACACTAGGATGATGATGTTGTTTTTGTTGTTTACCCTCCTCTTCAACTGAACTCACAACACTCAGTCAGAATAGAACTTTGAATCAGTTGCCTTGTGCTGTTATTGTAATAGGTAGTTCAGGTACATCAGGTTTCTGAATTAGTTTTTAATTTTGAAGAATCGGACAAATTGTGATAGTTGAAATTAAAGAACTTAAGGGTTTGTTTTACAAAAGTAACTAGGCCTAGGAAAGTTATGAAGGAGCTTAAAGAAATGTGTTAAACCCCATGAAAACAAAAATCAGTTTTGCTCAATCGGACTAAAGACCAATAAGGGCATTTCTGGTATCTAGGCATGGGTTTAAGGTATGAGCATTTGTTCAGGTGCACCAGGTTTCTGGATTCGTTTCTTATTTTGAAGAATTGGACAAATCATGCTTGATTGATAATGTACATTAAAGAACTCGGAGGCTGGTTTTGTGAAAGCGACTAGGTCTAGGAAAGCGATGGAAGAGTTTAAAGAAGAAACGGAAATCGGATTTACTTCTGCCGTGTCGAACAAGCAGATTTGAAAATGGCAAAATCAAAGACATTTTTAAGCATTTATTGAACTTACCTTTATTATTGCACAATTTTTACTTTGGTTTTGTCGTTGCTTGTGGCCGGGTTTTTTTTTAACTAATTTCAATTCCAGAAGTTGCAAAATAGCTACTGGAACGGCTCATGTCGTTTCTCGTGGCCGGGTTTTTTTAAACTAATTTCAATTCCAGAAGTTGCCAAATAGCTACTAGAATGGCTCATTCCAACAACATACGAAATACCAACTATTGCAATGGATTCCATACCCATGTATCCATCCAAATTCCAAACTATTCCTGATCCAACCTGAAGTTATACCAAACAAACCCTAACAAAAAAAGAGTGAAGAAAAAATCCTAAGATGCTAGTAATAAAATGTCACTGCGGTTACAGACTCCTGGTTTGGAACACGCAGCTGGATTCAAATTCAATAACTCACTGAACTCATCAACACATGTTAAAACCTAAAACAACAAGATAACAGATAACTGAAATAAAACAAATCAAACGCACACCGTGAAGCTCCCAGGTCTAAAGTATGCATCTTGACTATCATGAACAAAAACAAATGTTGATAATACATGCAACATGGAAGAACAAACCAATACTTCCGATTAAAATTGAAAAGGCACGAAAAAAAAAAAGTTTATTACTTTGTAGATTGAAACCCATAACCTGATTTCATTAACGAATAAAGCCATACCAACAAAAGAAAAGCGAATTGGAAAACCTCAATAAACCTAATTTTGGAAAACAGGATCAAACCATAACAATCAACACACAAAAATCTCAAAAATTGGGGCTTACATCAAGAAGCTGAAGAAGATTGTCAACGGAAGGAGGAGGAGAAAGAAGCCGAGTCCCGGCGTCCTTGAGCTCCTCTGCGAGGTGTTCATTCAACGTCGCCATTGGTCGAATTCCTAAACAACCAACGAAGATCTCTGGATTATGAAGGCGTCCGTTCACTGCGAACCGCAAGTTCGAAATCCCGAAAACACGATGAACAGATCACTTGCCACAAAGGAGAAATCCCACATAGCCCAGCCGGAGGAGGGGGGAGAAGACGACAAAGATCAGTACCACTTTCAAGTTTCAACCGCTAGGGGGAGAGGAAAATCCTCAACCTCGACAGAGAGAAATAGGAGACTGAATTAATGGGAGAAAAGAATATTGGCTTTATATTAATATAGCCGATTTTCCAAAATTAACCTAAAAATATATTTTCCGAGGGACGAATGATTTCCGTTTTCCGCCCTGCTAAAAAACTTAAATTTTCGTTTCGCTCCATCGGGATATATATAAGATAAACTATAATTTATTATCCGTGTTTTTTTTTAATAAATTATATTTTATTATATTAAAATTAATTTTTTATGTAAAGATTAAAATAGTTTATTTGAAGTTTTGAATTAAATTTTTTATGTAATTATAACAATAATAGTTTTATAACCGCTTGAGATATAAGGTTGAGAATAGTATAAAGTTTGATAATAACTTTTTATTATTCAATAGATAATTAATTAATAATAAAAATTTATCATTATATATAATGGCCTACAATAATCAATCTTAATGATTAAAGATAAAATCGCTACCAAAAAAAATGATTAAAGATAAAATAATCCAAGGTATACCCGAGGAAGACATGTTGACGTGCGAATGAAGAAGAATTGTGTAGGAGAAAGAAGAAGGGTGAGGAATGAAGAAAAAGAAGAATAACCTTGAGGAAAGAGATAGAAGATTGAGCTTTATAAAGGATGCGGAAGAAATATGTGAGGTTGGTTGTACGTAAATTTGAATTCAAAAACGCGAGTTGGATTGTGTGTGAAAGTTCAATTCAAAAGTCCAATGTGTTCATAAGAGAATTTACTTGTGTTTGCTTAGAGCATCCGCATTAGTTCGGGTTTCAACCCTCATTTGTTATTTATACACTTATAAATAATAGCATGAGTTCTCACCTTCTTTTTTGTCCCACCAATTCCCACACACACACTCTCCTCCCTTCTCTCTATCTCTCTTTAATTTAAGTTTCTTGGGTTTTTAGTGTAGTTGCTACATTAGCAACTCAAAATTGGGGTTTTAAGTTTTCTCTAATATTATAATGTTTTCTTACTACTAAAAACTCATTAAAAACTACCAATGTGGGTGCTTTTATATTTTGATTGGAAATCATTCGGCCACTAGTGGGTGTGGTTGTTGCTTCCTCGCGATGAATTGACCATTCAATTATTTACTTGAGAAATGAGGTGCGGTTCTGCTCGATTTGACCCTTCAATAGATTTCTAGCAAATATTTTTATATTAAATAAAATAATTCCTATCCATCCACTAAGCACAGACCATTCATAAAAAACAAAACAAAAAAAATGTTGGCATAACACAACTCCAAAGAGTACATTGGAAATAAGATAAACCTCCATTAAACTCCACGTCTCAAAGACATGAAAATTCGTTAAATTCATACAAAAGAAACAGTTAAAAGGATACATGACCCACATGAAAACATTTTTTTATGCTTAAAGGAACTCAAATGATACTAATCAGACCATTGTGTCACCTTTAGTAACAACCTTCTTGATTGATGAAGATTGACCTTCACCACTCGTAGTGTAAGTGTACTCATCTTCAGATTCCTGGGATCGCTTCGATGGAGTGAGGACAATATTTGAAGAAGCATTGGAAGGAACTCCGGGTTAATAAGACAAATGATTTGAACCATCATCCTATAACAATAGACATGCGTCAACGATATAATACACTTGGTAATCTTTAAGCCATAAAATAAAATAAAAGGAACAACCAAAAAAACTTGGAAAAATTCAAGTGATTTTCAAACTCAATCAAGGACACATCATCGCTGACTCTCTTGACATAATACGCACAATGTGGATGTTCAGTATTGTATGGTGCAACCTCAACAACGAACACATACTTGCAAGAGATAAGCTTGTTGAATTCGAGGGGAAATGTAACCTTGGAATCTCCCTATAACGCAACAATAACAAAACAACACATCTGATATGATCTCAAGTAGACTAAGAACACAATAGTTACATACAAATATGCGTTAGGGGCAATCACCTTAAGTATCTGAGCACGTAAAGTATAAACATCCTTGCTAAGCAGCTTGACAACTATTTGATTGAAGAATGTCATATTGGCAGTCCCAGTATAATCCGCCACCATAATCTGAAGCAGAAATCTAAACGATAAATGAATTAACATCAGTCACTGCAGCAAACAAAACAAATAGTAAAAGAGTGTGGGTAATTTAGATGCTTTCGAAAATATTTAGGCTATATTATTCCGATTAAAACAAACATATAAAACCTACGCAGAAAGACATACACACATTGCCCAACAATATAACAAAATATCTTTTAGACTTAAAAATAAACCATCTTACATAGGGTAGTTTTATAAAAAAGCGTACAAGATTGAACAAATAAGAATTGAATGTCCAAACAGAAACAACATCACGAATCACCTTAGGTGAAAAGAAACAGATATAGCAAACACAACATAACATATAAACCTAGCAAAGATTCGGTAAGAATCATAAATGGATTTTCAAACCTATAAATTCAAATATACGTATGAAGGTGGTGATCCATGTCAATCAAGATGGGCCATTATGTACAAGAGGAAGACATTCACGGGCAAATGAATATTTAAACTGACATGAAATACATCATCATACATACCTTTGTTGAGGGAACTTGACATGTATAGAACAACTCTTACATCAAAACATATAGTCCTGATATATAGCCTTTTTGTTGCAAACTTTGCATGCATGATATGCCCAATCAACATCTTTGCATATTTGGTCGATGTGTCCAAGAATAAAAACAGTACACGACTGTTAACCAAAAAATGTAAGCAAAAAAAAATCACAAAGGGAACTTCCATTTCGTACACTAACTAGTAGTAATTGGAAATCACAACAAAATAAACCTCGGATACATTATGTAAGAATTGGATGCATTGCTTTGCATCAATTGGAAAGGGATCCCGCACAGGTGTTTGAGACAATTCTGCAATGGTTGATCTCACGAGATCTGAATTTCCATCACACAACACCACCTACAGGGCACAACACCTGCAAATAGGTAAACAAAGTTCATTTTCGACAAGAGTCTAATATCAACTTGACATGTAACATGATAACCTTTCTTTGAAGCTTGCAATCTCGGGTATCGTTGCATCCCAAAATAGCTTAGTTCCGTTGAAAGCATTATTCAAGATAAAGCTACCCGGAAGTTATTAGTTCAAAGAAGACAGAATCATCATTTATAGTGATGAATGATAAAGGCAAGTGAATGACCAATAAAGTAAAGAGGGATCGGTGATACGAACCTGCAAACTTCTTGACATTTGCAAATTTGATGATTAGAACCAACTTATCTTCTCCAATGGTCGTCAAAGTGATTATTCAATTCGTGCGCATACTTATTCCACATAGTGCAGTTCAGGGTTTCATTGCTGAAAATAAAGTCATATAACAATGATAAATTATAAGCATTAACCATGTAGTTCTTAATACTTGTACAATGGAAAAATAAATGTCATGTGCATGGTAAAACTCTGATAATAGGTTGTAAATTAAAACACGAAGCATTCAACACACAGTCAATGATACCTGTATAATTTTTCATCAGCTGTAATTCATTTAGCAATAGAAAGACATAATTTGGGAAAATAATACATGAACCTTATATATTAAAGTATCAACAATAAAAATTCATAATAAGAAACCTATAAAGAAGGATAAAACACACATAACACACATAGGACATAACGAATTCTTAAACCGACATGGAAAGAACATTCAAGGAATCATAGCAATGAAGCAATTGGGTATAACCCCAACCAAACATAACCGCATAACCCACATGAAAAATAAAAAGGCAAATACATCAGAAAAATAACTTTCGTTGAAATCTATAAAAAAAAATAGCTATACATAATAAATTTATATGGAAACTAACACTTCATTTTCTAGGCAGAAATCAAGTTTCGCAGATGAAGTCGAATCGTTGACGTCAGCCTCAAGGGGAGTGAACTTGGTAATGTAACCAATCACATCTACATTAGAGAAAACACAAGTGGAAACTCATATCATCAAATCAGGAACAACATAAGCAATAAAATACACCCATGTAGTCAATATACACAAAACAACAGCACAATCATGGTCAAAGACGTTGTACTTGATGTTTTTGAAATCAACAAAGTTAAAAATATGTAGAGGAATGTTCAGCCCTTCTATCCGAGAAACAGCAGTCTTGAAAGTAAAGATCAATTTGTACTTGTGAGGAGCAAATCTGACATCATCCTTGTTCTCAGAGAGAAGATCGAAATTATGGAACGAATACAATTTGCCCTCCTTGATATAAGAGGTGCAAATTTGGCAACATTCTTTTTTTGTTATAGTTCCCTGAAAGGTATCCCCATGGGCAGAAGATAATATATTGTATAAATGTATAATAAATATATATAAGATGAAAACAAAAAGGAAATCAACTTATAACCAGTTCGTCCATCATAATAAGTTGGATTCCGTAGATTAACGAATTCTTAGAAAAAAACGCTATCCGTACAAAACCTCTCTTCTGAGAGGGTGGGAGATGTCGTAGGGTTCATCCTCTACATAGGCTTCTTCGAGAGCTCCACCCCCCTCCTCCGGGAGCACCACCCCCTCCTTCGGGAGGCCTAAAATCTCCTCCGGGACTCCCAAAATCTCATTCGGGAGCCAGCAACCCGCATCTTCGGCGTGACGAGTCTCGCCTCGGCCGCTAGCCACCATTGATTCACCTCGGTCGCACCTTCTCTTGTGTGACGCTCTCGCTTTCGCCTCCGTTTGCGTGGTGCTCCGTCCTTCTCTTTCTTGGTTTGAAGCCCTCCTTCAGGAGCCCGATTGCTCGCCATAGTCTTCTTCCCCTCTATCCTCTGGTTATGGCTTCCCACCCTGTTGTCCTCTTCCTCAATCGATGTCGTTCTCGCCGTCGATTGCCATCTTAGAGGTCGTCTCTGCCGTCCCCGTCCATGTCGCTTGTTCCGCCAGGGGGTTTTAACTTTGGGGTATGGGGATGTCGTTGGCTTTTCCTATCCCTTAACCCGACGCCGTCGGCTACCATTTTCCGGTGTCAATGGTGTTCCGTTCTGTCACCGCTCCTGTGCCGCCCTGCGAAGTCCCATGTCCTCTTTGCGCGACACGTTTGAGTCCGGATTTTCCAGGATTGTGTTTCTCTTTCGTGCTCTACAAGGCTGGGTGTGGAGGCTTTTGGAAAATATTAAAAAAAATATGTGGGCTCTCCTTTGTGCTTTGGGGCCAAGTCTTTGGCTTAGGTCTGACCTGTATTCTTGAAATAATAAATCCAACATTTATATTTTATTTTGTATTTGTATAACCCCTTATGTATATTTAATTTCCGAATGGGCTTGTTTAAATCCCGAAAAGAGCTTCAATTAAATCCCGAAAGGTTTTTTTTGGTGCGCCGTACCGTACTTGGGTGGTTCTCGGCTGCGAGTCTAGTTGTTCGTGGCGTTCTTCGTCTGAGTTGGAGCTCTGGCGTCCAGTGTCGGGTCTAGCTGGGGTCGAGCCAGTGTGTATCGAGGTGACTCCGCGTTACGGAAATTTCCTTGGAGGATCGTCTTCACTGCCCACGAGGACTCCTGATGTACTGCTGGCCAGCGATGTCACTGCTTGGTGGTGCTTGGCGTCGGCTCTTAGTCTATGTTGTCTCCAGCTTGGTTGGGCTTGGTTCGCTTCTTCGATTGTATTTGTGTGCCTCCCTCCTCTTGTACTGCATCTTTTTTCTGTTTCTATATTGTAGTTTTTTTGTTTCTACGTTGTATCTTTAGACGGTTAGTCGTCTGCCAACTTTGTCGGCCTCTCGAGGTTCCGGGTCTGGACGACCTCGAATTATTTCCTATTCCAAAAAAAAAGTTGGATTCCGTCCACATTATTAGAGTCTCGATAACACGTTGTCCAAAGAACAGTAATCCTTCCCCTAATTGTCAAAATTTTCTTTGTCGATCCATCTAAGGTGTTGATGGTATCTACGGGTGGTGTCATTTGAAACCTATAGGATGTAAGCAAATAACGAAGTCAAATTAAAACAACACAAACATCGAAAGGTTTGCACTCCAAATACATCATGTTTGCTGAACAAACTGAGTAAACGTACATGCGCACTCTGTGATGGATGTCTGAAAATCGATTGAGCATCAATTGAAAAATAGAAGTTCAATAAGTCACACTATTGAACAATGATTCGTAACAAAATGAGGTAGAAGGATACCTTCAACAGGTGCAGAAATCGCTAGTAAGCATGCAATGAATGAGAAAACAAAAAAACAAAGAAGATTGTTACTATACCGAATGAGAGGTCGTTTGTGTTTGGTAGGCAGAGTGGTTATGAGTTTAGTGGGGGAATGGGATAACAAAGGTAACTTCCATAGTAATAATAATAAAAAAAAGGTAACTTCCATTTTGCATGTGTCTATAAGAAAAAAGGAAAAAAAACCTTTTTAAAATTAATTTGAAATTTGTAGAACGTGTGTGAAATTTATTTATTTTTTTTATCGAAAGTGGGTGGATTTCATTTATTTTTTTGATCGAAAGTGGGTGGAATTTAAATCAAACAGCAAATGCATTATTTTGTAAAAAAAAATAACAATTGAATTTGATTTGATTTTTTTAGTAACTATATTTCTTATATTAAACTGTATTTTTTTAGGGATGAAAGTTCAATTTTAGTTATTTCAAATTTCGAAAAAAATTTCTAAATAATTTGTGTATTAATTTTATTGTTATGAAATGTTTTTGTTGTTTATGTAATGTTTGTTGAATTAATTAATTTTCTTGAAATAGGTTAAATAAAATATTAAAAAAATTTATAATTAAGAATCCATATGACGTACATGATATATAGTGTGAAACAGGGAAAATACGTGTTATAAAATCAAGAACATATAATATTTTTGTGTAAGATGAAAATATAGACCATATAATCTAAACGAACGTATTCAAACAAAGATTGTAATATAATAACGATAGTCATAATTTTTTTTTTTTTTACAGTAGGCAAGAGGTAGATCGACAAAGCGATCTTGAAGCCATAAAAAAGATGGCTTGAAAACCCCACACAGAGGGTCACCAGTCAAAAGAAAAAAAAAACTTAAATCTAAGATTACAACAAAATTAAATTTAAATCTAAGATCACAACAAAATTAAACTTGAAATCTAGTACGGTGGTTTAGACGTTTAGACGGCTTGCATGCAAATTGAGGAGGTTGTGAACTTTGATCTTATTGGTTGAAAAACCGGTGACACCTACAACTCTGGTTCGGATCGGGTGATGTTAAGAGAAAGGCCCCCATTCAGACCCAACAAGGGGAGCAAATCTCTAAATTGAGGCTCGCAGATATAATGTACGGAGAAAGAAGAAAAAGGTTAATAGAAATTTTGATAAAAATCTGAGTGTGAAAGTAGGAGAAAAGGTTGCTTGAGGATCTTTAAAAGATAATAAAGTCTCTACAGGGAATTAAATTTTGTGATTTAACAGGGGTTTAGACTTTAGAAGTAAGTCAAGAGGGTGGTTGCATGTGGAGGTGGTGACCCAACAGTCCGACCCAAGAGAACGGATGGGAGCCTCCGCGATAGCTGTATGTGTGTTGGGGATGGCGGAAGAGAGTAGATGGTGGTGGGAGGTGGTGATCGGCGGTGGTGGGAAGTGGTGGTTGTTTGGTTTTTTCTCGGTTGGGTTGAGCTTTAGAGTTTCTTGGGTGGTTTGAGATCTGAATGTTTCCGGGTGGTCACCGACGGTGTTGGAGTCAAGCGAGCCCAGAAACCACACCAGAGTCGGTAGGGGGCGGCGGATGAGAGGGAGGGGAGCAGCACCGAGGTGGGAGACCGAGAGGCAGCGCAGAACGCGGCTCCACGGGAGGAGCCTCCAGCCGACTCCAACCCGCAACGGACTGGTGGAGATGGTGATGACAACGTTGGGCGGTCTGTACTGCTCTTGAACCTGCAAGAGCCGGCTGATGTGAAGAGCTAGTCCACCAAGGGTGAGAAGAGGAGCCATAGTTTTGGGTAGTAGTTTTGTGTTTGGATAGTTGTTTTACTTTTTGGGTGGTGGTTTTCAAAGCTCAAAAGAGAGCGTTTGAGCTTTGTTTGAAAATAACGATAGTCATATAACTAATCAAAATCACAAGGAAAAAGAACAAAATGTTAAGGAATTAACACCGAAATAAATACTTTTATTGATTGAAAAAATTAATTTAACACCAAACAATAAATACGATGAGTGATTCATATAGTGGGGGAGTGAGGAGTGATTCAATTAGTGGAAGAGTGAGAGAGGTAATTAATAGAAAAAATCAAAAGTCACAAATTCAAATACATTGACACCTTGCTTGATGTGGGAGAGACAATTCAATTTTCTTTGATTCCTTGAGTAACCGCTTGTTAGGGTTGAAAGTTAAAATTTTGATTAGTAGTGTATTGTTACTTGTTAGGAGGGATTTCGAGTGTAAAATAAATATGAAATATAAATCTCAAACCGATTTCTGATGTCCCCGCAAGTAAAATTACAAGAAACCCTCCCGCTGTAGTGGTAGGGAATCAGGATCGAATCCACAAGGAAGCGTGTCAATGCTCGCCAATTCAGTTTCTCGAAATCAGCCCTTGAAGTCGACTTCAGAAGATCACTTGACGTCGAGTCTAGGACTCGATATCGACTGGTCGGTCGATCTCCCCTCCAAACCCGCACAACAGAAGACAAAGGAACTCGACGTCGACTTAGTGGGTCTCGATGTCGAGTCTGGGGACTCGATGTCGAGTTGTCCTGTGCAGAAAATCATAACCGTGGAGAAATTTAAAAATCAGAAGAGATGTTTGAAGAAATAAAGGATGGATGAGGATAATATATGAACAGAAAAGATCGCAAATTTGTTGTATAAATCAATAAACTAAAAACTTCCAAAGTCGGGGATTCATGCCCCAACAATAACTATATAAGAATTATGCCAAAGTTATAAAAGATTATACATTTTCATCAAATAACATTCGTTATTAACAAATAGGTGGATAGAGGCTCTAGCATAAACCCTAATTGTTAACCCACAATCATTGGGGCTCCGGCCGTCCCTTCTCTCTAGGTTTTCGAGAGAGAGAGAGGGAGCCCAAATCCCGACCTCGACCGTTGTAACCTCGGATCCGGCCACCATAATCGGGTCTTGGACCCCTTTCCACACCAGCTTCCTTCGTCTCTGGCGGGGGTGCACCTAATCTCAGGCTTCAGCCTTGTGAACACCCGACGACTTTTGTGCTGTCCCTCGCTACTCATCTCTAGGGCTGGGGAAAATTTCCCACGAAAACCATACCAACACGTGTCAACCGAACCAATTCGATTGGTAACCAATTTAATTGGTTCGGTATACCGAACCAATTGTCAGAAGTCGGTACGGTAATGGTAATCGAAATGGAAAAGTTGGGATTACCATTACCAACCGATTTGCAATTGGTTGGTACGGTAATTACCAACCAACTACTACCAATATACATTTAGGTTTTTTTAAAATTATTTTTTAATTGTTTTAAGATTACATTAAGTTGGAGTATTTTTTTTTTGTTCTAAGACTTGCTGTTTGTTATTCAAGTTTATAAGTACTCTGTATTACCTATTTCTTTTTTATTTGTTATTTTGTTTTTTATACAAGTATTACCTATTAACTTGATTTCTTTTTATATTTGTTATTTTTATAAAATGTTTTTAATCAAGGGAGAAATGCTAGCTCGGCTTCGGTTCAGACTAAAATCTAAATTTTATTCGGAAGCTAGTGGACATGTTATTTTGAATATGATTGGGACTATTTAAGTCTTTATATTGCTTTTGTGCTTAAATATATGAACAATTTAAATATTTATGTTGTTGCTACTTATAAATTTTAAATTTTATTTAGTTGTATTGTCTTTGATTATTTCTATATTTTTTTCATCAACACCCAAAACATGGTAAAATACCATTACCAACACGAACCAACCAACTTAATTGGTTACCAATTAGGTTGGTACAACCCCTTCGGTGGTTGGTAATGGTTTGAATTTTAGGATTACCAATTATAATTGGTTGGTACGTGGTAACGACAAAAACTAATTGGTATTGTAACAATTCCACCCCTACTCATCTCCCTTTCAATTAGGGTCGCTTGTGTTCGACGACCGTTTCCCACCGCCTAGTTTCGGGTCTCCTTCTACCTTCTCCCCTTTATCCTCCTTGTTAGGAGGGATTGTATTTGCGTGATTGTCTTTTGATTTCAATCAGTGCCCCTTTTCCTCATCTTCCCGTCTTTGAGTTGATGTCTAAGCCTTCCGATTGCAACCTCAATCCCCCACAAATCCCGTATAATCGCCTGCAATCGAGCTTGACTCTACCAAATCGTTGTCGATTTCTCCTTTGAGGTCTCTCTCGATGGCCTATCTCGCTTCCATAACCCTTCACTGTCGCCGGTTCGATGGGCTCATTGTCGCCGCCTTTGCCGGTGATAGATTACATAGGTCTTAATATTGTATAGTGGGCTAAAAGCCCATTAAGGCCCAATACCTTTGTAACTTATATATATATGTTATATCAATGAATGGAAACCCCGAGGAGGACTTTACATCAATTCTATCATTCTACAACCCCCCCAGTCTCCGGTGTCTTCCGACCCCCCTCCCTCCCAATCACCCTCTGCCTCCACCCAGACCTCCTTCTCCCCCATTCCCACCCCCCACAAAACAGCCCTCCAAGACCCGAATTGGCAGGCGGCTATGCTCGACGAATACATGGCCCTTACGAAGAATGGTACTTGGATTCTTGTTCCTCGCCCTCCTGAGGCGAACGTCATTCGTTGTATGTGTCTCTTTCATCACAAGTTCCGATCTGATGGGACTTTGGAGCGCTATAAGGCCCATCTTGTGGTGAACGGTAGATCTCAGCAGGCAGGTATTGATTGTGATGAGACGTTCAGCCCTGTGGTCAAGCCTGCCACTATCCGAGTGGTCCTGAGTCTAGCTCTGTCGCGCAACTGGGCCATCCATCAGTTAGATGTCAAGAACGCATTTCTCCATGGCCATCTGAATGAGACTGTCTACATGTTTCAGCCGCCGGGGTTTGCTGATGCTGACCGTCCGAAGCATGTCTGTCTCCTCAAGCGCTCTCTGTATGGTCTGAAACAGGCTCCGCGGGCTTGGTTCCAGCGTTTTGCCTCTCATTTGCTCCGTTTGGGTTTCACTGACAGTCGTTCCGATTCGTCTCTGTTTATCTATCGCTGAGGCTCAGACTTGGCATTCCTGTTGCTTTATGTCGACGACATCATTCTCACCGCCTCTTCTGATGCTCTTTGGATGTCTATTATTTCGCAGTTGAGTGCGGAATTCGCCATGTCTGATCTGGGTCAGTTGTCTTATTTTTTGGGAGTTGCTGTTCAGCGTCATGCGTCAGGTCTGTTTCTCTCACAGAGTAAGTATGCTGTAGAGATTGTTGCTCGAGCTAAGATGGTCAACTGTAATCCAGTCGCCACCCCTGTCGATACATCCAACAAGCTCAGTGCTCATTCTGGTCCTTTGGTTGATGACCCGACATTGTACAGGAGCCTCGCTGGTGCTCTTCAGTATCTCACTTTCACCAGGCCTGACATTAGTTACGCCGTTCAGCAGGTCTGCTTGTTCATGCATGCACCTAGGGAACCTCACTTTCAGGCTTTGAAGCAGATCATTCGGTACATCAGCGGCACTCTTGAGCTCGGCACCACGATCACTCATTCCTCTAAGCTTGATCTTGTTGCTTACACTGATGCAGATTGGGGTGGTTGTCCTAACACACGTCGCTCCACGTCTGGGTACTGCGTCTTCCTCAACGACACCCTTGTGTCATGGTCTGCCAAGCGTCAGTCCGTTGTATCTCGCTCCAGCGTTGAGGCCGAATACAGGGGTGTTGCCAACGTTGTGTCCGAGTGCTCTTGGCTCCGGAACCTCCTCCTTGAGCTCCGTTGTCCCCTTCAGAAGGCCACTCTGGTCTATACGAACAACGTCTCCGCCGTCTACCTGGCTAGCAACCCAGCCCAGCATCAACGCACGAAGCACATTGAGCTTGATCTCCACTTTGTAAGGGACAAGGTTGCCATTGGACATGTCCGCGTTCTCCATGTCCCGTCCTCTTATCAGTACGCTGATATATTCACCAAGGGTTTAACTCGACAGTTATTCATTGATTTTCGTTCCAGTCTCACCGTAAGGACCCCTCCCGTTTCGACTGTGGGGGTTTGATAGATTACATAGGTCTTAATATTGTATAGTGGGCTAAAAGCCCATTAAGGCCCAATACCTTTGTAACCTATATATATGTTATATCAATGAATGGAAACCCCGAGGAGGACTTTACATCAATTCTATCATTCTACAACCGGTGTCCGGCGTCAGCTCTTCGCCCCCTCCCAACTCCTCCTTCCCGATCTGGCCCGCTGCTGATCGCGGTAGTGTCGCTTCGTCCTTCCCACCTCCTCCTTCGGCTCCATCGCCGGTGGATGTGTTCTGAACCACTGCACTGCAGATGGGACTTTGGCTTGGCGTGCAAGCTGCAACTAAGCCTGCAGGCTACGCCAAGTCCAATTGTTTCAATAATAATAATTAAAAAAAAAAGGTTCTGATGGTATATACTACTATGTACTTCGTATGATCGTATTTTTATACGGAGTATTTACAAAACAAGTTACAAAACTACCCGAAAGGGTTTGACCAAAATCCCGAAAGGGTTAAATAAATCCCGAAAGGGCCTGGAAAATATTACTCTGTAATATTCATAAATAATAATAATTCTCCTCAGACGCTCTGCGTTCTCAGGAGCTTTACACACAATTTTTCGATGGATGCTTGATCTTCCCTTATTTGCTCGTTTTTGTTCGTTCTTTTGGCGTTGAGTTGTTGCTATGGCGTGATGGTGTTTAGTTCCGAGTTGGGTTGCAGTATCGGGCTTCCTGTATGATCGAGAGGATCGTGATTGTGTTCGTGGTCTTCGAAGATCCCTCATCTAGGTGGGGGAAACGTCGGTGATCCACACTTCCCCGGGTTTCGCCCTTTCCGGTCGTGGGTTACTGTTCTCCGCCTTCTCGGCGTCGAGACGCCGTGTGAGTCGTCGCACTCTCCCGTGTTCTCGGCATTCGTGGCTCGCCCTGGATCTCCCTCGACTCCTCTGCTGGCGGACGACTTCTTCGGGTTGTTTGGGTTTTTTCTTTCATTTGTGTTAATTTGTGTTTTTAGTTTGTTGTATGTTGACGGTTAGTCCGTCTGCCGATTCATCGGCCTCTCGAGTTTCAGGCTTGTCTGAACTCGAATTCTTACCTAATAAAAAAAAACCCTAATTGTTACTACCCTTTTTGATAATTAATCCAAATTCATATTAAGATCACTTTCGCTTCAATAATACAAATAAGGATTTACTTGCTACTTACGTAGAAGAATCACAAATAGGGATAGAAGATGAAATCGCATATAAAGATCGTACCTTTGATGCATAAACTCACATGGCTATTTACCAAAAAAAAAACTCACATGGCTATCGTCGGGCTCACCCCGACCCTAGAAGTAGGATGACTACTCACGCCTCATAACAATAGCAAACATCATAATCACATGGAAAATAACTACTTGAATTGAAATAAATAGAGAACTTACAACCAAACAAGCCACAATGCTCTCACTCTCTATCTCCACTCGGCTCCAATCTCTCTCTCAACTTTCTATATTGGTGCACAATTGCTTGTGGAATGTAATTGAATAAAAACCAGCCCCCTAGGGCTTTATTTATAGTGCTCAACTCTAGCTATTCTATGAAGGAACACCTCTACCTATATCTAATTCTTATCTATCACTAAGGATAAAACATTGATAAATAAGTTAAATAAAACAACTAAAATACCCCTTAGGTAAATATGGAATTTATCCAAGTGGATAAAAGTCTTCTAATTGGTGATAAAATATCTTTTCCATGCATCTTAAGTAAAGTATTCTCTCTCTCGGACTCGGATTGGCCATCAGATCGGGTACTGGTGGACACTCGACATCGAGTCACGTCCTTGTGTCTCGAGTATGGGCTCTCGATCTCGGCTCTCTGGTTCCACTCGACATCGAGTACAGGACGCACTCGACATCGAGTCAAGGACTCTAAGTTATTCAACGTGGCGAGGACAGAGTTTGGTAACATATTATAATTAATAAACAATATGTGTGTGGGAGAATTGACTCCTATTAAAAGTGATAAACGTGTAAAATAAAATTGTATTTAAGTTATTCAACGTGTGAGGAAGCAAGTGAAATAATATTTCGAATAATATTTTTATGGTGATTACAATTAACCTGTATCATATTTCTCTCATTCAGTCTCCTATTTTTAAGTTAATACAAAAAGATCTCTTGACATCAAGCATAATAATTTCCACTTTGAAGAACTCTGCTTTATATGACACTCTATTTGGGAATTGAGAAACAATACCACTTTTAACAACCACAAGGTAGATTCATATACTTTTGTTGTTCACCGTATACACCAGAACCTAAGGGACTGGAACTAAGCAAAAGGAAAAGAGGAAAAAACTAGTAACAAAGACAAACAAAAAATCTCTAGGTGGACTAAACCACCACATGCCATCTACAAAGTAAATGTAGATGGCTAAGTTAGAGTCCCTAATAATTGTCATGTTGGGGGCATCATTAGGGACAATTCGGGCTAGGTGATCGACATATTTCACCAGAAAATAAAGTGACGGAACTCGATTTTAAAGTTTCCACTTTTGGTGAGACCCAAGGGTTGACCCCGGGGGGGCCCAGTGCGCTTTTGGCGGGCTTACCTGATCCGCGCCGATTACCTCGGCGCGGCCCAACCAGTGTCGCGGATAAAATAGGGCCTCATCAGGACCTTCCCTTTTATAGAGTTTCGCCGACATTGTGAGGATAGACCATTAGGGCAACTACACCCCTGTACATTTAGGGGTGTACTATGACAAAAGGTAAAAAAACAAAAAAAGGAAAATTGAAGTCCACCTTATGTACACACTAGCAGAATAACATTTAATTTGCAGGGTCTTCACTAACAAAAGGTATTTTAACCAATAGAAAGCACACACGTGGAAATGTGGAATGGATGTTGGTGAACATAAGATTTTTTTTTAAAACCATTTTTTCACGAGTTAAAATTAATGTAACAAATTATATACAAAAATTTGAATAGACATTAATTTTATCCACTCATAAACATCTATTTTGCATATCTTTATTTAAAAAAAAAATAATTAAGGTAATTTGCGTTAATATTAGATCATGTATTTGAATTATTGCAAATTGATAAGCATTTTGAGTTTTTTAGGATTTTAATAATTTCAATAACTTTTAAAAATTTATTATTTAAATTATATTAAAATAATAATATTATTTTACTGTAAAATTATTTTTATAAGATGAAATTAAATAAATAGTTGTAATATGTCGGATAATAAGACAACTATTAAATGATAAAAAAAAAAGTCGATGAAGGGCCCGTGAGTTGAGTGTAGGGATGTGAGTGAAATTGATAAAAACTTAAAAAGGTGTACTTGTGTTGACGTGGCACGGAAAAAATGAGATAAGTACATAAGGAAGTGTACAGAGGTGTGCATGGCCTTACCTGTCGCGGATGGCTTAATCAGGTGTGTTGTCGCAGCTTCGTATTCTTCCTCCGAGAACTAACGACATCTGGCAAATGATTTCCTTTTGGACACAAGTGCTAATACTCACATCCCCGCGGAGCGGAAATGTTATAACGTACGTGGGGGTCTACTATGATAGCGTTTGTGCTCTCAATCCCTTGATGTCCGCTCTATTTTCATTTTTCCCTCTCTTTTCTTCGGATAGAAGCAGATGCTTTATGCTTAGGAGTCCAACGAGCCATTGACAAAGGACTAACAAAGGTGATCATTGAAGGTGATAATCTAAAAGTAGTAGATGCGATAAATGACAGCTCCAAGGTTGATTGAAAAATCTGCAGAACTATTGAGAAGATTAATCTAAGCTTTGAAAAAATTGAATTCCGACATTGCTTCATAGTGTAAAATGCAGAAGCTGATTATATTGCTAAGACTAGAGGTGATTGCAATTTGTCAACTCTCCCCTTGAGACCTTATTAACATCATCCTTATGATGATTAAGAATGAACCCTGTTGTCAGGGGCGGCCCCAGGGTGGGGCGCGCACCTTTCGACCCACGAGCCTCCGGAGTTTAGAGAAATTATATATATATATATGATTTTGTTATAATGAGTAAAATTAAAATGGAAATTGAATCAATTAATTCACTTAGCTCAATTGGTAAATGGGAAGGAGTGAAGATTAAATGATACAAGAGGGGCTTGGGTTCGATTTTCTGCACCTTTTTATTTATTGTTTCAATTTTGTATCTTGCTTTTGTTATCCTTTTCTTTATTTCAATTTTGTATCTTGCTTTTGTTATCCCTTTCTTTATTTCATTTTTTTTTCTTATCTTCATTTTGTCTTTGATCGTAAATAATAATTATAGTGAATTTAGACATATTACCTCTTCTATCTTATTAATTATGATGATGGTAAATAATTTATTTATATTAAAAAATTAATTATATCCTTTTATTCAGCATATCTTGAATGTTTTTTTTCTAAAAGACTCAATTATAGGATGATGACATTTTAAATTATTTTTCTCGACTTTAGTAATATATAAGATTTCATAAATATTTTATACTTTTAAAAAAATACAACATTCAAAATTTCAACATCCTATTAAACAAATTAAATTTACTTAAAATTAATTAGAACCCATAAAATAGGCGAATTAAAAAATTATAATGAAAAGAGACTTATAATTAATTAAAACCTTTCTAGAAAAAGATAATTTATATTGTATAATGATCTATAATATTTGTACTACATCATATAACATAAATATAAACTTTTTATTGTAAAAAATCTCTACAATGAACTTTATAGTCGGAAATATTTTAAAGTTATGAGAACTAATTTAGTTTGTAAGAATTCGAATACTCTTACATACATAATAATATTAATTTGTATAGGAATCCAAGTGCCAAGAATGACTATAAGATCATATGCCTCATTTTAATAACTGTATAGGGCCTTCAAAATTGATTGAACGCTCCTCCAAATCTTAAGTCTGTAATTTCACCTCACCTTTCAGAGATTCCTGCTGTGACAGAGCATTTTCTTCCTTGCTTACCGTAAAATAAATAAATAAATAAATAAATAAAAAGTTATTCATTGGTGCTCAAAGATTATGGTTCCTAATTTTTTTTTTCTTGCCATTCTCCTATTTCTCTCTGACGAGGTTGAGGATTTTCCTCTCTCCCTTGCAAGTGGTACTGATCTTTGTCGTCTTCTTCCCCCGGCTGGGCTATGTGGGATTTCTCCTTTGTGGCAAGTGATCTGTTCATCGTGTTTTCGGGATTTCGTACTCGTGGTTCGCAGTGAACGGACGGCTTCATAATCCAGGGATCTTCGTTGCTTGTTTAAGAATTCGACCAATGACGACGTTGAATGAACACCTCGCAGAGGAGCTCAAGGACGCCGGGACTCGGCTTCTTTCTCCTCCTTCCGTTGACAATCTTCCTCCGCTTCTTAATGTAAGCCCCAATTTTTGAGATTTTTGTGTGTTGTTTGTTATGGTTTGATCCTGTTTTCCAAAACTAGGTTTTTTTTGGGTTTTCCAATTCCCTTTTCTTTCGTTGGTATGGCTTTATTTGTCAATGAAATTAGTTTATGGTTTCAATCTACAGACTGATTTCATTTTGCATGTATTATCAACATTTGTTTTTGTTCTTGATAGTCAAGATGCATACTTTAGACCTGGGATTTGCGTTTGATTTGTTTTATTTCAGTTATCTGTTATCTTGTTGTTTTAGGTTTTAACAGCTGTTGATGAGTTCAGTGAGTTATTGGATTTGAATCCAGCCGCCTATTCCAATCCAGGAGTCTGTAACCGCAGTGACATTTTATTACCAGCATCTTAAGATTTTTTCTTCACTCTTTTTTGTTAGGGTTTGTTTGGTATAACTTCAGGTTGGATCAGGAATAGTTTGGATGGATACATGGGTATGGAATCCATTGCTATAGTTAGTATTTGGTATGTTGTTGGAATTTCCAGTAGCTGTTTGGCAACTTCTGGAATTGAAAGTAGTAAAAAAAACCGGCCACGAGCAACGACAAAAACAAAGTAAAAATTGTGCAATAATAAAGGTAATTTCAATAAATGCTTAAAAATGTCTTTGATTTTGCCATTTTCAAATCTGCTTGCTCGATACAGCCGAAGTAAATCCGATTTCCGTATCTTTAAGCTCTTCCGTCGCTTTCCTAGACCTAGTTGCTTTCACAAAACGAGCCTCCAAGTTCTGTAATGTCCATTATCAATCTAGCGTGATTTGTCCGATTCTTCAAAATAAGAAATGAATCCAGAAACCTGGTGCACCTGAACAAATGTTGATAACTTAATCCCATGTCCCCATACCTAGATACCAAAAATGGCCTTATTGGTCTTTGGTCCCATTATGAAAGACTGGTTTTCATTTTCATTGGGTTTAGTGTATGGTTCTTTTATTTATTTGCATCCTGCTTGGTTTACATCATATGTCTTGATTACATTTTAAATCGTTGATAATTTGCAAAGAATGTAATAGCCATGAATCCTAAACATCATAATTTTTATTTACCATGACTTTACAGCAAATATTTTGGATCGTCAGTTGTTGTTATAGGAGGTTTATTGAGGGTAATATAGGGTTAATTTGGTGCGATGTACTAACTGGTGACAAGATAAGATACGTATAATGTATAAGTTGCATTCCGCCAGACAGGTCTATAGGCCTGTAGGGGGAATGGTCATCATATTTCTATAAACCTAAGACTGCAGAAATAGTGACCTGTTCTTGGTATGAGTGTTTATCTACCCTCTTCGCCTCTGGCTGTGCTTTTCACTTGGTGCTTCTTGCATTAATGCATGTATCCAATTTTTCACTGTCATGATGTACTGCATATCAGTTGTTTTGCCAAAATTCTACTCTTTCTGAACTATAATGCTAGTAAAATTGATGTATTCTTGTACTTGCTATTAGTGAATAATAAGCTGAATATATGATTGATTACCATCCCCCCTATAGGTCTGTTTGGCAGCACACAACTTGCAAACCACAAGTATCTTATTTTATTACCAATTAGTACATTACACCAAATGACCCTGTATCATCCTCAATAAAACTCTCTACTCTTTCTGAACTTGGTTCTTGTCCATTTACAAAGTCCTTGACATATAAATAAGCTAAAGGAGGCTAACTATTCACTTATTCTCTCTCTTTTTTTATTTTTATAATGCTAGTAACAATGTTGTATTCTGTTACGTGTTAATCATAACATTTATGGAATGTTTTGTTCCATCTTGGATTATCGACTTAACTTCCCTCATTTTCTTGATTTTTGTTATTTTTCTTAGGAAGTTGTGCGTCGCCTTGAACTTGTGGAACAGTCGCCATCCCAGACAATGCTGAATGCACTTTCTCCTTCAATGAAGGCATTAGTGAAGGATCAGGTGAAGCCTCCACCCAACAAAGAGTTCAAGGTACTCCTGGTTTTCACTGTAAGGCATTGCCAAAAAAAAAAGGAGCTAGAAAACAATCTGCTCTAAACTTTCATCGTTAAATCTTTGGATTTTCTGTAGGAATCTGGTTCTTCAACAAAAGTTACAACAAAATCAGCTAAAAAAGGATCATATACAGAAAGTTCCAAGAAAGGATCTGACCAAAAAAATCTCAAGAGAAAGCGTGCTTCTGGGAAGGAAGAAGTATGTACTCGTTGTAATGTATATTATGTATGTGACTTCTTGTTTTTTGAACCAGCTGTGGGTAATGGGTATTGTACTATTCTTTTGGGTGTGATATGGTAGGCTATGTGGAACTAGACATTGAATGCTAGATATTTGCAAACCTGTATTACTGGTTGGGTACTCACCTTATTCTTTTATATTTTGCTCCTCGTGTCACTTTTCCAATCTTTTGACTATGTTTTCAGGCCCTTGAGACTGCCGAACTCGGTGAAGAGTTGGTGGGTTGCAGGATTAAGGTTTGGTGGCCGGATGATATAATGTAAGTGCTTATCCATGCTATCTTTTGTGTGTCATTGCTGCTAATTTGTTTGTGTTTAATATGAGGGATGAATTATAATATGATCCTAGTGCTAGGGGAAATGAGAGGATAGCGGTGCTAAATAGGGCCGTTGATCTCTCTCAGCGGTTCTTGGTCTTTCTGAAAGCTGAACTATCTTTTTTTCCATGCTTTCTCTTTGAAAATATTATAATCAGATCAAATAATTTTGAAATACTAGATTACTTATGCTTGAAACAAAAATGTGATCAAAGACAAGTACGATTTAGGCTAGTTGGTACAAGGAACGAAAATAAACAATCTTTTTTTTGGGTGATTACTACTTATCAGTACTCAGTTCTTAAATATAAGCATTTCCTTCTCATTTGCAGGTTCTATGAAGCGGTTGTTGAATCGTTTATTCCTGATACAAAGAGGCACAGGGTGGTTATGGTTCTGAACCCTGTTCATGTTTTGTTCAAGTTAAGCATTCTGATATAGTTCTGCCCTTGTTTCTTCTGTATAGATTTTGTACACTGATGGGGATGTGGAGGAACTAAATATGAAGAAGGAGATATGGGAGTTCAATAAGGACGATGAACAATCCCTCAGTGTGAGTTGTGGTAAAGGAGTTTAGTGAATACTTTGTTCACCATGCCACATTATATTCTGATTCTGTTTGAATATGCAGGCAAGTTTAAGCGATGGTGAAAATCCTGAGGCTTCTTCTGAAAGGTACATATATTTGGCTGGAAAATGTTCTTCTTTTCTTTCTTACCAAGCAAGTATTCTTGAATGCGAGTTTCCTCGAATTGGAATTGAATGTGTATAAATTTAATCCCTAGGAAAATCTAACTGCTGCTTTTATCTTGCTGCATTAATTCTGTATGCAATCTCATGGCTTTTGTTGGGATACCTTTGTAATTGATTGGATAGATTTTCTTTATCTATGTTTGTGCATATGTATTTACTTTGGCATGCTTATATTTAAATGGATAAAATATGCATATCTATGTAAAATTTAAGTCATGTTGCAATGTATTTTGGCTTTACTGCTCTTGACTAACCGTGAGACCTGATTCTGCTTATTCACGAGGAGCAGGAAGTTGCTGTGTATGATTAGGAGGCTGGAGGCTATGGAGCAGAAGCAGTTCGCCCTTTACAGGGAGTTTAGGGAGTTCCATGCTGAGTTTAGGGAGTTCCACGCTGAGCTCCGCCGCCATCAAGATGAGCAGTCCAGGACAGTTGCAGCAATGAACCAAAACAAGGAGTAATTCATCCAGCAATTCCAGTGGTTCTAGCCATTCCCATCTCCGCCGCAATGATTGCGTATGTCTCTGCTTTCCCTCACTTGTGCTTATCCTTTGTTGTCTTTGAATGATTTTCACCAAGGACAAAGAAAACTTTAAGTGTGGGTGTGAGGATTTAGTGTAAATATTAGCATGCGTTTTATTTATTTATTTACATGCATGTTTTATTTTGTTCTAGATAGGTATCTATACTTTGCAGTTTCCATAAAAACAGAAAAAAAATATATAAAAAATGTATTAAAAAACCCCAAAATATTATGCATTATGTTTATGTGTGTGTGTGTGTATTTGTCCTATGTGCTAAGAGAAGCTTGCTGAATTTGCATAGGAAGACGAACAAAATCCTATGAATCGAAAGAAGCTGGTTGTATTCAGATACACAAGTTTTTTTTTTTTTTTGAAATCAAGCGGCTTGCATATATATTAGAGAAGATCGATTATATTAGAGAAGATCGATTTCCGCAAGGTCAATCAGCCCTTGCGGAAAGTGATCAAACCAAACACAAGAGGTACAATCATCCGGCAAAAGTCTAGCCGCAAGATGAGCAACCGTATTAGCAGTCCTACGAACATGAGTGAAAGATACAATAGCGGGGTTCGGAAAGTGAGATAGCAAATCCTCACACACGAGGTCAATGTAAGAGGCTGATCGGTTAGGGCCCTGCAGACATCGTATGAGATTGATGTCATCCGACTCAACCTGCAGATGCTCAAAATCAACACCCGCCATCAATTGGACACCGAAGAGGAGTGCCAAGGCCTCCGCCAATGCTACAGAAATAGCCCCAAGATAGCGCTTCGACGCAGCCATAATAATGGCGCCTGAGGAGTCCCGGAGAACTGCACCGAGGCAAATCGAACCATTGAGGAGAGCGGCATCGGTGTTGAGGGTAAGAGATCCCGGAGGAGGTGGTGTCCAAGTGGGCGCACTCGGCGGAGATGTGGCAGCGACACCGTGGCTTGGGCCAACAGATACATATTCTCGACGAAGGCCAACAGATTTGAACTTGGTCGTGTTGCTAGGACATAGAAACACGACCAAGCTTTGGCTGAAGTGTTTATGGTAGAATAATCAGAGGGCCTTGTTCAAATCCACTTGCATCATATATTGAGGAGCCAAGACTCAGCTTCCTTCTTAAACCAAGTTATTGGGCAATCTCTGCAATCTGCATTGACTATCCATAGCCTGAAAATGAAATGTGTGTAAAACATGCAACAAATTATAAGGACTATGAACACCCACCATATGCAATATACCAAAGTTGCAATAGATCCTTTTATTTTAAGAGTACTAAATTAAGAAATGTTAAGGGTCCAGAATCCAGATACATGGTGGGGCTCAAATGGTCATAAATAGAAGGCCAAATTGCAGAAAATCACCCCTTAAATGTGGTGTTTTGCCTAAAACCACCCTTTAAATCTGTAATTGCAGGAAACCACCCTTAAGATTGATTCTGTTTGCACAGTACCACCCCTTGTACTCTTCCGTTTCCAAACAGTCAAAAAGGGGTCCACCTGTTATTATTTTATTAGCATTTTTATTGATTTTTCTTAAATTATTAATTTGATTTTTTTTTTGGAAGATCTACTCCCAGTCTCCCACCCATTACCCGCTCCTCCTATGCCAACGACGACTCTTCACCTGCCCCTTATTGGTAGTTTTCCCTCGATTTGTAGACATGGGCATTTGTTTTGAAATCAATGGATTCAATAAATTGATACAAACAACCCCAAATTCTAGGGTTTTGTTGTTATTTATTTTGTTGGAATGGACAAGTTGTGGTTCATATGTCGCATAGAAATTGATTGATAGGTTGTGGGAGAAGCAAATTTGTATAATGGAATTGAGAGGAAAAAGAGAGAAGGGGCATTGGTATGGATATTTGTGTTTGGGAGAGACAATCTACAGTGAGGTTGGAAGAGCAAAAAATTTCTTCCATTTTTTGTTTAATAAAATAATAGCATGTGGGCCCATTTTGAAGATTTTGTAGCAGAAAAGTGTGAAGGGGTGGTATTGTGCAAACATAATCAATCTTAAGGGTGGTTTACTGCGATTACAGATTTAAAAGGTGGTTTTAGGCAAAAACACCACATTTAAGGGGTGGTTTTCTGCAATTTTGCCTAAATAGAAATGTAAACCCATGTGACTTTAGAAAATAGCCCATTCTATATTCCAATATCTGAAATATATAGCAGATCTACCAACTCTTTGCAATACTATATTTAAATCTCCAGTTGGTTAGGGTGAATGAATACTTAAAAGAAGAATTTATGTATTAACAGATTCTCTTGTTTTGTTGCCAATGAATCATTTAATTTATGTTTCATGTATACTTGAAAGATGAAGGGTGAAGGATCAACATCTATGCCATGCAACACACATTTAGTGAGCCCAAGAGGATTAAATTCAGGTAATTAACTTCTCCATGACCAAACATGAGATGGTTGGTTGTCGATCTTCACAAGTGAATGGTTCTCTATTGCACCAATTTTTTGGATTAACAACAATATACTACCGGAGTATGTGATATTGGGAATTGCTGCCAACATAAATTGACTAACTAAATAATCAAGATAGTTCATGCTGACAAGGTTAATTGAAGAGAATAAAGCTAGACCTGACTAATAGTAGTACTAAATAGTGATTGAGATGCAGAGAACGGTAATATTGATTTCATCGATCGATCAATATGGGAAGAATTGCTGGCTTCAAATTAGCTCGATAGAATCAGCCGAGCATCATGAAGGAGCTCTTCGGAATCAGCCGAGTTTCATAAAGTCACTCGTCGGAATCATATGACCCCAGCCATTTTTGTTTGCTAAATGTTTATACAAAATTCCTTCACATCCACCGAAATCAAGAAGCTTCAATATACGAACAAACCGAATTTGGTCCTCGACACCTTTTGAGCGAGTTGGGTATGGTTTTTGAACATCACGTTTGATGATTTAGAATGAACGATTTATGGGGTTTGGATGACCTTGTTTGGAACATTTTTCTCTCGGGTCAATTTATAATTATTTTCTAAAATGAAAAAGAACTTGTGTGCAATTTCATTAAAATCATCTTGTCAATAGCCATTTTGACGTCTTGTTAATAGCTTCACTCTTTTTTTTTGGAAAATTTAAAGAAAACCACCCTTTAAATTTAAAGGTTTTCACTTAACCACTCCTTAAATTCAAAATTATAGAAAACCACCCTTTAAATGTCATTTGTTTACAACTCACCACTCTTTCATCTATTTTCATTAATTTATCATTAAATATATTATATTTTAATATTTTTAAACTCAAATTTGATTGTAAATATATTTAAAATTTGAATTTAAGGGCTCAATTATATTTTTCAAATTTTTTTATCAAAGATAATTATTGAACAAAAATATTTAAACTATAGACAAATAATAACATTTTAAAAATATTTAAAATATAAATAAATAAGAGTAATTTACATAATATTTTAAAATTTTATAAACAATTTCAAACATAAATTAAGATAATAATTCTAGACTATATTTATTATTATTTTTTTAAAATAAATAAAATAATTCCTAAAATATAACCGAGTTCTTAAATTCAAAATTTGAATATATTTATAATCAAATTTGAGTTTAAAACTAGTACAATTCCCGCGCCATGGCGCGATTTTTAATAAATAAATTTTTAAGAACATAATAAATGAATATTATAAAATATTAATAAAAGTTAAGATAAAATAATGAAGGTAGACTTAAAATCTTTAAGAAAATGGTAAAATTGTTTGCCATAAAGTTATGCTTCATAAAAAAGGCTTTTAAGTATAGATATTAGATTGATATAGATTATTATTATTATTATAATATATATAAAGATATATATATATATATATATATATATATATATATATATATATATATATATATATATATATATATATATATATTAATAGTAGACATTAGAATCATTAGATTTAATTCAATGTTTTGAATTAAACCCAATTGTTAGTAAATGGGTAAAAAAATAAAAGGGAAATTAAAAATGTAAATGTATGAAAGAGATGAAAAGAAAAAAAAAGAAATAATAAGAGAAAATTATGATTAGTTGAAAAACCTTAAATTAAGGAGGTGTTGACACATCATCAAAAGTCTTCTAAATTAAGGTATTATGTTTTGAATTAAACCCAATTGCTAGTAAATGGGTAAAAAAAATAAAAGGGAAAAAAATGTAAATGTATGAAAGAGATGAAAAAAAGAAAATAATAAGAGAAAATTATGATTAGTTGAAAAAACCTTAAATTAAGGAGGTGTTAAGACATCATCAAAAATCTTCTAAATTAAGGTATTATATAGATATAGATTGTTAGTAAATGGGTAAAAAAATAAAAGGGAAAAAAATGTAAATGTGTGAAAGAGATGAAAAAAAAATAATAAGAGAAAACTATGATTAGTTGAAAAACCTTAAATTAAGGAGGTGTTGACACATCATCAAAACTCTTCTAAATTAAGGTATTATATAGATATAGATATTAAATATAATATATTTAATGATAAATTAACGAAAATAAATAAAGGGGCGGTGATTTGTAAACAAATACAATTTAAAGGTAGTTTTCTGTAATTTAAAGAGTGGTTTTACGTAAATTTCCCTTTTTTTTTAATTGAATTAAACATCAGTAGCCTCCGTTTGTTGGATCCGATTCTCTCTTAATAACAAAGTACCTAATATCTTCCTAATAAAAAATCAACGGCTCAGATTTATTCTTCCTCTAATTAACTCCAATTCCCTCGTCCCTATATATCAATATTCCCTGGAAAATCAAAACCCCACTCCGGGTAATCCTCCACCACAACGGCCATCCATGTCACCACCTCCGTTGATGGCTGGAAGGCCTCGGTGCCCTGGCCTGACAGGATTGTGACTCATGTTGATAGACTTGGCCAACGGTTCGGGCTCCTCACGCAAATTGCAGCGTTTCCCCTCATCAAGTTAATTGGTGAGTTCACACACATTGCTGAATTGAGACTAACATATGGCCTAATTGAATTGGCATCAATGGTCAATTCAGTCAAAACTGCCTAATAGCCCACCACCATCGCCGGCCACTTCAGCAGGGGAGAGCACGATGGAAGACTGGCGTGGGAAGGCCAGTCGCTCGACAGTACTAAATTACTAATTAAGGCTTTTCATTCACATAATCAGACTACAATTTTGATGGGGTTAAGTATCAAGTATGTAGTCAGTTCAATGATTAGGTTATAATTCTTAAATTTTGATCTTTGTTGAGGAGATATGGTTGACAGGTTTCCGTTTTGGATAGATGGAGGAGAAAGATCGATAATTGATTGAGTTATGGTTTCACTGATAAGGGATAATTGACTTTAATTAAAGAAGATTATTAGTTTATTAGGAAGATATCAGGTAACCTTTTATTAGGAGAGGATCCGAATCCCCGTTTGTGGTCTCGTCTCGTCTCCTCCTCCCTCATCAATCAGAAATCTCTCTCTCTCTCTCTCTCTCCCCTTCGCGGCCTCGCCCTCGCCCTCTGCGACTCGAAGTGATAGCCTCAAACGATTGTTTCATTGATCTGGTCGCTTTTCTAGGTGAGCCCAGTAGCTTCTTTCAACATCTAAAAGCCCTAGTTCTTCGTTTTGTTTTTGTTTCACTGATTCTTTCTATACTTTGTTTGATTCCCCGGATTGTAATTATAAATTGGAAATTGCTTTTGATTAGATCTGGATTTTGATGTCAAACCTCTCTAACGATTGCTCACCTCCTCAACGGTAGTATTGGTGGCGCAGGAATAGAGCCCGACTCTCTCATCCGAGTGTTCTCACAACGCACCTTTCTTTTCTTTGCGGCTGAGTCACAGACTCTTCCCTAACACAGGTTCTTTCTTTCTTGTTCTCATGCCTCTATGGAGTTAATTTATCGTTCGGGGATCGGTTTCATTCACTGGACACTTTGGGGATTGTGGAATTCAGCTTCAGATATACTGGAATTTGTTTCATAGGGTTTCAGCCTTACAAATCTCACTGTCATACATAAAGCTACTGTAGTAAGGATTATTGATTCTCGTCATATAATACATAAATCTAACCATCTTGATCCTGCTTTGATAGATGTGACTAGTTTGATGCATTATTACAACTCATGTTGATGCTATTGAAATTAAAAAGCATTTGTTGAAGAAAAGTTATCACCCAATGTTATTAGAACAATTACTGTGTTCTGATGTTAGTAGTGTTAATTGAAGCCGCAACAAGAAAAAATTGAGTTGGGCCCTATTTTCTCATATGAACTACCCTAATGTAAGTTTTGAGTATTGGTCTGGGGTTTTCAGATTGTCTGCTCAACCCTAGATCTGGGTTACTGGTCATACAGGTTTATTTTTCGTTTGATTTGTGGTGAAGCATTAGTTGTTGTGAATGGTCACATTGTTAAGTGTTTCGTTCTTGAAATTCTGAATTAATGTGGTCATTTTTGTTTCTAGATTTAGATGGTTTCCAAATTATCTGATTGTTGTGTATGCTAGTTTGTTTAGGAATTGATTTGTTGTGTTCATTAATTTCATATTTCAACACTTTCTTCACATTTCATTGTAGCCACTGATCATCTCCCCCTCCTGGCATTATTTCTTGTGATTTTCTAGTGTTAATTCTGAAAGGAGTTTAGAATTTGAAAGTGGATAACAATAATCTTTTTTCCTTCATCACAAGGCAACAAATTGGAATAAATAGTTTTATGTTTAAGTGCTTTCTCCTTTACTTGGGAATACGTGAAGTTTTTTATTCCTTCAATACTGCTAATGTGGTATGCATTGCAATTCTTAAGCTTTTTATTGCATGGATATATCTAGCTGAAGATGGTATTTACCTGCTATCTGCCCATTTCTTGACGTTGCTCACTTGCTCCCCTGACCCCTGACATACACTTGGTAGACTATAGCTGCATTTTAATTGCTTGGGTACTCCAGTACTTTCCCTGTGAAACAATTACAAATACAGTTTGATTTTCTCCTTAAATTCAGACTGGTTTGGATACCCAGTTTGATCTAACATGAACACTTGGTCAGAAAGGTTTTGAATTAAACAAGTAAACAATCATTCAAACCTTAACGATGATTTGATCCGAAAAAAGGACTACAAATCCATCTAAAATATGTGCTCAAGGATATATAAAGACTAGGGTCTCTTTCCTCATTGGCTCATTCTAAGACATTTTTTGTGAAAGCTTTATACTTTAGCTGTAACATTACTATACCTGCCATTTGAGCACCATATATTGATATATTGATTGATGTCCTAGACTCCTAGGTGATGCATCTCTCCATATATTGATTGATGAAAGGTTTGTTTCCCCACCTGTTTGTTAATATGTTTCCCATTTTGTTTTGACAGATAATGGGAAGTAAAGGACGAATTCCACCTCCTTATATGAGGCGGCTTCCTCCAGGTCCTGGTGCAGTCAATCCTGATCCATTTGGTCCTGGGATGCATCCCCCTCCTGGTGGTTTGCCTTTTGACATGTTGCCGCATGTTTTGGAACAGAAGATTGCAGCACAGGATGTGGAAATGGAAAGACTTGTAACAGAGAACCGCAGGCTTGCTGGCACTCATGGGACCTTAAGGCAACAGCTTGCGGCTGTGGAGCAGGATAAGCAGTCGATAGAAGCTAGAGTAGGGGCAATAAAATCAGAAAGAGAACGAGAAATGAGGGCTCTCAAGGAGAATATCTCTAAAATGGAAGCTGAACTGAAAGCATCAGACTCTGTAAAGACAGAGCTCCAGAAAGCACACACTGAGGCACAGGGGTTGGTAATATCAAGGCAGGAGCTTATTGTGAAAGCTCAGAAACTGAACCAGGATCTTCAAAAGGTCCATGCAGAACTGCCACAGATACCGGCATTGATGTCCCAACTTGATACCCTGAGGCAGGAATATCAGCATTGCAGGTTTATGTCTCAGAACTGCAAACTTTTTCTGGACATATTCAGCAAATATGTTTTTCTCATCTAGGATGAGCCCATGAATGCTAATTGACAATTTTATATCTATATATCCCACAGGGCTGTTTACGAATCTGAGAAGAAGCTTTACAATGACCATCTTGAATCTCTTCAGTCCATGGAGAAGAACTATAATACCATGGCTCTTGAGGTGGAAAAGCTTCGGTCTGAGTTAAATAATACTGCTGCTGCTGACAGAAGAGCTGGTACTTTCTAATGCAGAAATATTTACTTCTGTTTCTCCCAAAATATTTTGTTGTTACAAAATGTGTTATATCTGAAAAGCAGGCTCAGCTTATGCCGGTGCAGTTGGTTACGGAGTGAACAGTGCATCAGCACATCATTCTCTGGGGAAAAGTGCATATGAAGATGGTTATGCTGGTTCTCAAGTAAGTCACTTTTCCACAAATTGGTTCAGTTTTATCAACCATATTTTTCTTATTGAACATTTATTATGTAGCCTTTGATGAACCAAACTGTTAATCATGGTCTCTCTCTGTTTTTTCAATTTGGCAACTGCCAACTAGTCTGAATAGTATTGGTTTACAAGTATATAATGTGCAATTTGGCAACTGCCAACTGCCTACATATTCGATAATCGATAGTGTTCATTGGTTTTCTTTGGTTTATGATCACAGGGACATGCTCCCCGTCCTCCAAGTGTTACTCCCGGCAGCGTTGCACCTGTCAGCGTCAGCAGCAGTGCTGCAGCGGCTTATGGTGGACTTCAACCTGCTCAAGTTCCATCAAGGCCGGGCTACGATTTCCAGAGGGCCCCCACTTCGTATGATGCACCAAGAGGCCCTGCTTATGACCCCCAAAGAGCCTCATACTTTGACGCTCAGGGTGGGTCTGGTTACAATGCTCAGCGTTATGACCCGCAAATGGGAGCCAGTTTTGGAATGCAGAGGCCACCCCTTTATGACCCACAGAGAGCAGCTCCTCCAGCAGGACCACCACACAGTCAGATACCATATGGATCCGCATCAGTGACCCCACCTGCTCGTCCCCCAGCTGCCTACGAAGTGCAGCCCAGAGGTGCAAACATTGGCCGGAGATGAAGTAGCCTAGGAGGAAAAGGGATGTTGTGATCAAATTAAAGTATGAGAATGGTAGTTTCTGAGGTGATTGGAACAGCTCTTTGTGTTCATCTGTCTTCTTGCATTATTACATGATATGATAATGAAACTCTTCTGGAAGGGATCAGATTCTGCCTTCTGAATCAGGTGCTTATACTCAATCTTTCAATCTTTCAGATGGCCAATTTTTAAAGTCGCAGTAAATGTTGCTTTTAACTCGACCCATTCGACGAAAGATAACGACGAAGTCACATAATATCTTTCGTCAGAAGCTTAGAACAGGGTCGTTATAAATAAAGCCTCATCTAGCTAGTCGATGAGGTCACCAGGAATACCAAAACATGGGGCATGCGTTTTCTGCCTTTGTAGGTTGGATTTGGAGCAAACTCATCACAACGCCTTCTCCCTCCTCTCCACAACAATACGACGTCGACATACACAGCATCGAAGGTTACGCCCATGATCCCGAGTTGGGGGTTGCAAGCCTCGAGGAAGCTGCTGCAACCAACGCTGCAGTTGGCCTAGACAATGCAGTTGATCACGGTGGCTATGGCTTCGGTGCAAGTGCGTCGAAGAAAGTTAAATGGATTGGTCAGTACAATAGCTCGCAGAAGATATTGCTTGTTGGGGAAGGGGATTTCTCCTTCTCAGCTAGCTTGGCTTTGGCTTTCGGTGACGCTTCTAACATAGTCGCCACCTCTCGTGATTCTCTCGGTATCTCATATCTATTCGATCTCGACTTCTCTCCATCGAATCAACTCTTTCGAATCGATGCACATTTGATTTCATGATGTCTATCTTGAATTTGAATTCGACATTGATTTTATTCGTTATTACGAACGGAATGTAAGTATCGTGATGGATGAGGAGAGGGATCATATACTAGTTTGCTTTGCTTGGGCATTAAGAAATTTGGGAGAATCTCTATAGACTCCAATTTACCTCCTATAGGCCTATACCAATGCACATTGTTTTCTGCTTGTAGATTTCTTGGGTAGAAATTACTCAAAAGCAATGAGGAACATCCTTGAACTATCAAGAAGAGGGTGCAAGGTAATCCACGGGATCGATTCCACTCGAATGGCGAAGCAATCCTCTCTCAAATCCCTCAAATTCGACCGAATCATCTTCAATTTCCCACACGCGGGGTTCTTCGACCACTACGAGCCTCGACATATGCAAATAAGGTACACTTGTATATATATGGTAGTACATACATGAAAAGATATGCACAATTTTAGAAGTATATGGTATGCTTGTATAGTCGACATCAAGCGCTAGTGAAGGGGTTTCTAGCCAATGCAAAGAAGATGATAAAGGAGGACGGAGAGATACACATCACTCAGAAGACTACGAGCTTCTTCCGGGAATGGAATATAAAGGCGATAGCCTCGTCGGAAGGCCTCCGACTCATCGGGAAGGCGCCCTTCGACTTCCAAGACTTCCGGGGATACCGCACCAAGTTTGGATATGGAGGCGACGAGAACTTCGCCTGCAACCCTTGCAAGACTTACAAATTCCAGCTTGCCTCATTGCCATGATAATGTATATATGTTTAAATCCCCTTTTGGTTGTATGAGAAGCACTTATATGCTCATGAATAAATGCTAGAACTACATGGTCCATATAAAGCCAAGCTTGTTAGTCCATATTTGAGGTGTGCTGATACCCTTAATGCCCAATTGGTTTTATAATGGAATCCTACTGGTCTTGTGTACTCGATTTATTAAGCGTATGGTGCACTCGGACGTGTGATCCCACATCGTATGACCATTCGGAATGTGGGACGATCTAAGTGGGGTAAACTTGGTATTGTGAAAATATTTTGGACATTTACTTAAAAAGTGGAAGTAATGTGGACATTTAGCAAAAGGGTTATATGAAAATTGACATTTGACCAAATTATTTCTATGATTTAAGGAACATAACTCAATTAAAATAAATAAGAAATTTATATGGTCACTAGACTTGTAAAAATGCAACTCGGCCTGAGAACCCAACCCGTAAAATGTGGATTTTGACGAAAATATTTCAATTCGAAATCCGAAATAACTCAAACCCGTTCAATCTACAAATTTCTGTATCGGATTGGGTCAATTCATGGGTTAGACTCTAAGGTAATGAAAACCGTATATAAATTAAAATTTTACCTAGTATCATCAAAACTAAGGAAACTTTCTACTCAATGTCTACCCTCCATTGATCTTCCCCTAACTAGAAAAAACCTTCAATGTCCTTCAACAACATGAATTTATCATTAATGGGGATTGAATTTATCATTAACTTGATTTTATAATTTAACTAGGGTGGCAGACCCGTGCTACGTCCGGGGCATAATTTTATATCAATTATATGACTGGTAGTATACTTGGTGAATAAATCAAAAAATTAACATGACATAAATTCTATAATAAGGTAATGATATATCAATAACTTATCTAGAAAATTTAAGCAAATTTTTTTAATTACTCATTTTTTTTATTAGGTAAAAATTCGAGTTCAGGTATATCTACCTGTGACTCGAGTTACAATTGGTAAATATTTAGATATATGCACTCTCTTGAACCTAAATGTAATTAAGCATTTCAATTTGCTTCAATCGAGAAATTTCTTATATGGTTAATCTTTTATTGCAAGTATTTTCTCTGTTTTATTTAAATCTTATTATTATTTAGGAAGATATTTTTAAAAACTAATAATATTCTATCAATTCTCAAAATAAAAAATATCATCTTAATTTATAACCATTCAAAAAGATCAAAATGCAATATATATAATAGGTTTAATCTCAATTAAGATTAAATGTAAAATATCATAAAAATGGATTAATTAAATTTTCAAAAATAGGTTTAATCTCAATTAATTAAATTTTCAAAATAAAAAATTTGGCTACTACTTCTCCAATGAAACAAATGAGTCATATTGATATCAATTGGTTAAATAAATTTTCAAAAATAGTTATTCATATCTAAATGATGGTAATTGTATTATTTACGTGACAAATGTTCCTTGATTACCTTTACTTATAAGGAAGTTAAAGAAATTATAACATAAAAATGGATTAATTAAATTTTATTTACGTGACTTGGATGTGTCTGAAAATATAGACAAAAATGTAACTATGAGATGTATTAACAAACACAATTGTAGTTTTAGTGTGTGTGTGTATTATTTAAATATAATATTTAATGAAATTCTATAGAAAGCTAAAAGCAAATACTTAGCGAGGATGTGAATCATTAGCTCGCAAATAAAATTACCAATCGAGTAAAAACGCAAATATAGAGAAATTAAATAGTATACTTGCACGTACTTAGCCCAAACAAAACAAAGGAAGAAATATTGTCAAATCTCCGACCTTTAACGTATCCATAGAGTATTGAACATGAATATATGGCTATGAAAAAAAATCCTGGAAAATAAATAAATAAATAAAATCGAAACAGGGGCATAATTTAAACAAATTAAAAGGTTGGGAAGGTTTTATGTAATTAACCTTCTCCAACCTATAGCTCAACACTTGACAACACGTTCCAGCAGCTTTTTCCGGCATGGTCGATTGCAACTCCGGCAACGACGAAGGATTAGGCAGGTGGGCTAAGGCGGCGGATACGGATTCTGGGAAGCGTGACGCTCCTCCCCAGAGGTTTTAGCAGCGGTGGCGCGGCTGGAAGGTGGACGGTGAGCGGCTCCGGTGAAGGTCCGATCGAAATTGGGGAGTTTTTATTTTGTATGCTTTTCTCAAAAAAAATTAAATGAGATTGTAGATTGAAGGTTTTAGAAGACGATGAACTACATTCAGAGCTCGGAGATTGGCCTTCCATGGTGTACCAAGTTCCCGAAAGTTGAAGGGCCTTTTATAGTTGATCTTTAAAACGCGCACGAAAGATCAAATTAAATATACCACTCTCTTCATCTCCTCTTGTTGATCGGTTTTATATATTCAATTGCAAGAAACGGTGAATAAATCAATCGAAACGACCCAACCTTTGATTTTGGGGAAAAGTGAATTTGGACGAATTCGGAGCTTAATACATTGTTCAATCCAAAAGTTGAACACGTTTTTGTGATGCGGGTGAAGAGGAGCACTTAATGGAGGCGTTTTGAAGTCGAATCGACGGAGAATTAAAAACCACCATTGAAGGAGCCTAGGAGCTTCACACGGGAAGGAGGAGGAAGAAGGAAAGTTGGTTCACCCGAACCGGTTTCTATTTTTTTTTAATTTTGTTTGGACCGGTTCAACACAATAAAATCCTTAAACTTTTTTTTTTTGAGAAAATAAAATCCTTAACTTTAATATAGCCTAGGTTTACATATGTGTGACATACTATATAGATAAATAAATATCATAAGAGATAAATTCATGTATATATACCCTTTTTAAAAAATAGATTATGATATGTGATTTTATTTAAATAATTATTTCAAATGAAGTTTTATAAAATAGTGAGATGTGGGGATCGAACATTTAAATAAGAGATTTTGTATCATTAGAATCATAATTGTTCAAAGAATATTTACAAACACGATAGTTTATAAAAAGTAAAACCAAATGAAATCGAACATGAATCTCTCTTACATATATAGACAATAATTAAAATAATGTAGTTGAAACATGTATTTTAAATTAGTTGATGATAAATAAAAAATTAGTTATGGTGTAACAAATGATCTCATTTTATATAGTATATAGATTATTTATAACGACTTCTAATAAAATATGGACAAAGTGCAATTGATGAGATTTGAACTCAAGACCTTACACATAAGAAACACATCATTTAACCATTGAGCTATAGAAGTATTTTTGATATTAGATGGAATAGAAATAAAAAATATATCGGAAACGATATCTCCACCGCTAATTTTTACTATTTCCACCGCTAATCACCGCATAGGTATGCGGTGGTCTTAATCCACTTTTTCCCAGACCCACCACATATACATACGGTGGGTCCGTTGACCGTATACGAACCCACCGCATACCTATGCGGTGGGTTATGACGACGGTATACATGCGTTGGGTTTTTTGCAATTGGAAAGGGTTGTAGATGTTATCCAAAACCGTCGCCATAACCCACCGCATTTGGACTGTTATGGCGACGGTTTTGGGCTGTATAGCGACGGTTTAAACCCATCGTATATCTATGCGGTGGGTTATGGTGTCGGTTTTTGGCATGTGTACGGTGACCCACCGTATACTATTGCGGTGACCCACCGTATACCTATGCAGTGGGATCGTTGACTGTCATTAAACTCACCGCATATCTATGCGGTGATTAGCGGTGGAAATAACAAAAATTAGCGGTGAAGATATCATCACCCAAAATATATACATGATGAATATTATACGGAGTATATTACTTTTATAACAACATGAATTACTTTTGTTCAATAAATATTAACTAATACTACGTAGCCACTTAGGTAATATCTTTCTTCTTTCTCTTTAGTAAAAGAAGTTTTTTTTTGCAATACATGAGGTGAAATAAATGAGAAATATTGAAGATTTTAAAAATAAAATAAATCATCTTTATAAGAAATTGAAGAGACTAAAAAGAAAATAAAGAGTAAACAAAATATACAATGAAAACAACAAATTAAATTATATTCATAAGCTTCGCCAAATATTTTTAAATTGTAAATTATCAAAAATAGACCCCATATATAAAAATAATTTATTATATACAATAATATATTTTAAAACATCTAATGCTATAATTTTTTTATTTATGGATAAATTAGTACTCCGTATAATAGTAATATGCATGCTCTACCATAATTTTCATTTCCAACAAGAAAAAAAATAGTGTATTGAAAAATAAAACTAAAATAGTTTTAGTATAATCTAGATGAAAAATTAAAACCTTACATACTTTTTTTTTTACAGTGGGCAAATAGTCGGAGCTATTACAGAGAATGTAAACGCGCTCCTGGATCATCCTTATGAATGATGGTACAAAGTTCCCTATTAAAAGGGATTGTAGATCTATCACTAATGATACCTCTAGTAGCTATATAATCTGCAACTTTGTTAGCCTCTTTGTAGATGTGGTTGTACTCAACCTTTTCAAAGTTTGCCTCCATGATCTTAATCTGTTCAATTTGGCGCAAAATCTCCCATCTGCTATCTCTTCCTTTCGAGAGAATTCTCATCAGCTCTTGATTGTCACCTTCTACGATTATGTGTCTTATCCCTAGTCTTGTGGCTAGTCTCAGTCCTTCTAGCACTGTTGCTGTCTCCGTTTGAATAACCGTACCTTGATCAACTTCCTGGTAGAAAGTATCAATTACATGGCCCCGTGAATCACGAATGATTCCTCCCACCTGACAAGCGCCCGTGGGTTTGACAGAACCATCTACGTTAATCTTATAGATGGCTCCTACTGGTCTAGTCCAACTAGTTCTAGACCTTTTCTTCCTTTTGTTGGCATCTTTTTTTTGTACTTGTAGGATTTGTTGTTCTCCAATCCTGTATATCTTTAATAATACGGTTAATTAGGTTACAGAACGTGTCAGGGCTAGTATGTTTGAAGATTAACTTGTTTCTAGTTTCCCTAAATTTTCCCCAAATAACGACTAGATCTTCAAAAAATTGGTTTCCTTGCTTAATCTGGGTAAATATTGTCACATAGGGATCCTTGTAAGGAGAGGTTGTGAAAGAGCTTACCTGTTGTGTGTTCGAACCGGGCTATTAGTTCCTTTGTAAAGGAGCACTTTGTAAAGAGATGAGTCGCAACCTTACATACTTAATATAAGGATAACTAAAATATGAAATGAAAAGGTCTAAAAAATCAAATAGATTAAACTGAGTTTCTATTTAATTAATTTTCAATTTTGATTTATTTTTATTTGCATTAATATATGAATGTATATATTCATTGTTACAAAAATCGATAATCCCGTACGCAGCACGGCACTGGCGGATCTAGGGGTGGGCTTGTATGGACCCAAGCCCACCCCAAATTGGGAAAAAAAAAATTATATTGGAAGTATTAATATTCATGCATGTGAGGTTGGTCTAGAGGTAAATTGATGTTTTGTTAATTCGTTAGGTCCAGGTTCGATTCCCTTATACCTCATTTTGACATTTTGTTTCATATCCCAAGTTTAGTATATTTTTAATTTCTGTTAAGTATTTAATTAATATTTTTTTATAATTAAATTAGAATATGGTTAGAAATATTTAAATAAAATCAGAATAGAATAATTAGGCAAAATAGTAAATGAGATTAAAATTGCCACAATTTAAGAGTTTTTTTCTCAATATTTATATAAATTATTTTTTTTTCTTATAAAATATCTCCAATAAATTTGTTTATTCACACATTGGTTCCTAACTTGCCCATCCCAAAGCAATTTCTGGCTCCGCCACTGGCAGCACGGGGTAGTCCACTAGTATATATAACAATTTTAGCTTTTGTAACTATGTAAATAATCTAGCATTAAAAATAGCGAACATGACCCGTTGGATTGACCCGAACACGTAACACACACGGGTCTGGGTTGAATATTTCATGACATATAACCCGAAATGACCCGACCTGTAATCGACCCGAACCCGAGATAACCCTATTCAAACCCGACCAACCTGACACTCATCTAGTGGTCACTCATCTAATGGTCAATATATGGATGCTGGTGGGTGGGCGATCTAATAATTTGCCTCACACTACCACAAAGGTGGGTAGGAGATAAAAATGGCCGAAACAGTACTCTTCACCATTGCTTCAAAGCTCCTTCTCACCGCAACTTCACCTTCTTTCACAAAAATCAAGTCGGTCTGGAAAGCAAGGGAGGACCTTGATCAGCTCCGGAAGACGGTTGGAACCATCCGTGCTTACCTCCTTGACGCCGAGAGGCAGCAAGAGAGCTCCGATCTTGTAAAGGATTGGCTTCGGAGGTTCAGGGAGGTAATCTACGAAGCAGACGATTTGTTCGATGAGATCTTCATCGACCATCAGCTCAAGAAGCATATCAAGTGGAACACACTGTTGAGCAAGGTAAACTTCCATAAATTAAATCCGGTTGCTTCTAGTTCTAGCAAGATGATCGCGAAGAGAGTTAAGGATGTTAGCAAGAGCTTAGATCACATCTCTAAGGACATGAACCGGTTTCAATTTGTATCGGATAGCCTTTGTGAGGGCGGTAGAGTTAGTATCAGGGCGGAAACCGGTTCCTTTGTTGATCCGAAAGAGGTCATTGGTCGGGATGGTGACAAGGAAGCACTAACTGGGATGCTTCTCGAGGGCTCCGATGGAGGTGAGAATGTTTCGGTTATCGCTATAACTGGAATCGGAGGAATAGGGAAGACGACTCTTGCTCAACTAGTTTATAATGATGAGGATGTTGGGAGGCATTTTGGAAAGAAGTGGTGGGCATGTATTTCTGATGTTTTTGATGAGAAACAAGTTGCTAGGAAGATCTGGAACTCCATCATTGGCGAAATCCATCATGACTTGTCGATGGATTGGTTGCAGATTCGCATTCGTGAAGCAATTATAGGTAAGAAGTATCTTCTTGTCTTAGACGATGTGTGGGAAGAGGATCATGGAAGGTGGCTTAATCTAAGGAGTTTGTTAAGTTGTGGCGCCAAAGGAAGTTGGATAGTTGTCACTGCTAGGTCTTCATCGGTAGCAAGGGCTACCGATGGGATTAAAACTCATGTATTAGGTGGACTAACCGAGGAGATGTCTTGGCGTCTTTTCAAGAGACTGGCCTTTACGGTAGACCAAGAAGATGATCCGGACTCCATAAGGCTCGGCAAGGAAATCGTGAAGAAGTGTGCAAATGTTCCGCTGGCCATCAAGGCTATAGGCAGCCTTCTGTATACGAAAAACAGTCGAAGAGAGTGGGAATACTTTCGAAGCAATGAACTCTCCAAGATAGTACTCAGTGAAGATCCAATTATGTCTACACTGAAATTGAGCTACAATCACTTGCCATCAAACATGAAGCAGTGCTTTGCTTATTGTTCTCTATTTCCGAAAGATCACCTGATTGAGAAGGATGATTTGATCTACTTTTGGATTGCTCAAGGATATATTGATTCGTCGTGTGAAAAGCAAACACTCGAGGATGTCGGTCATCTATACTTCATGGAATTGTTGAGGAGGTCTTTCTTCAAAGAGGTAACCAAAGGTGATGATGGTGAGATTAGTGGTTGCAAAATGCATGATCTGGTGCACGACTTAGCTCGAGCTATGGCTGGGCAAGAAAGCCTTATGGTGACTAAACAATTTGATCATAGTTCGGATTGCATACGACATGTATCCTTTGATGGCAGTGTACATGATCCATGGACAGCTTTAAAGAGCTTAGACAATGCCAAGCGACTTCGGTCAGTCATAACCATACATGAAACACAAATCCGATTCTCGGCATTTGTTGAGCTTGTAGCGAAATTCAGGTTCTTGCGTTCATTGCGTTTTAGTGGCATGTCGATAGAGAAGATACCAACTTCCCTTGGCGAGCTGAAGCACTTGAGATACCTCAACATTTCACACAACAAACGTATCAAATCGCTTCCATCTTCTATCACAAAGCTTTTGAGTTTAGTAGCACTAGACATCTCTGGTTGTGGGGAGCTCGAGTTATTGCCAGTTGATTTTGCGAAGCTCCTCAATCTAAGGTATTTTAACCTAACCTCTTGTGATAAGCTGAGCCATATGCCTCATGGATTAGGGAAAATGACATCTCTCCAGCGACTAAGCAATTTCGTATTGGGCGAGGGAGGTGCTGATCATGTTAAAACCAGCAACCTTCTCTCCTTGTCTAGGCTGAATCTTCGCGGAAATCTGACTATCAAAATCCTTTACTGGGACAACGACCCAGACCCAAAAAAAGGTATACTACTTGGCCATGAAAACTTGTCTAAGTTGAGGCTTGATTTTGAGGGTGCAAAGATAGGACTAAGTGATGCCGATTCTATGTTACAATGCTTACAACCACCTCCAAGTCTCAAGGCTCTAGAGATATTGCTATATCCGGGTACGAAAATGCCATCATGGGGAATGGATTGTATCCCTTGTTTGCTGCCTAACCTCAGCTATATAGAAATCGGGTATTGTTTACAATGTCGATATCTGCCCTCTTTCGGAGGCCTCCCTTGCCTGGAGATTCTTTGTCTGGATGGTCTCAAGGAGTTGGAGTACATAGAGGAGGAAAAGGAAGCCTCTACCTCTACTTTAGGAGGAGATCACCCATTCTTCCTTTCCTTGAAGAAGCTTCTGTTGCATCAAATGCCTAAATTGTTGGGATGGTCAAGAAAACAGGATTCTTGCACAGATAGAGATACTACTCAACTGCCTACATTCCCTCGTGTTTCGTCTCTCACAATAACCGATTGTTGCAACCTCAAGTCCGTCCCTCGATTCCAGCTTCTCCGAGCACTGCATTTGGACAACATAGACAATGATTTGGTGCAGCTGTTGTTGCTTAACAAGGTAGCATCATCAAGCACCTTGGAGAGTCTAGTGATCTTGAATTGCCAAGAAATGGTGAGCTTGCCAAACCAAGGTTTCACAAAACTTAAGCACTTGGAGGTCTCTTATTGCCCGAAACTGAAGCTCTTGAGCTTGCCGCCTCCCCATCTCAATGCTATAGAGGAGTTGCACATATGGAACTGTGGAGAGTTGGAGTTGTGGAAACAAGAAACAAGGGGCATTGATTGGGATTCGCTCCCGATGCTTCGCCTATTGAGACTAGATCAAGTTCCTGGACCTGATCGCCTTCCTGAGTGCCTTCAACGCCGCTCTGCACTTGGACAGCTAGATATACGATAGAGGCTACCTCGTCGAGCGCCTTCATTGCCTAAGTTATTAGCTTTCTTTCTTGAGTACTAGTTGAGTACTAGTTTCGCGGGATATACTGGGTTGTTGTTGTTGTTGTTGTGGTTGTTGTTGTTGTTGTAATATACACTTCCATTTCATTTACCATATAGAGCATATTGTTGCTGCAGACAGAGAGAGATGCTAGCTTAACCGATTTTCTGAGTATATTTCCACCAACAAGATTCAATAATAATCGAAAGCATTTGCAATGTTTAGGATGACTTGATTTCAAACCTTGTTATGTTGCAACAAATTAGGACGGTTATATGAACCGAATAGTTCAGGTTTGACTCAATAAAAATTCGGCTTGAGCTCATTCATTTACTGAACAAGCTGAGTATGTGCATATTTTTAAGCTTTATTCAATGTTCGGCTGAGCTCAATTTAAGCTTAAATAGCTCGAATTTTGTGAAATTTATAAAATTTTCTTTAAGTTACTATGTCTTAAGCAAATAGGGTTGTTTGATACTTGAAAAAAGCTTGTCTAGAGCTCGTTCATTTACTAAATAAGTACCTTGAGCATAGTTTTAAGCTCGAGTCCAGATCAACTGAATAAGTTTTTAGTTTATAGTTGAGTAATTTCTTGATACAATTAACTTAATTTATTCACAAGTACAATCACATATTCAAGGGCGTATAGGTTGCTTAAAGATTGAAAGCAAACCATATGAGTATTCACTTTCATTTGCCAAACTAGCTTATTAGTTTTATACTCCCTCTGTTAATTAAAATTTGTCGTTTACTATTCATGCACGCTTTTTTAGAATAATAAAAACTATATAAAATATTAACTTTTTTTCATATTTGTTTTTATAAATTCATACTTAGTAGTAATATGTATGGAATTATTAAAAAATAATATCAAAAAAGTTAATATTTTATATAGTTTTTAACACCTCAAAAAGCGTGCATGAATAATAAAACGTCAAGTTTTAATTAACGGAGGGAGTATATAAAACCCACCAAGGAAAAAGACGTCTCCTAGAGAAGTTTGAATCAATGATGTACTCGGTACTCCTCACATAAATGAAGGATTTTTGAAAACCACAAACATGGTCACAATCAACTTGATGAGCAGATTTTCGAAAACCACAGACACTGCCAGAATCAACTCATGGGCGTCCGAGACTTGCGATGCTTACTAATTTGTTTAACATGTTCTGATTTAATGCGTTAACTCATGTGGTGGTGCTTACCAAGGGAAAGGATGTCTCCTGGAATGTGGCAGCTTAAGCTTCTCATATCCAATGTCAAAATCACTTCACTACTTCAACTTTAGCAATCAAAATCTATTACAACAGGCTCAAAAGGAAGCAAACAAACATCTCAATTATCAAGTTCTGTGAAACCTTTCATGGGGAAAAAAATACTCCACTATATAAAATAATTCATAGTGTGCTTTTTTCAAAAACGGGCTTTTCGTTTTCTCGCCGTGTATTTGGTATCTACTGGTACTGTCTGGCCCTTCTTCCTCATTTGATCTTTCTTCCTTATCACCCATTCCCTTCCTTTCACCTTCTTGTTCAGCTTCTGCTTTTTCCTCGGTCTGTTCCTGTCTGATACACTAACCTGGTAAAAGGAGCAAGAAACATGGGATGAGAGCATTGACAGGAAACATACAAAAACCCTAGGGAGAACACCAGTGCCCCTAATAATACCATTTACTAGAAAATCAGGATGATATACACTGCCATATATTTTTTTTTATTTTTTATAAAGATTTCAACAATTCCATTTCCCATCATGAAAAAACAAAAAACTGATGTCAAATAAGGATACCATCCTTTCTGCACTAAAGAAATCTTGTCAATGTGCCATTCAAATTCCAAAGGGGCAACATGTAGAGAAGTACTTGCCTGGTGTTCTTCATCACCGCTGCTATCATCATTCTCGTAACCCTCCTCATCTTCTACTTTAGCTTTTGGTACAGCGGAGGATAGAGAAGGTGGACCACATGTGAGGACGAGGTACTCTTTTCTACTTTTCGAACTGCCATGGATCAGATACAAAAAAATTAGGGAAAACAAATCATCCTTTTGGTTCATCTCACAGTCTCGCGTAATAAACATCTAATGTTAACAAACAAAATAGAAAAAACAATATTGACTGGATCGTCATAATACTCTGTATTTATGAATACTAAAAGAAGAGGCAACAATACAGAAACCAGCTGATATTAATCATTATGATATTGGGAGAAATATTACAGAATTTATAATTAAACAAAAGGATGCATGGAAAAGAGTAAAATCATTTTCACAAGAAGTAAAAGATATGTGTAGCCGTAGCATATCTCATAGCAGAAGGAATATGCACCAGAGAAAACTGGAACGGAAATTTTCAACGTTAAAATACACAGAAGACGGAAAAAATGCAAGATTTCCCTTCCCAGCAAAAGGCTATGTACAACAAATATAAGAGAGAAACAAAAAGCTTCACACTTTTCCTTTCTCATCCAGTAAATAAAAGATATTCATAGTTTAGCAGCAGTACTAAAAATCTTGATAGAATGGTAAATGTTCAGTCATAATTTGAAGTACCCAAAAAAGTTTAAGACTAACGTTAAGATGAAAAACTGATCAGTTTGATACTTTGATGTCTGTATTTATATTGACAAACAAAGCTTTCAATAATCCAAGTACCTGTGAGGGTAATCAACCACCACACCACCAGCAAATCCAGCTTTCATCGCATATTGCAATATGAGCTCACGCTGAGCTAAATTTTCGGGATATACTTGAAGTACTGCTCTAGCACCTCTTGCCAAGCATCTATACAATGATCCAAAGAATGCCCTGCAATTGACAGTAGAGTGACAAAAATTAAAACCACGGTGTCTGCAATTGACAAATATTGACTAAAAAAATGCCATATGTGGATTCAACATACTTAAGTCTCAGTCGGGGCTCATGAGATGACTTGTCAGCATTGCATAACCACTGTTTGACCAAACCACAATTTGGTTTAAAAAATGAGCAATCAAGCTACACACAAATTCTAGAATGATCACTGTCACACAAGAATGTCATATTTTCATTTCAGATATTGAATGAACATGAAGGTTTCGTTTTTCATTAATACATTGACATAATGTGCGAGTACAATGTGAGATTAGAACCATTAATATAAGCATCCATTCTATCAGTCAACTGAAGAAACAGTGTCATCTACATAGGCACATAAAACTCCCTCAATTCTAAAAAGGAAGAACAATGACAAAAGAAACTCAGAAAATTTGTGGACGTAACATAAAGTGTAAAGACAAATAAATGTCCTATACTCGGACAAGAAAGAAAAATAGCATAAAGAAACAGACAAAAACCTGGACAGCAGATATACTGATAGCACCATCAATTACACCAGGTCGCAGTCCTAAGCCCTGCAACATGATATTAGAAATAACAGTTTGTTAGATGCCCATAAAACAGTTCGAATCATGTTGCACTCAAACATCGACTTGAGGCACAGTAACAGATTGCTGAGATAATTGCATAAAACTCCACTTAATATGAATATAGGTGGTACATAGAAAAAAGTACACGTAGATAATTCCAGAATAGATCCAAACTTTTATGCAAAGTACATAACAAAGAATAAATAAATACAATTTGATGAGGATTCAGTTTCTAAGGACATAAACATTGGAAATATTTGCACCATACTCAATAGCTGCTGGCCCATTTAGAATTACAGCTTAGAGAAAACTAATTTATAGGAAAAGAAAAATAGGCTCTCGAGGTCAGAGCTCAGAAATGGTAAAACTCTGGACTTTGTTTTGTCCTCTCTGGATTCATTTTGATTGCTGCTCGTTTGATAACATTAGGTGGAACAGTCAATTCATTTAATTCTCATTGTTTATCCAAGAGTTGGTAAGATAAGTTTTAATTACTTTTGCCAAAAAAAATAGACAAATGTGTCACCAAGCTACGTGACTCTAGGTCACACAGAAGACAGCATGAAAACAAAAGTTGGCACTATTTCACTATTTACAAATTCTCATAATTACATGATAAACATAAAAAGACTACCATTGCAGACCACAGTTGTATACCTGTCCCATGTCTCCAAGAAGAAGATCACCTTCCACCTCCCTCTCTATTGCAACATCTGGAGCATGTAATCAACAGGTCAATTTGATAAATCAATTCAATCAAAAAATGACTTCTAACCCACATCAAACCCATATTCCATCAGGTTTTGGTCCCCACTTGGGAAAATAGGTATAGACAGGTATCAAAAGCCTTGCACACTAAGCTGAGAGAGCCAATGACAATGTCATTCTGCCAATCATGTTTTATACAGAGAATTATAATTTCAGTTACCATACAAAAAGCCCTAGCCAATAATCGTTGTTTATTCAACTTTGTCTTCAACACATAATTAGCATAACACTAATATTAAAAATTATTCTTTGATAAAATTTCCTACTTGTGTCCATTTATGTATTGCCCGGCACAATAAGGGTCATGTAATTTGCTACCAAAAGAGTAAATAAGGTATGAAGCTAGGCAAAGGGAGGAGGAACAAGAAGACTACCCCGCTATCATTCCTTCACTTATTTCGGTTTATAACAACATATATGCAGCCAAAGAAAATTCACTCACCAAGCATTGCTTGTGAAATATCTAGACCAATCCACTGATGATCATTCTCAGATAGTGTCTCGCCACTAAGTCCTGATCCACAACCTAATAAAAAAAAATTGTTATATTAATAATTAACTGTAACAAAAGAGAAATAGTTCAGGTACCAATCTACAATTAGCAATTTTCCTTACATTTGAGCTTTGATGGGCCGACTATAGTTGGTGTATCATAATAAGCTCTAAAATTACAACTCTATAATATCATAAGCTTTTTGCAAGTGAAATGTGTCACATCATGATTAATCCAAAAAATTCACAATTGAACAATATAGAAATCCCACATTCAAAAATAAAATAAAATTTTAAACAAAACAAACCTTTGTAAATATCCACATTTGAAATGTGATCAAATAGAGAAGGATATGAGTATATGACTATGTTTAAACAAATAGCATACCAATGTCAAGGAGCAATCTGGGGACTCCATCGTCCGGCAAAGCAAGAAGCTCCAATGCTCTCTCCGTAAGTTTCGACTATACCAAGTGAAGAATACAAGCGGCACAATAGAAAATTAATTTAATTCAATTTAAAAAATCAGAGACATAAAAGGAAAAGAAATTAAAATTAGAAAATCGATGAATGGTTCAGAAAACCTGGATGTCAATAATTCGTGAAGAAGAAGTGTATTTCCTAGCCTCAGACTCATCATAGAATATCTCAGGTGGGGCTTGCAATTCCGGTCTAGAAGTCATTAGGGCCAGACCTGAGATTTGAAATGGTTGAGGTGAGATGAAAAGGGTGTCCGCTACTATTTTTAATGATAAAAAACGAACACAACTATTAAAAAAGGCATAACTTAGTGGCAGTACATAATAAAGGGATTAAAATCCTCACAGAATAAATCAAATATGCAGAACACATCAAACAAGCAGTAGCAATACAAGCCAAAAATCGAATGAAAGATGCACTTGCAATCGAATGACAGATGCAAAGAGCAACAGCCAAAAATCACAGCCAAGATGAAGCCACGACAGATGCAAAGAAAAATGCGATTTCGCACAAGCCAAAAATCGCAGCTAAGTCAATTAAAAAAAAATCCAAAAATCGCAGCAAACAATGCGATTTCGCAAGCTGTTACAAGAGGTAACCGAGAGAGAAAACAGAGGAGAGGAAAATGTGTTTATTGAATTGAACTGATTGATTTCACATTACATCGAGGAGTCTGTATTTATACAAGCCACTGCTAACTCCCTGTCTGTTATAAAACAATCACCAACTCTAACAAGTAACAACCTTCTAGCAGAAAAAGATGCCGAGTTGGATTGGCGCCTACTAAAGAAAGAGGAGAGAGCGAAAAGCCCTTTAACCCTAGATTTCCAGATTAGGATTGACGTAGATTCCAACAAACCATAGATGAAGCAAAGAAAGAGGAGAGAAGAAGGAGAGGAGCGTACCTGTTGAGCAGAAGGGCGAGCAGAGAGAGCGAGCAGGAGATATCACCCAATACCTGTTGGAATGTGGTTGTTCGAGTCTTATGTAGGCCCGCAGCGTCTTGAATCCACTCCACCGGAACCGGGCCCAGGAAGTGAGAGACAACGGCCGGTGTGGAATCGCAGAGTCGCCGACAGAGGTAGGGGGATGGGTTACTACTGGTTAGGGTTTGGGTTTTTTTTAGGTCTTTTTGGGTAAATTGCATGTATCATCCTAGCCTTTCACCAATATTTCATTTAAGTCTCTAAGCTTTAGTTTGTGCTAATATGTCCTCAGACTTGGGTTTTGGTTTCAAATATAGTCCTTCAGTTAAATTGGGCGTTAATTGCCCGTTAACTTGAGTGTGTGAGTGTGATGTGGCAAGTATTTGTCCAATGTGAATTCCACATCACTAATAGCATTTTTTTCCTTTTATTAAAATTAATGAAACAATAATTTTCTAATTTGGAGAGATTCACCAATAATTATTATTATTATTATTATCTATATCTATAATATAACAAGAAAAGTTGTGTGCAAGCCTCATTAATGTGTATTCAATATCTATTATATTATATAGTGAAAATAATTATCCATTTAACTTAATATATATAACAATAAAAGTTGTGTGCAAGCCTCATTAATGTGTATTCAATATCTATTATATTATATAGTGAAAATAATTATCCATTTAACTTGTGATTCAATAAGGCATTTAGTGTGATTAGGAGTTTCAATCAACCGTAACTCTTAGTGTTGCACTGATTTTAGTGTGATTGAGCGCATGCATTTTGTTAATTCACAAAGTGCCTTTAGAGTTTCACAACATTTATTGCCCAACAGTTTCACAACCTTACAATTCCCACTTTAATTGTTTTGCCCACCCTAATATATATAGGTATCGACGGATTTGAGTTTTTCCGCATCATGGAACGTGTTCGGAGCCGATGAGCCATGATCGGAGGCTGTTTTCCAAAAGTTTTGTTTCAATTCCCTTTTCTATTTATTTTTGCGGATGTTGTTTTTAGGTTTAGGAAGTATTTTTCTATGCTGTTGTGGACTGAGATCGGTTTGTTTTTTTGTTCAAATGTGCAGCCTCCGAGACCGGCAAAAATGTGTGGGATTGTCACTTTCAAGAAGGATGAAAATTTCGGGGAGTGGTACTCGGAGGTATCTCTTGATGCTTAGATCCTATTTTAAGTTAATTGGTGTTTTATATATATGTGTGGGATTGCGTGGGAAGTGACCGTTTGTTGGTTCTGCAGGTTGTTGTGAATTCCGAAATGATTGAGTATTACGGAGTATGATATATCTGGATGCTACATTCTTCGCCCCTGGACCATGAGCATTTGGGAAATCATGCAAGTGAGTATTGGATCGTTTTCTGGTGATGGATTTGGTTGTAATGATTTTATGCAAATTAGCATAGTATTAAAGTATATCCCTGTGGCAGAGCCTAATAGTAAACAATGTGATGAAGGTGCTCTTTAAGTAGACAGTCGAACTATTTTAAGTATTTTGATAATGGTGGAGTGCCTGAATTGTTTATTCTCCTTTTAGATGGAAATATTAATTGGATGGAATATTGCGCTACTTCCCTCTCTTTGTTTCCCTAGGTGTGCTTCAAAAGGAGAAGGATCACATAGAGGGTTTTATAGGTGTGTACCCGAAGCTCCAAGAGGTTTGGTCAGCGCCGCCACTAGGATGGGTTAAGCTCAACATCGACTGAGAGCCTCGAAAGGGAATCCGGGAATGGCTGGTGGAGGTGTGGTGTTTGTCGTAGCAACACGGGGGCTTTCCTCTACGCTTTCAGCTTCAAATGTGGAGTAGCATCAACACTTAAAGCAGAACTTCAAAGGTTATCATTGAATCTGACTCCTCAACACTATGTGGTCGATCTCCTGGGAACCAAACCATATGTTATACATCCGGATGTTCATCTCATTGATGATCGAGTGTCACCGACTGAACGACTGATTGCCTTAGACAGATGGGAGGTGAAGATCATTCAATTCCACCGTACGACAAATGAAGGAGCTGATGCGCTAGCTAGCACGATGGGCATTTTCTTTAAGTACCAATTATGATGAATACTTGGAACTTCTTTTATGTTTACTTTCTTTCATTAGAACCTTTCCCAGTGTTGAACTCCATTAAGTTTTATCTATAATATATAAACCTAGGCTTCGGCTCACTTTGGATCAAAAAGATCAATTTAAAATTTTAATTTATATTTTATTGAATTAAAAAATTAATAGTTATCCTTCATCTTCCCCGTGTTTATTTATTAATTTAACTTATTATGTAGCAGTTACTCTTCTCTTCAAATTCCCGAGTAATAAATTAAAGGAGTTACGAGTTGTTATAAATAAAATTGACCATAAATATAATTGATCTAAGTAAATTTCAATTTAAAAACTACAACAAATTTTCCCTATGAATATATTTTCCATTTTTAATGAATATTTCACAATTGAAGCTATAGAGATACTTTGTCTTATTTTATTATAATCTATGTTAGTTTGATTATGCTTTTTCTTAGCATCCTTTTATTTGTTAGTTCATTTATATTTATTGTCTTTTGGTATTACAGCACAACTATTTACTAAAGAATTTTGTTTTACTTTGTTGGAGTTTGATTATGCATTTTTTCATCATACCAATATATATACTTTTATTTATAATAATTACATGTTATTTACATAATTATAAAAACTAAACAGATTACAACCTCCACCGCTAAGCCATGTAGCAAAATTAGTTGTTTAAGTTTTCTTTTAAAAAATTTAAGAGTTTAATCATCTAGCTAATATCTCTGTATTATTTTTATTAGAGTTTAAGGTATGTTTCATTAAGAGTTTAATAATCGAATATATTTTTATTATTTTTATTTAGAGTCTAGGGTATATGTGTTTCATTAAGCTGATCTTTTATTAAAAAAATGTATGAGTTAATTCATACTTATTTTTATTTTTTCTAGGTTTTGATACCATTTGGAGTAAGCAATGTGAATATGATGAATACGAGAATCTAACCCCTAACAATTACAACAAAAATACACACAAGTATTTGATCTTATTTTCGTTAATAAGAACCAAACATATATAACTTTAATATGTTAAGATTCAATTTTATTGAACCATGCCCCGTGTGTAGCACGGGTATGCTCACTAGTTATTATTATGATCATAACCATGCGTTAAAAGGAAAAGATATCATGTACTAAACAGAAATTGTGTAATTAATTTGATCACAAATACACGAGTTATATCTTTATATCTCCATAACTCCATTGACTACTCCTAAAATCAAATCTTTATAGATAATAATTTGACTTTTAATAAGTTAGGCTTATATTTTATTCGTAACTAGCTTTCATATTATCAATTGAACAATTTTATTTTATTTTTGAAAAAGAAAAGATAAACTTTCAATTATCTAAAAATTATTTTAATAATTTACTTTTATTTTTTCATCCATCCAATTTCCTACCTCTAATATCCGCAGAATTACTTTACTATCAATAATTTTATTAATTTACGCTTTTAAAATTTAACTCATCGAAATTCGAATTATGGGATTTTCTAGGAGCAAATTTTTTGCTTTTTTTTAACAAAGCATACTATAGTAATATTTAAATCGGAGAAATTAAATACACCTCAAATCTTGCACATCGGAATGAATGTGCAGGTTGAAGTGAGTTAATTAATTTTTTTAGCGTGCTAATTAATTGGAAAGGCAGTGAAATTGACATGCATTTTGATAGGGATTTGCGGTGTATCTAACAACACCCTAAATTCAGGGTTTTCTTTTCAAATGAGCATCCACCAATCAATTAAGTTCTTTTAAAGAAACATCATAAGAATTAAAGTTGGTAATTATACAAAATCATTTTCAATAATGTGAACTAAAATTAAAGTTGGTGCGTGGCTCTTGTTGGTTGGGTTTGTCACAAAAGTGGGTTCCTCGTCATAAGAAATAATACTCCTTACATTCAGTAAAGGATGTCATTTTACTTTCCAGTACATTTTTAGGAAGTTAAAAAGTAAAAACTAGTATAAAAGATCATTTTTCATAATTTCATAATATAGTTGATATAATTATGTTATTAAAAATAATTGAAAAATAATAAATGAGACAATCAGTTATAATTAACTACGCTGCCGCGCAAGAGCGCGGGTAGTAATACTAGTAAAAATAAAAATCCATGAGGTAAGGTGGGTTTAGATTTGTTTGTGGTGGGCTTGTCATTGTTGATTTGGTTGTATTTCGATTCTTTCATAACGGTTTTCCCGTTGCCGTTCTTTTGATCTCTTGTCTCACTGGACATTTCGGTGAGTCGAATTCTTTCCGGTTAAAAAAAAAACAAATGTTTTAAATATTTCACGATGTAACCTTATATTTTGTAATTTTTTGCATCACTCACTTTTTGGTTTTTGGACAAAATTGTTAATTTTAAATTTTTTGGACAAAATACTTTAAATTTTAACATTTGTATGAAAAGAATCAAGGTTGAAGAAGATGTTGAAAAGAAATCTGGTTCATCGCCTACAGTTTCATCCTCACACTTTATCCACTGCCACCTTCATCTTCAATGACCCCTGCGACGTCACCAAGCCACCTTCTCCATCGCCAGTCCACCATCAACTTTCACTTCTCTCTTCTTATCGTCCTTCTCATCTAGATCTGAAAGGGGATAAAAATATGAAATTGAACCCTATATCTGGAATTCGAGTTGGTATTGTTTGAATTGGGCATGGAGAACGATGATTTTGAATAAAATTCGAGTTGGTATTGTTTGAATTGGGCATGGAGAACGATGATTTTGAATAAATGGACTAAAAATCTATCAAAGCCCCATCTTGATTGGTTGAAGAAGGGATTCGATTTCTCTCCAAGCCCCTGCCCCTCTACCACCTCTACAACTAATTTCACTCCATGCACCCCACCCCATATCTGCCTCCAAATCATCGTCTCAAAATGTGTCATCACCGATGGCTCCAATCCCCTTTAAAATTGGCGGTGGAGTTGGTCGCAACGGTGTTGGTGCCGGAGGCCGTTGTGGAAGTGCAGGTAGAAAAGAGGGAGATTGTAAAAGAGGGGAGTGTGGTTTTGATGGTGGTGGGTTTGTCGAGGGAGAGGATTAATGAAGGTGAATATGAGATGTATAAGGAGTCGCGACAGTGACATGAGACATGGTGGGGAGGAGGAGTTGCTAGTCATGGTGGAGGAGATAAACCTCTTCTTCAACCTTATTATTTCCATATAAATGTTAAAATTTAAACTATTTCACTCAAAAAGTTTTAAAATTAACAATTTTGCCCAAAAATCAGAAAATGGGTGTGATGCAAAAAAATTACAAAGTACAGGGTTATCTTGCGAAATATTTGAAATATTTGTTTACCACACGAATTACACTAAATCTTAGGATTACTTCGCGAAATTTCTGGAAAAAAAAGAAGAAGAAAAAGACCAAACCATGACGGTTTTTTGTTGGCCACATTTTCCACAAGATATCATTTTCCTATGTTTATGCTCTGTTCTTCGATAGTGAGACGCCGTGAAAGTATACAAACGTCTGTGTTCTCATTATTCGTAGTATATCTAGTCTTCCTCAACATCTTCGTATGCCGTGTTTTTCGTTGTTATGCTCAGTTAGGATCTAGACCATTGGATTTTGTTATCTTTTTCTTTTGTTTGCTTCTACCATGACGATTAGTCCGTCTGTTGATTATCTTGGTCTCTCGATTTAGATTACACGGGTGATGTTATGCATTTCAAATCCTTACCTTGTTAAAAAAAACGAAGAATTAAACCGAACCCCGAAATTCTAAAAGTTATAACTAGACCCCGAAATTATAAAATTAAATTGATCAGGATAGACTCTACTGGAATGGAGCAAGAACGGTTGGTTCTCTATAAAATCAGCCATCGACATACTCCATTATGCAAAATAGCATACCCGTTCAAACCTAAGCTGGATTTGGAAACTAGAGACGCTCCCTAAAATTAAGGAATTTCTTTGGCACATATTAATAAATGGCATCCCAACGTCCGTAAAGTTCGTTAACCATGGAGTGGGTGTCCCCACAAATTGTCCACTTTGCGACTCCAATCACGAAGACTTGTGACACCTCCTTCTACAATGTCCAATCACAAAAGCGACTGTGCAAATAATGGACCATAAACTATCATCTAGACTCCGAACAATACAATCGCAACCTCAAAACATCACAGATATGATGTGCATCACTATAAAATCCTTGGGAAAACAAAACTTCACCAAGCTTGCAACTATATGGTGGGGTGTTTGGTATTTCAAGAACAAAGCTCTTTTTGACAATATAAAACCTGAATTGAGAACCACAATTGTTTATACAAATGAACAAATCTATAACTGGAATAAGCCTCAATTGATAGATGAAGACTTTACACAAAAAAAAAAGCAATGATCTGCGCATAAAACACCATCCTAAAACTAAATGGATTAAACCACCCCTAACTATCATAAGCTCAATTTTAACGAAACATTTTTTGCAACAAACAAAGGCACCTATGACTTCATCATCATGGACCAGTTGGGAAACCCTATCTGTTATGGGGATGGTTCTTTCCCATTGAACTTTGTAATTAATGCTGAAGGTTATGGACTATGGACTGCTATCCATGCTGCCTTGAATCTACACATCACCCATTTATTCATAGAATGAGATAATCTCTCAATTATAAAGTGCCTTAAAGGTATTTGGTCTCCCCCCGAGAAAGTAGAAATGATAAGAATGATAATTTCCGATCTAAATATTTCTCTGCATCATTTTGCCTCAGCCCATATTCGCCACATTTACAGGGAATCCAATAGGGTTGTTGACTATCTGACGCGCCTCAATCATGTCTTCTTGGGTCCGTCTATCCCCGATGACTCGGAGCTTGTTAATCTCATCCGTTGAGATGCTCTTGGCTAGATTAGACGTTTCCCCACTGAGCCAAAATTTTCCCGTTTTAAAAAAAAACTATGATGTTATCCAAATGAAATTAAGAGTAAAAAGATCATAAGCATTGGTGGTAGATGCAACATTTCGACAAAATAGATTTGACGAAGTTTAAAGCACTAGTTGTTTGGCAAATGGGTTCGTCTATCGAGGCTACATTTTCGGTTAAGGGATACTGACATTCTTTTTCAACTTCTCTTGGTTGTTTAAGCTATTGTACGAGTCATGTTTGGGCGGGGTTGAGGTTGTGTGTTTCAAACAACTTTGGTTTTAGGATGCTATTCCCTAGAGCCTTGTCTTTCACTTCACACAAGATTCCTCATTTACTTGCCTACCGATGGTGTTACTACTGTAGTGCTTGTAACACCCCTTCTTAATACATTGAAGAGATGTTGCAGCGCCAGCAATTACGCAGACTTTAATGTCTTTGTAACTGCCTTAGGCTTATAGGGACATGCAACCATGCTCTCATAAACAAGATGATAACATACAAATATTAAATAAGCGGAAGACTTAAATATAAAATAATGTTCTAAAATAAAATAAGTTACCCAAACAAAGGGGTCCAAATACAATAACTGAAACAATGAAATAGTAGGAGCGGAATGAATAAAATAAATCTCATAAATTCTAAAAGTTTGTACCTTAATTCAAAAACACAATAAAACTGAAAACAATGAAATGATTTATTCTTCAGCGCCTCAAGACCGTTTACTTAAACCTGTGGATCGACGGCTGAGGTGTAGTATGCAGACTAGGGACCCCAACCGTCCAAAGGAGAAAAATAGGACGGTTAGTCTTATTACGACTAGCAAGTAGCAGAAAGTAAAAATGTTCAAGACTCCGTCTACCACCCATTGACCATAAAAGGGTATTGGTGATTGTAGACTAAAATATGAATTAGGAGTAAATATTTATGTGGAACCTGACTTGTTTGATTAATATAAAATAAAATAACCAGATGATCCAAAAGGACCGAGTGTTTGAATGAGATGCGGATCCGGAGATCCTAGGGAATCATATTCCGAGTACGGAAAGAATATGATATAACGTCACTAAAAGTGGGTCACCTATTAGTAAGTAATGTACAACGCAATAATAGTAATAACATAGTATACACAACATTATCGTTTACTTAGGACAAGTGATACCGGCCTCGGCCGCATATACTGGGCGGACGACCTACTACCCTACCCTTAGGTAGATGTACCCATTCGAGAGATTTGCAATTTCGAAGGGGCATCTCATGAGACGTTTATAGAGCAAGGTATAACCGAACCTTGACCTGACTTTACCCTTTTCCATTATTTAAGACACATCATAATAACAATAATAATAACAACAACAACAATAATAATAACACAACTCGTATAAGTACCAATCCACACATACATCCTAGGTGACCACAAAAAAACATAATGTACACTTTAGATCTATAAAGTGCACGAAATAATATAGCTGACAAGCATGGATATTCAAAACCAATAATATACCATACTTGACTAGCATGAAGGAACAAAATGGACAAATCATGCTTTTTAGGAAGTTCGGACATCTAATATAATTTTCTCAAACCATGGGTCAAATTATAATTACCCGAGTTGACATGCTATGTGAGATTAAGGAATTAATAAATAGCAACAAACTGAACTAACTTGCATATTTACCACAAACTCATAGCATGGAACTTATAAAGGACACAAAAAAAACAATAATTGCGAAAAAGGCACGAAATTTGCAGAAATGCACTGATTGAACCAAACTACTTGCCTTAATCCGACGAAATGCTTATTTGGTTGAGAAAAATGATTTGACAAAGGACCTGAGATTTTACAGAATTAAATAGGGTATTAGTAACTTTTCAGAAATTACGAAAACGACACCGTAACTTTTAAAAAGTACAAAACTTACCCTTGCTTTTCCAAAAGCCAACCCGATTCTGTACTCACAAAATCTCAGGGGCTAAACAGGCTGTAAACTGTTCCAAAACAGTAGGTAGGTTAGGTTAGACATCGCATACTTATTCGAAACTCGACAAATTGCGATGAATAGAGCGGATCTTACCCAAACGGGACTCGAAAACGTCCAAGTTTCGAGCTTATGAACCCTTGGATATGGTATGAATCTGAAAGGAACAATTTTGGTCAGATAACAGCCCTTGGATTGAAGGAAAGAAAGAAAAACGAACATAAATCACGTTTTTCTGAACTACAGAAACACTGCTCACCAGTCAAGTTCGAGGCTGTGATGTGATCGCCTCAAAGAAGGTATGAAGGAAAGAACAGAGGGGTTCGACAGAGGGTGTTGCAAGCTTTCTGATGCAGTCGGCTTCGCTGGCTTTGGACTACGGTTATGGTAGTGGCAAAGCCCGAAAGTAGACTTGTCGAACACTGTTCTGCAGCAACTTCCGACGCCGATTTGGACGTCTTTCCGGTGAGCTGCTGCGTCGGGGCTTGCACGGTGGTTTCCTGGGTGTTGGAGAAGACCAGTGGTGTCGGCCTTCAGCCCTGGTGTCGCCGGAATCGCGGTCGAGAGTGATCGGAGATAGTTGGTGGACTGTGCTCTTCGGTTGCTGTTTGGGGGGTTTGTAGAGAATGAATTGGGAAGAGTTCCGGTAAGAGGATTAAATGGAATAGAAGTCTGCAGCTTTCTCTTCAATTTGATCTAATTCGAATTCCCTAAAGATAGAGATTTGAGGTTGAAAGCTTTGGCTAAAAATTGTTAGTTGTCCGCCGGTTAAAGATAGAATTTTTGTTAAAGAAAATCAGATTCCTTCACTTCCCCCGAGTACAGATTTGCTGGGCTGGCTCGGCTGTAGAGTTGCTGTTGTGAGACCGGCCCACTTGACACACACGCATATATATACTTAGTATATATTTATATCTACCCGTATATCTTTATATTATACCTATAAATATACTTAGCACGTATATTTATACCTAAATATATAACTAGTTACCCCCTAATTTACCTATAAATAATATATAAATATTATTTGTAAAACCTTAATTTATTTAAATAATTTAAATAAATTAATTTCCCACATTTCACATTATAATATGTGAAATAATTATCTTACGAACTTAACACATTAGGAAGAAAGAAATAATTCCGACTTTTATTTAATTAAATTCTAAAATTAAATAAACGGAAATACGAGGGTATTTCAGTGCTTGACTTCCCACATCTTTGTCATTGCTAGGAGAATCATTCTCAATTTGAAGCTTCATTGATGTTGTCGCCTTCTTTCTGCCTTGATATATAGTATTATGAGGGACAGTCTCGATCCCGTCCCGTCCCGTCCCGTGAGGGATAAGACCTGACGGGATTTGAAAAAAATAAATTCAATCTCGTCCCGCAAAAAAATATGCGAAACGGGACGCGAGATTACCTCAATCCCGTCGCGTCGCGTCTCATGCCCACCCCTAATTTTATCTCTCGTTTGAGGGTTTTCCGTCTACTGAGTTTTCTCTCGACCTCCCGATTTATCGGGCAAACCGATGTCTGGGATTTCAAAATCTTACATTTGTAAAAAAAAAAAAAAATTATAATCTAGAAGTATGAGGTGCTCTTAATTACCTTGTTAGGTTGCCAAAACAGCTTGAATTAATACCACTAAAAATTCAAGTATGATTATATTGCAAAATTGAATGAACTCTATTATACAATTTATATCCGGTTTTAAAAAAAATTCGTTAAAAACAAAATCTAATTCGCCTTGCTATTAGAACAGTTTGATATCTCCAAATGCACGATACTTACCCCGATCTTCGATGTCGGCAAAGGTACAACTCACACTGGCTTCCAAAGCTGATAAAAGTGGTGGTAAGTAATTTCCAACGGTATTAAGATTGGAATTTCTAACACTTTTGACGGTTGGAGATAAGTTTCCATCACTTTTGATTATTGAAAAAATTTCCAACATAATGAGGGTCATATCGACTGTAGCAGTAGGATCGATTCAACAGCAGAAGACTCAAAGAGATAGATCGAAGATTGAGTTCGGAGTCGAGCAATGAAATAGATCTAAGTGAGCTAGTTTTGTAGAAAGTAAAGAGCGAGAGGATTTGTTTACGCAGTTCGGTCAAAGACCTACATCTGCGGGACCTCAAGAGTCAGGCCCAATCCATTAGATAATAAGGAATTACAAGTAAAGGGCAAGGAGTAGAGGCAAACAATCATAAGCGAGCATACAATCCGCAATAACACTCAACAAACCCTAAAGGAAAGAAAGAGAAACTCCATTTCCAAACGACGAAGTCTTCAAAGAGGAGCTCTGAAGATGAAGATTCACTTCTGCTTCTTCTTCTACACCTATCGAGGTCACGAATCTACCAGAAGCTTAGACGTCGCACCAAGAGGAACTCGGATTCGAAGCCAAGCAGTAGAAACCCTAGCAGAGGAGAAGCGCCGCTCTCATTTTCATGGAAAGAGAGTGTAAAGTGTGAGCCTTAGCTAGGGTTAGCCCGGAAAGGGAGTATATATAATACAACCGTCAGAGCCAAAACGCAACGTCCACAATTAGGGCAAGAAGAGTCCAAGAAATGAAAAGGAGCCGTTGGGGTTCTTGAGGCTAGGCCAGTACATGGACTTCATCCATTGGGTCTACACGGATCCACTGGGCCCTTTAGAGTTTGGATTTGATCCAAACTCATAAAGACCATAAAAAAGGATTCGGTTACCCTTTGATTTATAACCCAAAGTATGGATCTGCATGTTATATGAACAGATAATGTACAAGCTATTTAACTTATGAAAGTATACCAATCTAGATCGACGCTGAATGTTTGTGTCAAAAAAAGGTATACTCGACACCAAACATCGGTGACAAAAGAGTCGGAGGTGACTTGCTAGCAACACACTGAGGTGACTTGTTGATAAGGATACTATGCTGGAGCCTTACTAATACCGGATGTCAATAATAGTTCAAGCTTCATCGCCACTAGCATATGAAGTCGGTATATCTACGATTCAAATGGCGAAAAAATGACTGTCCCTGCACAACTCCCAAATCCAATCTAATTGAGTAGAAAGTAGAAACCTGATCTAATCAACGTATCCTAAGTCAACCCGACCCGAGTTACATCCAAATGTCCAATGATCCAAACCCGAAACGATCGACCCAATTGCGAGGTCTTTGGCAAAGGGAAAACACCCAACTGTGGTGTGATAGCAAAGAGTACACAAATACACAACAATCAAATTGGACGCACGTTGCGCGCACCCGTCCCCCAAACGAAACTAGAAACCCTAGCAGTCCAGAAGATGACAATGGAGGTCGAGGCTGAGGAGAGCACTAGTGCTGTCCCAGAGAACGTCTCCGATTCGGTGAAGAGGACACTGATCAATGTCCAAGAGATAAGCTCCAATTTCAACGAGTTCCTCCCACTCTGTGACCCTGAGGTTCTCGCCGAACTCTCACCTCTCCAACGCGCCAAGTCTCTTCTCGTCCTCTCCAGACTCACCACCGGCCTCTTTGCTTGTAATTCCTCTCTCTGTCCTTCTAATATGTTTAAAAAAAATTTATTTCTGTATTGAATTCTAAATTTGTTTTCTTGCGTGCAGTGAAGTTGAGATGCGCCGGGATTCGACCTGATGACCATCGAGTTAAGGGAGAAATGGTATGTTCCAATTTTCATTATGAACGCGTTGGTGCTTTCATGATTTTGTGTTTGTATCTTTCAGCTCAATTTTATCGTATGATTTTTTGAACATTGGTTTGGGGTTGCTAGGGATTGAGGAAATTGTTATTCTGATTGTAATTTATTTTGTTCTGTTTATAGGAAAGAATAAGTCTTTATCAGGAGAAACTGGAGCGCCATGTAAGATTGAGTAAAGGTAGATGCTGTACAATTTAATGTCTCTTAACCCCTCTTTTTTTCTCCTCCTTAGGAAGATTTTTAATATCAGTTTTTTTTTTTTTTGATTGAGTTTGTTTATGGACATTAAGGTTCTGTTTTCTGATCATCCTTCTTGTAGCTCCTCTGCGGCCTACTACTAAATTGAACTTTCAGGCAGCTACCCGTGTTATTCAACACTCTTTGCCTGATCTTAGTGTTGGTAGGTGGTCAATTAATACTAGTTTGTGTAACCTATGTTTAATTTGATCCTTTTTTTGTTGTTGTTGGTAATTTGTATTCTTCCTTCCTTTTAATCTATTTAGAACAGAGGCAGAGTTTCAAGGATCTCAGTAGAAATGAAAGCAGAAGAATAAGTTACGTCGACAGAAATATGCAAAAGAAAAGGAAATATGAATTTCCTGAGAAAAGCGATAAGCAATCTGTTCGAGCTGCTGCACAAGATTTTCTTGAAAAAGCAGCTCGTGAGCTTCTTGGTGACAAGCAAGAAGGCCTTAAGGGGCCTATAGCCCCTATACTAATTGAAGATTCATCGGACGAGGAAGAATTAGAGGAAGAAAAAGAAGTGGAAGTAGAAGAAGAGGAGGAAGAAGAAACAAGTGAAGAAGAGGATGTAATGGATCATGCTGCTTCTACATCTGCTTCTGCACCAATAGTGATTGATAGCTCAGACGAAAATTGACCTCCATTTTCTCATTTGGTGGAACTCATGGTAGGCATATATCCCTTGTCCTTGAGTATTTATAAGTTGGAAACTCTTGACTTCTTCTTTCCAGGCTGAACTGTATAACATGCTAGGAGTGGTTCTTGATGTCTTGTGTTTATAATTCTGTTCATACTAGAATAGATACCATCATTATAAAAGCGATATTGTTTAAGATAGTGGATGGCTGGATGCCCTCATTATAAAAGCTATTTTGTTTAATGTTTTAGTTTGGGGCTAGGGGTATCCAATTTGTGATCTATGTAAGTGTGTTTGGATTTATTCGCTATCTAATTCGAAAGCAAGTAGTTACTTAAATATCAAGCGATTCCTTGATTCATGCATCAATATTTCAGCTATGCAAGTAGTTTATATTTATCTTAAAGAAAGTAGTGGCCCTTTTACTTTTCAATCACAATTATTCTCTACGAGATCACTATAAACATACAAGTCCAAGTAAAAGCATTATTACTCTTATGTTTATCTGGGTGCACCATGGTAGGTAGCTCAAAGTTCTCAAACAGGGTTTAGCCATGTAGTTCTTGAACATGACTTTTCATTATTGATAATGTTGCACATTATTGGACATTTCTGTTGATTCTGCTACTGATACATTTTCTTAGTATTATAGTCTTTGAAATTATTCAGCATTAAAAGAAAATTTACTAGTTGAGTTAAGAATTTTACATTTTTGTGAATGTTTAGTTCGAATAATGCAAACAAGTGGAATTTTGTGTCTACAGTACCTGTAGATAAGGTGTTGTCAGGCGATACTTCTTTTAGGCATTAGAGGGAGATAGTCAATGTTTCCCCAATTTGGCATACAATTATCTATCTCCCTGTTAACTTTTGCTTGCTTCGTTTGCATGTGAACTTATAAGGCAACCGAAGGGTACAAGCAATAAACATAGATCATGTATTCCCGGGTTTACTTCTGGAAGCTGTTTTTTCTCCTATTCTTGCCTCCCATGGTGAGTAAACATTCATAGGGAAAAAGTTCTCATAAAACTGATAGACCTTCTTAATTTTTGGTCATCAAAACATCCCATAGACCCACCAAAGCATAAAAGAAAGGATATAACCTATTAAATCCTAGTTCCAGCCCCATCAAGTTGCATGTTACTCATCAGTGCCTTAACACTAAGCGCCTTTTAGAATATGACAATTGAAGAACATGTGTTGGGCCCTTGCCTCGAGATACAAGGGAACTAGTATTTTCATTATCCTACCTCATTTATCGTACCTCATTTTTCATAGTTACTATTAACCTGCAATCCAGGTTCATTGTAGCACAAAGAGGACCTTAAAGTGTAATCCCATTCTACACACCCTCGCATACTACACTACCTTTTATTTCTGACTTAATCATACACAAGTTGATATTGATAGACTAGTTTTTGAATGAGGCGTCAGTGTTAACCAGATTGCAGAATCTGTGATTAGAACATTCCTTGCCAATAGAATCCCATTCAACTTACCCCAGCATGCTACTTTTTACCCTTTAATTCTGACTTGATCATAAACAGGTTGTTATAGAGAAGATGTTTGGACAAAGCTTCTCTAAGCATTCGAAAACTAGAGTGCCGAATCTGTTTGATTAGAAGATCCCTTTCCCCTAGAATCATCCTCTTACACCGCACCTGAATTTATAGCTGATATTTGCCTGATGGTTAGCTCAAATTTCCTTATAGTGGTTGTTTATTTTAGGGGCCAAAATCCAATGGCTGTTGCTTAAACGACAGAATACATCTACCTCCAGATAAATGAACTGCCCTTTTCCCTTTGGGCAAAAGCTATTGAAAACGCTCTCTTTCCTCATCTCCCAAAAACGGATAATAGGTGAGAAAGGACCAAAACACAAGCTCCAAAGAAAAGTGATCTAAGTCTGGGAATATTATAAAATGTGTACTTAGATGCAAGCTTCACTGATTTTATTGCAGTTCCTTGTATATGTACATTATTATTTCATTTGGGTATCTTATGCATAGTTTCTCCCATATACGGTGTTGATGTTTGGGAATTCTTATCCACCTATTATGGCCTTTCTGAACAAGTGTATAAAATAATCTGTCTCATCGTTTTATGTTCATGTGCTCCTTACTTGCAATTTTGCTCAGCACTTGAACTTAAATTTAGAATGTAAGCAGCTGTTATGAGTTTGCCTTACTCAAGTTTGCCTCTTCTTTTTTCATGCTGGAGATGTGCTTAGTATGATGTTGAATTTGATCAATGTTCAATGCTCATTATGAACATGTAGATATATTACGAGTTTATGAGCATTTGACCCATTTCTTAGGTATATTGCATATTACATGCTATGCTAGTTGTCATTTAAGCTGGTGTTAATTGTATTTAGCTCTAGATATTCCCTTGCATTGTCCATTATAATGAAATCTGTAAATGGTTTTGTTTCTTGATTGCTTCTTTCATGAAGTTGAGTGGAATCCCTTAGTTTTTCCTTTTGACATATCAGGTTTTGCAGCCAGTGACACAAATATGTTGCCATGTGAGACTGAGGATGCTGTAGATGAACTGAGGCAGTAGGGACAAGATGACTTCGGGCGTCGAGTAAGAAGAATCTGTTGCGGCTTGCCCTATCGATAGGACTTGCTTCATGGATATCATGTGATAGAGGGTGAAGTAGGCCTGTTCGTCCTCTCATTTTCAGCTGAGTAAGGTGGGTCTTTGTTGCTTTATGAATATCAAGAATAGACTTTGTTCTATGCTTGCTTTATGAAGAGATGGAATTATATATCTTTGATTCTTTGGCAATTTTGAACAGATTATTAAGGGCCCGTTGGATATAAAATCAGTATTGGTAGTTTAGCCCATTAGGTAGGGGTATGATACAAGGTCTAGGGAGTCTAGATATATGCACCCTTTCCCCCGACTAAGTCTAGAGGATGTTTCCAAATGACCCAAAAAAGACCCATAGGTAACAAAATAATAAAATAAAATAAAATAAAAAGTGATAAGCGATAGGTAGGGCCCGTAGGGGTATGGACGTATGGTATGTGTATGAAATAGTTTCAGTTGATGTTTAGATACAATTTTAGTAGGAAACAAGTTTTTTTTTTCCCAACACATCCACCCCCAAGTCCACATTTGCCTCAGTCATGTCCGGGTATGGCTCATGCCCACCCATTTTGGTCATGTATCAAGTTTTGGTATGAAACCATTCCTCATATTCCTCATAGTCATATCCATACTTGCACCGTTTCAAATGCACTATAACGGATTACTTGTCCACATATTCGGATCTAGATCCCTATTGGCCAAGTAGTCCGATGTTTGATTGTAAATTGCCTCTTGCTTGTTGTCCTAAGCGCATAGGTTAAAGGCTAAATTTAAAATTCTTTTCATAATTTAACTCATTTTAACCATATTTTTAATGCCTTTTCTTGAGTTTAAGCATAATTTTTTTTCCCAATATGGGTTGTTTATTCCATGCTTTTAGAAAATAGTTTAGAAAGACCGAAAATAAAAAAAAATGTTCTACTAGAAGTGAAAACTTGATACTGTAGTTTTTTTTTGTTAGTATTTAGATCCGACCGTATATATAATGGTATTGGTAGGTTGAAAGCTTGAACTCTCTCGTGCTGTCTAATTTGTTACCATCTATTATTATCACAAATTTAACTTGTTTACAAAGAGGACATTCAATTACAAATGGATCTATATTAGCATGGTCAAAATCTCACCAAATATACTATGACAGGCATAGTTTTTAAAGTTGTGGAAAGACAGTGTGGTCACTGTTTCATAAACCATGAGAAGTTGCAACCTTGAAAAAGCCGAAAGGGTAAATGGGCGACTAGGATTATGTTGCAGACCCAAAAATATTGAAAATGTAAATGAGTTCCCATGGTTTGTGAAATCGTGGCCGATTGATATTCCCGAATTGGACCCAAGATTTGCAGATTTGGGGGGTTTGTACTTGGGACAAGATTTTTATGGTTTGTGCAACCGTAACCAGCTAAATATCTGACAACTTCTAAAAATCATCATCACTGCAAATCTGTGTTAATAGTTGGAGTACCATATCTTTAATTAACTAGATTTGACATTTAGTTAATAATAGATCCTCAAATTCGGTAGTCCATTCATTACTGTAACATAGAAAAATGGCACTTTGAGTGTGACTAGTAGGTGAACAACAAAAAATGCAGTCCCACAACAAGTCACTCTCACCCTGACACCCTCTACAATTACAGGCAAAACACCACCAATCATACAAGCTTTTGGCTCTGAGGACGACACGATTTCGAATTAACCCGAAGGGAGATAAATTAGTAAGAGATTTTCGTCTCTAATCGGGTGTTTAATTGAAATGTCCTTTATTGCACAATCAACTCGAGAGGCCCCTTTCGGAATTTGAGTGGTCCAGGCTACACCTTCAATAATCACTAGCCAACAACACAACACTTATGCAACAACAACAAGATGAAAAACATGGTTTCACAAGTACAAACAAGAACAACAACCCAGTATATCCCGCGATTAAGCAGGTTTGGGGGTCAGGATGTACACACTCTTTTCCGAACAAGTCGAGAGAGTGTTTCCGATAGACCCAGAACAACAGGAAACATGAACCACATGGTTTCACAAGTACATAGACAAAAAAAAATCCGATCTTCGGTAGAAGAGTTAGTCGAGTGACCGATCTTCGAGCTTAGAGCAACACTCGAGTAGTAATTGGACCATACGTTTCGGACTAGTCATAAAAATCTTTACCACGCATATGCCATAGGGTCATAATGGTTTGTGAGATAGCAATAGAGGTGGCAATATATTCATGTTTGAGTTGTTTTTGGTTTTGCCTATTTTGATTGTCATTAACAATTTGGGTAGAGTAGTGATTTGATAGGGTTAATTCGAGTTTCAATTACTTCAGACTTAAGTATTTTGGGTTTCAGTCGTTTCGAGTTTCAGATAGTTTGGACTGGGTGTAATATGCCTCAAGTTTTCGTTTTTTTTTTTCCGGGTTTCGATATGTTTCGGGTTAGTTCTATTTTGGATTTTGGTTGTTTCAGGTCGGGTGTTTTTCAAGTTCGGGTATGATTTGGGTTGGTTCTGTTTAGGGTCTGGGTAACTTGGGTTAGGATAGATTGTGTTGAATTTAGGTTTCTGGTTGGGTCAGGTGTTGCCAGCTCTAGATAGTACTTAAATACTCATGGTTTACACGAAAGGAGAAGTGGTTACAAATTCGTCTTCGTGGACAAAAACATGTACAAATAATATGTGAGCCAGACTGGTAGGTCTGTCCATTAGCACAGCTAATGGGGAAACAAAAAAGGACCATACATTCATCACCAACAAGCATGGAATCATATCCCTCACACATAAACTAAAAGTCTAAAACCCAAAAAAACAAAAATGGTTTACAAAACAACCAATCTACTCCTCTCCATCGCAGTCCTCTCCTCATTGTCATCCCTGTGCCAGAGCATCCCGAGCGAGTTCTCAATCACGGGCTATGACCCGGAGGACTTGGCATCGGATGAGAGGCTTGGCCAGCTCTTCCAGCAGTGGAGGGAGAGCCACCGAAAGGCGTACGAGAATGGCGAGGAGGAGGCGAAGAGGTTCGCCATCTTCAAGACCAACTTGAAGTATGTAATTGAGAAGAACTCGGCGAAGAGCTCAGCTGCAGGACACACTGTGGGGCTCAACAGGTTTGCGGATATGAGCAACGACGAGTTCCGGATGAAGTACTTATCCAAGGTGAAGAAGCCGCCTCAAAAGAGCTCTAATCAGCTGCATAGGCTCATGGGGAGGCAAGGATTCGCGTCGTGTGACGCTCCTTCGTCGTTGGATTGGCGGAAGAAAGGCGCCGTCACAGGCGTCAAGGATCAAGGAGATTGTGGTATGTTTGTATAACAAAAATCCCATTTCCTTTGCTTGATTCTTAATCGTCTGACAGTTAAGAATCAAGCAAAGGATATAACTTATCTTACGCTGCGGTTGTGACACAGGAAGTTGCTGGTCATTCTCGTCGACTGGGGCCATGGAAGGAGTCAATGCCATCTCCACAGGAGAGCTCATTAGTCTCTCAGAGCAAGAGCTCGTTGACTGTGACACGACAAACTATGGATGTGAAGGCGGTTACATGGACTACGCGTTTGAGTGGGTTATAAGCAATGGAGGGATCGACTCGGAATCGAATTATCCATACACAGGAGTTGATGGAACATGTAACACAACCAAGGTTCAGCTCCTAACTTGCTCACTATACGATATCAAACTATGACGAAACTTGTTCTATGTAGCTTGTTTGCTCAATTTGTGAATCCTTTTAGGAGGCGAGAAAAGTTGTGAGCATTGATGGGTATGAGGATGTCGATGAATCTGACACCGCCCTCCTCTGCGCAACAGTCAACCAGCCCATCAGTGCCGGTATGGATGGATCATCCATCGACTTTCAGCTATACACAGGGGTAAGTAAGTTAAGTTCATCATACTGACTTGAGGACAAGATGAAGTTGCTGACATTGCTAAGATTTTGATCAGGGGATCTATGATGGGGACTGCTCAAGCGACCCTGATGACATTGATCATGCTGTATTGATCGTTGGCTATGGATCAGAAGGCGACGAGGATTACTGGATTGTGAAGAACTCTTGGGGAACAAGCTGGGGAATTGAAGGCTATATCTACATAAGAAGAAACACTGACTTGAAGTATGGTGTTTGTGCAATCAATGCCATGGCTTCCTATCCAATAAAGGAGTCCTCTGCGCCGTCTCCTTATCCTTCCCCAGCCGTCCCACCACCACCACCACCACCACCACCACCTCCTTCGCCATCACCACCAATCCCAGTTACTCCGCCACCTCCACCCCCAACTCCTATCACTCCTCCACCACCGCCACCTCCGCCTCCTCCACCAAGTCCATGTGGCGGCTTCACTTACTGCGCGCCTGATCAGACGTGCTGCTGCCTTTTTGAGTTCTATAACTTCTGCCTGATTTATGGTTGCTGTGATTATACCGACGCTGTTTGCTGCGCTGGAACGGATTATTGTTGCCCCAACGACTATCCGGTTTGTGATGTCAAAGATGGGCTTTGTCTTAAGGTTAGAAACAGTACTATCTTTGGCTCTTGAGCTAGTTTTTCATTACCTTCAACAATACAATAGCTGCAACAATATCTATCTAAATCATGATCTGCAATAAAGGGTATTTCTAGAAATCCATATTAAAATCAAAATCAGACACAAAGATAGTAATTTAGGTGATTGTAGATGACAAAAAGAGTGAGATCATGACAGTAAAAGTTGAATGATCCGTTCAACAGAAGTAAAAAAAAAGGCTACATTTTAATACTCTTTCTTCTTCATACAGAACTATGGAGACTATCTAGGAGTAGCCGCGAAGAAGAAGAGGTGGGCTAAGCACAAGTTTCCTTGGACTAAGCCAGACAGATCGGAGAAGGTGAGCTACCAGGCGCTCCAGTGGAAGAGGAATCCGTTGGCAGCAGCGCACTGAGGAAACAGAAGAAATGGTGTCTAAGAAAATGAATCAGAATAAGTTTAATTGTGATCTGAACATATGTTAATGTATGACTGTAAGGAGTTGAGGAGTTCATAAAGAGAACAAGGATTCACTTTGTTTGATGAGCGTATGTATTCAACAATACTGTATCTTCGAACTCGGATCATTGTTTGTGATCTACAAATAGTATGCTGATTGTTGGACAAGTCTCTAGTTTTGGCCAAAAAGGCAAATTTTTTGGTGGCTTTTTGGTCTTGATGCTTCTATAGATGAGCAAGGAATCGAAAACTTGAGAGCATCTGGCTAAATGTGTTAATGTTTGTGTTTATGTGGTGTTAAGTGTTAAATGTTACTCCCTCTGATCTAAAATAGATGATGTTTGCCATCTAGCAACATTGTATTCGGACGAATGATGTTTAGTTTTAGTTTTGTACTTTTGTCTTTGCTCTTTTGTTTTGGCTTTGCGGTCCTTAGCAGTTGGGTTTTTTCGGAAGCACTCTCTCAACTTGCTCAACCGATCCATTTGCATTGGCCAATTCCGACAATCCAGGTGCTCAATTGATGGCCACTGTATTCAATGGAGCCAATTTTCTCAGCTGGAGTAGGAACGTAAAAGATGACTCTCGGATCAAAATTCAAGCTTGGATTTGTTAATGGATCGGATCATGTTTAGTGCCACCGGTCGAGTCAACATCATATAACGTTGGATTGGTGTACTTGTCTAGTCTTCAAGAAAGTCCTTGACTTGGATGCGAAGAATAAACTAATGCAGTTCTTGATGGGCTTAAACGAGGAGTATGAGTCTGTTAGGAATCAAATCATGGCTATGGACACCATGCCTAATATTAATAAGACATTTTACATTGTTCAGCAAGTGGAACAATGTGATAGAGGCCATAAGAATTTGATCGATTCAAAGCAAGTGGATGATAATACAACTTTGAATGCAAACAGACAAGACTTTGTATAATTGGAAGAAAGAATCCGAGTCAAAGAAGTATATAAATGAGACCAACAAGTCGGCAAGCCTAATCGCACTCGTGCTTATCAAGTTCAGCGTGATCTGAGTTGTGTTGCTCAGGAACCTTCTTCGATTTCCGATTATTTTACTAAGCGCAAGAAACTCTGGGATGAGTACTTGATGTTGATCGATGATAAGGTCCGCGCTTGTGGATCAAAGGCTATTATTCTCGAAATTCTTCATGATGAGCAGGTGGTTCAACTCCTATGACCAACTAAAACACATTCCTTTTCTTAGTTCCTTTGTCAAGCACAATTACATTTGTACTGTTTGCCCCAAAGCAAAACCGCATAGGAAAGTTTTTCATACATCTTTTAGCAAAGCTGCTACCCCTTTTGATCTCATCCATCCACATTGATGCTTGGGGTCCTTATAGGACATCCACTTACAATGGGTTTCGATTTTTTTTTTGACAATTGTAGATGATTTCAGACGATGTACTTGGGTTTTTCTATTGGCCCACAAAAGCAATGCTTTGTGTGTAATAAAATCATTTTACCAGTTTGTTGTCACTCAGTTCCATGCTCATATTAAGCAAATTCGATCAGATAATGCTCTAGAGTTTACTGATTCTTCTGCTGTTCAGTTTTACAAAGAAAAAGGCATTTCTCATCAGACCTCTTGTGTTGAATCACCCCAACAAAATGGGAGGGTTGAACGCAAACATAAGCATCTCCTTGAGGTTGCAAGGGCTTTGTCTTTCCAAGCCAAAACACCTCCTCAGTTTTGGGGTCATTGCATCATGACTTCCACTTTTTTGATAAACAGAACCCCTCTTCCATCCCTTGGTTTCAAAACTCCCTTTGAGCTTCTTTACAAGCGTCCTCCAGATTACAGCTTCTTGAAAACATTTGGGTGCTTGGGTACGTTTTTGCCAGTACACTCAAGAGATCAAGGGACAAGTTTCAATTCAACCTTGGGCCACTCCTTGTGTTTTCCTTGGTTATTCTTTTGGAAAGAAAGCCTACACTGTCATGGATCTCTAAACAAAGAAATTCTTCCACACAAGAGACCTCACTTTTCATGAAACTCATTTCCCCTTCCATTACATTACATCCTTACATGATTCATTCACTTTACCTACCCTTATTCATGACTATCCTGATCATATATTCCTCCCCTCCACTACTTTGCCTCCCACCTCCTCCACAGATGATTCACCTACCCCTCTCTTCCTCTACTTATGATTTATCAGCCTCTCCCTCTTCAACAAATAACCCACCCTCTGTTGCCCCTATTGTTCCTCTAAGAAGGTCCACCAGAAATCATAGGACTCCTGCATACTTGGATGATTACTCATGCACTTACAGGCCTTCATCAACTGCATCATTCAATTTAGTAACTTCGAATCTCTTACCTTCTTCTCATTTTTCTTTTCTGTCATCTCTTTCCATTTACACTGAACCCCATTCTTATTCTGAGGCATCAAATGATCCCAATTGGGTTCTAGTGATGAAGAAAGATGCTGATGCATTACATGCCAATGGAACGTGGGAACTGGTTCCTTTACCTCGAGGTAAAAAGGCTATAGGGTGCAAGTGGGTCTTCAAGGTCAAGTTGAAATCAGAAGGCTCACTAGAGAGGTTCAAGGCAAGACTTGTTGCCAAAGGATTCACTCAAAAGTCCGACATTGACTATAATGAGACCTTCTCTCCGGTGGTTAAGATGGCAACTATTCGAAGCATAATCACTGTTGCTGCCTCTTCTTCTTGGGTCATTTATCAGCTCGACGTGAACAACACATTTCTAAATGGCAATCTTCTTGAGGAAGTGTACATGAGGATGCCAGAGGGCTTGCCTAATCCGAATAATCTTGTTTGCAGGCTTAGAAAGTCCTTATATGGGCTTAAACAAGCGTCTCGCCAATGATTTCATTGATTGACTGTAGCTCTTGAATCATTGGGTTTTTCTCAGTCAAATAACGATTATTCATTGTTTACTTGCTCTTCTTCTGGTCATATCACCTTGGTAGCGGTGTATGTTGATGATCTGCTTGTGATATGTTCATATTCTTCTGTTATCTCAATCTCAACCAGTTTCTCGACACTGAGTTTAGCATTAAAGACCTTGGGTGTCTTCATTATTTTCTGGGGTTAGAGGCTTCTTATCTCTTTTTTCTGGATTGCTTTTACCCAACAGAAGTTCACCCAGGATTTACTCAAGGAAGTGGATTTGTCAAGTCTGAGTCCGGTCTGCTCTCCTCATCCTCTGCATTGCAAACCATTCCCTGATTCTGGGGATGTCTTACCAGACCCTTCCCTTTATAGATCTCTCATTAGGAAGTTAAATTTTTTGACTCATACTAGGCCTGATTTGAGCTTCATTGTGCAAACTCTTAGCTAGCTTATACAGCACCACAGAACTGCACATTTGGATGCTCTTATGCATACTTTGAGGTACCTTCAAGGTACTATTGGTTGTGGCATCTTATTCAGGGGTCATGACACTCCTTTCCTATGTGCCTACTATGATTCTGACTGGGCTGCATGTCCGATCAATTTCCGGTCAGTTACAGACTATTTGATGATGCTTGGACAATCCCCCATTAGATGGAAATCAAAGGAATAGTCGGTGGTTTCTAGTAGAAGCTCTGTTGTATTGGATTTAGACAATGGGCCTAATTTTTGTATTCGTTGTATTTGGGCTAAGCCCGGCCCATTTTGTTCATCTTGTCTCTGGCCTCGGTTTGTTATAAAGCCGAGAGTTTGTTACAGATTCTTCAATTTGATCGAATAACAAACTCACCCTCTTCCCTCCTTCCTCCTCTCTGTGTTCTTTCCGTTTTCTCTCAATCAAGAAACCAATTTCGATTCCGTCATGGTATCAGAGCAAGGATTTTGAATCCAGATCTGGTTCCATCAAGTTGCTTAGCTTCCGCGTTTTCCAGTTTTGCTTTTCACTGCAATCATGGCCGACAACGAAGTCCAGATCCCAGCTCCTCCAGTTTTCGCTGATCCGAACGATCCATTCTACCTCCATCCGAGCGACAATCCTGGAACTGTGTTGGTCACTCCCGGGTTTGATGGAAGGACTTTTGGAGAATGGAGGCGTTCAGTGCTCATTGCCTTATCGGCGAAAAACAAGCTCGGATTTATCAACGGCGACATTCCTAAACCAGATCCGGCATCTCCAAGGCTCCAACAATGGAAGAGATGCAACGACATGGTGATCGCCTTGATTTTGAACAGCTTAAGTGCTGAAATTAAGAGAAGCGTCATTTACATGGAAAATGGATGTTCAATCTGGCGCACACTCGTTTCCAGATATGGAAAATTGGGAGGAACTCAGTTGTTCTCAATCAAGAAAGAGATCGGACGCGCCGAGCAAGGTACGAGTCCTTTTCCCACTTATTTGAATAAAGTCAAGTCTCTCTGGGATGAACTGGACAGTGCTCGTAGCCTGCCCATCTGTACTTGTGGAGCAGCGAATGAGATGTCGAATTTTTTAGAGAATGAGAGACTCATTGAGTTGCTAATGGGTTTGAATGAGTCTTTTGTGTCTGCTAGAGGGTCTGTTCTTATGATGGACCCCCTTCCTAGCATAGATCGTGTTTATTCGCTTATTGTGGAGGAGGAGAATCAAAGAGATTCTAAGCGAGGCATAGATGTGACTGATGGTCTGTCCTCACATGTTAGTACACAACATGGCAACCAAAAAGAGTCCAAGTCTGGTGGCTCTAGTGATGTTGTGTCCATGTTTGTCAAGACACAAGGCTCTTCAAAAGGAAATCAAGCTGGTGCTAGTGAATCGGGAAGGAAGCCTCTCTTTTGCACTAATTGCAAAAAGACCAATCACACAGTTGATATGTGTTTTTTCTTGATTGGCTTCCCTCCTGGATATGGCAAAGACAAGGAGAAAAGGCCATCTGGTGATGGTAAGTTTGCAGGAACTGTTGCTCAGAGTGGCAACTCTGACCTTACTTCCTCCCAGCTTGCTCAGATCATGAGCTTGCTGCAGCCTGCAGGGGTTGGATCTCAAGAAAAACAACCTATGGCAGACGATTTTACTGGTTTCTCAGGTACTTCTCTAACCACACAAGTTCTGAATGGGGTAACATGGATTGTGGATAGTGGGGCAACCGACCATATGTGTGGTGATGCCTCCATGTTCACCACCACCTACCCTCTTTCAAAACCTTTTTCAGTCACTTTACCCACTACAGAGGTTACCACTGTCACAACTGCAGGCACAGTTGAGGTTTTGACATGCTTGAAACTGGACAATGTGTTGTATGTTCCCAGTTTCAAGTGCAACCTGATTTCAGTGGGGAAATTGGTCAAAGATTTGCACTACTTTATTGTGTTTACAGAGAAAGGGTGCTACATGTAGGGTCCTTTGATGAAGGCTCCTATGAAGATTGGTGAATGTGCTTGTGATCTGTTTCTACTGCACCCTGGCAAATGCAGTTCAATCAAGCCCTTGTCCATGTTTTCTTCTTCAACAAATAAGGTTGCTGCAGCAGTGGATGCTGTGTTGTGGCACAAGAGATTAGGTCATCTTCCAATCTCCAAACTCCAAACATTACCTTTTGTTTCAGTTGATGTTGAATGTAATAAAGTTTTGAAGGCATGTGATGTATGTGCCAAGGCAAGACAAACCAGATTGCCCTTTCCTGACAGTTGTATTAGCACCACAACTTGTTTTGATTTAGTTCACATTGATGTCTGGGGTCCCTATAGGCTACCAACTTATGATGGTAACAGGTTTTTCATCACATTGGTTGATGACTTCACAAGGCATACATGGATCAAACTGTTGCCACATAAGGATTACAGTTTTACTGTCATTAAACAATTCCTTTCTCTAGCAGAGAGACAGTTTGGCAAGAAGGTTCGAATGATTAGAACTGACAATGCTTTTGAGCTTGGAAGCTCAACTGATCATGCCAAATACCTCCTTGATCATGGGATTGTGCATCAGACGTCTTGTGTGGCTACTCCCCAACAGAATGGGGGTGGTTGAACGCAAACATAGGCACATCCTGGAGGTGGCTAGAGGATTGCTGTTTGAAGCAAATTTTCCAAAGGAACTATGGGGAGACAGTGTGACCATGACAGTTTATTTGATTAATAGATTGCCTAGCAAAGTTCTGCATTTCAAATCTTCTTTTGAGTTGCTGCACTCTAGACCTTCTGAATATGACAATCTCAGGTGTTTTGGGAGTCTTTGCTTTGCCTCAACCTTGAAGCATGGGAGAGATAAGTTTTCTCCAAGAGCAGTGTCTTGTATCTTATTGGGATTTCCTTCTGGGAAGAAGGGATACAAACTGCTCAGCCTTGGTGATAAAAAGGTGTTTTCTTCAAGGGATGTTCAGTTTCAGGAAACAATTTTCCCATACAGAAACAGCCATTCCATTGCCAATGAAGGATCTGCTCCCTCCTTTTCCATTCTAGCTAACCATCATTGCCCCTTTGATGACCACCTTGTGTTTCCTCCTTCACAGCCTCCCCAGTCACCCACATTCACTCCTTCTCCTCCTTCTGTTCCAGCTGTAAGGAGATCAGAGAGAGCCTCAAGACCTCCCGGCTATTTGAATGACTATGTATGTGGGCATGCTTGTGCCAACATACTCACCTGTTGCCACACCATCACATCAACTGTCAATTTCCCTTCCCCACTCCTCCCTACAGATTCTCATCCGGATGTTGAACCTTTTAGCTATGATCAGGCTTGCTTCTATCAAGTCTGGCAAGATGCCATGAATGCTGAATTCAAAGCCTTGGAGTTGAATCATACTTGGAGTGTTGTGCCTCTTCCAAAAGGAAAAAAGGCAATTGGGTGTAGGTGGGTTTACAAGGTGAAAAGGAAAGCTGATGGCAGCTTAGAAAGATATAAAGCAAGGCTGGTTGTTAAAGGATACACTCAAAAGGAAGGAGTTGATTTCAATGAAACTTTTTCACCAGTGGTAAAAATGACCACAGTGAGAGCTTTGATCACAGTAGCACTCAAAAAGGGCTGGAAAATGATGCAACTAGATGTAAATAATGCCTTTTTACATGGCACTTTGGATGAGGAAGTGTACATGAAGCTTCCTCCTGGTCTCATGGTGACTGGTACCAACATGGTTTGCAAGTTGCAAAGGTCCCTTTATGGCCTCAAACAGGCATCCAGGCAGTGGCATGCTCGTCTGTCCCTTGCTCTCAAGGCAAGGGGTTACTGTCAATCCAAAAACGATTATTCATTGTTCTTCAAGAAGCAGCCTTCAGGAGAGGTTTTTGTTGGGGTATATGTGGATGACTTGCTCCTTACTGGCAGTGATGTTGCTGAAATGGTTGCATTAAAACAGTTCTTAGATACAGAATTCAGAATCAAGGATCTTGGGGACTTGCATTTCTTCCTTGGAATTGAATTCCTTCGAGTTCAGGATGGTCTTGTGCTTACGCAGAGAAGATTTATTGATGAGCTGCTAAGGGAATTTCAATTCTCCGGGCCCAATGTTGTTAGCCCCCTTGATCCACAACTTCGTCTGTCACCAGATGATGGGGATCCACTCGATGATCCAACACTATATCGACGATTAGTTGGAAAACTCAATTTCTTGGTCCACACTCGTCCTGATTTAGCTTTTACCGTCCAGTTGTTAAGCCAGTTCATGCAACATCCCAGGTCTTCACATCTGAATGCTGGTTTTCATGTCCTAAGATATCTTCGTGGTACTCAACACAAGGTGTTACTTCTGACTTCCACTTCAGATTTTCGCCTACAGGCTTTCTGTGACGCCGATTGGGCTAGTTGCCCATTCTCTCGTCGATCTATAAGTGGTTATCTGGTTTTTCTGGGTGCTAGTTTGCTCTCTTGGAAGTCCAAAAAGCAAGTCTCCGTCTCGCTTTCTTCAGCTGAAGCTGAATATCGATCAATTCGAAGAGTATGTTCAGAGCTCGCCTGGCTAAGTCGTCTATTAGCAGAGATTGGGGTTCCTCACATTGCCCCAATTCCTATCCGTTGCGATAACCAGGCCGCCATCTACATCACTCGCAATCCCGTATTCCACGAACGAACAAAGCATATAGATTTGGATTGCCATTTTGCTCGAGAGAAATTCCTCGAAGGGCTAATCACCCTCTCCCACATTTCCACACAGTCCCAACTTGCAGATTTCCTGACTAAAAATGTCGCTGGAGTTCGTCTTCAGCCATTGTTGCGCAAGATCGGGTTGATTGAAGCACCACCACGATCTTGAAGGGGGGTATTGGATTTAGACAATGGGCCTAATTTTTGTATTCGTTGTATTTGGGCTAAGCTCGGCCCATTTTGTTCATTTTGTCTCTGGCCTCGGTTTGTTATAAAGCCGAGAGTTTGTTACAGATTCTTCAATTTGATCGAATAACAAACTCACCCTCTTCCCTCCTTCCTCCTCTCTGTGTTCTTTCCGTTTTCTCTCAATCAAGAAACCAATTTCGATTCCGTCATGTTGAGGCCGAGTATCGAGCCATGGCACAAGCTGCTGCAAGTAACCTCTTGCCATCATCATTTGTTGAAGAATCAGTTAGTCTGTTAGCTGATTAGTTTGTTAATCAATTGTGTATAAATACCCTTGCCATCGTCATTTGTAAACACAATTTTTGCAATCAATAAGAAAACACTCTGTTTTCTCTCAAAACCTCTCTCCCAACTTAACAGGGTACAATCAAATTCAGTCTAGATCTTACACTGAATAATGTGTTGTTTGTGCCTTCATTTATGCATAATCCGCTCTCACCCTACTGCTTGAAGATAGTGGTTTGTTGGCTATGTTCACAACTTATCAATGTGCTTTTTAGGACCTTATATATCACTAAGTGAACTACGGGAAAAGGGCAATGGATGCAAGCTATAGAAAGAGATATATAGAAAAAGATGGAAGTATTGAGGGTAAGTACCTGTTGTAATGTCTTGGGATTGTCCCATATCGAAAAACACGATAATCCGAGCCTTGCATATAAGTCAGTGAGCCACTCCTCCTATTGCCAATTGGTTTTAGGATGGAACCCCGATGGTCTTGTGTGCTCGGCTTGGGTGCGCATGATGCGCTCTGCCGTGTGAACCCCCACGGTTATATGGCCCACCGAGATTTATCATGGTATCAGAGCAGGTGCGGTCCGGGACCCTGGTCGATCTATCTACTGGGCTAGCCGGCCTTAAGGCTCAAGACGTCAAGTGCAACTGGCTTAATTGCGAGGCCAGGCAGTTGCATTTGAGGGGGCGTGTTGTGATGTCTTGGGATTGTCCCACATCGAAAAACACGATAACCCGAGCCTTGCATATAAATCAGTGGGCCACTCCTCCTATTGCCAATTGGTTTTAGGATGGAACCCCGTTGGTCTTGTATGCTCGGCTTGGGTGCGCATGATGCGCTCTAACGTGTGAACCCCCACGGTTATATGGCCCACCGAGATTTATCAGTACCATTATAACAGTGCTTATCCATTATATTGGTGATAGAAAATAATATTAATTAATTCATGTTTGATGTTATCAGCACCGGTTTCTCCCAATTCAATTTCAATATATCAATTGAATCATTTCACATATGACAGAACTCATCCTTAAAAAATTGAACTAATTGAAGAGCACAATCAATCTTTGCCATCTCGTCGTCACCATCGCTCTTTGCTCTTTCCCCTATGTCTACAGCCAAACAAGCCCTTATCTCGTTGGCTTCCTCGCCACCTCCCTCTTCCCCCAACATGACAATTATTAGGGGTTGAACGATTCCTAATGATACCGATCACTTGACCTGAACTGTTCCTAATGATGCCCCCAACATGACAATCATTAGAGGTTGTAACTGAGTCATCTACATGTACTTTGTAGATGATATTTGATGGATTAGTCCATCAGCCTAGAGGTTTTCCGTTTGTCTTTGTTATTGGTTTTTCCGTCATTTTCTTTAGTTTGATTCCAATCTCTTAAGTTCTGAAGAATACGATAGAAAATGGAATTATAAGAATCCATTTTGTAATTGTTACGGACCACATTATTTTTCAACTCTCAAATAGTGTGCCATATATATCATAGCTCTTCAAATCCCTAGAGTTTTTCTTATTAATTTTTATTAAAAAATTAATAAAAAAATGTTATATAATTTTTAATTTCTAAAAGAATGCACATCTCTATATATATAAAAGCGGCAATGAGCACAAAGTTGTGTTACCATTATGCCCCTAATTCTTCAGATTGTGATTTCATATTTACAAAATTGCCACTACTGATGTTGCTTCCTTGCCGTCTCTCCATCCTTCAATTCGCTTCTCTCTCGCCTTTTTGGCTTCACCACCCATCTCTCGCCTTTCGAATCCACCGTCGCCAACGAGGGCATCCCTGTCTCCCCTTCGGCTGACCTAGACGGCCGCGCCGACCTTGCCGAGGTCTACCTCTACGGCGACGTCGTCTTCCTCTACATCAGCTACAGAAACCCTAGCCCTAACCAATCGGATCCGAGCGAGTGGTTCCTCCCGAATTTGCCCCCTCGAATTGTCGTCCCAGGAGGTCGATTTCGGACTCCGCTGGCTAGACCACGCCGTCAGGAACGTGCTGGCGTTGGGACCGGTGCCGCCCGCGTCCATCAGGGTATCGAATTCGACCGGCCCAAACCTCAATTCCGGATGCTTTATCCCTATAAACCCGCCGGCGGCGCCAACGGATTGAGCGTCGGTGAGATGAGGAGGGCGAGCCCGTTGCCGACCGAAGAGGAACAATCCATTCAAGCCCACTTAGCCGCCTTTGCCTACGAAGATTTCTTGGGCGTCCACCCTTGGTTCACCACTCACCGGGTCAATTTGATTTATTTGCCTATTTCAAATGGTTTCTCGACTTATTTCAAATGGCTTCATGAAATTAGTTGTGATTTCTTCCTTTGGTGACTTTCTTTGATTGATTTGGATTGAGTTTTGATTTATTTATTTATTTTGAAGTTAAATACTGAAGTCAATACCTGCTAAATCAAGAAGATCAATTTTGATTAAATCTTGCTACATGTATTCAATTTTGGAAAGTATTAAGTACATTCCAGCAATTAGGTTTGTGGTTTGGCATTGCAATGTAACTGTGCTTTGAAAGTTATCTGATATTCGGGAATTAATATTGACTAACTAGGAGCCTGAACAATTGATTGAAACTGATTTAGGTGATGGAGAGTTTTGGAATATGCTATGAAACAAGGTGCACCGATGATTGCAGAATACTTGGGTGAGGCAGTCAATTGTGATGCTTATCACATGACTGATCCATGAGCTAACGAACTCGGGGTTCCTTTATGCATACAAAGAAGCCTAAAAGATACTTGTGTGTCCCTAGAAGAGGTACCTTAGCATTTAGTACAACACTTGGGTAGTGCAGTTGTTTTCGTATTCTATGAATCTTGGGCAAAATGAAGTGCAATCAAGTACCTTCACCTTTGAGTAGTTTTTAATCATATGCTTTAAAAACATTGCTGAAGTGTAGTTGTTCTAATTGTTTCCAGGTTAACTATATAAATACCCATGCAACCTCCATTGTACGTTGTTGGTTATCTAAATGAGGTAAATGCAGCCAAGAATGTCTTTAAAAACACATCTGAGATGAAGATAAATTCAACAAAGGTAAAGTTTCTCATATCTGATGCTACCAAGTTCGAATAATGTTCTATATTTTTCATTCACTCATTACGGTTACATGTTTTTATCTATATAATTTTGTTACACGCGCAGTCTATGATAGGGCATGGTCTCAGTGCAGCTGAAAGTTTGTAATTTCCAACTAGCTAACTTGTTGCTCGAAGTTTGGGGCTGTCCTTGCAGCAGAGACAAGTTTCGATCTTAGGAGAGCAATGCATCAAAATTTTCATTGAGATTTAGCATTTGAATTGAATTAATTTGTATAGTCTATATAGAAGGCATGCATCCAAGTAGAGAAATAGCTCAACATGTGTCTTTCTATATTTTCTCTACAAGATAAACTATTACAAGTTGAATATTAATCTTAAATAACTATTTATTTGTCTTGACTCTTATACTATATTGTGTATTCAAACAAACACTCACACACGCGGATGTGCAACTAGTAAAAGTTAAAAGAAATGTATTGTCGGACGAAATCGTATAATGCTACTTGGATCAATTCCTTAACCACGTATGCAATGTGGTAGCACGTGTCGAACGAGTTGCAACGTGGCAAACAAAAAAACCCTCCACGTACCACTCTCTGATTTTCACATCAAACTATATTACACACTTGAACATAAACAAAACATCAAAGCTAAGCCACGACCCTCAAATGTTCGATCACTACGATCCCAAATAAACATAAAACATTTCATCAAGGAGTCCGATAAGATCCATATAAATTTTTGTGATATAAAAAACATGTCATGGGAAGGAGGAAGCGGTTTCGGAGACGGAGTCGAGGAAGGGTGGAGGAAGAACGCCGACACGCACAAGATGTCGACGGAGCAGGTGAAGAAGGCCGGGGTAGAAGCCTCCCAGAGGCCGCCGGGGCATCACCCCGGAGGGGTACTCCACCAGCGCCGCAGCCTGCCCATGAGCTACCCTCTCATGGCAATAGGGGGGCTGGCCATCGCCTTTGCAGCGGGCTACGCGGCCATCTATGCCAACAAGAAGCCCGTCGCCTCCGCGGCTGATGTCGCTAAGGTTGCCACCGGCACCGCCCGGCCGGAGGACACCCATCCCAAAAAATAATTAATTGTAGCTCTCTTATATCTTAGATATAGCTAGCTAACTTCTGGTTTATGTACTTTATTTAATTTAGGTGTACTTTGTTTTTTTACACTTTCGTCAGTACGTGGTTATGATTTGTGTATATATATCTTAGCTAGCTAATAATTAATAAACAGCCAATGAAGCTGATCAAAGTTTTGAAAGACATAAGTGATAAGTCACACAACTTGTGTGATTATCAACTCACTACATCAACTAAATGGTGAGTTAATTGCTTTTTTTTTCGGTGTTAGATGTCAATAATAACTTTACACATGAAAACTTAATTTGAACAAGCCACCTGAAAATTTTTATAATTTCTTTTAATATATTTTTAAAAAATTATTTCTCATGCTATACATACATTAAAAAAATCTATTAATTTTTATTCTTATTTTTTAATAAAGATGTCATACTTAACCCACACAATGTATGGTCTCTCTCTCTTTTAATTTCTATCAATATTTCTCAATTAAAAATGATATATTTAAATAAAAAATTATAATTTTCTTTCATTATTTTTCAAAAACACTTAACCCACAATGTATGGTACGGTTTTACTCTCTCTCTCTCTCTCTCTCTAAATTTCTATCAATTTTTCTCAATTAAAAATGATATATTTAAATAAAAATTTATAATTTTCTTTCATTATTTAAAAAAAAATATTCATCAGGATATACATATATAAAAAAATTTATATATTTTAATTTTTATTCATGTGATTTTTTTTTACCAAAAAATCATATTTAGCTACTATTTATTGTTTTAAAGTTTACAAAAATTCCTTCGTACATTCATATAGTGGCAGAGCAGTGGAGCTGCTATTATCTGATATTAAATTAATGTGGTAACTTTCTCTCATCTTCTAAGAAGCAGGAATTGTGTGGTAGACTAGTTTGCACATCTATGTCGCCAATTGAGTGATCATACTTTGATCTCCGACACAGGTTTTCTTGACCTCATCCGAAAGGATGCGCTCGGTTAGCGATTCGTTTGAGTCGTATCCGAAATCTTACCTAATCAAAACAAAAAAAAAAACTAAAAAAAAATACAGTGGCAGAGCAGGGGTTTGGAATTTTATTATTATTTTAAATATATTTTCAGTGTTTTTTTTTAATATATTTTCAGTGTTTTTTATACCAAGGGAAATGAAATTAGCCCAAAATTTGAGTATGGATGATTCCTACGGAGTATAAATTATTCCGATTTCAAAATTTTATCAAACCAAACACTTATATTGAAAATTATCCATTTTGTTTCCTTTTTAATTCCTGAGAATACATATTCTAATTCTAGATTTTTTAGGTTTGTCTCAAACCATTTTTTCATAGGAGTTGTAGATAGACCTGAGCAGATCTGGGCCAACCCGCTCGGTCCACCCAGTCCGCCCGGCAAAATGGGCGGACTTGGGTAGAGTAGTTGGCCCAAGCGGGCCGATAGGCCCGGCCCGGTAGGCCCACCGTGCCGGGCTTGGGCTGGGGGTTTAGCCCAAGCGGGCCGACAGACCCGCCCGGTATATATATATAATTATAATTATATATATATAATTATAATTATATATTTGAGAAGTGGACTTCGAATTCAATCGAACTTCAAATTCAATCGAACTACGAATTCAAGTGGCCCAATTTTAGTCTTCTATATTAATATCGGCCCAATTTTGGTCTTTTATATTTTTTTGATGGAAATTTTAGTCTTTTATATTAGGCCAAATTGCAGAAAACCACCCTTTAAATAGGTTGTTTTGCGTGAAACCACCCCTTAAAACAAAAATTGCAGAAAACCACCCTTTAAAACCGTTTTCTTTGCAAAGTCACACCCATCACCCAATTTTTGTTAATTAAATGTTAAAGTGTGTGGAAATTTAATTATACCCATTATTATTAGTATTATTTTACTCATTTCAATTGATATTAGTTGATATTTAACTTTTTGACATATTTTTCAAAAGCAAAAAACACTATAAATATAAAAAAAAATGTTTTTTTTTTAAAAATAATTTCATACTTACAAAAAAACTCTATAAAAAATTGATGTGTAATTTATGTTTTATACATATAAAAATTGTGTAATACTAGGGCTACTTGAAGAAAATATTTTTAAAAAAAAAAAATAATGTTCCCTATAGTTTTTATTATTCTAAAAATATGTTCACTATTCCACATATATTTTTAGAATAATAAAAACTATATAACATATCATTTTTTAAAAATGTATTTTCTTTGAGTAACCGTTTATTAATATACACTTTTTAAAATATATAAAACATCAATCATATCTATTTTTTTATAGAGTGTTTTTACTAATAAGTGTGAAATTATATTTAAAAAATGATATTTTATTAAAAAAATTACTTTTGAAAAACATGTTAAAAGGTAAAAATTAATTAATACCGATTGGGTAAAGTAAAATAATAATAATAATAAGGGATATAATTGATTTTCATGCACTTTAACATTTAATTAATAAAAATTGGGTGATGGGTGTGACTTTGCAAAGAAAACAGTTTTAAAGGGTGGTTTTCTGCAATTTTTGTTTTAAGGGGTGGTTTCACGCAAAACAACCTATTTAAAGGGTGGTTTTCTGCAATTCGGCCTTTATATTAATATCAATATATTCATTGATTTCATTCAAGCGGACTCCGGTGGGAGCAATTCAATCCCATATTTGTGTGATTTTTGTTGGGACTTTTGTTTGAGATTTGTAGAATTTATTTGTTTGTTGGTGACTTATAACAAAAGCCCATTTGACCCGGTGGGCAGCCCGACCCGCCAACGTGGGCGGGCTTGAGCGAGGTCGTTGGCCCAATAACCGGGCCTGACCCAAGCCCGGCCCGGTACAGTGGGCTGAAAAAAGGTCTTAGGCCCGGGTCAAGCCCGCCCATGCTCAGGTCTAGTTGTAGGGAACCCACTAAAATTACTATGAAGTGCTGACATTTCAAGAATTGCAGAAACGTCCCCGGGCGAGGATACCTTCAAACCCTGCATATCCAGCGAGTACCCCTCTCCTGAATCTTCTTCCCTGCCCCCATAGTCACCTTCCCCTCTGAATCTGATTGAAATTTTATACATCAAATTCTAGTTCGCAAGCAGACAACCTGAAGAACATCAATTTGAAGGTAATTTATATTCATTGCTTACTATGCTAATTCCTTTTTCCCCTTTCAGAAGTTGTTTGGTCCGACAGTGTCGAGACACAGATTTTTCAAGTTTTGCCATTTTCAGGATCTACCGGCCTAATTCAGAATCCGCGTCTCCCAGGTCTTTCATTGCCGATTTCAGGATCTGGTGCTACAATTGAAGCTGCTGCCAAGCTCGATTCATCCTCTACTAAACCTAATTCCAGCCTCACGCTCTGGGAGTGGTCGATTTTGGTAATTGAAGCCCTAGTCTTGTAGATATATTTGCACTAACCAAAATAATAGTAATAATTTTTACTTGTGAAGATTGTTATTGTGGAAGTGTGCTTGTGAAGACAATGGGAATAGGAAGAAAGAATTTGAAGAGGGAAGTGGAGGATGAGAGCATAGCTTTTGACGAAGGACAAAGTATAATGCAGGTGGTTTCCCTCAGAGGTTCCAATATTATCGAGGTATGGTGTACTTGTGTTGAATTCCTTTTGGCCTCTCCGAATTTTGATCGAATGGCCGTGTGAACTATATTACAAACGGAGAAGAGAAAAACATTAGACCTTGTGACACTAAAGCATAATCATAAGTGCAAGTGTGGAACTATCAATGGAATTTCAGTTATGACAGATGATACAGTAGTAAATATGGTTTCTTCAACTTCAACCATGAGTGTGTATATACATCAATGAGATATAGAAAAGACCCACTTCTCTTAGCAATCTGATATTCAAACAAAGGGAGATGTTGATTTGTTGCCTAAGAGTCGCTTCTTATTCTTTTCCAAATAGTCCTGATAGGAGATTTCGGGGCAAGGTTGGTGATTGTTCAAAAACCTTATTAAGTCGTGCACTCATGGAATTTGAATACCAACATCTCTTGCAGTGTTACTCATGTAAATGTATACATGTCTTACTTGTTGATTAAAAAAAGAAAACTATTTTATTCTTGTAAGGACATGTGTATTAGTTTGATCTCATCATGTCCGAGCATGGCTTTAGTGGCTAATTTGGTTTTCAACTACATCATTGCAGGTAATGGATGCTAAAGGTGAGAAATCATTGGCATTGTTCCCAGCTAGGTTTCACAAGAGCATGTGGGTAAAGAAGGGTAAGTATCTGCAACTGAGAAATCATTTAGCATATGGTTTCATCAAGTTGCATATAATGCACTTTTCTTTCATATATATAGCAATTAGATGTGTACTTTCTAAATGTCTATTTAATTTATTCTTTGCAAACTAGTAATTATATGAAATAGGAAAAAGATATGGTACTTACTTTCTGCCATTATTGGTCAACTCTAAACTGTTCAGATACAATCTGCCTTATAGCAGGAAACTACTAGGAGAACAAGTGAAATTCTGGAATTGTCCATATGATTATATATACGTACAACTGTTGGAGAAATTTGAAATTGAAAATGGTAAACTGTTGCTTTCTCTGCAACCGTATTGCTATTTGGCATTGGCTTGAAACTGATGATGGAATTACGTCTGATAATTCGCAGGTAGTTTTGTACTGGTTGATGATAGTGGTAGAGAGGAGGCTCATAAATCTGGGAGCAAAGTAGAATGTATAGTCTCCCGGGTTCTCTTTTACGAACAAGTTCGACAGCTTCAGAAATCTCAACAATGGTGCATATTTCTTGTCCAACTCCTTAAATATTAGCTGATCGAAATCCCCTAGTTTTCTTGAGGCGAATTACTAGTGAAAGGGTTAAGTATTTTCTAGGTTCAGTTGAGGTTTCTAGAAAGGATACATAACTTGTCCTCTGTTTCCGCCAACCTAAATTTTAATCTGTTTTGTTTCCTTCTGATAGTTTTCTTGTCTTTGTTGTGAGACGCACTTAGTTTGTAGTGGGTCGAGTAGTACCCTACCTGCGAGTGGTTTTTCACTTGATCTGAATGATTCATATATTAGCTTCCATACTGCACATTGTTAAGCTTCTATGGTGTTAGAATCACATTAGTTTTTGCCTAGAAAGCCAAGAAATTGCCTATGTCCATTTCCTTTTTATTTGTCTTATCTGGATGGTGATGACTGTTTTTCGCTACCCCTTGCTACAGGCCAGAAGCATTCAAATCATCCGAGAGCAGCAGCTCAGACCACATTTCAGAGGAACTTACACCTCCACAAGACGAAGACGATGACAACTCGAGTGATGACGATGGACGCCCACCACTTGAAGCAAACACAAATAGGAGGATGCCATTTGATTTGCATGCAAATTCTGGATCCGACTCTGACACAAGTTCTTAAGAAGGCGTTCTTATGAAAGATAGGTAAAATCGTAACAACTTGAAGCTATTACTCATTTCAGCTCAAAGAATGCAAGGATTTTGTGTACTTATTTGTAGCTTCAAAGATATGACAGGTTATGGTTTATTACATGTATGAATATTGTGATATATCATACACTCTTATCTTGCCCTATTTTACGAGTATGATCACACTCACACTTGCCACATCTGCACTTGATAGCAAACACCATCACAACGATTTGCTACCGCAAACCTTTTAGCTTAGTAAACTACTCTCTCAGATCAACATTATCTTGTTGGCACTCCTAAATTTATCATTTGATTCGGAAGATTAATTGCCCATTTATCTGAACATTACTGTTTTATAGATCCTGCCAAGTTTCCTTTGCAGTATCATACTCATCAGTGCTGTTATCAATGTCTTTAGACAGTGTTCAACAACTATCCCATTTTAGAGCATTTTTCTTAGGTTGTAGCTATAGATCCATCAACTATACATAATCTGTTCTTCACAGATAATGCCTTCATAAATGATTTTCTCCATCGTCTGTAATTCTCTCCTACAAGTTGAATTGTAGAGAGGACCATACATGAGTGATATGAAGGGTATATATGTTGGATTTGAGAAACGAAATGAGATCTGAGAAATGGGGGATGCGAGATTGAACTGAACTCGTTGAAGAGAAAGCAAATATGGAGGGAAGTTCAATTTCTTTCTATTGAATGAATTCTCAGATTTACAAAGGCAGGCCTATTTATAGTTATACTATGGCCCAAACCAAAGCCCAAAACTGAAGTAGAAAGAAAAAGGCCCAATAGCCTTATAATGTCATCGTCTTCTGAAGCTTATGAAGACAGAACATATATCCGAACAATATAAGCATTAGATTCTGCAGATATGTGATGGTGATATGATCTTCTCGCCTTCTTTTAATGGATGTTGTAGATACTGGTCACACCAGTTATTTAAAAGCAAATGTAATTATACAATTTGACTCACCCCGCCATTGTAATTATGCAACAGTCACAAAGTACTGTAAAACCAATCATCCCGCCATCCAACAGATGGATCTATCAAGGATAAGCCTCAATTATAGACCTAAAACCCAACAAACGGAACACCTTGAAACCGCCATTGAAGCCTGCCTCTAGGAAGAGCTTCTCCCACTCTCTCTTGGTTCTCTCCTTTCCCCTTGCCAACACCATCATTTCCATGTCGAAGAACAGTTGTGTCTCTCTCGTCTCGTAGTCCTCCTCCTTCTCGCCCTCGCCCATCACCACCTCTATGATTATCACCTTTCCGCGCCCTCCATACACATTGCTCGTGATAGCCTTTCTGCATTGCTTTAGTATCTTCACTGAGTTTTCGTCGTTCCAGTCATGTAGTATCCACTGAACACAATTCAACCACCAACTTAAGAGAAAATTTGATATGATCACAACCAATATATCTTAATGCACAACATACCTTGAGTAAGACTGCATTTGCCGGAGGGATCGCCGCAAACATATCTCCGGCGACAAAGGACAAGTTAGCAGTCCCTTCTAAGCCCTTAACCACATGAGGCAAGTCAAGAACCACACACTTTGTTTCTGGGAAGGTATGAGCAATGGCTCTTGCCATTTCCCCAAAGCCCCCACCGACGTCAACAAGCGAGCTTAGCCCTTCAAAGACCCGCCTACCATGGGGGTTCGACATCAATACATCGCCCACCATCTTCGAGTCACCTGCCATTGTGGCATTCAAGAGCTTGTTGATCTCCGGACTATGGCTTGCACTCTCCCAAATAGCTACCCCATTGGAGGACTGAAAAGGAGTAACATCATCTTCGTTTCGGAACCACTCACTCAAGCTAATCCACGGGCTCACAAGGAGCGGGTTTAGTACGAAGAGAAGGTAGGGCTTCACACTGTAAGGGTGGTCTTTCAAGAGAAGGTGGGAAGCTGTTGTGAGAGCGTATCCATCGATATCTCCGGTGCTATCAATGGAGAAGTATCCGAGATGAACGAGGAGTCGCATGAGCTGCGGAAGGAACTTGGCCTTGTGAGCGTGGATCGGAAGGGCAGCCGCCAAATCGGAGAGGCTCATGGGCTTGCCATGGCTGTGGATTGTGTCTGCTATTTCGAGCTGGACGGCACACTTGAGGGACATGGAGGCTATGAAGCTGTACAAGTGGTTTGCAAAATGAGCGTTTGCAGTGAGCAACTCATTTGCTTGGTGTTTGCTCATTGCAGTTGGATTCATATTGTGTGTTTAGATTGAGTCCTTTTGCTATAAATTTGTCTATTTAAATGCAAATTATGAATCAAATAATTGGAACTCCTCACTGCAAAAACAAAAGAAGAAACTAGTAAGCAGTGGCTAACTGTCTCAAGTCACATGCATTTTTATCTTCTATTCTATAAATACCTTTCTTTATCTGATTCACTATGGTATACCAGGCCTACCAGGATCCACCCATGTGTTACAGTTACATTTTTGCTGATCCATGGGGCCTTATAGGGTTGGCCACTTCCAATTATCAATTAAGTAAAAAGGTTCATCTCTAAACACCCACCCACAACTCCACTGAAGTGGCGGAAGCAGAAATTTTTTTAGAAAGGGGAACATGATTATATATATATGTTGTGTCGTTTTAAATTAAAGCAACATAAAGATTTTTATAATACTCTATTATTTTATTTTCTCAATGAGAATTTAAAAAAATATAAATAAATAAATTAAAAAATCGAAGAAAAGAAAACTAACAAAATAAGGATAGGAAACACAATACAATGAACATTGTATCAATATTTAACTTGTTGTATTCTTAACATGTAATAGTGTATAATCAGATATAAAAAAATTTAAACTTGTGTAACTTCTTATACCAAATTCTCAAAATAAGTAATATAATATATGATTTTGAAGCTCTCGAGATAAATTGTAACATGTGAATGTCAATTAAGTAAAATATAAAAATATTTTTTTTAATGAAATAAAATTAAAGTGATTAATACACTAAACATTCATAACTTTTACTCATATGTCGGATTATAACGTATTATATATCAAAACGAAGCTATCGACGAGAGAATATATATAGATAAATTTTCGGATGAGGAAGGGGACACATGCTCCCTCATGCCCCCGGTTCTGCCCCTTCCCAGTTGAAAAACATAAACATAATTAATGCCTTAGGTTACTTCATTCATATTAAGAGGTGAAGTTTCATGCATGTGGTTTTATATCTTTAACTTTCCTACGTTGTATTTAGAATTAAGTTGAAGATTTAAAGTCTTAGTTAATACTCCCCCTATCATAAATACAAAAAAAGAAGCGATTCCTCGTGACAATGGGCTAAACTAACAACTTTTATTGACAAATTTAAGACAGGGTTAATTTGGTCAGTTGGAAATAATAATACTATCAAATTCTGAACGGATAATTGGATAACAACTTCTTTTCTACATGGTAGGGAAGAGTGCCCTCAAATTAATAACATAAACGAAACTGTTAGTGATTACATTTTGGGTGGAAGATGGTGGAAGGAAAAGATCAACAACGTGCTACCAAATGATATAGTCAAGGAAATCATGGACATCTCACTCCCCGTTTCTCCCATGGAGGACCGGTTGTATTGGTGGCCCGATAGAGCGGGCTGGTTCACCACCTCGAGTGCATACAAATTAATCACAAGCAAATCCTCTCTAAACTTAGATAACGATGCTTGGATTTGGAATTTGAATGTTCCGCCGAAGGTCAAATTTATTTTTTACGGAAAGTAAGCCAGAATGGTCTTCCGACTGCGTCTAGGCTTGCCCAACGAGGGTCCTCTGTGCCTTCCACTTGTAGTTTGTGCAACGGCGCGGTGAACGATGATGTTCACTTCCTTTTTTAACGTCATTATGTGCGGGGTACTTTCAAGTTAAAATTTGATGGTTCCACGGTTTCAAATAATGAAAGTTCGGCGGGCGCCGTAATCCGGGACTGGGAAGGCCGACCAATACACATTTGTTATAAAAAAAACTTGGTAAACAAAGTCCCCTGAAAGCAGAAGCACTTGCTCTTAAGTTGGGAATCCAACATGCGCTACAACTCCGTATTGATAAAATCCACATTGAAGGTGATTCTATTATAATCATAAACCACCTGAACAAAACATCTAACTGTCATTGGGAAATTGAACTGATCTTATCAGATGTTAAACTCTTATTATCGACTATGAAAGAAGTTTCCTTCTTTCATGTTCCCCGGTTAGGCAATAGAGTGGTAGATAAAGTTGCACACCTTTGTCACTCTGCATGGGGTGTCGATATTCACAATAATTCTGGTCTTTTAGACCTCATCCGTAAGGATGCTTCCGGGTAGAGGTTGCTCACCTGAATTCTTTCCTAATCAAAATAAAATAAATAAATAAATAAATAAAAGATTTTTTCTCTTATACACCTACTTTCAAGAGCTTAAAACTATATACGTAAGATATTAATTTTTTTTTTTTACAATTTAATGCTTATTACTATTTATAAGTGTTATATTAGTTTTTGACTCCTTAAACTACGTGTACAAAAGTAAAAAGAAAATCTTATATTTATGATAGGAGGGAGTACCCCATAAGTCTTCAAGAATGTTTCATGTACTAGGTAAATATCCTATAAATACGTACTCCTTTGTAAGCATGAGCCATATACATAAGAATGAAAACGCACTTGAATAAGCATTAATATTTGATCTTTTCTTCCTCTCCAAATAGCCTCTTCTATTATTGATTCATCGCTGAATTCTATCAAATTGGTATCAGAACCCGTTTATAGCTAATTCAAGTTTTCCTTTTCAATTTTCACGTTTCACAAAAGAAAATTATGAGAATCAGTGTGTACTAATGAAGGCACTTCTTGGTTCCTAAGATATATGAGAGATTGTAGAGAGAGGTTATAAGATGCCAAGATGAAACTTTGTTTACTCTTACCGAGAACGGGGTCTTTCAAAAGATCTAGAAGAAGGATCAATAAGCTCTCACTCTTATCCACCAATGTCTGGATGAGTTCATGTTCCAAAGAGGGGCCAGCGAGACCACATCCAAGTAAGCGTGAGAAATATTCAAAACCTCTAACCAAGGGGCTGACAAGGCAAAGAAGGTGCGTTTCCAAGCTTTGTAAGAAGAACTTGAAGGTCTCCGAATGCAATAGTACGTCCAAATCATTTGTAGATACTCAGCAAGGTTGTTGGCCATCAACCAAATGAAGTGGTATTGAAAAAAGCATCAAGGATGCTCAACTTGTTGAGAAGATACTTCGTTCGTTGCTGACAAAGTTCGATCACATCGTAGTAGCCTTCAAAGAGTTGAAAGACTTAGACTATGACAGTTGAAGAACTCATGGGTTCTCTACAAGCCTGTGAATAAAGGATCAAAAAGCAGAAAAGATGAGCCATCAGAGCAAGTCTTAGCCACCAAATACTCGACCCAAGAGAAGGATGATATTCAAGAGAAATCTCTAAGAGGACGAGGACGTGGATTTTTTCAAGGAAAAGGAAGAGGCAGACCATTAAACAATTGGATAATTGAGCAAATAGAGGTGAAAAGGGAGAAATATGTTAATTATGTTAAATTATATTATTTATATATTAGCTTTTTTTAATAATCTGATGGACCAACGGGTGGTTAAGCGAGCCGAGTAATGGGTCGGGAGACGGGTGATAAACATATCACCCGTCTCCCGACCCATCACCCGTTTCATCCTACCCATCACCCATCCGTCACTCGATTTTTCTCTCTCCAGGTTTTCATCCGTATAATCGATTTGGATGAATCGGGTGAGTCGGTGCATCCACATGTGATTTCCATCCCTAAGGGAGTATATGTTAGAAAAACTGGATATAACAAAGGAACTAAATAATCAACCTCTTCCCAATATTTGTATTTCCTCTGTTCGGCAAAACATGTCATTTACTATTTATGTATGTTTTTTTAGATGGTAAAAAATGTATAAAATATCTATTTTTTTAAATATAAATTTCTAAAAATAATTTCGTACTTATTAATAATAGCTGCAAAATTGTTAAAAATAATTAATAAAAAAATGGATATTTTACATAGTTTTAATCATTTAAAAAAACGTACCTAAATAGTTTTTTTCGAACTAAGGGAGTATATATTGAAGGAACGAAATAATATTTATATATACAAACAGGAACGAAATATAAATAATCAACTTGTTTCCAACATTATATTTGTGTGACCAATCTAATCACTATACATGCATCACCATACTTATTTGGTGAACTTAGTATTCCTATCTAGTTGTACAAGTGTTTTTTTTATTCTTTTAGGGAATTAAAGTATAGGCATATATAGTAACTAGGTACACCTGACAAGTATATGAATGAATAGATAAATAGATGTGGACAAAACAAGTGGAGGAGGTTAAATAGACCAAATTGGCATGAAATGCATGATCGATGCACTCTTACATGTTTTTTTTGGGGTTTGATCGATTTGCCTTTTCCATAAAAAATGAAAGAAATAATAAACCTAATCCCACTACCCGTGTATTATAATATAATGTAATTATAAACTAGTCAAGTACCTGCATTTTTTTATGCGATTTTTTGTAATATTAATTTGTTTGATATTAAAAAACTTATTTAATATTATCACCCGTTTAATTAATTATTTTCTACCAATTTGTTTGATTAACGGTCAACAAAAGAGATGTATATATATTATAATATATCTATATTTAACAAACATCATTTTAAAAATATACCGATATCTAACTATGAGCACTACTGTTGACATTACAAGAATTTAATAACTATCAGCACCTTAAGATGAATTATTTGCCATCAACTTCAATATGAATTACTTATAATTAAGCAACTTCACTATAAATTAAAATGTCAGCAATAATGGTGTAATCTAGTGTACATTGACATTAAAATATGGGAAAACTAATTAAAATACCTACGCCTTTGGGGGCATGGTAAAAATATATTCTCAATTTTCAAATGTAATAAAAATATCCCGATCTTTGAGGGTAGTGATAATATATTACCATAAGTTTTTCGGGAGTAAAAAATGCTGACAAAGCAGCATATGTGGATTTTTTACAAGGGTTTTCTTGAACAATGTCCTTAGGAAAAAATAAAGAGTTGGACCGGGTTCATACACAACGTCTTTTCCTCCACCATATCTTCTTCCGTGGTCGCCTCTTGAATAATCTTCCAGGTCTTCGAGGTAGCTCATAGTTCCTTTTCAATGTCAGTCTTCCTCACTCGTGGTCGTCGACTATCTAAGTTGTCTCTCTCACAACTTCTTCCCCTTTGATTCGTTCACAGACTTGAGTGGGTAAGTTTTATCTTTTCCCCTTGTCGTCGTTTTTGTCGTCGTTGTCGTCCTCGTTGTTGTCGTTGTTTTGTCATCATCGTTGTCGTCGTTTCATCATCGTTGTTTTGTCATCGTCGTCATTTTTTTTTTGTCATTGTCGCTGTCGTTGTTTTAAATCGTGAAATGAAAAAACGTCTTACCTAAAATTAAATCTCCCCGGATTTCACTATTATTAGTTAACATGAATGGAAGAATTCTTCATATTCATAGATATAGGACCGTGGCTAGCTAGGTTGTAAAACTGGCGTAGTGCACTGCACATGATTTGTCACACCAAATGTGGATAAAAGTTGTTGATCCATCATATGCATTTAAAAAGTTCGACCAATAGCCGTTGGAATGTGGTTGTTCCAAATCGAAAATATTGAGATTGCTTAAACAACATATAAGGTTGACGGGCAACTACCCTTTTTATTTTATTGTCAATTGGTTTTGAGATTGAACTCTCGTTGAGTTTATGTTCATACTTGTAACGTTTTGTTCAAGATCTGACTGCCTCCAAACCTCCATTTTCAGAGATTCCCCAATGGCCAATATTATATGGCATACAATTAAAACAAAACAAATGCATCAATCCACCCTTATTGATCATAACATTTTAGTTGGTTACAAAAGGTAAAATCATTCAACAAATTAACATATCAAGGATAAACCTCAATAATAGATCTAAAACCCAGAAAAGGAAATATGTTGAAGCCTCCCATGAAGCCTGCCTCTAGGAAGAGCTTCTCCCACTCTCTCTTGGTTCTCTCCTTACCTCCTACAACAGCCATCATCTCCATGTCGTAGAACAGCTGCGTCTCTCTCGTCTTGTAATCCACCTCCTTCTCGGCCTCATCCATCACGGCATCTACGATTATCACCTTTCGGTTCATCCCTTCAGCACACTCGTCGCTTGTGATAGCCTTTCTGCATTGCTTTAGTATCTTCACCGAGTATTCGTCGCTCCAGTCATGTATTATCCACTAAAAGTAATTTATCCACCAACTTAATTAGGTCAAAATAAATTATATATACATATATAGACAACAGATCATATGTACACAGTTACAGTTACCTTGAGTAACACTGCATTTGCCGGAGGGATCGCCTCAAACATATCTCCGGCTAAAAAGGACAAGTTATCGGTCCCTTCTAAGCCCTTAACCACATGAGGCAAGTCTAGAACCACACACTTGATGTGTGGGAAGGCATTAGCAATGGCCCTTGCCATCTCCCCAAGGCCACCACCAACGTCGACAAGCGAGTTTATCCCATCAACGAGCTTGTGATCATGGTGGTTTGACATCAAGACATTGGCCACCATCTTAGAGTCACCGGCCATTGTATCATTTGTGAGTTTGTTGATCTCCGGATGGGAGCCTGTGCACTCCCAAAGAGGCATCCCATTGGCGGATTCAAAAGGCGTAACATCATCACCTTCGCTCTGGAACCACTCACTCAGCTCCATCCAAGGGCTCACAAGGAGTGGGTCTAGTATGAAGAGAAGGTAGGGCTTCACACTGCAAGGGTGGTCCTTCAAGAGAAGTTGAGAGGCAGTTGTGAGAGCGTATCCATCGCCATCTCCAGTGAAGTATCCTAGATGAACAAGGAGTTGCATTAGTTGGGTAAGAAACTTGGCTTTATGAGGGCTGATGGGGAGGGCAGCCGCCAAGTCGGAGAGGCTCATCGGCTTGCCATGGCTATGGATGGCGTCGGCAATGCCGATTTGGACAGCACACTTGAGGGACATGGAAGCTATGAAGCTGTAGAGGTGGTTTGCAAAATGAGCATTTGCCTTGAGCACCTCATTTGCTAGGTCTTTGGGCATTGAAGTTGGATTCATATTTTTGTTTGTAGATTGTGAATATGATTCAGGTAGCTTATAGCTTGTCTATTTAAATGCAGATCAGCACATTATTTTATTGTTCAAGTTGCTCAGCTTGGAAGGTAGTGGTTGGGGAGAAAGGATCTCCTACACCCCTATAATAAAATCCTCTGTGTAACACAAAAATATTTGAAGTATTTTTTAATAATAAAAAAAATTATAAAATGACATATATTTAATATTTATATACCTTTGTAATATAAAATGATAATTAAAAAATATTAAAATTAAAAGAGTCATTATTTGAGAATATTAATTATACGTAGTAATACTTATTAGAATATTATTTGAAAAGAAAAAAATATACAAATATATATTATTGAGCATGTATAATTTTTTATAATTTTTTTTATAATTTATTGTTACACCAGATTCTTACTCAATTAACCTACATGGCAGAGGCCACAAGCGGCGTGGGTTAGCGTAAACAAGTGGATTAATTTGGTTGTAATGTACTACGTTGTTTTATCTAGCTTTTGAAATAATTGTACTTTAAAAAATTAAATCAAAATTAATCAAGTATAGGGTGGATTGAAAATAATGCATGGTGGTTGATTATTTAGTTCCTATTCATGGTAAAGGCAAATCAAACCCCGCCCAAAAATATATGGTGGTTGATTATTTTATTCCTATTTATGGTAAAGGCAAATCAAATCCCACCAAAAAATATAACCAATTATATTGTGTCCATCGCACACTATACATGTTAGTTTTGTAACACATGATAGTTTTTTTTTTTTTTTACCAAGGCCACTATATATCACAAATTGTTCATAGTGGGATTTGAACCCTTGACCTCATGGTAGTGAGGCACAAGGAAGCACCTCACTCTTACCACTAGGGCAAGAGGTCATTGGTTGTAACACATGATAGTTAAGAGATATATGAAGCTGATAAATATTATTTATGTTAAATATATATTAAATTTAATTATTAATAAGCTAATAATTAAGGTATTTGATAACTCTAACTAATTATGGTAACTGGTATAAATTAGTTAATAAGGGAAAAAAATGAATTGATTTGTTAATAGAAAAAGAAGAATTTTAAAAAGTTTGTGGTGGGTGCCGGTTGAAAATTCAATTTAAAAAGTTAAATAAATTGATTTTTTTTTTTTATCATTTTAATAAAATTTTATAATATTAAAACCAAAAATTTCTGAAAACTATTTGTGTTTCCAAAAAAAATGCCTTCATGCCACTTCAGTCTATTTCATCAAATCGATCGTCCCGTTAATTGGTAATGTAACATTGAAATATTATAATTAATTGATGTAAATAACGTTAATTGAGTAATTATTTCTCTATGGAGTATTTTGAAAGAAAATGTTCTACCACGCAGGGATGGAACCATAACGAAAAGTCTGGATAGGCTGGAATCGTCTTATACAATGAAAAATAATTTCAAAAGCTATTAACATCTCCCTAATAATATGTATTCACACTGACACACATACATATAGACACTTTAAAGTGCATTATTTATTAAAAAAAAACATCATGAAAATGAAATCACAAAAAGTATTAGTTAAATCCATCTATAATAGAATTATAAATTAAATAACTCAACCTATAAAAAAATAGAGAGAAAAATTGTGGAAAGTGAAGTTTTTTAACCCAAAACAGAGATAAAAGGAAAAAAAAATAGAGAAAAGGGGAGTAGGAGGAATCGAACTTGGGTATATGTAGACTTAAGAGCATCTGCTACCGTACCTTAAATTTGGTAGGCCATATCCTTTCTTTTAGCATATGGAAAAGGCTAATTTCTAAAATAGCTATACAGATTTTTTAACTCCTTCCACCACAGTGTATAAAATAGTAGGTTATACATTTAAAATTGTGTACCACAACTAGTTTACAAAATTAAATATCAGTTATAGGAGTATTATACATTAAAAAATTATAATGTATAATATATGTTATTTTAATTAAGAAACCTTAAATAATGATTATGTATTAAATTAATTTGGCTCGGTTACATTCTAATACTAGTGTATGCCCCGTCCCCTGCACGGGAATATGTTAACACAATATTATAAAATTACATTTATTATCTATAAAAAAAATCCTATATATTATAAATATAAAAATAAATAAATAAATATGAATTACATTATGATAATTAAACTAATAACTGAAAATGTAAGATTAAAATTAATCTAGATCTAAATAACTCATTCTCTTGAAAAATAATATAGATATAAATAAAATAACTATGAAATAATTAATTTTGATATAAATAATTATTTCCACCAAAAATAATCGATAACACCTATCAAATATTTACTACTATGTATCTATTAGTATTTTTAGTAATTATGATCACTGTTTTATAAAAATCCTTCAAGGCCCGCCTAAACCCCTTACCTCACCCCTCCACCAAGGTCTTCAAGGTCACCAAGACCCGCCTAGACCCCAAAGACCCACCATAAAATTCGTCTATATGGCAATTGGGTGAACCTAATGCCTTTTTTAGGTCCCGTCCATATGGTGTAATTTATATATAAACCGTCTATTGGATATATTATTTATAATCCAGATAGAGATACACTTATATGGCAATTTGTATATCTGTATATGCCAATATTATTACTATTATTGCGTTTAATTATATTGATATAATTATTTCCTTATATAATATTTACTCTTTTATAAGATATTCCATCTATTCAATTAAATGAGTTAATGGTAAAATAAAATAATTATTTTTAATTATATAGATTAGAACTATCTTATTATTTTTATTAGATTTCTTTTTTGACGGGAGAAACTTTTGCGAGATGCACTCACGTGTCGCCACATAAGTAGATTCACTCACACGCCGCCACGCAAGCAACAATGCATCGGTTTTAGTATATGTATATAGATAGATATAGATTAGGCTTAAGTTGTATAATTTTTTTAATTCATTGACTCTGACTCCGTCGGCTATGGTTGATTGGAAGAACAAAACAGAAATGATGATGTCTTCCCGGAATACTAAATATATACCTGATGGTTTTATAATATTTTTGTATCGCTTTGTTATTTCCTTCCATTATATATTTTGTATCGCTTTGTTATTTCCTTCCATTCAATATTAGGCTCATATGAAAGAGCTTCTTAAGATTAATATAAAGGTATAAATTTTATTATTATCAAACATTAATATAATCAAATTAAAGAGTAAAACTAAATTGTCAATAAAATTAATAGAGAATATAGTTGAAATAAGAAGAATGTAAAGGGGTAAAAATGGAAGAAAATAGGAAAACAATAAAAATGAAAGCAATATAGCAAGTCAATCTGCATGGTATATATAGCACATTCAAAAAACAAATGGTAATTTTTTGGGGGGATATGGAATATAAGGTATGGTGGAAGTGAATTATAGGGTGTAAATGGGGTATTGATGTTTTTTGCCTTACGAGGGCAGTTGATCTAAGACAAGCAACAAACCAAAACTACCAGTGAGACACGTTGCCTTTATATCCAACTTGTTCATACCTATGTTCTATTTTTTTGGGTGGGCTGCAGCAAAGCTCAGCTCACTCCCAGTTCCGTGTCTGCTACCACGTACGTACACACTAGTGTTGTAGTGCATGACCTAATTTATCAGTTCATTAAACGTACATATTTTTGCAAAATTAAGCTTCACCAGGTGACGTTTGCTATATATAGTTTTGTAAGGTATATATAAGCTGCATTAAAGACTTGACACTATTGACAACAAAGAGCTCAAGGATCAGCGTCGAACGTTACGAAAAATATAAAAATTTCACAAAATTCAACCAAGAGTTGGATTGATCGAGTTCGAGTTGAAGCTTTAAAATATAGGCAAATGTTAAAATGAAAATGAGTCTTAAAGTGAAAATAAACATAATTTGAGGGTAAACCGTAAATGGGCCTAATTTATGTGTAAATGGACCTAATTAATTTATGGGTAAATGGATAAATGACCCAAATTATGGAGTAAATGTTACACACCTCCCCCATACTTTCTATTTCTACGAATATTACCCTTCTTTCAATTATGAAAATTACAGATTTTAACCCGTAATTTTTATTTAAAATAATATTATAAGTTGTAACCATAAGATTAAAAAATGCAACAAAAATGTTACATCACATTTTTTGTCTTTATTTTAAAAAGGGAAAAATATGAGATTACAAAATATAAAGTGAACAAATAATACAATAAATGTTATTATTAATAAATGTGCATTTTCATAATGTAAAATAAGTTTCTTACCAAAAATTTTCTTTATGGGCTGCTATTTTTATGGCAGTTTTGTATTTTATACGACAGATGCCATTAAAAGCCTATTAGCCCAAAAATGGTATAGCGATGTGCCCATGCACAAAAGAGCGAGTTCAAAATCCCGCATAGAGTATTTGTGGTTGTCTTCTTTTTTTGTTCCTGTTCATGAATAATAGTATAAAGTGCAATAATAAATATATAACATTTTTGTGATGTGGAAATATAACATTATGTTGTGCAATATAATATTATGTTGTTCAAATATAACATTATGTTATGCATATCTAATAATATAATGTTATGTTGTACACATATAACATTATGTTGTGCAAATATAATACATTATTATGCTGTGCAAATAAAATGATAATTAAGTGCAAAACTAAAATGATGGTGCATGTATGAATAATAATATAAAGTGTATAAATAAGATTATGAAGTGTACAATTAAGATTATAAAATGCATAAATAAAATGATAAAGTAAAAGAATAAAATGATAAAGGGTATAAATAAGATCGGAAATTTCGCGAGGTACCCTCGTGGTATTGCAATTTTCGCCGGGTGTACAGAAGTTTGACATATTTCGTGTGGTACCCCTGACATTTGGGAATAATTCGTCTCGCGCCCTCCAAGGGTTAATGTTAACGGATGCCATCTTTCTCCGTTACATTAAAATTAAAAAAAAAAAAAGGAAAAGAAAGAAAGAAAGACGAAGGCACAAAATCAGACCGAACGAAGACAGATCGAAGAAAATTGGGAAATTCCGTTTGGTACCCCCGAGTTTTTGACAATTCCGGATGGTGTCCCACACTTTTTTTTGTCCGGATGGTACCCCTGAGTTTTGTCAAAAGTCCGGGCCATGCCCAAAACTCATAGTTTCTTCTTTTTAATGAATAAAACCACCCATTATTTTTATTTTTTCATAAATATGCCCATTTACTTTTAACATTGAACAAAACTACATATTAATTAACAAAATTCAACACAAAAGTGACAAAACCAACTTTGTTTTTTAAAATTTTACAAAATCACATATTATTTCCAAAATTTTTATTGCAATATTTGTAAATGTGATTGATCAATACTTCCAAAAATTTTATTGCAATATTTCCAAAAAAATTTATTGCAATATTTTTAACACATATTATTTTTCAAAACAATATTTAACTTATATCTCATTAACTTTAAACATTTGTAAATGTGATTGATCAATTTAACCAAATGCTTGATTATAATTTTTTTGAAAAAGAAAAGTAAATTTTATTTATTTATTTTTCTTCTTGTAAAAGAAAAACATAATAAGAGATTAATCATTCTTATTTTATTAGGTTTTATGTATTCCAAACAAAAGAAATGAATAACACCTTCTTTTATTACACAAGAAATGATTTTGTGCATTTTTTAAAGCATAAAGGGTGGTTTTACACAAAGTATGGTTTTACAAAGTATTTTTTTTATAATGTATAGGTTAACTATTTTTGTTCACATAATAAGATAGTGGATTTGTGCAAAATTTTGTAAATAATGGGTGATTATGTACATGCAATATTTGACAAATAATGAGATTTATTTTTTATAAAATATGAAAAATATGTAACGGATCTTTTGTGTAATGTCAAAAATAATAGTTGATTTTCTTCAAACAAATTTTTGGAAAGAATGGGTATTTTTTGCTACAACTTTGGCAATAATGTGTGATTTTGTAAAATTTTAAAAAATAAAGTTGGTTTTGTCACTTTTGTTTTGAATTTAGTTAATTAATAAGTAGTTTTGTTCAATGTTAAAAGTAAATGGGCATATTTATGAAAAAATAAAAATAATGGGTGGTTTTATTCATTAAAAAGAAGAAACTATGAGTTTTGGGCATGGGCCGGACTTTTGACAAAACTCAGGGGTACCATCCGGACAAAAAAAAAGTATGGGACACCATCCGGAATTGTCAAAAACTCGGGGGTACCAAACGGAATTTCCCAAGGAAATTTTGCAGGTGAACTGAGAAGTGACTAACGAAGGCATGAATTCGAATGGATTCTGTGGAGTCCGGTGTCTGAGCACGGTGGCGCGGTGTCTAGGCCGCGACTTGTGGAGATGGAGGTGCCGGAGGCACCGGAGGAGGGTGGTGGAGGCGCCGAATTGCTGCTGCTGTTCAGGTATGTTGAGTTTAATTCATTGCTTCGATTGGGGTTTTTGTGTTCGCTCGCAAATTTGGGGTTCGAATCAGCTGGTCAGATATGTCGATCGCGATTTGGAGGTTTTCTATTCGATTGCTTGGATGGTTATCCCTTTGTTTGTGGAAATGTCAATTGATTCGAATTTTTCTATGATTTGTGTTTGCCAATTGATTTCAGTTTCGAACCCCTTTTCATAAAATTAGGGTTTCTAAGTTCGAATTGGGGGTTTCTTAATTGTTGAGGTGTTCTGTTACAAATTTGGGGTTGGCTTAGAAACCCTAATTTTATGAAAGGGGTTTGAAACTGAAGTCAATTGGCAAACATTAATCAAAGATTTCCTCATTAATCAATCTTAGCCAGATTTTTATGTGATTTATTTGCTACCACAACTGATGATGAAATCTTGAGATTTGCTTCCTAGGCATTGTTGAATCCATGTGATGGTACTAATGATCAGATTAAAGATGTTATTCAAGCTTCAGTTTGTCCTAGGCTTGTTGAACTGCCGCTGTGAGTATTAGGAAATCCATAATATGCTTATTTTGTGTCCAATATTGAACCGAATGTATGTAGCACCAGATGGTAGGATATCTGCTGTGAGTATTAGGAAATCCATAATATGCTTATTTTGTGTCCAATATTGAACCGAATGTATGTAGCACCAGATGTAGACCCGGGCAAACGCGGGCGTGGGCCTGGCTTGGGCCGGGCTTTACCCGAGATTTTATCCCGTTGATGCGGGCGCGGGCCGGGCTAAGCCCGCTTAACGGGTTAGAAGTCGTGTCCAAGCCCGTCCGTGTATGCGGGTGCGGGTAGCCCGCGAGTACCCGCAAATCTAATCAATTTTTCTTACTAATGTAATATATATACATAGTTAGTTACTTTTTTTATTAGATTTACTAATTAGTGTATATATATGTAATAAAAACAGTAATATAGTAACTATATAGTTCTTGTTTATATAGTTACTAATAAATCTAATAAAATTTACATATATATTAGTAACTATACTAGTTAATATTAAAAACAGTAACTATTAGATTTACTAATTAGTATATATATGTAATAAAAATAGTAAATATAGTTACTTATAAAAACAGTAATTAACTCAACAGGAACGGGATTGAGTTACTTATATATGTAACAGTATATATATGTAATAAAAATAGTATATATATGTAATAAAAATAGTAAATATAGTTACTTATATATATTAAAAAAATAGCGGGTACCCGTTACGGGCCTAGCGGGCCACAACGGGCAGATTATCTTACCCAATCCCGTTCCCGCTGCGGACGCAGGCCGGGCCTAGCGGCCCGCATGGGCTTTTCCCCCTACCCAAACCTGTCCAATTTCGCGGGCGGGCCGGGCGGGCCGGCCCGCGTTTGTCCATGTCTAACCAGATGGTAGGATATCTGCCGTTCAAGATGCATTTTTTTTAACTTCTTGCCCGTGTGTCAAAATTAGGAGCTGATGGCATTGCCAAAGCAGCATCAGCAAAGTTACTTGTGTCTTCCAATCAAATTGCCTACTTACTAGGGAAGGGTGATGCAGTTATAGCAAAAATGAGGAAGGCTACTGATGATATACTTATCGAGTGGAACACATTATTATAGGTATTAATTTGTGCTTTTCACATTACTCATTGATCTTTAGTTATTAATGCAAAAAAAATGAGAACTTATTGAATGTGCCTTGCAAAGGGAGAACTTTTTAAGTAGTTAACTAAAGAGTTCTCCATAATAATGTGTTCTTGGTTAAATTATTTTTTTCTATGCTTTAATTTATTATTTCTTTAATTGCCATATTGAGTGACTGGATTTACTATTGAATTCTCGTTTCATTTCCACCTGCAGGTTTCAGCCCGCTCTAGGCACCAACCTGTTATTTGCCAATGCTGATGCAAAAATTTGAGAACAAGGTGCAACGCGCAGCAGCTTAACTCGGGATTAGGTGATTATCCTTCAAGTTTGTCATCTCTCAAGCTATGTTTCGAGTGTTCACTCCTATCATCTTCATTATTCTTCTTGACCTCAGAAACTGTTGAGACGAGGGCGCATATTTGGCTGCTCTATTGAACACACATGGCTGTAATAGCGAGTATTTGCTGCAGGCCCCTAGAAGCTGAGAGAGATAAGGGCAAAAATGGACAGCGGAACAGGGAGGAAGAAAATTGCTAGTAAAAGCAAAATTGCTAGTAAAAGCCTTTCATTAGTCTTTGATCTGAACACAAATCTTACTTATATTGTTATTATTTGTTTACTACTTACTACCATTCTCTACTAAAATAAAACAGCCTATTAGCTCAAATGGAAGAGCAATGTGCTTATGCACAATGATATGGGTTCGATTCCCATATAGGCTACGTATATTATAAGGAAATCTTATGTATTTTTACCGTTATCATGCTATTTTAGTTTTGTATTGTGTTATCAGTTCAGTTCTGTATATGAGTTGTTCACTAATAATGTACGAGTTGAAACATGTTGTTCACAACTCTTGTGCATCTCATGTTTAGCTCCTTGTCGAAGCTTAATTATTCTAGGAAGCAACATCCTATTTTGAGACTTATGACATGTAGCTGCGCTTATAAGCTAAAATATGAAAGCTAAAATGCATTCTTCACTCAAAATGGGTAATGGAATCGAACTTTGTGATACTCTAGGCTTCAAAAAAAAGTTTCAAGCTAGGAAATTGTCAATGTATTGCGTTTAACTAACTAAATCCAATTTAGACATATTACTTAAATGGTTTATGAATTCAATTCAATAAGCCTATGTGGGATTCGAACCCACATTATTGTGCAAGAGCACATTGCTCTCCCATTTGAGCTAATAGGCTAAAAATGTTTGATGACTATATGAGATCCACTGAATCGATCTAGCATGAAGGATCGGGACGCGAAATAGCTTTGAAGCTATGAGCAGATGGATGATATACAAACACTAAATAGGATGACAACTAAATGAACTAATGTAATACTACTTTAGTCAATTCAACATATCATGGACAGAAGATCAACCAATTGAAGTACATAGTTTGCATGCACATTCATTCAAAGCAAACTAAAGATGATATAAATGAGGCAAGCAGGTATACAATATCCTTGCACAATCAAACTTTTCAATGGATTAAGATCTGTTCAGAGATACAAACTTAAGTCGCAAAACACGACAAACCAATTCAAATAATACCTTTGTACTAGCTGACATATTGCTCAAAACATAAAAGAAAGGTGTGAACTGGCGTCCTTTATAGATTGCTAAGAACCTGTAAAAGGCAAAGTTACCACATTTAGAATCCCATCTCTGTCACAAAATAATCAACAAAAACTAGAAATTATATTGTGAATAAGCCACAAAATAGATAAGCCGATATTCCTCTTTAGACATACTATGAAGTAATAAGAAATAATTTCATCACAGCAATCAATTCCAGATTGAGGACACTAGTTTACATGAGGCAGAAGTCGATGGTTTCCAAGCAACTACTTTTATGAAGAAACCCCCAATTAAGAAACCACCAATTCGAACTTAGAAACCCTAATTTTATGAAAAGAGGTTCGAAATTGAAATCAATCGAAACAATGAATTAAACTCAACATATCTGAACAGCAGCAGCAATTCGGCGCCTCCACCACCCTCCTTCGGTGCCTCCGGCGCCTCCATCTCCACAAGTCGCGACCTAGACACCGCGCCGCCGTGCTCAGACACCGGACTCCACAAAATCCATTCGAATTCCTGCCTTCGTCAGTCACTTCTCAGTTCACCTGCGAAATTTCCTTCGATCTGTCTTCGTTCGGTCTGATTTTGTGCCTTCGTCTTTTTTTTTTTTTTTTTTTTATAATTCTAATGTAACGGAGAAAGATGGCATCCGTTAACATTAACCCTTGGAGGGCGCGAGACGAATTATCCCTAAATATCAGGGGTACCACACGAAATATGTCAAATTTCTGTACACCCGGTAAAAATTGCAATACCACGAGGGTACCTCGCAAAATTTCCGAAATAAGATTATGAAGTGCACATTTAAGATTATAAAGTGTCTGAATAAAATGATAAAGTGCACTTTGAAATACTGAAGATGCACCTTATAGAATTTAAACCCCGGTAAAAATTACGGGTTAAAATCAGTAATTTTTACAATTAAAATAAGGTAATATTTATAGAAATAGAAAATATGGAGAGATTTTTTTTTGTAATTTTACCATCTCCTTCCTCCCCCTTGCGTTGATACAAGTTCATCTCCCGGCGACATCTCTCCCGGCTGACGGCCATTTCGTCGTGAATCAAAATTGGTAATCCAAATAGATAATTTCAATTTTGGGTACTCGTATTTGACGGAGTAGTAATTGAACTGTTAAAAGTTTGCCTGTTTTTGGTAGGTTATTTTTGGCAGCTTTCATGTCAGGTTTCGGAAATTGTACTACCGAGTATTTGGTACAATCTGAATCCGCTGTCACGTTCGGTGTCCCACCCGGTACATCGTAAAATTATTTACGGTATAATTTTACTTTGAAAAACAATTTAAAAATTATATTTTTGTTTTATACACTTATATTTACGTGTTTATAAATTTTATTATGAAAAGTTTTGTTTTAAAAAAATAAAAAAAATAAAAACTAGTATACTCGTTCTTTTAATTATATATATACATTTTTAAAACATATTTTTTCATAATAAAATTTTATAGACAAGGAAATATAAGCATATGAAACACAAATATAATTTTTAAATTTTTTTTAAATAAAATTATACCGTAAATAATTTTGTGCAATTTGATCCCTCAAATCCATCAATGTATACCGATGTACAAAAAATAAAAAATAAAAAAGTGCACACTTGAATCCACACAAACCAGCAACAAATTAAAATGCGGATCGAAATTACATATCATCGACAACTTAAATGAATCGATCGAGATCAAGTGCACATACAAGTACAACTTAATTAATTAAACGATCAATTCAAGGATAGACCTCGATAACAGACCTAAAACCAAGAACAGGGTAAACCTTATAGCCTCCGGTGAAGCCAGCATCGTCGAAGAGCTTCTTCCACTCCCTCTCGGTCCTCTCCTTTCCGGCGAGGATACCCATCATTTGCATGTCGTAGAACAGCTGTGTCTGTCGAGCATTGCAATCGCCATCATCCCCGCCGTCGTCATCGTTCATCACTATTTCTATGATTATCACTTTCCCTGCAGGTTGACCTCCATTTGCACCGGTACCGGTGTTGTTTGTGATAGCCTTCCTACACTGCTTTAGCATCTTCACCGAGTCCTTATCGTCCCAGTCATGGAGTAGCCACTACATCATAAAATAATCAATTTTTATTATGGTTGGTGGGTGGGGTAAGAAATGAATCAAAATTTATATTTAAAATGTGTATGATTATCTCCTTTTTTTTTTTTGTAGTCTATACGGAAAACGATGTAATTAAATGATGAAAAAATGAAATAGATTTTAAATACAAATGAGAAAATAATGATAATAATAATTAAAATATTGATTAATAAATATTAATTTAAATACTACCTCCACTGCAAAATATAAAGGATTTTATTTTTTGACACGTTTTTGAATGAACTAAAAACTCCATAACAATATGTATAATACTATGTAAAAAATTTAATATTTCATGGGGTTTTTAACACGTTAAAAAACGTGCCAAAAAGAAAAGCTCTTATATTTTACAACGGATGGAGTATGGACTATAACATTTCCAATTTATAAACAAAAGTGGTTAAGTAAAAATTTAATTATTACCCCTGCAACTGATTTTTCATTACAAAAAATTAATTTATTTCATTTCTTTTAATTATCCATTTGAGTAATTTGATACTCCATTAATCATCACCCTTACATTTTTTTCATATAAAGATGATTTTTCTTCTACATATTATGTTTTAACTTACACAATCGACTAATTAACTTGTATGCTAAACTTAAAATTTCAAATTCATTCCAAATTAAGCTACATATTTTGCAGTTAATTTCCCATTAATCTTTAAAAATAATACTCTCACGCTAATTAAAACATGTCACTTTAAAATATTGATTAGTTTTTTTTTAAAAAAAATACATTTATACCTTTAATTATTACTCTATATTTTTAGATTTTTAAAAACTAAAACTAACATCTACCTAATCATTATAGAGACAATTTTATAAAATAGGTACAAAATATCTAAAATAACATGTTTTTCTTAACACAATTTACTTTAATTCCTAATACGAAAATTTTTAATTAACCGACGAAATAAATAAGTTTAACGTTACCTTGAGCAAGACCGCATCCGCAGAGGGAACGTGAACAAACATATCCCCTGCAACATACCTCAAATTGGGCGTCCCCTCCAACCCCTCCACCACCTGTGGTAGATCCAGCACCGTGCACTCCATCTCCGGGTACGCTCCGGCGAGTGCCCGCGCCATCGCCCCGATCCCACCCCCAACATCCACCAGCGACCCCACCCCTCCGAAGATGCCCAACTCCCCATCCTTGGCCACCAGCACGCTCGCCACCATCCTCGAATCGCCCGCCATCGCCTCGTTGATGTTCCTATTGAGCTCCGCATCCTTCCCCGTGCGCTCCCACACGGCCATCCCGTGCGCCGTGTGGAACGGCGTCGTGTCGGTGCCGCTCTTGAACCACCGGCCCAGCCCTATCCACGTCTCCATGAATGCCTGGCTCGTCACGAAGCTGACGTAGGGCTTCACGGAGAAGGGGTGGTCGGCGAGGAGGAGGCGGGAGACGGGCGTGAGGCCGTAGACGGGCTCGTCGGATTCGGGGCCTGGGAGGGGGTGTTTGGTGAAGTAGCCGGCGTGGGTTAGGAGGCGCATGAGTTGGGGGAGGAATTGGGCCTTCTGAGGGTGGATTGGGAGGGCTCCGGCGAGGTCGGAGAGGCTCATCGGCCTTCCGTGGCGGTGGATGGTGTCCGGGATGCCCAGCTGGACGGCGCAGTTGAGGGACATTGGGGTTATGTAGCTGTAGAGGTGATCGGCGAAGTGGGCGTTTGCTTCGAGGAGCTCGTTTGCTTCGTCGCCGGTGATGGTTTGGTGATCGGCAAAAGCCATTGGCGATAAACTAATCAGTTAATATTGATGTCTAGACCGGGTTCGATCGTGAGACTTGAGGGCAATCTATTTATATATGGTGCTAGTTAGACCTGTGAAACTGGTCATTCGGGTCGGGTTCGGGTCGAGTCACTTCGGGTCCTGGGTAATACGGGTCTCGTATAATACAGATTTTAGGTATTTTCGGGTCTCGGGTAATACGGGTTTGACCGGGTTTTTGGGTCATTTCGGATCGATTTCCGGTTGGGCAATTTTTTTATTTTTTAAATTAAAAAAATTCATGATTTAATAATTTTGCAATAAATTTAAAATTCTAAAGTTAAAGACGGTGTTCAAAAGTTCTGGTACTTGTAATCCTAAACAATACTAAAGTAGTAGTTGTTTCTGCCACGTGTCACATTCTGCTTAAAGTAGTAGTTGTTTGTGCCACGTGAGAAAATTTTGCCACCTATTTTTTCATTATTTCTTTTCATAATTAATTTATTATATTTATTATTTATGGTAATGATTATGTACATATGTATATGGACAGTATCTGCTACGTAATTTTTTTTTCTCATTTTTATTTGTCTACCGAATCAATTGTTTTACCAATAATATTATGCCACCTATACTCCTAATGCCACATATAATTGTTTTTGTATATTTGTTGATACTTTTTCCTAATTTGGTAAGAATCTGATTTACTTAATATTTTATTTTATTTTCTATCTATTATTTGGGAATAAAATCTAATATATCTTTTTTTCCACTAAGCTCATATCGATTTAAATAAAAATATAATAAAACTATTAATAATCTATATATGAATATGAATTTAGTAGTTAGTAGTTGTGTACTGTAGTTTATTTCCTATTCTTATAGTTTTTATTTTGAAAGTAAATTATTTTTAAATTTTTATGTCCTATTTTTTCTTTATTAATCATATATCTATTTGTATTTATTTTCATTTTTATGATTCTTCTAATTTATATTTTTAAACATGATTAATATATGACTTTGTAAAAGATGTCACTCTTTATAAAAAATAATAATTGAAAAATTCGTATAAATGTGAAGAAGAATTTGAATCCAATATTTATTTTAATAATATCATAAGATCTCAAAACAGGACTTTTGAATCTATGTATCTCTCAAATATTGTCAAAGGGAATTAGAACAAATTTCCAGCATTTTATCAATCTAAAATTAAGATGGACAGATGAAAAAAATATGATTGAATTCAACATTTCTAATATAACTTATGATTTTTATTATTTTGAACTACAATCTAATGCCTTCAAACATTCATATTTTTCATCATAAATTCATAATTATAAAGATTACCAATACCCTTTTACGTTATCCTATTAGATTACCAATACCCTTTTATGATTTTTATTATGTGAGAAATATATGTAAATGTAATTATGTTTATGAGTTTGTTAATTTGTTATGCATACAATATTGAGAAAACTGGTATGGTTTTATCGTAAAGAAGTATATATTATAGTCAGAAAAAAAATCATATATAAATTTCTACTGCTTTACTTTAGTTTAACATGCACATACAAAAGAGATTACTTTCACCAATTTTCTTTTAAAAATATTAGTTTGGGGGATATATATTTTCATTTATTTTGGAATTAGCCAGGTCAATCAGGTTCATTTGCTTTATATAATTTAGATCGGATATTGTAGGACTCATTTAAGGAGTGCGTACATGATTTAATTAATAAGTTTTATATGCAAATGGTCATTAACTATATGTTATCCTTGCGTTTAATTTTATATCATGCCATATAGGTATATCTTATTACAAATCAATGTGCATATTATATATATAGATTGACTCCGGTGAAAACCTCAAATTGTGGTAGAAATCGTGAAGACTACTTTATAGCTTGGTTTATTTGAAACTTATGCTAAAAACCTCAATCACACGGTGACTTTACAACTCGGTTCAACCTAAAAACCGTGCTAAAAACTTCAGTTTTAAAATAACAGATGACTTTATAGTTCGGTCAAGCCTAAAAATCGTGCTAAAAACTCATGTTCTAAAATTACACAGTGACTCTATAACTCGGTTTTATTCAGAACCGGGCTATAAAGCAAGTGAACGAGGCTAAAAAGCCGGTTCTCTCAGGTTTTTACCGCAATTTTGGTTTTCACCGGAGCGCACCCCTATATATATATATATATATATATATATATATATATATATATATATATATTTCAAAACACGTGGTTTACTCCACCTCACACCGGGTAGACCGAGAAAGAGGGTTGTTAATTGCTTCTTTCTTCACCCTGTATTGGGTATACCTAATGGCAGACAAGTATATCAATTGAAATTCCACCTGATCTACTTATATCAAATGCCACTGATCCTATTCTATCGATTGTGGAATCTATTTACCCTTCACTCATGTTGAATTTGTCAAGTGATGTATACTTCCAAGAATGTGCTATTCTTGCCCCCACTCCTGACATTGTTGACCAGGTGAATGACATTTTGTTATTTATCATGTCGAGTGATCAAAAGGAGTATCTTAGCTCAGATTCTATTTGCAAATCAGATGCAAATGCAAGTCTACATGATGATGATTATCCCCTCGACTAGCTACTTGAATAGTATCAAATGTTATGGTTCCGAAATCACAATTTGAAGTTTAAGGTCAGTGTTCCCATCATGTTGCTTTCAAATATTTACCAGCCAGCCGGTTTGTGTAATGGTACTAGGCTTATAACGACACGGCTCTGAAAGCACATTATTAAGGCAAAGATCATTCCAGACAACAATATTAATTAGTCGATTGGTTATATATTATCCCTCGTATGGTGCTTACTCCTTCAAACATTCATTTGCCTTTCAAGCTTAGAAGAAGACAATTTTCGGTGCTTGTGTGCTTTGCCATGACAATCAACAAGAGCCAAGGGCAATCACTTTCCTATGTCGGTTTGTATCTTCCACCCTATTTTTACACATGGTATGTTGCAATATCTAGAGTGACATCAAGAAAGTTGAAGATTTTAATTTGTGACAAAGATGGGCAATCCATGAACACAACAACTAATGTTGTCTATAAAGAAGTTTTTCATAATTTACACTAAGCCGGTATTTCTTTTCTTCCTTTATATTCATCTTTTTCTATTATTAATTATTATTTGTTTGTTATAGTCTCTCATCTAATATGTTGTTCTTTTTATTTTTATGTAGGGGTTTTCATTGTTTGATTTTTTTATGGATGGACTCATATCATTGCATTGCGTTGTTTTTTTTATGGTTCGCCGTATGTCGACATTGTCGGCCTCTTGAGGTGCCAGGTTTGTCTGGTCTTCGAATTATTTCCTAATAAAAAAAATACTCATGCTACAAGTATAATTATTTTTCAGTTTTTTAAGTCTAAATTATATATAATAATTAATGTAACTTTATGACTTTATTTATATTGCCTTTCAATCAAATATTTTTTGTACACTTAACCGTTGTTTTTGTTTTTATTTTATGATTATTCAAATTTTATTTTTACTTAATTGTTAATTCAAATATTTTAATATACCCGTGCAATGCACGGGTGATGAACTAGTTATATACTATATTTGATCTAAAATATTTGATTTTTATTATTTCTCGTAATTTTTAATAAAATGTAATAATATATAAATATCAAATTTTTAAATAATTTTTTAAAAATAATTTCATGCAATTAGTAATAAGCATAGAATTGTTTTAATATTTTCATATTTTTTAGATTTTTTATCTTCCTAAAAAAGTCCGTTGAAAAATAAAAAAATCAAATACTATCGATCGGACGGAGTATTACACAGTACAAATAAATATAAAAGTTGATTTGAAAATGAAAGATCAAGTGATTGTAATTCTAAAATGTAATAAATAGGAATCTCCATAAAAAAAATTAATCATATATAATTATAAATCAATCGGGTCAATCGGGTGGGTTAAATGGGTAAATCGGCTCAAAATTACCGGGTCAATCGGGCCACCGGGTCGAAACCCAGAAAATTTCCGGGTTTTTCGGGCTCGGGTCGAAAAAAAATTCCGGGTCGAAATTCTCGGGTTCGGGTCGAAATTATTTCGGACGTTCGGGTCGGGTCGACCGGGTCAGGTTGTGTTTTGACATGTCTAGTGCTACTACCTGTGTTAGGTGGAAAAAACACATAAATAATAAGTGATTTATATGGTTAAAATCCTACAACTACATGCAAGTAATGCGAGATGAAAATTACCGAACACCTCCCTTTGTCTGTACACTTATTAAAATAAAAACCTTAGCTAGTGAAAAACTCAAGTACTATCATATTGATCGTTGACGGGCGTAAAACGGTCGTTGATTCATAGTAAAGATAATTCCAATTCAACAACTAGTATAGCAGTAGAGTAGATGTCGATCTCATAGAGAGCACTTATGAGGACTTGTGTGTTTTCGTTATCAATGGAAGAAGAAAGGGAGAAGTAGACAAAGATGTAGAGAAAGCAGTATTAATAATGAAAGCAAGAATAAGAAACAACACCAATGACGACGATTATCGGTTTGAAAACAATATAAAGAAAGATAGTTTTTACTCGTGACTTTGCAACAATTATTGATTGATTTCCTAATCCTCGTGCTTCTTACTAGTTAGTTTGTTTCTACTTAGTCATTATAGGTTTCGTTTGTATAAGCATGACCATCCATCATGTTCCTTATTCTAGTATGGGGACGGGGCGAGTAGCATTAGATTCCAAACTCCTAGCATCTAAGCACTATCACTCCCGCCTCGTCTACTTCTCACGTGGTTTGTCAACCCAGCTAACGCTTTGAAGTGATAAATCCTAGATGCAACTGATAATGCATATTTTGTATAGGCATTCTAAGTAGTTTTAGGTTGCATAAACATTTCACCAAAAAAAAGATTGCATAAACATTGTTTTCTACTTAATTCACATCTTTATCGATCATTTGGTGATCGAAGTTCGAAATCTAGGGTTGGTATGGTACGGTAACCACCAAAAAATGGTGATTACCACGTATCAACAACAAACTGGTGGTACGCAAATTTTCATACCACGTACCAACCACAAGTCGTGGTTACCGCACGACTTGTGGTTACCATCAGTAAATTACCATAGTTACCCCGATGTAATTCTATTTGTATTTTTTTGAATTGACCGCCTTCCGGTAGTCATCAAAGTTATCGAACGAAAAATATGGTTACAAAAAATAATATGCTTACCGCCTATTAAAAGTTCAAATAAATCAAGTTCACAACCTAAAGTACAAACCAATTCAAACCAACCAAGTTCAAAGTCTTGAAACAAACCAAGTTCAATTGTTCAAACATTCAAAATATTCCTACAAGTTCAAACAAAACAAGTTCAAAATCAAAATGCAAAATATAAATTAAAAACTTTAAAATTAAAGGTAATAACAATAAATTATTAAATAAAAAAATAATATATATACTTGGTAACCATGGTAACTAGACCTGTCAAACAGGTCATTCGGGTCGGGTCACTTCGGGTCTCAGGTAAAACGGATCCCGGGTATTTCCGGGTTGATTAGAACCCGGATTTGACCGGGTTTCGGGTCGATTTCGAGTTTGTAATTTTTTTTTTATTTTTTAAATTAAAAAAAATCATGATTTAATAATTTTACAATAAATTTTAATTATATATATAAAAAATATAATTACATTTAATTATACATCAACCGGATCAATAGGGTCACCGGGTCAATTGGGTCAAAATTACCGGGTCAATCGGGTCACCGGGTCGAAACCCAGATTACCCGGAAAATTTCCAGGTCAAAATTTTCGGGTCTTGACCCAAAAAATTTCGGATGGTCGGGTCGGGTTATGTTTTGACAGGTCTAATGGTAACTATGATATTCAGATTTCATTACCATTACCGTACCACATTCACGTGGTTACCACCATGTTGGTTACCAACATAGTCTGTTTGTGGTTGGTACGTGGTTGGTATGGTAATTTCCGTACCATTTGTCAGCCCTATCGAAATCTACTGTTTTTATGGTTAAATATGCAGATTCAGGGATCCGGGCTCGAAGGGTAGATCGAGAGGGCGATGCTAGCTGGATGATATGGGGTTAGCCGTAGGATGGCCCGATTTTCGACAATCAAGACTCAAAGACAAGAACGGAAGCAAAGACTCGATAAACAAGAATAAAGACTCGAAATTGAAAACAAGACACGACCGATAAGGACTGATTCGAACTAAAATAGAACGAGATAAAGACCCTAGGCCTCCTAAGAGGGTAGGAACCAAATACCAACGACTATAAAGCCCGCCTCTACAACCTTACACAACTAAGCGGACAACTTGGAGGCACAAGGAGGGGACTTGTGATTACCAGGATCACCAAGCTCTCGCGAGGTTGACGAACTCAAAGCAAACCAAGTTATATCAAGAACCAATTGTGCAATCGATGAGCAACGCTACGAATCGATTGACTTTCTCACAAGCGTGTTTCACACAAACTGTATTTTTCTATTTCAAAGAGGCGTCTAATTTTACAATGGAGAATCAGCCGTTCTAAATTACCTAAAATAACTTAAATAAAGAAGGTCTCTAAAATAACAACTTAAAAAAACCCAAATTCGGCATATGTGAGATCGGTGGCCAGCATCCAACGGCCCGGAGCTGCACGCCCGCGCGCCCACGCCGCACGCCCGCAAACCTACCTGCACTCCCGCGCAAAACAATGACATCTTGCAAAGAATGTGAATTTCGGCCAAGTTCTAGGTCGAATTTGGAAAAACCTTCAACAACAAAGTAGTAGATCTCTTCGTCCTCGTTCCGACAAGGTATGGCACACCTCAATCTGATTAATATTGACTCCGTACGACTCAATTTACCGAGATGTCGAAAAGTTGTCAAACTGCTGAACGAATCTAAAAACGAACAACTCATCAAGCTTGCACCTTTGGACCTTCTCCCATGGTGGAGCCTTCTTCTTCCTCTTGAGGATGACATCATTCTCACGACCTCGAATCATAGGTCCATCCCCTAGTATAGATGTGTCCGAAGGTATCTTGGATGATCCCGCATCATCCCCCTTTCTTGAAAAGGATTCGACATCGAATCAAAGGTCGCATAAGATTCTGCAAATGCATCCACACGAGATCCTGGATCGAATACCTCATGCCAAAGGAAACTCCTCTCGAGGCCGATTGTTGCAAGGGTTGACCACTTTTGGATGGATTTGATCTTGACTTCGCCATCTTGTAGATCATTAGAGCTTTCTACAAAACCAAGAAAAGAAACCTTATTAGTGCACAATTCATATTTCATAGCATCTTCATAAGGTTCTAATTGAATATGTACTTTAGCTTGTTCAGTTATCTCTATGTTGCCATCAATGACTAGCAAGTTTTCATCCCTTTTCAATGTTGGATTTCAAATTAAGTCAAGGCTAGCAATAGTAGAACAATCTTCACCATCAATGATCATATGAGAAACATTGCCGTTTTCGAAGCATTTAGTATGACACAAATCTTCGCTTTGATTATCATCACAAGGCATAGGTTGAACACTTAAAACTTTATGAACAATCAAAGAATCATCATGCTTATATTCAATGCAATCACCTTTAGAGGCAAGTAAACTAAGATCTTGATCATTATTAACATGCTCATCAATTTCACCACTAGAATTTGCAGATTCATTTTTGCCTAGGTGATTAATCATGAAAGTCTTCTTATTTGGGCAATCCTTCATAACATGTCCTCTACCTTGGCATATAAAGAAAGGAATGTACAAAGGTTTAAGATGAGAAGAGTTAGGATTACTCCCTTTAGAGCCAGTAGATGCCCCAGAAGAATGTCGTGCCTCTACTGCCGTCAATCTTTCATTTATCCGTACCAATGTCTCGTTCACGGCTTCCAATTGTTTGATCATCTCAGCTCTAGTAATCATGTTGTTGCCCTGGTTAGACATGACAAAGAAAGAAAAACGAAGAACTATGTGACAATTAGTTAAAATATAAACAATCTCACAAGTGTTTCGCTCACACTCGTCTCTCGAATTGGTATGACAAGCTTGTTGGGGCAATCCGCTTTGGGCAAATCAACACTCAAGCAAGGACTTAACAATGCAAGGTAAGATAACAAGAGAAAGGACAAAACAAATGACAAACTCGACAGAAACTGGTCAACAAGGTCGAAATTGACCAAATAACTCGACAAAAACCAGACACTCGCGCAGCACTCGAGCGGAACTCGACCAGCACAAAAAAAACACTCGACACATGAGAGAAAGAAAAGAAAATAAAGAAAGAAAGAAAAAACTTGGACTTTTACCTCTTTTTTTTTTATTCAAACCCTTAGTAAGGACGTTGTAGTTGCAAGGTAGGGCTTAAAAAAAATGTGTTTTGGGAGGTATGTGTTTAAGGCTTTTTCGAGTAGGGCTATGAAATTTTCACCAAGAATGGTCGTTGAAGCTTCTTGCACTAGACTCGACAATCCTTTTTTTTTTTTTTTTGAAGCTACTTTTGCCCCTAGTGAATTTTATCCTCCTAGGTCAAAGCTTGAATGTTTCTTCTTTTTTTTTTTACTTTTTCGGACTTTTTTTTTTTTTGACTAATGCAAGAACTAACAATGAAATAAAAGGACTCTTGAAATTTTAAACTATGGTGAAAGAAAAATAAATAAATTATGTAGCCCTAATGAAATACGGAGTATATATAAGTGATGGCTTGGCTAATATGGTAAGTATATCTATCTAAGGCCTTTTTATAATCTATGATAGATAAAAGTGATTTAATCTATAAAAAATCAAATTTTAATAAGGCAATAAAATAGATAAACAAACATGTAACAAGATAGTCAAAGATAGGAAGCAAACTAGGGTTTGTGATTCGGTGTGCTTGGTACTGCCGAATTAGAAGTTCCACTTCAACAATTTGATACGGCTGCACTAAGGTACTAATTGGCACCCAATGTTTGCTAATTGGCTCCAACAACAATATTAGTGCTAATTTTTTTGCTTGGAATGAAAGCTGCCGCCTAGGAGCCCCTTTGTCAACCACTGGTGTCGGCTGAACAAGGCACACTCGGCTTCAATATGGCTACTGTGGACACCGCTTAGTACCGTAGTACGTGTTTAGGCTAAGTGCAACCACAATCATCACAAACAAAGATTAATGCAATCAAATTAAAAAATTCAAGAAGTAAAAACTAAGAATAAGAAAGACTCTATTTTTATTTTTTTTGTAGTTTTGTGTTTATAAATAACAAAAGACACAATTGATGTCGGAAACATAAGCTCTGATGCCAATTTGATACGGGGTTAATAGCCATATAATGGCCTGATCTTCGACAATCAAGACTCAAAGACAAGAACGGAAGCAAAGACTCGATAAACAAGAATAAAGACTCGAAATTGAAAACAAGACAGGACCGATAAAGACTGATTCGAACTAAAATAGAACGAGATAAAGACCGCAGGCCTCCTAAGAGGGTAGGAACTAAATACCAACGACTATAAAGCCCGCCTCTACAACCTTACACAACCAAGCGGACAACTCGGAGGCACAAGGAGGGGACTTGTGATTACCAGGATCACCAACCTCTTGCGAGGTTGACGAACTCAAAGCAAACCAAGTTAGATCAAGAACCAATTGCGATCAAGAATCAATTGTGCAATCGATGGGCAACGCTACGAATCGATTGACTTTCTCACAAGCGTGTTTCACACAAACTGTATTTTTCTATTTCAAAGAGGCGTCTAATTTTACAATGGAGGAATCAGTCGTTCTAATATAGAAAACCCTAGGGTTGATTTTAATGAAAATAATAAATATAATGGAAATTAGAATAAATCCCTAAATTACCTAAAATAACTTAAATAAAGAAGGTCTCTAAAATAAAAACTTAAAAAAACCCAAATTCGGCATATGTGAGATCGGTGGCCAGCATCCAACAGCCCGGAGCTGCACGCCCGCGCGCCCATGCCGCACGCCCGCGCACCTACCTGCACGCCCGCGCAAAACAGTGACAGATTGCAAAGAATGTGAATTTCGGCCAAGTTCTAGGTCGAATCTGGAAAAAACTTCAACAACAAAGTTGTAGATCTCTTCGTCTTCGTTCCGACAAGGTATGGAACGCCTCAATCCGATTAATATTGACTCCGTACGACTCAATTTACTGAGACGTCGAAAAGCTGTCAAACTGCTGAACGAATCTAAAAACGAACAGCCCATCAAGCTTGCACCTTTGGACCTTCTCCCATGGTGGAGCCTTTTTCTTCCTCTTGAGGATGACATCATTCTCACGAGCTCGAATCATAGGTTCATTCCCCAGTATAGATGTGTCCGAAGGTATCTTGGATGGTCCCGCATCACTGGAGCTACTTAAGATGACGGCGGAGAAGTGAAATCATGTCCAAGGAAGAGCACAAAGGAAGCCAACACAAAAAGTGAACCATGTGCATGGGGGAAAAGACGAGGAATCCGGCGAAACAACGGTCGTGGATGAAGACCGACGTTCGCTGTTAGGTGTACTGAGGATCGGCACCTGTCGATGGGGTCGGCGCCGCCCGCCGATGGATGAATAAAGTCATATATGCATAATCTTTGGAGAGTCTATCCATTAGAGATTTATTCCTATCATCATATTTATAATACGTTTCTATCATCATTTGGTCGCCATTTCTGGGGTTTTAGGCCAACCCAAACCCAATAAATTAAATAGCCTAGTTTCTTAGGATTTTACACACCACATTTTACAAACCACTCTTTACAGTATTCGTCAGACACTTTGAGGTTTCGAGGTAAGCCATGAGTGACTAGTTTCTTTTGTTAGTTTTGCTTGCATTTTCAAGACATGGTCGATGGAATGCGAGGATTGATCAAAGGTTGATTCTATTAAGTTATTTCAATTCTATTTGTTCCGATAATGCTTATGTTGTTGATTTGTCTTAATTGGTCACTAAGAGAGATTCACACCGCGCTAGGGTTATAGCTTCATTTCGCACTTTGTGGGCCTTAATCTGTTAGTAGCATGCAAGACGGTTCATGAATCTTGATGATATAGGAGTACTGACAGGTAGAAATTGTCTCTTTTAGTGGATGCGATGGCTGAGTTGACAACCAGGTGATCGAGAAGATCAACGATACAGGAGATGATGTCGATCTTTGTGCTAGGTACGGGTGTTTGGGACCTATTGCTACTCGCCCACATGCTAGAGTAAGGGAACTCAGTGGTGATCGAATATATAGGCGGCCTACTAGGATATGTACACAAACCAAACTATAGAATAACTAATAGGAACCGACTTAACGAAAGTAAAGCCTAAGGATCATGAAATCACAATTGTTGTGAATATGAGTGAAGCTACATTTCATATTATTGTTTTACATCAATAATCATTTCTACCTTTAATTTCAATCTATTGTTTTTGTTATTTCTCTACTACTTTCTCATGGCCGACAAACATTCATAAATTTGCACGCATTCTCTGTGGGATCGGCTTTAATTCTACTCTCCCACTATACTAAGTTGTTGAGTGGGATTGAGATTATCTTTGGGAGATCAACGATCGGTTGTACCACTCACCATCAACCTTCCCACACTATTAAGATTTTCAAACAGTTCCTACAACACGTGCTGACTATTTATGGATTAAGACCCGCAAGCGGAGGTATGTGATTCTATCTATGTATTACGGCTCCTGAAGCTCCCTTCTGCTAGACCCTTCATTCTCCTTCTTATCTTCTCATGTGACATATGTTTTCCCCTGACAAACCTCAAACTAAACATGTTCTTTTCATTTTTTAGCATTGACATTCATGAGTTCATCAATATAATCTTAGCCTTTATTTTTTTTAAACCTTAATTAGACAAGTCAATGTGCTTGACCTCTTTAAGCAAACTTTCCTTTTCACCCCAATTCACCCCAATGCTATTGATACGGGGTTAGCAGTAGGATGGCATAACGACTTTTTTTTTATTATTATTATAGCAACGCTATAAATTAATTATCATCAAGGGTAAACCTCAATGAGGCACCTTAACCCTAAAACAGGAAGGATGACATAGCCACCTGTGAAGCCAGCCTGATCGAACAACCTCTTCCATTCACTCTCGTTCCTGACTCTACCTCCGAGCAGTACCATCATTTGCATATCCCACAAGTATTGCGATTCGCGAGCTTTGCTATCGGTGTTTTCGGTGAAGCCCAATACCATGTCTATGATCATCACCTTCCCTTGTCCACCTCCATTTCCGCCTTTCGCCACCGCCTTCCTGCATTGCTTCAGTATCTTCACCGCGTTTTCATCGTCCCAGTCATGTAGCATCCGCTGTACAGTTACAATCCCAACTTAATCGATCTCAATACCGTAGTATATATATGTTTGGTTTATAAGTTGCACTCATGGATGATTGCTAGGTCAAACAAAATAACACCGTTGTTGAAAGTAATACTCCGTATATCTTAACTAATCAAAATAATTAAAAATAAAATATCCAAACTTTGAACAATTTTGTAACTATATATCAAAACGCACAGCAGAATATTTGTTTCTTATTTTTCATACTAAAATATTTTTTTTACCAAAAACAAAAAAAAATATAAATTTTCGTCAAATCTTTGTATGAGAGCTTATATTTTCCTTTTTAGATTCATCCTAATGATAATAATTGTATATTTATTTCAAATTATATTAATTAGGTGGTGTGTTTGAATATTATTACTACTTAATCTTATTAAATCATTTTCAAAATGTGTATTCTATCTCTTTCCAACTAATTTATAAATTATAAAAAATATTTTATACATATTTTTATTGCAAACAAGTATATATATTAATATAGTATTATATAAATATATAAAATGATGTTGAAATTAAAATGGATCAAACTCTCGTGATGGACATGTTCTAAGTTGGCCAAACTAAAAGATTCTTCACATATGTATCATTTAGGATAAGCTGAACTACAAATCCTAATGATTACCTATCTTCAAAGATAACTCTTATTTAAATTAACCCACCCCTTATTTGTTTTTTGGTAAGAAAATGTAATGGTTATCCTTCTGAATTTTGTCAATTTTTAAGTTAAGATTCATTAATCAATATTCTAATCATTACCTTTATTCTTTCATTTTAATTACCTAATTTGATGATAGGATAATCATATTTCTTAGAATGTACTAACCGGCCATTTCTCTATCCCCTTCTCTAAACTCAAAAAAAAAAGTGATGATCATACAAATTTTACACGTAAAATTTGATCCATTTACCTTTTATTTCCTATTACTCAAAGCATAAATATATATACAGTTTTTCTATTCTATGTCCTTAGGGCATATGATAAGATTCTTAATTGAGAAAGATTCTCTAAAAAAAGCAAGTCATCCTAAAAATCTAATTAAAAAAAAAAGTTAAACTAATTAAATTTTTTAAAAAAATTCTAAATTTAAAATCTTATCCTAGTCTTTGAAAAATTGATATATCTATCATTATTTAAAATCTAAACATTCCTCTCTCTTCTATATATGATAGTATGAAGATTATATATGCTATTTCATTCATGTTATTTCACTTCATAGAATTCCCATCTTTATCATGTAATTTGTTCTAAAGTTATAGCCTTGTTTGTAATAAGGAGACATGTTTCCATGTGACTAGCACATGACCTCTCTAGGTACTATATCAGACAAAATGTGGCACATCCCTCAATTGTAGGGTTTTGGGATTGCTGCTTTGCAGCTGTGACGACATTCATTGCAAGAAGCAAAGTTGCCTCTTTTGGGAATGAAACAGTGCACATTCCTCTTATGATTTACAACTCCATTTCTTCCTTTGATCACTAGTTTTTACTACAGATTATGTCTAATTTGTTCATGGTATCAGAGCTTGCAGGTTAATCCTCCTCTTTAGCTCGTTTTAAGTCTTTTATGTTCAGCATAACAAGGGACGCAGGATTGGAAAACCCACCTCCAGAATATATGGCTGCGACAAACAACATGAGTGGTCCTCTGTATCTTTCTAATTCAGACCACCCTGGTGCTCAGTTGGGGGCTATTCCGTTTGATGGGACGAATTACATGACTTGGAGCCGTGGAGTGACAATGGCTCTTGGAGCAAAATGTAAGTTAGGCTTTATTAATGGATCTTGTTCTAAGCCTGCTACTGGACATGCTGATCTTTAGAAGTGGGTAAGAGCAGACTTTATGGTTAGGTGTTGGCTCTTGAATTCAATGACTAAAACTGTTGCAGAAGGCTTTGTTTTCATTGATTCATCCAAAGCTCTATGGGATGATATTCTGGAGAGGTTTGGTCAGGCTAATGTGCCTCTTATTTTTCAGATCGGGAAAAGATTGGGAAATATTGTTCAGGGTTCTATGACTTTAGCAGAGCTGTATAATCAATTTAAAAGAGGTTGGGATGAATTGCAGGTGTTAGAAAATTTGCCAGAGTGCAGCTGTGGTGCTATCAGTAGATGCACTTGTGACTTGAAGAAGAAGCTTGCAGAGATAGAGTCTAGAAACAGATTGATGCAGTTCTTAGTAAGCCTGAATGAGAATTTTGAAGCTGCCAGAAATCAGATCTTAGCTACAGATCCCTTACCTACCATCAACAAAGCATACTCTATGTTACAGCAGGTTGAGACTGGTAATGAGGCAACTAATGGGACAAATGGAGCACTAATTGGTGCTTCTGAATCAAGTGCCATGGTGGCAAATAGAGGCAGTACTGGTTATCAAGGCAGCACTGGGAATAACAACAGCAACAACAGTCAATCATTCAGGAAAGATGTGAAGGACTGGAAAGAATTGAAGAGGATTAAACTCAATTCAAAATGCACTCACTGTGGTTATAAAGGTCACACTGTGGATCAATGCTTTAAGATTCATGGGGTGCCTGAATGGTTCAAGGAGCTCAAGGAAAAGGAAAGGAAGGCTCAGGGATCCAGGATGGCAGCTAATGCAACAGGCTCTACTCAAGGAAGTCCACTTGATGAAGAGAATGGGGAAGGAAACCTGGATTCTGCAATGGTGAATGTAGTCTATCAAGAAGTTCTTAAGAAGATGAGAGGAAAAAGTGTAGCTGACAGCAGTGGTAGCTCCTTTGCCAATTTTGCAGGTAACATTCTTGCCACTAATGCTAATGTCTGTTTGAAAGAAGAGACTTCTATTGAGTGGATAATTGATACTGGAGCCACAGATCATATGATTGCTGATTCTCAATGCTTATTCAACAGAAGAAAATTGAATAAACTTGTTCATATAGGACTCCCAGATGGAGCTATTAAAACTGTTAATGAGATGGGAAACCTGCAGTTTTCAGAATCAGTTATTTTAGAGGATGTCTTGATTGTGCCTGATTTCAAACATAGACTGCTATATGTTGGAAAGATGCTTGATGACACTGATCTTATAGCATTATTCACGAGGACTCATTGTTTCTTTCAGGACCCTGGATCTAAGAAAGTGGTGTTAGGAGGAGTGAGGAAACATGGCCTATACAAGGTGTTTGCAGAAGATCCAAGGTTAAGACATGATGAGTCAAGAGTTCTTAAAAGTTGTAATAAGGCTAGCACTAGTTTAGAAACAGTTCATGCTAGATTTGGTCATAGTTCCTTGTCTAAGTTGAGACACTTGCATATGTTTGATGCTTCTGTTTTGAAGGATTTTGTTTGTGAATCTTGTGCTTTGTCAAAACATCACAGACTTCCCTTTGAGAGGAGTAACAGTATGGCAGAAAGGCCTTTTGAATTGATTCACATGGATTTATGGGGTCCATATAAATGCTTGACTTATAATGGCTTCTCTTATTTTTTAACCATCCTTGATGAATGCACAAGGGTAACTTGGACTTTCCTTCTCAAGAACAAGTTACAGGTTTTCAAAGCCATTGGTGATTTCTTAGCATATGTGAAAAATCAGTTTGATTGTTGTGTTAAATGCATAAGAACAGACAATGGAACAGAGTTTGTACAGAGGCAGTGCTTGGAATTGTTTGCTACAGAAGGGATAGTTCATCAAAAAACAATCCCTTATACTCCCCAACAGAATGGGAGAGTAGAGAGAAAGCATAGACATCTTGTAAAAACTGCAAGATGTCTGAGGATCCATGCATCCTTACCCATTAAATTTTGGGGTGAATGCTTACTGGCAGCCACTCATTTGATTAATAAGATGCCTACAGAAGTGCTAGATTGGAAGACACCTTATGAGAAGTTATTTAACAAGGCTCCCAATTATGATGAATTGAGAGTAGTTGGCAGCTTGTGTTATGCTCCTATATCTCATGACAGCAGAGATAAAATGGGCCCTAAGGCTCGAAAATGTGTCTTATTAGGATATCCTTTTGGACAAAAAGGGTACTCCGTATAAACTTTGGGACTTGGATTGTCACAAAGTTTTTGTTAGAAGAGATGTTATTTGCAGGGAGGATACATTTCCTTTCAAATCTGTTGGTCAACCTGTGCTTGACCTTGAAAGTACTAATCAAATATGCAGCTTTCCCTTAGTGAATCATGCTCTTGATGATCATAATGTCACACAGATACCTATGATGATGCAGGAATCTCCAGTACAGACTCGGCATTTTGAGGAAAGCAGTAGTTCATCAAGAATTCCTTCTCAAGTAGTTGATTCATTGCAATCTGATGCCCAAAACGGCCCTATTACAGCTGAGTTATTACAAGATCTAGAAGCTTTCCCTCATTTAAGGAGATCTATTAGGGAGCACACTAGACCAAGGAGGCTCCAAGACTATGTCTGTCATGACAACAGACAAAGGAATTCCTTGTCTCAGTCATTCTTAGCGGAATGTCTAAGTGAAATGCAAGATATTAAGCCTGAGATTGTTCAATCATTTGCTTGTATGGATGCTGAACCAGAGCCCTTCTATTATCATTAGGCAGTACAGAATCCCAAGTGGGTAGATGCTATGAACAAGGAAGTGCAGGCCCTTGAAGAGAATGACACTTGGGACCTTGTTGAGATTCCTCAGGGAGTTAAACCCATAGGAAGCAAGTGGATTTACAAGATCAAATATAGACCAGATGGGTCTATTGAAAGATATAAGGCCAGATTAGTGGATAAGGGATATAATCAAATCAAAGGGAAGGATTATAAGCACACCTTCTCACCTGTAGAAAAGTTTGCAACTGTAAGGATCCTAATTGCAGTTGCAACAGTTAAAAATTGGCCCTTATATCAACTAGATGTCAACAATGCATTCTTGCATGGGACTCTAGAGGAAGAAGTTTATATGGTACCTCTTGAAGGGTATCCCTTGAGCAAACCAGGATTGGCTTGCAAATTGAGAAAATCAATTTATGGCTTGAAGCAAGCTTCAAGACAATGGAATGCTGAATTATGTAAGTTCTTAATGAATCTAGGCTATGTTCAAGCACTTCAGGATTATTCATTGTTCACCAAAAAAGTATCCAGAGGGATAGTGGTGGCATTGGTGTATGTAGATGATCTATTGCTGTCAGGAGATGATGAATGTGAAATCAGGCTTACTAAACAGGCTCTTCATGATGCTTTTACAATCAAAGACCTTGGGAAAGCAAGGTATTTCTTAGGCCTGGAGATTATGCATGACAGTAAAGGCACATTGATTCATCAGAGGAAATATGCAATGGATATTATTGATGATTGTAAGTTAACAGACTGCAAACCAGCCTTGTTTCCACTTCCAAGAGGCTTGAAATTATCTGTTGATGAAGGGCAAATCCTCAAGGATCTAGAGGTTTACAGAAGACTCATTGAAAGGTTGTTATTCTTAAATCTATCTAGACCAGACATTTTTTATGCAGTTCAACACTTAAGCCAATTTATGGTTGAACCAAGGCAACCACACCTTGATGCAGGCTTGCATGTGGTCAGATATCTTAAAGGTACCATTTCAGTTGGTCTTCAATATCTCAAACACTCTCCTATGAATGCTTATGCATACTGTGATGCAGACTGGGGAGCTTGCCAATTCAGTGCTAGTTCACTTACTGGTTATTGTGTATTCTTTGGGCAAAACTTAGTGTCTTGGAAGACTAAGAAACAAGCAACAGTTTCTAAATCTGAAGCTGAAGCTGAATATAGAAGCATGTCCATGACTGCAAGTGAATTAGTCTGGGTAGAAGGTATATTGCAGACTCTACAGCTATCTATTCCCTTACCAATTCCTCTGTTTTGTGACAACAAATCAGCTATCCACATTGCTGAGAACCCAGTTTTCCATGAGAGGACAAAGCATTTGAGAATTGATTGCCATTTTGTAAGGGAAATGTTGCAAGCAGGATTTTTGCTCCCTCAACATGTTAGAACTGGTGTCCAGTTGGCAGATGTGCTCACAAAAGCACTTGGTGAAAGGCAACATAGATTCTTATCTTCCAAGTTAGGACTTGTTGGTCTCTCACCAAGTCCAACTTGATGGAGGGATATGAAGATTATATATGCTATTTCATTCATGTTATTTCACTTCATATAATTCCCATCTTTATCATGTAATTTGTTCTAAAGTTATAGCCTTGTTTGTAATAAGGAGACATGTCTCCATGTGACTAGCACATGACCTCTCTAGGTACTATATAAGACAAAATGTGGCACATCCCTCAATTGTAGGGTTTTGGGATTGCTGCGTTGCAGCTGTGACGACATTCATTGCAAGAAGCAAAGTTGCCTCTTTTGGGAATGAAATAGTGCACATTCCTCTTATGATTTACAGCTCCATTTCTTCCTTTGATCATTAGTTTTTACTACAGATTATGTCTAATTTGTTCAGATAGTAAAAAAAAACGCGAGCTTTTCATCCAAGTTCTTGTTTGTTCATCGTATTTGTATGAAACAATATATCAACATATTATTTCAAATTTACATAACCACTCCTAATTTAACCCTTGGAGACAAAAATCTCCCACACACCTCCTTCTAGTCCCGCCAATTCAGCAGAGCATTCAATTTTTTGACCATCCAACTGAAGAAATCTATACTACACCTAAAAGCAAAAGCAAACCCCTCCTATGTGGCTTCACCATATCTCTCCATTTCAGATGTGAACAGGAGGAATGATCTTCCCTTCTCTATCCCTATATGACACCTACGTGACAGATTTTATTTTACACCATGGACTCCCCACGTTCTCCACTCCTTCCTCCTTCATAGACTCCACATCAACCACCCATCTTCAAAAAAAGTATTGTGTATCTCTTTTCTACCATCGTCGGCTTCAAGTTCATATAAGCTTTGCAGGCAGGGGTAGCCGCAGTTCGATGACTCATTGAAGGACCGATCCTCGGGCTCATCGGACTTGGACCGAACCCTAGGGACCGGCATGTCGGCCGCCTCCGTTGAAGATCTACCCGGTTCTCCGCAGCTCCGATCCACTCTCTTCGCCAGATCTGCTTCATCTTCCGCCTCTCTCTCTCTCTCTCTCTCTCTCTCTCTCTCTCTCTCTCTCTCTCTCCGCCTCTAATCTCTTCACTTTGAATTGCAGGGACTCATCGGGCTCATCAGACCGAATCCTGGAGTTAGGTGGAAGACAATTCTCGCTTGCCCTCTCTCCGCAAAATTTTCTTATCAGGCTCCTTGGATCGGAGCCCTTCTCCAATTCTCATTCACCAATTCATGCTCTCAGATAACATTATATTCATATTGATACACCATAATATTGACATATGCACATCCACATAACTTAATATTCATATTAATATATATTGTAAAATATTCATTCGTTGCACTGTATTTTTCGCTTTACTAGAACTCTTGCGCGCGCACACAGATTGACTCCGGTGAAAACCTCAAATTGTGGTAAAAACCTTAAGGACTACTTTATAGCTCGGTTCATTTGAAAGCCATGCTAAAATTAAACCTCGTTTTTAAGTTACACAATGACTTTATAGCTCGGTTCTTTTTAGAACCGGGCTAAAAAGCTGGCGAATCGAGTTAAAAAGCTAGTCCTCACGATTTTTACCGTAATTTTGGTTTTCCCCATAGCGCGCCCCTATATATATAGTCACATACAATTTAAACTTTGGATAGGCTAGGGTGCTAGGTAGATTAAAATTTTCTCATATTAACATAAATTTATTACCAAAACCCTTAATTTAATAAATAAATGAATAAATTTTTTTAATTAATTGTCCTTATTTATTTTACCTATGATTTTATTTTGTAAAAATGGGACGGGCACATATTCATATTAATATTATTTTTTAAAAATGGGACGGGTTCATATTCATATGAATATTATTTTATTTAAAATCACAGATGGATAGATCACCAATCAGCACAATGGTTCGATGTGAGTATTTCCATGTTTTGCATATCCTGGTCATTGTCATCTTCATCTCCAACATTGATCTCCATGGAAGCAAGGGCCGAGGTCGAAGGCAAACACAAAGAGGCGGACAACGAGCTGAGGGAGAAGGTCGGAGGCGGACAACCTTCATCTCTCTCGCCCTTGGTTCACCCTCTCGGCGGCCTCTCCCACATATCTTCCTCCATTGAAGATCAGATTCCTTCCATCTCTCGATCTCGAATCCTCCACAGAGTCGCGCGGAGTCGCCAGAGACCGAAAACAAAGGTTGGAAGCGATACGATTCTCATCTTCGCAAATGTTGTTGGAGAGGAGGAGAAGAACAGAAGGGAGAGAGGTGAAGACGAGGGAGAGAAGAACAGAGGAAGAAGAAGAAGAGAAGAGCGTAGGAAGAGGGAGAGAAGGGAGAAGAATAGAAGGAAGAGGGAGAGAAGGGAGAAGTCAATTGTCGAATAGGAGGAGAAGAATAGGAGAAGAGAAGGTATTTGTGTCCATAGAAAAATAGGATGGACTAGGAGTGTGGGGGCGTGGGATTCTGTCACTACACCGTTTGCTGAAGAAGGTATGGGTATAAAGCAGATTGAAGCTCTGAATAGAAGCAGATTTGTTAGCCTCCTTGGGGATGTAATACTCGGCAAAGAGAGCACATCTGGACTAGGTGGGTGAAGGATGCTTACCTTTTGCATGATGATATATGGAGTATTAGGCAGAAGGTGCATGACTCCTGGCTTTGGAAGGAGGTTCTAACCATTCGGGATGAGATGTGTAGGGCTGGTATTCTGGGGCATGATCTTGACATGAGACTGATCTTGAATAGGAAGGGTAGTATGGATGGTCGCAAAATCTATGAAGCTATTCGGAAGAGAGGTTCGCTTGTTGATTGGGGTGGGATGCTCTGGAATGGTGCTCACTCCAAGAAATGGTCCTTCGTGGTATGGGTGGCAGTCCACAATAGGTTGCAGACCGGACGGATTGTTAAGCATTGGCGGGGTCCTGATGCTGTTGTGTGTCCGCTCTGCAAGCTAGTAGAGGAGTCTGAGCATCACTTGTGGTTCGAGTGCCAGAAGATCCTGATTGCCAGAGATATTGTCTGGTCTTGGATTGGGTTGCCGAGAAGACCGGGTGGGATTGAGGAGTGGCTGGCATGGTTTGCCAGTGAGAGCCCTACGGTACAGAAATCTCCAGTTTTCCACGGAAAATTGTTGGTTTTCTGTGCATTTATCTACTTCACATGGTTAGGGAGAAACGAAGTAGTGTTTTGGGGAGAGGCTTGTTTGCCGGTTGCTTGGGCTCATCGAGTAATGAAAAATTGTAAGTCCTGAATATCCTTGAAATGCAAGTGCAAGTCATCCAGGGATAGAAGATGGGTGAACAGAGTCACAAAATAGCTAGGTAATTTAGGGAGTAGTGGGGCGCAGTGGTAATATAGTGGTATGGGGGTATACCGTAGGAGACACACTTTTGTATCTTTTGTGGGAGGCTTCACACCGGGTAGCTAGGTGTGTACGGCGAAAGCCACCTTTGGCAAGGCTATTTTGTCTCGCCCTTTTGTAATTATGCATTACTTTCTATAGATTTACCACCTCAGGAAAAATAGGATGGACTAATTTAACTTAACTTAATTTAGATGAGTTTGTGGACAATTAGTTAATTGAGATCGACCCAATTTCCTCTTTTTTTCATTGTGTTATATTTTATGCTATGGCGTAAAGATTACCCAAACCGATATCAAAACGAGGGAGCAACAATTAAATGAGCTTAATCAGAAACAACAAAAATAAATGAGAAGAAGGTCGATGACTTACATACGATGGTCAATTGTAAACAATTATATTACATTTGGCTATCTATTGTGATTCGATATTATATAGTAAAAGAAGGAAGAATTGGTGATGGAGGAGATCGAGAAAACTAAGCTGAATTCCCCAAGTTTAGTTAATCTAATATGCCCAATTTTATGGAAATCAATTACTCATTTGTTTAGACAACCATCAATTAGTGAAACATTGACTTTAATGCAATATGCAAGTAATATATTTTTGGACCTTTCTCCAACTCTATTATGCCAAAAAAAAAATGACCATTTTCAGGACCTTTCTCCTCGCAATCACCCATCTCTTCTTCATCAAGATCGCCATATCGAGCCCACCGGGAGACCCCGTCAAGTGCCTAGTCGGCACCCGTGACTGCACCGTCACAAACTCCATCGGCATCTTCCCTGACCGGACCACCTGCAGGGCAGCCGAGGTCTTGTATCCGGCCTCTGAGAGAGACCTCATTAACCTAGTTGCAACGGCAGCCAAGCTAAAGCGGAAAATGAAGGTGGTTACTCGATACTCCCATAGCATCCCTAAGTTGTCTTGCCCTGGCGGCGAGCAAGGCCTCCTCATCAGCACCAAGAACCTAACCGGCATAGTGAATGTCGACATGGTGGCCAAGACCATGACGGTAGAAAGTGGAGTCACTCTAAAGAAGCTGATCAAGGAGGCGGCTAAGTTCGGGCTTGCATTGCCCCACGCACCTTACTGGTGGGGCCTCACGGTTGGGGGCTTGTTGAGCACCGGGGCTCATGGGAGCTCGCTATGGGGCAAAGGAGGCGCCGTTCATGAGTATGTTATTGCATTGCGATTGGTTAGTCCAGGGATGCCGAAAGACGAGTATGTTAGGGTTAGAAGCTTGGATGCAACTCATGAAGATATTAATGCAGCTAAGGTCTCACTTGGAGTTCTTGGTGTTATTTCACAGGTAAGCTCGATTTCTAAAGTTGAGCATAACAAGTCTGAATATATAAGCCGGCAGGCTACTCCTATTTCCAGTTGGTTTTAGGATAGAACCTCCCTCGGCTTGTGTGCTAGGTTTAGGCTACTATACGTTTTATAATGATATATGATATGAAACATCGTCTAGTCCAAATGTATAGTTGATGCATTTGAAATTACAATGAAGGTGACATTGCAACTACAACCATTATTCAAACGAGCTATATCGTACAAGGCAATGAAAGATGACGACCTAGCTGAACGAGCAGTAGCCTTCGGATACGAACACGAGTTTGCAGATATAAAGTGGTATCCGAGCCACAAGCTAGTTGTGTATAGGGTTGATGATCGCGTCTCCTCCAGTGTCCCCGGAGATGGTCTTTATGACTTCATTGGGTTTAGGGCAATTCCAACTACCATTCTAGCTGCCTTGAGAACCTCAGGTCACATACATACTCAAAGCTCATATATGGTTTATGATTTTAGTGCCTAATTTTATGTTAAAAGTATTATCTAATTATACAAGTTACATATTTTGTTATCTTAATTTGTACGTGCAGAAGAGATCCAAGAGTTAAAGGGTAACATAAGTGGAAAGTGCGTTGATGGGAATCAATTCACAACAACAATGTTAACCAATGCATATGGTCTAACAAACAATGGTATGCATTAATTCTCTGGCCTAGCACTTCGACATTGTACATTATCGGTATGTTTGATAAAAGGGTAGCTGATGGGGGTAGCTAAAGTTGATGGCTTATTTGTGATAAATATAGGTTAATAAACTAGTATGGTATTTGAGAAACCTATTTGTTAAAGTTGCTGACGGAAACTTCTGAATAAAAAAAAAACCATAATCCCCGAAAAGATTGGGTGAGTAGCTGATGAAAAGTTATATATGATTTCAAAACTAATTAAAATAAAATCTTATATTTATTTCATTTAAATTAACTATATAATATCAAAACCACAAGCTCTGAATATTGGGTCAAACAAAGCCTTAATTCTGATAGTGTATTACTTTTCATTTCACCAAAACAGGACTCAACTTTAACGGATACCCAGTCATCGGATACCAAAACAACCTGCAATCCTCAGGAAGTTGCCTTGACGACATAGGAAAAGGGCTCGCTTGCCCATGGGATCCACGCATCAAGGGCTTGTTCAACCACCAAACTACCTTCAGCATCGCCCTGCCAAAGGTTAAATCCTTTATCAAAGACATTCAAACCCTAGTCTCCCTATCGCCCAAGTCCCTTTGCGGCCTTGAACTCTATGATGGAATCTTAATGAGGTACATAAAGGCCTCCACCGCATACCTAGGAAGGCAACATGACTCCGTAGACTTTGACATCACATACTATAGGAGCAAGGACCCCTTGGCCCCGAGGCTCTATGAGGACATACTCGAGGAAGTGGAGCAAATCGGAGTGTTCAAGTATGGAGGCTTGCCACATTGGGGTAAGAATAGAAACTTGGCCTTTGATCAAGTTGCAAATAAGTACTCCAATGCAACAAAGTTTGTTAGGGTTAAGGAACGGTTCGACGCTATGGGATTGTTCTCAAGTGAGTGGTCAGATCAGATTTTAGGGTTACAAGGAGGAGTTACTAAATATAGTGAAGGGTGTGCTCTTGAAGGGTTGTGTGTATGCTCCAAGGATATACATTGTGCCCCTAGCAAAGGGTACTTCTGTAGGCCTGGGAGAGTTTATAAGAAAGCTAGGGTTTGTACCCATTTGAAGTAATTAAGCCTGTGAATATTTAATGTATTGTATGTGTTCAATCATGGCTAGCTCATGAGATTTGAATTTCTCACATATACTTTGACATTTTGTTGTAATAAAAGAGCTCTATGAGTAAGTCTATACAAATTAGCAACTAGCAAGGACTTCGATTTATTATCTTTCTTAGTCGTCGATCTTCAATACTCGGTTGAAAACGAAACTGCATTATCGCTCTACTTAGCTAATTCATCAATCAGAACATATAAGGCTGAATAAACTATCCTCTACATGTCAGCTTCGAAGACGTTTCCCAGCAAGAAATGCCCGATAACAATTGTTTTTGAACAGGGGATCAAAAAGAAAATGAAAATGGGGGAAAATGCGTCTGCCGGGAGTCGAACACGGGTCTATTGCTTGGAAGGCAATTATCCTAACCGTTGGACTACAAACGCCTTACTGATGATTAATCATCATTATAATTTTATTATTCTTGTAATCAATTTTAACAATTGTTTTTGATAAAAATAATATGAAAAGGAGGAAAAATGCGTCTGCCGGGAGTCGAACCCGGGTCTATTGCTTGGAAGGCAATTATCCTAACCGTTGGACTACAAACGCTTTGTTGATGCCCAGTTGTCATTTATTTATTAGTCATGTAACTAATTTTAACAGTTTTTTCACTTTATTTTTTTATATAAAAGGGAAAAAAAGATTTGCAATGTTCTTGTATATAAGCATCTTTAGGATGGATAAATGTTATTTAGTTTTATCAGCTTCTTTTACCTATATCATAAATTCATATATTTGTTAAACATTTCAATTCAAGTAATGATCTTCAAAATAAGTATAGAGTTTAGACATTACTTCATTACTATTTAGGAAAATAATTTTGAAATCGGAATTTCAAGAGTATTAGTTAGAACACCGTTTTATGACCTCTGCAACCAAAAACGAAAAGAAGCCTTACATAAAAATGTGTTACCAATACCTAACTTTGGAGGTCTAAATATCATAGTTTGTGTACAACAGCTTACAAGGACATGGTACATACAAGAACCCTAGAAAAATCGAAACTGTAGATTGAGAAAACTCGCGTCTTGTGCCTTGATTCAACATCATCTTGTCGTCGACCTCTCTTGTATATTTCCTGCTACAAAATGAAACTAAAACGCCTCTTCAATGTAAGAATAAACTGTATCAAACTGTGTGTGAGCTTCACATCAGCTGCTGCTATGATGTACACTGTCAACGAGTGCGACCAACTCGATGTTTTTGTCACCTAGAGCTTCTGCGCCTTCTTCCTCGCTGGCAGTCGTGCCCATGCCTTCATTCGGAAGAATGGAAGAGTTTGGATCGCCACGTGGTATCAGAAACAGGAAAGCAAGGGGAACGATCCTCAGGACGTTGCGTATGAAGATGGCGAGCCAGAGGTTGTGAAAATTGGTCCTGGTGATGCTCAAGATGTGTAGTAGGAGGCCTCCGAACCAGGAGGATGTGGAGAGTCCGATGTTGTCTATAGACATGAGCAGTGCGAAGAAAGTGCCTTCGATGCCTGGAGGGCATATCTTGGCACTGAGCACGAGGAGAGGCATCCATTTGAGCCTTCCAATCATCTGGAAGACACCTTCATCGATTACTGCGAAGAAATGATCTGAGATTCCTAGCTTTAAGTTTAGTCTCAGCACCAGCAGCAAATCTAGCATTCCTGAGAGGCCAAAGAGCAGTTGGGCCCAGAAGCAAAGGTCGCGGAATTGGTGGTTCTTCAACGCGGACTGGTAGAGTATAACAGCTAACAGAGATCCGACTGAGCCGATGGAGAATATGTAACCAACAAACTCCTGCACGGTTCACGCAACGGGAGCTGTCAGTTCCTTTCAAAGGAGCTTAAACTCTCATGATCAAATGTGCCAAGGAGGAAATGCTGAAGCTAAATTCTACCGAAACGACGATCAATCTTACAAAGGAACTAATTCAGCACATGCTCAAGTTGAATGTTCATGAATGATCTTTAGTACTTACTAAGTAGTGTTGTGAAGTGAAATATGACGGTTGCGGATAATCGCTTAGGGCTTGTTTGACACAAGCTTATTGGAGCTTTTCAAAGCGGTGTGGCAAAGCTTTTTGCGATTTTCGAAAAAAAAAAATTAGATTTACAAAACTCTAATTTATCATGCCAAACGAGAATCTATTCTTTTAATCTATCCACAAAGGCTAAAATTTTGATATATCTCAATAATTTCATCTAGATTTTAATATTAAGCTAGATTAATCTTTGGCGCGCCAAACATGCCCTAAATTGTAAAGTGAAATACCCATTAAAGTTACATCTCAACATTAACACTGAAATCTAGAGCTGAATGAACAGATTCTCCATTCCCCTTTTTTATGGTTCAATGCTCAAGTTTTACTTGAATATAGAGGCATGATGAAGAAAGGTGTACCTGGGAGAATTTTGGACCCCCGCTTGAATCGGTATACCAATAAAACATCCCTTCGGTTATGTTCAGACTAAGAGCCAGTGACAAGTACATGTACAAACATGGGCGCCACACTTGTGGAAGCTTCAGTGTCATCCACATGGTATAAGAAGCATCTGCAAACCTCTTTTGAACCTGATTTAACATAGAAGCAATAAGGAAACTAGTTTTTTTTTTCTCTCCAGCAATATACAGTAAGAAGAAAGTAGTCATCCATACCCCTTCATATGATAAGCTTTGTGCTTTGGGTTCCTTGAGAATTGTTCCGAGCAAAAAAACAAGTGCAGCTGGTATTGTAAGCAGTCCATAGACCCCCTTGTTAAGACAAGAATTATTTAAAAAAAAATATATGTATCAATGTCATATTGTCATAGTAATAAGTTGAATTGGATCTCAAATTTGCAGCGCTAAAATGTAGATATATGAATGGATGAAGCACCCACCATGGAGCCTATATGGTGAACCAAAATACCACTGATTGAGAAGCCCACAAGCGACCCAATAGAGGAGCTCATTGAACATAGAGTTTGCATGTCAGCAGCAAGAGATGGATGCGTGTTACTGTTCTGTGCCACACATGCATCAACAGTCACATCTGTTATAGCTACTGCAGCACTACTAATCGTTAAAGAGAGCACGGCAAAGAAAATGTGCAGCGTCTTGTGGAGCGACAAGAATAGCAATGCAGATATACCAATAAGGCCTGAAACCAAGGTCCAAAGAAAAAGAATTAATCTCTACCACTATTTTGAAAAGGTATAAGTGCAACATTACAGTTGTACAACTAAAAACAACTATAAAATTTACGTTGATAAAGCCATTTGGAAAATCTGGAAATTGCACAACTATTGCACATGATTTTAGCTGGGGAGTTTTGTTCTACGAACTACAAGGGATGAAACAAATGTTAGGAATAATACATTCTACAAATTTCCTTTGCTCTTCATTCTGACAAAAGAAGGATATGAAAATGAATTGGTCAAGGTTTTGTCTCATGACCCAACAATTTGTTCACTCATGAAAGTATATAATCCAATGCAAATGGGTGCAGAAACTAAGATATCTGAATGAATTCAGCCCTCCACAAGGAAAGTAATCAATGAACACTGATAATGTTTGTTTTGCGTTGGAAAGTAAATTATTGAATTACTTCAAAATTTTGCAACATGAACAACTAATCACAAGGTATCATCAAGGATTCTTAAGGCTCATAAAAAGCATGCATAAAAATTACTTGATAATATAGTGGCCAAACTAGATATCTCTCAATCATTTCACTCATAGATTCGGAATTCTAACTTGTTGGATCAGCCAGATTGATCTGTTCTCGGTTGAAAAGTATCTGAATATTCATATTTCAGTATCCAAACTTCAGATACCAGATATCCGGATATCCAGTATCTGATGCATGCCTACAATTTGAAGAAAAAAAAACACTCTTTCTTCAAAAACTGTGGCTTTAACTTATTTAAAAGTTCAGTATTCCACACAAGATACAAACAAAAAAGAATATTAACATGTTCTTCCAGAAAAGCTGAAAGTTGGGAGACAGCAGAGAGAGAACTTGTGCTGTTCATCCCAGGAAAAATGAAATACTAAAGCACACATTATGGGACTAAATTTGGGCTGTTTATTAAATAAATAAATAAATAAGGGCTTTTTTCTTTCTTAACCACTTATTCATCGTCTATGAAATTTGCTTGTCTTCCACTTTATTTTTATATTATCAGAGATCTTGGATATTTGAACTGGAAAAAAAAAAAAAAGTTGTGATCTGTATCCAATCAAGTCACGAAGGTATTTTTTTTATTATATTTGACATTGATCCAGTTGTCAGATTTCCATCTTTAAATGTTAAAACCAGATTGAAAATCCGGATAATAGAGATGAAAAGTTGGATAACTGGAAAAGCCATAACCCATTCCAACTGTATTTCGTCATGACCTTTATGGCTTTATGCATCAATTACCAGTCCTTCTACAAGATTTCATGGCATGAATTCTAACAAGTAAATCACAAATGCCTAAGATTCCTTCTATTGCCATCAAAAGTCAGATCATTCCTAGTGTTGCAAAACTGCTGTGATGAGATATGCTCACAAGAATTAAGGAGGCTCTCCAGTGCCAATTGGTGGAACTCTGTTTAGGGTTCTATCGCAAACCAATGCAGAAATTCCATTTTTCGCTAACAAATCTAATCAGACTTTCTAACAGAGGCACTCCAATGCTTTCCTTGTCTATAGGTTGTGTCACCAAGCTAACGATAGCCATGGTTTCCAGTTCTATGAGTGTGCTTCATCAAATTAAGTCTGGCGACTGGCTAGCAAATTGCAACTGGCTCAGTTTTCACTCCCGTAATTTGCGTCCAAGCCCAATTTACTTTATTACACAATAAAAGCAACCCAGCATCCATCTTGCAGTTGAATACCAGAGAGTAGCTAAAAATGAAAACATTCAAAAGCTGATATAGTACAAGTGATAGCATGGAATAATAGGCCAAATTTTAGTTGACACCACATCAAGTAAAAACTTATTAGCCTTGACTGTGTCTCCCTCAAACATAAGATCGATTACTGGGTTCTTCTAAACAAAATCTCAATAAATTCAACTAGTAAAGCAAACATGTTCAATCAAAGCAACAAGAACAAAACAGGAAAACAATTTAATCCATCTATGCAGGTAGAAAAGGAATAATTTTCCCAACAAACAGATCAAAAACTAAAAATCCATATCCACTACCTCACATTTGACTACATCATGATCAACCAACTCAAACCTAAATGTCAATATGTCATCAATCTTTACACTTGACCAGCTATGAGTATGATCTATCAAATGTTCAATTCAGTCTCCAACTATTTAGATAGAAAATGCACTACCTGAGATGATGAAATAAGGCCTCCTCCTGTACCCAAAGATGGGAACAACATCAGTGAGAAGACCCCAAAGGGGCTTCACCATCCATGGGATTGAAGTAATCCCAGTGTAAACCTGTGACTCAGAGGGCTGCACCTTCTGAACATCCTTCATATAATACTCAGTCCCAACCCTATTGAGGGACCCGCCAAACCCTTGATTGACCCCGTAGACAACCACCACCCCAAACACAAAACTCCAATGCATCTCAGTTGCAAGCATCTTGAGCCAATTGAAGGGTGCCCAGATCTCAGCTCTCTTAGCAGGTTTATTATCTCCCTCCTCAACTTCCTCATTTCCCCCTAAGAGGTTCCCTTCTTCAACCATCAAAAAAACCCTCAATTTTTTGTGCAGAAATCAGAACAAACCAACCCACCAAGCCCAGCTCAGAAATAGGGGCAATGAAAGAGGATTTGAATTGAATCTCCTGATTCCTAAAGGGTTGAAACTTACCAAACCTGAAAGTAGCTCAGAAGATAATCAATTCGGATCTGGATGGAGTCATGGAGGTCTCCTATGTGGGCTTTGCTGGTAAACTACGTTGACTAGTCCTCTTTCTTCACAATTATCAAGGCTTTTACTTCTTTCACAGCAACTGGATTGTACAAATAGTTAGAGAGGTTTGGATTGGTCAATTGGAAGATAACTACATATGATAAGGGTGATTGAATTTTTATTTTTTTTCCCCCTGCTGAGGAGGTGCAATTCAATTTGAAAAGATTGAAATTTTCAGCATTGCAAGAAATAAGTCAGAGATCCCGAATTGTGTCTTGTAGCGGGTTTAGGTTGGAGACCTTTCAAGTTTCAACCACCGATATGGCAAGGAATTTGGCCAAGTCGAGCTATTTTATCATTTTAATTTGGGTTAATTGCACTTAAATATCTTGACTTTATGGATGGTTGCGTTTAATATCCCGACGTTGTAAGATTTCGTCAAATATCCCGACCTTTGATGTTAGTTGCGCTCTCTACCCCGAATAAGTTTCTTAAATTAAAAAAATTACACAAATAATAGAATAATTACACAAAATCACCAATATTCATAAAATAATTTCAATAAACCCCTAATATACATGTGGAATTGTACAACTATTCCCTGTATATTATTATATATATGTTCTTTTTGGTCCATATTATTTTATATACACATAAAATAATACATGACATCTAATATTATGTGGTATCTTGTGATTGAATCTTAAGAAAATATTTCTCATCTAAATTCCATAGCATTAAAAAAAGATTCTATATGCTAACTATACATAGATGAAATATAATACTTTTACAAAAATAAATAAAAATATATGTTTTAAAAAAGAAATAGTAAAATATATGATAACTATTTATGATTAATAAAGATATGATAAACATATATTAAAAATAGGAAAAATCGGGTATATAATCACGGAAACTTGATTAATTAATTGGGCATATAATATGGTATTTACATATTAATCTTACGTAAATTATAACTATGACTTTATAAAATAAATTTGTAAAGAATATAAGATATGATAAGAAAGAAATTTATTTTTAAGTAATTGATCTTATTTTAATTTTTTTAGAGCACACATTTTTATATGTTTAGCATAAATTTCTTTTTTTATTTTGATTAAAATTGGGGATTACTCATTTTTTTATATGAATATGGGTACTTTCGTGTAATTTTCATATTATATTAGTGATTTTATTAATTTAAGAAACTCATCCATGGTAGAGAGCAGGGGCGGAGCCAGGGGTGCTCGAACACCCTCTGGTGGAAAAAAAATACAAAAAAAAATTAATTTTTTACATATATTTAGTATTTTTAAGGTAATATAACATATTTAAAGGATATTTGAAACAAAAGTGCTATCTAGCTCAAGTGGTAAGGGAAGAAGAATCAAAATCAAAAGGTCTTGGGATCAATTCCCAACTCTTTCACTTTTTATTTGTTTTACTATATCATTAATTCTTTTTTATTTCTCTCTATATTCTTTGTTTCTATCAACTATTTCATAAAAAAATTCCCCTATATTTTTTGTTTCTATAAACTACAGTATTTCATTAAAAAATATCATATTTATGTTTAAATTATATATACATTTATATCATTAATTCTTTTTTATTTCTCTCTATATTTTTTATTTCTATCAACTATTTCATTAAAAATTCTCTCTATATTTTTTGTTTCTATAAACTATTTCATTAAAAAATGTCATATTTATGTTTCAATTATACATTTAACATTTTCTTTCAATATTGTTTTAAAAGCAATTATTCGTGATTTACATTTTAAAAAATAATAATTTTAGTGTTTTTTCAATATTTTTTTTAAAAATCTTCTTAATAAGTATACATAAAAAAAAAACATTTTACGAATTTTTTTAGCACCCCCTGGCTGAGATTCCTGGCTCCGCCACTGGTAGAGAGGACAACTAACAGTATTTCTATATTTTTTGTTTCTATAAACTACAGTATTTCATTAAAAAATATCATATTTATGTTTAAATTATATATACATTTATATCATTAATTCTTTTTTATTTCTCTCTATATTTTTTATTTCTATCAACTATTTCATTAAAAATTCTCTCTATATTTTTTGTTTCTATAAACTATTTCATTAAAAAATGTCATATTTATGTTTCAATTATACATTTAACATTTTCTTTCAATATTGTTTTAAAAGCAATTATTCGTGATTTACATTTTAAAAAATAATAATTTTAGTGTTTTTTCAATATTTTTTTTAAAAATCTTCTTAATAAGTATACATAAAAAAAAAACATTTTACGAATTTTTTTAGCACCCCCTGGCTGAGATTCCTGGCTCCGCCACTGGTAGAGAGGACAACTAACACCAAAGTTCAGGATATTTCGTAAAATCTTACAAGTTCGGGATATTAAGCGCAACTATCCATAAAGGTTATGATATTTAGTGCAATTAATCCTTTTAATTTTTTGCGGAATCTATTTCAATACTCCATCATTACATAAGGATAGAATATGCTTACCTAGCCCATTGAAATTCAACTTACAAAAATATTGGCTCTCTTCCAAAACGTCTACACTATTGTTTAGATTTAGGCTTCTTGTTAGCCTTAAGTGATTTCGTAGTACCAAAGATTCGTCTGTTTTGATGCTCCTAGTCCTAGATAGCATACTAAAGGAAACAGAGAAAAATGAAAACCTTATTACTAATGATCGTTTCATTAAAATCCCCAATCGTAAAACTAAACGCTCTCTCCTCTCTCTAGAATTCTAGAGAGAGGGAGAGTCCTAAATCCGGCTTCGGCTGGCCAACTTCGGCTTTGGATGTACTACATCGGCTTCGGCCGCTCTCAACCCAGTCTTGGCAGCTTCCATATCGCTGGGACTCCGCTTCTCTGTTGGCCTGGCGTGGCTCTCGCGTTCGTGTTCGGTTTCAACCTAAGTTCGAAAATCCTTGTTCGGCTTTTGATCAGATTCTAAAATTGAGTTGGGGTTTTGCTCTCTGTTGGCTTCTTCCTCTTTTTCTGTAATCCTTGTTGTAAATCACATCTGGTTCTTGACTCCTTTCTTCTTCCATGGTGTGGTAACCGTGTGTGGTTCTTGTGCCTCGGCCAAGACGCGCCTTCATCCTACTGATGCAGTGGTTCCCTCGGAACCCTTGTCGTCGGGCTGCTTCACCACCGTTCCTCCTTGTTTCTTTCGGAGTCTGATCGGTTGTTCCCATCTTGGGTGGGTTGGTTCTGGTTCACTCCCATCCTCTGTTCTCCCCGCCCTTCTGGAATCTGCTCGAAGGCCACCCCGGATTTCAATTCCCCCATCAACGTCGGTAATCATCTTCTTCTTGAGCCGGATTCTGTAAAGACCGAAAATTTTAAAACTATTATTTTATTTAAATAATTATTATATTTGATTCGATACGGAAAGTTTCGAAAATATTTGTCCTCGAGCAATTTATTTTGTTAAAATCATTCGAAGTAAATTCCGGCATAATTTTAAATTGGACTTTCGGACTAATTTTATTCCGTTTTTATGTTCTGAGGTTGGGAAAAAAAAATAATTAAATTACTTACCAAAAGTTTATTAATATATTTTGGTTCCGAGAATTCGATTTAAATGAGTCGAAATTGGGTCGAGTGAGCGGGTTGCAAGGTTTAGATTTCGGGTATTTTGAATTTTGACTATGGGACCACAATTTCTTTATTTTTCTCGTCCACATGTCTTTATCGCCTTTTCTTCTGGTTCTTTTAGGAGGGAGCAGCTCCAATTTTCTCGTCCACATGTCTTTATCGCCTTTTCTCGTCCACTCTTCTTCATTGTCCATCAGACCAGCCAAATGCAGAATCCCTATGCCTCTAAAAATGGAAAACAAACAAATCTTTCCTGCCCTCTTGTTGCAACCGATCAGACCACCTATAGCCCATCTTTCACCTTTCTAGATCTGAAGATGCATCACTAAACAAACCCAATCCTAAGGTAACACTCCCTCCTTCCCCTCTTTTCCTCTCTACTGTTGCCGATGGACCAACACCTCCAATCCCACCTCTGTGCTCTAGAACACCACAAGAATCAGTCCCCCACTTCACCGATTTCACAGCACCCACACCAGCTCACCTTTCCTCGCCGTTCATCATCGTCGCCACCGAGCGCCAAGCCGAGGTAGCACCTCCAGCCGCGTCTCCCTGGGCTCCATCCGAGGACCTCCAGCTCTCCTCTTTTCGAATACAGGCAACAGTAGCACTCCTCACAACTCCCTCGACGTCCCAGGAAAGACCAGATCCGCCAAGGAGCAGCCAACGCCCGAGAAAACCTTCGTCGGAGCCGTTCCAGCCGCTCCCGTTCCTGTTCCGATTTGCAGGTCTATTTTCGTTTTCATTCGATTTCGATGTCCATCCTCTCCAATCGCACTCGTGCTCATCTCTCTCATCCTCCTAGGCTTCCCAGTATCTCCCCCGCAAGCTCTCGCCGTCGGAAGCGCCGCCTTGACGCCGGAAAACCTCTCGGAGTCGGAATCGCGTCGAACGGTAATCCCTCTCTTTTTCTTCTCCTCCCTTGCCGTGTTGTCATTCTGGTTGTATGGGTGTGATCGGAATTTCCAGTCGGTCGGGATAGGGCGATTTTGAGCCGGAAGGGGAGCCGCTCGTGGGTGGTCGGAGAAATCTTTCTCTCCTCTTCTTCTTCCGTCGCGCGTCTGAGAGCTCTGTTCTGAGCTTGCAGGAGATAGATGCCCTTTTCTTCTTTTGGGCCTAATTGCTTGGGCTTAACCCGGATTTCTCACTTTCGGGTTATACCATTTTCTAACCGGGTTTCAGAATTTGGGAGAGGGTTGGATCCGGTTTCTGTTCCGGGTTGTGTTTTGTTAGGGGAAACCGGGTTGGGCTAAGTTCTGGGCGGGTCCGGGATTCCTTCTTCCGGGTCATAAACGCTGGGCCAGTGGGCCTTGAGTTGTCTACTTGAAGGAGGGTATTGTTTAATATGTGGTGTCATTATGTCATGTTATTTGTTATAACGTTATGTAGTTGTTATATAATCATTCTTGAATTATGGATCATTATTATTATTATTATTATGATTTAGTATATGATTTTGGAAATGGTAAAGTAATTTGGTAGTATTGTTTTATAAATGTAGGTTATTAAAATAGAATTGTTTTGGTTATTTAATATCAGAATTTATTTATATAAAGGTTTTGAAATAAAATGCCGGAATTATTTTTATAATATGGTTTTGAGAGATTGATCTCATGATTTGGCTAAGTATGACTTCAAAGGAATTGTTGATTTTCTGAGTTGATTTAACTTAAGATTTAAAAGTTGGAATGTTTTGGGAAGAATGATTTTGGTTGATGTTTGATCATATCGAAAAGGTTTTGGAAAACAGTTTTACTATCGGTTGGTTTTGAGCATGTTGAGAACTTGGAGTTCGTGTGTATGAATGCTGGTCCGGTGGCTTATGGAAATGGCTTGATGATAGGTGTGTATTGCTTTTGGATTGCTTTGGACTTGCATTTGGGCCCCTTGCTTGTGTTATCTTGTTGTTCTGCATCTTCAGGTAAGTTCCCTAGGGGGCTTACTCAGGTTGGACATTCATGCCTGTTGTTGCATTTTATGTTAGGTGTTGCATATGCATAAAAGCATGCCATGTAGTATCCTGTTTAGGTTGCACTAATTGAATGGGCATTTTCTTACTTATTGCGTTTGAAATAGAACGGATGTTATCTGTGATAGTCCTAGAGTCTTTGCTAGGGTCATAGGGTAGCCCGGCCTCATCGGGTACCCTAAGTCAATCGAGTCATGAACTTCCTTATATTATGAGATGCCTGCGGGCTTTATTGTGGAGCGGGTTAGGCATGCGTGCCGCCCGATTATGATGGAATGCATTCACGAGCTGGCCAGTCTCCGCCCTATCGGAAGGGGGTGGAGGTAGGAGAGGGATATGCCATTTGGCATTGTCTTGGGCCCTTTATAGTATTTCTGCACATTATTATGAACTAGGAGCATGTTAGGGTGTTCAACTCTCGTACTGCATTAGAGCATCTTTATTAGGTATAGCACATACTATGTGGCCTCAGCGAGGACTGCCGGTCCCGCATGAGTGGCTCGATCTGACTCCTTTCCCCGTTTTTTTTTTAAAGGTATTTACTGCAGATTTTGAGTGCTCGATGTCTATATGACGGGGTTCCTTTTGGGGAATCGAAGAACCTATCTAATTCTCTAACTTGGTATAAATGGTAATTATTCACTTATGTTTTTGTTTTGACCCGGTTCTGTCGAAACACTTGTATCCTTACTTTGCTTCCGCCTTACTTCCGTTTGAAATAGATTCCACGACATAGTCTTAGGACAGGTTAAGGGTACCCAACGACCCTTCGTGACTTTTAGGGTTTGAAATCCCTCTTTCTATTAATTATCAAATGAGTTTGAAACCTCGACCCGTACCTGGATTGCAAGATCCGAACAAGGGGTTTTATCCCTTGAAACGTAACCCGGAAATCATAATTCTGGGCCGTTACAGATTCGTCGCTAGTTCCCCGGCTGTGTGGGCCAGTTCGGGGTGTGGCCATCGGCGCCCTTTCGCTGGCTTGCTAGCGGTCCGACTCCGTTGTTATCATCACGCCTCCGGGGTGTCAATCCCCACCTTTTCCCCTGAGATTTGGACGGTGGCCGTCTCCTTTGTGGCCTGCTCCTACTGCCTTCTAGGGCGCCTTCTGGTGCCTCGTTCTAGCTTCGGGTGGTCCACGGGAGAGGCCCGAAACTTTCCTTTGGGCCCAAGGTTATGCCTTAGGCCCAAAGGAAGCCCGATGTGTTATATATATTTATATATATATAACAAAACAAAAAAAAAATAGGGAAAAAGGGATTATATGTTTCTCTTATATAATTACTAAAATCCCGAAAGGGCATGTTAAATAATTTGGTATTAGTAGTTTAAATAATTTCTTCTCGGACTTTGCACACATTCTTCGTCGGATGGTTAGTTCTTCCCTTTCTGGCCTGTATTTGTTCCCTCTTTTGGCGTTGGGTCGCTGCTGTGGCGTGGGTGCGTTTAGTTCCGAGTTGGATTGCAGTATCGGGCTTCCTGTATGATCGAGAGGATCGTGGATGTGTTTGTGGTCTTCGAAGATCCCTCATCTAGGTGGGGGCAACGTCGGTGATCCGCACTTCCTCAGGTTTCGCCCTTTCCGGTGGTGGGTTACTGTTCTCCGCCTTCTCGGCGTCGAGACGCCGTGTGAGTCGACGCGCTCTCCCGTGTTCTCGGCATTCATAGCTCGCCATGGATCTCCCTCGACTCCTCCGCTAGCTGGCAACTTATATGGGTTCTTAGGGTTGTTTCTTTCATCTGTCATTTTTGTGTGTATATTATGTTGTATGTTGTATGATGACGGTTAGTCCGTCTGCCGATTCGTCGGTCTTTCGAGTTTCAGGCCTGTCTGAACTCGAATTTTTTCCTAATAAAAAAAAATAAAATTAAAATCCCCAATCGTAGATGATCAGGAGACATATTACGTAATAAACTAGTTTAGTACCCGCACTTTTGTGCGGTCTATATTTTTAAATTAATACATTTAGTATTAAAAAATGTATAAAAAATATAATCTAGCTCGGTTGAAAAAAAAACTTCTTAAACGACATATATCATGGGATCACTAACTCAATATATATAGAGGAGAGATATACGATAGATATTTAGCAAATCTAAACAAATCCTAACGAATATGACATATATTTGTGGATTTGGGTTTAGACAATTACACAACAATCCTATGAATACAATGATTTCAAGTAAAAAGAGTGAAAATATACATGTTCATCACATAAATGTTAGAATTTCCGGATAGTGTAGGTTGAGACCATAACCTAAGGATGCGAACAATAAATTCATCGTTATAGACTCTACTCTCCGTAATTTCCGCAAGATAGTGTTGCATGTCAGGTGGAGCCATGCATCATCTACAAAAATAAATACAATACATTAACCAAATATTGAAGCAACATTAATATATTATTTTTAGATATCTGTTTCCTGCCAAGTATTATTGGAAAACACATTGCAATTGAAGAATAAGTGAGACGTATGAGAAGGAAAAAGAGAGCATGCAACACATATCTCCCATGATTGCTCTATATATAGATAAATATATATTATCCAAATAAAAAAGTAATATGTAAATATAATCTCAACCAAATCCTATTTTATTTATTTAATTATTGTAAGATAATATTTGTTGAGGATAAAGATTGAAAAACAAATCATATTGATGATTTAGTAAATATTGGTAGTTAGCTACCAAATTCGTTTGTTACATTGCGTGGATTAACATTTGCAACCGGATAATCTGCATCACGTGTCTTCACTTTCACCTTCTAAAAAGAATTTAAAAAAAGAAGTCATTTCGACCAAGAAAAAAAATATTGATATAAGCTACGTGCTTTTATACTTTTTAATTCTACTCATTTCCGCCATAACAATTTTAACCATTTTCTTTTGCTTTCCTTCGAGCACTCCTTAATTGATTATTTATTTAATCAATTAGATTTTCAACTCAAATAAAATATAGTTTAGATTATAAACTAATAAGATTAATTATTGCTACAAATATAATAGTATTTAAGAAATGATAAGATTAGTTATTGTTATCATTAATAAGTAATTGAATAGGTAAGAATATATAATCCATGAAAACCACCTGGAATAAAATTATTGTATTTAATAAAAATGATAGTAAAAACACCTACTACCTAATAATAAATAGCGTAAAGCCTAAGAAAATCCACAAGTGCAACTTATTGATAATGTAAAATTATTGATAACAAAACATGTTAATTCTCAATCTTCACTCGAAGGACTTTCTTTGACGTGCTTCCTTCGTTATCTTATGTTTCTTCTCTTGCTTTCGTAACATTCTTTGTTGATGTGTCATCCCTTTTTTCTTTGTCTTCCTCATTATCAAAGATAACCACATAGTGAAGTTTACATTTTTGGAACAAACACCTCCTTTTCCTCTTTAAGAGACATCTCATCTGAAATACTCATGATCTTTTCGCCTTTAGGAGGAATCTCATTTGAAGTACTCATGATCTGGGTGAAACAATCATGTAATGATAAGATATCACTTGCCTCGTCTTGTTGGATTTCAATACCAACTACGGACTTCAAATCACATGCTGGCGGAGTTGACGAAGCCTACGGACGTATATATAAGTATGAAATATAGGATAAGGAAGTATTTAATAATTGAAAATTTGATAAACGGAATCAACTTATTTAATTCGAATAAAAATCGAATTAGTGTTAAAAGTCGGAAATAATACCACTATGATCTCTTTTAATCATTGTGGATGACTAAAGATTTGATGACAACGTTGTGGATTAAGGAGGTTACGCGAGTTAGAACACACATCCAAAACTGAGGGATAATTTCTGAAAATTTTAAAACTAAAACAGGGGCATATTTTATAAAAAACAGAAAGTATGAAAGCTTTTATGTCATTACTCCATCTCCTCCCTCAGCCCGACAGTAGCTTGAGTAGATATTTTCCGTCGACGTTCCGGCAGCCCTTCAGCCTAACTTCGGTGAGTCGTAGCGGCTTCGATAGTGCTCGGAATGATAGGGGACCGGGAGCTACGGATTTTTGGTGATGAGGAGCATCTCCCTAGTGGCTGGGACAGGCTCGACAGCGGTTGGAAGCGGCGAACGGGGTAGCTTTGGCGGGTTTAGATTCGAAATTGGGGGTTTTCGAATTTGGGATCTTTTTGTGAAAAGTTTGTGAAAGAAACCGTTGCTTGTCTATGTAGAGCGTGGTGGAAAGGCTTAGAGAATCGGATATGGAGAAAAAAGGCAGCGGTGTGCTTCGAAAGTGAGTCGAAAAGGGCATATATAGGGAAGGATTAGGGGACGAAATGGATTAAGATAAATCCGTAAATCGATTAGATAATCACTTCTAACGCTATCCTAATACTCAATTTGATAAGATTCGTCCCGAATTGGGCGGATTTGGATGAATTTTGAATTTGGGGAAAGATTTATTCGGGTTTGTTTTAATCCAACTCTTCAAAATTTGTTGAATAAATCTGATTAGATACGGATAAGAAACGTTCTAGAATAGTTTGTTTGAGATTTGAGGAAGACAAAATCCATCCTTTGTTCAACAGTAGGTCGACAGGGAGGAGGAAGAAGAAGGGTTCCCTAAACCCGGTTCACCTTTTTTTAGGATGGTCCGGTTCGGTTGAACCAAGAAAAATGGTTTACTAACAAAATTAGTTTTTATTAAAACTAATACTACATATATAACTTTTTATTAAAACCCATACAATTTAAATAATAATAAAACAAAATATTTAATTAAATACATTTTATTTTATGTAACGACATTTTTCTAAAACCTTATATTAAATACTTTACGTACATTATAATAAGGTATAATTATAAATCCTGCTATATTTCGGAGAAAAATATACAACTTTATCTTAAAAGTTAAAATAATATAAATAAAATTTTATTTATTTATTATAAGTGCACATAAATGAAATATATCAAAAATAGTTATAAAATTCTATGTATATTTAATTCAAAAATAATAGAACTTTTATTAATATATATTTACATAAAATGAAATACCCAAAAATAATTTGGATTATTTCAAATATATCAACATATCCAAACAATATATGTACGCCATATCTTTTTTTTTAACAAATATATGGCATATCCAAACAATAATTTTCTAACTTAAAAATTCTACTTTAAATTAATACTTTAAATATTTTAAATTAATGTTCTAACTAAAAATCCCTACTTTAAAGGAGAAGACGCCACATGTGTTAGGCGACTTCTCCTTTAGTATTATAACTAGTGTAGTACCCGTGCGTAACGCACGGGATTTGTAAAATATATTATATTTTATAGAAGATATTACCAAAATTTATTTACATTGTATATTGGATATATTATACTATTATAATAATATGAAAACGATATAGCAAAATAATATAAATTTGGATAAAAAGAATATTGCTTATATTATATCAGTATATAATATTTGTGGCAAAATGTCAATGTCTCACCTTCCTAGCAGGGTCGAGGTTGAGATTTGAAATGCTCGTGCCGGGGCAGGATATAAAAATGTGGCCCTCTACTATTTTTTATTTTATGTTAATGGATTGGAAGGTAAGACCAAATAATTTGGTATTTCGACTACATATTACACAAACTCTAGGTGAATAGAGTTTTAAGAACTTTTACATGGAGAGCACATAAAAATGCTTCATCTGTCTCAAAATATGGGTCATTTTATTTTTTTGGCATGTTTTTTAAGAAGCTAAAAACTCTATAAAATATTATATTTTTATTGGGTTTAAAAAATAATATTATGCTTATTAATAATAAGTATAATATTTTATAAAAAAACTAATAAAAAAAAGTTAATATTTTATAAAGTTTTTAACTCCTTAAAAAATGTACTAAAAAGTAAAACGACCATTATTTTGAGACAGAGGTAGTACAAAGTTTAGAGTCATCACTGCTGTTTGAGAATGAGTTTTTTTTTTAGCCTTCTAAGTTTTTTAGTAAGTTGATTGATTACTTAGAGCATTAAACACAGATTTGTTGTGGTAATGGGTTGGAAGGTAAAACCAAACAATTTGGTAGTTGGACATGGACTACACATTCCACCAGCGCTAGTGAATGGAATTTTTAGAACTTTGGGACGTAGAGCACATAAAAAAAGATATATTATATTAATAAAGTTAAAAGTTAAAAAATCCTTTCGTCTCAAAATATAGGCCATTTTATTTTTTTGACATGTTTTTTAAGAAGCTAAAAACTCTATCAAATATTATATTTTTATTAGTTTTATATGAGCATGTTATATGATTTGAAATGTTTAAATAAAAGCTTTATTATTATATATTAGGTCAAAGCATGGATAGTTAGCTTAGTGTCATATAACATATGAAAAATAAAAAATTGAATGAAACTCATTTGGATCTCAAGTTTGTACTTTCAATTCATTTGTAAAAAAGAAAGAAGTGGAGGACAAACCATTAAACAAAATGGGGATTGAGAATCGAGCTCATAACCTATTGATAATGAAAATCTTGAACATGGATTCAAATTTTATATTTCATAAGAGTATAATCTTTTTCCAAATTTTATAACATAATTCATTAAAAAAAGTTATTTATAATCTTTTTCCAAAACTTTCATATATTGTATTTGATCTGTTCATTTATTTCATGTTCCCATTTTGTTCAACTTAATCCTATTTTTCAAAAACAAATGTTTTGTAATGGCCCGGGATTATGATTCCCGGGTTACGTTTCGAGGGATGAAACCCCTCGTTAGGATCTTGCGCCCCGAGTGCAGGTTGAAGGTTTGAAATTTTATCCTAACATTTTAAAGTGGGATTTCATACCCAAAATTCGAAGGGATTGTTGGAATCCCCGGGGAAGTCCCCTGTACCTGTCATAAGTCTAAGCGTGGAAAACCAACCGTCATGCAAATAGTAGAATCAAGGTGTAATACAAGAGGGTGACACGGCAGAGCCGAGTAAAACCAAATCAATAAGCGTATTTATCGAAATTTAATATACAATGTTAGTGGAGTTAAACCATTTCTTTGAGATCGCCCAAGAGAGTTCCCACGTCACGGAAACAATGAATAATCATGCTGCAAAACAAACCTAAAAAAAAATGTATGCGGGGCGGTGTCAAATCGAAGCCCTACGCAATATAATCCCAAACAAGCAGACATATACACGCGCTAGTCCTAATAAAGATGCTTCTAGATGCAAGGCGGAATATTAACACACTAGTATGGTCCTAAGATCAAGTGCATAAATATAATAAGGCCTTAGCACCGAATACCAAGTGGTATATCCCTCTCCTACCTCCACCCCCTTCCGATAGGGCGGAGACTGGCCAGCTCGTGAATGCATTCCATATAATCGGGTGGCACGCATGCCCAACCCGTATCCACAATAAAGCCCGCAGGCATCTCATAATATAAGGAAGTTCATGACTCGATTGACTCACGTAAAAAATAATCAATTATTATTGTTCTTATAACCAATTAGAAATTTAAAATAAAGTATTTATAGAAAAAGTACTCTAATTCTTTGGATAATTAAAAAAAATTGGCATCAATAGAATATAAGATAGACTTAAAGATTCATATTCATAAACACCTATCAAAATCACAAATAAAATAGTTAATTATATCAGTACAATTATCATATTTTAAACCAATAACAAATCAAATACAAAATATTTTCATGTACACTATTACCCTAAAAAATAACTAAAATAATTTATAAATTTAATTTCAACAATTAAAATTCAAACCTATGATATGATATAAATCCTTTTTTTTTTGTGATAGGATAAGAATTCGAAGGTCATACATGCCTGATATAAGTCATCTATGGTTATGCATGTGTAGGTTATAGTTTACATATAGTGGAAGATGTTATACATAGTTGTGCGGACGGGATCCGTTGTCCCAAATGGGACAACCCCTTGAATTGGCCTCCCCCATTCCCATAATTAAAAAAAATGATTAAAATTTTTAAAAAAATGTTAAGGGGTGGGTTTTTTTATGAGGAAGGATAGGATGAGAATCGAGATTTTGACACACGAATATAAATGAAAAAAATATAATTTCTATCTAATTCTCGTCCTCTCCTCCTAAACTATACAATAACATTTAATCTCTGTTTTTCTTCATTTCTCCTTCCGAAATCTAATTAAACACAAATCATGGAGATAGGACACAACAAATTGATTCCGTTAAAGGTTCACATTTTTTAAACTCCATCATATTGAAATCCAACGTGGCATTATATTGTGGATCTCAATTAGTAAAGCATTAATATTACAATAAATACATGTCCATTTTATTAGCCATTAAATTAAAGAATATTTAAAAACCAATATGTACTGCTATTATACAATACGGAGTAATTGATTAAAAGGGTTATAATACATAACTAATTAAAAGTTTATAGTAATTAATACTCCATTTTTATGGCTAGGCAAGTTTTGACTGTACTACTACAATGAGTTGAAAAAAATATGTATATATATAATAAATAAGATATACTCCGTACTATACATAAATGTAGATATATAATATCCTAAATAGGTAAATCTATATATAGGCCATTTGGATGGTTTTTTTCAAGTGAATAATTATTTACCATAAATAACAATTATTTTCTAAATTAATTATGAACAGAAATAAAGGAAAAATAGTTGGAAAAAAAATTGACACGTGGCACATTATTATTAAGAGTAAAAAAAAAGGCGGGAAAAAATGCAAGGAGAGCGTGACACGTGTCCTAAATAGCTTCTACTTTAGTATTGTTTAGGATTAGATATTAGATATTAGATATTGATTATTTAGACGAATTTCTTTTTTAAAAAAAAAACTTCTTTAAATCTGTCTTTGATTTTTTCTAATTTAAAGCTCTAAATATGTTCACAAATTGAGTTTCCAGACGGCCTCTTGATACTGATCAGTCCATTTAGACTTTGATACTCTCGAGGATCCCAAAAAAAAAAGATTTTTAAAAAAAAAACAGGAATTCTCATAATTTGGCCACATCATATGTCTGTCAAGTGTAAAATTGACCAAGTCTTTCAAAAACAGGTGACTGATGAGTTTGAAACTAACAGTAATCCCACATATCATTACTTGTATTTTGGAACTTCAGCTGCACAGCCATGAGTTCTGCTTCATCCATTTTTTTCCCAATCGAAGCTCAACTCGCAATGCTTCCTTGGCTGGGTCACCAACAAAGACCTTCACAATCCTGTCGTCGCACTTGATACTTGCTATGTGTGCACAACATGAGGATCATGTGGTTATAGTAAAGGAATGAAGCCTCCACTTCACCAAGAAAACACAAATCTTAATTTGCAGTTTGATCTTCTGTAATGAGAATCACTCTGGATTAGAAAACCTTGAGCCTAAACTTGTCGGATAGGTTGGCGATTATGAAGCCTACAAACACCTGAAATCCAACAAGATGTTGTTACACTTAGTCTCCTTCCTTTTTATCAATACAAAAGCGAGTGGTCGTAAGTACCTGAACACATCCGATTGTGTACATCAACGAGTACTGTCGCCCGTGGAAGATCATGTCAGCTAACATAGCCAGCGGCATATTCAATGACATGCCTAGTGTTGCAACGAGTGGAGTTGTCCAAACCACCGAGAGTGCCCTTTTCCAAGACAAACAAAACTTTGTCAAATTGCCTTCAGATTGTTTATCAAAGAACTATTTAAGTCCATTTTGCGACGATAAAAATGGCTGAAGATGAACAAGAACAAGGCGAGGATGCATTTACCAGAGATAGTCAGACATCATACTTCCCACAAAGGCATTAAGCAGCACAACCTCCCCTGTAGCCAGTGATTGCGGAAACTTGAATTTCGGGTTTATTCCCAAGGCGTGCAGTGGCCAAACTGGACATAAAAGGTGAAGAACACATCACAAAACAAGACTCAAATTCAATACATAAGGATCTACTTGGAATGTCATTCTAATAAGGCGAAGACACACTGTAAAGGCGTTGATCGTACCTAGCCACCAAAGTCCAAGAAGAGTAAAGAGGCCTATATATCCAAACAACTTTTGCACATCAACCCTGTCTCCTTCGGAGCCCGACAATTTCTTCAGAAGAACTGCTTGGAAATCAGCCAAGGCAAAACAAAACAGTACTTAGTTTCTGAAATTCATGTCAGTTTCATTCAGCAGAATGAGTGTTCCAAATCAGAATTTATGACCTGTAAATAACCCATAGAACAGTGCTGATAGAAGGCCATATATATCTCCTGTGATGGTGTGCCTTCTACTACTGTAAAAATCCATATAATTTTCTTCAGTAACAAATCATGAAACTTTATGCATATCATTTTTAAAGTATATTACAAATCTGTAACACAAAAACCAATCCCCTAAATGTATCATAGCTTCAGTAAGAAATCAGATATCAACTTGATATTGATATACTGATATACCAAACACTAGGTACAGATATAACATTGATTTGCCCAAATCTGAAACTTGCAAGTTTCTTCAACAGTACAATTGAGAGTTGTAGACTTACTCAGGCCTGCTTAGAGATTCGTCCCGTGCCCATGTTTTTCCCAATGTCGTCATGAAAACACCAGCCATACTGATAAAAACAGCAACCACCTTGGCGATATTTGCCTTTTCTTGCCCTAATAATGCTCCAAAGAGAAGTGTGAACAGGCTAGTTGTGGAGGTCAAAACTGTGGTACTTGCAACACTAGTATTTGCCAAAGCAGAGTTCGACGTGTACTATAAAATCGAAAATCAACACATATTAAAGCAACATTTATGATAACCTATGTAGCACGGATACAGAAACAGAAATAGGAAATGAACACAGCATGATAATTGATAACCAATACAATACAAGTGTAATTTACCTCTGACAAGAACCATATGGGAGTCAAATATAAACTATACTTGACAACCTCCCATGGTTTTAGTTCATGATCACTTAGTTCAAGGACCGGAGGCTGATCCGCCTGGCTTTCATCTCTTAAATGCCTCCCTTCTTCCCTTTCCCGGATATCCAGATCACTTATGAGACGAGTTCTCAAATCTGCATCGAGGGTGTAATCCACATCATTGATGGTCACAGTATTACTCTTTTGCCTTAGATAGTTGATAAGGGAGATACAACAGGTTGCAGTCCTAGACGAGTGTGGTGGCATTTGCCTGCAGACCCAGCCTTTGATTGCGGCTAAGGGTAGATATATTACCATCAGCGATAGGCCCAGGTATGTTATTGCAAATGGCTGCTTATACTCTAAGAAGATTCTCTGCCATCAACAGTCATTCAACAAATGAGTCTCTACAATGAAACAGTTATGACATTTGGGCAAATCAAGTTTGAGTCTTGTCTTACTTTAGTAACAAACCTATTGATGGTATTAAAAAAAAAAGTAATCTTTACAATCAAATACAGTAATTTGAAATCAAAGTGATAATATAATATTTGAAAGAAGAAAAAAAAAGAAGGAGAAGAAGACCTGAGTGATCTCAGCAGAAGCAACCCAAATGATGACGACAGTGCCGATCATACAGAGGCCAACATTATACTTCCAACCCATCACCTGAAAATGAAACCCAGATCGATCAAGAAACGGTTTTTAGAGAGGGGGAGATAAAGAGGGAATGAAAGCAGTGGCGATCTGGGTTTCTGTTTGTTGTTGTCGTCGTTGATTGAAGGTTAAAAATGAAGGTGGGATCGGAACCCAGGAATCTCTCATGGAGTGAGAGGCGGATTTGACAAGTGGCCTCCCATTGCAAAGAAGTGTCACTGAGTGAGTGATTTGTGGGGGAGATGGGAGAATAAAAACACAGGGAAGAAATTGGAAGAACCGGGAGAGGGAAATGAAATTCAACTCGGGGACTGCAAATTCACACTTATATATCTCTTTTTTAAAAAAAAATAAAAATAAAATTGATTCGACATTGATGATCTATTATCATATTTTTCGGTTATGCTTGTTTTACGTTCAATTTAATTTCTAATTATTTACATATACATATATAATAAAGATTACATATGGGGAAAAATATTATACGTATATACAAATTACAATATTTTATTTTTTCTATTTGATCCAAACAAACTTACCTTGTTCATTGCAAATTCGTCTTTTACAAAAAAAAAAAATCATTACTAACAAAAATAAGCCCCCTCTTGGAAACTTAACTGGGTCATCCATTTGGAATCTGGATATAGAGCAGTTGAGACATTGACTGATCAAACCAAGTTAATGGGGGACAAAAAACAAAGATAAGCTTAAAGGGGTCAACAATACGCTATAGAAACTTGATCAAACCATAAAGACTCAATTGCGTAGCGGTCAAACATAAGCTCATGAATCCAAAGAAGCTTCTTTACAATCAAGTTTGTAGTTTACAACTTGTTGCTACAAATCTACCAATCACTTATCACCTGCAGGTCCCTTATGTCACCAATCACCTCTAACAACTAGTTGGAACTTGGAAGCACTAGAGAGCTTACCATTTAAGTTATTTCTTTCAATGCTTTCAGCAATGTTTAGCCACAAATTTAAATTAGGTACAGGGATTTGCGATACCGTCAAGCTCAACCTTGATAATTACAATAAAATGACAGCAAAATATAAGACGCAGATGATAAAACGCCATAAGCAACTAAGGATACACTTCAAAAGCTGGCTGAATTGCATCATCTCAACGAGTTTTGTTTCATCAAACAAAGAATACCAGGAAACTCTGGTGACTAGTAGCAAACTCGGCAGTTTGCAGAAATTGTTGTAGTTCTCTGGCTTTGCAAAGCAGCAAACCATGGGCCAGACTTAAGAGAAATGGTTCATAGCAGACAGATTATACATTACTATCAAAGGATATGACTTCTTCAAGCAGCAAATCAGTAAAGAGGAAAGCAACCTTTTAAATGAAAAGAGAGAACAACAGTTTGTTCACGTCCTCCGTCTCCTCATCTTGCTCCTCATTTCCTGTTTTGAAAAAGGACAAAAATATATTTACACACGTGATAAAAGGATCTATTTGCTCCAATCAAAAGTAAACTCTTAGATGCTAAACTTCTTTGGCGTCACCGAGAAATTGGTAAAGCAAAAGGACCAAACAGTTATCCAGGAACCAAAAAAAAATTGCATTTGGCTATGAAGAACATAGAGTACAAAGGAGAACATGAAATAACAGTGCTGAAGAAACAAGCTACTCACCTGGTTTAGATTTCATATTACTGGTCCATTCATCTATAACCTGCACAAGTCAAGAAGAGGATGATACGAACCTAGGGAAGGCTGATTGATTAGTATAATTAGGTTATTCTAGTTAAGTATTTTATTTATGCATTTGTTTATTTATGCAGTTGAGTCAGTTTTAGCTAAGAATTAGTCAAAGTTAGTTTCCTTCAATTGTAGTGCTTTAGTAGTTAGTGGGTTTAGTGGGTAGTTACAGGGCAGTTTCTGCAGTAGCCTATTTAAGTCTTAGTTAGGGTTATTTGTAAGACATGAAAAGTTTATCAATCAATTGAGTCACAAAAGTGGGAATTCTCCTGCACAAATTGTCCTCTTGGTATTTGCCTAGAGTGGTTTTCCTCTTGCAAATCAATTGCTTGAGTGGTGTCCTGTGTACGAGTCCATCGTACTCAGTGGAATCTATCAAGTGGTATCCGAGCCGTTCATCCTCATGGCGAATACACGTTCTTCCGCCACCAATCCTTCCCATAACAACCCGCCACCACCGCCACCGCCACCACCACCGCCGCCACCGCCACCACCTCCTCCCCCAGCCGACAATATTCTCCAGGAACTTATTTCGGCAATTCGAACCTTGTCTGATAGGGTTTCAACCATGCCGAACCCAACCCATTCCCTTGATGGTAACCCAGGGAGTTCTCATCAAGGCCAGCCGAGAGGTTCCCGGGTCTCACATCATGAGCGACGCCGGTTCCAGGGGTGGGCAGAGCATGAAGATGAAGATGACGACCGCCGGAGTTTTCACTCGGATCGAAAACCGCGAGCCAAGATTGTTTTCCCCAAATTCGAAGGGGGTGATCCTCGGGGATGGGTGCTCAAAGCCGAAAAATATTTCCGCTACTTCCAAATTGCGGATGATATGAAGGTAGAAGTTGCGGCTATGCATTTGGAGGGCGATGCCCTAGATCTCTACGCTTGGACTAATGGGGACGGCCAACTGATGTTCTGGGAGGACCTGGTGCGAGTCTTCCAGGAGAACTATGGTCCTCCAGAGTTTCAGAATCCTGACGAATTTCTCTCTACAATCAAACAGACGGGGACAGTGGCTGAGTACCGCCAGGAGTTTGCCCGGAGAGTTGCTAGGGTACGAGATTGGCCGGACCATTGCCTTCTCGGTGTGTTCCTGACGGGGCTTCGAGATGATCTGAAAACGGAGGTGCGAATTCAGAAGCCACGTTCTGTTTACCAAGCTGCCAGCCTTGCTTTGGAGTATGAAGCCAAGTTGGGCCAAACTCAAGGCCCACCCCAACCTTCTTTCTCTCATAGGCCCACTCCTCCTCACGATCCATCTTCTAAACCTAGTTTCCACCACTGGCCAAACTCACACACCGTCGATCAGCAATCCCCTGCCATTCCTTCCCACAGTAACCTTCGCACCCAAGCCTCTGCGCCCAAGCCAGAGGAGAATGAGAGGTGGTTGCGTCGGGAGAAAGGGTTATGCTATAGATGTGGTGACAAATTTGTTCCAGGCCATCAGTGCCGAAAGTCTCTGTCAACATTGGAAGGTGTGGCCGACGTTGGTGATTCTGGTTTCAACCCCAATGATGCAGAGGTCCAGTTTTACGGTCTGGAGGAGGAAGTTAAGGGCACGGCTTCAATTTCCTTCCATCAAATTTCGGATCAGCATCACACTTCCACCATGAAGGTCTACGGATCATTACAACACCGCCGAGTCCTAGTCTTGGTGGACAGTGGTTCAACCCACAATTTCATCTCCAGCAAACTCGTCGAGGAGTTGGCACTGCCCACTGAAAGTGTTCCCCGGTTTGGAGTCACAATTGGCAATGGAGAGGTCTTACCTTGCAATCAAGTATGTCCGGGCGTGCCAATTCAATTCCCTGGACTCATCATCAAGGAAGATTTCCACCCATTCCCCTTGGGTGGGGCTGATTTGGTTTTAGGGATCAAATGGCTGGCAACATTGAACACAGTCATAGCAAATTGGAAGGATAGGTTCTTTGTTTTCAAGTACAAGGGGAAGAAGTATAGGCTGCAAGGAATCCCTCCTCCAAACTCTGACAGCCTCAACACTCTCCAGCTCCATTCAACGGGCCATTACCCCCCGCTGCTCAATGACGACACTGAAATTGCGGATCGACTTGAGGACAAGTCGATTTTTCAGGGGGGGTGTAATGATACGAACCTAGGGAAGGCTGATTGATTAGTATAATTAGGTTATTCTAGTTAAGTATTTTATTTATGCATTTGTTTATTTATGCAGTTGAGTCAGTTTTAGCTAAGAATTAGTCAAAGTTAGTTTCCTTCAATTGTAGTGCTTTAGTAGTTAGTGGGTTTAGTGGGTAGTTACAGGGCAGTTTCTGCAGTAGCCTATTTAAGTCTTAGTTAGGGTTATTTGTAAGACATGAAAAGTTTATCAATCAATTGAGTCACAAAAGTGGGAATTCTCCTGCACAAATTGTCCTCTTGGTATTTGCCTAGAGTGGTTTTCCTCTTGCAAATCAATTGCTTGAGTGGTGTCCTGTGTACGAGTCCATCGTACTCAGTGGAATCTATCAGAGGATCACTTACAAATATGAATAAGAATGGCTGTATTAACGTTTATGAAGAGCAGAAAATGTAGCAAGGCGCTTTGGAATTGCTCTACAAGTATAACAGGACAAGCAAAGCAATCAAGGGTACAACAAAGCCTCGCCAATAATTTGATATTGGTTGTTTGCTGGCAAGCAGTGCAAGTTCTCCAGACACCACTTGGAAAATATACAACCTTTCAGTATCACTATAATCACAAGATAAACATCAATCAAATCAACAAAGAAACTGCACTGACAAGTAAAAATAAAGAAAGTGAAGCTCTAAAGCTAATCAGATGATAAGATTAATTGATCTATTTCCCATCTAAAGTCCTTAAGAAAAAGGCACACATAAAGTGTGAGTAAACGTATTAGCAGACAAGAGTAATCCCAACATGGAATAAGAGGATCCATCTAAAATTTTAAGGACTTTGGCACAAAACATAAGTGCAGGTTTCTAGATCGAGGTTTTGCTATGCCAAAGGCTCACAATACGATAAGTACAACAAATATTTCACCTGGTTAAAGTCAGCATATACAGAGTCTTCAGAGTCATCTGTGACGGGGATGCCTACAGACCCTTGCATCCGCTGCAGGATATTCTTGTTTTGTACCAACACAGACCTCGCCTTGTCAATCAAGTCCTGCAATATGCAATTGCCCAGATCAAGAAACACGAAACACTCAATGGTTTCCTTTTGTCATAAGTTACAACTAAACCTCAATCACAAAAATGGGGGAAAAAGCCAAAACAAAACGAAGTTAAATAACTCGCTGGATTTCAGATATAAGAATAAAATCTATCTTAGAATTTTTTAGCTTAATCTGACATTTCTACCATATACATTTCCATTTAAAATGTCATGAATCCCATCAAAGGCACCTTATCATACTTCTAGTGCTTTTATTTTCAGGGGAATAAAATTGGCAGAGTAAGACACTAACTTTTATTTTCAGTTTACAACCAGCCGTAGTTCCTAAATGCCGAAACTTTTAAGTTAACTAATTAAAGTTTCACGCGAGTTTAACTTACTTGCAGAAAGTATTAATCAAATCGCTCACAATTTTGATTTAAATTGCAATTCATACTATCAAGAAGCACGACAACTCAAAGATTGAAACAAGCAGTGAGCATGTAACGACCAATTGAAATACACAACTAAAGAGAAAAATGAGTACAGATCCAAAAAATTAGGGTTTTCAGTGGTTGTGCGGCCATTTTGTCCTCAGCGACGGAACACCTAAGAGAGAGAGTACCTGCTTAGCTGCAAGAAGGTGGCGACACTGATCTTTGAGCAGCAAAAGATCCTCTTCTATCATCTTGATCCGAGAAACAAGCTTCATCGGATTTGCCTGTAAAATCAACAAAGCAGTAGAAGAGAAATTGAAATCCAATTATGAGCCTATGAGTGGAGAGCGGGAAGAGGAACCCTAACTTAGGGGAAAGAATGAGAAGGGGCGAAGAGATTACATTGTCGGGGTAAATTTTTTGGAATTCATTGTGAAGAGTAAGGTGGATGCGGGAGAGATCGTCGTGGGATTTGATGAAGAAGTTGAGGAGGCCGTCAACTGCTTGGTGGTGCTGCCGCTGCTCCGCCGTGCTTCCCATCCCCACTTCCTTCCCTCTCTCACTCTCGGTTTTGAAACAACGAGAAAGACGGGAGCCCAAAAAACCTAAAATCAATTCCCCGCCCAAATGGCAACCAAAGGATTCAACGTGGCCATGTGGGCCCTAATAATGACGAAATAATAAATTAATAATACTCCGTAAATAATACTCCCTCCGTCTCGAAAAACAAGTCGTTTTAGCATTGTGCAATAGTTTTAATAAAATACTCACCAATCAATCAACATCATCATTCCACTAACTTTTTTCATTAATTTTATTATTTTTAAATACTTACTATATTTTTTAACCAATCAAACTCTTTTAAAAAGTCAACAACACAAAAATCAATACAAATCATTACTATCCTCCTACCTAGAAAACCTAAAACGACATGTATTTTGATACAACTCAACTAGTCTAAAACAGCTTGTTTTTCGCGACGGAGGGAGTAATAATAATAATAACTACTCTTTCCATCTCAAATTAAAAGTCGTTTTAGCCCGTGGCACATAGATTAAGGCGTAATTAATGTTATGGTACAAATTTGCATTGTTATAAAAAAATAGTGCAGTGGCACCATCCTTGAAAAGTGTAGAAGAATTTCAGCCACAATTTCTAACCTCTTACCTTCCACTACCATTTAATTTTTGGAGCCAAAACTAACATTTAAAAAAATCAAAGGGCTAAACGATTGATTAGTATTGGGCATTAATTAATTTGTATTGGGAGTGGGACTGATTTTTACTTAGCGTCAATTAATTTGGAACAATATGAAATGGCTAAAACGACTTTTAATTTGAGACGGAGGGAGTAGTACTTTTCTCGTACCATGTACGGGTGAGTATTTATCATAAAATTTACATCGTTATTTTCCCATATACAATCAATACATTTGATTTGTTTTCATCGTATCAATTGCTACTCCAAATAGGATATAATAACACTTACAATTACAAACAAAAAATCTCAAAAGTGATAAGAGCAAGAAATAAAATTATGTCATAAAACAGAACAATGGATTTACTACACCCAATTTGAATAATAACCAAATTTGGAGTAGGTAGACAATTTATATACAAACATGATGGGCATCGCCTTGTATTATTCCATAATCAAACCCTGCCTATACATACGTGGCACACCTGCTTTCTTCATTACTATAAGGCATACAAGTGAAGTCGGATAATGCCTGCAAAAACATTGTGCTACACAAAGCATATTCAAATTTCAAAATTCTATATACACACAAGAATGAATGAAAATGTGATAAATACTTTTATACAAACACTTATCATATAACTAAAGGGTCATATATTTTGAAGAACTTCTTTGTAGACAACATTCATTGTTTTCGTTACACTCTTCTTATATTTGTCTAGAAGCAACACTCTTCCTATATTTGTCTAGAAGTAAGACCTTTAACCCCTGTTATTTGTGGCTCAAGATCTGACAACATACGATTGACCATGAGTAAAAACGGGCTTTGGAAGATACAACTCCACTTGAGATAGTGATTGACGTTGACTTTTATTTATAGTCATCGCAAATGAAAGGATAATCGGAAACTATATCTAGGTGAAACTTGAAAGAGAGAGTTGAATATGAAGGGTTAAGTATCATATGGGGAATGACAATTTTCTCACCAATATTTCGACCACTAACGATACGTGCTTCAATTGTTCTCGTTCTCAACCGTGTGATCATCAATCTGGTTCATTACATAAACCGGATGATTGGTCTATATTCCACAATAACATTAAGGAGTCGAAAAGATCGAATACTATGCAAATAGTCTACAGAATAAACAAAGGCATTATATCCTGCGCATGCATCAGATTTACATATGCTATCAGCACTCAACTACAGTTTCTCATCCCCAAGGATCAAATCAAACATATGCGGCTTTTCCGACGGTTTTTTTTTATTTTTTCATGACATTTAGATCGTTATTTCCTCAAATACAATGAATACATTTGATTTGATTTGATTTGTTTTCATGCTACTAATTACTACCCAAATATGATACAATAACACTTACAATTACAAACAAAAAATCTCAAAAGTGATAAAAGCTACAAAGAAAATTATGTCATCAAACGGAATGATGGGTTTCTTACACCCAATGTGTATAATAAATAATTTAAAGTAGGTAAACAATTTATATACAAACATGATGTGAATCACCCAGTGTTCTTCCTTTATCAAACCCTGCCTATGACACACGTAGTACACCGCTTTATTCATTGCTACAAGGCATACACGTGAAGTCGGGGAATGTTTGCAAAAATATTGTGCCACACAAAAGCATATTCGAATTTCTAAACTCTATATGCGCACAAGAATGAATAAAAATGTGATAAACACTTTTATACAAATACTTATCATATAAATAAAGAAGGGTTGTATGTTATGAATAACTTCTTTGCAGACAACATTCAAATGGACCAAAATGGGTCAAATGGAATAGATGCTCAATGATAGGCCTAAAAAATATCCAATTTTTTTTAAATGTGTTAACCGTGATTGTGGCCTCCATTGCAAAATAAAATTAATCATGGTTTTTATTTTTACCATCTATGTATGACAACATATTAGTATATAAATACCCATCTTTGTAAATCAGACCAAAAAAAGAAAAATGAAAAAAAATGTTCCCCGCCACATTATCGCCAATTAAGTTTCAAAGGCCTTGGGCATCTAAGACATGAGAAGCTTGTTGCAAGTTCTTGGGTCATGAAAAAAAAATGTTAGAACAAAAAAACCCACCCTGTTCTCATATAACTGTTACATATGAAAATTAATATGCTTCCCTGTTTGATCAGTGAAAAACAGCATTCACCACAAATAATCAAATGTTCACAACCACCCCACAAATAATCAATTGTTCTGTGTTCACAACAACCAATGACATGGGCAAAGATACATTAAATGATATGTGTAGACAATTTTATACTTAACAACCAACCAAAACGTTCAATGTGTGCACATACACTCCAAAATACTACGCATAAGAAAAGTCACCATAGATTACACTTTATTTATAAGTGCTTAAATGTCCAATAATCGAAGTCACGTCACGTTCCAAGATTAATCGCAAGTTCGAATAACAAAACCATAAACTTCATCCAATAAAAAAGCATCCAAAACCAGTCGTTGATATCCTACGTCAAAAACCGAAGACATTTATAACATTTTCAGCTCTTGAAAACAACAACTTGATGTCATAAGTCTATATCATAAATTACCCAAGAATACAAATTCGACCATTATCAACAAATAAATGCACAAGAATAAAAGAGCGTACTAAACAATAAAAGTTCGAATCACATGCCAGTGAATAATAACAACAATTGAAATCGAAATATCCAACTTCAAGGCAGCGTATAAACCTACGAAGATTATAATTTATAGGATATCATATTCCGCATTGATATATAATTTATTTATTTCATCTCAAACTGAGTAACACGTCCAAGATACCAACGTGAACCAAATTTATAATTGAACAATTGTAATTAGGTTCGAGTTTTCAATTGTAGACCCCACGATACTTACCAAATTAATGTCTTTTGCAATCCTATAATAATGAATGAACATTGTAAACAAAATAGAATGAAATAAGAATGTTCATTCATAAAAAAACATGTAAATCGATGCACATTCATGAAGATGTTTGCTTTATGTGAATATCTTGAAGCATATTTTCTAGCTTTTGCAATGTCTCTCGTTGCCTCTGTTGTTTAGGTAGTACTTCTTTGAGGGTAGCTAAAATAACATTGTTATCCATCTCATCGAACACCCTAGATGCAATAAATTAACCCAAAATCCTCCAACTTAAAACAACACAATTTGACTTATAAACACCTCAAGATACTATAATCATACCTACATGAACATCCATTTCACAAAATAATACTACCAAACGCAAGGAAGAATAATATTCATCAACCTAAATATCTATTTGAATACAATATTTAACAACATTTCACAAACAACAGATAGGAAAATATAACAAATACCCATATACCCAACTGGTGGCTTTACCTTCACAAAGTGGAGAGGTTTGCAAAGGCGGCCGGTACAGACAGATGGAGCTCTCACCGGTGATTCACCATTTCGGATAGATCGTTCAATAGAGAGAAGAGGTGAGACTTCTAAGCTAAGACTTAAAAACCCTTGGTTCTGGTTCCCATCTCTTTCCTCACTTTAAATATATGATGGTTTTTTTCCTTTCTAATTAATATTAAAAAAAATAAATTTTAATAACCATAAAACGTATCACACCCCGGTTGTGAAACATCCTGCGAAAAATACGCATTGCTGATGACACCGTGATAGATTAGTTTTTACTCGTTTTAAGGTTGTGCTAATGTGTAGATGTGATTTTACAACTATAGAAATCAGCTCAGCTCGTATATAATATTGAAACCTGATTTTTATCGTCATACTATACTTCACACCCTGCTTGTGAATTGAGCTGAATAAAATAAATGATAATGTTTTTACTCATTTTAAGGTTGTGTGTATTTTCACGAGAATCCAATTGCTTTAAATTGACCTATAATAGACGATTTATTTTAAGATGTTTTCAAGACCTTGAGAGATCTAACTATGACGCAAGCTCTTCAGTTTCAAGAGCTTGGTAATTAAAGCATATGTTGAGTGACATTCAACTTTATATAAGTCATCCTGCATCATTTTACTTACCTTCAAGTTCTGATAAACTTCATAGCCCATCTTCATGGCTTCTTTGAAGGAGGTAGCTCCAGCATGAAGGATCGATCATATACTCCTGCTTAACAACTACGGAGTATGTTAGTAGTTATAGACTTTCATGCTCAGAAAATCAAACATGAATTAGAAATAAATAAGCACCAACATAGCAAGTTTGTTCTCTGTATATGATCTACCATTGATGACATTGAAGGCGGGAGTGCGCAATATTATCTAGTCATCTAACCATGGCACCAGCCTTGTATAAGGCAATTTTCGTGACCATTGCCTTAACCTTGCGAACAGCTAGGAAAAAGAAACAAAATAACATTCACTTCAAGCTTTGAGTGGAAGAAAGTGCAATGCAAATCAACATAGAAATCCAAACAAACCACCGAATGTTCATTAAATTGAAATTACACAACTTCCTTAAACCCAGCTGAAGCCAAACTTTTCATATTTTTCAAAAGGAAACACTCTAATTCTTTGATACATTTTATTAAACACCTTGTGTGCAATGATCCAATCAATAAAATTCACTACGATGAATTGAAATGTGTAAACTCCTTCATAGAGACATTTACTCGAACACCTTATGTGCAAGGATTAAACCCAAAATATAACAACTTTATAACCTCCAGTTTGACTAATAAATCCCAATATATAATGCCATCATCCATATATATGCACGTGAAGTTCACCATATACTATCATTATTTGAGGATTAACAAAATAAATCCCCAAATACCATTATATGAAGGCTAATTAACGTGAAGCCATAATCTTAAAACAAAATCAGCCTAAACTAACCATCCAAAAGCTCCACCATTTTCCTCAAATTTCAGCATTTCCTCTCTCTTCATGCTTAAGGAAATGGGAGAGTGAAAGCCCATTGCATAATAAAATAGGAATTAATAATTGAGAACTCAAATAAATTACCCATAGTAGGAGGAGAAGAGCAAACACCGTTCGTCGGAGGAGATCGCAAGCAAACATCGGCGATTAATGCCCACTCTAACTGAGGTTTTTTGCAAGAGTTTAAACCTAGACTCCCCCGATCAACAAAAGTAATAAAAATTCGTCATTGACAAAAGCGTCTTATATAGAGGAATTAAATGCACTCAAAAACTTTTAAGCATTTATAAAAGAGGATTACTCAACCAATTCGATTATAGAGGATGCCTAACTAAAACAATGAACATGCATGCACGAGAACAGCTAGAAGCCCAACAATGTTTAATGCTAATTTCCTCATTAATCTTTAACAGTTGGTTTATACATAGTCATGAATTATAAGTTGAAATCCCAAATAAAGAGCACATAGAGATAGGATATCCAAGTATTCGTCAAAATTACAAGTGAGGCTATTGAGACTTCCAAGGAAGACTAAAAGCAGCAAGGGACATACATCCAGTTAGCATCACCAACTGATGCGAAAGTTATTCAAATTAGACTCCAATCTCAAGTTGATAAACCTGTTTATAGTCCTATATACCATGGGTATTAAATTTCCTGCTATGTAACCAATTAATCCAATAAATTATCTACCATGTTTCATTGCAATATCAAAATAGATAAAAAAGACCATGAAATTGAATAAAACAAAAACCAAGATCGGTAGTGGAATTAGAAATGAAACAATCTCAACATACGAAATTGAATGAAACAAATAAATCTCAACATTGACAATGAAATTGAATGAAGCAAATCAATCTCAACATTAAAAGAAAAACATTGAATACCTAATAATCTTGAAAGCCAGCGATGATAATATTGTTGACGACGATTCAGACTTTCTTGATCTTGCCATAGATGTGACAGAGACGCTTTGACATCGTAGATGCACATATCCTTGCAATGGCCGTTTCTAAGCACAAAAAGGCCCTGCGCGTAAACCTCGCGGTACGAGACGTTGTGCACACAAGCGATTGTCGCCTCCAACCGTAGATTGTTGCCACCAGCAACCGATTCCGCCGTCGCCGATGCCCGACGGAACCGCCTCCCGGGCTCGCCTTCGTCTGCCCGTCACCCGATTGAGCAACCTTCGGTCATAGCCACCCTCTTCTGCCCCGCCGTCCGACCCGTTAGTTTTCTTAAAAGCAATGGAATGAAGAAGAAGTTCGATTGAGAGTTAGTGAGAAGAGAAAACAATGGAAATAAATGGAAGTTGTATTGAGAGCAGAGAGAAGAGGCTGAATTGGGAGAACGTGGGAAGGAGAGAAGAGATTGTGGTGCTGATCTCTTCGGAGTCGTGCCCTAGCGGTGAAAGAAGAAGAGATTCTAATGGATGAGGAGGCAAAAGGTCATTAGCAGGTAGTTAAAGGAGGAGGGCTGGAGGGGTAGAAGATGGCTAAAAAGAATAGCTTTTAATTTCAGTTTTTGGTATGGACAGTTTAAAAGAACATGGATGAGATATGAAAACTGCTCCTCTTAAATTTGCTCAAGGAATGACACGTGGCGCAATTTTTAACAAAGACATTGCTTCTAATTTTATAAGTATAAGGGATGGATAATAATAAGGGGGGCATTTTATAAGCCAAATGGGATGACCCACACTGTGCATAATAAAATAAAAAACTAGAGAGAAGGTTGTCCCTTCTCTCAAGGATTGTGTAGCCTCAATTGGCCCAAAATTTCCACAAGCAACCTCTAATTAGTTCACTCCTCTTTCTACCTCATGTAATTGATCTTGATATGACCAATTTCTCATCCAAAATCTGATCTCTAACCCACCCCCTTCGATCCTCCTCCATGGTGTAATCTTGGAAGACTGGTTTGTTTGCTTCTCAATCGCCCCCCCCTCGTTATCTGATTTGGGGATTTTGCGATCGGGCGGCTCCTCGGTTTGCTCTTGTCTCCCCTCTCCGGGTTCATCGGTGTTTGCTCCGGGACCGGTGGCTGATGGCTCGACCTTTTCCGGGCGCCATCTCCGTCTGCTTTTGGGTGGCTACCTCTCGCTATCGCCTACTTCTGGGTCGTCTCTCTCTGGCGAGTTTCGACGGTGCCGGCGTGGCCTAGGGCCCTCGTCTGAGGTTCTCTCCGCCGGTGCTTGTCGGCCCTTGCCAGAATCAGCAGCTCTTGGCCTTCCTTGGTCCTTTGGGCCCAAGTTTGGGTCCTTTAGGCCCAAGCTTCGGGTCCTTCGGGCCCAAGTTTGAGGTTTTGCCTAATTTAATATAATAGAAAAATCTAATCAAGAAACGCCCTTTGGGTTTTATCAAGAACCCGATTCGGGTTCTTGTTATTGTCCCGAAAGGGTTTTGAGTATAACCACCCGAAAGGGTTTGAGAAAATCCCGCAAGGGTTTGTTGATACTTTTGTAGGTGAAAGGTTGATGGCGTTTTGTTCGAGCAGTTTGCGGCTCTGCTTCCGATGTTTCTAAGAGATCTTTTGCTTGGTTGGGGGGCGTGGAGTCTGTAGTCGGGTCTGGCTGGGGTCGCGGTGGTGCGCTCAAGGCGACTCCGTATTCGGGATAGAGTTTCCTTGGAGTTCATCTGCACTACCCACAGGAGTTAGTGTCCTGCTGTACTACTGGCCCGTGGTGCTACTGTTCGGTGGTGCTTGCCTGCATTCTTCGGTGGCTTCCTCAGTTTTTCGGGTGTTTGGTCTTCTTGGAACGTTTGTTGTAGAGTTTATTTCTGTTTGGTTCACTACGCTTGTTATTTGTATTTCTGTTTTTAGGTTGCTCTGTTAAACAGTTCGCCGTCTGCCGACTTCGGTCGGCCTCTCGATGAGTCAGGCATGTCTGATCTTCGAATTTTTACCTAATAAAAAAAAATGGGATGACCCACTTTTATGGAAATTTTTTTAATTATAGATCAGCTTTTATGAATATTTTCATGTATAAAAAATATTTTTTTAAATTGATATTTGTAGGAAACCACTTTTTAAATAAATAATTTAGGTAAATAATCAACCACAACTTTCATGTTGACACCATAAACCACTCTTTAGCAAAAATTGTTCGCTCAATAAGGTGATCTTGTAATGCACTTTCTAGATGTCTTGACGGTCTGATTGACTATTATGAGTATGCATTGCAAAACTCTTTTCGAAAAGTACAACTTTTACGTTGACATCGAAACCAAATTCAAAGAAGAGGAGAATAGTGAAGTATGAATTTGCACTTCATTATCGTGCATTTCAAATATTAAATAAAAAGTGCGAATGCACATTGCGTATATTCGAATTTAACGATCACAATTTACTGCGAACTTGCACTTCACAATCGCTCTCTGATCATATATTAGACAAAATTTTCACTGGATAAATATTAGTGACCGTTATTTACTACACGAATTTATTCGCGCCTTTAAGTGGTACCTAACCTTATATGGGCTACACTTAAAATTCAAACAACAATAATGTTCACCAATGGGCACGCCAATGAGCTTGTATGTTGTAACTTTGGGTAGTTGGACCTCACACTCTATCCACTCCCCATGTACACTAAACCAGTAATAATAATCATACTGTAAGTCTGTAACTAACTAATTAACAGAGTGAAAAAAGCTTTCAAAGTTACTCCAAAATAAAAATAAAAAAAATAAAAAAACCCTTCAAGGATAACCCATAAATGCCCTCTTGTGATAACAATGCATGGGTGGACTCATCTCATTGAAAAACTCATCCTTCCTCACAGGGTTTCATGTCAGAGAGCGTCTGCAATAAACCCCTGCCTATCTACCCTCCCTCCAACTCCACCATGTAATCTTAAATGCAGCCCCTCAAATAATTACCACTGTACCAACTCACTAACTCAGAGATAACTATTTAGCTCCATCTCAAGATACATGGAGTTTGGGTTCCCAAAGCCAATCTCAATGGGTTTATGTTTGGTGTTTTGCATTGTACTTGTTCTCATAATCCCTAACTGCAGCAATGGGTTCACAATGGACTTCTATGCAATGTCATGCCCTACTGTTGAGCTTATAGTGAGAGATGCTGTCAGATCTGCTGCCTCCTCTGACCCTTCTGTCCCTTCCAAGCTTCTCAGACTCTTCTTCCATGACTGCTTTGTTCAGGTAATTAACCATGTCTTAAGTACTACCTCAAGGGTAAAATTGGAATTTGTGTATCAAGAAATTGAACCTTTTTTCAATTTGTTGAAAGGGGTGTGATGGTTCAGTGCTTTTGGAAGGGAACAGAACTGAGAGGGCTGATCCGGCAAACACTTCCCTTGGCGGCTTCCAAGTCATCGACGCTGCTAAGAGCACTCTTGAGCTCTTCTGCCCTTCCACTGTTTCTTGCGCTGATGTTCTCGCTTTGGCTGCTCGAGACGCCGTGTTTCTGGTAATTTTTATTGTCAATTGGTTTTGTGATGAAACCTTATATTATGATATCTAACTGGTAATTGAATTATAGGCCGGAGGGCCATTGATTCGAATCCCGACAGGGAGGAGAGACGGAAGGGAATCCGCGGTGGAAAATGTCAGACCGAACATAGTTGATACAACCTTCACACTGGATCAGATGATCGCCCTCTTCACATCCAAGGGCTTAACTTTGCAGGATCTTGTTGTCCTCTCCGGTAATTGAAACACCATCTCGACTTGTTCGGGGAATGTAGGATGATGAATTGATGATCTCAACCGATGATTGAATGAATGCAGGAGCACACACAATAGGCTCGGCGCACTGCAGCGCGTTCAGCGACCGGCTAAAGGTGGACGGGAAGGGGAGGCTGACAACCGCCGACTCGTCACTGGACGATGGCTACGCGGCCCAGCTGGGGCGTAGGTGCCTGCAGGTGCCGGCTGACCAAGCGGCCAAGGTGACGGTCAGCAACGACCCCCAAACGTCGTCGGCTTTCGACAACCAGTACTACAAGAACCTGGCGGCGCGAAGGGGGCTGTTCCAGTCTGACTCGGTCCTGTTCGAGGACCAACGGACGAGGGAGCTGGTGGAGCAGCTGGCTGGCGACGAGGACGGGTTCTTCGAGCGGTGGGGGGACTCGTTCTTCCGGCTTTCGAGCGTCGGGATAAAGGGGGACGACGAGGGAGAGGTCAGGCGTCGGTGTTGGACGGCTAACGCTTGAATCGGAAAACACAAGGCTGCATTTGCATCTCTACCGACCCACTGTGTGTATTAATTTATCGTTGTGTATGTATATCATTCATTTGTACTGGTTCAGCCAAATAAAATAATAAATTAGGATATGTTTGGCAAAATGGTAAGGGTAATTTAAATTGGTGAATTATTTATATTTAGTATAGGTTAATAAGATACGTATATTGTTTGGTAAATTTAGTGGTTATAATATAATTTAGAAAAATTTGTCAATAAAAAATCAAAAATTCCAAAAAGATAGTGATTAATCCAATTTGACATAGCACTTTCTTGTTTTTCCTTTGCTCTCTATACCTGCATTGGGTTTATATTATATATTTTTTTAGTCCAGTTTGATTAGGCTGAGGTGTTTCATGTATAGCTAGCTAATGAGGGAGGTTTTGGACAAAATCCTAAAATGGTTGTTGTCAAAATAAATTTAATTAATTTTAAATAAGTCTTTTTCATTTTTCAAACAAATTGCAAAAAAATTTAAAACTCTCTCATCTCCGAATCAGAACAAATGAAAAAAATCTAAATATGTCGAATTGATTGTTATGCTAAAAAAACTGGCTAAAATTGATGAAATTTATCAAGGAACGAATTGATCGACACTCATTTTCGTATATTGATCAATTTGGATGATTATCATGTCAAGGTTCCTTTGTACCCTCGACATCTTTTGCCGAAGTCCCTTATTTAGCTCGTTCTCTCTGAGTTCGAAAATTTTTCAAACGACGACCACAAATAACCGTTGAATGTCATTTGATAATCATCCCAATGATTGACATACGAAAGCGAGTGTCGATCACTTCATTCCTTGACAATTTCACCGATTTTAGCCATTTTTCGAGCACAATAATTTGTTCGACAGATTTAGGTTTTTTCATCCGCTCTCATTCGTAGATGAGAGAATTTTGGACATTTTTTACAATTTGTATGAAAAAAATGAAAAGGGCATGCGTGAAATTACTTGAAATTGTCTTGACAACAACCGTTTTGAGATCTTGTCTAAATTACAAAAACTATCTACTAAATATATATCAAGTTTTTCACTTAACCACCAGTTAACCACCCGCTATGATAGCTTATTGGGTAAATTACAAAAACTATCTACTAAATATATATCAAGTTTTTCACTTAACCACCCGTTAAATTAAAAATTACACAAAACACCCATTAAATACAATTTATTAACAAATCACCACCCATGATAAAATTATGTCAACACTTTTTTTTTTAAATATTGTAAATGACCAATATATCCTTTTTTAAGAGATTGAACATATGCATTTGGCATATACTAGATGTATAATTATTGATATTTTGCAAATTCAATGTCTTATTGAAAATTTACAAATTCAAGGTAGTTAAAGTGAAAAATCAATATTTAGTGAGTGTTTTCTGTAATTTACCCTAGTTTATTTTAAGGGGGTGGGCCCTCTTAGTTCCCATCGATTCTACGTTAAGAAACTTATGTTTGAATTGTGACTCAATCAAGGCACAAATGAAAAAGTGAAATCGGCCATAGCCATGATTTCTTGAAGAACTTGAAACTGGAGAAAAATCGTTACAAATTGAATGAGTGAAGCAAGTAAAAATGTCTGCTACAGAAGAGCTCATATACTTATTAGAGAATGAAAGAAACGGGTTGGCCCATAACAAAAATGGCCCAACTTTATTTTTACGGAATAGGCCCATATCTTCCATCACCTCCCCTCCCCCCCTCCCCCTCAAGTTGGAGATGGTGAAACCAGACTCAACTTGCTGGTGAGAGGTTGAAGATGGGTGCTCGGCAAGTTCTTCTTCAGTATGTCTGCAAGCTGATTAGTGGTGGAGACACGATGCAAGGAGATGAGACCTTCAAGCAGTTTCTCCCTTATGAAATGGCAATCCAAATCGATGTGTTTCGTACGCTCGTGAAAGACTGGATTTTTCGCAATGAAGATTGCTGCTTGGTTATCACAGTGCAAAACAATTGGCTTGATTCCAGGAACACTCAGTTCATGAAGCAAGCGGCTCAACCAGGCGAGTTATGTGCAAGCTCTTTGCATTGACCTGTACTCAGCCTCTGCAGATGACAAGGAGATGCTCTGCTTCTTTTTGGATTTCCATGAAATCAAAGTGTCCCCAAGCAACACAACAACGCAGTGACAGACCTCCTAGTGATCGGACATGAGGCCCAATCGGCATCACAGTAAGCATGTAACTTGAAATCTGGATTCTGACTCAGCAATAAGGCATGTTTCATAGTGCCTTTGATATACCTCAGCACATGTAAGCCAACTTTCATAGTGAGGAACTCGTGGCCGCTGCAAAAATTGGCTTAAGTGCTGGACAGGAAAGCTAATATCAGGTCTAGAGTGGGTGAGAAAGTTTAATTTCCCAATAAGCTTCCTGTAGAGAGTAGGACCAGACATTGGATCACTCTTATCTGGTAACAATTTCTCTCCCAACTCTAATGGAGAAGCCACTGGACGAGAGTCTTCACAATCAAACTCTTTATGTAATTCAAGAATGAATTTCTGTTGGCTTAGAAGCATACCTCCATCCATTTTTTTGAATTCCATGCCTAGAAAAAAAATGAAGGAAGTCGAGATCTTTGATCTTAAATTCAGAGTGTAATTATGCTTTCAGTGACTCAATTTCTGATTCATCATTGCCTGCTAAGAGAATATCATCGACGTATACAGCTACAAACACTTCAACTACACCAGTCTTTTTGAAGAATAGAGAATAATCATTCAATGACTGAGCATACCCTTTGCTTTTAAGGAACGAGGACAGTCTAGTATACCATTGCCTAGATGCTTGCTTTAACCCATACAAGGATTTGTTCAATTTGCAAGCCTTGTTCTGCCTATCAGCTGTCAATCCCTGAGGTATCGTCATATATACTTCTTCATGTAAATCGCCATGTAAGAAGGCGTTATTTACATCTAATTGAAAGAGATTCCATCCTCTTTTCAAAGCTATTGAAACAAGTGTCCTGACATTAGTCATTTTAACAATAGGAGAGAAGGTTTCAGTATAATCAATCCCATGCTTTTGAGTGAAACCCCTTACAACAAGTCTAGCCTTGTGTCTATCAATAATTCCATCTGATTTTATTTTCACTTTATACATCCACTTGCAACTGATGCCCTTTTTACCTTTTTGCAAATCAACCAGAGATCAAGTGTTGTTCAATTCCAATGCATTAAACTCTGCAATCATAGCCTCTTTCCACTTAGAAATTAAAACTTGCAAGCTACTTCATAGCTATCAGGCTCATGATCTGGAATAACATCAAAGTTGTTATCATGGTGTATAGGAAACTGCACAGTAGATGTCAAGGTATGTGCACAAAAATGATCAAACATGTCACCTGAATTCACAGCAGCACACACATAGTCATTCAACTATTCAAGTATCCATGCCTGGATGGATGTCTATCTGATCTCATAATACTTGAGTTACTGATATCAGTAGAAGGAGTGGCAACTAAAGGTGGAACAACTGAATCTGAAACAACTGAAGATGGGGCAACTGAAGGTTGATCTACCACTTGATCATCAATATCTACTGGATGTTGTGTGCCAAAACTCTGAGAATTGTAAGAAGATTGAGTGTGACATGGAAACACAGTTTCATGGAATACAATATCTCTAGAGATTTGAATCAACTTAGTGTCAAGGTTGAACACTTTGTATGCTTTCTTCCCTGTGGGATAGCCAAGAAATATACAAGAGCTAGCTCTAGCTGCAAACTTATCACGATTATGTTTCAAAGTAGATATGAAACACAGGCAACCAAAACTCTTTAACAAATTGTAATCAGGATCTTTGTGTAAGATCATGAGATTGATTGTAATGTCCTCCTTGAGGGTTTCCATTCATTGATAAACATATATATAGGTTACAAAGGTATTGAGCCTTAACGGGCTTTTATCCCACTATACAATAGGAGACCTATGTAATCTATCAAACCCCCGCAGTCGAAACGGGAGGGGTCCGTACAGTGAGACTGGAACAAAAATCAATGAACAACTGTCTAGGTAAACCCTTGGTGAATATATCAGCGTACTGATAAGAGGACGGGACATGTAGAACGCGGACATGTCCAATGTCAATCTTGTCCCTCACGAAGTGGAGATCAAACTCAATGTGCTTCGTGCGTTATTGTTGGACTGGGTTGCTAGCTAGATAGATGGCGGAGACGTTGTCAGTGTAGACCAGAGTGGCCTTCTACAAGGGGCAACGTAGCTCAAGCAGAAGGTTGCGGAGCCAAGAGCACTCGGAGACAACATTGGCAACATCCCTGTATTCGGCCTCAGCGCTGGAGCGAGACACGACGGACTGACGCTTGGCTTACCAAGACACAAGAGTGTCGTTGAGGAAGACACAGTAACGAGACGTGGAGCGACGTGTGTCAGGACAACCACCTCAATCCGCATCACTGTAAGCAATAAGATCAAGCTTAGAGGAAGGAGTGATCGTGGTGCCGAGCTCGAGAGTGCCGCTGATGTACCGAATGATCCGCTTCAAAGCCTAAAAGTGAGGTTCCCTGGGTGCATGCATGAACAAGCAGATCTGCTGAACAGCGTAACTGATATCAGGCTTGGTGAATGTGAGATACTGAAGAGCACCAGCGAAGCTCCTGTACAATGTCGGATCATCAACCAAATGACCAGAATGAGCACTAAGCTTGTTGGATGTATCGACAGGGGTGGCGACTAAATTACAGTTGACCATCTTAGCCCGAGCAACAATATCAGCAGCATACTTACTCTGTGAGAGAAACAGACCAGACGCATGACGCTGAACAACTCCCAAGAAATAAAACAACTGACCCAGATCAGACATGGCAAATTCCGCACTCAACTGCGAAATAATGGACGTCCGAAGAGCATCAGAAGAGGCGGTGAGGATGATGTCGTCGACATATAGCAGCAGGAATGCCAAGTCTGAGCCTCTGCGATAGATAAACAGAGATATATCCGAACGGCTGCCAGTGAAACCCAAACGGAGCAGATGAGAGGCAAAATGCTGGAACCACGCCCGCGGAGCCTGTTTAAGACCATACAGAGAGCGCTTGAGGAGACAGACATGCTTTGGACGCTCAGCATCAGCAAACCCCGGCGGCTGAAACATGTAAACTGTCTCATTCAGATGACCATGCAGAAAGGGTTCTTGACATCTAACTGATGGATGACCCAGTTGCGCGAAAAATCTAGACTCAGGACCACTCGGATAGTGGCAGGCTTGACCACAGGGCTGAACGTCTCATCACAATCAATACCTGCCTGCTGAGATCCACCATTCACCACAAGACGGGCCTTATAGCGCTCCAACGCCCCATCAGAGCGGAACTTGTGATGAAAGAGCCACATACAGCGAATGACGTTCGCCTCAGGAGGGCGAGGAACAAGAACCCAAGTACCATTCTTCGTAAGGGCCCTGTATTCGTCGAGCATAGCCGCCTGTCAATTCGAGTCGAGGAGGGCTGTTTTGTGGGAGGTGGGAATGGGGAAGAGGGAGGTCTGGGTGGAGGCAGAGGGTGATTGGGAGTCGGGAAGGATGGGGGCAAGAGGGGCTAAGCATGGGGATGAGGCGGCGGGCGCAGCATGCCCTGCTGCAGCCGCCGCCAGTAGGTGATGCGAGGCTGGGAGGGATGCGGCGGGCGCAGCATGCCCTGCTGCGGCCGCCGCCAATATGTGATGCGAGGCTGGGGGCATGGGGTTTTGATGGGCTGCGGGCGCAGCATCGTCCTGCTGCGCCCGCCGCCAGTATGTGATGCGAGGCTGGGGGCATGGGGTTTTGATGGGCTGCGGGCGCAGCATCGTGCGGCACCCGCAGCATGGCTGTTCGGCGAGGGGACGTCTCTACTAGGCCATGAGGATGGATAGCGGGGTGATGAGCGGTGGTCATGGAGACGATCTGACGGGGTCGGAAGACACCGGAGACGTTGCGGGTGTGTGGTCTGGTGGTGGGGGGTGGTGGGGGTGGGGGAGGGGAAGACGCAGGAGCACCGGGAGAGCTCTGAGGAAAAAGGAAATGGGGGAAGGGTGACTCTGACTCGGACGGAGACACAGGGGGTGTATGAGACGCAAAGGGGAATCGCGACTCATCAAAGGTGACATGACGAGAGAGAATGATCTTGTGTGTCTTGATATCGAGGCAGAGATAGCCGCGATGATCAGATGGGTAACCAAGAAAGACACAAGGGGTGGAGCGTGGGTGAAGCTTTTGTGGGGCAGTGGAGGACTGATTGGGAAAGCACAAGCACCCAAAGGTACGAAGGTGATCATACTTGGGCAAAGTGCAATACAGTGTCTGAAATGGTGAGCGATGGTTGAGGGTGGTGGAGGGGAGAATGTTTAGGAGGTAGCATGTGGTGGCTAAGGCGTAAGGCCAATAAAGAAGGGGAATAGATGCGTGGAAGAGGAGAGTGCGCATCATATTGGTAATGGTTCGGATGATTTGTTCGGCCTTGCCATTTTGTTGAGAGGTGTAGGGGCAGGACAAGCGATAGGAGATCCCATTGATATTGAAGAAAGTGTGAAAATCTTTGTTGTCAAATTCGCGGCCATTGTCGCATTGGAAACACTTGACAGAGGTGTGAAACTGTGTTTTGATGTAAGCGTGGAATTTGGCAAAGATAGGGAACACTTGAGATTTAAAGTGCAAAGGAAAAACCCATAAGAAATGTATATAATCATCCAGAAACAAGAGGTAATACTTATGACCCTCCTTGCTAGGCACAGGAGATGTCCAAATATCACTATGAATAATATCAAAAGGTGCAAATGTAGTGTTTAAAGATCGCTGAAAAGGAAGTCCGGCATGCTTGCCTAACTGACAAGACGAACATAAACTAGAGCGATGCTCTTTATTACATTGGACAAGACTCTTAGAACGGAGTAAATCTAAAACTGCAGGACTGAGATGACCAAGGCGTGCATGCCAAAGACTAGATGATGATGCCGAGAAGGCGACTGGACTTGACGGGCTGGATGGTGAGGGCGACGACACATGATAGAGCTCCCCGGTGCTATTACATCTCAGGCGAGTAACCCCCGTAGTAAGATCCTTCACAGAGAAACCAAACGGATCAAACACAAGAGAAACATTATTGTCAGTGGTGAACCGACGGACAGAGATAAGGTTTTTGACAAGTTTGGGGGCAATAAGGACATTGTTGAGGTGCAATGGGTTGGTAAAGGTTGGTAGTGTGGCGTGGCTAATGCCCGAAGTAGCAAGGCGACCACCGTTGCCGACGATAATAGAATGAGGAGGACCCTTAAAAGAAAGAGAGGAGAGAGTACCTGAGGAGTTCGTCATATGAGAGGTAGCGCCAGTGTCCATGTACCAAGCGGCGTCAGGAGGTGCCAGCTGCATTGAGGAGAAGGCATGGTGCACATCAGTCGGAGGAGGGTATGCCTGATCAGACGACGGGTAGGCCTGATGACCGACAGGGTGGGGAGCAGGACCCAGCAAGCCCTGCTGACGGTTAGGATACGGGGCTGGGCCGCGATACGACGAACCGGGGTAGCCAAAAGGCATCCAAGGAGGGTAGCCAGGGTTGGGGTACCAAGAGGGGTTGCGGGAATCGTACTGTTGCGGCCGGCGGCCATTGCTGCGGCCGCCACCTCTCGGTCCCTGCTGGTCGTTGCCGCGGACGGGCTGGAGGGCAAGCTGCTCGATGATGTCACTAGACGAGACCAATGTCGTCTTGTCTTTGGCAGCTTCAGTGGTCTGACGTTGAAGGCGAGTCTCCTCCATGATCAGTTGAGACCGGGTCTTTTCGAACGTAGGGAGAGGTTCCGTCTGCTGTATATGAGTAGCAGCAGCATTGTATTCGGAAGGGAGGCCCGAGAGTACCTGGAGGACGAGACGGGTGACACTGGGTTTGGAGTCGACGATGTCGAGCTGATCAGCCAGGGTCTTGATGTGCTGACAATAGGCGGATATCGACTGAAAAGAAGACAACTTGCAACTTGAGAATTCGTGCTCGAGATAGACAGCACGGGTGGACTTGTTGTCTTGAAAGATATTCTGAAGTTTCTTCTAAGCATTCAAGGCGGAGTCTTTGGGGTCGAGTATGGTGGTCAATAGATCTTTTGAGATGGTGTTGAAGATCCATTGAAGGACAATGGTGTCAAGTTGAGCGAAGAGATCGTCGTCTTCGCTTTCAGGGCGTTTGGCAGAGGAGTCAATGTGGTGGAGGACTTTATGAGCCTTAACATGGGTCATGAAGAGGTGTGACCACATGGTGTAGGTACTGGATTCATGATCAAGAATGATAGGGATGCAATTTTTGATATTGGAGATGGTGAGGGCGGAATGGAAGGGTGATTTGGTGGCGGTGGGTTCGGTAGCCATTGAGACGAGAAGGAGAGAGAGAGGGATAGAAGAGAGGGGGTCGGCGGCAAGTGGAGGCGGCAAGGGGGTGGCCGAGGCGGGTGGGGAAGGTGGCCTGCGAGGAGAGAGAGACGGGGAGGCTGACGGTAAGGGGTGGCCGAGGCGGGTGGGAAGGTGGCGGTGAGGAGAGAGAGAGGGGTGACGGCTAGGGTTAGAGAAAAAGAAATTTAGGGTCTTTGGATCTTAGGCTGTGATACAATGTAAGATCATGAGATTGATTGTAATGTCCTCCTTGAGGGTTTCCATTCATTGATAAACATATATATATATATATATATATATATATATATATATATATATATATATATATATATATATATATATATATATATATATATATATATATATATATATATATATGTGTTACAAAGGTATTGGGCCTTAACGGGCTTTTAGCCCACTATACAATAGGAGACCTATGTAATCTATCACTTTGCCATGAAGAACTGCATAAGGAGATTTATCTTTCAAAACTTTTGAAGGTAACTTGTTGATAAGGTGAGCTGCAGTTAACACACTGTCACCCCAAATCGTCGAGGCAAACGAGCTTGAAACATAAGGGCACGAGCAACCTCTAGGATGTGCCTATGTTTCCTTTCAACCACCCCATTCTGTTGGGGAGTTGAAGTGCACGATGTCTAATGAATGATACCCTTGTTGTTCATGAAATCCTTCCCAGTTGTACTGTACCCTAACTCAAATGCATTATCAGACCTGATCACTTTGACCTTTTTGTCAAATTGCTTTTCAAACAAAGCTACAAAACCTTTAATATCAGACAAAGTAGTACTCTTGTTGCTCGATCAAGAGTTTAATCCACACTGATCTTGTGAAATCATCCACTATAGTGATGAAGTATCTAAATCCATCATATGTTGGAGTATGATAAGGTCCCTAAACATCTATGTGAATCATCTGAAAAGGGTAAGAAGTGCGTATAGAACTGACAAGGAAAGCAAGTCTAGATTGCCTTACTTTAGCACACACTGCATGATGATAAAATTTCTTTATTCTGCTCATTGATCTTTACAAAAGGTAGCAAGCTTAGTTTGTAAAATGGAAGATGGCCAAGTCTAGAATGCCATACAATTGTATCATTTGAGTTACTATTACTGACTTTACAAGAAACATCAAAACGATGACAAGCATTACTGGACTTATCTAAGCAACAACCAACCTTGTTGTTGTTGATGAACTTGTCAATACTGAGACTTGTGCTTATCCATCACTTCTGCTCTTCCATCCAGGTAGCAAAGATGACGATAAGCATCTCCAATGACCATCTTCTTAGTCATGGAGAGATCCTGTAAAAAAGCACCTTGTCGGTGAGAAACTTACAATACATTGAAAATCTCTGGCAAGTCTCCCTACTGACAGCAAGTTACACTTAAACTCAGAGACAAACAAAACCTCTTTTAGACTTAAACCATTCAAAACAGGCACAGTTCCAATGAACTGAATCAAAGTGACTTGCCCTGTAGGCGGGATAATACTATAAGGATTCTCTAACTTGGTTTTTTCGTCAAATAATGAAGCATCAAAGCACATATAACTTGTAGCTCCACTATCAATAATCTAAGTAGCTTTTGAAAATAGATGAACAAACGATTTCATAGCACCTGCAAATTTGCAAGTACTGTGAAATTTGCACTGTAACAACTTCACTTCTTCTACTTCAATTCAATCAATTCGATTATTCTATTTGATTTATACAAGCTTCAATGACTTCCTTTTGCTCTCTGTAATCCTAATTCTCATTTTATGAAAGAAGAGAAATAATAAAAGAAGCCCCTAAAAGAAATATATATAAAAAATATTAAATAATGGACGGTGATAATATTTGCATTATTAATATTCTGCACTATTAACACACTTGGAATTGCCTTTTTGAGATTGAAATGATTACTCTGTATTTCATACTCCCATCCGATCCGAGCCTCCTTAAATTTCATCGATTCACAATCGCATCGTAGATATACAAGGAAATTCCCATTAAAAACAAAATGACATCTAGCTACTAAACTATATATAATATATAAATAGATTATAGTTAAACCTAATATCTATCCTTTATTTATATATAAATAAGGAAAACCAAGCATAAATTATATAGAGAAAATAGAAATACGTACCCACAAACAGTCAATTAAAACGCATAGAATTCCAAACCAGAAAAGTTTGATGTTTGTAATTAAACATCCCAAATTTATTTGTGTTAAGTGAAATCAGGTCAAAGCCAGCCGACACACACATATTTTTTTTAATAAAGGCTAAAATTTGCAGATTAACAGTTTTATCACATCCAGATCCATAGTTTAGTGGTAATTAATTAAGATATATATTATTGTATAATTATTAATATTTATTTCATCATACATATTGCTGAATATGAGATCACCGGTTTAGTGGGCGACGTGCAACCACTTATCCAGTATATATAACACAAAGAATCCTTGGGAGTCCATACACTTTATTCTCCCTCCTCCATCCACATTATATTCTACAGAATAAGAAAAAAAAACCATTAGTGATCGATCGAGTTAAGTACTGATGGGTGGTCCATCTTCCTCTAATGGTTTCCCTCTACTGAGGTGTTTTCTACCCGCCATCGTCGTGCTTGTGTTCCTCTGCTCCTCCTCCTTGAGCCACCAAGCTAGAAGCGTTGGCGGCCGCGACACCACCCATTTCTTCGACGTTCGAGTGACGTCGCTCATACCCTCCACGGAGGAGCTGTCCCTGTGCACACCCTCCCCCAAAGGTGATCTCCAATACTGTTTTCTCGTAGTTAGTTTAGAATTACTAATCTGTATTTTTCATTGCTTCCTCACAAATTTTAAAACTCAATTGGGAAAGTCGATGAAATTCATAAATAAGATTATAAAGTGTGAACGGAAGAACCGAAAATCAGGCGACCCTACCAAGCCTTTTAGAAGCTATCACGGGTCCGGGGAAGCACGTGAACGTTTTCTGGACCAAGTTTGTTGCTATGCTGGTTTTAATAACGAGTGATTGCTTTATCATTCTCCATTTCCTGGTCTTTTGTGCTTCATCTTGGGAATATAGATGGGCCCACATCGGCCACGACCAAAGATATAGTAGCCAGCCTAGTAGATTAGTACAAAATACAACCCGACCCGGTTACCTGATTTGACTGATCGAAATTTTTTGGGTCAAGACCCGGAAATTTTGACCCGGAATTTTTTTTCCGACTCGAACCCGAAAATCCGGAAATTTTTCGGGTAATCTGGGTTTCGACCCGGTAATTTTGACCCGATTTACTCGATTGACCCGGTTAATTTATAATTAAATATAATTAATTTTTTTTATATTTAATTAAAATTTATCGTAAAATTATCAAATTATGATTTTTTTATTTAAAAAAGAAAAAATTGACAAACCCGAAATCGACCCGAACCCGCCCGAAACCCGGGTTCTAGTCAACCCAAAAAACCCGGAACCCGTTTTACCCGAGACTCAGAGTGACCCGACCCGAACCCGACCGAAATGACCCGTTTGACAGGTCTAGTATTATAGTATTAGTATAAGATTGAGTTTTTTTATTTTTTATTTTTTTTAGCAAGAGTTTTGGTTGTTAATTGGTTTTTAAAATGCAATTTTTAATAGACGTGTGTGATTTTTTTTGGGTAGGGATAGATGTGTGTGATGTGTGAGTTGGTTGAGAACTCTTTAATTTTTAATCAGATATTTTCGGTTTAAATATCGAGAATGAACACTTTAATCTGTCTGAGATATATAAATATGTTTTTATTAAAAAGAAAAGGGTCGGGTTTGGATTTTTAAAAAGCTATCTTAAAAAATAAAAATAATAATTTTGCATTAAATAATTTGTAAAATATAGATGAATATTATGAACTTCATATGTATAATTTGATAATATATCAAGTTTAATAAGATTTAATAAAAATAATGAGACATTTTCTATCATTATGTTTATTAATTATTGAGGGTTAACAACATCATTCCTATGTAGAGTTAGTAATATGGTAAATAAATAAATAGACTCGATATAAATCAAAACCCTTTTTTAACCTCAAAATCCAACTATTATCCACACCTAATTAATTTAAATCCATAAGCCCACTGACTCCAAAAGTTAGTTTAAAAGTCAAATATATATACCGGTTTCATTTAATTAATTTGGACACGTACACTAGTTATTCTCCTTTAATATAAAGAATATATATTTCTTTCTTCTTTTTTTATAATAGTTTTGCTATTCCCCTTTCTTTTTAGATAAGATATATTCAACTTTTCTTTAGTGGTTGATATGGAATATATAACAGCGTTAAACATGATGCGTTTTTTTTTTTTTTTTTTTTTTGATCAGGAGGAAGCTCCATTAATTCATATTTAATAGCATAAAAAATAAAAGAATAAGGAAAACAACAAAAGAAAAAAGATGAAGTGAAATGGGGAATTTCGGGTAAAGCCATGTGATTCCAATTGAAATGCTTCAAATATGTCCCCTAGATTGCATTCTTTTTTATATTTTGTATATACTTTTTGTTTGTGCTAATTAGTTAAATAAATATTTTGTAGTTTTATGTTTATCTACTAGCTAACTACTAGGAATTTTTCTTCTTTCCAAACTAATTAATAAGAGAAATTTTAAGATATTTCGAAATTAATTAGGCATGAAAATAATGTTTAATTAATGGACGATTAGTCATGATTTAGTGCTCGTTTGGATAAATGTAGGAAGACTACTTCTCGGGAATTTAATTCCTGGGAAGTCTACTTCCCGAGAATTTAATTCCTGAGAAGTCTACTTCCCATGAATTATATTTTCTGGGATTTTATGAAACATGTTTGGTTAAAAAATGAAAAAATGGTGGATTTGATATAATGAGATATATAAGAGATTTTTATTAGTAAGAAAATGGTGGAAGTTGTCTGACCATGTACCCTCTTGGTAATTCCAATTCCTGTATTTCACATGAAGTTCAATTCCTGAGAATTTCAATTCCTGGGTTTTTGGAGATGAATTTTTTTTAACTAGATGCAAATATTCTATCCAACTTCTTGGGTTTTTCAAACCAATCCAAACGAGCACTTAGCCTAGAGCTAGTCAGGGACATAATTAGGGGTAGGCTGACGTCCCCTCCAATCCGCTTCATTTTTTAAAAAAATATTAAAAAAGGGAAATTAATAAAAAAAAAATTATGTATTTTTTATTTGAATAAATTTTTTATTAATTAAAATTATTAATATATGAAAAATCTAGTCTATCTAGCCCACCCAAATTTTATTTTTCGTAGATAGATAGAGCAATAATTTTTTCAATATATTATGAGGTGAAATGTAAAATATTTTAAATTTCAAAAACTTTTAAAGCCCTTGAATATATATGCTTTAAAGTGGCTGGCTAAAGTAGAAGTTGGTTTGTTTGCGAATTCTTAATTTTTTTTATGTATAAAATATGACATCAATATTTTGTCAATTCACATTTTAGGATAGACTTTCCTAACACAAATTTCAATAATATTACTTCACCCGTTTCAAAATAAAAAACTTAATACTAACTTTATTTAATATTAAAATATTTTTTTTTATTAAAAATAATGTTATACTTATTAATAATAAATATAATATTATTTTTAAAATAATAAAAAGACAATATTTTATATATAGAGTTTTTAACTTTTTTAAAAAACTCGTAATAAAATCAAACGACCTATATTTTGAGGCAGATATAGTATTTTAGTTCACTTAAATACTTTACAATTGGCAAAAAAAAAAAAAGAAAAAAAAGAAGAAAATGATGGCCCCAGGTTAAATAATTGTCTAGAAAATTTTAAAAATACGAATGTTTTACATAAAAATGTACATATATAATAAAAGGACACTGATTTGGTTTGGAGTGGTTAATGCCCCACGAAATGTGTAAACCCATACCTATACAAAACAAAATAGAGATTGAGCCTTAATTAGGGAGGCCACCTTTAATAAGCTTAAATTGTAAAACTGATTAACCACTAACCACTAAGAAACGATGGGGTGTGTAACGTAACGCGTATGGTAACCTATCAACATCTCTCCTATATATATAAGGGCAGCTGCTACTGCTAGCTAGCTGGCGATTAATTGCACATCTCAACTTCAATCTTTGTCCTAAGCTATAAGTGAGCCCCATCCACCCCCCTCATCCCATATAAATATAATCAATTATATATAATCTAATGTTTCCCCAAATTATAATCTCTAACTATTGTATAATGCATCCTTTCAAGTTTTTTCCCTTTCTAAAACACATTTTATATAATATTTTTTTAAAAAAATATTTTTCAAACAAAAACACGTTATATAATATAGTTCATTTAGTTATAACACCAACATTTATTTTCTGGCAAAATATTTTAATTTTTCTATGATATTTTATGTCTATAATAGAAATAAACTTGTTTTATTAGAATGTTTTTTTATTTAAAAAATAAACTTATGTGATAGATTTTTTAAATAAAACATCCTCTTTTTTTTTTTTTAACAAAACTCCTTTTAAATAATCTATTCAACTGAACCATGCACCAACTTTTATTTTTCAACCAAATATTATAATTTTTTATGATTTTTTTTAGTGACCAAAATTCCCTTTATTTAATTAATTAGATAGTTTGAAAATAGCATGAATTGTATTACATAATGTATTTTTATTTAAAAAATAAATAAAAAATTGTTTTTTGTTAAAAAAAAAATATTATATAAGGTGACTCTTTTTTTTGAAAAAAAAAACTACTTTTAATTATTTATGTGTGTATGTGTGGTACACTTTTAAACCTAATACAAGTTATTATAAAAATGCATTTAGTTTTAAAAATGTGTCATTTTATGTCAAAAGTGCACTGTTTAAAATTATTACATAATTAAGCATTTCATATAATTAAACGGCCCTTATATACATACATAACCTATTTAAAAGTGATTATCTCACCGGTCGACTCTCAAGTCTCAACTCTAGAATAAACATGTCACATGAGATTGGTTATCACATCGGTCACATTTAATTAATTGCATTATTACTTATTAGCCTTTATGATTGGACTAAACAAAGTTAAAATTAACATTATATGATACCAAGTGATCGATCTCTACCTAGTGGAGCCTTTTTTAAAAAATATATATATATTTGATATATTGAGAGCTTAATCATTTTCATTGAGCTTATCTATTGAAGTTGTCGGGCCAATGGGTGTGTATGGGGTTTAAAAGTTTATTGTTGTTGAAACACAAGTTTAAAAATTAACTTGGTATGAGGCAAGTTAAAAAAGTGTTTGTTGTTGAAATTTTAGTTTAAAAAAAAGCTATCTTTTGAAGTTTTTTTTTAGAGTTTATGTGTTTTATTTCGGTTGAAGTTATTATAATGCCCCTAATAACAACCAAATAAATTTCGCTTTTTACAAATAAACTCTTTTTCACCTCATGCCAGTGACGGATGGAGGGGTGGGCTGAGCTTTGCTGCAGCCCACCCCATTTTTATATAGAATATGTATTATATAGCTTAAATATAGAACATAGGGTAAAAATTGGTCCACTGGTATAAACCTTGCACTCTAATCCCACCCTTCCCAGGTTCGAATCCCCTCCTTACACTTTCAGCTGTATTTTTTCCTTTTATAAATTCTACCTATTTTATGACTAGAAATCTCTATTTTAGTGCAAAAAATTCACAAAATTATTTTTTACTATGTACCCAATAAATTATATACGAGATAGTAAATTTAATTCTATCAATTTCATTACTATATTTCTTTATTTTCATTTAATTTTTTTCCACAATAATTTTTCTTCGTGACATAAGACAATCTAGCACATCCCGACATATATTCCTGGTTCCGTCCCTGCCTCATGCGGATTATTTCATGATCTTTTAACCTTTATTTTACACAATTTTTCAATTTCAACCGTTTTTAAATTTCAGTCATTTTTTTTAACTCCGCCCATACATACCCAATATAAGGTGGCGCTAGACCCCGCCTAGCTAGACCCGCCTAATCCCTCCTAGACCCGTCTAGGTCGACGATTATTCAGTTTTAGCGTTTAGTCAAGTGATTAGTTAATTAACTTAGGGTTTGTTTATGACCTCAAGTCTAGGTGTATTTCCTTTTGAGTCAAACATATGGTTTTGGATTTTATGAGGTTTAAAGTCGCTATTCTTACGTACTTTTGCGTTTATTTACTTTAGTGTTAGTTAGGCATCGCAAATTTGGGTTTATGAATGATATTATGGATTATTATGACATTATATATATGAATTATTGAGAAGTGTTATACATTAAAATATAAGAAAATAATCAAGTTTGTTCTAACTCCGCCTAGACGTTGGTGCTAGGCGGTCACCTAGCGGCCGCCTAGCGCCTTCTAGATCATTGTATAGGATGTAATTAATGCAAATTTTTATTAATGGTTGATCTACAGGGAAGAACAAGGAAGGGGTTACATTAGAAGTAGTACATAGACATGGACCATGCTCCAACATCAAATCATCAAGTAAAAAAGGTAGTTCCCTGAACCACTCAGAGATCCTTCGACACGACCAGGAACGAGTTGACTCGATCCATGCCAAGCTCTCCGGTGCCCAATCCTTGGAGCCGAAGAAGGTGGTGCTCGAGGGTAAATCGGCTAGCCTTTCGACCAAGTCTGGCTCCTCTATTGGGTCTGGAAACTACATTGTCTCCATCGGTCTTGGTTCTCCCAAAAGATCTCTCTCACTCGTATTTGACACAGGTATAGATAACAATTTCTAACATTTGAGTAACGATTTAGACCTTAACAAAAAAATATAATACAATCTAAACTTTACCCATCATGCCATTTGGGTAGACAATCGGGTCAAGTTCGGGTTTGATAAATTACTTCATGTCAGGATTGACCATTTCGGACTATACATTTACAAAAGTCAATTTTTCAGATCTTTTTATTTTGATATTATATAAATAGAATAAATATATATAAAATTTTAATTTAATTAGTTTTTAGAATCATGGGTTTTCAACATTCTAACATTAATAACCTAGCACATAATTTGAATATGACTAATTTACGATAGAAAAAAAGATTATATAGTTTAATTTTATCAATTTGAGACTCTTTATCTCTTCATTCGATCTCAACGTTAATAAACAGGGAGTGATCTGACGTGGACGCAGTGCAAGCCTTGCGCTAGTACGTGCTACAAGCAGGTGGAGCCCATCTTCGACCCGGCGGCGTCCACCTCCTACGGCAACCTCTCGTGCGCCTCCCAGATATGCGCGGAGCTGGTGGTGGCCACCGGAGTCATGCCCAGATGCTCCTCCACCACCGCCTGCGTCTACGGCATCCAGTACGGCGACTCCTCCTTCTCCGTCGGATACCTCGCCAAGGAGCGCCTCACCCTCACCCCCTACGACTATCTCGACGGCTTCGTCTTCGGCTGCGGGGAGGGCAACCAGGGCTTGTTCAGCGGCTCCGCCGGGCTGCTTGGCCTCGGCAGGGATAAGCTCTCTGCCGTGTCGCAGCTCGCCGCCAAGTACGGAAGGTACTTCTCGTACTGCTTGCCGCCGGGATCCACTTCCGCCGGCCACCTCACTTTTGGCAATGGCGGCACCGTAAGTTCCCTTCATACCCTCTTTCCATTTTTTTTCGGCTGTTTACTCTTTTTTTTCTTTTTCTTTTTTTTTTGATTTCGAGTTGGGTCATTATTATCGGGTTGAATCTCGTTTGATTGGGATTTTTTGACATTATAAGTTGCACTAAAAATCATAATTTCAAGGAAAGAAAAAAAACTTGATTTTATACTTTGGAACGCGATTCAAAATAACGTTTTATATTTTTTAGTCAATTTAATGGATTGATTAATAAAAATTGATATTGAAAAGTGTATTCATTGACTACTTTTTATTTTAAATTCTCCGTTTATTGGTTGAAAAAATTGATAAATATAATAAGATTTAGAAAAAAAAAACTATAAACTAATAATAATTAATACTTTACTTAAAAATTATATTAAAAACTAAAATGACACTTATTTTAGATGAGTATTAGAAATTAAATCAATAGCTTAAAAACTACAGATTCATGGATTTGTTTTGAAACAGAAAGCAAGAACATTCAGCTACACATCTCTCCTTGCAAGCTCCAAGGGGCAATCCTTCTACTTCCTCGAGCTCCTAGGCATCTCCGTCGGCGGCCGACGGCTCTCCATCTCCCCGACCGTCTTCTCCTCGGCCCAGACCCTGATCGACTCCGGCACCGTCATCACACGGCTCCCTCCCAAGGCCTACTCTGCCCTAAGCACTGCCTTCAAGCAGGGGATGGCCAAGTACCCGTCGGCCCCCGCCCTCTCGATCCTCGATACCTGCTTCGACCTCTCGAGCTACCAGATCGTCTCTGTCCCCAAAGTGGCCCTCTACTTTCGGGGAGGAGCGTCCATGGATCTCCCCCTCTCCGGCATTATCTTCGCCGCTAAGCTCTCTCAGGTCTGCTTGGCGTTCGCTGGAAACAGCGAGGATACGAGCATCGCGATTCTCGGGAACACTCAGCAGCATAGTTTTGATGTGGTGTATGATGTTGATGGTGGGAAGATAGGGTTCGGTCCCAATGGATGTTGATTAGGGTTAGTTGATGGATTAAATTGCACCTAAAGGTATTTGTTTGAATTATTGGTCGTACTTAATAATGTGATCAAAGTAAATTTATGCTCGGGTAATGTGATTATATGTAACAATATAATATACAAACTATGAATCAATTGATGATTGTTAAACATTCAATTGAGATCTCTTGGATGGAGTTGATAAATGAAGATGTGAATTTTCTAGATTTGGGAAATTTCTAGGCCACTTATTGGGCTAAACTGCTGGGCCTTCAGAACACAAGTATGTGGGCCTTGATCCATCCCACTTATTGCACTATGTTCTTCATCCCCGCAAGCTGGTCGTACTGGTAACTGAAGGCCAAGCTTGGAACACAACTGATGATGGGAAGAAGCTCCGAAGAGCTTAATTTGATGAAAATGTTAGCCAACTTGTTGAGAGATCAAAAGATTATGTTGGTATGTGGTTGTCCCACGTCGCTTATATACAGAATACTTGAAAAACATATAAGGTTGAAGAACTACTTCTCTCATTGTCAATTGATTTTGAGATGGAACCCCGTTCGGATTTATATGATTTGAGCAGAGATAAAATTCCCTCTCCGTCACCACCTGCCTTCAAAGAAACTTCTGTTTCTCTCTATATATATAGAACAGGAAATAATCCAATCTAGCCAAGATACTGTTGCTATATTAAATCCTCCATCATGACAATGTATATACAGTATATTATAATAAAGGATTAATTATGTATATACTCCGTGTAATATACTCTGTAGGATGATATAAAAATAAAGCTATAGGACAATGTTTAATGAAAGAATAAGTTGGGTACGTTAACTCTATTTTTTTTCAAGAGTCGTGTACTGAGAATTTCGTTATCAACTGATCGTATTCAAAAATTTCATTGGACGATCGATATCGGAATAGTGCAATAAAATATTCGATCAGTTTATTAAGTTAGAGATAGTCCTAATTAGCTTGTGCTTTGTACCTCCTACACACTGGTTTAACTTTTTTTTGTAAATTGGTGAATTCCGAATTTATAATCAAAAACAAAAATTAAAACCGGACACGTACAACTCCTGTTTTCACCGATTTCTGGGATTCTCACATTTTTAGACTTTTTCTTCATTATATACGTAATCTGTAAGAAAGAGTGCACTGTAAAGTAATTTTTTACCATGCCAAAAAACAATAAATAGTACATGATGGAGTATTTTATAATGAATCTGATCTACCTCACTAGCAAGTAGCGTACTCTTTCTCCAAATAGGAAAAATGTTTAAAAATAATACTTAAATATCAACCTTAAATATAAAATAATGTAAACTTTAAATTTGATGATCAATTTCATACCTAAACTATCGTCCTATACTCCTATTAAAATATAATAATATAGATGTGTTTTTTGGTGAAATTTTCGACTAAATTTGTCATGTGTACAACAGAAATAATACAGACTTGATGGAGTAATAAATTTAACTTGAAATTTGACTGAAAAACACATATGTATTTTTTTTTTGGTTAATAGGGCAATAATTTGTATATGAAATTTTTTTTTTTTGGGTGAAAGATGTGGTCTCTAGGTGCTACCTATATATAAAGAAAGGCATAGATCAAACAATGACCTACAAAGCCAAAACTAATACCTTGTCACCAAACACCTCCAATTCCAACGTCATCCAGACCAAGGCCATTGCTGAAGGACATCAAACCTTTCCGTACCAAATACTCTTCACCCTTTGTTCACCCTACTGAAAACTCAACATTGATGGTAAGATCTTGAAAAACTAACTTGCAGGATGATAACAAAGGATGATAAAAGACAAAATAAGACTTGATTTCAAGGTTTTGAAACCAAGGCTAAATTTTTCAGCCACAATTTATTTTCTGGATTCGATATTTTATATACGTGTTACATTGCAGGAAAATTTTACGGGCCATATGAGCTTGCATACGAGCCTCATCTTTTGGGCCTTAATTTTCTGTAATATTGGACTGACCGAATATATATTATTTATATCTTCTAACTTGAATTTGTAGAAAGATTTGGTTGTTGATATTCTTTAGGATTTGCGAAATGGGCTCAGAATTCAAACAAGTGCTCTCAATCATATTTAATCTTCTAGAAGCACGTTCAATTAGTTGTTGAAGATTTAGTGCAAGGATTTCGGACCCTCAAGAGCCAATAATTCAAGTTCAAACGTCTCTCATCTTTGGGAGATTGAAGGTTATAAATAGATGAATGGAGGAGAACGGCACAACACTGAATCAAAACATCCAAGCGATCAAGTTCTCCATAACATTCATCGATCTTAGTTACTCTTGCAAAAGTTCTCTTTGTTATTAGCTAGTTCATCTTTTGAGAGTTGAGGGAAACACTATAGCATTTTTTTGTACAATTCATTTGTTTTACATTATGAGTATTTCATACTCGAAGATAAACACAGTTTGATGTGTGGTAAGGGCTTTTATTTCACTTGTAAGATTGGGTTGCTAGAATAGAAGCGTTGATGCTTTGTATAGAAGAAGAGAAGTTTTTCTAGGATATTCTAGGGCTCTAATGAAAGTGAAATAAGAAGCTTTTGAATCCTATCGGTTGGATAATCCTAGTCGGGGACGTAGGCCAAGTTCGTGCCGAACCTCGTTAACAATGCGATTGTTCATGTATTTATTCCGCATTTTACTTTATTTATTGCTTTACTCGGTTTTCACTTTGGCAAGTTTTGATAGCTATATCGATCAAGACCTTGACAAGTTGTTTTGGAAAAACTGGAAAAATGTTTTGTTTTCCGAAAAACATGCATACTCTATTCAACCCCCTCCCCTTCTGGAGTATTTCTCATTACCATTAGACTCTTGACCTACAAATAAAGGTACCCACGATTACAACATACAACATAGTACTTAATAAGATATATTATGACAAGGGTATTGTATGCTATTTAGTAACTTGAGGAAGATCTTTGTAATTAAGGAGAATAGAGGGTAGTTGTCTATATATACACACAACTCCCTAACTACCATCCCTAACAACTTCTTCTTCTTTCTTACATTCTGTAATCTTCTCATGATCAATACAGTTTGGTCTTCTGGTTCAATCTTACACAAAGCTTCACATGGTATCAGAGCCAGGTTCGAGTAGATTCGACATGGGTTCGTTGTCAAGTGCGAGTCGCACTTGACGGGGGCGTGTTGAGAGGTTCTCTGTGTGCGAAGGTTTCGCTAGGTGCGAAGCGAATTTCGTGAATTGGATCTTGGTGATCTAAGTAATTGCTGATAGAAATGGCAGATGAGGTTCATATTGGTGGTCTCGCAGGCGGAGGAGTTCAAATCAACAACAACGACCATCTCGCTTTGGCCAATTCGGACAATCAAGTGCGCAATTGGTTTCGTTTCAATTATTTGGGACGAACTTTTTGGGTTGGAGCCGGGGAATTCGATTTGCTTTTGGCGCTAAGAACAAAATAGGGTTTATTGATGGATCTTGCGAGAAACCTCCAATTGGATATGTGGATCTTCAGAGGTGGGTTCGTGCGGATTATATGGTGAGGTGTTGGGTGTTGAACTCAATGGTTAACACCATCTCCGAAAGTTTCATGTATGTAGAGTCGGCCAAGGAGCTTTGGGCAGAAATTTCAGAAAGATATGGTCAAACGAATGCTCCACTTATTTTCCAATTAAAGAAAGATTTGAAAGATTTGATTCAGGTGACGAAGGGAGATAAAATCATAGCATAATATTTCAATAAACTGAAAAGAATTTGGGACAAATTGCAAAGTGTTGAAGGATTCCGTAGTTGTGATTGTGGTGCAATGGCGCACTGTTCTTGTCAAATACCAAGAAAGGTTGCTGAGACTGAAGGACGGAATCGTTTAATGCAATTCTTGATGGGTTTGGGGGATGGTTATGAGTCTGTGTGCAACAGTATCTTAGCCACTGAACCATTGCCGACGCTCAACAAGGCTTACTATATGGTGCAACAAGTGAGGGTGGTAAAGGAGTTTCAAGTAATTCCCAGTCAGATAACATGGCTTTAATTGCAACTAGGAAAGAAGATAGGTTTTAGAGTTCCAAGAAGGATGGAAGGAAAGAGAATAAGGACAAGGACAAGATCTACTACCATTGTAGGGGAAAAGGCCACATCATGGACAATTGCTTCAAGTTACACGGTTTTCCTGAGTGGTACAAAGGTCCAAAAGATGGCAAGACTGTGGCAAATAATGTGTTTGAAGCTTCTGAAGGTATGTTGGAGTCTCCTTTGGAGGAAGGAGATAGCAAGGGACATTGCTTCAACATATCCAGTGGTGGTACAGCTCCAAGTAGCAATGGGAATTTTGATCCATCCATGATGAATGCTCTATGTCAGGTCAACAGTCAAGTCAATTGTGCAGTGACAAACATGACAGGTAATTCTTATCACTATAACATGGCTTTGCTTGCTAGATTTTCTAAGGATACTGATTGGATTATTGACACTGGTGATACGGATCATATGACTGCATATGATTATTTGTTGAAAGATAGAAGGTTACTTAATTAGTAGGCCTATCAATGTTGGAATGCATGATGGAAATATTGCTGCAGTTAATGAGATTGGCTCATTATATTTGAATGGTGGTATTACTCTTAAGCATGTGTTATTAGTGCCTAGTTTCAAACATACCTTGTTATCTGTTGGTAGGTTGGTAGATGATTCTAATTTAGTAGCTGTATTTACTGCACATAATTGGTTTTTCTAGGACCTTGGCACTAATCGGGTCATAGGTTCTGGAGCCAAGATGAATGGATTATACATGCTGCAACCTGATCATCTAGCTGCCGAGCAACTGCCATTCAACATCAATGCTTCTTGTTTACATGTTTCTAGTATTTTGAATAAATCTGTTTCTAATGTTTCTTGTTCTTCTAATGTTTGTAAGAATGATGAGTTGGTACAACAACTCCATTCTCGTCTAGGACATGCTTCTCTTAGCAAGATGTTACATTTGCCTTGTGTTTCCATTAAACAGTTGCCTAGCTGTGAAACTCGTGTTTTGAGTAAAATGCATAAGCTTCCATTTTATGTTAGTCATTCTATTTCTAAATCGTGTTTTGATTTGGTGCATTTGGATGTGTGGGGTCCTTACAAAACTCAAAGTATTGAAGGTTTTACATATTTCCTTACTATAATGGATGACAAGAGTAGAGTCACTTGGACATTCATGATGTCTAGTAAAACCCGTGTGTTTCAGATTTTGTCAGATTTTATTTCTTATGTTCAAAATCAGTTCAATATCACTATCAAATGCTTCAGAAGTGACAATGGTATTGAATTTGTACAAAATGATTGTCTTAATCTTTTTTCTTCAAAAGACATCATTCATCCAAGAAGTGCCCCTTATACACCCCAACAAAATGGTAAGGTTGAAAGACGACACATGTATTTGATTGAGACTGCTGAAGCAATTCGAATTCATGCAAATTTACCTGCTAAATTTTGGCCTGATTGTGTGCTTGCTGCTACTCACATTATAAATAAACTTCCATCAGCTGTGTTACAGTGGAAGTCTCCATTTGAGATTTTATTTGGTTCTCTTCCCTCTATGGATGAGTTGAGGACAATTGGTTGCTTATGTTATGCCTTAAATCCTTTTGCTAAAAAGGATAAGTTTGGTCCAAAGGCTTTTAAGTGTGTGTTAGTTGGTTATCTTTTTTCTCAAAAAGCATACAAAATGTTTTGTTTGGACACTCAAAGGTATATGGTGAGCAGACATGTTAAATTTTTTGAGGATAAATTTCCTTTTAAAGATGCTTATGTGAGTGATAAGTTACCATCTACTAGTCCTATGACATTTCCTTTGATAAGTCCTAGTGATTCTTCAAATTTAGTATTGTCTAACACTAATTAGCACTATACTGGTAGTGATAACTCTTATGTTCATCCTAATGATTATAACCAAAGTAATGACAGTGATTCAAGTGAGTCCTTTACTCATGTTGAAATTCAAGACTCTATGTTTGATGAAGCTGCAGGATCTAAAGGTCAATCTAGTACTAATTTGGAAATACAACCAAGAAGGTCAGGTAGACTCCATCAAATTCCTACTAGATTGAAGGACTTTTTGTGTCCATCTTTGCAGGGAAGTGGTTCAGTTCTTAGAGTTTCTTATCTATTGTGTTAGGTGATACTAACAATTTTTCAAATCATGAGTTTGTTAGTTACTTTGTTAGCATGATACAGGTTCATGAACCTCATACTTACAATCAAGCCAAGAAAAATTATAAGTGGATATTGAGGCTATGGATAAGGAGCTTGAGGCCCTGGAGAAAAACAAGACATGAGTATTGACATATATCACTCCCTACTGACAAAACACCAATGGGTTCAAAATGGGTGTTCAAGCTTAAATACAAGCCAGATGGTACCATAGAGATATATAAAGCAAGATTGGTTGCCAAGGGTTACAACCAAATTAAAGATAAGGATTACAAACACACTTTCTCTCCTTTTGCTAAGTTTACTTCTGTTAGATGTATTTTAGCTCTTGCTACTATCAAGGACTGACCAATCCATCAATTAGACATTAACAATGCCTTTTTACATGGTTTCTTAGATGAAGAGATCTATATGAAACCACCTGATGGATATGACAAGGCTAGTCCAGGACAAGTATGTCTTTTAAAAAGGTCTTTGTATGGATTGAAACAAGCAAGTAGACAATGGAATGTGGAACTCACTAAGTTCCTTATTTCATTAGGCTATGTTCAATCTAAACAAGATTATTCATTGTTCATTAAAATTGTTCCCAAGGGTATTGTAACTCCACTTGTGTATGTAGATGATTTGTTGTTAACAGTTGATGATGAAAAAGTGATCATCAACACTAAAGTCCAACTGCACAACAAATTTACCATCAAAGATCTTGGCCAAGTCAGATACTTCTTAGGCATGGAGATATCTCGGTCATCAACTGGCATGACAATACATCAAAGAAAGCATGTTTTGGATCTTCTCAAGGATACTGACATGCTTGATAGCAAGGATGCCAGATTTCCCTTGCCCAGAGGATTGAAGCTTTCACCTGATGAAGGGACTCCTTTGGAGGATCCAGAGATCTATAGAAGGCTTGTTGGAAGGCTTCTATTCTTAAACATGACATGCCCTGATTTGTCCTATGTTGTGCAACACTGGTCTCAGTTTATTAGCTCCCCTAAGCTTCCTCACTATCAAGAAGCAATGCACATCCTCAGATACCTCAAAGGCACTCTGAATGCAGGCCTATTCTACTCTAAGGAGTCAAGTTTTCACTTAACTGCATACACAGATGCAGATTGGGGTTCATGTGCCTACCCAGAAAAATCTTTGTCTAGCCATTGCATGATGTTGGGCAAGAATTTGATCTCTTGAAAGACCAAGAAGCTGAAAATAGTGTCCAAGTCATCCACTGAATCGGAGTACAGGGCAATGTCTTATGCATCAAGTGAAATGATTTGGCTAGATGGATTGTTTTCTCAACTCAAGGTCATTATCCCTCATCCAATACATCTTTACTGTGACAACAGATCGGCTCAACACCTTGCTGCTAATCCAGTTTTTTACGAGAGGACCAAGCACTTGAGGATTGACTGCCATTTTGTTAGAGAGCAACAACAAGATGGATTTCTAGTCACTCAACACATTCCTTCTGCACTCCATCTCGCAGATCTGATGCCAAAGGCCCTTGGTATAGCTCAACATGTTCCTTGCAGTCAAGTTGGCCGGGAATGGTCTTCGAGACCCCTTCTCCAACTTGGGGGGGGGGGGGGGGGGGGATAATAAGATGTATTATGACAAGGGTATTGTATGTTATTTAGTAACTTGAGGAAGATCTTTGTACTTAATTAAGGAGAATAGAGGGTAGCTGTCTATATATATATACACAGCTCCCCAACTACCGTCCCTAACAACTTCTTCTTCTTTCTTACATTATGTAATCTTCTCCTGATCAATACAATTTGGTCTTCTGGTTCAATCTTACACAAATTAAGCTTCACAGTACTTGTATGTGAAAAGCTGTAGGTAGGAAGCCAACATATAATATATGTTTCAATCATTTACCTCTCCTAGCCAAAGTGATCTACACATATATGTACGTCAGCTTGTACTATCTTAATGGCTTCATGAATCTAGGTCACCCATCATCCGATTCAGAAGTGTTGGGACATAGTCCGCCTCATAGCTTAAAAAACCTTATTATCGTGTTTTTATACGCATTACATGTGAAAATCAAATCTAAATAATACTGATGATTTATATACGTTTTTTCCAATCCATCAAACAATTTCAAATAATAGGCACGTTACATGACATAAAATAAATTGATATAAATATCTCCATTAATATAATTTCAACCCTACATAAATTAAATATATATGTAGGTAACATATTTTAAAATCAACACTACTAGAATTGTCTTCATAGACATCGGGTCTTTAACATCAGTCAGAAAAACGCATGATTTTAAAAATAATTATAACATCTATTTGAAAATTTTTGATGTTACTGAGACTAGATACATCGACCTTATTTTTCGGACAATGTTAAAATGTCATTTAAAAAAAAATTGAAAGCGCGCTATAATATGAGGCAATAACAAATCTAAAAGCTCTCAAATAATTTGAAGACCCGCCCCATACTTAGGAAATTTTCAGGACCCGCCCATCCTTCCTATGTACCCTCTCGCCTCTGTATACTCGCTTCCTCTCTCTCTAGTCTCACCAGATCTAAAATCTCCCAAAGAGTCAAGACCCCATCGTTAACTCAGGCCTCAACTCCTCTCCAGGCCATCGCCACTGCTGCCAACGTCGCTACCATCACCGCCGCCGCCGCCACTCCTCTTTCTCAATCCCTACTTTCAACTCAACTTCTCCTCCCCCTCTTTCTCTAGATCTGAGATCTCCTCTTTCTTCGAGTGTTCTCCCGAAACCTCAAACGTACCACTCTCTCACCAGATCTGAGATATCTCAAGGCCAGTCTTCTGCTCAACTCTCCTCTCCCCCCCCCCCCCCCCGTTCTCGGAATCTCCATCTCCGGATTGAAGTTGGGGAAGAGTTGCTCATCGTGGCTCCTTTCTCCTGATGCTCACCTTCATTTTGCATCCTAGTTGTTAGTTGCAACCACGCGATTTAGATAGAGTTTGTTTTTCATACTTTTCCGATTTAATTCATTCCTATTTTTCCTCTCTACTTTAATTGTTAATTGGATGTTTTATTGTTGATTTTTATATTTATTCTGATCTTGTGTTGTATTTTTGATGCTTTTCCAAGTGAACCACGGTTTAGGGTTGCTGATTATTTACTCATTCAGGTATGAGTTGCTGATTCTTTACTCATTATGATCCTGTGTTGTATTTGTTTCATGGGTCTATCATTTTATTGTTCTGCCAATGGATCTTTACTCATTCAGGTATGTCTTTCTGATTCTTTATTGTTAGATTCAGCTGCACAGTTTAGTTAAAACTTAAAATAGGGTATAAAAATTGAAACTCGTGACTTTTTTTAGTTATATGTCAATTTTAGAGAGCGGTGTCTGCTATGGATATATACATGACTAATTGTTGAATTTAGCTTAGTGTTAAGGATTTTATATGTCTAAGAATATTTACCAATGGAAACTAATTATCATCCATGTCTACTGGAAAGTGACTATAGAAGTGGTTGTTGTTCCCTTGTGGGTATGATTTTTATCTGATTTCTAATAAATGAAAATTTTCCCTTTTGCAGTGTTTTATTGACATGTTCCTAAATACATGGATGTTCTATTATGTAAGTTGATTTATATGTATCCTTTAATACTCTTGAAGCAAAGACTTTTGTGTTAATGTGCTAATGATTTAACTTTATGTGTGCTGTACATATTTTTCTTTTTCAAGAGATCAGTGCATATGATTTAACTCTATGTGTGCTAATGATTTAGCTCTATGTGTGCTAATGTTTTGTGTTAATGTATCCTTTTTCGTGATTTAACTCTATGAGGGCTGTTTTATAGATCAGATTCTATTGCTTGTATCTGATGGTGATCAAGGTCACTGGAGTGTCCAAGTGGGTGGAGGGAAGCTATATACTTGTGGCTAACCTGTCTTTGTCATGGTATAATCTTCTACCTTACTTTGGCCTTGATGACTGCATGTGGTTCATTTTTTACTTGATTTTTGTTGTTGCTATTTTTTGTGCACTTTTAATTAAGAATCTTTATATATCTGATGTTATTGATTCTGGAGTCTCGTGTAATGTTTTTTCATTATTTGGTGAAATGTACATAGACCATGCAGAAGTTGAAAGGGACTGTTTGTTAGTGTTGTTGACATACTTTATTTTTTTGTTAGTGTTGTTGACATACTTACCTTTCCCGATATTGTAGATATTACTGCCTGCAAGTTGCACACAGAGTTGAGGCGTCAATATGCTGCACTTAGGATTCAGAAACAATACCACAAGTATGTTGCCAGGAAAGCCTATACAAATGTACAATTGGCTGCAATCACTTTGCAAACAGGTTTAAGATCCATGAAAGCACGTGATGAATTCAGATTGAGGAAGCAAACGAGTGCAGCCATTGAAATCCAGGTATATATATTGCTGCATGATTTCAACATAAGCACCAGGTTAATTTTAGAGTTGATTGCTGTCAAATAATGATTTCAACGCACAACGTAGACTAGCCTTGCACATACGTATTGGATTAGATAATGTTTTAGTAATTTGTTGGGTTTTTTTTTTGTGTGTGTATGTTTAGGCTAAATGGCGTTACCATCATGCCTATTCTTACTACAAGAGGCTACTGAAAGCATCTGTTGTTACCCAATGTGGATGGAGGAGTAGAGTTGCTAGAAGAGAGCTCAGAAATCTCAAAATGGTAAGCGAATGGATTTCATTTACTTTTCTTATGGTTGTTATTGATCTCAGTCAAAAATAATGTGTATAAGCATAAACATCATTTAATGGTTCCATTAAATTTCTCTAGGCTGCACGAGAAACTGGAGCTCTTAAAGAAGCAAAGGACAAGCTTGAAAAGCGTGTGGAGGAACTTACATGGCGTTTACAACTTGAGAAGCGATTGAGGGTATTGGGAACTCTCTTTCTGGATTGAGATTATGTACAGCTAATCAATTTGTGTTTTATAGCATATTGACTGAGTTTGTACGTGTCAGACTGACATGGAGGAGGCAAAAGCCTCAGAAATTTCAAAGTTGCAAGGAGCATTGCAAGCTATGCAATTGCAATTAGAAGAAGCGAAAGCCTTGGCGATCAAAGAAAGAGAAGCTGCTAGAAAAGCTATTGAAGAAGCACCTCCAGTAATTAAAGAAACACCTGTCATAATTGAAGATACAGAAAAGATCAATTCATTAACCACTGAGCTTGAAAAAATGAGGGTATGCTCATTGCTATGGCGAAACTATTTGAGCTTTTAGGAGGAAGCCTAATCATGTTTCATTCCTCCCTAGTTTTTTTCCTGCATTTCTCTGACAACTTGCATGCCATGAATTGATGTTGAACTGTGCAGGCTGCAATGCAAGCAGAGACAGTTTCAAAGGAGGAGGTTTGTAACTTCACTCTGATGTTTTCTTCAACTTGCCTGCCATGAATTGAGGGTATGCTCATTGCTATGCTTTATAAGCATAAACATCATTTAATGCTTAGCCATTGAGTAAACGAATGCCAGGAGGTGCTCTTCACCGAAGCTATGAAGATCATGGAGGAGACATGTGAACGTGTAATTACAAAAAGCTCTCATGATTAACCATGATTTAGTTCAAGAATGGAAAAGTGGAAGATAGCACATGTATAAGGGACTTAAGACACCAATGTATATTAGACGGGTTATTGCAATCAAGAACATTGTTTGATTTTTATTATTTAATGCATGTGTTGGTCTTTCAGAATGTTTTAAGTTTCTATTAGCCAAAAAGGGCCACAATATAGATCAACAAGGGTATTGGATGATTGGTGTATTCGATGAAAAACATCGGACTCCACTACTCCAGAGAGAAAAAACGATGTCTATCTTTATGGATACGTCGATCATAGGTATACAAATCGATTTCTAAAACCCCGTATATGTCAAAATTATAATATAAAACGATGTGATAAAATACCAAAACATCGTTTTTCATATAAAAAATGATTTGAAAATATATAAATAACATCGACTTTTAAAATATTAAATGTGGTCCATTATATTTATATAAAATAATATAAAAAATTAAACATGATAAAAGAGTATGCACACATTGAATAATTTATAACCGATGTGTTTATTAATGTAAAACATCATGTTTATAAAAAATAGCGATGTTAATGTGAAGTTTTGGGTTTTCCTACAAACCTTCAAATGGCTAGAAATGCAAAATAATAATGGTTTAACATTAGGTTCATCAACCAAAACGTAATTATATCAACGTACTTAAATCATTATCAACAATAAAAACAATGTTATAAATAATTATAGACATCGGTAACCGATGTGGTAAAGTTGGGATCTTTAACACCACCTACTAACACGTCGAATTTTTTTTTGTTTAACATCGGTTTATACCCGATGTCTATAAACATAATTCTAGTAGTGCAACAAAGTTGTGAGTTTTAGATAATTCTCACTTGCCTCTTTTTATTCAATCTATCGATATATAGGTTACATCTTGACTTGCCTCATCTAATTTACATAATATATATAATACACATATATTCTAATACTCCCCTGGCCCGCAGTCGAAACGGGAGGAGGTCGGACAGTGAGACTGCCTCTAAAGTCTAAGAAAAGTTGACGCGGCAAGGCGCCCTTGGTGAAGTTGTCGACATACTGATAGGAGGAGGGTACGTGATCGAAGAACCTTAACATGGCCAAACGCAACCTTATCGCGCACAAAGTGAATATATATCGATCGATCTCAATATGCTTGGTGCGTTGATGTTGCACTGGATTGGCCTCGCGAGATAGGGAGGGAGTATCTAACTTCATTTTTTATTTGGCTACTTTATACTTTATAAAACCTCATACTCAATCTAGTGTAGAAATCGTCATGATGTGATTTAAGGAGAATGACACCAATGAATTGAAAGAAGAACAAGTCTTTTTTTATATAAAAGAAGCAAATTAAAGAATGGATCGACCTTGTCAACAGATCGGGACTTGTAATTGAAATTAATTAAGTTAATTTTGAGGATGTCCATGGTAGTTTGGTGGCTATATATACCAATCCATAAGAGCTTTTGGGATATCGATCAACAGATAGAATTATAAGCTAGTCGAATCTGATTCAGATATACAGAATGAGGCAGCAGTTTCTTATTGTTTTGGTGGCTGTTTTAGTTTGCATCTCAGTAGAGGTGGTAGTGAACCCGATTCATGCTCGCAAGCACCCAACGGGCAATGGTGACTCCATTGTCCTCGGCTCTCTCCCAACTCTGCAGGCCCTCAACTGCACGCCTTCCCTTGGAGGTGATTTTAAATTTTATTTTTTTTCCCTCATCTTGCATGTCACAAATTTAACCAAACCTAATTTTAGAGTTTACATTTAACCCTTTTTTGACGTTTATTAATAAATTATATTTTATTATATCAATAATGTATGCTTAAATGTTTTTTTTTGTACAATTTTGATGGTTTAAATTATATAGTTTCCTTGAAATATACATTTCTAGAGATATTTCAAATAAACATAAAATAAATCAAGATTAAATTTGATTAGAATTAATATATATACAACATATACGTATTTAATTTTCTAGGTAAATCGGTCAAGATAAATAAATGTTTTGTTGAAATGACGATAAATTTTCTAGATAAATTTTCTAGAATTAATATACAACATATACGTATGTAATAAATAAATCAAAACATTGATAAATTTAAAGATAAAAAAAAATAGAATCATGCACATGGACTATAGAAGAAAGCATATTTGAAGTTCTATCTCGTATGATACCTAATTGAGGATAAATTATTTCTATTAAATTTGGAAGTCTTTTGAATTATTATGAAACTTTAATTATTCAATTAATAAATTAGGTTTACAATTAATTATTATAGATTTTAGTTTGTGGGTTAAAGGTGTACGTTATAAGTTAAAATTTTATCCTATAAAATAAAAAATTAAAATGTTATCATATTTTGGTTAGTTACATCTTTTTGATAATATGGTTAATTTTTGTCCTCTTTTACGAAATTATATAATCCACTTTTTTTACAACATTAATAGTTATAAATATATGAGATATCAAATAAATATGAATTACGAATAAATAAGTATAAAAAAAACATCTCTTGTAGATTTATGACTGAATAAATAAAAGGTTAAACATATATGTGAGGACAAATTGCAAAAATAGCATTAACTTCGGGAGTAGTTGCGTCTGATTGCACAAACTTTAAACATAATCACCAAATTTGGTGTAGTTATAGTAAGTGGTACATCTATTGTTTTCCTAATTAACATCAGCTCTTATTAACCTTCCCTTGCAAAAACTCACCAAATTTTCAATTTTCACAAAAGATGCCCATATTATATTTTTTTTAATATAATCCATTTTCATTATTGAATTTAAAATATATAATTTATTTTAGAAAAAATACATTTTTTCATAAAAAATACATTCATTATTTACACCTGTTAAAAAAACTAATTTTATTTACTTCATAAACTCATATTAATTTTTCCAAACATTAAATATCAAGTAATGTCTTTTAAATGAAAAATTTCGTATAAAGATACCAATTTAGATGATATATATCAAAATTATATCTTTGAAAAAAAGTTGTTTTTGAAAAATTTTGAAATAGAGTTTATAAACATGAAAATTGGGTTTTGATTTTTAAAAAAAAATTGTAAGTGGGCACTACGTCCTGGTACAATTCAAGCAACGGACATAAAGCCGTCGCCTAAGACCGCGTTGCTTCAAGCCCGTGTCTCTGATCTCTATGTGACGAACAACCGTTTGTTCGTCGCCTGAGTGTCTCATGCAAAAAATAAACCGTCCGTTGCATGAATATGGTCAACAGGCTTGGAATCGGTTGTAGTAATTCAAGTGATGAGATAAGTTTGTCGCTTGAGTCTTGTTCGTTGCCTGAGTCTTGTTCATTGTCAGAAAATCTAAATATTCAGACCATGAAAGTAACTTTATTTCGTTGTCTGGATCATCTAGCAACGGATATGATGTCGAAAGATGAGGAAGAGAGTCACATTCAAACCTTAAGCTTCTTTCGTGCATGTGCCAACCGAAGCTTATTTTTCTGCGACTAACCCTTGCAAGACATCCTGCAACGCAGTAAGGCCCGATATGGCCAACCTTGCCTCCTCTTGAGCCTTTACAGCCCTCTCCTCAGCCTTTACATCCTTCTCCTCAACCTTTGAAGCCCTCTCCTCCAACTGCCTCCTCTCTTCAGTTGCAGCAGCAACCCATGGGCCTCCCCTCTTCTTTAGGGGGTCGCGTGTGAGCCCCTCCTAAACCTACATAATCACCATTCAAATGTAACGACATGTATTTGAATAAAGAATTGACATCAATATTGATCAGATCTATACATATAGATTATAATAAATTTTCTTTTGTCAAAGTTCTTCAAAATCTGAATGTCATTTTTAATAAAAGAGTATACATTATTAAAGTCTTTTCTTCAAAATTGATCAGATTAAAGTAAATTTCTCTTAATAATGTAATCTGATAAAGAGTATACATATCTAATGTAAATTTTTTTTATAAAGCAATGTAATTTGATAAAGAGTAAAATGATGTAACCAGATAAAGAGTAAAATGCAGTAAATTTATGATTACTAACTCTTTCTCCGATAAAGAGTAATCAGATAAAGAGTAAAATGATGTGTAATCAGATAAAGAGCAATGTAATCGAATTTCTGATAGAGTAAAATGATGTAATCTGGTAAAGAGTAAAATTGATCAGACATTATTAAAGTTTTTACAACTGTTAAATTAATCAAACATTGTACCAAAATGTGAATTTTTTATTATTATTTAATTTGAGAAGGCAAGAAGCATGGGAGTGGAAGAATGGAGATGGTATCAAGATTTGGGGCATGCTCCAAGTACAAGGCAGGCACCAACTTCAGCTTTGAACACATCTTCGAGCACGATCGACTCCGAGCCGATTCATGGATTTCCAAACTCACCAACTCATCCACCAACGGATCGGCGGTGAGAGCTGCCAGTAGCTTGCCTTCGCATTCATCCTTACTGGAACTTGGCGAATACAACTACTACGTGACCGTTGGTCTCGGTACTCCAAAAGTTGACCTATCCCTCTCATTTGACACAGGTAATTAATTTGATCGATTGATCGATCGAGTAGACAAATATATATGTCGATGGTAAATTGATCAAAATTCTAACCATTACAGGAAGCGGTCTGACATGGACACAGTGTAAGCCATGCAGCATCGCGGGATCAGGTTCTTGCCACAAGCAAGTGGATCCGATCTTCGACCCAGCAGCATCTTCGACCTACTCGAAAGTTAGCTGCTCAAGCAGCGCGTGTTTTTCATTCCTATCGGACCCTCTTTGCCTGGTGTCGTCGGATTCTTGTGCCTACAACCAAACCTACTTGGATGAATCCTTCACCGCGGGGTTTTTGGCGACGGAAACACTGAGCCTCACACCAACCGACGCCCTCACCGGATTTTACTTCGGGTGTGGGGAGCAAAATGTGGGCCTGTTCGGAGGATCAGCGGGTATCCTGGGGTTGGACTTGACTGCCGTCTCCATCGTGTCGCAGGCGTCGTCTATATATGGCAATTACTTCTCTTACTGTATGCCCGCCTTGCTTTCCAACTCCACCGGTCACCTCACCTTTGGCAAAGGTGGAACGGTCAGTTTTTTCTATTTTCTCTATCTTTTCATCCATTTCATTAATGGATCTAAGGGAGGGCGTGACACCTGCGAACAAAATATAAAAATATATGTGTTATATAAAAAAAATTGAGAATACAAGTCCACCCTATTTTAAATACTAGAATTCAATCAACACTTATTCAAATCTCACTATGCATATATTTTCATTTATTTTTTCCTCAATCCATTTTTTCATTATTTCAAAATTCCTATAATTATTTTGGTATTTTCCAATTAAATAATAATAATAATATTCCTTACAAATTTAAGATATTCTCTTCATATATTTTTGAAAAAAATGATTTCTAATAAAAATAATACAAAATTATCCATAAAAATTGTGCCCATGCCAAAAAAAAATTCTAGATCTGCCCCTGGGTAGGTACATACTGTTGTGTTTTTAATTTGGTTTCGATTTCATTTCAGTTTCCTACAATTTTTTTTAATTAATCAATCTTTTAATTATTCATAATTTTATAGCATAATTTTCATAATTAATAAACCTTAGAAAAATATTCAATACAAGTGTTCATTTGGTTGGCAATAAAAAAATCCAGGAATTAAAAATCTCGAGAAGTAGAGTTAATATATTATATATGTGTTTGGTTGATTAACAATAATATAAATAAAAAAATATTCCATAGTCATACTTATCAAAAATATTAATAGTTAAATATGTAGTATTTGATAAGTGCTATTTTATTTGTATTTAGATTATTTTTTGTTGGAAAGAATTATTTATATCAAAATTAATTATTTAATAAGTGTTATTTATATTTTTATCTATATTATTTTTTTAGGCCAAATTAATTTATTAAAATACATTATGTAGCCAAAAGTCATCCGTGCATAGATATTTTAGTAAACTAACGTAATAAATATATAATATATATTTTATTAAAAATAATATTAAATTTTTTTTAAAAATCAATTATGTATTAAATTACATGAGATTCAATTATTGGTAGATTAGAAAAAAAAACATTTTACCATATAAATGTGAATTTTATTTATATTTTGAGAAAATCTAAATATAATATATTTAGATTAAGATTATATATAATCTCTAGAACTAATACTCCCTCCGTCTTAAAATTTAGGTCGTTTGACTTTTTGGCACGCTTTTTAGTGTGTTAAAAACTCTATTAAATTTTTTTTTTTCAAAATAATTTCAAACTTATTAGTAATAAGTTTTAGATTTTAAAAAAAAATTTGAAAAAAAATCAATATTTTATAGAGTTTTTAACACATTAAAAAACGTGCTAAAAAGTCAAACGGCCTAAATTTTGAGACGGAGGGAGTATTATTTATATATCTATATTATTTTTTGGTGAAAAAATGATTTATATTTAGATTGTTTTTATTTTTATTTATTAGAATCTATCTAAATTACTTATAATATTGTATTAATATATTTACACGGGACAAGACCTACACTAATACTAAAAATAGTATAAATTTATAGGTAAGATAATTAAATATTGGCTAATCAATTATATATATGCCTTATAAGCTGAATTTTTTTGGCCTTATATATATGTTACCCTCTGCAGACATCAACAAGCATAAACTACACTCCACTCATTACAAACACCCTAATCCCAAATGCTTACTTCCTTGAGCTCACATCTATCTGGGTGGCCGGCAATGACCTCAAGATTTCCCCTGTCGTCTTTTCCGATCCCGGCACCATCATCGACTCAGGCACCACCTTAACCTACCTCCCTCCGGAGGCCTACTCTGCGCTCCTCGACGCCTTCACAGAGTTCATGGACGCCCAAAACTACCCGTCCTTCCCATCCCCGTACACGACGATTGAGGGCTGCTATAACTTGACCGGAGTAGCCGATCCAGTCATACCAACTATCAAGCTATTCTTCAATGGCGGAGCTCAGATGAATTTGCACACTTGGGGTATCATTTTCTGGATACCCAACACTGCTGGGAGGCGTGAGGTGTGCCTCGCCTTCGCCTCTAATGGTGGGACTTCCGGGCTCAGCATCCTCGGAAACCTGCAGCAGGAGACGTTCGATATCGTCTACGATATCGATGGCAGCAGGATCGGATTCGGTGCCAATGGGTGTTGAATGAAGCTGCCTTGCCTGCAAGAAAGATGATTCAAGTCCAACCTATATTATATATCTTGTTCGTTTATATATGTATATGATGTGTAATCAATGTATGGTGTGTATGTGTGTGCAATGTCAACCCAGCTACATATATTGCTGATTGAATGTTATAACAAGAATTAATTGTTGGCATTTGTTTTGATAAGTTATGGTGAATATAATTGATAAGCGTATCGAGCCGAGCACATAAGATCAGTTGATTGAGTTCCATTCTAAAATCAATTAATAATTGAAAAGCTAGCTCACCAGGTTTATATACAAGGCTTAGACACGCAACATTTGTCAGTTGCATGCACTTGACAACATGCATAATACCATAAGGTCGGCTAGCCCATTATACTATGAATCCAGACGACACTACTTTGATATCATGTGAAATATTGGTGTGTATATGACGTGAGGGATCCACACGTTCGAGCGCATCATGCGCTAACCAAGCCGAACACAAGATCGATCAGTGAGATTCCATCCTAAAAGCATTCACTATTGCATTTAGAAGACCGAGCTCCATGTCAGTAACTATCGTCCTCGGACGATGCTCGCACACTCCTTAACCACTTCCCGCAACACCCAAGTGTATGGTCATTTCTTCACTTTCATTTGTCGTAACTCATAATTGCACAACCCAAGTGAAATGATTGTAATGTGTTGGCTATGCCCACCATATCCAACAACGATTTCTCGACCCTATGAGATTACAAATGTTTGTATAATCACATAATTAAAAAATATATTACTAGGCAAGATAAATTAATCTATATATACAATCACATAATTGTTTGTGATGTAGGTCGTGTCCATCACAAGAACGTACATAAACATATTCCACAACTTGAAGGAATCCTTGTGGGAAAAAAAAAATCTACAACACACTTTTCAGCGTCTAATCTGCACTAGAAGGAGTATTTATGATGGGAAGGGCGACATGTTTTCATAGGGGGTGGGGGGTTGTAATACATGGGCGTTGAGTAGGGTTGTTATATGAGCTGAACAGCTCGAGCTCGGCTCGGGATCAGCTCGAAAAAAGCTCGACTCAAGCTCGTTCACTTATCTAAACAAGCCGAGCCTGAACATGATTTTAAGCTCGGTTGAAAGCTCGGCTCGTTCGATTGAGGCTCGAATAGCTCGAATTCTATGTAATTTCTAAAAAATTTTTTAAGTTAATAGTTTATGACCAAGTAAAACTACTTCAAGCTCGAAAAAAGCTCGGCTCGAGCTCGTTCATTTACTAAAACAAGCCGAGCTTGAACAAAAAAGAAAGCTCGTTTAAAAATTGGGCTCGGCTCGGCTCGAGCTCGTTTAACAAATGAACAAGCTTGAACATGTCAAGCTCGGCTCGAATAACACCCCTAGCGTTGAGTAAGAATATTAGGTCCATTCAATGCCAACGAATTATGCCCCCTACATGGAGGCCATATTCTCCTCCGCATCAAAATCTGATAGGGTTGCCCCATCTAGGAGATGTTGGCTCGAGCGGGCTCCAGTGTAGCACATGAAATGTCAGGATGGTGAACTAAAGAGGTGCTTGTTCTCGTTGGCTGAGCCAGAGCCTGAGTCTGATCCTGATTGTCATTCATGTACCCTCTCCACACCGTCGTTGTCGGACATACCTCTCTAGTTGGGACATAGCCCGCCCCATAGCCTGAAAAAATATATTAACGTGTTTTCATACGCATTACATGTGAAAATCAAATATAAATACCGATGATTTATATACGTTTTTTTCAAATTCATCAAACAATTTCAAAAAATATGTTACATGACATAAAATAAACTAATCAAATAAATATCTACGTGATATAATTCCAACCCTACCCTACATACATTATTTTATGTAGCTAACATATTTTATAATCAACAAAGTCTCTATGAAAGTTACACTTATGCATTTTCATGATGCATATGGTGCATACAGATCCTTTATTATCCTAGCTCACACAACTTACATTTGCATTCCATTTCACTGTCATTTTAGCAGCATTTCCTTTTCCTTTGGTCTGTAATAAGGACAACTTACAGCTAGCACATTTGTCCGTTTGTAATCGTCTAATCATGGATGAGTATTCCATGCTATATATGCTGGGCTCATCCACTGATTTTGTAGGGTTTTGGGAATTGGTGAGAGGGAGCAAGTCCTCCTGCCGCCTCTGCATATTTTCCCATTTTAGTTCAATGAAACAGTGATGGTGAATCTCTGATTTGCAGCTTCTTCCTTTTACAGTTTTCCTTATTTGCTGCTTGTGCAGTATAAATTTGATCTTTGATCAACTTATTTCACTTGGTATCAGAGCTTAGGCTCACGATCTGAAGATTTCCGCAACTTATTAAGGAAGGAAGAAGATGGCTAATCCAGAAAATGTTGTTATTCCAACAGATGTAGATGTCAACAACCAAGGTAACTTGAATGATCCTTTATTTTTGTCTAACTCGGATCACCCAGGATCTCAGCTAGTAGCTGTTCCTTTTGATGGAACAAACTTCATGACTTGGAGTAGAGGGATAATGATGGCCTTGGGAGCCAAATGCAAACTTGGGTTTGTTAATGGAACATGTGTAAAGCCCACTGCCGAAGGGATTAATCTTCAAAGGTGGATAAGAGCTGACTATATGGTGAGATGCTGGATACTGAACTCGATGAACAAAAATATTGTTGAGGGTCTAATGTTTGTTGAATCCACTAGAGAATTATGGGATGAAATAGTGGAAAGATACAGTCAGATTAATTAATGCTCCATTAATTTTTCACATAAAGAAGAAACTGAACAATGTGAATCAGGGGAATATGAGTCTTGCAGACTTGTTCAATACTCTTAAGAAGCACTTGGGTGAGCTCCAAGTGTTAGAGAGGAAGCCAGAATGTTCTTGTGGAGCCATGAAAAATTATGGATGCAACTTGGCCAAGCAGATCAATGAGACGGAGGACAGAAACAAACTCATGCAGTTATTAGCTAGTTTGAATGACAGCTATAATGCAACCAGAAATTCTATCTTGGAAATGGATCCATTGCCAACTGTGAGCAAAGGTTATTACATCTTATAGCAGGTTGACATGGGAAATGGGGCATTAGGTGGAGGTTCAAATAGCATGACTGAAGCTAGTGCCTTTGCTGCTAACAAAAACTATCACTCTAGTCAGGGGAACCAGTCTTACAATGGCCAAGGAGGTGGATCCTATACTCAGAGCAGTGCGTCGTTTGGTGCACAAAGTCAAAAAAAGGACTGGAAGGAACTAAAGAGAATCAAGCAGGCATCTAAGTGCACTCACTGTGGCTGGAAGGGTCACACATCTGATCAGTGTTTCAAATTGCATCGAGTGCCTAATTGGTTAAAAGAATTGAAGGAGAGTCAAATGAACAATCTGCCAGGGAAAAGCTCAGCTAATGCAGCAGGATCCATGAATGGGGGTATGATGAATAACCCTCTTGAAGAGAGTCCAGGAAGCACAGATGGGCAAGTAGATAATGCTATGGTGAATGCTATTTACCAGGAAGTGCTTAAGAGGATGAAAGGCAATGAGCAAGCAGATAATGCCTTTGCTAACTTTGCAGGTAACTTGTTAACCTATGCTAGTTCTGTTAACTTATCTTTACAAGCCAGAGATGAATGGATTGTAGATACAGGGGCCAGTGATCATATGATGCCTATTGATCTTTTTTCTCATCATAAAGTAAGGCTCAGTAAACCTGTGCTTATAGGGCTGCCTGATGGCACTGTGAAATCAGTCACTGGGTCAGGGAGATTGCAGATAACTGACACCATCTGGTTGAATGATATATTACTGGTGCCAGACTTCAAGCATAGCTTATTGTCAGTTGGGAGATTATTAGATGACAATGAACTGATTGATGTGTTTACTCGTACATCTTGTTATATTCAGGACCCTGGAACTAAGGAAGTGATGCTGTCTGGGGAAAGGAAACATGGGCTTTACAAGGTGTTGTCAGTTGATCAAGCCAAAAGCTGGGGAGTCAAGAAGCAATTTTATGGTTTACCTTCAGTTTCTTGTAATAAAGCTAGCTGTGATTTAGATGTAACACATGCTAGACTTGGACACAGTTCAGTTTCAAAGATGAGACAATTGCAGTTTATGAAGCAGGCAGATTTAGATAATTTTCATTGTGATACTTGTGCTTTATGCAAACATCACAGGCTCCCTTTTGAGAGAAATTTGAGCAAGGCAGATAAGCCTTTTGATCTTATCCATATGGATCTGTGGGGACCATATAAAGTTCTAACTTATAATGGTTTTCAATATTTCTTGACCATTCTAGATGGCTGTTCAAGGATTACTTGGACATTTTTGCTCAAAAATAAAATGCAGGTGTATAAGACTATTACAAATTTCCTGGCTTATATGGAAAATCAGTTTGAATGTGCTGTGAAATGCATAAGAACAGATAATGGTACAAAGTTTACATCAAGACAGTGCCAAGAGTTGTTTGCTGAGAAGGGGATTATTCATGAGAAAATAGTGCCCAATACTCCACAGCAAAATGGAAGAGTGGAGAGAAAACACAGGCATCTTGTGGAAACTGCCAGAAGCATGAGATTACATGCTGGTTTGCCAATTAAATTTTGGGGAGAGTGCATCCTATCTGCTACTTATGTGATTAACAAATTGCCTGCAGAAGTCCTGAATTGGAAATCACCATATGAAGTGTTATTCAGAAAACCTGCATCTTATGATGACTTAAGAATGCCTGGTTCCCTATGTTTTGCATCAATGAACCAGCCTGGAAGGGACAAGATGTCTGCTAAAGTCAGGAGATGTGTCTTCCTTAGCTACCCACATGGTCAGAAAGCTTACAAAGTTTGGGATCTTGAATCCAGAGTTACTTTTATTAGCATGGATGTGAATTTTTAAGAGAAAATCTTCCCCTTTAAAGAAGAAAAAATGCAGCCACCAGCACCATTAAACCATGAATACCAAGCCTTACCACTTGTGAATCCTGCTACAAATACACCCACTCAAACACATTTTCCTAATACCTTCATTCCGACCCCACCTATTCCAACACAAAGCTTTGCTGATGAAGTGGTTCCAGATACAACCACCTCATCTACAACACATAGCCCTTCCTTACCATCCCCTCAAACACATACCCAAGTATCCAACCAAACACCAACCCATACCAGTTTCCTTGATGATCCAGTTGAGTTTCCTCCCTTAAGAAGATCATCAGGAAATGTTACATAACCAAAGCACCTGCAGGATTTTATTTGTTAAAGTAGAAGAAGTGATTCTTCTCATTCACAAAGTTTTCTTGCCACTTGCCTTGATCAGTCTCATGACAGAGACCCTACATTTGTTTCCTCCTTTGCTCTTATGGCAAATATTCATGAACATGTTCATTACAAACATGCTGTTAAGGAAAATCATTGGGTGCAGGCTATGAAAGATGAGATTGAAGCTCTGGAAGCAAATAAAACTTGGGATGGTGGATCTCCCTTCATGAAAGAAAGCTATAGGGAGCAAGTGGGTGTACAAAATCAAATAGAGGCCTGATGGCTATGTGGAAAGATTTAAGGCAAGATTAGTTGCCAAGGGATACAATCAGATAAAGGGAAAGGATTTCAAACATACTTTCTCTCCAATTGCAAAATTCAGTACTATGAGACTGATATTGGCTTTAGCAACACTTAGGAACTGGCCATTACATCAGCTGGATGTAAATAATGCCTTCCTACATGGGCATTTAGAAGAAGAAGTTTTCATGCAACCACCTGAGGGCTATGATATGTCTAAGCCTCATCAAGTATGCAGGCTCAAAAAGTCTCTTTATGGGCTCAAACAGGCATCTAGGCAGTGGAATGCTGAGCTTTGTAAGTTTCTTATAGGCTTGAGGTATATGCAATGCCTAGGTGACTACTCTCTCTTTGTGAAGAAAGTGAAGACTGGGATTGTAACAACCCTTGTTTATGTGGATGATTTATTATTAACTGGTGATGATGAGGAATGCATCAATCAAACCAAACTGGCTTTACACCATGCTTTCACCATCAAAGACTTGGGGCATGCAAGATATTTCCTTGGATTGGAAATCTCTAGAAATGATTCTGGCACTCACCTTCATCAAAGAAAATATCTGATTGCCACTTGTTAGATTGCAAACCAGCAGTTTTTCCTCTTCCTAGAGGATTGAAGTTGTCTATTGATGGAGGAGAAATTATGATTGATCCTGAAGTTTACAGAAGATTGATAGGGAGGCTGTTATTCCTTAATCTCACAAGACCAGACATCACTTATGCTGTTCAACATCTTAGTCAGTTCATGACTGAACCCAGGCTCCCTCGTTATGAAGTTGCTTTGCATGTTGTGAGATATTTGAAAGGCACTCTTGTTGTTGGTCTCTTTTATGCCATGTCTTCTTCAATGAATTTATCAGCCTATTGTGATGCTGATTGGGGCACTTGCCAATTTAGTGCAAAGTCATTGACAGGATATTGTGTATTCTTAGGCAATAGCCTGATTTCTTGGAAGACAAAGAAACAAAACACAGTCTCAAAGTCTTCTGCTGAAGCTGAATAAAGGAGTATGTCTACCACCACTAGTGAGCTTATTTGGGTGGATGGGATTCTTCAGGCACTGGGAATTGATGTTCCAAAACCCATACCTCTGTACTATGATAACAGATCTGCTATCCACATAGCAGAGAACCCAGTATTCCATGAAAGGACCAAGCACTTGAAGATTGATTGCCACTTCATACGACAATACCTTGTATCTGGATTTGTCCATCCCCAACATAATCAGAACAGGAGTGCAGCTTGCTGATGTTCTTACTAAACCTCTGGGAGAGAAACATCACTTATTCTTCTCTCCCAAGTTGGGTCTTGTAGGATTCTCAACAAACCCAACTTGAGGGGGGGATATGAAAGTTATACTTATGCATTTTCATGATGCATATGGTGCATACAGATCCTTTATTATCCTAGCTCACACAACTTACATTTGCATTCCATTTCACTGTCATTTTAGCAACATTTGTCCGTTTGTGATCGTCCAATCATGGATGAGTATTCCATGCTATATATGCTGGGCTCATCCACTGATTTTGCAGGTATTTGGGAATTGGTGAGAGGGAGCAAGTCCTCCTGCCACCTCTGCATATTTTCCCATTTTAGTTCAATGAAACAGTGATGGTGAATCACTGATTTGCAGCTTCTTCCTTTTACAGTTTTCCTTATTTGCTGCTTTTGCAGTATAAATTTGATCTTTGATCAGCTTATTTCACAGTCTCACACCATCCCACCAAAAAAACAAAGTCTCACATCAAAAAAAAAAAATTCATTTCGTAACTTTATAAAAGAAGAATGACATCAATGAATTGGAGTTCTTCATCTTCCTCCAAACATCCGCCGACGGAAATATTGTAAGTAAGATGCGCAATCTTATCTACCAAAAAATACTTTTTTTGTTGAAACAAAAGTTAAACCGGAGGGAGGGACCGAGGAAGTATCTAACTCCATATTGATTTGGCTACTTTATACTTTATAAAACCTCATACTCAATCTATTAGAAATGGTCATGATGTGATTTAAGGCGAATGACACCAATGAATTGAAAGAAGAAGAAGAAGTATTTTTTTTATATAAAAGAAGCAAGTTAAAGAATCGATCGACCTTGTCAACAGATCGGGACTTGTAATTCAAATTAATTAAGTTAATTTTGAGGATGTCCATGGTAGTTTGGTGGCTATATATACCAGTCGATAAGAGCTTTGGGGATATCCATCAACAGATAGATCAATAATTAGCTACTTGGATCTCATTCAGATATACAGAATGAGGCAGCAGTTTCTCATTGTATTGGTGGCTGTTTTAGTTAGCATCTCAGTAGAGGTGGTAGTGAACCCGGTTCATGCTCGCAAGCACCGAACAGGCAATGGTGACTCCATTGTCATCAGCTCTCTCCCATCTCTGCAAGCCCTCAACTGCACCCCTTCCCTTGGAGGTGATATTTTTTTTTGGGGGGGGGGGGGGGGGGGGGGTGGTTATTTTCCCTCATCTTGAATGTCCCTAATTTTAGAGTTTACATTTAACCCTTTTTTGGTCATATATATTATCCAGGCACTCTAGTGCGTTTCTTAATAAATTGTATTTTATTATATCAATTTAAATATTTTTATATAATTTTGAGGGTTAATTTAAATATTTTGCTTGAAATATTTCTAGAGATAATTCAAATTATCATAAACTAAATTAAGATTAAATTCGATTAAAATCAATATACAACATATGCATATTTTCTAGCTAAATCAGTCAACATAAATAAATGTTTAGTTGAAATGGCAATCCATTAAAATTTTCTCTTAAAAAATAAATCAAAACATTGATAAATTCAATGATAAAAGAAAATAGAATCATGCACATGGAGAATAGAGGAAAGCATATTTGAAGGTCTATCTCGTATGATATCTAATTTAAGGATATTCTATTAAATTTGTCTTTTGAATTATTATGAAATTTTCATTAATAAATTATGTTTACAATAACTTGTTCTATATATATTTTAGTTTGTGGGATTCATTGACTATTTAAGGTTGGAGTTAAAGGTTATAAATTAAAATTTTATCCTATAAAATAAAAAATTATATTATTATCATATTTTGGTTAGTTACATCTTCTTGATAATGGTTTGTGATCTTTTACGAAATTATGTAATCCACTTTATTTTTTTTACAACATTACCAGTTATAAATATATGAGATATCAAATAAATAAGAATTATGAATAAATAAGTATAAAAAAATCTCTTTTAGATATATGGGCAAATAAATAAATAAATAAAATGTCAAAATTATATATATATATATATATATATACAAGGACAAATTGCAAAAATAGCATGAATTTTTGGGTGGTTGCGTCTAATTGTACAAACTTAAAAAAATTGAAAAATAATCACCAAATTTGGTGTATTTATTGTGAGTGGCACTGGCACATCTATTGTTTTTCTAAATATCACATCTTATTAACCTTCTCTTGCAAAAACTCGCCAAATTTTCAATTTTTACAAAAGATGCCCATATTTTATCTTTTAATATATATAATCCATTTTCATTATTGAATTTAAAATATATATTTTATTTTAGAAAAAATACATTTTTCTTAAAAAGTACATTCATTATTTAATTTACGCCTGTTGAAAAACTAATTTTATTTACTTCGATCATAAACTCATATTAATTTTTTCAAATTTTAAATACTAAGTACTGTCTTTTAAATGAAAAATGTCTTATAAAGATACCAATTTAGATGATATCAAAATTATATCTTTGAAAAAAAGATGTTTTTGAAATATTTTGAAATTGATTTTATGAACATAAAAATTGAGTTTTGATTTTATTTTTCTTTAAAAAAAAAAAGTGGTGAATGGGTACCAAAATGTGAATTTTTTATTTTTATTTTTAGAAGGTAAGAAGCATGGTGGGAGTGGAAGAATGGAAATGGTATCAAGATATGGGGGATGCTCCAAGTTGAAGGGTGCAGGCACCAACTTCAGCCTTGAACACATGCTCCTCCGCGATCAGCTCCGACTAGACTCCTGGCTTTCCAAACTCACCAACACCTCTGCCACTCCCGCCACCGCCACCAGCACCGGCACCAGGAGGCGGGAGCTCAAAGCCGCCAGTGGTGGCTTGGCTTCGCATGCATCATACCCGGAACTTAGCGCATTAAACTACTATGTGACCGTTGGGCTGGGTACTCCAAAAGTCGACCTATCCCTCACATTTGACACAGGTATAGTATATACATACTTAATTACTCAAATTCAACTCACTTCCTTTAATTTCCCTTCCTGTTTTATTTCTCATATATATAATAATTTATATTACTCGTATTAGTTTATATAGTTTCAATTATTCAATTTTTAATGATTTATTTTATCAGTAACTTTATATAACATAGATTACTAGCTTGTTATAGGAAGTAAGTTTGAAAAACATATTTTATTTTATAATTTTACTTTTTTCCCCACATATATAAATATAATATTTATTATATATAATATATTTTTATCTATTGCTATCATATTTTTTGAAATAAATTAAATTAATATACATTTATCCATTTGTCATAGACCTAAATAATATTTACTCTAATTATTATATTTTTATAAAATATAAATAATATTATTTTATTCTTTTAATTTCCATTTGTTGTTTTATTCTTGTAATTTTTGTCTTTCATTTATATTACTCAATTAATTATTCAAATAAGTTTCTCCATATTTTATTTATAGCTATTTTTTTTATATGGTTTACTTACTATTTTATTCTTATAATTTTCTTCTTTGATTTACATTACTCAATTGTTTATTCGGATAAGTTTCTTAAAATTTTATTTCTACTTAGTTTATTTTATATGGTTTACTCGTTCAAATTAAATTTTAAAATCTTATTTAATTTAATAATATGAAAATTCATGCTTAATTAAAGAGTAATTCTTTAACAATTGTAGCTGAAGAAATTATTTTTTGTTTAATTTGAAAAGAAAGAAAACTAAATAGCATATATGATACTAAAGAGAGTAAATTACACATAACTACCCACAAATTATGTTACTTTTCACATAACCACCCATAAAAACTGAAATTACAGTAAACCACCCATAAATTAGTTATCTTTTCATAAGACCACCCATCCATTAAACCTCTATTTATTTTGTTTAAAAATATTAAAATATCCTTAATTCAAGCTTATTTGTATTTAATGCAATGATTTGTTTAAGTTTATTTGTATTTAATTAATGCAATGATTTGTTTTAATAAGACTTCTCATTTGTTAAATAATCTAGTTTTACTTTTACCCTTTTTAAAAAATGATAAATGATAATAAAATTATTCATGTTTGGATAATTTGTCAAATGATATGTATAAGCTTAGCTTATTTTTTAAATGATATGATTTCATTTGCCGTTCTTTTAAAGCAATAATCCTATTTTATTTTAGAGTTTATCCTTATCTTATTCAACATTTGAAGAATGAGACTATTAGAAGCTATTGCAAGTCTCAACTCTTCACGTTGCAAATTCAATTTACATATATATTGGTTGCGGTATTTAGGATGTGTTTGAATTCCATTCCATTTAATTATAATTTAATTATTTACCTCGGTTTATATGAGTAGTTGGTTATATAACTAAAAATCTCATAAAAATTGAGGTAAAATAGTAATTTAACCAAATAATCACATACATTGAGATAAAACTATTACATTATATATAATTAATAAATTACGGAATTCAAACACACCATTAATGTACCTTAAATTTTTTGTTTACCAAAAACGAACTTGTCTATTTTGCATTATAAATATAATACCATTGGAATCCAAACAAACAAATAAATAAGCTTGAATTAGGGGTATTTTAGTCATCTTAAACAAAACAAATAGAGGTTTAATGTGTGGGTGGTCTTATGAAAACATGTCAAATTTATGGGTGGTTTATTATAATTTAAGTTTTTATGTGTGGTTATGTGAAAAGTACTATAATTTATGGGTGGTTATGTGTAATTTACCCTACTAAAGAATGAACAATAAATGACCAAAAAATCTAACTTTACTATAGAGACTAGAGAGTAAGATATAGACCAATGTTTAATTACTCTATAAGTATAAATTGTTGAAGATATGTAACGCTTTTCCGCTCTGATACCATACTGAAGTCCGTTTGAACTCGGGATCGGGGGGACGTGTGCGCACGCACATGCGCTAATAGTCTAGCACATAAGCCGAGCGGGGTTCCATCCTAAAACCAATTAGCAATAGAAAAAGTAACCCACTAGGTTATATACTAAGGCTTCTTTCTTCATATTATCGATGTGGGACTGTTTTGGTCTCTTCACATCTTTGATTCTCTCAACACTATGTAAGGATCTTCTTGCGTACGCGTGTGTTTTGTGTTGTGGCCAATAACAGGCAGCTCCCTAACATGGACACAATGCAAGCCGTGCGCAACTTGCTACAACCAAGTCGACCCATTGTTCGACCCATCATCGTCTTCTACCTACTCTAAGCTCAGCTGCAGTAGCGCCGCTTGCAGTCCCAACTTTCTTCCCAACCGGCTCTGCGCCACATCCACGGATTCATGCGGCTACAACCAAACCTACTTGGATGGTTCCTTCACCGCCGGTTACTTTTCAAGCGAGACGCTCACTCTTACCCCTACCGACTCTCTCACCGGCTTCTTCTTCGGATGTGGGATTCAGAACGAGGGTATCTTCGGAGAACTATCCGGCCTCCTCGGCCTGGACATGGGAAACGTCTCCATCGTGTCGCAGGGCTCTTCGGTTTATGGGAAGCTCTTCTCATACTGCATGCCCGAACTGTTTTCCAACACCACTGGACACCTCACATTTGGGGGAAATGGCACGGTGAGTAGAGCTCAATGGAGGTAAAATCTCCGGCGAGTTGTTCAATTTAATTGTAGTGATTAGTTATTGGATTACAGTGAGTAGTTATTCAAGTGCAGTTGGTAGTACTTCAGTTGTATTAATTATATCCTATGAAAATCATTATATAACTAACTTTACAATAACTAGCTAAATACTCCATCCGATTCAAAATATATGTCGTTTGACTTTTCAGCACATATTTTAAGAAGTTAAAATCTATATAAAATATCAACTTTTTTATTATTAATAACTTAATACATACTCCCTCTGTTAATTAAAACTTGTCGTTTACTATTCATGCACGCTTTTTTAGAATGACAAAAACTATATAAAATATCAACTTTTTTTTACATTTGTTTTCCTAAATTCATACTTAACAGTAATAGGTATGAAATTGTTTAAAAAAATTATTTAAAAAGTTAATATTTTATATAGTTTTTAACACCTAAAAAAGCGTGCGTGAATAGTAAAACTTCAAGTTTTAATTAACGGAGGGAGTATTTGTTAGTAATAAGTATTAAATTAAAAAAAAATAGAAAAGTTAATATATATATATATATATATATATATATATATATATATATATATATATATTATATAGTTTTTAACTCCTTAAAATATGTGTTGAAAAATCAAGCGTCATATATTCGGAGAGAGTAACTATATCCAATGCAACTGTATTTCACTGAATTATGGGACATGTCATAGATTCTAAGTTGTCTGTCATTTAAGTTTGTTACTCCACGTTAATTAAAATATGTCGTTCTTAGGAAGTAAACCTTGTCAAGTCATTTTATGTACTTTGATATCCAATCTACAAAATTATCCTTGATGTTAGTTGTATTTTTCGATAAAGTAAAATATTAGATTAATAATTAGGAATATAAATATATTTTTGTTTATTTTCTTAAAAAATGTACAAATATCAAAATACGGATTAACATATTTTAATTAATGGAGAGACTAGGGAGTATTTTCTAAATTTAGAGCCATGTTCATGATGAGCAATTTTTTGCTTTGTGAATGCAGACATCTACAAGCATCCAATACACACCACTGATAGTAAACAACCAACTTCCAAATGCTTACTTTGTGGAGCTCCAAGCAATCTCCGTTGCCGGGAAGTGGCTCAACATCTCCACAACTGTGTTTTCCAATCCAGGCACCATCCTCGACTCCGGCACCACCTACACCTACCTTCCTCCTGAGGCCTACTCGGCTCTCCTCAATGCCTTCACAGAGTACATGGATGCCAAAAACTACCCCACTTTTACCCCACCAAGCACGATATCCTTAGAAGGGTGCTACGACTTGACCGGCATAGACAAACCTCTTTTACCGAGCATCACGCTCCTTTTCAAAGGAGGAGCAACCATGGATATGGATGTGTGGGGTACTGTATTCAGGATATCTAATTCTGACAGCGAGCTAAAAGTATGTCTTGCCTTCGCCTCTAATGGCCAGAACTCGGGTTTGAGCATCGTGGGGAACATGCAGCAGCAGACGTTTGATATCATCTATGACATCGATGGCGGAAAAATTGGATTCGGGGCCGGTGGGTGTTGATTGCTCAAGTCCACATGAAACAAGATTCAAGTCCAAGAGGACCAAGATTGTTATGGACTCTAATGTGTGTGTTGTGTGTGATTTATATCCAAATAACCATGTCGGGGTGGTCAAGCCGAAAAAGATCTCAAAGATATATAGTACCATGTTCATGCATACGTGTAAAAAATGCTACATTATATAATTTATAACTGTTGTGATAACACTTAATGAGTGAATAGAAAATCGAAAGCCTACACAAGTGTTCTAAGGTTGTATGTATCGAGAACATGTGCTATATATACTCGCACATACGGATTCTAGATCTGTTTGAATCTCAACCTGACACATGACCAACCATAAATACATCTAACACTACAAAAGTAACGAACTAATCTTTGATCTGTTCAATTTGGTAAAATCTTATATTTTGTAAAATATATCGATATCTAAAGGAATTGGGTAAAATATCGATCATAAGCATATATTAATCTTATCTTGAAGATATATTGCTATATTGATTAAGTGAAATTGGATAAAAGTTTGGGAAAATCGATCTTATCTTCAATATATATATTGAAAAATTCAATATGAAAATTTGTTATATATATTATTGAGCCTTATTTTTTGGCCTCAAGTTACCCTACTTTGCAGACATATATATATTGTTTTTTGAATGTTATAACAATTGCTGACATTTGTTTTGATAAGCACGTTATGGTGATTATAATTGATCATGATAAGCATTAAGCATAACAAGCCGATCAATCACATAAGATCAGTGGAGTACGTTCCATTCTAAAATTAATTAATAATTGAAAAACTAACCCCAAATTTATATACAAAGCTTAGACACACAATATTTTTCAGTTGCACTTGACGACTTGCATAATGCCATAAGGTCGGCTAGCTCATTAGACTATCAATCAGGCCACACTACTTTGATATCATGTGAAATATTGGTGGGTCATATAACGTGAGGGATCGATCCATACGTCCGAACACATCATGCAGTAACCAACCGAATAGACAAGATAAGTGGGATTATATTGCATGCATCCTAAAACCATTCACTTTTGCATTTAGAAGACTAATCTCCATGTCGGTAACTATCGTCCCTGAACGATACTCGCACACTCCTTCCACTTGCTGCACCCCAAGTGTATATACGTTTCTTCATTTTCATTTGTCATAATTGCACAATCCAAGTGAAATGATTGTAATGTACTAGCTATACCACCATATCCAACAACAACTTCTCGACCCTATGAGATCACAAGTGTTTGTATAATCAAATAAAAATATATTAATAGGTAAGATAAATTAATATACATGCAATTAGCTAGTATGAAAAGGGAGATAAATCAGATCGATCATATACTTGTTTCCGAAGAACATACGTAAACATATATATTCCACAACTTTAAGGAATCCTTGTTGAAAAAAATAGATATGCAATACGTCCTTCGGTGTCTAATCTGCATTGGAAGGAGCATTTGTGCACCAACTCTGACAAAATAGTTGTGAATACCATGGACCACCCTAACATTCCAATTTCCAACTATATTTCTTAGATACTCTCGACAATCCAACTTAAATTTGCACTTGCTTTCTTGCTTTTTTTAGTTTTTGTATTGAGATTGGTATCTTCATCATCTACATCGTCGTCATTATTGATGATCCTTTCGATACTTCCCATGATGCTCCTATCCGAACCATTCCATGACTTCAATGTAGTAATCATAAAGTTTTTTCTACGAACTCTCTTACACGTCCAACTTCTCAACGATTTCATATCAGGCCATGCTCTTGCGGTTGTCAAACTTATCGTATTATCTACTCTTTCATTTATACCATTATGGATCTACACAAAATTAAAGAAAATTATGCTTTAATTTCGTCTCCCTATGCTATAATCTAATCTAAGTCTGAAATATGATATAGTCAATTTCAACTCGTCTATCTCAAAATAATCATTTCGTATAATACTGATTAAAATATTGCGGGGGTACATATTGCGCTGTTTTGGACACATTCGTAGAAGAACATCTTCGGCTCCAGTTCGAAGATGTGAGAGCTTAGAGCTTGGAGCTATCCGAAGGGGAAGAGGTAGACCGAAGAAGAAGTGGCTAGAGGTCATCCGTCAGGACCTCGTTCGGCTGAGCCTCTCAGAAGATATGACTTCAGATAGGAACCAGTGGAGGAGGGCCATTCGTGCATGTGAGGTGTAGAGTGTTGGGCTAGGGTATTTACCCATGCGGCCTATGCTTTTTGTCTGTCTTCTTCTTCTCCTACTTTTGTTTCGCTTCTTTCCTGTCTCCTCTGCCTCTGTTTGGCCAACTACGCGAAGTTTCTGTGTCTTATTTTTCTGGGTCTATCGGAAACACTCTCCTGACTTAGTCGGGGCAAGAGTGCGTACATCTTGACCCCCCAGACCCTGCTTAATCGCGATATTTGCTGGGTTGTTGTTGTTGTATAATACTGATTAAAGATAAATGTTAAATCAATCATCTAATCTAAATGAATATCATTTTGTATAATCTAAATGAATATCATTTCGTATCATATAAACTTAAAAGTGTTCAAATAACAAAATGAAATAAACATACCCATTCATTTTCTCTTTCGTTATCAAATCTATCTTCTGTAGTCGATATATTTAGATGTTTCGAACGATGAAAATAATTGTGGAGTGAATATTTGTGTTAAGGCCCTAACTAAGCATCATGGCTATATAAGCCATATTTGAGCTGTAATTGAAGTATCCAGAAAATGAATACAAAGTTTCTTCAACAAACTCTCTCAAATCGATCTTGAATTCGGTTAGGCCAGCTTAGGGGCTTATCAAGTGGTATCAGCAAGCTTGAAGATCCTCGTCGACAATGGCGGACAACACGCGCTCAAAGAACTCAGACAAACTAGAATCGCAGCTGCAACATCTGCAACTCTTTACAGCTTCGACGCACGAGCGATTGGTGGAAGCACTTCAGCGCCAAGATGATCAACTCAAGATCTCGCAAGATCAGCAACAGGCAATTGCAAATCTCCAGAAATCAGCAGAGGAATTTCAATCAAGATTGAATCATACAGTGGCACAAATGGCTTCCAAATGGGACCAACAGATGGCTGATTGGGTGAAAATGACAACACAAAAACTGGAGCCCTACCACGTGAATCAGGCGGGAGTCGCTTTCGAGCAACCGGAGAAGACGCCACCGGCGCCAAATCGTGATGCTCAGGAGGAACAGAACGCGTATAGACCACCACCTCTGAGGAACGAAGAGATGTTCGCAAGCCAAAATCGATTTCCAAAAATCGATTTTCCAACCTTCGACGGCAAGAAACCACGTAGTTGGGTGCGAAAGTGTGACAAATACTTCTCAATCTTCGGAATTCAAGAACACCAGAAGGTTGAGCTAGCAGCGATGTACATGGTGGATCGCGCGGACACCTGGATTCAAGGTTACCTGATGCAGCGACGCGGAGTCCGTTGGAAAGAGATGACAGAGGCGCTTTGCACTAGATTCGGGGAGAGACAAGGGGTGGATATCGTCGAAGATTTTAACAAACTTCAGCAATTGGATGATCTTGAGGAATATAATGAGAAATTCGAAGAACTGAGAGTTGGGATGCTTTCGTACAATCCGCACCTCCCTGAGAGCTACTTCGTGATCAGCTATATCAGCGGACTCAAGGCGGAGATCAAACCGCTTGTCAAGCTCAGTCGTCCAAGGGAATTGGCGGATTGCTTGGAATTGGCGAGGCTACACAATGATGTTGTGCAGACCTTGGTTAAAGCAAACAAGAATCCTTGGAGAGCTAGTAGCACTGGACCTCAAGAAGGGTCAAGAAATGGGAATCCGGGATTCAGACAAGGGGGTGAGTTCAAGAGAACCCCTGGATTGTGTTTTCGTTGTGGAGACAGATACTTTGTGGGACACAAGTGCAGATCAGCATCAGTAAAATTTGCTCTCGGCCAAGATGAAGTAACAGAAGAGGAGAAAGCTGACACTGAGCCTCCTATGGAAGAAAACTTGGTAGAAACTGAAGGTTTTGTAAGAGCATTAACTGGGAATGGGTCAGATACTTCGATAATGGTCAAGGGATACGTTGGGAAGAGACTGATCAACATCTTGATAGATAGTGGTTCAACCCACAGCTTTGTGGATCCATTGATAGCCAAAGAAGCTCGATTCAAGCTAACTGCAGCCAACTTAATGATAGTAGAGGGGTTGAATAAGGGAAAGATGTTCTGTCGACAGGAATGTAAAGGATTCAAGTGGTATATGCAAGGGGAGAAATACACTTTTGACATCAGAGCCCTGAAGATAGGTGAATTTGAATTACTGTTAGGTGTGAATTGGATGAAGTACTACAGCCCAGTGCAGTTTGATTATAAGAAAATCACAATTGCCTTCTCCAAGGAAGGGAAACAAGTGGAGCTGCAAGGCATTGTGGACCACAAAGAGAACCCTGCAGTAAGGCACCTCACAAGCAAAGAGCTTCAGTCATTGTCAATAGAAATGGATTGGGAGTCTGCTATGGAAGTGGTCCCGAGTTTCCAACTTTGTGCAAAAATGAAAACAGTACCAGCTGTAATTCAGGCAGTTTTGGACCAGTTTGAGGAGGTCTTTGCAGAGCCCACTTAATTACCACCAGAGAGGGGATGTGAGCACAACATCCCATTGAAGCAAGGCACTCAAGCAATTTGTTCTAAGCCCTACAGATACCCCCACAACCAGAAAGATGAGATAGAAAAGCAGATTAAGGAAATGCTGTCAACGGGTCTCATTAGGCCTAGTCAAAGTCCATTTGCATCCCCAACTTTACTTGTCAAAAAGAAAGATGGGACATGGAGATTCTGTGTGGACTATAGGAAACTTAATGAAGCAACAGTTAAAGATAAGTTTCCCATACCCAACATTGAAGAATTGTTGGATGAACTGCATGGGGCAGTAGTGTTCTCTAAGCTTGATCTTAGAGCTGGCTATCACCAAGTCCGAGTAGCTGAAGGTAACATCCCTAAAACTGCATTTCGAACTCACAATGGCCATTATGAGTTCAATGTAATGCCCTTCGGATTGACCAATGCTCCAGCGACATTTCAGTCACTGATGAATGTAGTTTTTGCTCAATTTCTGCGCAAGTTTGTTCTTGTTTTCTTTGATGACATATTAGTATACAGCTCTAATATAGAGGAACATGTGAGACACCTGCTGAGTGTGCTGGAATGTATGAGAAAACATCAGTTATTGAAAAAAAGATCTAAGTGTAGCTTTGCTGTGGAGAGAGTGGAGTACTTAGGCCATGTGATCTCTGCTAAGGGGGTAGCTACAGATCAGAGTAAAATAGAAGCTATAGTCAACTGGCCACTACCTAAGAATGAGAAGGAATTGAGGAGCTTCCTAGGGTTAGCTGGCTATTATAGGAGGTTTATAACGTTTGGCATCATCTGTAGACCCCTAACTGAGCTCTTAAGGAAAGATGCTTTTCAATGGAACAGTGACAGTACCACTGCCTTTCACCAAGTTAGGAAACTGCTAGCTTCCCCACCTGTGCTTGCATTACCTGATTTCTCCATTCAATTCCAGGTGGAGGCTGATGCTTGTGAAGAGGGTATTGGAGCAGTATTGATGCAACACGGGAGACCTCTGGCTTTTATTAGCAAGGCATTACATGGGCAACACTTGTTCCTGTCAACTTATGAGAAAGAGTTACTTGCCATCCTGTATGCAGTAGACAAGTGGCGCCACTACTTGGAACCTAACCACTTTGTCATCATCACAGATCACCAAAGCTTGAAACACCTACTGGAGCAGCAAGTTACAACTCACCTCCAGAAGAAAGCAGTTAGAAAATTGCTTGGGCTATCATACTCCATTCGGTATAGAATGGGGAGGAGTAATGCTGCAGCTGACGCTCTCTCAAGAAGAGGATTATCAGAAACTCAAGTAGAGGGAAGCACATGCCAAGCATTGGTGACCATCACTCCTTCTTGGATCCAAGAAGTGGTGGAAAGCTACAAAGGTGATCCTGAGATTGAGAAATTGGGACCTGCAGCTGCTATTGATCAGAATTCCCTATTCAAGTGGCAAGGAGAAGTGCTTCGGTATAAAGGAAGAGTGGTGATAGGGACAGGACAAGAACTAAGAACTAGGATCACTTCAGCATTTCACAATGAAGCTGCATGAGGGCATTCAGGAGTGAGAGCTACCTATCATAGAATCAAGGCACTGTTTTATTGGCCTCAGATGAAGCCATTTGTGATCCAATTTGTCAAAGAATGTGACATATGCCAAAGACATAAGCATGAGAATATAGCTTGCCCAGGGTTGCTGCAACCTCTTCCTATTCCAGAAGCACCATGGAAATCCATTGGCGGTGGATTTCGTGGAGGGATTACCTAAATCATGAGGATCTGATGTGATTTTGGTTGTGGTTGATAGATTCACCAAGTATGCCCATTTCATCTTGTTGTGTCATCCATTTACTGCCAGCCAGGTAGCTCAAGTGTTTATGGATAGCATATACAAACTCCATGGTCTTCCCCAAGACATCATCTCTGATAGGGACAAGGTCTTCACCAGTCACCTATGGAAGGAACTGTTTGCTAAGTTAGGCACTTCTCTCAAGCTTTCTACAACCTACCATCCTCAAACTGATGGACAGACTGAGAGAGTGAACCAATGCTTGGAGTCATATCTCAGATGTATGTCCTCAGCAATGCCTAAGAGCTGGGCCAAGTGGATCACACTAGCAGAATGGCGGTACAACACCACACACCACACAGCATTAAAAATGTCACCTTTCAAAGCATTGTATGGATATTAGCCTCCACATATGGGCCTCCGAGCTAACAGTGTCACCACAACATCAGTAGAAAATTGGTTTCAGAAAAGAGAACATGCTATGCAGATCTTGCAGTCAGGGCTCAGTGTTGCTCAAGAAAGGATGAAGAGAATGGCAGACACCAAGAGATCAGAAAGAGTGTTGCAGGTGGGAGATATGGTATATCTCAAACTACAACCATATAGACAGACTTCTTTAGCATTGAGGAAATGCCTGAAGCTAAGTGCAAAATTCTATGGTCCCTTTGAAGTGCTCAGCAAGATAGGAGAAACTGCATACAAGCTCGCCCTACCTCCTGATTCCAGGCTACACCCAGTGTTCCATGTGTCCCAACTAAAGAAGAGGATAGGAGCTACAATCCCAGTGCAAGCAGAGCTACCTATAACAGATGATTCTGGCTCAATGGTGGTGGCTCCAGACGCAGTGCTGGACTCAAGGGTGCAACATTTGGCAAATGGAGATCCGGTGGTGGAATGGCTTGTCAAATGGACAAATTTACCAGCAGAAGAAGCAACTTGGGAGCCAGCTGGTCACATGCTTCGACAATTTCCAAATTTTTCTTAAACTAGACCTTGTGGACAAGGTCCTTTGTAAAGAGGGGAGTGATGTTAATGCCCTAACTAAACATCATGGCTATATAAGCCACATTTGAGTTGTAATTGAAGTATCCAGAAAATGAATACAAAGTTTCTTCAACAAACTCTCTCAAATCGATCTTGAATTCGGTTAGGCCAACTTAGAGGCTTAACAATTTGATTGTGAGGTGAAAGTGTTAGCATCAACTACGAATTTAGCCGTTATAAGTTTTTCACCACCCTTAGACGTAGATGTGTACGTGTGAGGGCCGTTGCACGCACGTACGCATCTGAGTTGCGTTTCAAGGTGCACAACTTACCACCCTAAGGTTAGAGAAAATTTGTGTCGGATGCGCTTTTAGTTGCTGAAATTAATAAAGTATCCATGTTTTTGAATTAATTAGCCAACTGTTCATGACCACTACGCCAGATTGCGTCTCGCTCGACGGAACTCAAAAGGTTCATCGCCTGAATCAGGTTCGGGCGACGAACTTACTAAGGCCCGTCGCCTGAACGTTGGGAGGCCCAAACCGCCTCCAACCCATGTTCAGCCGACCAGAAAATCTCAATGTTCGTCGGCTGAACTGTACTCAGGCGACGGAACAAATTCAGGCGACGACCTTTGCTCAAGATCGGTCGCCCAAATAGGTATCCGAATGACGGCTGTCAGAATGGGCCTTTGTAGCGACGGAAATACTAGTGGTTCGTCGCCTGAGCGTTGTTCGGGCCTTTGTAGCGACGGAAGTTCTTGTGGTTCGTCGCCTGAACGTTAGACTTTTTCAAAAGTAGAGTAATAAAGTCCGATTGGTTGGGGATATTAAATACTGTTCATTCAGGAGACGAATATTTAAATATGTCCGTCGCCTGAAAAGTGGGGTAGTTGACCCCATATTTATTACTATTCACTCAGGAGACGGAGTTATATATATATCCGTCGCCTGAATGTGTTTTCCGTAACAAACAATTAAAAACGGTTGTACTGTACAATAAATCATTCTCATCTTCATCCTTTCTCCCAAAATAACCCTAGAGGGCTCGAAAACTCTTCCCCCATTTCACACCTCCATTGAAGGTATGTATAAATTTTAATTTTTTTTGTTTTTTTTTGTTGAATATATGCATATACATTGTTTGTTTGGATATTTGATGATGAGCTTGTCTTTTTTAATGGAGTTTGGATGGTAAAAAATTTGTTTGAATGGAGTTTATGAGGGGAAAGAGTTGTGTATGTATATATGGAGTTGAAATTGAGGTTAAATGAAGGTTAAATTGAGTTTGTGTTATGAATTGATTGTTTATGTGAATAGATTGTTTATGGAGTTTGGATGGTAAAAAAGTTGTTTGAATGGAGTTTATGAGGGGAAAGAGTTGTGTATGTATATATGGAGTTGAAATTGAGGTTAAATGGAGGTTAAATTGAGTTTGTGTTATGAATTGATTGTTTATGTGAATAGATTGTTTATGTTCAATTTTATTTTAGAATGTGGTGTAGAATGACATAGATGATGAGAATGGATTGTTTATGTGCAATTTCATTTTAGAATGTGATGAATTCATATGAATGGATTGATAATGATAGGACGATAATGGGCGACAAAAGTTGGATGCTACTCCCTCACGCTCATGGGGAGTATCAAAATGGAATATTTCTCTTTATGCAGAATCTTAGAGATAATGCGAATGGAATGACTCATTTCCTATGTCCGTGTCGGAGATGCCGCAACAATGAATGTCACCCAATAGATGAAATACACAGTCATTTGGCCCACATGGGAATGTGGCCTAGTTATACTGTTTGGGACAAGCATGTCGAAGCCCTAGTTGATAGGACAAATGAGCAACGACGAACGCAGATCCTGGAGGAAGGGGCATCTTCCTCCGTTGATGGTCCTGCTATGAACATTCTGCACGATGCTTTTCCGTTTCATCCCGGATATGAGGCGCACTCTGTCCCCGACGATCCTCCGTTCCAATATGTTGTTGACGATGATTACGAGAAATATAATAGGCTTGTAGAGGCAGCAAACATGCCATTGTGTGAGAACAGCGATATGACTGTTCTGGATGCCTGTCTGGATGCAATGCAGATGAAGTCAGAGTTTGGTTGGATAGATAGGAGCATGGACGCCATGTGCGCACACATTGCTCGCATGTTGCCGAAAGGACATAAACATCCTACGGATAGAGCGAAGATGAAGAGTGTGATTAGGGACCTTGCATTTGGGTACGAGCTGATCGACGCTTGTGAGTATAATTGTGTGCTATTTCGCAAACAATATGCAGATCTCGAAGCGTGCCCCAAGTGCAACACACCTAGGTGGTGTACTAGGGAGGGTACGAGAGGCAAGGTTCCCAGGAAGGTTCTCTGGTACTTTCCCTTAACCCCTAGACTGAAGAGATTGTTCATGGAGCCGAACATTGCAAAGGCTATGCGATGGCATGGTGAGCGGGTGAGAGATGCAGAATGGTTGAAACACCCATCAGATGGTCAGGCGACGGAACAATTACATTCCCGTCGCCTGAGAGTATTCAGCAGACGAACTTATTGAAAGTACGTCTCTCCAATGGAAAAGTGAATTTCACACCATTTTGGCTCGAATAAAATTTCATTTCCCACCTTTATTTTCACCAAAATTTGAATTTCCGCCAAATGGTTAGTCGACAGAATTGTTTATTGTTCGTCGCTTGAATTGATTCAGGAGACGAACTTATTACTAGTACGTCTCCCCAATGGAAAAGTGAATTTTTGCCCCATTTTGCTCGAATAAAATTTCATTTCCCACCATTATTTTCACCAAAATTTGAATTTCCGCCAAATGGTCAGTCGACGGACTCTTTTATTTTTCGTCGCCTGAAATGATTCAGGAGACGAACTTAGTATTAGTATGTCTTCCCAATGCAAAAGTGAATTTCCCCCCTATATTTTCACGAAAATTTGAATTTTCGCCAAATTTTCAGGCGACAATATTTTTTTATATGTCCGTCGCCTGAACATGTAAGATTTTACAAACTCGGACTCCTCCCCTAACCCTAGCCCCAAATCTGTTTCACTCATCGCTCTCTATCTCTCTCTCTCTCTGTCTCTCCTCCGCCTCCTCCCTCTCCAACTTGCCTCTGTCCCTCCTCCGCCTCTCCTCCGCCGCTCCTCTCGTCCCTCCTCCACCTCTCCTCCGCCTCTCCTCCGCCGCTCCTCCGCCGCTCCTCTCGTCCCTCCTCCACCTCTCCTCCGACCTCTCCTCCGCCATGCCTCCTAAAAGCCGCCATGTGAAGGGGAAAAAGAAGCAAACCTCCTCCACTCCGGCCCCGATTCCTCCGCCATTGATCTTGCAAACCTCGCCATCGAACTCAGCCGCTTCAGCGCCTCCGGCTCCCTCTCCAAATCCGGCCCCGGCTCCCACTCCTACTCCCTCTTCAAATCCGGCCCCGACTCCTACTCCTACTTCCTCTCCAAACCCGGCCCCGACTCCCACTCCCACTCCCACTCCCTCTCCAAACCCGGCCCCGACTCCTCCTCCTGCCTCAGGGACTCCTACTCCCTCTCCCACTCCCTCTGCAACAACCCCGGTGCCACCTCCTCTCCTATCTCTCACCAATGGCAACCCTGCGCCATCCACAGCCATTGTCGGCGCCAACCCAGTAGCTACGTCATCAGGCGAGGCCCCTCGCTCCATCCGATGTCGTGGTTAGCATCTCTCTCCCTCCCTCTGTCAGATTCTTTAAAATTGTATAAGGATTTAGGGTTTCAATTTGTATACTGATTTAGGATTTAGGGTTTCAATCTCATAGGATTTAGGATTTAGGGTTTCAATTTGTATAAGGATTTAGGGTTTTAATCTGATTTAGGATTTAGGGTTTCAATCTCATAGGATTTAGGATTTAGGGTTTCAATTTGTATAAGGATTTAGGGTTTTAATCTGATTTAGGATTTAGGGTTTCAATCTGATTTAGGATTTAGGGTTTCAATTTGATTTGTGTGAAATTGAACAGGAAGTATGTTCAATGTCTTTTTGTTTTAACTGGCTGCAGTGATTCATTTTTTTTTCCTTTGGCTTGATATTTGTGGACTTAGCCTTCGAATGAGACTTTGCTTTCTTTTTCCTTTGGCTTGATATTTGTGGACTTACTTGTTTGATTGGCCTTATTTTGCCAGTACTTCTCTTTAATTTAGAGTCTTGCTGGCTGAGTTTATCCAGAAACTTTGCTTTCTTTTTCTCTGCCTTAGAAAAAACTTGACCATAGCATTATGTTACTCCTTTCTAAATGTTACTAAATGTTACTTCCTCTGCCAGTACTTCTCTTTAATTTAGAGTTGCTTCTCTTTAATTTAAAGTCTTGACCATAGCATTCTGTTACTCCTTTCTCTGCCAGTACTTCTCTTTAATTTAGAGTTGCTTTCTAAATGTTACTTCCTAAATGTTACTAAATGTTACTTCCTAAATGTTGCTTGCTTTGTAAATGTTACTTATGTTGAATATACACACAAGCATTCTGTTACTCCTTCCCCAACAATCTGTTACATTATCTAACCTTCACCATAGCCATATCACTACATGTTGCTTCTTTTTTTTTGTTGCTTATTAATGTTACTTATGTTGATGATGATTGTGTTTTTTTTTTGTTGCTTATTAATGTTACTTATCTCAACTATTATCTGATATGTTCTTATGATTTTTAGGTAAATATCGAACCATCAAGAGTCACAAAACAGCACTCCTCAAGGCCGCAGCAGGGAAGAAGCTGAAGATTGAGTGGTCCTGCTTCCACAAGGGGCCTGGCCTCAAGCAACTGCATGACACCTTTGTCCGAGACATTGGGTGTGCTATCAGGGACAAAGTGCCGATGCTTGCATCAACATGGAGCAAACTAACAGATGAGCAACAGTCCCCAGTAAGAGATTACTTGGAGGTAGTTTATAGTTTCTTATGTTTCTTTGGTTTTGTGCTTCACATCTATTATGTTGCTTATTACTTATAGTTTCTTTATAGTTTCTTCACATCTATTATGTTGCTTATTACTTATGTTTCTTTATAGCTTCTTATTACTTATGCTTTCTTGATTTGTGCTTCACATCTATTTTTTCCTTCACAAAATGCTTATCTGATGCTTATTTTTGCTTCACATCTATTTCCTTATAGTTTCTTATTACTTATGTTTCTTTATAGTTGCTTTTTCCTTCACAAAATGCTTATCTGATGCTTATTTTTGCTTCACATGTATTTCTTTATAGTTTCTTATTACTTATGTTTCTTTATAGTTGCTTTTAATCTATTTGCTATGAATTTTTTTATAGTTGCTTTATAATTATGCTTCACATCTTTATAGTTTCTGTGTATAGTTTCTGTGTATCCTAAAGCAACTATAGTGTGATCTGTGTATTGTAACACCCCCTTTTATAACCCGAGGGAATGCCACAACGCCAGTGATTACTCGGACTTTAATGTCTTTGTAACCACCTTAGGCTTATAGGGACATGCAACCATGCTCCCATAAACAAGATGATAACAATTAAATACATAAATGAAATAAAATTTAATAGCGGAAGTTTTGAAATATAAAAATAACTCTCTATTAAACTCTCCTCAAAAATCGAGGATTTAATTACAACTTGAGAACAATACAGCGGAAGGCTTTTAAATAAAATTAAAACAATAAAACTCTTATACAACATATCTAGGAATTCTAAAATTTAAATACAATGTTAAAAGTAACTTAAATATCTTCTCAACTTCTCTTCTCTTCTGAGACTCGACCTAAACCTGCGAAAACTGGTCTGGCATCCGGAATGAAGGACACCAGCCATCCAAATATAGGACGGTTAGTTCGCAAGAACTAGCAAATGACGGCTCGAAAACTGGGACTTCTCTGGACTCAAACTCAGTGACCATAATACGGTATGAATCTAAACCCAAATGCGATTATTGAGAATATTTTATGTGAAAGCTCAACATTTTAAAACACGACTCCTGAGACATGGATAATCCAGAAGGATTGTTGAGTAACAAAGGATGCGAGCGACAAGCACTCTTAGGAACCATACTCCGATTACGGATGGAATATGATATAGCTTGAAACAAGTTATGATTACTCTTCCGGAGAGTTTTAAACCGCGGGCTGAGACAGTCGATTAAGGGTTGATCTTGTGTCCCCCAATACCTAGTTCAAACCATGTTTGTTACTTGTACATTATTCCACTCACTTACTCACATGATATGCATTTTACATCTTCTATCTTTTTATCAACTACTACCGGTCCCACTCTGTCTATAGTGGATAGCGACCTACAACCATTGGTTGTGTAACACCTCGCATGGAAGTGTAGTTTCATGAACCCTTAAGACCGAGGAGTAACGGCCCCGACCTACACTTTACAACATCACTTTCACTTTACTTCACACATTACTTTACCATTTCACATTGCTTTTCGATGATTGATATGTTTTACTTTGATTGGTTTGGATTCAATTGAGTTTTACTCGCAACATACACTTCACATTATTACAATTTAAACGAACTAAGCAAAACGGATACATAAAAGAAACATTTCCCTTTCTTAACCAATTAGCATGAAAGAACAAAATAAATCATGCTTTAATAAAAAGGTGGGTATCTATATCATTATTATATAGAGACGTCGAATAATAACATTACCCAATTATACTTGCCAAATTCAAACTGAACGGTAAATAAATCACACAAGACGGATGAATTGTAATTTATTTTAATTAATTTGGCAAGCATTCCAACGGAAAGAAAACAACAAGACACGAAGGCACCAAATGAGCAAAAAGGCTCGGAAAGTCACTTGCCTTGATCCGAAATTGCAAGCTTCGACTTAAGTGGTTGGCTGAACTCGAATTCCTTTGTATGGGCATAAGGGTTGACGATTCTCTGCGATTTAACGGAATTGGAAAGCATTTATGCCCATATAAAAGTACGGGTTAGAATCTGGAATTTTAGAAAACTGAGCAAGGGTAGATTTTAACAAAACTGAAAGTGTGGGAGGTTTAACGTAATTAACCTTCTTCAATCTCCCACCCGACAGTACGTGCCCAGCGTTTTTCCGGTGAGGTTCCGGTGAGGCTTCGGCGAGGCGTAGCGGCTTCGATAGTGTTCGGAATGACACGCGATCGGTGGATACGGATTCGTGGTAAAGAGGCGCTCCTCCTTGGTGGTCCTGGCGGCATCGGCAGCGGTTGGAAGCGGCGGACGAGGGCGGCTCCGGCGGGGTTGAATCGAAAATAGGGTATTGGAATTCGGGATATTTTTGTGAAACTTTTGTGAAGGGGATTGTCGATTAAGGTGTTTAGAACACGATGAACTAGTTTGAGAGCTCGGATATGGAGAGGAATGGTGGTGGCGTGCTTCGAAAGTGATCCCGAAATGGGTATTTATAGGAAGAGGATTTGGGGACGGATTTGATTAAAATAAATCCGAAAATCGATTAGATAATTGCTCATAACGCTATCACAACCCTCAATTTGATGGGATTCGTCCCGAATAGAGCGGATTTGGATGAACTTCGAATTTGGGGATAAGTTCGTTCGGTTGCGGTTCAATCCCGAATCTCACAATCAGTTGCATAAATCTCCTTAGAAACAGATAGGGAACGTTCTAGAATGAAAAGGTTTAAGATTTGAGCGAGATTTGAGGAGACAAAATTTCACCTTGGTTTACAGTGAATCGACGCAGGCGGGAGGAAGAAGATGGGTTCAACTGAACCGGTTCAGCATTTTTTTGATGGGTTTGGTTCACTTGAACCGAAAGAAATAAAAATAGAAACCATTGGTTCAAGCCTTATTTCTATTTATAAATATATGTACATGTATATCCGAAATTTATTTAAATCCTACATAATTTAAATAATAACATAAAATTTAATTTAAATACATTTCATTTTGTATAATAACATTTCTTATAAAACCTTATATTAAAATAAAGTACAATTATAATTCCCTCTCCATTTTGAAGAAAACCGTACAACTTTGCCTTAAACAATTTAACTTCAAATCTAATTTATTTACTATAGATGCATATGAATAAATAACAACAAAAATGAAATATCTCGAGAATAGTTATAAAAACTTAAATGTATAGTTAATCTGAAAGACTTTTCTAAGTTCAAAATTAAAGGACTTTTATTACGAAAATTATATTTACTTAAAAAGAAATACCCAAAGATAATTTGGGGTATTTCATGTATAGTCTCTGTATAGTGTGATCTGTGTATAGTGTGATCTCTGTATAGTGTGATCTGTGTTTACCTATGTTTCTTTATAATTATGCTTCACATTTATTACTTATGTTTCTTTATAGTTTCTTATGTTTCTTTGGTTTTGTACTTCACATCTATTATGTTGCTTATTACTTATAGTTTCTTCACATCTATGCTTATTACTTATGTTTCTTTATAGTTTCTTATTACTTATGCTTTCTTGATTTGTGCTTCACATCTATTTTTTCCTTCACAAAATGCTTATCTACTGTTTCTTTATAGTTTGCTTGCTTGGCTGTTGCCTATCTTATTTTTCCTTCACAAAATGCTTATCTACTGTTTCTTTATAGTTTGCTTGCTTGGCTGTTGCCTATCTTATTTTTCCTTCACAAAATGCTTATCTACTGTTGCTTTTCATCTATTTGCTCTGTATTTTTTTTTCTTGCTTAACTGTTGCTTGACTGTTGCTTTTTTTTTTGTTTCCTTGCTTGGTTGTGCTTATCTACTTTTGCTTATCTCCTATTCAAAAAAAAAATTTTCTGATATGGATGTGTAGATGTACTATGAGATTGACCATGCAGTTGACTCATACGTGGAGAAGAAGAGCGGAAAAGCATATGGGGCCTGGAAGTATGAATGTCATCAACACTTCCTGGAGTGGGGGAGCGAGGACATACCACTTGAGTTTGTCGCTCGCCCTGAGCAGTGGCGGTTCTTGGTGAGTGACTTCACAGACGAAGCGAGAAAGGTAATTTCTCATTAATTCCCTAACTTGTTTTTGTATTCGCCGTTTATCTTATTGTTTATCACTTGTGATTTCTGATTGACTATCTTTTTACAGGCCCTGTGTGAGCGAAACAAGCAAAACAGGACCAAGAACCCGAACCCCCTTAATCATCACAATGGCTCCAAGCCCCTGAGCTTCCGAGCAGAAGAGCTCATCGTTAAGGAAAACCATCCGGCGGCATGGCTTAAGACAACCATAGAAGCCTACGAGGGGTGTCCGGGTGCACAAGATGGACTGGTAACTTATTTTTTTTACTGCACTTATTTTTTTTTTGTGCTTCACATCTATTATGTTGCTTAATTTGGTTTTGTGCTTCACATCTATTATGCACTGATTTTTATTTTTATTTTCTTGCTTGGCTGTTGCCTATCTTCTATCATGTGTGGCTGTTGCCTATCTTCTTTTTTTTTTTTTTGCTTGCTTGGCTGTTGCCTATCTTCACGTCTATTATGTTGCTTAAAAAATACTTATCTATTGTTGTTTTTCATCTATTTGCTATGAATTTTTTTTTCTTGCTTATCTACTATGAGATTTGTTTGCTTGCTTGACTGATGCTTATTTTTGCTTGCTTATCTACTATTAGATTTTTTTAGTTTGCTTGCTTGGTTGTTTCCTAAGTACTTAGGTTTTACTTATATATTATTGCATTTCTTATAAATCCTGTTCAAAAATGCATTTCTTTCTGTGTTTTACTTGTTTTACTTATATATATTCCTTTTACTGGTTTGAAATCAATATATGCATTCCTTTCTGTGTTTTACTTATATATATATATTCATTTTACTTATAAATTTCTGTGTTTGTAGGCCAAATTGAAACATCGTCTTGATGAAGTCTGCACTGTTGGAGAAGGAGGAGAAGACCCAAGCCAAATACCACCCCTCTCTGTCGAAGAACAAACACAGATCATCTTGGATTGCTTTGGGGAAAGAAAAGGAACAGAAGTTCGAGGTATAGTTCAATCCCACTTATTTTATTATTGTTTTACAATTTTCAGAAGTTCATAAAAATATTTTACTTGTTATAATTCATATCAAGATTTTACTTATGTTTGAATTTCTGATTTTACAATTTCCATTACAAGATTTTACTTACGTTTTCAATCTTGTTTTCATAACAAGATTTTATTTATGTGTTCAATCCTTACTTACAATTTCCATTACTGATTTTACTTACAATTTCAATCTTGTTATAATTCATATCAAGATTTCAATCTTGTTTTCATAACAAGATTTTATTTATGACTTTCTTATTCTCCAGCTGCTCATTCTTACTTACAATTTCCATTACTGATTTTACTTATAGTTCATAACAATATTTTACTTATGTTTTCAATCTTTTTCTACTTACAGCTCTTATTATGTGTTCAATCCCACTGATTTTACTTATTATGTTTTCAATCTTTTTTTAAAAGGAATGGGTGCAGCTGGAGAGCGGCCTGCAAAGAAAAGAGGGGGTCCATGGGCAGCAAGGGCTGCAGAGAGGGACAAGGAGCTGGAGGAGGCGAAGGCTGAAATTGAAAGGTTGCGTGAGAAAACCACCCTAACCGAGACCAAGAATGAGCAGCTGGAGGAGCGTGTGGCCAGCATCGAGAGGCTCATGATGGGCATGCTAAGTGGTCAGGCCAACTCACAACCATCCGTCACCTCCGTAGTGTGTCCTCAGGCTGTCCCTTCAGCCACAGCTTCTCCTCATCCCTCCACCAACTCCGTTGGTCATCCAACAGACAGTTAGCCCTCCCCCCAGCCGAAATAGCTAGGTAAGGACGCCCTCCACATATCCCTCTAACTAAAACTTGGCTTTGGTTTTCTGGCAAAACATTTAGAGAACTTGTGTTGGATGGAATTTGTAGTATTTGTGTATACTTTTTGTGAAGTTTTTTGTGAAGTTTTTTCTTAAGTTGCTCAAGATGGATATTTGTCACATACTTTTGGTATGTTGGACAAGGTTTAGGGTGGATTACAAGGTTTTTAATGTGATGGAATGAATTGCTTGTGCTTGTATGTTGTTGAGTATGTTGTTTGTGTTGTGTGTGTTGTTGTTTATAGAGTTTAGGACAAGAGCACAACATGTGCTATAAGGTACATTCGAACAGGGGGCACCTGCCCTATTAAATTTTATTTTTTTTAAATCAAAACAATTCAGGCGACGAACTTATACTAAAAAAAAAAAAATTAAACCTATTCAGGCAACAGACTTATATAAAATTTCGTCTCCTGAACACTCCAGCTACGGACATACAACTGAGAATGCATCCTTAGACTACACTCAGGAGACAAAATAATTCAATTTCCGTCTCCTGAAACTATCTAGGCGACGACACATAAAGAAAAACGTTCGTCGCCTGAATTCTTTCATAGCCCTATGGACCGACTCAGGAGACAAAATAATTCAATTTCCGTCTCCTGAAACTATCTAGGCGACGACACATAAAGAAAAAAGTCCGTCGCCTGAATGCTTTCATAGCCCTATGGACCGACTCAGGCGACGAACTTATGACACTAAACTCGTCGCCTGAGTCTTAATGGGCGGGCCTGGATGGCCCTTGGCCTCTGACAACATCATCAGTCGACGAACACTTTTTCCGTCGCCTGAGTTAACTCCGCCGACGAACATACAGATGGTCGTCGACTGAATGGTGGAAGGATGAAAGTCACCCGACAACAACTCAGGCGACGGAAGTTCGTCGCCTGAGTCGTCAGAGGGCGAAAAACACCTTTCAGGCGATGACTTCGGTCCGTCGCCCGAAAGACCTTTTCAATGCATACATGAGATAACTTGCTTGTAATCAATTAAAAACAATCAAACATGCTAGCTGACTTGCTAATAAGATTGCATATATAAGCACAAGGATCCTAACTTGTTCTTGCAATCAATAACTATCATATATTTTACACACACATGTACATGTTATTGAAAACCTAGCTAGCTAGGGTTCTTGCAAGACCACTTTCCCCTTAAATCCGAAATGAGGTGGCTTTTCGTTGTTGTCCTCGTCTTCCTGTGTGTCGGAATTGATGTCATGAATCCAACCCACGCTCGCAAGCATGGTCACTGGAGGAAGGTGAAACCGCGCTCTCTTCAACATCAACAAGGGCTTGGCTGCATACCTTTCCGCGGAGGTCAGTTCTGTTTATTTTGTTCATCGATCTATTGGTTCTATTCATATATATGTCTTGGATATTGTCACCTTGTCCTTTAAATTCATTAGACTTGCCAGTTCTTGGTAATTGGTATGTAAGAAATGTACGTACCTTCGTGATTTAACATATATAGGTTAACAAAAACATAACCATAAAACCATCACTTAGAAGTAATTAGATCATAAGTATAGTTCAACATTCATCTTGTATTTGATTCTTGTAAAGATAGTTCTATTTATTAATTTTGTGTTCATGGGTGCATTATTTCATCTCATGATGATGTTTGGTGTAACAGCGTACGTTTAGCGTCTCAACATAGGAGTGTAGGAATATATCGATTTGACTATTTATTGTGTGCCTTAAGGGTATATGGTAATTAAGGATACTTTATTAGGAAAGAAAACTCTAAAAGATTATATATTCTCGGTTTTTCTATCTTATACCCCAAGTCATTATCAACAGTATTTATCTATCTATATACATCTACTAAAACCGATGCATAGCCGTCCTATGTGGCGCTTTGTGGCTGATCCTAGAGAAAAAAAGTCATATGTAGCACGTTGTGGTTGATCCTAGGAGAAAAAATTAATAAAATAATATGTTGTCATAGTTTATAGAAAGTTATATAAGACACAATCTATCTATTTATATTTTAGTTAATTGAAAAAAATTTAAATAAAAAATATTTCATAGTCATACATACCAAAAATATTAATAGATAAATATGTAGTATTTGATAGGTGATATTTTATTTATGTTTATATTATTTTTTTGTGGAGAGAATTATTTATATCAATATTAATTATTTAATCATTGTTATTTTATTTATATCTATATTGTTAATCATTATTTATATATAGATATGTCAAACTACTTTTCTTTATATCTATATTATTTTTTGGTGTGAAAAATTATTTATATTTAGATTATTATTTTTTATTTATTAGAATCTGTCTAAATTATTTATAATATTATATTATATATTCTCCGTACACGGGGCGGGACCTACATCAGGTCAATGAGAGTTCATACAAAGTGAGGGATTACGTATTTTCTCCGTACTAATACGTTTCACATATTTTTAAAATATTTATTTTTGGTAGGAACTAGGAACATATTTTTAAAATATTGTTTAGGTCAATGTCTTTTATATAATAAAAAAATGGACCCATAGATGGATTGACCCAAAACAGTCGGGTTTGGATCCATCGGATCCGGATCCATGGTCTGTTGAAAAAATCATTAGATATATGGGTTTATGTGTTTTTTTTGTTGATTAGGTAAAAATTCGGATGGGAAAACCCTATTCGAAATCATCTTATCAGATGAGATCAAGAAAACATGTATCTAGGTATAACTCAGACCCCCTGGTAAAGTAGCAAATGTGTGCAACCTTATCCGATACCCGGTTACCAATACGGAGAATATGTGATACACTAACATTATTTATTCCTTGGAGAAGGCTTTGGATATCTGACATAACCATTTCTATTTCTCAATGACACCTAACTTGTGATCTTAGATAGTCCGTGATAATCTTAAAGTATATCCTTCTATTATTAGATCGGTTATCTTTAGTTCTCTAGCTTTTTCTATCCCTAGACGTAGGGCTAAGGCTTCCGCTATAAGAGGTGATTGTCCACCGTTAGCTTTTCCGCCAATATTGATTGGATCTCCACGCCAGTCTCTGATGATGTATCCAATGGAACTGTTTGTGGTTGATTTAAATGATTCGTCAAAGTTTAGCTTATATTTGTCCGTCGGAGGTTTCCTCCAACGGTAGGTTTTCCTATTGTTCCCATAGCCCTTTTCCCTTACTTTGTTTATGTAGGTCGTCATCCTCCATTCCATTCCATCTGCTAGCTTTCCTCCAGTTATCAATATTGTTCATGATCATTTTCTTAATAGCCTCTACAGAGGGGATGGTTTCATTTCTAAAGATTGTTTGATTCCTTATAAACCAAATGGTCCACCATCTGATTAATTCCTATATGTTGTTTCTTCTCCATCGGAAGAGTGAAACCTAAAATTTGTAGAATTTGATTCATATCTCTGTTTGTTGTAATTAGGTTGTTAGTGTTTTGAGATATTTGTCCAGAGAATTGTTGTTGGAAATTGTTGATGGGGCATTCTATGAATAGGTGAATATCATCTTCCGAGAACTGGTTGCACAAGATACATGTGGTTGGTACCGCCACCCCTTTCAAGGCTAGCCGGGTAGCCGTGGCGAGGTCTTTTTGTTTTATTTTCCAAATAATGTTCTTCACTTTTGGTGGGGCGTCGAGTTTCCGGATCCATGAGAATTCATCCGAAGGTCTTTGTGGTGTGGATGAGATTAAATTATAGGCACTTGTCGTTGTGAACCAGCCCTTTTTGACGGGCCACCAGTACAGTCTGTCTGCAAGGGGGTGATTGGCAAGGAGATTTTCATAATATCCTCTACTATGGGCTTAGAAAGCACCGATACAAGTTTCTCCTTCCACCATTGTCCTCCTATAATGAAATTGCTTACGGAATCATGTGGATTAATGTTATGTTGAGAGTCTATTTTGTCCTTTAGAGGTGTCGTTGCTACCCAATTGTCTACCCAAAACTTAATTGATTTCCCATCCCCCACCTTCCAGATGAGTCCCGTTTTGAATTTCGGGATTAGAGAACTCAGTTTCAACCGTTGCCACGAGGCATTGCCTTTTCTAGAATAGGTAAGGATGCATGCGGTTGTCTGTCAGATACTTGTATTGTATGATTTGAACCCAGTTATTTTCCGGTTCAGCTAGAATTTTCCAGAGGAGTTTTAGTTGAAGAGCTTCATTCATATCTTTGGTTTTTCTAATTCCCAATCCTCCATCCATTTTTTATTTACATATTTTGTCCCAACTGATTAATGGGCTATGTTGCGCATCTTTGTTCTGGAAAAAGGTTCTGTTGATTTGATCTAGTTGTTTGTCGACCGCTACCGGGAGCATGAAGCTCTGCATTGAGTATAAAGGTTTTGATGATAAATTAGACACTATTAGGGTGGCTCTTTCCTGTTGTGAAAGGGCCTTAACACGCCATTTGCTCCATTGATCTTTAGATTTGCATATCATTTCGCCAAAAGTTTCCTTGGTAGCCCTCCCATTTATGATGGGACAACCTAGGTATTTTTCCAGGTTTCGTTCTAGGGGTATGTTTAGAATTCCTTCTAGGTCTCGGACTCTTAATCTAGGAATACCTGGGGTGGTTTGAAAAGACGATTTATGGAAGTTTACTTTTTGCCCTGAGAATTTACAGTAGTCTTCAATTATCTCTTTAACTTTTTTACATGCAGAATTACTTCATTTCGAAAATATTATTATATCGTCCGCAAAGACCAGGAACGGAACGCAGGGGCCCGAATGGCCAAATTTAAATCCGATGTTGTTGTGGTTAGTTTCTGCCTCCCTCGAAAGTTTACGAGCAAGGATTTCTTCCCCGAGGAGGAAGAGAAATGGGGAGAGGGGGTCCCCTTGCCTCAAACCCCTTGAAGGTTTGAAAAGATCTGTAGGGCCATTGTTTACTAAAACAGATAAAGAGACTGTAGTCACACATTCCATAATAATATCCACAAATTTTTGGTTGAATCCAAATTTCTGAAGAACTGCTTTCGTGAAATGCCAATCTACTTTGTCGTATGCTTTCTCCATATCAAGCTTTATTGCAGCCCATCCCTTGGTGTCTTTTCTAGTGCGAAAGGAGTGGAATATCTCGTGTGCTATTAGGATATTGTCTTGGATTGCTCTGTCGGAAACAAATGCTCCTTGTAATAGGTGTATAAGTTTTCCTATTACCATTTTCAGTCGTTCTGTTATTATCTTTGAGATGATTTTATATAAGGTAGAACATAGGCTAATCGGGCGATAGTGTGTAGTCATGGAGGGGTTATCATTTTTTGGTATAAGGGAGATAAAAGTGTGTTTAATTTGTTTTAACAGTTTGCCAGAGTGAAAGAAAGCTTTTGTAGCCCGGATTATATCGGAGCCAACGATGTCCCAATATTTTTTGTAGAACTCAGCCGTTATTCCATCAAGACCGGGGGATTTGTTGTTCCCCATTGAGAAGACTACTTTTTTTATTTCACTGTTTGTTGGTTGTTGAATAAGTGATTTGTTTTCCTCTTCTGTAATGACCGGGTTGATTCTTGAAAGGTATTCTTCTAATTGAGGGGCCCTATACATTTGTTCCCAACTAAATCTTTTCTCAAAGTTTCTTTGAATTTTCCTTTTAATATTTTCATCGCCAATTATATTTGTTCCTTCTGCTGAGGTAATTTTTCTAATTATCTTCCGATTTCTTCTCCCTGTGGCTACTCTATGGAAATAGGAGGAGTTGGTATCTGCTAACATTAGGTGTTTTGATTTAGCTCTTTGGTTCCAGTAGGTTTTATGGAAAAGGAGTAGCTTTTCTCTTTTAGACAAGAGATTCTGTTCTTTTGTGTATGATTTTGGGTTTTGGTTAGTTTGTTGGATTATATTGATTGTATTTCGATAAGGGCCTCATCAACTTCTCGTAATTGTCGGAAGATGTTTCCAAATGTTTTCTTATTCCATATTTTAGCCTTTTGTTTTAGAATCTTTGATTTGTGTGTAATTCGGAACATAGCAGAGTCTGCACATGAAGTTCTCCATGCTTGTTTAACAATATTTCGGAAATCTCTTCTTTGCAACCAAATGTTCTCGAATTTAAAAGGGGGTGGTTTAAAGCTAGTGTTTTTGGAAATGTTAATTGAAATAGGGCAATGGTCCGAGTTAGAGAATGCACCATTTTTAGTTGCCAAATCGGGGAACATGTCGATTATTTCATGATGGACTAGCACCCTGTCAAGTTTTTCCAAAATGATATCTGGACCAAATTGTTTCTTTCTCCAAGTAAATGGGTTATCGTACGAGGGGATCTCCAACATGGAGCATGCATCTTTGAATTCCATTAATCTCAGGAATCTTCTCGGAAGGATTTCTACCCCTCCGCTCTTATCCGATGGTTGGCTTATTTCGTTTAAGTCTCCCATAACTAAGCATGGAAAGTCGCTTTGGGTAATCAAATTGTATAGGTGATATGGGTTTATGCGTTCATAAGGTTTGGGCTTAAACCCATTTATAAAGTAAAGTTAAAATAATATTGGATCCTTATTATTAGTAGTAATAAACTTCAATATTAGGTTAAACTATAATTTATTTATGTTTTTATCTTAGAGCTTGACCCAACGGATGACCCACGCGTTAACCCAACCCGACCCAGAAATTCATGGGTTGAACGGGTTCAGATTGCTTTGGGTTTCGGGTTGAAATATTTGCGCCAAAACCCACGTTTTAAAGGTCGGAGTGGGTCGGGTCCTCGGATCGGATCATATTTTGATAAGTCTAGTTATAGATGATATTTTATTTTCTGATCTTGCTGACGATTCCACTTTTATTTTTTATTTTTTATTTTGGTTAAGATGCAATCAATATTATCCCTTTTAAAAAAAGGGATAATATTTTTTTTCTTTATGTTAGGAAAAAAATCTTAAATTTGTGATTTAAATAGTCATTTTTAATAGAAAGGATTTTTTAAAAAAATTATCAAAAAATCACAATTTGTTATATGTATATATTTTAAAGAATATATTTTGTTTAAAACTCCTATATAAAAAAATAAATATAGGGAAAAAGCATGGGGATGGAAGAATGGAAATGGTATCAAGATACGGGGGATGCTCCAAGTTGAAGGCTGCAGGCACCAACTTCAGCCTTGAACACATGCTCCTCCGCGATCAGCTCCGACTAGATTCCTGGTTTTCCAAACTCACCAACACCTCCGCCACTCCCACCACCGGCACTGGGCTGCCGGAGATCAAAGCCACCAGTGGTAGCTTGACTTCGCATTCATCCTTACCGGAACTTGGCATATACAACTACTATGTGACCGTTGGTCTCGGTACTCCAAAAGTTGACCTATCCCTCTCATTTGACACAGGTATACCGTAATACATACATACATACATACATAGTCAATATCAATATCAATATATATCTATTAATATTACTAATTCTGCTAGTATTTTGTCGACGTGTCACGCCCACAATTAAAGTTGAATTTTTTATTCAAATGAGATTTTCTTATTGATCAATATTATTATGGAAACTTTAAAATATTTGTTTCCTATTTTAAATATGATTTGAATCCATTCCCTTTTTTTATTTTCGGTTATATTTCCGTAAATATTGAGACATGTTTCCATTTTTTTTGTCCGATTGCAATATATATATATTACTAATTCTGCTAACATTTTACTGACGTGTCACGTCCACAATTAAAGTTGAATTTTTTATTCAAATGAGATTTTCTTATTAGTCAATACTATTATGGAAACTTTAAAATATTTGTTTCCTATTTTAAATATGATTTGAATCCATTCTCTTTTTTTTCGGTTATATTGCCGTAAATATTGAGACATGTTTCCATTTTTTTTTTCCGATTGCAATATTCTCATAATTCGTCTACATACATTAAACTTAAATTTGAATCTTGGTATATATTATTTTTGGAAATTTATACTCTACATAGATCCATATCCAATTGTCAGTTTATAAAATGCTACAGAGTATAAATTAACTTTCACATATGTTCATATTTTCTCACCAACCATGCAAGTATTTTATTTTCAAATAAATAATCAAAGATGTACTCGGATTGCCTGCATTCATTATCTTAACGGATTGAATTCATTTAAATATTTGTTTATTATATCACATGTATCCCAATCATGTTAAAATTTACTACTCTCTATTCGTTTAGCTAAATATGTTGTTTATTATTCATTCACGCTTTGTTAGGATGGTAAAAATCGTATAAAATATTATTTTTTCAAATTTTTTATAAATTAATTTCGATAATAGGTAATCTATTAATAATATTAATTCTACTATCATTTTGCTGATGTATCACGCTCACAATTAAACTTGAATTTTTTATTCAAATGGTATTTTCTTATTGATCAATATTATTGCTGAAATTTTAAAATATTTGTTTCCTATTTTAAACATATTTGTTTCCTATTTTTATACTAAAATATTATTTAATTTGATATGTTGTATGTCAATTTGTGATCTATTTTAATCGTCTACGTACATTGAATATTCGTCAAGTCTTAGCTGATTTTATTCTTGATATTGAAATTGTTGATTTATCATATTTAACTGATTGCAATATGCCCCACAATGTCTACATACAACGAACATGTAATAATCAATTTGTAAATATTCGATGAGGCTTCTTAGATCACTTTTCTAAGGATCTTTTTTTTTTTACCATCTTACCTTTATTTTCACTATTTATTTCTCTCTCTTTCTAACCATCTTTCTCATGAAAATAATGAATAAGTTATGTACATCTACATAACTTCAAAATTATTCACACAATCATGTGGTTATGATTTTTTAATATTTGTACGGGAGCTTATATTTTACTTTTTAGATCTATGCTAATGATAATAATTATATATTTATTTCAAATTATATTAGGTGATGTGTTTGAGTATTACTAATACTTTACCTTATTAAATCATTTTCAAAATTTGTATCGTATCTCTTTCCAACTAATTTATAAATTATAAAAAAAACTTTATACATATTTTTGTTATAAACATGTATATATTGATATAGTATTATATAGATATATAAAATGATGTTCAAATTAAAATGGATGAAACTCCCGTGCCTTCAAGGCACGGGTATTACACTAGTATAATACTAAAACAGAGGCGTGGAAATCCTATGTGGCGGGCTCTGGTGCGATTCGCTTACGTGTCGTTCTCGGGTTTAATCTGGGTCAAGTTAAGCCACGTTAGATGATAACCCTATCTACTTATACATGTGTCATCCTAATTAATTTTAATTATAAATTTTCAACCTCATATTTTACAAATCTTATCATTTTACCTTAAGTTATTTTATGAGTATTTTATCTAGAAAAAATATGTAATTGTTGAAATTTTAATTCATTGCCTTTTCGAAAAAAAATTATTTTATATTATTTAATATTTAATCAATACAATCATACAAGCAATTAAGATTTCCCAATAATTTAATTAAAGGATTGATTTTAGGTTTAAAGATGAGTTTTATGTAAGACCATCTAATGCTACTATTAATCGGTTTTTAATAAATTATTTAATTTATACACTACCCTAATACCGAAATTTTCAATATTATATAATACGTATAAGATTCTTACGGGGAAAATGGTGATTATTCTTATGGAAAAAATGGTGATTAATTAACTTCATATATATCTTATATAGATTTGTAAAATTCTTACGGGAAAAGATATAATTTAGAATAAAATATGATAGAGTTAAAAAAATTATCCATATTTCTTCAATCATCCATAAATTATAAATATATGAACGAAGTGTTGCACAATAGTATCATCCATTAAAAAAAATTGTACATTACAATTTTTTTTAATGGGTTATATATTTAATCGTCAATTAATGATGTAATATCTTTTACCCCCTTCAGTTAACGAGTCTGCGTATTTTATCCACATGTCATCTTATTTATCCACCTCAATTATTAATACATTTTTATCATATCTATATATTAACTAAACAATAAATAATATGTTATAGATTTTTTTATCCTACCAAACTCTCTACGTATTACTACTTAAAAAATTTCAATCAATATATCAAATTAGTAATTAATATAATTTGAGGGGTAGTCCTTTGATCCGATAACAATTTCCATGTTACCTTTTGAATAATTGATTAATAATATTCAATCTAATATCAAACAAAAAATAAACTATAAAAAAATCCTATAATAATATCATTTTATCAATCATAACTCAAACAGATAATTTGAATCAACAATGATTATTTTAGCTAGCTAAAGGGATAAAATTTCTCATGAAACTTTGAATCTTTTCAAACACTAATAGAAACAATAAGAAGAATTAAGGGGCATTTTGCGAAATGGCCACGAAATCCGTCCTATTTTATAAAATAGCCGCGTTTTGGGACAATTTAGCAAAATGGTCACAATATATACTAATCTTTCTTCCTAATTCAATCAAATTGGAAACTGTCTCCTCCGTTCGCTCAACAGGAAGTTCAATTGGAATCGGGGATCTTCCATCTCCGCCGCCGGTCACCTCCTCGTTGCTCCGCTGTCTGGTGGCGATCTCGATCTGGATCTATGGCGACGAGATCTCGATCTCGATGGATCTATAGAGGAGAAATCGAGCGAGATCGAAGGAGCGTGGTGCCAGATCCGATGTCTGGTGCGTGAAATCGAGGGAGCGAGCGGCCGAGCGAGCGAGCGCCGGAGGCCGGAGCCGCTGTCTGCTGGCGAGATCGAGGGAGCAAGCGGCTGAGCGAGGGAGCGGCGGAGGCCGGAGTCGCTGTCTGGTTGCGAGATCGAGGGATCGAGCGAGAAAGGGAGGGAGATAGCGGCGGAGGCCGCCGAATTTGATTCCAGATCGGGGGCGAGCGAGCGGTAGGGCTGGAAATAACCCGCGGGTATCCGCTCCATCCGCTTAACCCGCATTAATTTTGCGGGTGAAAACCCGCAAAAAAGTGGGTGACGGGTGGAGCGGGTGCGGGTGAAGCGGGTGATGGATGGATTATGGGTGAAGATTTTTCACCCATAACCCGCCCCATTAACACACCCATTAACCCGCCCCACATACCCGCCCCGCAAACCCACATAAAACCCTAAATTTTTTATGTATATTGTGTGTGATTTTACTATTTTACCCTTTTCAAGTTTAATTTCTACAAACCCTAATCCTTGATTAGTGCTTTTCCCATCAAATTTCAATTAGAATATGATTAGTATAGAGATTTATACCCTTCCACTTTCAAATTTCAATTAGCTCGTGATTTCAATGCTTTGTCGATCAAAAACATAAATACATAAACCGACCCCCTTTGTAATTTTGAGTTAGAATTGGACTACTTATGTTGATTTGTTTTTTTTTTGGTTTCACCCATTGGGTACCCGCTCCACCCGCATCACCCGCGCGGGTCGGATGCGGGTGAAAATGTTTGTGGGTGATGGATGGAGCGGGTGAAATTTTTTACCCGCGGGGCGGGTGATGGAGTGGCTTCATCCACCCATAACCCGCCCCATTTCCACCCCTAGCGAGCGGCGGAGGCCGCCGGATCTGATTCCAGATCGGGAGTGAACTGTCGGCGGAGGCCGGCAGATTTCATTCCGGGACGGAGGTTGAGGGTGAAGTTTTGATTTAATTACAAAATTGACCCCGTAAATATGGGAATTACAAAAAAAGTCTATATTTTATTACAAAAATCACTCTAAAAATAGGGGAAATTAAAAAAAAATATCTATATTTTATTATGTGATCCCTAATCTATATTTTTATTTTTATTTTTACACAACAAAATGTTATATTTGCACAAAAAAATGTAAAATAAAATTAAAAAAGTATTATATTTGCACAAGCACAACATACAGTTATAACATACTCTTATATTTGCACGACAAAATGTTAAAGAAATAAAAATATATAGATTATGGATCGCTTACAGTTTATTGAGAAAGTATGAAATTATATTGAAATAAAATAAGATCATGTTGAGAATAAATTCACAAGTCTCGATTGTCGTGTGCAACTTTCAAAACAGAGTCGTTCAACTCTTACAACAGAGTCGTGCAACTCTTAAATCAGAGTCGTGCAAATCTTGCAAGAGAGTCGTGCAACTCTTAAAACAAGAGTCGTGCAACTCTTACAACAAGAGTCGTGCAACTCTTAAAACAGAGTCGTGCAACTTTTAAAACAGATTCGTGCAAAAATAACATATAGTTGAGCAAAAATAAGAGCATGTTGAGACACAATTTCACAAGTCTCGAATGTTGTGCAAAAATAAAGTATTGATGAGCAAAAATAAGAGCATGTTGAGTAATAATTTATTGAGAAAGTATGAAATTATATTGAGATAAAATAATATCATGTTGAGAATAAATTCACAAGGTTTGATGGTTGTGCAAAAAATAACAAATAGTTGAGCAAAAATAAGATGTTGTTGAGCAAAAATGAGAGAAATAATTTTTTTAAACATTTTTTCGTGCAAATATTAGAGTACGATGTGCAAATATAACCGTATGTTGAGCAAATATGACTCAAGTCTAGTCTTTTTTTGTTTTTTTTTAAACATTTTGTCGTGCAAATATAAGAGTACGTTGTGCAAATTAAACCGTAAGTTGTGCAAATATGACTCAAGTCTAGCTTATTATTATTATTATTATTATTTTACATTTTGTCGTGCAAATATAAGACTACGATGTGCAAATATAATCGTATGTTGTGCAAATATAACATTTTGTTGTGCAAAATGTAATATATTTTTTTGTCCGCTTTTTTTTTTGTTTCAACACTTTTTGTTGTGTGAAAATAACTTTATGTTGTGCACATATAACAATTTGTTGTGCAAATATAACTTTTGTGCAAATGTAAAAATAAAAATTTAGTAGATCTGAATCACATAATAAAATATAGATATTTTTTGTAATTCCCATATTTATGGGGTCATTTTTGTAATTTATCAAAAATTACATCTTCAACCTTCGATCCGGCCGATCTGGTCTCGCTCCCCATCTTCAACCTTCGATGAACACAGCCGCCCGGACAGCCGCGCTCGCCACCGTCTCCGGCTCACTCCGTCGCTCGGTCGCCACCGCCCCCGGCGCTTCGCTCGCTCCCTCGCTTCGCCGCTCGCTCGCCACCGCCTCCAACGCTCCCTCGCTTCGCCGCTCGCTCGCCACCGCCCCCGACGCTCCCTCGCTCCGGCTTCTCGACATCGCCAGATTCACTTTCTCCCTCGCTCAGATCTGAAACCTCCATTGTTGCCACTGTTCACTTTCTCCCTAAACTACATGTGAGCACTCAGATCTGAAATTTTGTCGATGCCTCCGAATCGACAAAATTTCGATGGAGCGCGACAATTAACCACCTAAATCATGTAGTTCCAAAGAATTTCGATTCAGAAAATCTCGCAATCAAGCTCAATTGAGCGCGACGATTAACCAAAATTGAAGCGAAACACAGGAATCTCAGATCTGATATTGAAGATGAGGACATTGATGAAGACGACTAGATTCCACTGCGTCGGCGAAGATGACGATTAGGTTCCACAGCATGTTGAAGATGACCGAGATTGAACACGGCGGAGGAGAGCGATGGAGCGGAGGAGGATTGGAGCGTCGGTGAAGATGACGATTATTTCAATACTTAATTGTAATAAATATAATAAAATAATATAAAATTTTATGAAGAAACCTGCCGCGAAGATCGCGGGTAATAAGACTAGTTACTCAAATAAATCAAAAACCAATTTATGGTGTAAACTGTGAATAAGTTAATTATTCAAAGTACCACCATAATTATTTGTTTGACTTAATATATGTGAATAAGTTTTTTATATGAAAATTATTTAGCTTTGGTACTTCATGAATAATGTTACACTTAAAATATTTACTTGAATCTCAATCATTGGTCTTCTTAATCTAACACTCCAGATTTATTCACAAATTACACCGTAAGAGATCCGATCCCATCCTTCTATTTCATTTATATCAAAGGCCCAGATTTGTGTACATGATGCACACACCGTAAGGCCTATATACGAGTGTGCATCTTATATATGCATATACCTATGTAAGGATCTTCTTGCTTGTGTTTTATGTTGTGGCAAATAACAGGCAGCTCCCTAACATGGACACAATGCACGCCATGCGCAACTTGCCACGACCAAGTCGACCCATTGTTCGATCCTTCGGCGTCTTCCACGTATTCCAAGATCAGTTGCAGCGATGCCGCCTGCAGTCCCAACGTTCTTTCCAAGAAGCTCTGCGCCACATCCACCGATTCCTGCGGCTACAACCAGACCTACTTGGATGGTTCCTTCACCGCCGGCTACTTTGCAAGGGAGACTCTCACCCTTACCCCTATCGACTCTATCACCGGCTTCTACTTCGGATGTGGGATTCAGAACGAGGGTATCTTCGGAGAACTATCCGGCATCCTCGGCCTGGACATGGGAGTCGTCTCCATCGTGTCGCAGACCTCTTCGTTTTATGGGAAGCTCTTCTCATATTGCATGCCCGAACTGTTTTCCGACTCCACCGGACACCTCACATTTGGGGGAAATGGCACGGTAAGTACTAAGTAGAGCTCAATGGAGGTAAAATATCCAATGAGTTATTCGGTTAAATTGCAGTGATCTAGATTGCACGGACACGGGAAACGGAAACGGGAAACGGGGACACGAGGAAGCGGCAATTCTAAAAATCAGAAAACGGCGAGGAAACGACAATATGAAATGAAATCAAACAAATATCATTCAAAGAATTGACGAAGAAGATTAGAAGAATCAAAAAATGAAATCAAACAAAAAAATAGGGCAACTGAGGATCGATGAGGATCGACGAAGAAGACTAGAAGAATACAAAAATGTCGTTTCCCCGCCGCTTCCGCGTTTTCCCGTGTCGGAAACGTCCAGAAAATATCAAATGGCGTTTCCGTGCTTCCTAGGCAGTGATTAGTTATTCGATTAGTAGTTATTCAAGTGTGGTTGGTAGTACTTCGGTTGAATTATGTTATGAAAAATCATTATATAACTTTTTTTTTGAGAAAAAAAAATCATTATATAACTAACTTTGAAATAATTACCTCTTTCAACTGAATAACTAACTTTGAAACTAAATAGCTTAAGGTTAGTTGGTTACCTCAAACTGATAGGGTAGGTGAAGCTGATATGTTAAATTCAGTGGTTCATCAAAACTCTAGCTAATAGGGTAAATGATACAAACTAGTTGATTCAGAAAAAATAAAATTGATAGATTTGTAAATAGAAAAAATAAAGCTCTAAAAAGCTTGAGGTAAGTAACGGTTGAAAATCCAACTTGAAAAGTTAATTAAACAAAAATCTTATATTTATCTCATTGAAAACTTCTATTATATATATAATAATAAAGGAGAAGTCGACTGAGACACATGACGATTTCTCCTTAATTGTAGTCCTATGGACCAATCACAATTTTTTGAAATAATCAATATATCATAAGATAAAATTTTATTCTAAGTCTATATATTTAATCAATATATCTATATATGAGTAAGATAAAATGATACAATTTCATTAGATATAGATATTAGTCGTATGAATCAATCGCAAAATTTTAAAATAACAAATATATGCATAAGATAAAATTTTATTCTAACTCTATTTAATCAATATATCTATATATGCATAAGATAAAATTTGACCCAATTTCATTAATATGCATATATTTTTTAGAAGATATTAAAAATCAATATAGTTATATGTGTTTAAGACAACACTTTATCCAATTTCATTAGATATAATTATATTTTTGCGATATTGAATGGTATAATTACAAAACTATTAAATCAAACAAACCTTTGGCTTCTGTTCTTTCGGTTATGGGACATGTCTCCACTTAATCAATTTTATTAAATAATCAATTCATTTATACCTATAACAATTAAATAATCAATTTTATTATCTAAGATTTAACGTTTGGTTTATTTTAGAATCATATATAAAATTAGAAAAATGGGTATTAATAATATTTTTTTAATTCAAAAAGAATTTAAAGAATATATATGTATATGTTATAATAATTTCTTTTAATTATATCTTAATTATTTTACAATTAAGAAGTATTGAAGAAAATTAATTAGTTAATTAAACAGGTATTAATATCAAATTTATTTAAATTAAAAAGATACTTGTGTTGATTCTAACTTTAATTTGTCCGCAGTTGCCTAGTAATTAAAAACTACCCACATTTGATCTTTTTCATTTAAGTTTGTTATACGGAGTATTTTTTTTAATTTTGCCATGCTTTATTTTCATAATTAACTTCAATCTTGATGAGCAATTTTTTGGTTTGAGAATGCAGACATCTACAAGCATCCAATACACACCACTGATAGTAAACAACCAACTTCCAAATGCTTATTTTCTGGAGCTCCAAGCAATCGCCGTTGACGTGAATTGGCTCAACATCTCCACAGCTGTCTTCTCCAATCCAGGCACCATCCTCGACTCCGGCGCCACCTTCACCTACCTTCCTCCTGAGGCCTACTCGGCTCTCCTCGATGCCTTCACGCAATACATGGACGCCAAAAACTACCCCACTTTTACCCCAGCAAGCACGACATCCTTAGACGGGTGCTACGACTTGACCGGAATAGACAAACCCATTGTACCGGGAATCATGCTCTATTTCAAAGGAGGAGCAACGATGTCTATGGATGTGTGGGGTGTTGTCTTCAACATGTCTAATTCTGACAGCGAGCTAAAAGTATGTCTTGCCTTCGCCTCTAGCCAGGCCTCGGGTTTGAGCATCGTGGGGAACTTGCAGCAGCAGACGTTTGATATCGTCTATGACATCGATGGCGGTAAGATTGGATTCGGGGCTGGTGGGTGTTGAAAGAAGATTCAAGTCCAACATTGTTATGGAATGTATTGTGTGTGTTGTGTGTGATTGATATATTTGCCCAAAAAATGAAGGTGCTTGTACTTGCCTACTTGGTGATTATACATGGATTGTCAAATAAATGTTGTAACATGTTTATCCCAATACTTGTGCATACTTGTGTAAAAAATGCTGCAATATAAAATTTATAATTGTTGTGATAACACTTCATGAGTGAATAGAATATTGAAAACCTACACGAGTGTTTTAAGGCTATATGCACCGAGAACATTACAAAAGTGTTATACCACACACAAACGGATTATAGAACCGTTTGAACCTCAACTTGACACATGACCAACATTAAACACATCTAACATTACAAATCATATATTTTTTAAAAAAAACGTCTTTGATCCGTTTAATATAAGTAATGGAACTTCATATGGGTTTTTAAAAAAAAAAACAAGTTTCAAATTTTTGAAAATAAAAAATAAAAAAATAAAAAATATATATACAAATCATGAATCCATTTGTGTTCTTTTTCAAAATCGAATGAATTTAAGGCCCGTGTGCGTTATTTTTAAAAAATTTCATAGTGATTTTGGATATATGTCAAATTGCGGGGCAAACGGATCATAGATCCATTCCGTCTAAGGTATATCGCACATGATCTGGGTGCATATAGCGACAACCTTACTTTGTCATAGTGCCAACATTCATACTACCTGAATCAGGAATAAGCGCGAAAAAAAAAAACTCGAGACAGTAACTACCAACCTATCAACTTTGGTGTCTTTACTGTCTTTTTCTAGCATATACAGATAGACAGTCTGATTAGAAACATAAATAGGCGTCCACATTAGTCACGAGGAATGTAATGTAGAGCAATAATTTAGAAGGTGCAGTAGTCCTTGAGCACTTGCCTGGCGAGATCAACTGCTCCGCTGCTCTTATAGATCAAATGCAAATTGAAAGCCGCTTCCCTGCGCAGATCGCAATAAACAGTTTTTCGGTTTTGGATAATCTTCTGATCTTTTTCAATTACCTCTGGCAAGGAGTAGTGCTTCTCCCGAATGGCAAGGACCTTCTCGTAGAAAGAAGCTGCCAATGAGACAAGCCCGACGTGTTGACATGCCCGGGCTATATTATACAGAGCTTCCTGTGGAGCAGTGAGCAACAAGAAATGTTTCGGTAACTTGATTCAGCCATTCGTACAATTCCAAACCAAGTAACAACAGGATTCTTGCACCAGAACTAATTCAGACCCAAGCTCCAATTTGGGATCTTCATATGTCGTCTTTTTTAGTTTTTGGTTTTAAGAGATCTTCATACTATTGAATCATAGTTCATAAATGTTATAAAAATTATGGAATATGTTTGAATCATAATTCATAAATGTCATAAAAAAAATGTCATCTTTTCTATATGGAGAAAAAGTAAAGAGAAAATCAATGCATGAAATTCATTATAGCTAATTGGGATATCACATGATCACATATACCTACCATTTCATGGATTCAAGTCATTTTGGGTTATTATGCAACATGCAGGCTTGAGATAATTGAGTCAGATTCCGTGGTCATAATTTTCCATTCGGATAATTGAAAAGCTAACACGAATTTAAGGCAAAAATGAGATTTTTACGACAATATAGTACAACAAAGTTAAGGTTAGAAACCTATTTGAAACAACTTGCAAAGGTTGGGGACCTAGTGCTGGAAAAGAAAAGGTAATGTATTCATCACCTGGTTATCATTTCCACACAAGCGCAGATTGTTGAACAGGAATGCTAACCCCTGCGCAACACACTGATGCCTGTTTTGAAGTCTAAAGCCAAGTGCTAAATTGATTAAAGAAGTACCTACATCCAGGAATTGATTTTAATTTTTAACAGTAAATTGTCACTATTTAAAGATCAATCTTGGAAATACACTAGAGAAAGACGCACCTGCACAGAGGTTCACCAAAGGGTTCTCAGGCATCAGCTTGTAAGCTTCCAAGTATTCTCTAGCAGCTACCTGGTGCTGACTGATCGTGGTGAACTGGTTGCCTGTGATAATCATAGGGGGTACCAGATCTTTGCGTACAACTCGCATGTGATGCAGGAATTTTACGTGCTTCGTATGTCGGTTCTCCAACCTAAACAAAACAAATAAATTACACAGACAATCTAAAATCCAAGGGTTCATTTGGTGAGGATAGCTTATAAATTATTATCAGCACAATTAAGAATCTAATCAACATAAATAAGCACTTTTTGAGCTTCGAATAAGCAAATCAACACCCTGAGCCAAACTAACGTAAGTACTAGGATGATGAAATGTGTGATACAAATTAAAACACTTGTGGTTTGTATGTACACTTCAACAATGTTAGCTCAACAAGATTTTAACATGACCATAAATGAGCTCATTCAATTGAGGAAAAGCATGACTGAACAAGGAATAGGAATTTAGGAACTCTATAATAATTCCAAGATCATATCAATAACTACATTAGCTGATAATGTCAAACTAGAATTTACAAAATAAAAGGGGGTTATATGAAAATTAAGAGTCACATAAGATTCCAAATTCTATGAGATCAATTGAGAAGTGGATAACAAAGGTGTCATGAAGAATTTCCAAACACCAGGGAAATTGCATGGTAAAAGTCACTTTCAACCCTGAAATTTAACTCCCCGAAACCTTAACAATATAATGGGATCTTTTTAAAAAAATATTAATTGTATACCATACCTTAAAACTATTTTGTAATAGCAGTTCCAGGCTGCAATACTCCGTGGGTTGTGCAAAACAATGTATCTTACATAGTCAAATGCATAGTAGGGATCATTCACTTTAAATGCCATTCCTGCAGCACAAAGGAATAAGGATCATGCCAAACAGAAAAATTAAAAAGTACTTACCATGAGAAGGAAGGGAAACAATAAAAGATCAATAGCCCTGACCAAAACAATTTCCAGAAAATAAACAGTTAATATTAGATACTTACTAGCTCCAAGAGAACGAAGTTCCTCCTTCTTTTGGGTGGGCAAAATCCTATGAGACAATTTTAGAAGGCTCCCAATAATTTCCCATGCTTCATTGAACCTTCCCATCGAAGTTAATGCATCACATAGCTACAAGCAAGGGGACAATTATTATTGGACCAAAATATAAGTACCATATCTACAAAGTGAATATATGCAAACAATGAAGCTCGTAGTCAATGAAAGCAAAAGACATTCTAAAATAACACCTCCCAGGCTATAGCATATTAGGGACCTGCATATATTCACTTTGTTATAAATAGGAGAGTAAATTACAGAATATCGCCTTAAAATAGGGTCATGTTCAGAAAACCAGCCATAAAAAGTAAAATTACACAAAACGACCCATATATCTTCTAGGGTAACAATGAAATACACACCATGCTTTCTGTCTAAAAGTCGTCAAAAGCCGAAAAGAACACTCAAATCTCCCTCTCAGGCATCAGCCAATCAACCACCAATGTGTCTCCCTCTTTCATCTAAATCAGTCTATCTCTACATCTCAGTTCCCTCTAAATCTCTCCCTCTCTGCCTGCCATCCATCCTCATTTGCTCACTTTGCCTCGCCTACAACGCCACCACTGTTGGCAAGTGACCATCCTACCAGAACTCATCGCGTGGCCTGGGAATTAAGGAAGTCCTAGCATGGAACAAATGTATTTTGCTAAAGCTTGCTGTTGAATGTTGATATTAAGCAGCTAAGGCCTTGTATTTGGACACAATGAGCTAATGTCAACCTCACAAGGGTAAGTTGCCTGAATGATGCAAAACCTAAAATGATTCATGGGCATGGAAAAGCATCAAAACCCCCTACCAGGAATTCAAAGCAGCGTCTATTTAGGGAGGCGGGGATCCAGTTGTTACTTGTCTCCCTTCCTGGAAACATGAGATCATCAGAACAAAGGGAAGGCCTAAGGCGTGGGGTGATTTGCTATGATATGGCATTCAGAGCAAGAAATGGGCCTTCATCCCATGGCTGGCTGTCCAGAACAGATTATATACCAAAGCAAGACTCTTTGATTGAAATGTAATCCAGGAGGACTGTGTGCTATGTGGGCATGATGAGGAAACTGTGTAACGCCTATTTTTTGAATGCCCTCTCACTCTTAACTCTTAAGTGTCTTGAATGATGTCTGTAGTTGGCTAGAGTGGGATACAGATTTGGGGCCATCACTGGATGGTTGAATTGGTTTGCACGATGGAGAGGAAAGATGAGGGTGGTTTACCAAACCACGCTGCTTGCTATCATTGTAGTTGTGTATGCGGGGGCTTTTTTAATACAGCTGTCCACTTGGGAGAGTATGATGTATGTGCACATTCTGATATCAAGATGTGCAAGGAGAGAGTTCGAGTGAAGTGTAGGATCATGTGTAAAGGCATAGAACTGATAGGGAGTGGGGGAAACACCAAGACATATAGTCCTCCCATTTTTGTATCTTACAAATGGACACTTGTTTTGGTTCATTGCTTTTGTATTTTATAAAAGTCCCTTTGTATGGATTATCCTGTCCTTTTGCAAGTGCTCAGCTACATATATGAATTAACACATTCAGAACAGTTGGAAACGATGTTTCAATCATCTTAAACAAAAGAAAAGACATGGGAAAAAATGAACATGCAGAAACTTACATCTTTGATCAGACAAAACTGCTCCTCGTCCTCAAGCAGAGCAGGCAAGGGGGGTTCTTTTATTGGTTGTTGCTGAATATTTCCAGTGGATTTTGATTCAACAGTCAGTTCAAAATGCATATTCAGATGTACCCATTTGAGACTAGTAATTTAGTAATAGTGAGACTAGTAATTTAAGTTGAGCCCTCAGAAGAAAATTGTTACCTCAGCCTCCGCATCTGAGTCGTCACTTTCCCAATCAAGTCCAGCTGCCATAGCTGTTAATTTCTTTTCCTCCTTTAATGTTGCTAGTTTTTCAAGCGTTCTTTTGGCTCGGGTAGCTTTTAACCTGAAACAAGTATTGCAAAAGGATTTAGTCTCTTGTCAGAAACTAAAACAACACCCTCCCCTCCATAATTAATAAAAAGGGTAATCATGGCCCTTGATCCAGTATACAACTATCAAATGCCTTTCCATTTATTTGGAAAAACTATATCGATGATTCATCCCATTCAATTATGAAAGTGTCAAATGATCACTCTTGGCCAAAAAAAAAAACTCCCCTACGGCCCTACTCTCACCCATGACCCTTCTGATCCGAGGCTAAACCCCCTGCCTCTTCTAAATCTTATTGCTTATGTTTTGTACAGTTTGTACTATTGTCTCTTTCCATCATATCTATCCGGCCCATATGGCCATACCCTTATATCCAACTAAGGCAAAATAAAGATCAGTTGCTTTATTTTTGTGAATAACCAGATGGAACATTTTAATTCATGAAGTACTTATTTAGTTACTTTAGTTCTTGATTAGCGGTTTTTTTATTGTTATTATTGAATTTCTTCAAAACATTTACCAAAAGAGGAGGGACCTAAAGGCTTAATTTCAGACCTGGGCAAAAATGTTTCTCCTTAATTTCTCTAATAGGACAAAGGGGTAGAGGATCTTGATCATTTAGGGGGTTTTTGGTAAACCACAATTACATAATGAGGCCTCTTTTATAATATACTATTTCACCTTATCCAGCCTTGTCAACTACTCCTATCTTATCAAACTTCATCAACACAGTTGACCAAACACACTGTTCGTTTCCAATAAAAAATCCTCATACTGAACTGTCAAGCTTCCATTTGTTCAAAAACTAAAAGAAATTGCTCAAGCCAAGAAACAGTATTTCCATCCACTCTCGTGTGTGCGTGTGTGTGACACACAGGGGAGAGCAAAGGAGGGGAAGAGATGCTTACCTAAGAAGTGGGACAACATGATACTCTACATGCATATTGAGTGATATAAAGAAGAGTAAGAGAAACAGTTGCCTCGTTTACCTATCAGATCTGGGTACCGGTGCTCTAAAATTTTGGAATACAGAATTAGCTTGATCATCTTCTAGAATTTTCACCCTTTCTGAGAGAACGCTTTTTGGAAGCCTTTTGTGCTTCACCTATAAATAATTAATAAATAGCTTTATGAAATTGGGAGGTAAGAAAGTAGGATAATTACTCATAATCATATCAATGCATTATATGAGAAGAATTTAAAACATTGCATGATCTACTAGAATAATCTCACAATCCAATGCAAACAAGAAGGAAGCCGCACCAACTCTGACCACCCCCCTTCCCACCCCCACCCCACCCCACCTCCACAAAAAAAAAAAGGTAATACGAAACGGTATACATTTGCTGAGGTGAGAAACACATTCAATGAACACAAAAAGGAGAACAAATGTAATTAATTGCTCCATAAAGATTACCTTCTTATGCACATACAATATTGATTCACGTACAAGTGGGAAGACAACAGTGGCAAAATCTTCAAGCATTCCTCTGTCTCTGTAAAAATGAGATAATTTCAGCTTTATTCTCCAATCAAGCCACCATGGCTTAGGTGCATCTCCATTAGTCTCAATGTATGTTCCTAAAGACAAGACCCATAAACGATATATCAGACTATACATCTGTATAAATTGTTAAAATAAACAAGATGTCTTAACTGTGAATCTGTGATATTACCTTCATTTGGTGGAGCTGAAAGCAACAAGACAACTTCATCATCTCTTTCTTGCCCGATCAAAAGAGAAGCTAGAGTTAAACGAGAATCAATATTGTCCTCATCTGCATGTACAACTGGGGAAAAAAATATTGCTAAATGAAAAATAATCCAAGTTTTGAATGCTTCTTGCGCTACTCAATTAAAAAGGTAAAAAACAGAGGCATAAAAGTTAATTAGTTACATTTGAAACATAAAGAAAAAAATAGATGGAAATTGCTCACTATAACCAAACACAAAAGACAAGAACAAACATTAATACTTCAGGGCTGCAGCTGGCCTGAAACCTAACAATGTGTCATCGTCATTTGGACCTATCTATCAACATATTTTCGTATTAATAACTAGCATTTAAAACACTATTCCATCATAAATTGCTGAACCAGATCACCATCAGAAATTGGACCACATTTTTAAGATTGATAGTTTGATACAATATACTGAGAAAATATTAAATCCTACTCCCTCCATCTCAAAATTTAGGTCGTTTTAGAATTTTGCACAAGTTTAAATAAAACACTCACCCCTCAATCAACATCATCACTCCACTAACTTTTTCATAAATTTTATCCTTTTTTAATACTCACTACATTTTTTAACCAATCAAAATCTTTAAAAAGTCAACAACACACAAATCGATACAAATCATTACTATCTCATAAGTAGAAAACCTAAAATGACATCTATTTAGATACAAGAATAAAGACCTAAAAAAAATGACCTAAATTTCAAGACGGAGGGAGTATTTGACTTTTTCATATCATAAGATCTTAGAAGATATTAACCTTTATATAAAACTTGAATTGCCGACGATGTATTATTCAAGGCCATGTAACACTGAGCAACTTTCAAACACACAAACACCTGAAAGAACATTAAGTAAAAAAAAATGCATCAATCCTCATATTGAAACCAATTTACAACTTGTTACACAGAAAATTGCAGCTACCAAAAATAGTGCACTGAGAAAATTATGGTTTACCCCTTGTTATGCACAAAATTTTATACATGATAAAATTGAATGCCACCATAAACACGCATACTGCATAAAATTAGTTTGGGAATAAATAGTACAACAAGAAAATTGTGAGCACAGATGAAACAATTATTTGGGCCTAATAGAAAACAATAACATTATCAAAGGTTGCACAAAATCTATGCATTCCTTCAATAATAACGTAAAAAATACAGATGTTGCGCATGCAGTGCTTACAATGCAGGCTAAAACATAAGCTGTACACTTACACATGGTACGGCCAATGGAATTCTATTGTGCAAGAGGCCTAAAAATACAAAGCATGTCATGGCACATCACATTTCTACAAACATAAAGTAGTCTTTGTTATATATTTCAATCAGTCCTGAAAAAATTGTCAGATAAAGTAGTCCGACTAAAACATTATCCGACTCCTTGCCCATTGGCACCAAGAATAATGGTGAAGTTAACATCCCGAAAAAATCAATTGCCCCAAAGTAATCAACCACAAAAAGAGGCTTAAAGAGAATATATTAGGCTGACTTGAATCGGGTTTCCTCTGGGTCGACTTCACTACTCAACAGATCATTCCTTAAATAATAACATAAAAAATACTGATGTTGCACATGCGGTGCTTACAATGCAGGGTAAAGGATAAGTTGTACACTTGTACATGGTATGGTGAATGGAATTCTATTGTGCAAGAAGCCTAAAAATACATAGCATGTCATGGCACATAACATTTCTACAAACATAAAGTAGTCTTTGTTATCTATTTCAATCAGTCCTGAAAAAATTATCAAATAAAGTAGTCCTACTAAAACATTATCAGACTCCTTGCCCCTTGGCACCAAGAATAATGGTGAAGTTAACATCCCGAAAAAATCAATTGCCCCAAATTAATCAACCACAAGATGGGCCTTAAGAGAATATATTAGGCCGACTTGAATCGGATTTCCTCTGGGTCGACTTCACTACTCAACAGATCAAGGCAATAAAAATTATTGCTTGAAGTACAAGGAGATAATGACTAGTCAATCCTAGGAGTCACAGCCAACTGGAAAAAATTTATGAAATCCAAAGCCAAACCAAGCCCTACAACACTATGAAATTGGATCGATATTGGTGGAATATTGTTTCATCCTTTAAATGGTACTGTAGTTATTAATATGAAACCAAGCCCTACAGCTAATAATGTCTCTAACTCTCTCTCTTTTCACATCTTTATCCTGGGAAATTCCTTCATCATTTAAGCATGAAGATCTCTCCAATCAAATTAATTGGAACAGGTTGCCCCAATTTTCCAGATTTGATCCCAAAATCCCGAAGTTTGTCCCACTATAAGCCCTAGCTTTCAATCATATACTAACCTACCCAGCGTTCTATTTTTGTGTTGCTCAAAAAACCAGCATTCTTTGGATCGCCAACTCCCTTCGAATTATTAGCTGGACAGGTAAAAAGAAAATAAGGGTACAGATATGTCTTACAGCCAAATCACAGCAAGTAACAATAACGGGAATTTAATGGTGTTAGAACAGAAGGACTAAATTTGTATAGTTTTCAAAGATTTAGGACTTTCTTTAGTTCAAAGTAAAGGTTAGGCAATAACATCAGAAAGGGAAAAAAACTTCAGGACATACATATACTTTGCCTGCAAATTAATAGCAGATTTCAGACGTACCTCATCTAAAGCTTTGCCTTCTAACATCATATAATATTTCAGTGCAGAATCATAATGCTCAAGATTCAGTAAACAGTTTGCCACTGAGGTAATTAGGTCGCTGTGATTACTTGTGTACTTTAGATGACTGAAACAATCCTGAAAGCATTTTAGAGATGTCAGCCAGCAAAACCAGTAACAGTCCAGATAGCATGGAGAGCGTAATAACTGCAAGTAACAACCAAACTGTGCTAGAAAAAAGGGGGCTGCTTTTTGGAGGTAATGATTTCAGCATAAGGTCAATGAGTTAATACAACTCCAGAATGTGTGTATGTGTGATCAGAAAGAGGGCAAAAAGAATATTGACAAATCACCATATGAAGACAGAACAAATATACTCGCATATGCAAGAAAACATGATGGCAGAACATTCACACCTCATCATAGGACCATTAACTCTCTTTACTCTCTTATCCTACATGCTTTCCCCGTTCCTATTTTCTCTCCTCTTACCTATCTGCCTAAAACCATAAAAGCATTTCCTTTCTAACCCGATCTTTTTTTACACCTCCCTTCATACTTCTTTTCTAACCCACTTCTTGAATCAGTATCAAAGAAAGTATGAAGGTTATGCAGGAGATCGTACAACTCATACAAGTATAAATCCAAGATAAAAGGCATGAAGGAAGATATTGGTGCATATAAAAAGAGCAAGACATAATAATTCAAGAAATTGGGCATAAGTTGGTCGTGTGCCAGAATCATTCCAGATAAGAAAATCGTTCAAGGAGGAAAGCAAGTTGCTTGAGCAATAGCAAACAAGTTCCTTCACAATATGTATGTCAATCAACATAAAGAAAAAAGGTAATTGTGGTTCAAAGGTCTAAGCCAACAAAAAAGGCAAGGATGAATGAAGATTGCATTAGGGCCAGAACAGTGAGAATGTCATTATCAAAAGCAACAAGCTGCAACTCAAGGCAGGAGAATACTAAACCTACATTAGTGGGAAATGAAGGAATAGAGAGACTAAGTTGGTTAAGGCTTGAAAAGTTGAGATCCTAAGAGAAATAGAGACTAGCTCAAATGAGCAAAACAAACAAATCCAACAAGAAGATAATACAAAATTAAATTCTCCATCGGGATTTCATGATTGACTCAAGCACTAATAAATTCAGATTCTCTATTTTGTTTCTCCACAATTTATCTTCCACTTCTTAGATGGCTACCCTTTTCCATTACTTATATCCTATACCGAATGGATCTAATTGACTTCATAAACACATATCAAAGGAACAAACTATACCATGATAGAACAGAACCAGAATATTCAATCAATAGCTTAAACAATATCAAATTCTGGAAGAAGTACCAGCATTACAAGCATATAACAAAAGATACCTCAGCTTTATCAAAGTTCCTAAGATGAGCATGGCATATTCCTTCTTTTATTGTTAGGGAAAGTTGAAATCTGTCATGCAAAGAGGGAAGCTTCTTCGCATTCCCAATGTAAGCAAGTGCTTTCTCGTAGTCATTATTTTCGATGAATAAAGAAGCCACCGAATCAACCACACTTGGATTGGAGTCAGGAGGGTGATCTTTGATATAGTCCTCCAACAGCCTGACACAACGTTCAGGCTGCCCAGATTCTTTGTAGAACTGAAAGAACATCAAGACAAATAAGCTGAGCAAAATAAAACCTTGTGTCCAACAAGAAATGGGAAAAACTAAAAAAGTTATGACAACTAAACCTTTATTGCATTCTTGAGTGCTTCAACATCATTCGGACACAAGCGGACAATTTCCTTATATGATTCAGCAGCATTTTTATAATCTTTAGCCTGCAGATAAAGTGAAGCACGGAGGTATCTGAGAGTGATGTCTTTTGGGTCAGCAGTTATAGCTTTTGGAAGGCAATACCAAGCCTGGCCAATATTTCCTTGCTCTCTACATAATAAAGAGTTTGATATCAGAGCTTTATCTAGGGTAAGAAGATTAACGGTAGCTTGAGTCACCAGTACAGCGAATCCTTTAGAAAACATAAAGAACAATTAAAAATGAAAATTCGGAATGATGCAGATAGAAGGGTAAGTACAAACACTACAAAAGCACAGATATGTTAATAAGGAGCAACTACACACTAGAGTAGCCCTTAACCCATGGAGCATTCAGCTAGAAGAAAAAAAATCAATCCAATTTTAATAATGGCTTAAAGAGTACTCCCTCTAATCAACTTTAACTATTGTTTTAGACTGTAAAATTCGATCAACTTTTAAGTGCCGTTTTAGGTATCTTAGGCAAATAATTATCATTGGGTTATGAGATTTTTATAGAAATTGTTTTTATTGACTACTTTTGCTCAAATTGTTCATTGATTGGCTTAAAAGAGGGCAGATATTTAATAATCCGATAAGACAGGTAATCATTACAAAAATTTGTGAATGATACTTTTCTTAAAGCTTGTGCCCAAGCCTAAAACAACACTTATTATTGATTGGAAGGAATACAAAATAATTTCTAATTTGAGGATACGTTTAGAACGGTGGAGAAGAAAGTTTCTTGTTAAATTTACCTACAAGCAAAGTGAACATATGTAAAATACCAGGAAAGCTATATCCACCGCTAGTCATTTATTTCTCCACCACTAAACTAACCCCATGGCAAGCGTAGGGTATTTGAACACTGCTTTTCACCCATCGCTTGCCATGGCGTTGGATTTGTAGTGGAGAAAGAAAAGATTAGCTGTGGATAAGCTATTGCTCTTAAAATACTTCATAAAATTATTCAATCCTGTAGGCACAAGGCAGAACGTGTACTGTGATTAAAAGAACAATAGCTCATAAAATAAAGCTACATGCATCATTATGCACTTACGAAAGCAAAGACACTAAAAACTGGCAGTTTAGGGTGTGTTTCTTAAACATGCTTGTCTTATAAGGCATCCATATAAGCGCATTACAACATCAAAAAATTACAGTATCAATTGCCTTTTTGTCCTTAAAAGCTACTATATCCACAGTATTTACATATAAGCATGTTTACCAAACACACCCTAACTCAACTCTATGGAAGCATGAACTGACAACCTTAAATTGCTTACATGGACCAGTTCACGAGAAGTTTCCAAAGCGGTGTATCTTTTGGACTACCAAATGCAGCAATCATATAGCAGCCCATAGCTTTCTTCTCATTCCCCATCTCTTTATAGACACGACCAAGCGTATGATATGGATCGCACAGATTTGGTGCCAGGAGGATAACATCATTCAAGATGCTGATAGCCTACCATAAAATGGAAACAAATGCACAACTGCGCCAATCAGCTATTAGAAGATCTGAAAATGCAGATTTCCCTTGACACTGAATAAAAAGTGGTTTGCGATATAAACTTCATAGAATCTCACCATCAATGATGTACAGAGCCCACCAATCAACCCCAAACCCAACCCCTTCCAAAAGGAGGAAGAAAACAAGTAATAAAACATGACTCGTTTTACCAGACACAAATAAAAATCAACTGCCCTATGATTCCTAAGTTGCTTCTTTCACCAGACAAAATGAAGATCTCGCCATCCAGATATGGCCAGATCCAAACTAGTTTTTCTACCCCTTTGTTTTGTCTGTAAACCAACACAAGTCTAAATTACTGAAAACATGATCGATTACTAAAGTAAATGTTATTAATTACAAGTCCTATGAACATATTGCAGTTTCAAGGGGAGAAAAGAAAACTGAGTTTCTTTAACACAGCCTACCTCCTCATAACACCCATTAGCCAGACGTAGAGTAGCCTCCCCGAGCTTGCTTTTTATTTCTGGGCTGACTCTATTCTTTACTCCTTTCCGCCTCCCCTTTTTCTTTTGCTGAGAACAATAATATAAGGTGAGAGAAGAAATTACATAATAATTATTAACACTATTGAACCAGAAAAGAAAAAGAAAAATAGAACAGTATTCTATAAATAATTTGGAAAAAGTTCATCCCTAAATGCCACTCAAATGAGATGAGAACCTCTAAAAGAAATACAAAAATTTGTGGAAAATCCAAAGACAAAGGGACAGCAGAAATCTCACTCTTGTAAAAGAGGTTCTTCCCTAATCAGTGAATCACTGAGCATATACTAGTTTTGCCTGCCAAGCATGGCATGTAAAATGGACAAAATCAAGGAAGACTTTAAAAATAAAAATTAACGAATTGCACCTTCCTTCTTCTCTTCTTAGAACTGGTCATGGATTCCAATATTTCTTCATAGGTTGCTACATCGGTTTCATCTTGCCTGAGCTTCTTGCAAGACCCTTCACTGTGAAACTTTTATAGTTAAGGTAACAGGATATAAACGCACAAAAATTATACACTGCTTAGTCAACATAATACATGAAGAGGCCAAAGAAGATCATGGATCTCTAGAATACAAACAGGGAAAAGAAGTTCAAATGCAATGTTATATATGTAATTACATCTTCAACACAATTTATCAGGTAAGTTTATGCTCCCTTAAACCTTTTGATTTATGATCAAATTTGCAGGACTCCTGTAACAAGCACAATATCAATGTCCTGCATTACATATGAAAAGATAAAGGAGTGGATTCCAGACAAAGAAAATTGAAATTACCCTTGATCCTCATCTAATTTCCGCTTCCTCTGAGCCAAAGCTTCATGCTCAATACGCTGCAATTTTTCATAGAGTTGAGCACCAGAAGCATCATCATCCTTTACCAAATCCAGAGATATCATCATCTCAGTTTGAAACCCACTGCCAGAATCTTCTCCCTCCATTTCATCATCCTCCCCCCCTACATCGTCTTCTTCTTCCTCTTCTTCTTCTTCAACTTCATCCTCTTCTCCTTCTACTTCCTCACCGCCCGAGACTACAACAGAGGACGGAGCCTCTTCAAACTCACCATAATTCATATCAGTATCGTCCTCCGCAGACATTAGGACAACCACACTGGTTCACTGAAAACCAAGAACAAGAACTTAGGGTTAGGGCTACTGCCTACTGGAAATGAATCCCTAATTCAGCAATGGCATAAAAAAGGTAGGCTTTTTCTTAACAGAGCCTCGTGACTTACCTAATTCATGTAAGGAATTCCATCAACAAATCCACATTTCAACAGCTAGGGATCAAATTTATGAGGCAACGAACCTAGGGTTTATGGAAAGTACCTTCCTTGAAGCCTGTTGTTACTTGGCGATGGCGAACAGAAAAGGTGACTAGCAACGGAGGCCGACCACAGGCTACGAATCACCAATAGAAACGACGGCGTTGAGCTCTCGGCGGTGATGGCGGCAAACAGAGGTTCGCTTTTCGGGTTGTGAGCGTTTGCAGCAAAACGAAAGTTTTGATTTTTTTTAAATTACTTTTTGAACCCTCAAGATATTGCAAATAATGTTTGAGGTCCAAGAATTTGTCTAAATTGGCATGATATCCCTGAAATAATTTGAAATTCCCAGTATGAAGCTTCCCAGTATGAAGCTGGGAGTTAAGCATGTGTTTGCAAGTTGCAACTTGCATCAACGTTTTCTTTCTAGCATAAGGTTATTGACAAGATTATAAAACGCCTATCGAGAATAAATTGCACAAAAATCATTTTTATCTTTATAAAATAATTACAAAATGGTCTGAGATCCAAAGTAGATTTAGGGTCCTGATAGCATGCATTTAGGTAGGCATATTAGGATGCATTTAGCATGATTTAGATGTGCATAATGCATAGTTTAAGCTAGATTTGCATTTATACTTGTGTTGTTGGTGGAATCGGAATCTACACGCTTTTATGGATTATTTCAGGTATATGTGGATCCGACTAGGAATGAGGAGGCTCATGGATGAAGGAAGAGTGAAGAGGAGGAGGAAAAGTGAAGAGCCCGGGAGCGGAATCGAAGTTAGAGAGCCTGAGTGAAGAACAAGTCAACAAAATTTGTCGACAGACATGCTGAACTTGTTTCGCACTTTCTGGAGACCTCGGTGGTCCGATTGACTATTATGACCATGCGTTGGAAAGCTCTTTCCGAGATCTACAACTTTCATGTTGACATCGAGACCAAATTCGAAACGGAAAAATTACTGTGAACAGTAAAAGCCGCCCCGCGGCTCGAAGCTCTATCGAACGATTTCGCTGATCGCCTGGCCGCCCCGCGACCTGTGGTGGCTGCCCCGCGGCCTTCACAGAAACGCCGATTCAAAACTGGACTTTACTTAGGGTTTTTATTAAGTTATTTGGCCGACTTTCTAAAGACTATTTAAGGTTTTTCTAGTTATTATTTTCATGAACCTTATGCACTTTATTCCATTGTTGAGAGCGTCGTTGAGCATGAGCAACTAAACTGTCAAGGTTTCGCCTACAGTTTGGATTTTTGATTGTTGAATTGTGAGTTTCTTAATCTAGTTCTTATTCCTATTCCAATGTTTTGACTTCTTTGTGCTTAATTGCTTGAATGTGTTTTATTCTCTCTGATATGGCCGACTAGTTAGAGTAGATTCATTCAATTGCTAGGGTTTTGTAAATTCCTCGTAGCGAACCTTAACCCAAGTGGCAATCATATCCCTTTAGGACTCGTAGGACTAATTGGATGTGTAGGAAGTTGAATACATGTTGAATATCGACTCGTAGCTTGATATTATGTGTACCTTGGTCAATTCATAATCTTAATGCTATCTCTAGGTTGAATCTTAACCGTGTTAGGGTTATTTAGAGATAAGGGTTGCTAGGACTCGTAGGACTAGTAATTTACTTAAGATCTGGACAAGGACATTGATAGGAAAAGACAAGAACTAGAGGCTGAAACAAGGATCGAATTCATCAATCGAAGTGATAAATTGTAGGTGAACCTATTCCTCTCCACTGCATTCTACAACCAATTTCCTTTGTTTGTTTGCTTCCGCTTTGATAAAAGGCGGACCTTTTACACACTAAAAACCCCCTTTTCCTCTCTGAGCGATTAGAATTAGACTTGAATTTAATAGATTTCCCTGTGGATCGATCTTTTACTTATACACTATATTAGTTGTGAGTTTGAGTATTATTTGGCAAGAACAACGACAGGTTTTCCTTTTGTCAGGTCCTAAACGAAGCGTTTCAACTAAACTAAAATGAAGCGTTTCAATTAATATAGGTCCTAAACGATGTTATTTTAGATTATTCTTTTTTTTTAAAAAAAGGAACCAAATAAACTGTGGACACACCGGACGGAGCTAGAAATCTTTGAGTGGGGGCACGATTATATATATACGATGTCATTTTAGATTAAAGTAGCATAACGATCTCTATTTAATAATTATAAATGATGTTATTTTAAGATAACATGATATTGATTTATGATAAAATTCTGATATTTTTTCTCCATTAAAAAAAATAAATAAACAAATGAAATAGCCGAAGAAAAAAAACTATTGGGACATATGGGTAACTCAGTGGTGAGGTTGGGGTGTGGTTAACAAGCCACCGGGTTCCCATCTTTTGTAAAGTTGTTAGAACTATAGTTAGGGTGTTAGGCTTTGTTCCGGTTAGCACTTTTGTATATATAGTGGGGTAGTGTAGTTGGTGTAAGGTGGAAGTTTTGGTTCATAATAAAATTCAGAAAATCTCCCAAATCATGAATCTCTAGAAGCTCCTGGCACTTGTGTGTGTGGTTTCTGGAGGTTCAGAGCTTATAGATTGGAGGTGGAATCACAGCAGGAGCAGTGGTTTAATATGGTATCAGAGCACTTACGGGAGATCTAGTAATTGACGCGATTTGTTCCTTTGGTTTGTGCTTCTGGATTTGTTTTTTTTTTGTTTTGTTGATTTGAGTCTGAGATAGTGATGGAGAACACGATTGATGATACGATTGTTGATCAACAACGCCGGCATCAGGGAGGTCGGAATGTTGGAGCAAATCAAGCAGATCCGTTGTTCCTCTCCAACTCCGGCCATCCTGGGATGCAACTGGTGTCCACTCAGTTCAATGGCCGGAATTTCCACAGTTGGCGTCGCGGAATTCGAATGGCGCTCGGAGCTAAAATGAAGCGCGACTTCATTAACGGGACGTGCGAGAAACCATTGGAGATCTCGGATGATTATGACAGGTGGCTTCGATGCGATTACATGGTGATGAGTTGGATAATCAACTCGATGAAGCCGGATCTGGCGGAGAATTTCATGTACGTCAACTCGGCTAAAGAGCTTTGGGAAGAAATTCAGGAGAGGTTTGTCGAATCCAATGCGCCGCTGGTTTATCAGATTAAAAAGGAGATCAACGAGATTCGTCAAGAGAATTCCACGGTTGCGGAGTATTTTGGAAAACGGAAAAAAGCCTGGGACGAGCTGTAGGAGATTGAATTGTTCCCAATCTGCAAGTGTGGAGGTCTCAAGGCTTGTTCATGTGCGATTATGAAGAAATTGCTAGATCGGGAAGCCACGACGAAGTTGATGCAATTTCTGATGGGGCTCTTCGACACTTATGAAGTAATTCGTAGCCACATCCTCGCTATGGATCCGCTACCGTCTGTGAATTGTGCGTTCCATATGGTGATGCAAATTGAAAGACAAAAAGGAATTACCAATGGTACGGTTCAAGGTCATGATGTTCTTGCTGCTAAAAGCTCTAGATCTGGTAGTGGTGGTGGTGCGAGTTCCAGTAACTGGAATGCCGCTGGTGGTCAGTTCAGGTCCAATTCTAGCGACTTGAAGAAGGATCAGAGAAAGGAGGAATACAAGAAAGCAAAAATGGAATTGTTTTGCAACTATTGTAAAGAGAATGGACATGTCAAGGAGACTTGCTTCAAGTTGGTAGGATTTCCGGATTGGTATACAGGTCCAAAGCTCAAACAAGGAGGGGAAATGGTGGCAAATGTTCAGGACATGGTGGTGGATGACAGTCCCTTAGGATTTGGTACTTCTGAGAATCCAAGTGGGAAGGGAAGCTCAGGTGAACAACTGAATGCTCAATTGGTTAACGCAATGGTGGCACAGGTCATGAGAGCGATCAAAGGGAAAGCACCGATGGATCCTGATTCGGATGTTGGTTCGAGCTCTGTTAACTTTGCAGGTAGTTTTTCATTATCTGTTCATGATCAAGTGGCAGACCAGAAATCTATCAACTGGATTTTGGACTCGGGCACCTCAGATCATATAGCTTGTGTTAAAGAAAATAATGATGTTTGTCGATTTACAACGTCTTGCAAGGCCTATCATGATCGGGTTTCCTCATTGAGTCACATAGTTGGTGCGATGGTCTGGCACTGTCAAGTTGAGTGACAAAATTGTACTTCGTGATGTGCTTTACATGCCTACTTTCAAATACAACCTTTTATCTGTGTCCAAGATGTTGGATACCGAAGGGTATCTGTTTGTCTTCTCTAAGTACAGATGTTGGTTGCATGGTACTTCAACTGATGAGAGATTGGCTACGGGTAATAGGTATGGAGGTCTATACAAGTTCATAGGGGTTAGTTGTCTTCCTCTTCAGACTGGTTGCAAATGGATAGTCACACCTGCTACTGTTGCAGTTTCTTCAAACTTTGGTACTAAAAATAATCTTGTTGCTTCTTGTCATAATAATCAGCTGGAGTTAAACCATGCTAGGCTTGGTCATGTTTCCATGTCCAAGATGAAACAGTTTAAATTGGGCAAGGGATGTACTACATCTTCATTTGATTGTGATACTTGTCATCTTGCAAAGATGCACATATTACCGTTTCAATTGAGTGTTTCTCATGCTTCTCAAGTGTTTGAGTCGCTTCATATGGATCTTTGGGGTCCATATGGTGTCCCTTCATTGTGTGGGGCTCGTTTCTTTTTTACTGTGGTAGATGATTGCTCTAGGTCTACCTGGACTTTCCTTCTTCGGAACAAGGGTCAGGTCTATGGAGTGGTTAAGGGATTTTTATCCTTCATAAACACTCGGTTTGCCAAACCAGTAAAGGTCATATGTACCGACAATGGTTCTGAATTTGTGAATTCAGGTATGAATGATTTGTTCACTGTCCATGGGATTGTCCATCATAGGTCAGCTCCCTATGTGCCTGAACAAATGGCAAGGGTGAAAAGGAAGCACCGACACCTGATTGAAACCGCTCGGGCCATTAGGATTCATGTGGCGTTGCCAATTAAATTATGGAGTGAGTGTGTGCTTGATGCATCATACATTCTGAATTTTCTTCCATCAGTGGTGTTAAAGGGGTTAACACCTTATGAAGTTTTATTTGGAAAACCTCCAGAGTATGATAGATTGAAGGTTATAGGTTGCTTATGTTTTGCTCATATTCCTAAAGTGAATCGAGCAAAGTTAGAACCCATCAGTAGAAAGTGTATTCTACTAGGTTATCCACCAGGTCAAAAGGTATACAAGTTGTATGACTTGGTTACTCACAAAGTGTTTGTGAGCAGGGATGTGGTCTTTAAGGAGAATGTGTTTCCTTTTAAGCAAGAAAATTGGGAGATGATTAACAGTAATCAGACACCGGATATTGCATTGCCTCGAGTGTTGTTTGGGGATGAATTTGATAATGTTTCGAGAGAACCTATCTCTTCAAATCCAAGAGAACCTATTACATCAGTTCTAAGTCCTCGTGGCCAAGGATCCAAAGGGAGAGGGAGCTCTGGTGTAGAATGAAGAGTTGAGGATTCCCTTTCCAACTCAAATGTACAGACGTCTGAGACTAGCCCTAAGAGTGTTAGGATGGATATGTAGACGCTGCCACAGTTCCCAGACCTGAGGAGCTTCCTGCTAGAAGGGTGGTGTGCCCTGCTAGGCTCCAAGATTTTGTCTACAAGGACCTTCTATCTAGAAGGGGTGCAGTTGAAGGTTCAGCATCCCCTATTTTCTCGGTGGTGAATCCAGATGATTTACAGGCATATTCGTCAAACTATGTTTCCTCCTTATTCAATGTTTTGGGTATGGTGGAACCAGTTTCGTTTAACCAAGCTCAGAAGGACCCGGCTTGGAGGGAGGCAATGCCCAAAGAATTGGGTGCCCTTGAAGGGAATCACACGTGGAACTTGGTTGATTTGCCTCAGGGCAAGTGGGCTATAGGTTGTAAATGGATTTACAAGATTAAATTTTGTCCATCTGGAGAGGTAGAGAGGTTCAAAGCTCGGCTAGTGGCGAAGGGGTATAACCAGGTCAAGAATCGGGACTACAAAGAAACCTTTTCCCCAGTGGCAAAGTTCTTCGCAGTGAGGATTTTGATTGCTATTGCAGCTGTGAGAAAGTGAAATTTGCATCAATTAGATGTAAATAATGCTTTTTTGCACGGGTTTTTGGATGAAGAGGTATTCATGTCTCCACCTCCGGGCTATGATAAGGCTCTTCCTAGTCAGGTTTGCCGCTTAAATCGGTCTATCTATGGGCTTAAACAAGCGAGCCGACAGTGGAATGTTGAGCTCACCAAGCATCTGGTTGCTATAGGGTTTACACAGTCTCGCCATGATTACTCGTTGTTTGTGCTTGCCCAGGGCGTCACTTGACTATTGCACTCGTCTACATTGATGACATGATAATCACTGGGAGTGATGAGTCTCAGATTACCAAGGTCAAACAATCATTGGACTATGCTTTTACAATTAAAGATCTTGGGCATGCTCGATATTTTTTGGGTATGGAATTAGCAAGGTCTGATGCTAGCATCGTATTGAACCAACGCAAGTATGTTGTGGATCTCCTTTCTAATGCGGCCATGGTCAATTGCAAGGTTGCAAAATTTCCTATGCAAAGGAATTTGCATCTCAGTGCACACGAGGGGGAGAAATTAGATGATCTATAGACGATTGGTAGGCCGGTTATTGTACTTAACTCTTACTCGGCCGGACATTGCATTCACGGTACAACAACTTACTCGATTCATGGTAACCCCTCGAGCACCACATATGAGAGATGCATTGTTCCTTTTGCGATATTTGAAGGGCACGGTGAACTGCTCTCTATTTTACCCGAGCTCTAGTTCCTTAACTGTCAGAGCATATTCAGACGCTGATTGGGGTACTTTCCGAGATACCAGTCGTTCATTGAGTGGTTATTGTATCTTCTTAGGAGATTGTTTGGTTTCCTGGAAGACTACAAAGCAACAGACTGTCTCCAAGTCGTCCACAGAGAGTGAGTACCGCAGCATGTCATATACAGGAAGTGAGATAGTGTGGATCACTGGTGTTCTTGGGGACCTGCACTTGAACATTTCGAAGCCCATTCCCCTTTGTTGTGACAACAAGTCAGCTCATCAAATAGCAGCAAACCCAGTATATCACGAACGGACTAAGCACTTACAGAGTGATTGTCATTTCATACGCGATTTGGTGCAGGAAGGACCAGTGTCTACTGTGTTTGTTCCAACCCATATGCAACTGGCAGATATCTTCACTAAACCGCTAGGAGCTGCTAATCGTCTTACTTTGGCTGTCAAGTTGGGCCTTGTATTCCATCCTACACGTCCACCTTGAGGGGGGGATATTGGGACATATGGGTAACTCAGTGGTGAGGTTGGGGTGTGGTTAACAAGCCACCGGGTTCCCATCTTTTGTAAAGTTGTTAGAACTATAGTTAGGTTGTTAGGCTTTGTTTCGGTTAGCACTTTTGTATATATAGTGAGGTAGTGTAGCTGGGGTAAGGTGGAAGTTTTGGTTCATAATAAAATTCAGAAAATCTCCCAAATCATGAATCTCTAGAAGCTCCTGGCACTTGTGTGTGTGGTTTCTGGAAGTTCAGAGCTTATAGATTGGAGGTGGAATCACAACAGGAGCTGTGGTTTCATAAAAACTCACAAAATAAGGATAGAAAACACAATAAATAAACATTGAGTCAATATTTAACTTGTTGTATTGTTAACATGTAATTGTATATAAATAGATATAAAATATTTAAACTTACGTACCTTTCTACCAAATTCTCAAAATAAGTAATACTCCCTCCGTTCAACAAAACTTGTCGTTTACTATTCAGGCACGCTTTTTTAGAATGATAAAAACTATATAAAATATTCATTTTTTTTAAATTTTTTTTTAACAAGTTTGTACTTATTAATAATAACTACGAAATTGTTAAAAAAAATTATTTAAAAAGTTGATATTTTATATAGTTTTTAGCTCCTAAAAAAGCGTGCATGAATAGTAAAACGTCAAGTTTTGTTGAACGGAGGGAGTATAGCTTATGGTTTCGAAGATCTCGAGATGAATTATAATATGTGTATGTTTTAAGTAAAATATAAAAGTATTATAGTATGTTGAAATAAAATTAAAGTGATTAATACCCCTATAATTTTCAAACATTCTCAACTTTTTACTCAAATATCAGATTACGATGTATTATATATCAAAACGAAGTTATAGACAATGAGAATACACCTATATAAATTGTTAGATGAGATGAGTCACATGACCCCCAAATACCTCTTCGGCTCCACCATACTGACACACCAATATGAACAATAAGAATCAATATTTCAAACAATAAATGTGAAAAATAAGAATTGATATTTCAAACCAACCGTTAGGCTCCTATATATATATTTGGAAAGTTATAGATTTCACTATCCCAAAATCATGAATAATTGAATATTGGCGATACTAAAATGAGTAAAATCTTCATCATTAGTTTATTTTTTAAAATCTGATTTCCCCCTCCCCGTTTATTATGGGAGGTTAGACGGGAAGTTTAACCACGCGTATAAATGTACAAGTTAACCAAATCGAGAGTCGTTTAGTTTGGGATAAATTTGCCAACTCAGCACAAAGCGTTGCAACCCCACATATCCCCCATAGGGCCATAGGGGCGGGCCAGGCAGCCCAGTAGTGATGGGCGTTTGACGACCGCATATTCGCCGATGCCTTTCTCTAATAATGCTCCAACTTGCCCTTCTTTTTCCCCATTTTCATTTTCATTTATTTTTAACAGCCAACAAATTCGAATATGTTCGAGAGGTCGAAACATCGATAACAATGATACAATAGTATTTTATTAAAACTGCACCTGCATTCAGTTTTCCTTAACAAGAATCTTGCAAATTGCTCTTTTTTAAAAAAAAAAAAACAAAACCACATTGTCAGTCCCCTTTGTTGTTGCTGTTGTTGATTTTGTCGTAACCTCTACCATTTCTCCATGAAAAAGAGATGGAGACACACTCAAGATCCATGTTTAACACCTTTGCCATTGGTGGTCATTACTCATTCCACCACTAAAAAAAAAAGGAGACTACATTCAGAGGTCAAACACACCAAAAATCTATGGAGGACTCCGAATTCGCCAAGCAACTGACGTGGATCCTCGTCAGGAGAGCTCACCATGCCGTGGGCTACGCCGGCTGGATGGCCAGGGCGTTCTCCGCATTGATCTCCGCCATCAACAAGAGGCTGTTTACTCCGAACCAAGATTCGGAGGGATCGAAGCCGGGGCTGTTTTATAGGCTCATCTCATTACTGCAGGTGATCTCCATCGCCGTCCTTGCTTTCGAGGTTCTTGCGCATTTTAAGAGCTGGGGGGAGCTGCCCTCACATGATGATCATATCGGGTTTCTCCATAGGCTTTACTTGGCCTGGTTGGGCTTCAGAGCGGATCATATTGCGCCTGTGATTCGGGTTTTGTCCAAGTTCTTCATCGTGCTCTCGGTTCTTCAGTGTGTCGATAGGATTGCGCTCTTTCTTGGGTGGTTGTGGATCCGTTGCTGGAGAGTTAAGCCGAGGCTTGAGGATGACTTGCTTCAGTTGAATGGGTATGTGTATCCAAAGGTGCTTGTGCAGATTCCTATGTGTAATGAGAGGGAGGTATGCTGTTTTTGTGCTCAATTTCGCCTTTCTTCCGAATCTAATCTATATACTGTCTTCAATCTTGCCTTGCTTGGAGATGACATTTTTTCGGTATGATGAGTGATGAAGGAGATCTAGTTGCATAGAGATTCTTAGTTGACTGGAATCAGGAATCTCCAGTCTTTACATTGTGCTTGACATAGAGGTCTATATGAAATTGACCAGGTATATGAGCTCTCAATCTCAGCTGCCTGTCAGATTGACTGGCCAAAGGACTCATTGCTGATTCAAGTTCTCGATGATTCTGATGACGAGAGCATCCAGCAGCTGATCCAGCAGCGTGTTTCATGGTGGAGACAGGAGGGTACCAACATAATCTATCACCACAGGTCAGTCAGAAATGGCTATAAAGCCGGGAACTTGAAATCCGGAATGGACTATGGGTATGTCAAGGACAATGAATTTGTTGTGATTTTTGACGCGGATTTCCTACCAACACCGGACTTTCTTAAGCGGACAGTGCCATTTTTCAAGGTAAGAACTTGGAAAATGTATTCATTTTTGTCTGTCATAGAAGCTCCCATTGCCCCTTTGAATACACAGCAATTGCCTCTGTGACAGAATGATCCGGATTTAGGCCTAGTTCAGGCGCGGTGGACTCTGCTGAACAAAGACGAGAACATGCTAACTCGTCTGCAGAACATCAATATGTGCTCCCACTTTGAGCTGGAGCAACAGGTCAATGGTGTGTTCTTGAACTTCTTTGGCTTCAATGGAACTGCTGGGGTGTGGAGGATCAAAGCCCTGGAGGATTCCGGTGGCTGGCTTGAGAGGACAACTGTGGAGGATATGGACATTGCTATCCGAGCTCATCTCAAGGGGTGGAAGTTCATATTCCTCAATGATGTCAAGGTAGATGCTTTCCTTGATTACTCAACCTTGTTTGATAAGCAAAAACAACACTGCCTTACATGTTGTGTCTCTATAGGTCTCCTGTGAGGTACCCGAGTTATACGATGCTTACAGGAAGCAGCAACATCGGTGGCATTCAGGCCCTGTGAGACTCTTCTGCTTATGTCTCCCGGACATCTTGTCTTCAAAGGTGTGCCATCTGTAGCATTGTTCGATAAGTTGTGAAAATATAACTTTCATTGATCCTTGCAATGTGCTTTGTTACAGATCACGCTGTGGAAGAAAGCGAACCTGATCTTCTTGTTCTTCTTGCTGAGGAAGCTCATCCTACCATTGTGTTCCTTTACATTGGTCTGCATCATACTTCCTCTAACCATGTTTGTTCCTGAAGCGCGGCTTCCTCTTTGGCTTCTCTACTACTTGCCGGTTACAATGTCGTTCCTCAACAGTCTCCCAGCCCCGAACTCTTTCCACTTGGCCATCCCCTACCTCCTGTTTGAAAACACCATGTCAGTACCAAAGTTCGACGCTGTGGTTTCTGGCCTCTTTGGTAGCTCCTACGAATGGGTCGTCACCAAGAAGGCTGGACGAGCATCGGAGCTGAAGAAGGGAAAAGAGCCAGAGGAAGGCAGTGATGATCTTGAGAAGAGCAGCACTGCTGCTCTTCTCCAGAAGCACTCGAAGGAGCAAAAGGTAACGTCGTCGTCAGGTCAAAGCACAAAAAGGGTCACCTATATGTTCAAGGAAGAGATTGCAGTTGCCTGCCTTTTACTCATAGCTTCATTGAGAAGCTTGTGGTCAGGAGAAGCACTGCACTTTTGCTTCCTCTTCTTGCAGGGGTTAACCTTTCTTGTTGTGGGTCTTGATCTGGTCTCTGAGCAGATAAGCTGATTTTTGTTTTGTCACCTGCATTGGATGAAAAGTTTAGATTGTTTCTTGTAAAACGTTATGGGAAGCTCAAACTCTATGAAATCTTACATATGCAATGTGTCGATTCCATTACGCAGCATCTGAGAAATCACTGCATAACTCGCTAGAAGATAACATTACAGAAATAGAGCAGCAAAAAGCAATCAACAAGATCAATGACTTGGTCGTATACATGAAGAATTTTGATATTGTAGCAAACTACAAGTATTAATTAGTTCTCCTGAGGCTATGAAGTATGAAGTATTTAATTTTAACAAAACCACATCTGAATTTTACATCTTCCTGAATGAACTAAAAAAAATGGTACGACATTCCGATATGTATGAGCTAAAAAAACAAGAATTCTGCACAACCATTCACACTTACAATCTGATAGTAACTGTTGTATGCCGGAGAATATACACACTCAATCAGTCATCATGTGGGTCTTCTGAGAAGTCGGGTTCTTCGGGCTTGGCGAGCTTAAGCAACCCCAAATCCTCATTCTTCTGTGCCGCTTTCCTCGTGTTAGCTGTGAGCTTTTCGGCTAGTACTGAAGTTCCTACATCCTGCATTGTATGCGCATTTTCATCTTGAGATGCCGCAGTCTCACCAGAAGAGGTGTCATCGTAAGTACCGTAGGTAGACTCAGAGAACGAATTTGTAAGGCTGAGGCTCTTCGCCACCATCCTCTTCTTATGCCGTCTCCAGGCAGCTTGGATGAAGCATGCTGCCCATGTCCTCCAATGATGAGAGTAGTAACGGAAGGTGTGTTGTAGTTTTCTACTATGAAGACGTCTAAATTGGTTTGCGACAAGCTTAAGATCTTCTGCTGACAGTGAAAACGCTTCCACCTCCACTAGGGCTCTTACTGTTCTTGTTGAAGAGGGCAGCGTAGACTTTGGAAGCAGTGCCCAAGCAAGCAGTTCTTCACCACAAAAGTCACCGGGTCCTAACATTGTTGAGTTGAAAAATCCAGAACGACCTCCATTTGTGGTTGAACTCTCCAGTTTTCCTCTTATAATTAAAAGCATCTCCGTCACAGGATCGTCCTCTCGCACTATGAAGGTACCTTGAGTATTTAAACATGACTTAAGCCGCTCACATATGGCATCCAGCAGCTGACCGTCCATCTGGGCGAAAAAGGGAACCTGCATGTTTCAAATATCCATCACAGGTTCACAATGTCAGAAGCAAGTTAGAATAAGAACCGAAAGGAGATTTTGAGCAAAAAACTGAGAAGATGTCTTTTCTCATTATTTTCAGCTACATAGAAACTGAAATATCAGACGCGGCAACAAGAAAATCAGCATTTAACACTAAAATCCTCATATCAGAACAATACTTAAAATTCTAATGCGTCAGAGAGTAAAAGAAGAAAAGAAATATGATCTTACTCGTCGAACAAGGTCCAAACACAGGTGCCTTTGAATATCTCTACGTAGATCAGTCGGCAATGAAATTAAAATTGATTCTTCATCAACTCCTCGTGTAGTAAGCCATTTGTACTGCAGATACCGCCTCACCCTTCCACGAAGGTTTTGTGGAAGTTGCCTATGTTTCATCCATTCTTCTGTATCACGTCGCTTTAGTCTCCATTCCTCCAGCCTCAAGGTGATAGATTGTAAGTAGGTCTGAAACTCCAAAACACACTTATGAGACACTCAAATATGAAGAAGGATAAAACATCTCAAAGGTACAGCCAATCACTTGAATCAATCTGAAAAACTGAATTTATGTCATTCCAATCCAAGAGATATTAATTTAAGACCTGCATCCAATGAAAAATATGATTCTCTTTTTATTTCCTAGTTATTTTTCATTTTTAGCCACTCCAAGTATCCTTAACCATAATAAACAAATGACATTTTGCTTCTTCTTTTTTCAGTCAATAGCATAATAATCACAAATTTAGGGCAGCTCATACATATCATGAATTCCTACATTCCATAACGTAAAATAAAAAGAGAGAGTGAAAGGAGCTTCATCAAAATTTGAGTAACAAAGATATGAGGGCTACATACATGATAAGATTGTTCCGAATTTGACTGAACAATTTAACATTCATATCAAAGTTCGAAATGCTGGTTCTACATGCCAATGGTTTATAAACACAGTACAGACTAACTTGCTTACCTGCATGTTCCCAATCAACTGAGCAAACAAAACAAGGCCCAGGATAGAAATGACGATGCAAAATGTTGTTTCCAAGACGAGTGTGGTTGTCATCAAGTTTTGACCATAAGAACTGCATATTTATGAGACGATATATCAAAATTACATAGCAAAATAATCCTTTTATCTAACTACTCATAAACTTGGTGCTTAAATCAGCAAGCTAAAGGCCAACCACAAGAAATTAGTACCATCAAATAATAATTCAAACCATTGACTGTGCATATCAAACTGGATAGTTTAGTCAACATTAGCACGCTGAGCACTTCATCTATCAATTAAAGCTATGGTGAAAAGACACAAGTTGACCTTAAATATCAAAACTCTACAATAACAATGACGATGACAACCCAGTGTATCCCGCTCCTGCCTATGCATCCACTCCCCAGCCAAAATCAAAATTCTTAACTCGCAAATATACAAATTAATGATACAACATTGAGTCTTCTCAATTTGTTATGTGCTGCTAATGTCAAATGTTTTCAAGTGCAGGAAGCATACAGAAACCCATATCAATAATCAAGAGAGTGGTATATTAAATTATGTAGATCATAATATATGTACAGCATAAAGAAGAATATGATATATATATACTAACAACATTAGATGGGCATACCTCAAGTTTTGTAATCCCCACCAAAGGCAGTAGAAGTACTTGTTTACAAAGCCACTAGAGACAACATTCTTTGACACTGCATTCGTAAACATTCCAAAATCAAAAGTACTATTGTTGACATTGTTGGGATCACAGTGGCTGAAAATCTGAGTATTAGCTGCCCAGCTAATACGATCAGCATTATTCCAAGTTTGACAGTCCAAGTATTCAAATAAGCAGCCAGATTCTTGCTTGCAATTTAATTTCCAGCATGCGGATTGTCTTTCTATCGACAATAAATACCAAGCTGCTCCTAGAATCTGCCCAAAATGACAAGAAACATAGTGTAGCGAGTAACTAAACCAAATTGCACATTATCGGTGAAATGGAAAAAGTACTGGAGGAAACATCCTTCAAGGAACAGCAGTTTGAGCTATTACAGAACTATTCAATCATAATATGAAATCAAGGATGTGGAAATAAAAAGGAAAATGTGCTAGATGAGCTTACATGACTAGCTAACATGTAGAGGAGCAGATTATAGGCAGCCCCAGCCCAAGCAGTCTTAGTGACAACACCTGTAGCTTTAATAATTTGAGAACTCAGAGGAAACATGAGATATAACCTCGGAATATATTGGATAAACACGACCAACTCAAGTGCATTAAACATGTGGCTTGAATGGTAGCTTCTTATTGACGGGATGATGATCCATATCACAAACTGCAAGGGAAAGAAAGTGTGTGGAATGTTATAGGTCTTTAAGAGTTTCATTTTGAACTTCTCAAACTGCATCAAACAACATTCAGTACTTTGCTCAAACACTTGCACAAATTCATGCATCAATTCATTTCAACTTGTTAACAAGCCAAAGCCAGTTAATTGTTATGAGTCTATCCCCTAGGCCCTAGCTTTCTAGTTCAGCAGCAGAACAACTTAGCCAAAGAGGTTTTGTCCATGAAAAATAAATTGAGATCACATTCGCCCAGAGAGATTTTAGGTTTGGAGGAGACAGTTTGGGGTCTCACCCGCACCCCTCAACCATCACCCATACAGCAGATAAATTCAGAAGATACTTGAGATTCAATAACAAACAAAGAGGCTCCTCATCGAGGAAGGACAAGGTGTGAACACTTATTTCAAAATGTCTCCCAAGATCCAGAAAGTGCAAATTCAACTACTTTTAAGACCACGACTCCCAGCACAACCTGTCAAGCGAACTACAGCTGATGAAATGGAAGCAAAATAATGTAAGGACGATATACCTGAGGAAGAGGCAATGCTGCAATGAAATCAATCCAAAACTCTGATCGAATATATCTCCTGGCAATCTGGTAGGGGTCCCTGACGAGCTCCCCGCGTCCAAACACCCTAGAAGTCGGAGCTACGAAGGCGGTCCGAAACTTGACCACCACATGAAGCATGTAGAACAAATCAGCAAGGGAGCGAAAGAAGGTGACGGCGATTCCCATCTGCACACTCCTAGTCATACAAAGCGAACTCGCAGCGGAACTCGGAGTCGACACAGCATCCACAATTGGGAGATAGAAGAACAACGGATCAACGAAGAGCGCAATCAAGCAGGCGACGAGGAAAATGTGGTTCCACATCAACACGAGTTCGCTAGAAGGATCGAGGATCTTCTTCCACCATGGAAGATCGCACAAGTCGTCTTCGTCGTTTCGCTTGGGGAAGACTTTGAAGGAGGGAAGCCTCAAGACGCTATCGCTGAATCTGTTGATTTGGGAGCCGGCGAAGCTCATAAGCGGCGTCGTGGACTTGTAGAACGGGGAAGTAGGGATGCTGTTGTCGGATTTCATGGATTCCGTCTTCTCATAGCTAATGTTGAAGCTACTTTGTTTACCTTGATCGTTGAAACTGGAATTTTCGAAAAATCCAAAGCGCAATCAGACAAACAGAGATAGCGAGATTGTAAAGCAACGCTAAGTAAAGCAGTGCGCAGTGGATTTGAATGAATTTACCTTACGCGCCTCTCCATGTCTGTTCCTCCTTTCTTTGGGACCGGAAATCAAGAAAGGTGGAGGGGAAATTGGGGAAGATCTGCAACCAAAGCTGCCATTGTTGAGGGCCGAACGAGTTGGGGATTTGGAGGAGGAGATGGATCCATAGAAGAAGGAAAAGGAAATGGAGGTTTGACTTTGGAAGAAGGAATAGAGCAATAAAGTAATGTCAGTTGACAACTGTGAGAAAGGGCAACGTGACGTGAAGACACCCAACCGCCAGATTTTCGAGCGTAATCACCAACCGGTGGATCATGTTTAAGGGTGTGTTTGGATTCCATTGCATTTTCATTATAATGCAATTATTTTACTTCGTTTTATGTGTTCGTTTGATTGTAAAATTAAAAATCTCATAAAAATCGAAGTCAAATTATAATTTAACTAAATAATCACATAAATCGAGATAAAATAATTGCATTTTAATTAATATATCGTGGAATCTAAAAACATTATAATTTAAACACCTTAAAAATTTTGTTAACCAAACACCACCTTATCATTTTACATTATAAACATAATGCATTTGGAATCCAAACACACCCTAATTTATCAAATTTTAACTCAATTTAATTTTTTGGCACAATTTTTTCAAAGTTAAAAAAATAAATAAAAAATATTAAATAATTTAATACTTATGAAATTATATTCAAATACTTTAATACTTATTATATTAAATTTTGATAGAAGAAATAAAAAAAATTAGAATGAACTATACACGATCAATAGTTTATCTTAGAGCATCCACATTGTTCATCTCCAAACCCATCTCCGAAGTTATATATATATATATATATATATATATATATATATATATATATATATATATATATATATATAGGTGAGAAGTGACATTTCAATGAGAAGATGAGAAGTAAGTCTTATACCCTTTAGATTAAAATAATTTTTTTATATGGATATAGGGGACATATCTAATGATAAATATATCAATGTTTTTTTTTAAATTATTTTTTATGCAATTTTTTTAGATGATGAATGAAAAAACTAATTTAAATTAGCATAAAAACCCTAAAATTAACCTTAAATCACCTTCTAGATAAATAGCGTAAAAAATATTTTTTTTTAAAAAAAAAACATTGATATATTTCTCATTAGATATGTCCCTTATATCCATATAAAAAAAATCATTTTAATCTAAGGGGTATAAGGCTTACTTCTCATCTTCTCACCGAAATGTCACTTCTCATTAGATATCTCCCCTATATATATAATTTAATACCCTATCCGGTTCAATGGCCAAGTTCGGAGGCGTGTGATCCCTACTCGAGGGCTGAGACAAGGGGATCCCATCTCCCCCTATTTGTTTATTATTTTCGCGGAGGTTCTATCCAATTTGCTCATGTAGAAGACCACCGAAAAACAGATTCATGGCATGAAAATAAGCAAAGATGCACCGAAGATATCTCATCTCTTCTTCGCCGATGATAGTTTGTTGTTTGCTAGGGCGACATCAGAGGAATGCTCGGCAATTACTGAGACGATTAGTTTATATGAGAGAGCATCGGGCCAGATGGTGAATATGTAGAAGTCGGAGGTGTCGTTCAGCAATAACATGTCGCATCAGCGGAAGTTGGGAATTGCGAATCTATTGGGGATCCCAATGGTTGAGAAGCACAGTCGATATCTCGGCCTCCCGGCAATTGTTGGAAGATTAAAAAAGGGTTATCTTTGGGAGCATCAAAGATCGAATTTGGAAGAAAACGATGGGATGGAAGGAGAAGCTTTTATCTTAAGCGGGCAAGGAGATTTTAATTAAGTCGGTCTTACAGAGCATCCCGACCTATGTGATGCAAGTCTTCCGATTATCGGACTGCCTGATTGAGGAGATCCATTCCTATTTGGCACGATTTTGATGGGGCTAAACAGAGCAAGACCGAAAAATACATTGGCACAGATGGGAGAAAATGTGTGTGCCCAAGAAGATGGGTGGTATGGGTTTCAAGGACTTAAAAATTTTCAATGACGCACTCCTGGCTAAGCAAGGGTGGAAGTTGATTCAAAAGTTGTCGTCACTGGTTACTCGTGTCTTAGGTGCTCGATATTTTCGAGGTGACTCCTTCCTTCAATCTAGATTGGGGGATAACCCCAGTTACTCTTGCCGAAGTATTTGGGGTGCTAAGACGCTCCTTGTTGAGGGCATCAATTGAAGAATCGGTTCGGGAGAACGAGTAGGGGTATGGGACTCTAAATGGATTGTGCGTGACGGGAAGTTGGCAACCCCTACAATCCAAGACCAATCGAATTTGAGCCATATGGTAAAGGATCTCATAGATCATGACAATAATTGTTGGCGCTTGGATGTGCTAAGACAAAATTGTGGTGAAGAGGATATTGAGAGTATCTTATACATTCCACTCAGCACCAGGTCCCCGGAGGACAGCCGCATCTGGTGTCCGAGCCGCGATGGTGATTACTCGGTGAAATCGGCCTACTGGCTAGGATGTTGCGGTCATCGTCAAGGGTGGTTCAGTCGGCTAAACGAAATTGTTGAGGATATTTGGGGATGGATTTTGAAGCTGGGGGCACCGCCAAAAGTTCTGTTATTTGCTTGGCGTGCTCTCTCGGATTCATTGGCAGTGCAGTCCAGCCTTGCCCTTCGTCATGTGGTTGCTTCACTGGGTTGTTCTGGGTGTAGGGATGATATGTAGACGGTGGCCCATGCCCTTGTGGGTTGTCCTTCAATTCAGTCGGCTTGGGAAGGCTCGGAAGTTGGGAACCGGGTCTGTGGAATGGTAGACCAATCTATGGAGTCCCTTGTTCGTGATATCAAAGGGAAGGAGGGCTCGATGAGGCTGCTGGAGTTCTTCACGAACGCTTGGATTGCTTGGACAACTCGGAACCATCAGATATTCCAGGAGACCCCCCCCCCCGAATATTCCTTTGATGCGGGTGGGCTTCCGAAAGATGGTGTCTGATTACCGGCTAACAGAGATGTCTCGAGGCGATAGCGCAGGAGCCCGACAGTGCAGCGACGTGGGACAACGATCATGGATCAAGCCGTCACCAGGAGTAATCAAAGTGAATACTGATGTGGCACTAGTGCTTAAAGACTTTGTTTGGTTGGGCGCTGCTGCTCGAGATCATGAAAGGCACCTGTTGTGGGCTGCTGTCAGCCGAGTCCGAGCTACATGGGGCACTGAAATTGTTGAGCTCAAGGTTTCCCTCTTTGGGATTGGAAAAGCCAGGGAGTATGGAGCAAACAAGATTGTATTAGATAGGGGTGTGCAGAAAAACCCGACACGACTGATACGACACGAAAAAACACGAAACCGAAAAGACACGACACGAAAATGACACGAACCGCTAAAACACGACATTAAACGGTTCGGATACGGTTCGGGCAAATCCCCTTGTCGGATACCCGACACGAACCGTTTAATTTTTTTTTATTTATAAATATAGTAATTTCAGTACTAATATATTTACAATTTGGAAGGTGACAGTAAAACCCAATAGCTCAATTGGTAATGAGGTGAAAGGGAGGGAAGTGCTTTAGTAATTGTCCTAGGTTCGATTCCTACTAGGGGAGTTTTATTTTTCCCCAGTTTTTTTTTGTTTTAACAAACCCACCCTATTTACTAAACAGTCTAAAGTCTAAAGTCTAAACGCTTCAACAACGAGACCCGGGCAAATGAGGGTAGGCCCGCTCGGCCCGCCCCGTCCGCCCACATTTGTGAGCGGGCTTGGACATAGGTCGAAGCCCGCATGTTAGGCCCGACCCATGCCCGCAGCGGCCGTGGAGGTGGACAGAGCAATAAACTAATAAACCCATTGCGGGCCGCTGGGCCCGAAACGGGTACCCGCATTTTTTTATTAAAATTAATATATAATTATATATAGAGAGATGTAATAAATAATATTAATATCAATTATTCAACTTAAAAAAACAGTAAGTTATACCTAAAATAAAAACTAGGCTAAACCTAAGTTGATATTAATCATTCAATTTTATAAAAAAAACAGTAACTTAAAAGGTTAATAAAGGCGGGTACCCGTTGATATTTATTTCAAGTTTAAAAGGTTAATAAAAATTGATAATACGCAATTTATCAACTCAACCTTTAAGTTGATACGAAATCAATAAAAAAAAATTGAAATAAATATCAACTTAAAAGGTTAATAAAAAAAACAATAGCTTAAAAGGTTAAAAAAATCAACTCAACAAAGCCAAAAAAAACAGTAGGTTAAAAAAAAACAGTTTTTTAAATACTCGCGGGTACCCGTGGGCTACCCGCACTCGTGAACGGGCTTGAACACGACTTCCAACCCGTTAAGCGGGCTTAGCCTGATCCGCGCCCGCGTTTGCCCAGGTCTACCCAGAACATTAGAACAAACCCTAGAATGCCTAAACACCGCCACCATCCAATACCTACCAAATTTCGAAACCCAAATCCAATACCCACCAGATTTCGAAACCCAAATCCAATACCCACCAGATTTCGAAACCTTAATCGCAGCAAGAAGAAGAAGAAGGGAAGAAAAATCAGATGAAGGTTGATGAAATCAGCCGGATGAAGGTCATGGGTGGTTTGGAGGGGCTGAGCGAGGGTGGTGATGTGGTCACCGTCGAAGAGAGAAGGTGGTTTGGGCTGGTTGTTAGTCACAGAAATGGAGAAGACTGAAGAGATTCAAGATAATTACCAAACAATTGTTGTTGCCGTCGAAGAGAGAGATTGTGGTCCGAGCTGGTGTTCGCCATCGAAGATCTGTTTGTTTGTAGCAAAGAAAATGGTTTGTGTCGGGTTAATCGGTATCCGACACGGAACCGTGACGTACTGACGTGTATCCGTGTCAGATACCCGACTCTAACCGTGTTGTGTTCGGATCGAGAGTTTGAAGCTAAACGGTTTCGGGTATCTGACACAGTTAACCGTGTCGTGTCAGATACCCGATTATGCACACACCTAGTATTAGAGACCGATGCAGTACATGTGGTGAGATGTGTGAATACAAATTACCATAATTTGTCATACACTGGTGTGTGGTGGCGAAGGATATCCGCATTTTTGCTTCTAGTTTTGAAACTTTTTCGTGTAACCATGGGTTCGTATGAGGTGGGTTAATAAAACTGACTAAAATTATAAACAGGATAAAATTTATAAACAGTTAGTAAAAATAGTTAAAAATTTAAACAACAAGATAATCTCCGTATGAGGTACAAAGGTGTTTTAATTGTGATAAATAAATAAACAATGTGTTATGATCATAAGTGTCATATTAGATGTTAAGCCTTAGGCTTATGGCAAACTCTAAGTGTGTGTGAGGAGATGTTGAACACACCTTAGGCTATAAATAGCCATTGTACATAAGAGGATGGGTATCAATATACAATTCATATTTTCCCTCCAATATCTCATCACTCTCTCTACTTCTCTTCTCACCTTATTCTGCATTCTCTCCCTTACCTATTTATCTAACTCGACCTCGAGCAACAACAACAACAACATTTCTGTTAGGCAGTTGGGCCATAACAGGTTTTGGTATCAGAGCATTTTCTTCGGCAAACAAGCTTCCATGGCGGACGGCACCAGATCAAGGACGATAGAGACTCAGCTCCAGGAATGCCGAGAGGACACCAAGGCATACATGGCTTCTACAGCGGAATCATTGGCGAATCTGCAGCGCATTCAGGAGGAGCAGGCCAGGCAATTCGAGGAATTCAAGAAGATCAACGATTAAAGGATGGAACAGCTAGCGGAATTCGTTCGAAATCCTCCTAAGACAGGTGATCGAAGAGAGAGACAATCGGAAGGAAACCGTGAGGAAGCGCATCAGGCCAGGGCAGATCGAGCATCGCTGTTTGGATCAGGACCAGAAGATCAAGAAATCTGTGGTTCTCGGTGGCACCAAAGCTTTAATGGTGGTCGCGCGAGCTCGAGCTATGGCAATGGCAGTGCAGGATTCAACGACAACAGACTACATCGGCTCCCTAAGTTGGATTTTCCAAATTTTGATGGGAAGAAGCCGAGGAATTGGATTCGCAAATGCGAAAAATATTTCGGCATTTTTTCGATTCCAGAGATACATCAAGTTGAAATTGCTGCTATGTACTTGACAGACAAGGCTGATACTTGGTTCCAGGGGTACATGATGCAGAATCCAAGAGTAACGTGGAAGGGATTTTGCGATGACATCTGTATGAGGTTCGGTGATCGGCGGGAGGCCGAGATAATGGGCGAATTCAACAAGTTAGAGCAGCAGGAGGATCTTGAAGACTATAACAAGCGCTTTGAAGAATTGAGGGTGGGTATATTGTCATTCAACCCTCAATTGTCTGAATCATACTTCATCTCTAGCTATATCAGCGGATTGAAACCAGAAATTCAATCCTTGGTTAAGTTGGGGAGACCAGCATCCATGGCGCAGGTTCTTGATCAAGCACGGCTGCATCACAAGGCAGTTCAGGCCTTAATTCGCGTCTCAAGACCTCGGTGGAAACCACCCTATAGCATTACCCCTAATTCGGGATTCAAGAATCCAGGTTGGTCTAGAGATACCGGGAACAAGCTTGATAGGAGCGACATCAGGGGCAGTGTTACAGTCTCCAAGCCGGCGCCATCATCGGGATCGGAAGCGAGTACTGGGAGATCCAATGACGCCAAGAAAGGTCTGTGTTATAGATGTGGAGACAAGTTCTTCCATGGGCATAAGTGTAAGGCACAGTCACTCTTCAGTCTCGTGGCTCAGGAGGTGCTAGACAAAGACCAGTTTACTGAAGATGCAGCTCCGGACTGGAATCCGGAGGAAGAACAGGAGGATACCGACGTATATGTCCACACCCTTACTGGAGATGCTTCAAGAATAACTATTCGGGTTAAAGGATCAGTGAAAGGCAAAGCTATTACAATCTTTATAGACAGTGGGGCAACACACAGTTTTGTCGATTCTAGAGTGGCTCATGAGGCTGGATTTAGCATTAGCTCAACTGGGGTGATGCAGGTTAACACCATAAATGGAACTATGTTCAGTAGTAAGGTTTGCAAAGGGTTCATGTGGGAAATGCAGGGTGGCCGTTATGAACATGACATAAGGCTGTTAAAGATGGAAGGGTGTGACATGATTGTAGGTACATATTGGTTAGTAGGTTATAACCCTGTACTCTTTGATTTTGTAGAGGGGCAGATCTCATTTGAAAGGAAAGGTAAACAGGTGGTGATAAAAGGGTTCAAGGTTGGCATGGATATTGAGCAGGCATGTGTCAAGATGATCACTGGAAGACAATTGCAGAAGTTGTATTCTTCAAAAGCAGTTTGGTGGGTGACTCAGGTATCTCAAGTTTGCAGCATCAGAGATACAGGGACTAAATTGCCACTGGAAATTGCTGGTCTTATTGAAGAGTTTGAGGACGTCTTTCAAGAGCTTAAAGACCTTCCCCCAGTCAGAAACCATGAACATGCCATCAATCTAAAGCTGGGAGTAGCACCGATTGCTTCAAGGCCATACAGATACCCCTACTTTCAAAAGACTGAAATTGAGAAACAAGTGTCTGAGATGCTGCTAAATGGCATTATTCGTCCTAGCCATAGTCCATTTGCTTCTCCCACATTGTTGGTGAAGAAGAAAGATGGCTCTTGGAGGTTTTGTGTGGACTATAGGAGGTTAAATGACATCATAGTGAAAGACAAGTTTCCAATACCTCACATTGAAGACTTGTTGGATAAACTGAATGGGGCTTGCATTTTCTCTAAACTGGACCTAAGGGTTGGTTATCACCAAGTTAGGATGGTTGAGGAGGATGTGGCCAAAACTGCTTTTAGGACACATCATGGGCATTATGAATTCAGGGTAATGCCATTTGGTTTGACAAATGCTCCAACCACTTTTCAGTCTCTTATGAATGATGTATTTCACAGCTTGTTATGGAAGTCAGTGCTGGTGTTTTTTGATGACATTTTGGTGTATAGCAAGACCTTAGCTCAGCATGTCTTTCATCTCACAGAGGTGCTAGCCATCATGAGACAACATAAGCTGTTTGCAAAACGTTCAAAGTGTGAGTTTGCTCAAAAGGAAGTGGAGTATTTGGGGCATATCATTTCAGAAAATGGGGTTTCTACAGACCCTAGAAAGATAGAGGCTATGGTTAGATGGCCTCCTCCTAAAAACCTCAAGGCCTTGAGAGGGTTCTTAGGCCTGATTGGGTACTACAGGAGGTTTATAAGGGGATATGGTTGTATTGCAAGACCTTTGACTGAATTGCTAAAGAAGGATAATTTTTTGTGGTCCCATGAGGCAGATAAAGCTTTTAGTGAACTAAAGAAGATCATGACCTCACCACCTGTGTTTGCCTTGCCATACTCTGCTATTCCTTTTGTGGTGGAAATAGATGCATGTGAGACTGGTGTGGGTGCTGTCCTAATGCAAAATAGGCAACCCATTGCTTTCATCAGTCAAGCCCTTCATGGTAGACATTTATTGCTTGCCGTTTATGAGAAGGAGATCATTATAAAAACAGACCATCAAACTCTCAAACACTTGCTAGATCAGAGACTGACAACACAGGTGCAAAAGAAGGCAGTGAGGAAGCTCTTAGGGCTGCACTATGAGATTGCTTATAAGAAGGGTGTAGAAAATAAGGCTGCAGATGGGCTCTCAAGAATGTATGAGGATCAACTTGGGGATTGCAATGCTATAACTGTCATTCAACCTACATGGTTAGTAGAAATCTTTGCCAGTTACAAGAATGATCAGGTCATTCAAGGATTGCTGCTTACAGCTATGTCTCAGACGCTTGGGAAATTTTCTGTTACAAAGGGCCTTTTGAGGTACAAAGGGCGCCTGGTGATTGGCAGCAACACAGACTTGAGGTACAAGCTGCTCAACACCTTTCATGAGGAGCCAGTTGGGGGCCATTCGGGTATCCATGCATACCAAAAGGTGAAAAGCTTATTCTACTGGCAAGGAATGAAAGCTGTTGTACATGAATTTGTATCAGGTTGTGAAACTTGCCAAAGAAACAAACCAGAGAATGTGGCATCCCCACGGTTATTGCAGCCTTTGCCAATCCCAGACCAGGCTTGGAGCCATATCAGTATGGATTTTGTTGAAGGTTTACCTCGTTCCAAGGGTAAGGATACAATCCTAGTGGTGGTGGATCGATTGACCAAATATTGATGCAGGACCATCCAAGACACCTCCGGCCACACCTATACTTGGGGATGGACCTATGATTCGAGCTCACGAGAATGAAGTCATTCTCAAGAGGAAGAAGAAGGCTCCGCCATGGGAGAAGGTGCAAAGGTGGAAGCTTGACGTTTTTGGGTTCGTTCAACATTTGACAGCTTTTCGGCGTCTCAGTAAAATGAGTCGTACGGATTCAATATTAATCGGATTGGATCGTGCCATACCTTGTCGAAACGAGGACGAAGAGATCTACAACTTTGCTGTTGAAGGTTTTTCCAGATTCGACCTAGAGATTGGCCGAAAATCAACGTCTTTGCAAGCTGTCGCTGTTTTGACGGGAGTACAGCCAAGTGCGCGGGCGTGCGTCGTGGGCGCGCGGGCGTGCACGGCATGGCTGTTGGACGCCGACCATCCATCGTTTCCTTTGCGTTGGCTTGATATTTCTTAAGTTATATTCTATGTACTCAATTAATTACGTTGACTAAGTTACTTAGGAGTTTTAATTATTTCATTTTAATTCCTTTTTATTTATTATCTTTATTAGTAAATCAGCCCTAGGTTATATATTGACGGCTGATCATTGTTGAACACTCACGTACAATTTTATTGAAATTTCTCTCTTTTGGTGTGAAACACAAGAGTGCAAGTCAATCGATTCGAAGCGTTGCTCATCGATTGCAAATTGGTTATAGATCTAACTTGGTTTGCTTTGAGTTTGTCAACCTCGCGAGAGCTTGGTGATCCAGGTAATCACAAGTCCCCTCCTTGTGCCTCCAAGTTGTCCGCTTGGTTGTGTAAGGTTGTAGAGACGGGCTTTATAGTCGTTGGTATTTGGTTCCTACCCTCTTAGGAGGCCTGGGGTCTTTGACTCGTTCTATTTTAGTTCGAATCAGTCCTTATCGGTCGAGTCTTTATTGTTTCTTTGTTTCGAGTCTTGCTGCATTTTGTTCCTGTTCTTGAGTCTTTGCTTCCGTTTTTGTCTTTGAGTCTTGATTGTCGAAGATCGGGCCATCCTACGGCTAACCCCGTATTGTCCGCTTGGTTGTGTAAGGTTGTAGAGGCGGGCTTTATAGTCGTTGGTATTTGGTTCCTACCCTCTTAGGAGGCCTGGGGTCTTTGCCTCGTTCTATTTTAGTTCGAATCACCCATCTATCGGTCTTTAATTCATTATTTTGTTGAGTCTAAGTTGATGCGTTTTGTTTCTTTCATGTCGATATCGAGTCGTCGTTTGAGTTTCTTGAGTCGTTTGCTTCCGTTCTTGTCTTTGAGTCTTGATTGTCGAAGATCGGGCCATCCTACGGCTAACCCCGTATCAAATATGCTCACTTCTTACCACTCACCCATCCCTTCTCTGCTTCCAAAGTGGCTTCAGTGTTTACGGAGAACATTTATAAACTCCATGGCTTACCTCAGAGCATTGTCTCGAATAGGGACAAGATATTTGTTAGTCAATTCTGACAGATCCTTGAAGGTGGGAGATTGGGTCTTCCTCAAGTTGCAACCATACAAGCAATCTTTTGCAGCAATTCGAAGGAACCTCAAGCTCAGTGCACGGTACTATGGGCCATTTCAGGTTCTAGCACGCATCGGAGAGGTGGCATACATGTTACAATTACCAGAGTCTGCCAGAATCCACCCTGTGTTCCACATTTCGCAATTGAAACTTAGGAAGACCTGTGATCAGGAGCAGGTGCCGGGCTTACCTGAGACCGACGAGGATGGACATATGCTCCAAGAACCTGAGGCAATTCTGGACACCAGAGTACACCATCTACCAAATGGTGATCCGATTACTGAATGGTTGATCCAGTGGAAAAATTTGGCTCCGGATGAAGCCTCTTGGGAAGCAGGCACACATCTTACACCAATTCCCTCACTTTAAGCTTCCTCACTCTTGATCATAAGTGTCATATTAGTTGTTAAGCCTTGAGTCAAGGCTCCCTAAGGGGTGTGCATTGTTATGATCATAAGTGTCATATTAGATGTTAAGCCTTAGGCTTATGGCAAATTCTAAGTGTGTGTGAGGAGATGTTGAACACACCTTAGGCTATAAATAGCCATGTGTGTGAGGAGATGTTGAACACACCTTAGGCTATAAATAGCCATTGTACATAGGAGGATGGGTATCAATATACAATTCATATTTTCCCTCCAATCTTTCAACTTCTCTTCTCACCTTATTCTGTTCTCTCCCTCACCTATTTCTTTAACTCGACCTCGAGCAACAACAACAACATTTTTGTTAGGCAGTTGGGCCATAACACAATGCAAAAAGAGTATGTTGATTTTTGTAGTTAAAAATTTAAACACCAAAAAAACACCTTCTAATAGGTTTTTTTTTAACTCAAAATTTTAACTACTTTTACCTATTTTTCCCCATCTATACACTCTTTAACTTGTTTAAAATAAAACTTCTACTTCTACTTATTTTTTTTACCTATTTATTTGTTGCAACCATACATACCCCATCTGTTTAGGTCGGGGGATACGGTAGCACACTCGGTAGCTAGAATAGTTCCACCAAATGGTATTGATTGTATTTTTTTCGATCACTTTCCGTCGGGTCTTTCTGACCTTGCGGAACTTGATCTAATTAAATAAAATAAGTACAACCTTCTCTCTCTAAAAAAAAGTATCTTTAGATTAAAAAAAAATGTCAGAAAGAGTGTCCTCTTTTCTCTCAAAGTCCTCACTGGTAGGGGTGTTATTCGAGCCGAACGAGCCGAGCTTGATATGTTCAAGCTTGGCTCGAACGGGATACGAGCCGAGCCGAGCTCGAGCCCAAAATTTATACGAGCTTTTTTTGGCGCTCAAGCTCGGCTCGCGAGCCCAATACTAAACTCGAGCTCGGCTTTACAGGCTCGATCAAGCCGAACGAACGAGCTCAGGCTCGTTCAAGCTCGTTGCCAAAGCTTGTTCGTTCGAGCTCGATAAGCTCGTTTAAGTTTTTCATTCACCGAGAAATGAATGTGTACACATACCAATTTCCAAATTATCATTCACCAAACAGTCCAATAATATACCCCTAAAATTTTATTGACTTACTTAAATCTACAATAAACATACTGAAATTAAGTGTAAAACATACAAATTACATACTGAAATCTACAATATACAAAATTACATACTGAAATCTATAATCTATATGCAAATTACATTCTGAAATCTACAATATACACTTCAAACAAAACTGTTGAATCATTGTATTTGTAGACTTGTCTATCCAGTTGCAAATCTGAAGCCAAGTGACCAAGTCGAGAGATGGGAGATTTGTGATTATTTCAACAAATTTGAGACAAAAGAATCCATCAAAATAAGGATTTGAGAAGATAGAAATCAATTTCAACAAAAGGGTTCGAAGGATAGGCATACCCTTCACAACAACTTTCACAACTAACGCTTGGAAGAGAGAGGGCAGATTCGCCAAGAGTCGAGAGCCGCCGAGAGCTCTTGGAGAGATATCAGATCTGCGGGGAAGAGTGAAAGAGGAAGCCGGCCTGAACGGATGAATCGCCGAACTCAGATCTGCGGGGACAGAGATTTCAATCGAGAGAGATCTTGGAGAGAGATCTCAGATCTGCAAACGTAGAGTCGCCGTGGCCCGTGGGGAAGAGAGTGAAAGAGGAAGTATGAACAGCTGAATCGCGGAACTCAGATCTGCCAGGAGAGAGCTCTCAATCGAGAGAGACCTTGGAGAGCAAACGTCGAGTCTAAACGGAGAGAGATCTCAAATCCTGGGAAAGGGAGTGAAAGAGGAAGCCTAAACGGATGAACTTGTGGAAACGGAAGAGGCAGACAGCTCAAGACTATTAAAATCACAAGTAACCCTAGGGGTAAACTTGTAATTTCCCTACCCTAAACGAGCTTTTGGGCTCGGCTCGGGCTCGAGCTCGGGCTCGGCTCAGGCTCGGTTCGAGCATAAAACAATGTTCAAGCTCGGCTTGTTTCACCTTTACGAACGAGCCGAGCTCGAGCTTTTCCGAGTCAAGCCCGAGCCGAGCTCGAGCTGTTCGGCTTAGATAACAGCCCTACTCACTGGAGTCACTGCAATAAACTAATTTCTGATATTGGACTCCAAATTTTATTTTTCTGGCATTGAACGTCAAGTATTCTGAATTAAGTATATATATATATATATATATATATATACACACACACACATATATATATATAGAGAGAGAGATTGGCCTCCCCACTTAGGCCGTGTTTGGCAGGGGATGCAAGGGGATGGGCGGGATAGAGGTGGGTTCTCGGGAACCGAGCTGGCACGTTTGGCAAGGAGATGCCGCGGGTGGAGAGGGATGGCAATCAGGGGATGGGGGGGGGGGGTGAGACGGGGTGACGGGAGCACCTCATGGGAGGAAGGTGGACGGGATGCGAAGGGTTTCCATCCCCAATCTGCCCTTCCCTTCCCTCTGTCCTCCATTTATTATTCCCGACCTCTCAACTCCCGACTCTTCCCTCGCAAGCCAACAAGACCTGGAAGCGATTCTGACCGACGATTCCCTTCTCCTTCGCCGAAATCTCCAATTACCCAAGTAATCGCCGAAATCGCCGACGTCGCTAAGGCAGTCGGTGGCGCTTGGGATCGGCAGAGGTGCTGGTGGCTGCTTCCGACGTGACGGTCGCTCAGGAGAGGTCTTACCTCCTCCCACTCTTTTGTCGTCCGACAAACTGGGAAAGGTATTTGTGAAGATGGGGGTTTGAAGTGGAGGGGTATTTTTTAGGGGTAATATTGTCTTTTGTCGTCCCATAAACATTTAACCAAAACCAAACACGAACGGGATAAAACTGGATTAAAAACTCAACCTCTTTCATTCCGAGATTCCATCACCATCTCTTCCACCCCCAAAAGTCCATCCTCTTCCACCTACTACCACCCCGCTACCACCCCGTTGCCAAACACGGCCTTAGACTCTGCTCGATTCCTTTAACTCGTCCTAGTATTTGCTAGCAAAGTACGAAGTAGCATTTATTGTAGAACTAGCTACTTTGATTAAAAAAGCTAAAAATGCTTTTATAGTCATAATATTTTGGCATTTAATACGTTGGTCTTTTCACCTTTGAGGACAAACTATTAAGTTTTAAATCTATTAAAATTGAACCAATACATTCTTGCCCTCATGGTCATTCTGCATCGATTCCTTCCAAGTTTGCGTTAGAAAATCTTATAGGCATTAAAGCACATTAAGAAATTCATAAACTTATTACATTTATACCTTCATTAATTATTCACAAATCTCATCGGCCAATAACATTTTGAGATCCCAATACCTAAAAAGACTTAAATTTTCAAACAAAAATCTAAACCTAAAACAACTTAAATTTCTTGACTTAAAATCATTGCCCCAGGGGCAAACCAAAGGCGTGGCTTAAAACAGAAAATCACCTACCATAACGTCTCAACCAAAACGGCCACTTATCTCATGCCGTTTGTTCTTTGACGTGCTGAAGGAAACACAATGGATTGGAGGCTGACAAAACATATAGAGGCTAAAACATGTAAAACCAAACCACAATTAAAATTGGCAAAACCAGGGAGGTGCCATTTAGATTTCTCTTGTTTCTTTGTAGACCTAATTAAGTCTAAGAAGAAAGTAAAATACAACAGACTTTCAACATCAATGAATTAACAGTGCAACAGTGCAAGTCATAGATGCCCTTGTCTTGTGCAATGGCACTTGAGCAAGTGACTTCTGCAGCAAGAATGTGTCGAAAAAATAGAAGCATCATCACAGAAGTCGTTTGGCAGCAAGGCCGGCAGATGACTGAGCAGACCCAAAACCTTGCCTCCAAGCCCAACCACGGAAATGAAGAATGAAATAACATCATGGAGCCACATTTAGGAAAGACAATCCTCTACTGACAACAGGAGATGATCCATGTAAAGGAAAAACGGTTGTAAAGATTTGGTTTGCCGGTATGACAAAGGTGTGAACATGTTTGCCGAGAAACTAAATTCTGAGTGCGATATCCTAATAGGAAATGGATAGGAACACTTCAAATATGCCCTGGAGTCCTAGTCATGATGTATGCAAAAGAAAAGAAATGTTGTTCGGAGAATAAGAAAAGCGCAAAGCTATAACCTTGCTTTCCTTGTGACCCAAGATCAACTAATTGTGAACCCATAACCACAGACCCCAGAGGTTTATGTAATCTTAGTTGAGAATTTTCAGCTGATTCTACTGCCACTAGCTCCTGTTGCCAAGAAAACTAGAATATTCCCAAGGGAATTAAATTCAGAATATCTGCAGAAACCAACGTGTAAGACAACTAGTTACCTGCCTGGGGAGTTCAAAGCATCTCTCAATTTGGTATACAGTATAAAAGAGTTCCATTAAAATTTGAGGCAGGCGTTTCACTGCTTGAAGAATCAATCAAGGGCAAGCTTTTGACAGACGAAGGCAGCCGGGCCATTCATTCAAAATTGAAGATACAGAGTAGGCAGCGAGGAACAAAACCAGAAGCAAGTGCAGAAGCAGAAAACGAATGATGCAGAACCATGAAGAGGCACTATACCAATGTAGAACCATGAAGACACCTCGACACAAACAAAACAAAAACTCTTAGCACCACTTTCAAGATCCAAAGACTAATTAGTTATAGCAAGTATATCTCATCCTACGGAAGAACAGCAACAATAAGGTATTCTGAAAAGAACACACAAATAGTACGGCAAGAAACTTAACCATCTCCAAAGTCGAGGCTGACAGCAGCACCCAATCTAAACATAGTCGTTATGTAGCTAAACATGCAAAACCTTAAAAAACCGACTTCATTATCTTCCAACACTTCCAATTCAACTCCTGCTTCGGGCACGGCGTTCCCTGACTCCATTGCTGCAAGCAAGAAAATAATAAAACAAGGAGCCTCTTAGAAAATCAATGTCAGTAGAATGCACCCATTACTTTAAAGTTCATCATTATTTTACATTGTATATAAAAATACAATGAAATATTTGTATAAAAACAATTCAACAAATCAAAAGAAGGATCAACAGATACATGAACTCTCACTGAAACACTAAAGAAAAAATGCAAACTTTTCATAGCATGTTGAGGAGACTAACCCATTAGCATATGGAACCTCTTCACGGGCACGATAAGGTGGAGGAGACCTACTATAGCTGCGCACACGAGCTGGTGGTGGTGAAGGACTACGGCGTCTGGGAGATCGGCCACGAGGACTGTAGCTCCTGGGTTAACATGTCATACAAAACATAAGCCATACATTTAAGCAGATCATTTAATTGCATATATCAAAGTATTCTTTGAAAAGAACATTAGGGGAGATCGGCCACGAGGACTGTAGCTCCTGGGTTAACATGTCATACAAAACATAAGCCATACATTTAAGCAGATCATTTAATTGCATATATCAAAGAATTCATTGAAAAGAACATTAAGGGAGATCTGCCACGACAACTGTAGCTCCTGGGTTAACATTTCATACAAAACAAAAGCCATACATTTAAGCAGTTCATTTAATTGCATATATCAAAGGATTCACTGAAAGAACATTAAGGGGGACAATCATCATTACCTTCTACCATAGCTTGGGCTCCTCCTGTACCTTGGACTGCGGCTACGGCGCCTGCCACCCCCACCACCCCCTCCTAGGCGAGAGCGACATTCACGAGCAAAATGACCAGGCTCACCACATTCATAGCATTTCAAGTCAGAACCACCACCACCAGGGCGTCCACCACCACCACCACCACCGCGACCACCTCCACGCCCACCTCCACCTCTAGAATTATGTGAAAGCTCAACTCTCCAACCATTTTTACCTAGTGAAAAAAGCCCAAAAATCTCAATAATAGCTCAAATGATTCAAGAATATACATCCGTGAAAAATTGTACCATCTATATCACGGATTGCATCTTTTGCATCCCTAGGGTCTTCAAAATCAATGAAAGCATAGCCTGGAGGTCTTCGTGCAACCCAAACACTGCAAAGAGTGGAATGGATAAATTTTAAACAACGATCAAGCTTCACAACAAGAGTCGACCATGGCAGTTAATAACAACCTCCTAATGACTCCGAAAACACGAAACTCGTCTTCAAGCTCTCGCTCAGAAACTCGGGGATCCAGGTTCCCCACATACACACGAGACATCTTGCAAGTAAAAGCCTGCAACACGAGAAACAAAAATCAGCGTAGAACATACATAGCTACTATCATCAATGACAGAGAGCAATAAACATAGTCCTAACAGGAAAAATGCGCACATCAAAGTCCCAAACAGCGATTTTTTTTTCCTTTTACCGATTTGTCTAACAAATTAAACAAAAGCGCTGCAGGCCCTCCGAATCGACCAAGATCCGAACTTTCGCAACGAAACAGAGCAAGAGTAGAACAAAGGAATCAAAGAAAGAGTGGATCTGAACAAAAAATCAAGAGACGAAAAGAACAAACACATTGAAAAGTACTCTTTATTTCTATCCCAGTGAGAAACACAATCGTGAAGATGATGAAAAGGAACCAGATTGAAATAAATAGATCGGTTCAAACCTACTGATCGGAGAGGAAGAAACCCTTCGACGGAGGCCTTCGAAGCTCTGAGGAGCGTCTCTCTGAAAATACACGAAGGGTTGGGTAAGGCACTAGGGTTATGCTTCGTGTTTCAGGGTTTTTCCTTCTCTATATAGACGTTCTAATTTACTATTTTACCCTTGTAATATTATATTTCCTATTTTACCCCTTACAGTCGGCCCAGGCCCAACTGAATAATCTCTCTCCCGTCTCTCTCTCTCTCACACTCCCTCTCCGATTTCACCGAAGTCTGAAGAAGCTTTTGGATGCTCAGTGCTCAGCCATGGCGACCGCGCTCCTCTCCTCCTCTACTCAGAGCAGGCATTCTCTCTCTTCGCCCTTTCTCTCTCTTACACGCTTTGTTCGATATTTCTTAGCCTTTATCTCTCCCTACGGCGAGCTTTATAATTGCGATTGAGACCTTGTTAAGTGAGGTTACAGAATTTGATTTTGACGAACTTCTGCAATCTCGGTCTCATGAGTGAATTCATAGTGTATTGATTGCGCTGGAATTAATTATTCAATTTTTCTCTTTTTGTGATACTGTGGTAGAGGGAGAGGGTGAAAATGTGTAGTTGCAGCTGACTTGCATAAGCATATTTCATATAACCAATTTCTGTTCACTTGTTTAATTGTGTGATGGTGTTCATTATGATGAAAATTTGTAGGATGGTGACGACCTGTTCAAGTATACCTGTGAGAAATTTACGGAAATGCAGTTTGTGCTTCATCTGTGTTCAACAGCCGAAATGTAATACTAGGCTTTGTATGGTACCTATTGGTCTCAGCCGTCGTGTTCGCCTGAAAGCACATGCTGAGGCTGCATCAGAAGTTGTGGAGGGGGCTGATGTTGGAAGCACTGCTAATCATAGTGTTTCTTTTCTAGACAACATTCAATGGTAATGATTTCTCATTTGATAGCATAATCAGCTAGAATATGTTTGAAACATTTAGTATTAGTCTTTTTCATTTGGGTCCCAAGTGCCCGATGGAAGGCTGCATCTATCCTTTTTAAATTGTTGTGCTGTGTTATTTAAGTTCTAAAGTGATACACAAAATACATGGGAGAAGGTTGGAAAATTTGAAGGATGTTGCTAAAGCTCCTTGAAAATGGATGATTTTACCAATGCCTTCCCAAATTCCAAGTTAATGGTGACCTTATACACTGTTCTGGTTGACCAATGACTTACATAACATATATTGTTGAATTTGTCAGACAAGCATGCATAATCTTGTAAAATGGCAAACTTTCCAACTGGTCTATCAAGCTCTCTGTATATTTTTTCTGTCTAAGTACCTATTTTGACAGGTCTGACCCTTTGCTTGATACATCAAATGACTCCTTGAACGATGCAAATGATTTTCAGAACCAGCTACAGGAGTTATTTGATGAAGTTAAAACTCTGATTTCCAATGGGAAGAAAAGGGATGCAATAGATCTGCTCCGAGCAAATTATAAGGCTGTAAAAGAGCAATTAGATGAGGGATATAGAGGTGTAGAAGAAGCAGCTTTTCTTGATGTTGTGGCTTTGGGTTACATGGCTGTTGGGCATTTCAAGATTGTGGACTCCTTACTGGATTTGGTAACCTTTTATCTTTCTTCCAAATCTATTTTAGTTCCAATTACAACTTTTTAGTTTCAAATCTTGTTGTTTACTAGAATTTCATGAATCCTTAACTTGCAATGAACTTGGTTAAAATAGAATTTTAACTTGTGCACATAAGTCCATATCGTCCCGGAGAGTGATCCTTGCTCTCACCGTCTCAAATTTTAATATAGTGCCTTTCCTTGAGTCAATGTTTCACACGTTGATTTTTTCACTTCCCTTGAAATATTTTAACATCAGTGATTTATTCGCAACGTGAAACCAATTTTTTTCTCTCTTTCTTGGATGTTGAGAAAAAGTTGCATTAGCAGGAGGTAGCGTGTGATAACAACCTTTTGGTAGGGATATCATCTTGTTCTGAGGTGATTTTCAGTAATTGGGATGTTTCTGTTTGGTGGTTAAAAATAGACAGGTTTTGTTTTCTTATTATAAGGTACAAATGTCCAATTGCATATTGTATGACTATATTATCCGTAGATTTCCTTTAACCTCCTTTCTGATGTTACTTTTAAATGGGTTTTACTTATTCATTTCTCATTAAGAAGAATCCACTTCCCCTTTTCTGTTTTTGTTTTAGTTCACTTGTTATGCCTTGTCCTATTGACCATAGATACTTGATTCTTCTTGATTGATGTTCAAAAAAGATTGTTTTGGTCATTTTATGTTGAAGTTCTGCTGTATCTCACAAATTTGCAATTCTTTGGTGTGGCCAGCTCAAAAAATTGGTTGATGGTATAGAAGATGCAGAATTGATGCTGGATTCAATACTAGTGCACATGGGAAGCATGTACTCAGCTTTGGGCAAGTTTGAGATGTCACTGGTCATGTATCAAAGGGCTTTATGTATATTGGAACATTCATATGGTTTGTACTGATCTTAATCCAAATCCCTTTTTTTCCACCATTATTGTTCATTGATAGCGATGCACTGGTCTTTTGTCATGGAAAATCATCTTAAACACGTGAATATCTTCTTTTGTTGGCTTGAACAATGTAAGTTCTTAGTGTTTCTTCAAAAGTCAAAACAATCATTCCTTCATAATTGAACTTCTTTAAGTTGGGTTTCTTAGTAGATTGCAAGGGAAATTCTTGAAATCTTTGGTCTTCAACTTCATCAACAATCTTGTATGCATATTCTCATGAACAATGATCTGAAATAACTAATCTTCTGATGATTCTTTGTAAATTTTCATGCAGGTAAAAACAGTACTTCTCTTGTCACACCATTGATGGGATTGGCAAAGGTTCTTAGTGTGACAAAAAGGATTCAGGAAGCGTTAGAGAACTACCATAATGTGGTTAGAATTTTTGAGGCAGTGCATGGTGTTGAAAGTGAAGATGTTATGTTACCATTATCTTGTATTGGCAACCTTCTGATAAGTGAAGGGAAACCGGAAGAAGCAGAGAATTATTTTACCAGGTTTCTTCCCTTGCATAAATTAATTCAAAATTCTAAGGGTCTTGCATCTTAATGAGTTTTAACATTTCATCGTTATCTATGTGGAATTTTTTAGGGTTTTCAATACATGCATAAAGTTATATGGAGAAAGTGATGGAAGAGTTGGAATGGCTTTGTGTTCCCTTGCACATGTAAAATGTGCACTAGGTGAGTATTTTTGTACTATATTTTCTGTGTTTGATCAGCTAATAAATGACTTAGTGTGTTAAGCAATAGTAAATAATAAGATCTCGCCTAGGATCGCATAGCTGCATGGCCCCAGGCCCCCAGCCACAGTGCCTTTCATCAGTTCAGGCAGGCCCAATCCGAGAGGCGTGCCTCTTATGCCCCAGGCGCGATTGGGCTTGCCCCTCAGATTGGGGCAATGAAGCATGCTTTTTTGAAGAAAAACTGATTTTTATTTTATATAAAAACAACAAACTTTACAATATTTTGTCCAGTTCCACTTATTATGCATTTTGTAGTGTCTACTGTCTAGTGCCTTGCGTTTTTGGTTAATTAATCAAATTAATCAACTAGTAGCACAGTTACACATTAGTCATGTTATTGCAAGTGTAATTTTTTATTCTAGTTCTAGATCTTGCCAAATGTGGGTTAAATTTGGATGTTATGCTATTTGTGATATTCGACTGATAGTTTAATAATTTTACTATCTTTATAGCATCTGCATCTGTGCCTAAATGTTGCATATAATGCATAGCTTATTTTCTTGATCTTTCTATCATGAATTCGCAAGTTTCCATATCATTACATAAATTTTGCATAGTTTAAACACAATTTTACATAGACCCCTTGTCGCTTTCTTTGCGCCTTATGCCTTTTTCTTCACCATTTGGTAGTTGCTGTCAGTAGTCCATCTTTACTAAATAAAATCTCTAATATTGTTTGTTTGGGGCCTTTGCCCCTTTGTTGTTATTGTATTTCTGATCCTGTTTGGTGTCATTGCGCTATCCGAGTTGAGGAGGGCTAGTTTATGGGGTTTAGTTTGTCTGGGGCTGAGTTCTTTTTTGTTTCTCATTATTTCCTCTTTCTCTTCTCCCTCAGCTTTTCTTGGTTATCCTTGTCTTTTTTGTTTGTTTTTGTATGTTGTTTGTTTATTTTTGGCTGTGCTTGTTTTGTCCGAGCAAGATAAAAAGTGGGTATTTTTTTTATTGCGCCATCTTTTATGTTTGGTTCAGCAGGAAAACATGTGAGCTTTCTAAAGGCTTTTTATGCTTGCATACTTCTGGAATATGATTATTTATAACAAAGTTATAGCATTTACTCATCAGTTCATTAAGTGGCAACCCGATCTTCTGCTGATTTGCTACAGAAAAGCCGGATGAAGCAATTACTCTGTATAGAAAAGCCCTTCAGGTTGCCAAGGATGCAGAAAATATGGCGGTAGATGATGTAATTTTGGAGAAGATGAGGATAGATTTGGCGGAGCTACTGCATGCAGTTGGAAGGTAATTGTTCTATGGCTTGGATAGGGAGAACTTTTTGTGGATAGTTATTCCAAAAGGAAGGGAATGATGTAGAGCTGTTTTCAGCCTCTACTGTTGTTACTATGCTCTGTCATATTTAAAACCTAAGTTAATGGGGACATAAAGTATGGAATTCCTTCAGTAAGACAGATGTGGTCTATTATTGAACTGCATCTTCCCAAATAGATCCCCGTGTTTGGAGATCGAGATGGTATTTTGGATTGATGGGGTCATTAAGTCATTAGGAGGATCATGAGATGGAGATTGTAGAATCATAAGATCCTAAAAAATTGCTAAAAGTACAATATTAATAGTTTAATACTTTCTACATGTGAAAAACTGCTTGTACATGAAGTTTATGAGAAAGAGGAAAGCAAGTATTAGGATTTAGGATCTGTACTTTCTGTAGACAATATTTTTACTGCAACTTTTAGCTATGGACCATGGATATAGATATGTTAATGATGGTATTAAACAGATCTTGTAACTTGCGATGATGGGCATTCAACAATGATTTCTGTGAAAGTCCATAATATTTCTTTGAAGGATCAACAGGATGTGAGTGTATGGTTCCTCAGATTTTAAATTCCTTTTAAGACTATTTCTAATAAAATAAGATTCTAAGGAGCTCTGGGTTGATATTTGATCTTTTAATACTAGTTGTTTAAGATTTTAGATCAAATAATTAGATTCTAGCTACAATGTCTTGAAGTTTTAAACGTGTCAAGCGGGAAAAGAACAGGAAAGCTTTGAATTTAAAATTTTCTGCTATAACATCAACTTCGAAGAAGTATCTGACATGTTCCTTCTCCACAGGGCAAAGGAAGGACGGCAGTTATTGGAAGAATGCTTGCTGATTACCGAGAAACAAAAAGGAAAAGAGCATCCAAGCATGGTTAATCACCTTGTTAACCTTGCAACATCTTATTCATTTTCAAAAAAATATGGAGAAGCAGAACGTGCTCTGCGGAGGAGTTTGCAGATTATGACGAAAACCACAGGGTCAGACGATCCGTCTATCACATTCCCAATGTTGCATCTTGCAGTCACTCTTTACAAGCTAAAGCAAAATAAGGAAGCTGAGGAGATAGCTCTCGAAGCCTTGCGAATCCGTGAAGCTGCATTTGGAAAAGATTCTCTCCCAGTTGGTGAGTTCCATTGATTGCATCTGCAGATTGCTTCATTGATTGTTTTTCTTTCCTATTGGGTTGTTTTGTTAAACTTTAAACTTGCAGGTAGGGCATCTTGAACTTGTTTGGCTTAAACATCAGTCGGGAAAACAATTAGAATAAAACAGTTTAGGATTGGTGCTTCCCTAATTTATATTTAATGTTTCTAGTATATTTTAAACAAAACGATTTTACTCATCAAAATATAGCTCCAGATTTTTAAATGAAAAAGAACTTTTGTGGGAGGTCTTATAGTTTAAGTTGTCTACCAAATAAACCAAGTCAGTGAACCTCTCTGGTATGAATTTTTTTGAAACAATTTACACTCCTATCAAAGTAGGAATTCAATAGATGGGTATGTGAAATTTTTCTTGCAAATTGTTTTATCTTATTAGGGGCATTAGGGCAAATATTGGTATACTATCAATGAAAATTGCCAGCCGAAATCAATAAAACCTGAAGACAATTTGCTTACATTTTAAAGCATTTTATGCTAAATAATCTGCTACCTCGTTCATATCTTTGACAGCAATGGATGAAGTTTATGGTTTCAAGTTTTATGGAGATCCGTCATGAAACTTGTAATTAAGAAGGCTTGGATCTTTCTGTTTTTTTTTTAATAATAATTGGGCACTACTGTGAGAAATTTTATATTGTTCATGAATCATGATCTGATTGAAGTCTTCGAGCTGTCACCTGAACTTGATCTGCTGAATTTTTTTTATTTTTTTTTTGCATTTTCGCATCATTTCAATTTGGACAACTATTCTTTTCATATTAAAACTCGACCCCGTTAACTGCTAGCCAGTATTAATCTGTAATTCCTCTGAAAAACTTGTTGCAGGGGAGGCGCTCGACTGTCTGATTTCAATTCAAGCCAGATTGGGCGAGGACGACAACAAACTACTCGAGCAACTGAAGAGGGTGCTGGCGATCCAGGAGAAAGAGTTTGGCCCTGAGAGCGAGGAAGTACTGATGACCCTGAAGAAGATGGTATTCTACCTGGACAAACTAGGGCAGAAAGATGAAAAATTTCCTGTGAATAGAAGATTAACATTGCTTAGAAAGAAACTGAAGCAAAGAGTAAAAATCTAGCTTGCAAACTTCAGTTTTCAGCCTTCGGTTTATGGCATGCTTGCTTATCAGAACTGATAGGATATGCAATAAGATGCATGCTTTTATATATATAGGGGTTGTATACCAACATTTTTTCGGTCATGGTGGAAATGTAATTCGTTACGGGGGACTCGCCGTAGTGTTAGATACTCGGATTCGAAGTTGAAACTAATTCTTACATGGCTACAAAAGCTGATTCCATTTGGAAAATCGGACTGAAACTTTTGGTGTCTGATTCAATTTCCTTTTATCTTTGGTAACACGTAGGCTACGTAGCTGATGGGGTAGTTTGAGTCGATAGGGTAGCTGAAAGCCTGAAACTTCTTAAGAATGATAAAAACTTGTCGTTTACTATTCATTCATACTTTTTAAAAATGATAAAAATTATATAAAATATTAATATTTTTTTAAATTTGTTTTTATAAATTAATACTTAAATATAATTGAGAAAATTTGCGTGTTTAGGCATCTAGAATGTTTTAATTAGGTTAGTAGCTAATTTAAATGTTTTTTTAGGAGTCATAACCATCATCGTTTTTTAGGTCAGTTAAAACCGCCTCCTCTCCGCCTGACTTTCCTGTACCTCCTCCCCCTCCGATAGCCCTTCGTTCTCCTCGGCTGGTTCTTCTCCGACCGAGAAACCCTCGGCGTCCTCGTGGCCGTCACCGCCTCGGCGTCCTTGGTCGCTCTTGCTCTCTCTGTTGCGGCCTGAGACCCAAAGTCTCTCCCTGTCTTTCAGATCTGAAGATGCCAACAACGGGGAAGAAAATTGGGGAGCGCCACCGTATAACCGACGACAGATGATGCCTCTCCTTCCCGACGCCAGATGATCTTCTCCGACCAAATGTCTTTATCGGATTCTAATTTTGCTTCCTGATTTTCGTTGATTTTTGCATCACCATGGGCGATGGATGCCGTGGTTTGAGTATTGCCTCCATCTTTCTCCTTTTTTTGCCTCTTCGTACTATCATCGTTTAATCGATTACCTCTGCGAGCTTCAATTTGAAACTAGTAGTAATTTTGAAGCGGATGTGTTCGAGATTAGCTTTTAACCTAACTAATTTGAGTTATGTCATCAATTTTTTCTTGGATTTGATTCTGATGCCTGGAAGAATACAGATTAATTTGTTGCTGATCAAATTTTGAATTTGAACAATCGATGATCAAAGATCTTGATTTGGTACATGTTTAGCTGGATTATGAAGTATTTATATGTGAATTTGATTTTGTGCACTATATCTATTAATATTACTAATTCTGCTAGCATTTTGCTGACGTATCACGCCCACAATTAAAGTTGGATTTTTTATTCAAATGAGATTTTCTTATTGGTCAATATTATTATGGAAACTTTAAAATATTTGTTTCCTATTTTAAATATGATTTGAATCCGTTCCTTTTTTTTCCGGTTATATTGCGGTAAATATTGAGACATGTTTCAATTTTTTTTTCCGATTGCAATATATCTATCTATCTATTAATCTATTAATTAATTAATATTACTAATTCTGCTTGCATTTTGCCGACGTCTCACGCCTACAATTAAATTTGAATTTTCTATTCAAATGAGATTTTCTTATTGGTCAATATTATTATGGAAACTTTAAAATATTTGTTTCCTATTTTAAATATGATTTGAATCCGTTCCTTTTTTTATTTTCGGTTATATTGCCGTAAATATTGAGACATGTTTCCATTTTTTTTTCCGATTGCAATATATATATATATTACTAATTCTGCTAGAATTTCGTTGACGTGTCACGCCCACAATTAAAGTTGAATTTTTTTATTAAAATGAGATTTTCTTATTGGTCAATATTATTATGGAAACTTTAAAATATTTGTTTCCTATTTTAAATATCATTTGAATCCATTCCCTTTTTTTATTTTCGGTTATATTGTCGTAAATATTGAGACATGTTTCCATTTTTTTTCCCGATTGCAATCTCTTTTCGGTTATATTGCTGATGTGTCACGCTCATAATTAAACTTGATTTTTTTATTCAAATGGTATTTTCTTATTGGTCAATATTATTGCTGAAATTTTAAAATATTTGTTTCCTATTTTAAACATATTTGTTTTCTATTTTTATACTAAAATATTATTTAATTTGATATGTTATATGTCAATTTGTGATCTATTTTAATCGTCTACGTACATTGAACATTCGTCAATTCTTGGCTGATTTTATTCTTGGATATTGAAATTGTTGATTTATCATTTTTAACCGATTGCAATATTCCCCACAATGTCTACATACAACGAACATGTAATAATCAATTTGTAAATATTCGATTTCAAAAATTAATTATAAAAATCAATTAGAGCCAAATAAGTGTTTTTTTATAATTTAATTATTTTAGACATCTTAAATGACTATCGAAAAATAAATAATATTTTAAGATTCACAAGCATTGCTAATGCTTATTTTACATCTTGGATGAGGCTTCTTAGATCACTTTTCTACCTTTAAGGATCTTTTTTGTTTACCATCTTACCTTTATTTTCACTATTTATTTTTCTATCTTTCTAACCATCTTTCTCATGAAAATAATCAATAAGTTATGTACATCTACATATTTAACTTCAAAATTATTCACACAATCATGTGTTTATGATTTTTTAATATTTGCACGGGAGCTTATATTTTACTTTTTAGATCTATGCTAATGATAATAATTATATATTTATTTCAAATTATATTAGATGGTGTGTTTGAGTATTATTACTACTTGACCTTATTAAATCATTTTCAAAATTTGTATCGTATCTCTTTCCAACTAATTTATAAATTATAAAAAAATATTTTATACATATTTTTGTTGTAAAATAATGTTCAAATTAAAATGGATCAAACTCCCGTGCCTTCAAGACACGGGTATTACACTAGTACATAGCTAAATCAGGACTGCATCTTATTGACCTGCTTGAGGAATCCATGTTTTGGTCTGATCAGTAGTTCAATACTACATTTTATTGATTACTTTCTTGCTTAAATTCTATTGTTGTTCATCTTGCAAAAAAAAAATGTTTGGAGAGAAGAAGTTGTAAGGCTTGTTGTTCATCAGTCCTTGCAAATTCAGTAAAACATCTTAAATGATTGCATCAATGGACTCTTCTGCATCAAGTTTGATGAGGGTTTGAATTCCTGGCTTGTTGAATCTCTTACATGATAAAATGTTTGGAGAGAAGAAGCTATAAGGCTTGCTTTAGCAATCTGATTTCTTAATGTACATGATTTTCTTGCTTAGAATCTCATATTGTACATTTTGATGAAATCATGGCTTTTGATTGAGAGATATGGTTCGATTGTGTGATGTGCTAATAGGATGATGAAATTCATAAGATTGGGGTATTTACTTTTTATTCCCATTTTACTCTTTGTTTTTGAAATTTCATATTATTTGATCAATGTGAACTTTACTCAAATTTGTTTAAGTAGGATTTGACTCAAATGTGATCAACAACCCGTGTCGCAAATCAAGTTGCAGCCACTGTAACAGCTGCTGCTCGAGTTGCATCTGTTGCTTCCACACATGCTGTTGTTCATGACAGGCTTCGATTCATCAGCAGACTTGGTGCTTACATGTCGAATAGGAGCTGATTTTTGGTGATGATATTTTCATTGTTATAAATATTAATGGTCCAAAGGAGAGATTTTTTACTTGCTGTTTAGCACTCTGATAAGTACAAGCTACAATCCATAATGAGATTAAATCAATGGCATTTTCATGGACGCTTCCAACTATTTGATGACATTTGGGATGTTTAATATTCCCACTTACTGTTTTTGCTTCAATAATTAAGATTATGTATCTAACTCTTGTTTACTAACATTGCAATTGTTCGCAATAGCCGATGCTTATAATACGTACATACTATGATCTGGTTGTTGAATATTCATGCACACTAGTTTTGTGCATTATTGGCTTCAATGTTTATTAAGTTGTATACTCCTGTGTTGTAGCTTGTTTGTTTTGATGTTTATAGTTTTCATTTTTTTGTAATTAGGTATGGAGAAAAGGTGGAGGAGGCAACATCTTTTTTACTGGAAATGTCCCAAGTGCAGATGCATTTGCAATTGCAGCTTCTGCATGTGATTAAGCACAAAGTTTTTTTGAATGATTATTATAATTCTTGTATGATCATATTCACTTCTTTGTTTTTTTTTTAATTGGCAATAGATTAGAGAAGAAAGATTGAATCAGCTCATATGGAATGATGATGATGATCTGTTTGATTGAAGATTATGGAAGTTGAGAAGGGAAAAGGGGCAATCTAGTCCAATCTAAGATTATTATCCATTAATCAAAATTTAAATTAGGGTGGGAACAAATCCCGCAAATCCCGGTCCCGTCCTGCAAAAACGTAAAAAAAATCATCATTAAAAGATGTCATCAAAGAAGTTTAATCAAATTTTATGATTCCTTGTCATCAATTGTATAAAAATGTAATAAACATGTCACCACAAGTGATTGCATCAATGAAATGTAATCACAAACGTGTCATCAGTGAATAAAAGTAGAATCAATGAAAATTTATCGATATACAATTGATTAAATTAAAAAAAAAATGCACCAAACGATTTGATTAAAAAAATGGCATCAAATAATTACATTAGAAACATGGCATCAAAACACTAATTTGAAAAAGTTGCATCACATTAAAGAAAAAAAATGTCAACAAAACAGTACTTTGAAAAATATGGCATTACGGTAAAAAAAAAATCATAAAAAAATTGACTTAAAAAAAGTGTCATTAGTAGTCAAAAGTAACAAAAAATTGGCATTAATGGTCGACGTGTCATCACAGTACAAAAAAAATGTCATCAAGGTATGAAAAAAATGTCATTAAAAAAGTGGCATTAAAGCGAAAATAAAATGTAATAAAAAATGGAATCAAAACGGTAAAAAAATGGCATCACTAAAATAAATTATTTTTAAAAAAAAAAAATCCACATGATTTGGTCAACGTTGACCGGTCAACGGTCATCCCCCTTGGCAAACTACGTTGTCTATGTCTCTATTTTTTTTTTTTTGATTAGGAAAGAATTCGGGTGAGCAGGCTCTACCCGGCAGCATCCTTACGGATGAGGTTTAAAAGACCATAATTTTTGTAGATGTCATCCCCCTTGGCAGAGTGGCAAAGATGTGCAACCTTATCGGCCACTCTATTGTCGTGACGGGGAACATGAAAGAAGGAGACTTCTTTCAAGGTAAATACTAAAGTGTTGACATCACCCAACATAAGCTCAACTTCCCAAGGGCATTTTGAGCGGTTATTTAGATGGTTAATGATGATGTTAGAATCACCTTCGATATGGATTTTGTCTATATGGAGACGAGTTGCGTGTTGGACCCCTAATTTTAGAGCAAGCGCTGCTGCTTGGAGGGCGCTAAGTTTTCCTAATTTTTTATAAAAGATGTTTATTGTGTGACCTTCCCAATCCCGAATGATTGCCCCAACCGAGCTATCCGAATTAGACAAGGTGGAATGGTGGATCCATCGAAATTCAGTTTGAGGGTGCCTAATGGTGGTTTTCGCCAACGTGTTTCTCGGTTTCTATGTCTCCGTCATTTGGGTTTGCTTCACATGGGGCAGTAATTTTTTTTTTTTATCAAGGTAAAGATTTAAAATAGGGTGCGTCGGGTAAATTGAGAGGTTGAAAACAAACGGCAGACGGGATAACCATCATAATACTAACAAACTAAAACATAAGATCCTAACCCTGTTCAAACAAAGCAACGAATTGTTAGACAAATGAGGAAGCCGAGGGAGACTCCGGAATGAAACTGTGAATAGCGAGAACACGGGGAAACCTATAAGTTTTCACGTCATATCAACGTAGGAGAGATTGGAGTAGAAACGCAAGAAAGTGATGTTTCATGGGGAAGTGTAGACCAACGACGTTCCCCCACCTAGATGAGAGATCTTCGAAAGTCAAACATTGCCACAACCATCTTAATTATAGCTTTATTGGAGGGGAATATAAACTTTTCATTTGAATATTTGCCAAATTTACATAATTTATAATCATTTTTTAATATCTTTCAATTCAAATTGATATAGTTTCAAAATATATTATTTATTTCTTTTACATGTGGCTAATGCAATATTCTTAATTATAGATTTATTGAAGGTAATATCATACCATATTTAAATAAATGTTGTAATGTTATTTTTCAATTTATTTCTATTTAAATAAATGATTTAATGTTATTTTTCAATTGATTTTAATTAACTTCATTTACTTAGGTGAATTATGATGAAACATAAACCTCACAAACCCCGTCCAAAAAGGGGGGTCCGGATCAGTCAAGATTGTTTTATTATTTGGTCAGCGGTCTTACCTGAGATATCAAGTATCAAGATGCATGCATATCATTTTCCTGAGCCGCTAAACCTATTTTAATGAATGAACTAATCTATTCCTCTTCCAATCTTTAGGTTCATCGAGGCTAAGCAAAGAAAAAGAGCAGAAACCAGTCCATCTCCATAACTACTAAACATTTGATGTCGATTACCTGTCGTCTTTAATCAGTTCGGGTTGAAGAAAGGTTAATTTACCCACTGTTGTATTCGACGTTTGGTGACTCGTGATCGATGGACGCGGATGGGATCTAGCTTCTGTATCGTGTTCTCTCTTCAATTCTCCAAAAGGCCCCTATTACTGGGCAAGGCCCTGGTATTTATAGATTTGTCCGTCATGACTCTCTGAACACGTCACTATAGTTAAATGACAAGTGTCAAAGGGCAGACACCACGTATCGGGTCCTTTTTTACGCGTGAGAGGGGAGCATGCGTGCCACCTCGTACCTCCTATCAGCTGAAAGTTTCATCCGTGGATGGTAATTACTTCCAGCAGCACCCTTTCTTCTTTTGTTGGTTTGCCCGCGACTTTTAAGAATATTCTTTATTTTTATCTCAGGGGGAGGGTATAGTCGTGCTCCTCAGCGTGCGTCAGGTATCAGAGAACTTATCGGCTTGATCCTTCAATTGGATTACTCCTCTCCTTGAGGACCTACCTGGCATAGATGAGTTTACTTGGGCGGTTATCATAGGCCCAGAGAAAAAAGGTGATTGATGCTTGTTATGCGCTAGGTGCTAGCCACGTGTCACTATCCATCGGAAGGGGAAAAGTCAAGGTGACACCCTATAAAAAGGAGAGTCCTCCCCCCCGCCCCTATTGTACGTGTTTCCACTTTTCACTATGGTTTTCCTTCTCGACATCGCTGATTTGAGACTTGCTTTTGCCTAGGTAACTTCTTTACTTAAGAGATTTTACGCATTTCTGTGTCTTCGGAGACTTCGCGGTTTGACGGTTCAATTTAGTTTTCCTTTTTTTTTTTAATGTGCTCCTATGGTTGGCTCTAAGATTGTGTTTCGGCTTTCTTTATTAGGTTTTTAGTAACGTGTTCCTGAACTTTGATTTTTCTGCTTATGGCGAGTTCTCAAGGGAGTTCTAGTAGCGTTAAAGTAATTAGTAGATCTGTCTTGGTGGTTGAATCTAAAGAGAAAATCACCATGGGTTGTATTGAGGTCCCGGAGGACGTATCCGTCCGGCACCCTAAAGATCCCTCTGACCCTATGTATTACTCTTCTCCTTTCCATCCACGGGCAGATCTTTCTTCATCAACAGAATCGTCCTCTTCTGGATCAAACAATCAGTCACAACCTCCTGGATCTAGATCTATTCTTGGATCTTCTGAGTCTCACCAATCTTACAAATCTTAGGATCGGCTACTGACCTACCGATGGGGGACATCATTGTTCCAGCAAAGCGTCAATCTCAAATGGAATTAGGAGACTTTCAGCCTGTCCTTTAGCAAATAAATGGAGTTTATGATTAACTCTCCTATATAATTTTTTTTTAAATGCCTTTATTTTTATTTTGAATGCATTAATCCCTAGATTTTATGCATATATATATATATAGAGAAAGAGAGAGAATGGGTAACTTGTGCACAAGGCTTAGGATGTGCATTGTGCACAAAAAATTATTCGGTGAGATGTGAAACATTATTCAGTGAAATTTGAAGCATTATTCGGTGAAATGTGAGTATTGTTTAGGGGAATGTGAAGCATTATTTGGTGAAATTTGAGGCATTCCATATAAATTGTAACTATTGTTCAGGGAATTGAGGTTTCTTTTATTTGAAATGGATAAATAAAAAAACTAAACATTATTCGGTAGAATGTTATAAATTATTCAGTGGAATTGAGATGTTTTCATCTGAACTGAACGGAAAAAAAACATAACAGTGTTCGGTAGAATGTTTCACATTTCACCGAATAATGCTTAAAATTTCACCGAATAATGTTTCACATTTCACCGAATAATATTTGTGGACAATGCACACCCTAAGGGGTGTGCACTCTGGAACCACTCCCTATATATATATATATTACAAACCTATTATTTTTCTTCATTTTTATGTTTTAATTCTATATATTCAGAAGCACATATTATAAAAACATATAATCAGTTCTCATTTATACCGGGGTAGTACTTCTATTTATTATTATTGAGAAATTATTCAATTAAGAAATTACAAATAAACTTTCTAACAAAGCATTATTTTCGTTTGGATTATCCCATCATTTCCATACATTATCAAATTCTAGCCCCTTTTGTGTATTTTTTATCATATCACACTACCGACCACTTAACTTTCAAAAATATACTTACATTAAAATTTTAGAATATAACTAAAAAATTTATACAGATATCCATGTCTTAGACACGGGACTCACACCAGTAGACTTTAAATACCCCTCCAAAATGAACACGTACAAATTAAACCATTAAAATATGGTTTAAGCATTCATATTAAGAAACTTTGTATAAATATTAATTAATTATTTTTAGCATTTTTTAATAGATCATAGATTTTATGCATTGAAATTTAGAGAATTTGTTTTCATGTGATTTCTTCAACTATGGGGCAAACCCTTGATATGGTCTATATAGTTTAATTTCTGTCGAGAAAATCCTTGACGGTCTATATATATAATATATGTTGAGAAAACCTTGACAATGCAACCGATCGAATTCAGTCGTTAGCACCGTTCAAACATAAACATTATGAGCAAACCCAACCGATCGAATTCAGTCGTTGCTAGTTGTTAGTTGTTACTAGTAGTTGTATTTCAAGATGTGATAGTCATTGATAATCGACTGGTAACCATTCATGTGAGATCTTATTACTATGATGGCGTTGGGTGAATAAGTTATAAGTAGGAAGACACCTTTCTTTAATTTGAAACATTAAAATTAAATTAGATAAATTGCTCTAATATATGTTTTGAAAAACTTAATTAAGTAATTAGTCTTCTCTATAAAATTTAGCTAGATGAGTGACTCCTCTCCCAATTGAGTATTAATGTTTAATTAACTGTTTAAACGTAGACCGATCAACGGTTTGACCAATTTTTTTAATGATGCCATTTTTTATGAGACTTTTTGTTTGATTTAATGTCATTTTTTGCTGCCATATTGATGAAACTTTTTCTTTATAATTTGAAGGCACTTTTTTGTTATGATAGTTTGATATCAATTTTTTGTCATAACATTGAATCATTGATGACAATTTTTTATACCATTTTTTTGTTATCATATTTCATGTCACATTATATTGTTTGTTTCATGTCACATTATTTTGTTATACCATTTTTTTGTTATCATACCTGCCGTTTTTTTTTGTTATGATATTGGTTATGTACATAACCAATATATATATTGATGCTATTTTCAAAAACCTTGTGTTTTTATATCGATAACTTAACATTGTTTTGATTTTTTATTTTACCTTTAATTCATTGCATTAATGACACCATTTTTTTTAGTTGATGACATATGCAGTGGCGGAGCTAGGGGGTGCTTCCCCTAGCTTTGAAAAATAATACAAAAAATTAATTTTTTTTGCATATATTTAGTATTTTTAAGGTAATATCAAATATTTAAATGATATTTGAAACAAGAATGCTATTTAGCTGGTATGGTAAAGGAAGGAAGGGAGAAAGCAAGGAGAATTAAAAGGTGTTGGGTTCAAATCCCACCTTCTTCACTTTTTATTTGTTTTACTCTATCATTATTTTTTCTTGATTTCTCTTTATATTATTTGTTTCTATCAACCATTTCAATAAAAAAATGTCATATTTATGTTTAAATTATATATTTAACTTTTTTCTTTCAATATTGTTTTTAAAGTGATTTTTTGTGATTTTTTTTCTATATTTTTTGTTTCTTTTTTTTTACTCTCAACTATTTAAATACAAAAAAATCACATTTTTAGTGTTTTTTTCAATATTTTCTTAACAAAATCTTCTTATCAAGTATACCCCCAAAAAACCAATGACCTCTTGCCCTAGTGGTAAGAGTGAGGTGCTTCCTTGTGCCTCACTACCATGAGGTCAAGGGTTCAAATCCCACTATGAGCAATTTGTGTTATATATAGTGGGTACTCATGCCTTGGTTTACCTTGGCATGGGTTAGCCTGTCTTGCGGCTTGTCGCTTGGCTTACCCGGCTCGAGTGCTTTGCAGGCTAGTGCTCGGCCCGTGGAGGATTAGTCGATAACCTCGGAACCTCCACGTCATAAAAAAAAAAAAAAGTATACCCCCAAAAAAAAATTCACGGAATTTTTTTAACACCCCTTTGCCCGAAATCCTGGTTCCGCCACTAAACACATATTTTAATTATCCCCATACATTTTAAATAGTGAAATATCTACTCAAAAGTTTTGAGTAGATATTTCACTATTTAAAATGTACGAGGATAATTATTTGTTGAAGCCACATTTTTTTTATAATATGAGGAGATTTCTTTGTTGATGACACTTTTAAAGGTGAATTATATATTGATGATACATTGTATTGTTGTGGTTCACTTTTGATATTGATGCCACATTTTTTTAGCCTGTCAATGACACACTATATATAAATGGTTATTTTAAGTCAATTATGAAAAAGTGGCATTAATGAAGTATTATTAATGTGTATAGAAAATGTGTGTTATCAATAAATCATTATCATTAAAAACATATGATTATCAATATACAAATAAGTTATCAAAAATGTTTTATAAAAAATATCATTGATATACAATTGATTGAATTAAAAAATTGATATCATACAATTAGATTAAATATACGACATCGACAATTGGATGAAAATTTGTCATCAAACAATGATACTACATATTATAAAGTATAATCAATCAATTACACTAAAAAAGTGCATCGAAACATTACATTATAAAGTGACATTAAAGAAAAAAAATTGTTTCACCAACGTAAAAAATAATTGTAAAAAATGAAATTGATCAACGTTGACCATTGCCACCTGTCTAAATAAATTTACGGAATTTTCGACAGGTGCCCCGAGGTAAGGCCAAATTCGCCGAATATACAAAAGTTTCACATAATTCGCGAAATGCCCCTGAGGTTTGTAATGTTTCCGCGTGATGCCCCTCCGTCCATTAGGTTAACGTTTTTTCCTTTTAAAATAATAAAATTAAATGAAATAAGAGAAGTGCAGGTCGCGCCGTCGCGGAGAGAGAAGACGAAGGGCGAAGAGCGGAGAGGGAGGTCGAGAGAGAGATAGAGCGAGGCGAGGGGTTCGATACACGACGCGACCAGACCAGATTAACGCCGGTGGAGCTCAGTTGGTGCCGAAGGTGGAGGTGAGTGATTCTCAGTTGAATCTAGGGTTCGGGGATTTAGGGCGTGTCCAGTCTTCAACCGAGGTTTTCCAGGCGTGCCCTTCTTCTTCACAATGCTGGTCCTTTCCGTTCTACTTGCCTACCAGTTGCTCCTTTTTTGTGCTGAACTTCAAATTGAGGATGGGTACTTCTGTAATAGCCCATCGCAGTCCTTGTTTCACTTCTCAGAGACGTCACTTGCAGGTAACTCTCTGCCCCCCTCCACGATCAAAAGCGATTTTTCACTTGATTGGGAACTCATTTCGATTAGGTTTTCTTCATGTCCACTATTTGATCATCGTCGGTCTAATTTCGTCGTTCAATTTGGGGATTTTGGGGCAAATTTGATCCGTTCTTTGATTAATTTCTCCTGTGTGATTCTATTTTGATGTGAATTTGTGCGAACCTGAAACACCAGTAGAGATGTAAGTGCCTCACTGTGTCACTTGGAATCAACTGAGTTCTTGTCAAATACTGCCTTTCGATCAACTCTTGGAGCTTACCAAAATCTGAAATAGATGTCTTATGTTGATTGCAAGCGACCGTTTCTGTTTTTAGGTTTTCATCTACAGTCATAAATTGAAGATTAATCTACCGAAATCTGTAATATTAGACTTCTTCAAAGCTGATACGGAATTAGCATGTAACTCATGAACTTGATCAGAGGTCGAGTGAGCTAATCAAAGCTGATACGGAATTAGCATGTAACTCATGTTCTTGAGGACAATTGAGTGACCTAATCTAGGCTGTAAACAATTATTGTTTCCTCCATCTTTTTAAGATTTAAATTGCTTATATGGAGTTCTCTGCAACTAAAGTAATGTTGTTCAGTTTGGATGGATTGCTTGAAGGTATTTGAAGTGTGAAAATAATATAATTCGGTATAATTTGTTCAGAATGTAATGAATAACTACATTATCTTCTATGGATGTTTGCTGTGATATTTTGTTGTCAAAAGTGCAGGTATTTGCTGTGATATTTCAGAAACTAAATTACAAGGTGATATATGGATGATAGAATTTGATAGAGCATGTGCTTATTCATTTGAAACTTTTTCAAAAGTCTATTAGCTCAAATGGTAGAGCATGTGCTTATGCACAAGATGTGGGTTCGATTCCTACATAGATTTTTGGGTTGGATTCTAGTTTTATGTTCTTCGAATTGAGGTTTGGGAGTAGGATCCATGAAAATTTATGTGAATTTGTGAGACCTAATGCTCTTGAAGGTGATTACAGTAGAAAATTGAGCTCCTTGATTTTGAGATCATAAAATTGAACCATCATTCTGAACCTAGTATGATATCGAGTACTCATAATGTCATCCTCATTAAAATCTTATTGTTTTATCTGTCATCCTCATTTCAATGGTGTGCTATGCTCCTTAGTTCTGGTATATAACATTTTGCTTTATGCATTCAGTCAATGTTGGACAGATGAGAATCACATGTTTTTCTAGTTTTGCTAGTATCTGCTAAATTAAACTGAATTGTTATCTCAATTGCATTCTGACAATATTCCTCATTTGTCATCATGTATGCATTATTCACTTATGCCAACCAAATTTTGTTTATTGATGCATAACCTGTTTCAATTGTAGATTACCCATATTAATGTTAATACATTTGACCAGAAACAGATTCAATTTTTGAACTGAACCAATCTAGATAAAGAAATAGAATTTGAACTTTCAATTAAGTAGAGATTAGTCTATGCAGGATTCGAACCCGCATTGTTGTGCGTGAGCACACCGCTCTACCATTTGAGCTAATAGACTCAATAAGATAATCCAATGTCCTCCAAATTTAACCTCAACAAATCGGAAAACATAAATATACACAAAACTGAAGCACATCTGAATCAAATTTGAGGATCACACAGTTACACAAAACTGAAAACCTCAATTGAAATCATGCAGCAATTTTCCTACATTCGTTATACTTGAACTTGTGGATGAAAACCTATTAGATTGAACTTGTCCTTCGTTATACTTGAAATCATGCCACAATTTTCCTACAGTCAAGTCCCCCACACCTATACTTGAAATCATGGAGCAATTTTCCTACATTCAAGTCCCACCACCTGCATACAAATCATGTTGAAAGATTTGCATGAGCACACATGAAAAGATTAACTCTACAACATCTATGTTTATTAAGAATAAAATGGAACTAGATTATTGAATCTCCTAGTGTAAAAAGAAGAATACTTTTTCTCATATAGGCAACCCAATCACAGGCAGAATTTGAACCTATCGTCTTGACCTTACAGAATTCATAACAAGAATTTCATAAACTAAGAATGGCATTACAGACTATGATGTTACAAAATTCAGAAAAAGAAGTTCACAAACCAAAATCGAAAAACAACATATAACTCATATAAACCCAATTAACTCGTAAAGCCCTAAATCCTCATATCCTAATCCCATAATTGAAGGGAGTCGAATCAAATACATGTCACCAAACGAACTAAAAAAGCAATTCAAAGATCCTAAAGCGATAATCCCCCCAAAATCCTAAATCGAAAAACCTAAATCCTCAAATTGTATATCCCTAAAGTTGAAATTGAGAAGAGAAACTAACCTCAAGAGCAGTGTCGCCGCCTCCCTACTAGTTTACGGCGATCTCGGGCGCTTCTAACTAGATCCAAACTCCCTATATGTCCTCCCTCTCTATCTCCCATCACCGGTGTCGGGCATCTGTTATTGAAGAGGCTCTCTGCAATGGTCTTCTTTCTTTGAACGGGTGTGTGTATTTTTTTTATTTCTCTTTTGTCAATTTAACGGAGTTATAACGTTTTTTTAATAAAAGCGAACCAGGGGCATATGGCGAAAAAAATGCAAACCTTAGGGGCATTTGGCGAAATATGTTAAAGTTTTGTATACCTCGCGAATTTACCTATACTTCAAGGGCACCACGCGAAAAATCCGATAAATTTATTTGAGATCTAATTAACTAATGGCAGACGTCCAATCTATTCTTCTAGGTGTGAGAAATGTTGACGTTTTTCACATTTCCCGCATTGGTAACCGAGTAGCGAATAAGTTTGCACACCTTTGCTACTCTACCAGGGATCCCGACATATATAACGACCTCGGTCCGCTTGATCTCATTCATTTAAATCCTACTCCCTCCGTCCAAGAATACATTGCCTTTTAGGCCTTGAAACTTTGTTAAAAATACATGGGTTTTTAGATGTATAGGTAATTATTACCTCTAAAATTACTACTTTTCTACTTGTTAAAATTAAATAAAACTCTTGGAAAAATTAAAAAAAAAAACTTGAACTTCCAATTACTATTTTAACCTTTAATAATAATGATGAGATGTAAAATAGGTTCCTTAATTAGCGTGCATGAGCCTAAAAGACTATGTATTCTTAGACGGAGGGAGTATCCGGTAGAGTCCCCTCACCCAAATTATTGTCTAAAAAAAACTTGAAAGCTACTGAATGCTCTAGATTAAGATCATATCAGTTCAATTGAAAGGACCGGTTCTTTGTCAGACACACAAAGGAAGATCCATTCTCGTAATCCGTGTCACTCCCACATACAGAGTTGGGATCTTCTACAACTGTGAGAGTATGAGATTGATTGTAATATCCTCCTTAGGGTTTCCATTCATTGATATAATATATATATAGGTTACAAAGGTATTGGGCCTTAATGGGCTTTTGACCCACTATACAATAATAAGACCTATGTAATCTATCAAACCCCCGCAGTCGAAACTGGAGGGGCTCGGACAGTGAGATTGGAGCGAAAATCAATGAACAACTGTCTAGGTAAACCCTTGGTGAATATATCAGCGTACTGATATGAGGACGGGACATGTAGAACGCGGACATGTCCTATGGCAACCTTGTCCCTGACGAAGTGGAGATCAAGCTCAATGTGCTTCGTGCGTTGATGTTGGACCGGGTTGCTAGCCAGATAGACTGCAGAGATGTTATCAGTGTAGACCAGAGTGGCCTTCATAAGAGGGCAACGGAGCTCAAGCAGGAGATTGCGGAGCCAAGAGCACTCAGAGACAACGTTGGCAACGCCCCTGTATTCGGCCTCAGCGCTGGAGCGAGACACGACAGACTGACGCTTGGCCGACCACGACACAAGGGTGTCGTTGAGGAAGACACAGTAACCAGACGTGGAGCGACGCGTGTCAGGACAACCACCCCAATCCGCATCAGTGTAAGCAACAAGGTCAAGCTTAGAGGAAGGAGTGATCGTGGTGCCGAGCTCGAGTGTGCCGCTGATGTACCGAATGATCCGCTTTAAGGCATGAAAGTGGGGTTCCCTGGGTGCATGCATGAACAAGCAGATCTGCTAAACGGCGTAACTGATATCAGGTCTGGTGAAGGTGAGATACTGAAGAGCACCAGCAAGGCTCCGGTACAAAGTCGGATCATCAACCAAAGGACCAGAGTGAGCGCTGAGCTTGTTGGATGTATCGACAGGGGTGGCAACCGGATTGCAGTTACTCATCTTAGCCCGAGCAACAATTTCAGCAGCATACTTACTCTGTGAGAAGAATAGGCCAGACGAATGCCGCTGAACAGCAACTCCCAAGAAGTAAGACAACTGACCCAAATCTGACATAGCGAATTCAGCACTTAGCTGTGAAATAATCGACGTCCGAAGCGCATCAGAAGAGGCGGTGAGAATGATGTCGTCAACATACAGTAACAGAAATGCCATGTCGGAGCCTCTGCGATAGATGAACAGGGACGAATCCGAGCGGCTGCCAATGAAACCCAAGCGGAGCAGATGAGAAGTAAAGCGCTGGAACCAAGCTCGCGGAGCCTATTTCAGACCATACAGAGAGCGCTTCAGGAGACAGACGTGCTTTGGACGATCGGCATCAGTAAATCCCGGCGGCTGAAACATGTAGACTGTCTCATTCAGGTGACCATGCAGAAAAGCGTTCTTGACATCCAGCTGATGAATGGCCCATTTGCGCGACAGAGCTAAGCTCAATACCACTCGGATAGTGGCAGGCTTGACCACGGGGCTGAAGGTCTCATCACAATCAATACCTACCTGCTGGGATCGACCGTTGACGACAAGACGGGCTTTATAACGCTCCAACGTCCCATCAGAGCGGAACTTGTGACGGAAGAGCCACATACAGCGAACGACGTTCGCCGCGGGAGGGCGAGGGACAAGAACCCAAGTACCATTCTTTGTAAGGGCCCTGTATTCGTCGAGCATAGCCGCCTGCCAATTCGGGTCGAGGAGGGCTGTTTTGTGGGAGGTGGGGATGGGGGAGAGGGAGGACTGGGAGTCGGGAAGGACGGGGGCAAGAGGCGCAAGGTGCGGGGAGGAGGAAGCGGCGGGTGCAGAGGCGGCAGGCGCCGCCAGGGAGGTGTTCGACGCGGCGGGTGCAGCAAATGGGGCTGCGGCGGGCGCCGCCAGGGACGAGTTTGTGGCTGCGGGCGCCGCAAATGGGGTTGCGGCGGGCGCCGCATTCGATGCCGCGGCCGCCGCATGTAGGTGAGGCGTGGGTGATTGTCGAGGTGAAGGGAGGTGGATAGCGGGGTGATGGTCAGTGGTCATGGAGATGATCTGACGGGGTCTGAAGACACCAGAGACGCTGCGGGTGTGTGGTCTGTTGGTAGATGGTGGCGGGGGAGGTGGGGGAGGGGGAGACGCAGGAGCACCGGGAGAGCTCTGGGGAAGAATGAAGTGAGGGAATGGTGACTCAGACTCTGTCGACGACACAGGAGGTGTGGGAGATGCGAAGGGAAATCGCAACTCATCAAAGGTGACATGACGAGAGAGAATGATCCTGTGAGTCTTGATATCGAGGCAAATGTAACCGCGATGATCAGACGGGTAGCCAAGAAAGACACAAGGGGTAGAGCGAGGGTGAAGCTTGTGGGGGGCGGTGGATGCCTGATTGGGGAAGCACAGGCAACCAAATGTACGAAGGTGATCATATATGGGCAAAGTGTAATACAGTGCCTGAAACGGTGAGCGATGGTTGAGGGTCGTGGAAGGGAGAATGTTGAGGAGGTAGCATGTGGTGGCCAAGGCGTAAGGCCAATAAAGGAGGGGAATGGATGCGTGGAAAAGAAGAGTGCGCATCATATTGGTGATGGTTCGGATGATTCGTTCGGCTTTGCCATTTTGTTGAGAGTTGTAGGAGCAGGACAAGCGATAGGATATCCCATTGGTATTAAAGAAAGTGTGAAAATCTTTGTTGTCAAATTCGCGGTCATTGTCGCATTGGAAACACTTGACAGAGGTGTGAAACTGTGTTTTGATGTAAGCGTGGAATTTGGCAAAGATAGGGAATACTTGAGATTTAAAGTGCAAAGGGAAAACCCATAAGAAATGTGTATAATCATCCAGAAACAAAAGGTAATACTTATGACCCTCCTTGCTAGGCACAGGAGATGTCCAAATATCACTATGAATAATATCAAAAGGTGCAAATGTAGTGTTTAAAGATCGCTGAAAGGGAAGTCTGGCATGCTTGCCTAACTGACAAGACGAACATAAACTAGAGCGAAGCTCTTTATTACATTGGACAAGACTCTTAGAACGAAGTAAATCTAAAACTGCAGGACTGGGATGACCAAGGCGTGCATGCCAAAGACTGGATGATGATGCCGAGAGGGCGACTGGACTTGACGGGCTGGATGGTGATGGTGACGACACAGGATAGAGCTCCCCGGTGCTATTACATCTCAGACGAGTAACCCCCGTAGTAAGATCCTTCACAGAGAAACCAAATGGATCAAACACAAGAGAAACATTATATATAGGTTACAAAGGAGAGGGGGCGGCAAGAAGAGAGAGAGGGGGCGGCTAGGGTTAGAGAAAAAAAAGAAATTTAGGGTCTTTGGATCTTAGGCTCTGATACCATGTGAGAGTATGAGATTGATTGTAATGTCCTCCTTAGGGTTTCCATTCATTGATATAACATATATATAGGTTACAAAGGTATTGGGCCTTAATGGGCTTTTGGCCCACTATACAATAATAAGACCTATGTAATCTATCAACAACAATGGGGTACACCGCAAAATTATTTTTATTATAAAACAATGTTAAAAAAAATTCTATAAATTATATTTAACTTATATACACTCATATTTATATGCTTATAAAATTTTATTATAACAAATCATGTTCTAGAAAAATAGAAAAATCATTTACTAAAATAACTCATATTTTCATTATCTATAATTTTTTAAACATGATTTTTATAATAAAATTTTATAAATATATAAATATAAGTGCATATAAGTTAAAAATAATTTTTAGAATTTTTTTTAATATTATTTTATCACAAAAATAATTTTGTAGTGTACCTATGGTTGTAGAAGATCCAAACTCCCACGTACATATTGGCTTAAAAGAATTATGAGAACACCATAGTTGAGAATTAAGTAATTTTAACTGATATTTATAGTGGAAAATGACACTTTAATTGTATGGGTAAATTGTAGAAAACAACCCACTGAATACTCCAAACGATAATCCTTTGATAGGAAATTGCCCATCCTTGTCAAACCAAACAAATTTATTGGTAAATGTAAAGATTAAGGTAATCAACACGTTTTTAACAAGTAGATCGATATGGATTTCAAAATATCAAAAATTGAAAGGGATAACTTATGCATTGTTAATACTATGTATATTTATGGCGGGGTAGTTGGAATCACGTGTTACACTTGGGGTGTATACGAGGCTTAAGGTAATATGAGTAGTTTATGAACTACTCAAATCAGATGGATTTAAAAATAGGGTTAATGACTAAAATTAATACAAACTATCAGGTATGAATCAAAAATAATACGAACTTTAAGAACTAACGTGGTTGATACCAATTATCATCTAATAAACCAATTTTGATATGGACCTTAAAATAATACGGGCAATTTCGTGCTGAAGTGGCAACTAGGAAAACATTTCGACCTTAAAATGTAATTGACAATAAATTTGGGATAAATTGTAAAATGTTCTTTCCAGTTTTCTTCTCTACAATTGGTTATACTCTACGGGACACTGTAAAATTTCAGTGATGTTCTTGATCATGATTCATGAACTAGTGTGTTTAAGGACCTGCTAAATATGTTCTCCATAAACCGCTAGGTAGTAAAAGTATATCATTCAAATGCTTCTCACTCGGATTTTGAAGTTTATATTTTTAGGGTTTTTCGAATTCAAAACTAGATCTCAAATTCGACATTGTTTTGTCGATATTATGCATACAAATTGGCTTGAATATGAATTAAACTATGAAATTATTGTTAGCCCTCGTTCAATTCGTCGATTAAATGCTTTAATTTGTTGGATTTTGGGGATTGGAACGATTTAGGTTCACGATTGCGCGAAGGTATGAGAAATCAATCCCGTCTATTGGCCTCGCCTCTAAATGTGTTGGTGGGGCTCAGGATTCACCAGGTAACGACGACCGATGGAGCTCCTCCTTCGCACATCTACAACGGGCTCCTCCTCGCTGCTATGCTCGATCTCTGATCTGGGAGGTTTGTGGTGGTGTTTTGGGGAACTATTTGTGGTAGCGACAGATTAGTGGTGTACTGGTGTGCTTTCTTGGGTGCGGCGGCGGTAAAGTTTTCGTTGTTGATCTTGCCATTGCCGGAGAGTCAGCTACTGCCCGACGAAGCAGACGAACAGTAATGGAATTTGCATTTGTGTAAATTTCCTTATTTTTATATTTTCCTCCCTAAATTGGTTATTAATTACATTTTGAGTCCGGATTTTTTTTCTCGGGTTGACACGTCAGCTACATGACCAGAATTTTGGTCGGAAATATGGTTCGTATCAAAATTGGTTTATTAGATGATGGTTTGTATTAACCCTGGTAATTTCTAAAGTTTGTATTATTTTCGGTTCATGGTTGATAGTTTGTATTATTTATGGTTATTTTTCCTTAAAAATATCAGCAGTTATCATGGACCATTGGACCGGGTGACTTAAATTGGTGGTTTAAAAAAAATCTAATTTTTGTAGCCTTTCATAATTTTTTTTTTAGTTTATTTGGTTTGAAATTACCAAAATACCCCTAATAATAATAATTAAATAAACTCCATTTTTTTTACAAATAAACTCTTTTACGCCACCTACGAAGTTTATATTATTTCATAATCTTTCAACTTTTATTTCATACAATATTTCAATTTCAACTCTTTTTAAAATTTTAGTCACTTTTTCTACCTCGTTTCATACGTACCCCGAGGTTTTACACTTAATTATACCGTGTTTAAATTCACATTAAAAAATTATAAATTTATACGGAGTATTCTATAAACTTATATCAATATGTTTATAAAATTTTATTATGAAAAATTATTATTAAAAACTATGGATATAAAAGATTGATTAATAATAAAAATTTATAAACTTGTTAATATAATTATCCAAAGTACTCCCATCGTCTCGCAAAACTTGTAGTTTTAGAGTAGTAAACTTGTATCAAAAAAATTGTTATTTTAGCTATAGTTATTATCTTTATAGGTAATGATTGCTCTTTTTATAGGTAATAATTAGTGCTTTTAGGTATTTTATTTTATAAAGGTAAAAGAAATATAAGTATTATTAATAAGTGTGCATAAAGCTAAAACTACAAATTTTGTGAGATGGAGAGTATAAATATAATTTGTATCCAAATGAACGTAACACAAACAACGTTATAATTATAGGCTGATAGCTTTATAGGGTATCCAAACCGTAAAATATACTCTAGACTAGACGCATCTAATTTCTTTTATTTATTTTTTTTCAAAAACCTTTATTAAAAAAGGGGGGAAAAAAAAGCACACATGACATGGATCGAGTTGTCCTTTTTTGCTAGTCTCTGGTGTGCCTTGAAATCTCCATCCCCTCTTCTTCTTCTTCCTCCTCCAATTCAAATCAAAACTTCACCCAGTCCACACACAGAAACAGCGGGATATGGCGGACGAGGAGTTCGATGTGATCGTGGTTGGGGCCGGCATTATGGGGAGCTGCGCCGCCTACCACACCTCCCGGCGGGGCCTGAAAACCCTCCTCCTCGACCAATTCGACTTCCTCCACCACCGCGGCTCCTCCCACGGCGAGTCCCGCACCCTCCGCGCCACCTACCCGGAGCCCTACTACCCCTCCATGGTCCTCGAATCCTCCCTCCTCTGGCGCCAGGCCCAGTCCGAGGCCGGCTTCCCGGTCTTCTTCCCCTCCCCTCACCTCGACATGGGCCCCGCCTCCGACCCCTCCCTCTCCTCCGCCCTCTCCAGCTGCCGCTCCTCCCGCCTCCGCTTCCGCCTCCTCTCCCCTCCCCAGCTCTCCGACCACTTCTCCGCCCCCATCTCCCTCCCGGACGACTGGATCGCCCTCCTCACCGACCACGGCGGCGTCCTCAAGCCTACCAAGGCCGTCTCCATGTTCCAGTCTCTCGCCCTCCGCAACGGCGCCGTTTTGAAAGATAACGCTGCCGTCACGCGGATCGATAAGACGGACAACGCCCGCGTCGCTGTCTTAACCGCAAAAGACGTCGTTTTCTATGGCAAGAAATGCGTGGTTACAGCTGGCGCTTGGACGCGGGAGCTTGTCCGTTCCGTTTCGGGGGTGGAAATTCCGATTCAGCCCATGGAAACCACCGTTATGTATTGGAAGATCAAGGAGGGGCATAATGGGGATTTCGCCCTCAGCGGCGGGTTCCCCACGTTCGCCAGCTACGGCCACCCGTACATATACGGAACGCCCTCGCTGGAGTTCCCGGGCTTGATCAAGGTGGGGATCCACGCGGGGAGGCCGTGCGATGCGGGCGCCCGGACGTGGGCCCCGCTCGAGGGGTCGGAGAAGGTGATCGGGGCGTGGATCCGAGAGAGATTCGGGGACCGGGTGGAAACCGATAAGCCAGTGATGGTTCAGTCGTGCCTGTACTCGATGACCCCGGACGAGGACTTTGTGATCGATTACCTGGGCGGGGCGTTCGGGAAGGACGTGGTGATCGCGGGTGGGTTCTCGGGCCATGGGTTTAAGATGGGCCCGGTGGTAGGGCGGATCGTGGCGGATATGGTTACCAAGGACCGCGTCGAAGGCGTGGAGATGAAGCACTTTAGGCTGGACAGGTTTAAGGGCAATCCGAAGGGGAATGTGAAGGAGTTTGGGGAGCAGGTTGCATTGTACGAGGCTTCCAAGTTGTGAACTTGGCAAGCTCTATCACCTATCAGTGTGTAATTGATCCTTTGATAAGGAATTTGTGGTCTTTTCCAACCAAAAAATTGTAATAAAAGTAATGTATGCCCATAAGAATTCACCCTATTGCTCAAATTGTAATAAAAATAGTGTGCCCATAAGCATTCACCTTATTGTAACAAAAGTATGTATGGTTTGGAGTTGAAAAACTAATTAAAGTTTATAATTTTGTTTTAAAAATGTAAAATTATGTATGGAAGTATGCAACATTACAACTGCATTGATCCATAAATAATAAAATCCAAAATATGTTCCAGCTCAAACATGCTACCAACTCTCTTGCAATGTAGCTACTGAAATAAGAAAACAAAGGGAGTGTAAGTAATGGTCATTGCAATTCGCAATATAACCTAAAGAAGAAAGAATATTCAGTTCACTGAAAAAATTTCTCAACTTGAATGTTTACAATGAGATCATGTCACCTGCAAAGGTCTGTGATCATCCAGCGAACACCAACCCTGAACAACCTTACATATTTGCATCTTTGCTGTAACGTATCTATATGACTCCTATCTAAATCAGGAAAAGGAACACAAGAGTAATGTACGTGTTTGCAGGCCTACCAAGCAAACATTTTAAACAAATAAAATAGGTCCAGCGTCTTCAACTGCATCGTATAGTTGGCCAACATGACGAATCCATGGCATCCCATGCAATGATACTTTCGTTTATTCTATTCATCAGTCAGCCCGAGATCTCACAAACATAAAAATAGTGAATCTCAATCTGCTTAGTCCCCATTAGACCAACCCCAATTACAGATTTTCCAATGCATCGAAAGCGTAAAAAAAAAATCTGCATATCAAGAATATACCCCTTGTCAGAACTTAGCAGACAATCCTCAAAAGGAAAACAATTGCAGATAAAACAGGTTCAAAGAGCGGTAAACTCCCCAAAAACTCAAAGCTGAACCAAGAATAAAGTTGGAAGCATAAATGCTATATAGCAGTATGTATTTTTCCATAAAACCATCCACATCAGGAACCATCCACATCAGGAAAAGAAGATGAAAAGAATGCATGAAAATAAAAGACAATGATATTCAATATGATGATAGTAGGCAATTTTACTGCATATATATGTTTTGAAATATTATAACTCAGATCAGATCAGATCAGATCATCTCAAGTTTCAGTTGGAAATTGGAACCAAAAAGTAAGGAAACGGAGAGAACCTACCACTAAAATCAAACCACAAACATTGCAAGAAGCGCATGCAATATAGCCCAATATATCATGATACCAAGCCGCAAACCGGGTTGACGCATCAATGCTCGGTCACAAGAAACCCTATCAGACACCAGAGAATTTAGGATCTTAAAATATTGAATTACAGGTTTGTAATAAATATCAGTTGGTAGACATTGAAGGAGAACATACCATAAGCCATCAATCATATCACTAATAGGCCTGGTGAATTTTGGCACAAACCGAGAAGTTGTAAGTGACTTGAATCCATGAACTGTAAAGAAGTCAGAACCATTAAATTGTTACATTACAACAGTTCAACATAATGCATAAGTATTAACTCAGATCGCAATGAAATGTAACAGAACAAATGAAATTTACCTTTGTCATCATCTTCATCCTCTAATCTCCTAGTATCAGTATTATCAGCATCTATAGCTATAGCAACTTGTTCGTTATTAGATTTGCGCAAACTGCGAACCTGAGAAGTAGTTGAAGCCACAGGTGCCACCCATTTGTTTATCTGGCATCAAAATGCATCAATAAATGATTTCCATTGCATAATAGACTATCAGACGAGGTCACGCATACCCAATAAAACCCAATAAATTTCACTTCCATATACAATAACTGGATCAGGGATTAGACATTTAGAAATAACACAGTAAATTTTTTAGCAGGAACCTTGATCGGCTCATGGCTGTATGATGTAAGACTAGAGATTACAGAAACACAGTAATATTTTGATATGTATAACAGAAATGTAACATAGATATATTTCAAATTTAAAAAAAATGAAACCTAGAATGAATGAAAACTTTTTGCCCTACGTAGCCTTACAATTTATAGTTAGCAAGTCATGGAGATGGGTTTAAGTCTTTGAGATGCAATTTATAAAAATGACATCCATCAAGATAGGTATTTTATTCAGTCTTAAACTCTCAATTTACTCCAGTCTGTGGACTCACTGGAAAACAAAACCGAAAAACTAATTACGTTAAAATTTGCAAACCATGCAATAAAACTCAACTAATTATCAAGAAAGCACACAAGCATAGTGAAATATGAGTAAAGGTGAAATGAAAAGAATTAAGAGCAGATTTATCTCACTTCCAACTCAAGTACTTAAACAGAAATAAACATGGAGCTTAAGATGAAACCATAAAATCAACTTACCACTGACTCAACTTCAACAATTTCAGAAGCAGATTGCCCAGATTCTCTGGCATTAACAAGTGAACTTAAATGTGATTCCTTTTGGCGTAAAGAAGCCTCCAACGCCTCCTTTCCACGGAATATCTCTTCAAACCTATTCCTCTCTGCCTGCAAAAGTGCATCTTTCCTTTGTGCAGCTATTCGTAATTCTTCCAATTCAGTAATGATGGATGTTATAGACTTCTGAAGACGATCCTTTTGTTCAATGTTTTGGTGGTTACTGCCATCACTAGAATGCAGTTCTTGCACTATAACACGAGAAAATGTTGTCTCCAACCATGTCAGCAAGTCCTGAAACTCATTTGCATTTCTTTCCTTTGCTATCTTTGAGGCTAACAGCGCATCATTTGTGCACCTTGTAACCTCTTGCCTCAAGAAAGAGATCTCAGACTCTCGGTCTTGCAATTGGGTTTGAAGATTTTCAATCTCAGAAAGAAGGCCTTCCGACATATGATGTAGCTCATCAAATTTGCTTACAGTGATCGATAACTTTTTCAACGCCTTAGCCCGAGCAGCTACTGCTTGTTCCAAATCCTGAGTTTTCCTCTTCACATCAATCTCTAATTCCTCAACCCTGGTTTTAAGTCCTTCCATCTGATTCTCTTCCTCGTCAAGAGCTTGCATAAGAGCCTCAATCTCTGTATTACAGCACATCAAGAATTTTAATAGTGAATTCAGACGCATAAAGAAATGAAGACACCTTCAATGGCATACAGTCAACCTCACCCAAAAAGCAGCCAATAGGATACGAAAGGGTTATATTTCATATAAATTGTGTACACCAAGAAATTGTTCGATTCTATAGTGATGGTATAACTAAAGCTGTTCATCATCATCATCATACCCCCTTGGAAGACCAACTGTGAGCTTTGTTGAAAAGAAGGTAATCATTAATCACTTTAATTTTATTTTTTTAAAAAAAACTAAAGTATCTAAGACAGTAATTTTATAAAAATTGAGTGGATTTACTTTCCTTTAAATATTGAGCCTTGGTAACAAGAACAATTATTTCAGAATGGGAAAGACCTTTACCACAACTCGCAAGTTCTTCTAGAATATTGACTAGGGCATGGACAAATGGTAAGTAATTTGTTATGAATAAGTAATTTGTTACAACCTCGCTCAGATTCATGTTAGAAAAGAAAAAAATAATACTACAGCATATGCACAAATAGAGATCTTCTTACTATTATTCTTCCCTTAACCAAATTAACTTATTTATAATAAATATTATATTCCAAGTCCATGAAATAAGCCCTTCTTTTACGGTATAGCTTCAGTAGAATTTTTGTAGAATATTGTCATATAAAATAAGATGAAACACTAATCATATTAAAGAGAAATAGCAGCTCAAGGAAAAACTGACCCTGTTCTTTGGCTGCAATCATGGCAGTCAATGATGCAACTTTCTCCTGCAACTCTGCCGAGGCAACTTGCTTTCGCTGCATATCGGCCATTCTATTTTCCAGTGATTTTAGTTCTTCCTCCCTCAGCTGCAACTTCTTCTCTAGATCAAGCACCTGAACTTTTGCAGATTGAAGATCATAAGAATAACCTTTCGCAGTAGATTCAGCCTCCTTTATCTGACTAACAAGCTCCATACACATTCGCTCCTTCTGCATATCCTTCTCCTGGAGCTCCTTCTGCAAATTTGATATAGTAGCTTTCATTTCCTTATGGTCTCTCTCTATACTCTTAGCATGAATGGTTACGAAATCTCTCACGTCTAATAGTAGTCTATCACCAAGTCTCTTCACATGCTCCAAGGAAGTTGAAAGGTTCAGCTCACTGAAGTTAAGCTCTCCACCTATAGGGAAATCTTTCAAGTTGGAGTCACGGTCTTCATCTGGGAAGCCATTCCCAACTACTTGAGCCCCTTGGTTTTCAATCTCCATAATTGAACTACAGCACACCTCATAAAGTGATGATATGCATTGACGCATTGTAGTGCATTCCATGTCTCTCTTTTTTCCAGTAGATTCAAGATGAAGATATTCAGTTTTCATTGAATCTAAGGACCTTTTCAAAGATCCTGCTTCACTATGTAGGTCACCAATAAATTCAAGCAACAGTTCAGCCTCCTCCTGCAGAGATAGAGAATCGCTGTATATCCGTTCCTTAAATTTCTCAGTATCTCTTGTTATCTGTGAAAGGTGAACTCCAACATCATCAGGCTGATCTCGAACCTCAGAACCATGCAAGCAATATGTAGCTCGATGTCCCTACATGTAGAGATATTCAAATTATTTCTAATGAACAAAAATGCAACAGTTATTGAAAGCAGGAGGACGGGGGGAGGGGGGTTAACCAAGGCATTTCCCGCACCAATTCAAACTAGCACGAAAAGGAAATGATAAGAGCAGGCCCAACAATATATAGTCTGAGACAATTGTCTTAGTGGAAAATTCGCAAAAAAAAATACCAGCATATAAACACTACTAAAGCATTCCCCGAAGGTTTAGCAATGACCCTACCACTTAATAATATGCATCCCATCAATCTCAGAAAATCAAAACATTCAGAAATACTTATGGCAACTCAAAAGAGACCAATAAAGCACTTCTGAGAGGCAACTTAAGCTACAGTTAGGATACAAGCAGAAGATCTAAGAGATTTTTCCAAACAGCACTGTACATATAGACAAGGAAAATGGAAAAAACAGATTCCTTCAGAATATATACGATTATTCAAACAAATACCACAAAATGTATACCTTTTTGTCTGAAATCCAGGAGAGTATGACACCAGATACCCTGGGAAGTTGCAGGTCAGACCCAATAGCTTTTGTGCACGATTCCAGATTGGCCCTCAATCTATGCAGAAGATCCATATCCTTCGCAAACACATCAGCAATCACACCACTAATATCAAAAAGACCTCTCTCAAGTTTACGCACATGAGATTTCAACAAGTCATACTCAGCACGCTGATTCCTTGTCTCTTCGGATAGTTCCTGTAGACGTGAAATAACTTGAAGTTTGGCAGACTCTGCAACATCCTTTTGTCTAGAGAGCTCAGATATTTCACTGTAGGCCTTTGCTAGATCTTCTTGTAGATTATCATTTCTCTCCTGAACCTCATTCAATTCAGCTAAGAGAAGCTCTGCTGCTCTTTTAGCTTTATTTGCCTCTTGCTCAGAAGAAACAACAGCACCATGCAAACTAGAATATAATTTCTGAATTTCCTCCAACTTTTGCTCTGGACTGCTAACTTCAAGTTCACTGTTAATACTTATCTCATCTAACTTAGCAAAAAGCAAGCTCAAGGTCTGTTCTCTCTCTTGCAGCTGTTGCGTAGTTTCCATCAAATGATTCCTCAGAGACATGTTTTCAGATTCCAAGACATGGCCAGTTTCTACTTGAGATGATAAGTCCTTGATCTTTTCTTCAAATACAACAATAGAATCATCTCGCATTTTCAAATCAGACTTTAGGCTATCAATCTCAGCACTTAAACCCTCAATACTTTGCTTCAAAGCATCACGGTGTTGGACCAGTGACTTTCCTTTCTTAACAGCAACGTTTAACTTCTCACGGAGGGAGGCAGACTTTTGTTCCTCCTGATTAAGCTGCTTCTGCAGTTCCTCTTTTTTATTTTCCAACTCTTCCAGCTCATTTACCAAGGATTGACTTTTCTTCATGTTTTCATCTCTTTCCTCTTTGAGATATGCCAGCTCACTCATAATATCATCAAGTTCTCTTCTCAAATCTATTGTGCTTTGCGCCTCCTCAACCAATGTATCTCTTGCCCTTGACTCAGGTGGGTTTGTAATATCACATTCATGCACATCTACATCAACTGCAGATACAACCTTTCTTTCATCAAGATCTGAAGCATGATCAGGAATGCTGTGGTCAATAGCCCCCCTGCTTTCGTTAATTTCTGTTCTGAATCTTATAAACCCATCTACAAGTCTCTGTATCAGGATTTCCAAAGAGTCACCAGAGCTGCTGTCATCAGGTATCAAGATTTCTGTCCCTTGTGATTGCAATGTCTCTATAATCAAGTCCCGCCATCTAAACATCTGACTTTCAACTTGGAGAATATGCGTCTCAGTTTCAAGCTTCTCAGTCACCTTTTCCTGTAAAGAATCCACTTCCCTCTTCAAGTCATCAGCAGCTAGTTTAAACTGAGCAGATTTTTCCAATGATTTCTCATACTCAGATCTCAAAGCTGCTAAATCTGTGGAAAGAGTTTCCTTTTCATGATTAACCGCCTGGAGAGAGAATTGGAGTTCAGATATTTGTTTTTGAGATTCTTCCAAATTTCCCAATGATTTCTCATGCTCGGATCTCCAAGCTGCTAAATCTGCGAAAAGAGTTTCCTTTTCATGATTAACTGCCTGGAGAGAGAATTGGAGTTCAGATATTTGTGTTTGAGATTCTTCCAAATTTGCAGTTATAGACCCACAATATGTTTCAAAGCTGTCAACCTTTTGCTGTAGAGATTTCACATGCTCATTAGCCTCTGATAAGGCAGTACCCAACCACTGAATACTTTCTTCGGGCTCCGTTAACCGAACAGGCCGCGGAGTATCAATTCTGTCCAGAGCTTCTTCCCATCGCTGCACCAGGTTGTTCCTCTCAATTAGCAACTGTTCAAGGTCATTCCTCTCATGAGTAACTGTCTGGAGAGAGAATTCTAAATCAGATACTCGTCTTTGATATTCTTCCAGATCTGCAACTATTGATCCACAGTAGCTTTCAAGATTGTCAACCTTCTGCTGTAGAGAACTCATATGATGATCAGCTTCCGACAAGGCAGTCCCTAGCCACTGAATCCTTTCATCAGGCTCCATTGAACGAATCTGTAACGGAGTGTCAATTCTGTCCAGAACCCCTTCCCATCGCTGCACAAGGTTATTCCTCTCAATCAATGATTGTTCCAGCATTTCATTTTGTTCAGCCAACGCAAAAAATCTGTTCTGCAACTCATCATATTGTCTTCTCAAATCATCAACCACGTTCAAGCTAGGCTGTGCATCATCTTTCCAAGAATCTGTTTTAATAATACCGGTGTCTGAAGATGCACCGCCAACAATAGGACTATTCTGCTCCCAATCAGAAGTGAGTAAAGAATTAGCAGCAACGGTCTTGGCCAAATAATCAACCTTCTCAACTATATCTCTGGAATGAAAGTGCTCCGGCAGCTCAAGATCTTCTAGACTCTCTTCTATTCTTTGAAGTGTTGAATCCTTGAGTAGAAATGACTCTCGTAGAGCAGTAGCTGAGTTCCGGATGTATGAAAGCTCAGATTCCAGAGCTTCCACCCGCTCACCAGCCTCAGAATATGCCTTGAGCTTGTGTTCAACCTCATGAACCCTAGACTCCTTCAACTGTAACTCTTGTGAGCATCTCTCCAATTCAATGGATGTCTCTGAAAGTGATTGTTTCAGACTGTCACGCTGCACAATCAGACCTTTACCCTTTGTAACTGCTATGCTGAGTTTCTCTCTAATGGAAGCAAACCGCTGCTCGCAGTGCTCAAGTTCTGTAACTTTCACAAGTAGTTGGTCTTGTGTTACATCAAAAGCATCCTTTGCCTGCTTTAAACTTTCCTTAAGAACAAGGATTTCATTCTGCTGCTGAAAGTTGAACGAATTTAAGGATTCAACATACCCATGCAGCTCACTCAACTCCATCATCCTAGAGTTAAGATCATCTCTGAGTAATTTTGCACGATCATCAGCATCCTTATATTTTCCAATGAGCAATGACAACAGGGACTGCAAAATTATAAGGGAAGGTTCATTTGAGTTAATTTCTGCAGGTTGCAACTTCAAAACATCTCTGACATCTTCCACCAACTTTAGAAGGAGATCTGAGTCAAAAGACCTTTCCATGAGAACATCTACATCATTTGTTCTATTTAACAATTCAGAATGAAGGTCATCATTCAACACTTTCACCTGATGCCTCTCATTGAGCAGACTACTCAGCTGCTTGATTATAGCCTCAAAATGGCCAACATTCAAAGCATCAGTAAGCCTTGCTTCATCTGCCTGAACCTCACTTTCTTTAACATGACCCAAAGAACTATCAAGACAATTCATGAGATCGTCAAAAATTTTCTGCAGTAAATCAACAGCAGACCTTTTCTCTCCGATCAAAGCATCAAACTTTGTACTCATTTGCTCACAAGTCCCAGAAAGGGTTTTGTTTTCTAAGTTTGCTGTTTCGAGCCTGTCCTTTAAGTACTCAATCATTTGACAGGCAGCATTTACAGAAACCAAAACTTGGCCGTCACCGCCCAAGCCATCAGTACTGCCAGCTGGATTAGGAAGCACAACAGGAGACCTCATAGCAGAATCAAGTTTCTCCACCACCTGAGCAGCCATGGAAAAGGAAGATGGCAAAGCTCCCTCCACTTTAGATATGTTAGCCAGCACATCTTTTTTCAGCTCTTCAAGATCACTATGTACAATAGAAGCTATCTCCTGTGAACTCCTCCGAACTTTATCCAATTGGTCAGACAACTCACTAATTCTGGAACAATAAGTTGCCAACTTTTCAGTCAGGTGGGTATTCTCTGTACTAAGACTACTCTCCTTTTCCATCAAAGTCTCGCACGATGTCCTAAGCTCAATCTGCTTTACCTCCATGCTGCACACATGCTGTTTCATAACTTCATATTGAACCTCAAGCTCAATGTTATGCTTTTCCATATTAGCACAGCAGTCTTTCAATGATTCAGCATCTACCACAAGTTCCCCAAGTGATGTACTAGCTGACTCATGGACTTCTTTTTCAGCCCTGGCAAAATTGCTGGCATGTACAATATCCTGATGAATTGCCTTAAGCACACATCCCAGGCTTGCTGTTCGATGCTTAACAGAGGTATAAAGATCATCTCCAGATGTCTGACTTGTCACTGCCTCTGTTTCATCAGTGTGAGCTTTGGGTTCAAAGGCTTGCATCAGTTTTGATATTCCTGGTGTAGCACTTCTGCCAATTGAGGGACTGGAGGTCATGAAGTGAGAAAACATTCCTTCCATTGCCTTTTCAAGATCCTGCAGCAACTGCTCTGCCTCTTCCAAGTGCCCCTTCAGTATCACAAAGCCAGAAAAATCATCATAGATAGCCTCTTTAAGATGGCTAGGCCACCTTCGTTCAGAGTCATCTGATAAAGGTTTAGATGGAACAGTAAGCAAATCTTCAATAGCTGGTTTTGTGGGAATGTTTTCCAACTCATCAGCATTGGCAACAGTTGCATGGCCCCAATAATCAGATCCCACAATCTCCGCCTGAGATAATGAATTTAAGTTTGTATCGCTAATCTGAGCAATCGTGCCTTTGTAAAGTTCCAGAGTGCTACTCTGACAAATATTCTCCTCCATCAAGTGTTCATGACGCAATCTAGCTTGTTTAAGATCATCCTCAAGCTGCGCAAATCGAGCATGCTCCTCAGCTAACCTCTCCTGATAAACGGATACTTCATGCGAAAGTCTCTCATTCTCATGAACAAGATTCTCCTTCATCTCTTCAATTATCCGTCTACCTTCTCTCAGTTCGGTAAGGTTTGCATTTAATTTAGAACTTTCCTCCTTTAAATCATTCATTAAACATTTACATTCTGCTAAATCAAGTAAGAGTCTCTCATTCTTAGAAGATAAAAACTGTTTCTCTTCCTCAACCTTCATTCTTTCATCTGTTACAAAAGCAAGGCTGACATTCAAGCTAGCAATTTCCACCTGAAGAGCAGCAATTGAACTCCTGCAACCAGCCAATTCCCTGAAATGCTTTTCATCAAGAAGTTGCTCCTTTAGCTCCATCTCTTTATTTTTCTCTTCAGTAGTCAATGCAAAAGTATTGACTATACGTTCATTTTCAGCCAGTGAATCAGCCAATTGATGTTTGCAAAAATCCAATTCTTCTGACAATTTTGAGAATCTTAATGAAGACTCTTCTATTATTATCTTTAGCTCATCAACCTTGGAAGACAGCTCCTTAACTTCCGCATCAGCAGAAAAACATTTGCTTTGGAGCTCCTCTTTCTCACATACGGCAGCCTTCAGTTCAGATCTACACTCTGTGAGCTCAGCATAAATGCCTCCACTCCTCTCATTGACATCAGCAAGTGAAGCTGTAAGCAAAGATATTTCATCAACTAATTGCTTGCTCTTGTGATCAGAATCAATTTCATGTTTAGATGCCTCGAGAAGTTGTAAATGAAAGTAATCCTTGGATATGTTTGCAGTAAACAGATGTTCTTGTAACATGCCAAGAACATCAGAATACCCTGTTTGCACCGGAAGAGTAGTACTATTCACCATGCTTCTAGAATTGACCAGCAATGTAAAATCGTCCTCAGATAGCCCCTTGATCACATCCACAAGCTTCATGAGGCTAACAGCTTGCCCGTCAGAATCGGAAGTGATAGTAACATAAGCCTCCTTCATATCATTTTCTCCATCAGGCACAATGCGAGGTGTATAAAATTCATCAGTCCTCAGCTTGGGAGCAGTCAAATTCTCAGAGGCAATCAGAAGAGAAGAAGGGGGCACAGCACTTTCATCCATCACAGGCGCAAATAGGACAGCATCTTCTTGTTTCACTAAATTTACGCTTCCATCAGCATCCTTTGAACCAGAATCATCAACTTCCTGCATCGCCCCTACCCAGCAACAAATGAGAATATAATTATACATTAAATGCATACATGTACTTTTCTATCCTATGTAGCAAATTATCAATTACACAAATTCATACAAAGAAACAAAACGGGCAAAGGTGAGGCTTAAGACAAAGCAAGCACAAACCTAAATCTGATGATACCTGATCTTCCTTTTCCAGGACATCAACTTCAACAGGATCAGGAGCCATACTGTCTTCATCAACAGACTCTCCAGGAGCAGATAAAGTTGTGGATGGATCGGAATCAGCATTTGCAGCTTCTAACATAGGAATCTCAGCATCTACTGCTCGTTCATCTTCGGTTTGATCAACAAGGACCTTCTCTATTTTCTTTGAACTTGTTGATGAGTTTTTTATCTCCTTCGAATCATCTATAGACAAGTTTACAGCACCTACTGAAAGTGCCTTGTAGTTACCTTTTTCTTCTAAATGTGGGACAGATATTGCACCTTCTATTGGCTCATTCAAAGTAGAATCCTCTGAGTTCTCTAAAGGGACTGACATTGACAAGTCTGAATCTGGATGTAATGAAGCCTTTTCAGGCAACTGAGAAGATTCTGTTGGTGCAGTAGTTGAAGTGAGCACTGCACTGTCATCATCCTCATGCTGCTCAGAATTATCAGCTCTACTCGATGACTTGCTACTGCTGCTCTTAGCATGCTTTCCCTTACCATCTTTCCCTTTCGTATTCTTTTGACGGAACTGTTCAAGCTGAGTTTGCAAGGAGAGGAAACAAAAATTGGCATCAATATCTACTTTTATAAAACCTAAACTCATTTCGAGAACACTGATGTATAAATTCACATGTGACAGATCCATCTACTGTCCTAACTAGTGCATAACTTTCTGGTGCCAAACATGCAGTTCATTGATCCTGAGCCTATCTTTAACAGTAGACCAAGTAACTTCCTACAAAAGGTGAAAAGTTTTCAAGAACTCTTTCACTTAACTCTCATTGAAAATGCCAACATGTAGCTTTTTCACTTAATATTCATCTAATTTGCTTCAACAGACACGCATTGAAAATTTCGCCAAAGCTCAACAGGTCATGATAAATTCAAAAACTAAGAATTCGCACTTTGCTCAATTAACGGTAGTAGGGCAAAAGGAGAGCACTAACCCTTTTGCGGCCAGCAGCAAGCAGATCGGTGCGATTGGATTTCTTATCCATCCCTATCCAATCCCAATCAGGAAAACCCCTCGATCAACAACATCCAACCTGGTTCAGCAGCACCCCAAAAAAATAAATCAACCCCAAACCACAGCTAAAACCATCTCACGATAAAATGCAACGCGCCAATTTGCCGAAAATCATCAATCGGCGCCAACGCGAAAGCTGCGGCAATCAATTAAGGCATAATCGCAAAAGAAAACGAGTCCACGGAAACACAAACATCAAAAGGGGGAGAATTCGAATTGAACCTGAACAGAGGGCGACCGTCAGGAGGATAGAGAGAAACGGCTGGATCTCCTCGACGGGCGAGGGTGCAGGGAGAGATTTAGGGTTGTTGGTGTCGGTTGGTGAGAAGGTGTAGATCTGACGCAAACGACGTCCCCCTTTGGGATCTGATTTGCAAGGGAGAAAATGCGAAGATGGTGAATATTTTGAGGATTCGACCAACCTGGTAAATTAAAAACGAAATGGAGCTTCCAACAGTGATTGATTTTCCTAGCGACGGTGACGTCCCGTGCTGGGTGCTTTGTGTTTTTGCCATAATTGGGCCTTATCAGGCCCAGTCCAAACAAATGCCCAGGCCCACGTAGTTAGCCTACTATAGTTTTGTCATTGGTAGTAAAGAGGGCTGGTTAGAGAGTTCCCAAAATGTCTAGCTTAATGTTTTGAGCTATATATAAAAAATGGGCAAATAAGGTAAATGTCCATATTTAATATTTTAATTAAATATATGTCTTATATCCTAATTAGCTAAAAGTCCATCGTTTTATTTTAATATCAAAATGTCCACACTTTTCCCTTCTTTTTTAAAAAATACGTAAGAATTCGAGATACCAAGAAAGATTGTTGTTTGGTAAATTGAGAGGGTGAAAGATCATAAAAATACTAACCATCATGATACAATAGAAAGACAAAGGAAACAACTAAATGAAAAGAACCCTACAATCCTTGGACATGTAGCAACATGCTCGAAGTGGAAAACCCGAAAAAGATATGTGAATATAGAATGAGCTAACACAATGTCTCACCGCCGGAAAGACGGAAAGCATAAATTCACTAGAAGGGGAAAAAATGACTCCTAGAAAAGTGCAGATCATGCGACGTTTCTCTCAACTAGATGATGAATCTTCGAAAACCATTAACACAATCACAACCTCCGTGATCAACACCTCTTTCGAAACTAAATACAAAACCACAAATCAAACCACAAAGAAGCAAACTAACTGATATCCCAATTCCCAAGGCTAGGACAAGGTCTGGATTGCCACAAATTCATTATTCTGTTCAAATTTTGCTCTTTTAACATAATGAAAAGGAAATGATTCACATTTCATTCTGTTTCATTTTATTTTTTTTCAATGATTTCAAAATTCTAAACTTAGGACAAAAAGAAGTTTTTCTTCCGTTTCTTTTCTTTTTATATTATTTTCCTCCTAGATACACAAGGTTCAAGCACAAAGAAGTGTATGGGACAAACACTCTCTCAAAGAGAGTACCAATGCCCTCCTTCGGGAGCCCTAAAATTTTGCACCGTTTGTTGTGCGCCGCTCTCATCCCCTTCGGTGGTGGTGCTCTCTGCTGCCAGTGGTGGTGGTAATCCCTAATCTGATTGAACATCAGTTTCGATCAAAAAAAAGAAAAATCAAGAATGGGCTCTTTTTTTTTTCATGATTAATAAAATATAAGTGGAGGGAAAAGTTGACTTGTTAAGTTAGTACGTACTAGCAATGGAGCTGGCAAACAGCTATGAGGAGGGATAGAATAAGAAGATAATATATGGAGCTGACCAATTGGCGAATCTTCAACTCTTGGTGCTTTGCTTTTCTTCCAAATCTTCCAAGTTGGATTCGACATAGGTGAGTTGATGCCCATTACTGGCATGATATACAATATTAATTCAATTAATCCTCAAATCCTCTTCTTAATTGATCCACTGATCATTCTCTCTCTCTCTCTCTATATATATATATACGCCAAATCCCACCATTTATATTTGATTAATCTCTATCTTAGCGTATCTTTTATCCCCTCAAACGAAATCTCTTTGCAAATCCATTACAGGTCTTCAACAAATTAAATATTTCGCATGGAAACAAAGTATTACATGAAAGTCTAGCAGACCATAATCGAATTGTTAAATCTGAAAAAAAAAATCTATTAATTATTAGAGAAAACTAATTAAGTCAAATGTAATAAAAATATCCCGACATTTGAGGGTGGTGGTAATGTATTGCCTCGGATTTTCTCACAAGTAAAAAATGCTGACAGGGCCGCCTATATGATTTTTTTAAAGTGTTTTTTTGAACGGTTTCCTTAGGAAAAAAAAAAATAGTTGAACTGGGCTCATATCCAACGTATTTTCCTCCCTCCTATCTTCTTAAATGGTCGCCTCTTAATCTGTAATCCTGGTCTTCCAGACAACTCATGGGTCCTCTTCAATGGTAGTTTTCCTCCCGCATGGTCGTCTATCTTGAGTTGTCTCTCTCATCTTCTTCTTTTCCCCTCTTCGTTGTTGTTGTACATGCATTGTTGTCGATTTGGGTTAGGAATAGTCGTGTTGTGTTAATTTGAGGCAGATTTAACCGGATTAGTTGCTTGGTTGAATCAATTTCGTTTTTTTGGTTTAATTTTATTGTCGGTTTATTTTTTTCCTAAGGAAATCGTTCAAGAAAACTCAATTTTAATGTTAATTTGTAAAAAGGCTTCCACGCATGTTGTATTGTAAAAAAAATAATCTATGTAGGCTGCTTTGTCAGCATTTTTTACCGGTGAGAAAACTTTTGGTAATATATTACTACTACCCTCAAAGGTAATGATATTTTTATTACATTTGAAAGTTAAAGATATATTTTTACCATACACTCAAAAGTGGGGGTATTTTGATTAGTTTTTGCTAATTATTATTATTATTATTAATTATTAATTAATACTATTAAAGTAGAAGCAAAATCTGTCCTAGATGGAAGTCTTAAAATCATTCTATTTGTTAGTTGCGCTCATCTTTTTTTTTTTTGACGCTAGATAAAGATTAGGTCGGGTCGGTCGCAGTAGAGGTCTTTCCTAGCGCATCCTTTCGGACGATAACATGCAGTTTTGGTTCATCCTCACAGCTGACGTCGACAGGGGATGCAGTTAGTTGCGCTCATCTCATTACTCACCCTACAACTCATTTCACTACGTATTGTTTATTTTATTTAATAAAAAAAAAATTACATTCCACCATCCAAATACACATCCATATTATTAACTTTATTAAATACTGATTTCATATTATAAAAAATATTAAATGCAAATACTAAGTTTTTTTTTCGATGCTACTATTTACACGGTGAAATTCTCGCCTAAGAGCATCCTTACTCATCAGTTTCACTCACCTTATACCCCTCTCTCTCATCTAATAGGGTTGTCTGATGGGTGTGGGATGTACCTGACCAAAGCTAAGGGGAAGGGGAAACCCCTGCAGAATGGGGTTGCCTTATCAAATTTAATATCTTTCTTATTTTTTTTTAATGGAAAATTGAGTTTTGTAGGAGGGGGGAAGATTTAATATATTTATTAATTATATGTTGGTGGGATATAGGAAAGGGGTAAGGTAAACTTATGCATGTGGGATAAAATTAAGAGGAAGAGGTAGAGTTAGTGAAAAATGATGTGAAAGAAAGAGAAAATGAGGTGTCGAAATATTACAAAGAGAGAGGGAGGGATGGGTTTACCCCATGGGTGTTGATGCTCTAATGCACGGTAGCGAATGCACATTACGAATTCGTGAAAATCCGCGAATTCACAATGCGTGTTCAACTGTTCACGGTTGTTTTTTTAATTATGTTTTCGCCAACGCACATTGCAAATCACCACGCAAAGACATACCTGAATCCACCGGGGGTGGTCACCGAACTGTATATAGGTCTCCAAGGCAGTTGCCGACGCAGACATCCTCCTTCCATCAACTTCTGTTCATCTACCGGCATCAATTTTTCATGGCCTCCTCCAGACTCCCTCCACGCCTCTCTCCTTTGATCTGGAAGAACCTGCCGTATCTTTTTTTCTTTCAAATATTACTTCTTTTTATTTAACAGAAACTTAACTTAAGCTGGCGGAAGGGCACCGATCGAAAACTTCACAAACTTTAAGAGTATTTAGCGAAATTTGCCAAACTTTTATATACTGCATGAAATTCGCAAAATTTCTGTGAAGAGTTTTGTGCAATCATCTGAAAAGATTATAAAGGTTAATTTTTCATTATAAAAAAGATGGAAAAAATGAAAATGTAAGTGTGGACTGGCTACTGGCTTCTGGCTAGGCAAAGGCCGCAAAGCTATCTTTGGCGTTGGATTTTGGCCGATGGCAAATCGTAGGTCCCCGGTAGTGTTACCAGCAGCTGTCGGTGATTTGGGTAAATGAGTACTTCGTAGCACTTTGGACTTTTGGAGGAAGAATCAAATAAAACAAGAAGAAAATTAAAAGGGAGGTCAACATTTAGGGATTTGAAAGGGTGATTTCTCAACGTGAACCACACTTTCTTCCTTAGGCCAACTTAATCTTGCTTTTTCACGAATTTGATGTGTTTTTTGTTGTATGAATTATGATCAGTCAAGGTTTTTTTATTATTATTAATTAAGAATTCGAGATCATGCTAGCCTGATTTTTAAGAGGTCGACGAATCGGTAGGCGGAAACCGTCAAAGCATACAGTTAGAACCGGAAAAAAAAAAGCGCTAAGAAACAAGCAGAAAAAACCCTACTACAAGAAACGGTCTAAGAAGAACTACTCCTAGCAGTTGCAGACGACGGTGAAGAGTGAAGCCAAACACCACCAAACAGTCGCACCGCGGGCCAGCGATACATCAGGACTCTAACTCATGTGGGAAGTGCAGACGAAACTCCAAGGAAACATCATCCCGAATACGAAGTTGCCCTATAACGCACCACCTCGATCCCAGCCAGTCCCGACTCCAGACTTCACGCCCCCAACCAAGCAGAAGAACTCTCAGAAACGTACGCCGATAGTAGAGCCCCACACCGCTCGAAACAAAGACGCCTAAAGATTTAACCAAGCCCTTACGAGATTTATTCTAGCCCTTTCGGGATTTGGTTCAATTAATCCTTTTCGGGATTTTGTTCAAACTCTTTTGAGCGGAAATTCAAATATACCCATTCGGGGTAATTAATTTTCCCGTATATAAATAAAAAAAATCCATATATATATATAAACTTTTCATTTTATTTATTTTTTTATTTGTTGGTCTACAAGCTTGGCGTGCAAGTCTAATGTTGCATCTTGCACGCCAAGGTAACACAACAGAAGGATGCCCAAGAGACCCGTCGGCGTCGGCAACAGCATCACAGATCGTCGGAACAAGCCGGTGCTGCGGGGGACAGCTAGACGCACCCCGCCACAGCCAAGACCAGCCCAAGGATGATACACCCCAGCCGAGAGACCAGTAGGGAGATGTTGAGCCGGAAGAGGAAACAACACGCTGGGGAAAGCACGCCGCAAACCAGATCCGATCCGGAAGAGGACGACCGAAAACCTCACAAAAAGCTGAAGGCTCCAGAATATGTCCAGTCGAGAGAGTAGGGAGGCGACACAAACCCCAAGACCCAAAACGGAAAAGCAAATCGGCGGCGTGGGGAATGTCGATTGAGGAGGGTGAACCAATTACACATGGAGGATGATGGATTTGGGGCCAAGAACCAAAAATCCACCAAACCCCCAACTTAATTTTGCTTTTGAACAATTTGAACGAAATCGAACGAAGGTTAATCGGAATGGGTTTTACCACGTTCACGGTCTTCATCACACCCAGACAAGGCTTGGTGGTGTTACATCGTATCGGAGTCAGCCGGAGCCGGAGTCGAAAGCGGCCGGAGCCGGAGTCGAAAGCAGCCGAAGCTGGGGTGAAGCGGTTGAAGCCGGGGTAGAACGGCCGGAGTCGGGATTGGAGCTCTCTCTCTCTAGAAAACCTAGAGAGAGGAGAGAGCGTTTATTATAATTATTATTCTTTTATAATCAGTCAAGGTGAATCGTTGTATACTCCAACAGTCCAAATGTTCGATAAAATATGTCGTTTATTATTTATACATATTTTTTTATAATAATAAAACTTATATAAAATATCTATTTTTTATTAATTTTTATTTGACGATTTCGTAGTTAATATTAATAAGTAAGAAATTGTAAAAAAAAATAAACATTTTATATAGTTTTCATTATTTTAAAAAAATATAGGTGAATAGTATATGTTAGTGAAATATTGGGGGAGGTGGTTGTGTGATGAAGCATGAATCAATGTCTTCTTAGTAAATAAAGGATCTTGTCTAATTCGAACACCATGCTCGAAAAGAGAGTTTTTCTCTCTAAAAACCAAAAACCAAAAATCTCAAAACTCACCACACTTCAACCACCGTCATCAAATGCTACAACCACTCTCCACCACCACAGGACCACCAACAGCAACACCACCACAATACTTGGGGAACAACCGAGATCTAACAATCTCAACCCCAAAAAGTTGTGAAAAGGAAAAAATAACCAAAATCTTTGGACAACCCCCACCAACATCAACAAACAATCTTTGCCTCTTTGGGCAACCCCCACCAACATCAACCAAATTAATCAAGATACTATGGAGTTAAGCTATCTTTTGAGAGGACTCCCCAAACCCAGAAACTCCACCACTCACTATCACCCTAACTCAAACCCCAAATCAGAACATCGTAATAGGGGATTCACCACCAAGGCCACACCGAAATGAATATGCGGAATCACCAATGCCACACCGAAAGTCTCAAACATCACCACCAACCCACAAACCAACAACTATGGGGAAAAAAGAGAGGCCTCCCTCAACCCATACCTGATTTTTACATATCAGTAAAAAAAATCAACCAAAAAATCAGCACCTCCCATCCTTAACAATATAGGGTTTTGGAGTTGTTCTGATCTTCTCTGAGCAGTCTCCGCCGCCTCTGATCATCAACTCAGCACCATCCTCTACCATGAATATCACATCTGATACGCCATAATCCCTACTAACTAAATGGTTTTCCATACCCTTTTCCACCATTGAGAGGGGTTGGGTAAACCCCCGTTTGCTATCGGTGTTTCAACCTCCAACCAATTCAACCCCGGCTCCTCGCCGCACCACTATCGGAATACCCCACCAAATTCTACTTAAATTTCCCTCTCTCTTCACTTCCTAATATGGGGGTTTTGACCATCCAATCCATCTTTGTGTGAACCCCTGATTAATTCTTTGGGATGCCCAAGAAATAAAAAAAAACCCAAATTTATTTTTCATCATTAACTCTCAAATCTTTCAATCTAGATCCTAACAATGGTCTCAAAGACCCTTCGCTTTGGGTCGTCGTCCGTCTCCTTAGTTGCCTCGTTGGTTCTCCAGCGACTGTTGGGGATCGTCGACTTTGGGTCTGGCCACCTCTTCGGCTGCCATTGTTGAACCCATCGATCGTCACATGAGTGGCCATATACCCCTCCTCTACCAGATCAAACAGAGCTTGAGCCCGATCTGACATCCCCGTGCCCAGATCTGTCCTTCGAGTTCGCTCCACCTGTATTCTCCGATGTCGCCCAATGCATCCGGCCTCCTAAAACTCGCAAACCCACCGCAAGCCCAACCAAGCCACTACCCTCTCCGTCCGTCGGTGTCCTCTTGCTTCTGCCGCCGTCGGCTGTCCTCGATTCCACCCTCCCTCCAACTCAACCCCAATTGTGTGCCTCCCTTGCGGTCAGGGCTCTAGCATATATCGTTTGGTTTTTTTCCCAGCTCCCCAATGGCGATTGGAAAGGAAAAAGAATCAAAACACTACTGTTTTCACATTAATCACCAATTAAAAAAATAAAAATAAAATAAAAAAAAAAAAAAAAAAAAATCCATCCTCAAATCTAATCGAACAAATCAATTCAACTTCAAATCGACTTTAGAAACTTATGTTTATTGGCTTCATTGCGATGGTTTTTTTATTGATCAGCTTCCAGTTTGTGATCTTTTGTTGCGCTCGTGGTTCGTCTTCTCCGGTTGGGGTTTGGTCGTGGACTTGTGATCGAGGTCTGATGGCTCGCTGCTAATCGAGTCCTTATCTGAGGTCTCCACTGTTGTTCCCCAGGTCGTTGCATGTGTCACCTCTCCCCTCTGTGACTTCCACGACTGAGCTCATGCAGACTTTGCTACCACATCCTGCGTCTGATCTATGAGCCGTCTTTTGTCCACTTTTGTTTGTTTCTATTTTGTTTGGTCGGTTTGTTGTTGTATGTGTGTTGTTCCTTCCGGTTTTCCGGATACCGATTTTTCGGTCCCTCGAGATACCAAGGTTGTTTGGTTCTCGAATTCTTTCCAGTTCAAAAAATAAATAAAATTGTCTCCTTAGTAAATAATCTCCACAGATTTTAACCTTTCGTAGGAGCTTATACTCACTCGGTTAATTAAAATATGTCGTTTTAGACATTTGCACATTTTTAAGAAAGCAAATAAAAACAAACAAAAATACACTTATACCCCTAATTATTGCTTTATTTTTTCACTTTATTGAAAACTACAAATAACAAATCTCTAATCATTATAAGAGTAATTTTGGAAATTGAACACCAAAATATCTAAAACGACATGTTTTTCTTAATAAGATTTTACTCTTAAAACAACATGTTTTTCTTAAAAAATGAAGTATATGCCAACTAGTTCAGAACTTGTGTCTTGCACAGGCCTTACTTTTAAAATATATTGCATATAATATCATTTATTATTTATAATATAAAAATATAAGTATTATGTATGAATTAAAAAATGAGCATTTCCTAATATATTGAATGATAAAAAAATCAAATGCTAAATAATAAGAAAATTAAAGCATTACAATCAAATGTATCATCAATATAATTTCAATAAATATAACGCATTCAATAAAATAAACTACATAAATAAGGGAATAAATAAGGGAATGCAGAAACTGAAACTGACGAAAACTTTTGAGAAATAATTGAAATAATTTTAAAAAATAATTGAAGTTGTTAGTGTTCCAATTAATGGCTCCTAAAGCCGATATTTCGAATTTTCGAAACCTAGGGTTACAGTTTCATTTCGAGGCAAAATTTTGATCGATTTTGCTTATTATACTTTCTGTTGTGTGCTTAATTTGCATTCTGATTTGACCATGGATTTTCATTGTAATGGTGATGGTGATTTAGCCATGGAATTTCTAATGTAATTATATGTCAAGGCAATTTCATCCTTTTGCAAACAATTTTATAAAAAAAAATAACCTTTTATTAATCAAACACTTAACAAGGTTATTTTTAAAAAATAATATCAACCTCTTCCATCTCCACCCCTTTCTTTGAGTGAAAATACAAGGTTTAATTTGCATAGTTCCCTACTAGTGGGTCAAGTCGGTCGGTGCAAGCGGTTTCACCTGATGTGTGACTCTTGTCGACTGAGTCACGTGTCCGAAGTTTGCCACCAAAGGGGGGTTTCCTCAACATTAAAATAAAAAATCTCCACCTCCACACCCTAAAAAAAACAACCTTAACCCCAATGAGAGGACAACAACCTAATCTAAAAACAATTGAGTTCTAGAGAGAGGGGCTCTACGATTTCATCCTTTCCAATCTCGATTTTCTTGTGAAAAATGCATAAATTGGTGTGCTTCTCTCACTTGTTCCTTGTACGGGGTCTGCCCTCTCTCCCTAGGTAGGGGACAGAGTCACAGAGGTGTGCAGAAAAATCCAAAACGACACGGAAAAATACGAAATCGAAAAAACACGATACGATAATGACACGAATCGAAAAAATACAGCTGTAAATGGTTCGTGTTCGGGTCGGAAAAATCACATTGTCGGGTACCCGACACGAACTAATTAAACTTTTTTAATTTTTGTTTAGATAATTTAGTATAATACTACGTATTAGTATAAGTAGAATCCTCTAAGTAACAAGAAACTTTGTTAGCTTAGAGCATGTACATTAGGAGTTCCTTAACCAAAAAATGTAGAAACCTATTATTATTATATTACATTTGTAAAAAGTAGTATAAGGAATGATTTGATAGGTTCCTTAGTAATAAACCTTTAAACACCCTAGTTGATGGATAGAGAGCCAATGAAATTGTATTTGTGGGCCCAAAGAAAAGAGAAGGGTAGAGAAAGATAGAGGTTTGATGGGGTTCATTTTATTTTAAATTAATTAATTTGGTAGTAAATTGGGTGGTATGGATGTGGGTACAAATTTGAGTTGGGTATTTAAAGAATGGAATAAAAAAAAATGGGGTTAAGGAACCCTAGTGGGTTCAAGGAATGCAGATGCTCTTAGTTGGTTAAAGAGAAGCACAAGACTTCACAATTGTGATTTGCTCCCTATTTGAGTCTTGATAAGTGAATACCTTACTTTTTGTCCCCTCCCCTCTCTATGACAATAAGACACTCGTTTCAGTATTATTCCCAATTTCACTGACAATCATACACCATCATAACCCATCTTCATCCCAATAGTAGCAGTGAAGGTTGTAAAACAAATGCCAGTTGCCAAACATGAGAATGAGACTACACACCACTTTTGAATAAAAAAACATATGGCATTAAAAAAATACAAATACCAAACACAATGCAGATGCCAACAGTAGCAGTGAACTTGGGCTTCGTCCTTTCATCTCCAATCGTCCTTCGAGTCTCCCATCGTCTCCAATCGACTTCTAACTGCCTCCATTTTGTTCACATTGTCTTCTTCCCTAGTCTATATGCATTAGTGGCTTTTGTGCGCTACTAGTCTCAATTCTCCTCCTCCTATTTGAGCGGTACAAGCTTTCCTTCTGCCCTCCATCTGTGGAGGATTCTTGCCCGCCTTCAATTCGATTTGGGGTGGGTTTGGTTTTTGGTGGGATGCGCTCGTCATCTTCCTCTCGTCCCTCCCTTCTCCCTTGGTACAATAGTCTTGGTCTTCCTCCCTCCTTCGGTGTTCTTGTCGGCCGGCGTTGATGTTGTTGCCCTCTTGTCTACGTTTCCGTCCTCCCTCGTCCTCGCCGGCGGTGTCCCGTCCCCGGCCTCCCTCCTTCGCCCCTTTCTGGCTATGTGGTTGTTTTCCAACCACAACCTTCATAGTTTCACCGTCGTCTATCGAATGTGCTTCTCTTGTTCATCCGGTTTCCTTTGGGCCCTGATAAGACACGAGGATCGGGATCGACCAAGGCTCGATATTTCGAACACTATTTTTGCGAGGCTAATTTTTGTGGTTTATGGAAACAAAAACAAGGGATATGTGGAGCAAGATTCGCGATCCTCTCATCCTTGAACCTCCTACACTCGATCTAAATCTTCTCCAAATCGCACTCTGAGGGCCTCGACCCTTTGACACATTCGCCTCTCACTAGGGTGTCACCCTCAACCTCTCACCAAAGGGTTGCTCTTAGCCTTTTACCAAGAACTTGTTCATTAACCCGAAATTATAGGAACTTATTATTGGCTCAACCTTTAACTCAACTCAACCTGACAACTTCCTTAAAATGATGTTCTTACAAGAAATATATAGAGTGAAAATATAGCCCCCAAGCATCTCTAATCGATGTGAGATTTATTTTGATAGAAATAAAAATATGAAAAAACGTCCAGATTTGAACTGCTAAAAACAACGTCAAATTCAAGCATCTTTGAAGCCGATTTAGAAGAAGTGTCCTTCATGTAAGTTGTAGTCACTAAAAAAGTTTCCAACAAGTTCTCTTCGACTTCAGTCAGAATTTTATGCAGCTCAAAAGAGCCAAAATACTATGGTGTCACCACACAGTTTTCTCAAACGAGGGTTGTTGTTCGGCTCCAGTGACAAAGCTTTGTAAGATAAAGGAGTCGAGATCATTGACGATTAAGATCAAATCAGGCCCAAGCTTGTGGTCCTTCGGGCCCAAGCTCTTATTCTCTCGAACCCTGGCTTTGGTCCTTTGGGCACAAGTTTTGGTCCCTTAGGGCCTAAGGGACCAAAACTTCTATCGTTTATAAATACCACTTTTATCTCGAAATAGTTTATCCAATATCCCGAAATAGTTTGATTAAAATTCCGAAAGGGTTGAACAAATCCCAAAAGGGTCTGGAAAAATGTTTATTGTGATAAGTAATACCGTTATCTTTTTATTTCGTTGTATGTTTGACGGTTCGCCGTCTGCCGACTCTGTCGGCCTCTCGAGGGTCTAGGCATGTCTGGTCCTTGAATTATTTCCTTATCAAAAAAAAAAATTACTCCGTAAATTGTAATAAATCTCCCTAGACTTTCTGCTAGGTCCCGAGATTTCTATTCACAAATTTTCGTCGGCTGATTGATCTTCCCTGTTTTGGCTTGTATTTTGCCCCGTTTTTTGCGTTGGGTCGTTGCTTTGGTGTTGTTGCATTTGTTTCTGAGTTGGGTTGCAGTATCGAGCGTCTTGTATGATTGAGAGGACCGTGGCTGTGTTCGTGATCTTTGAAGATATCTCATTTAGGTTGTGGTAACGTCAGTGATCTGCACTCCCCCAAGATTTGCCCTTTTTCGGTGGTGGATTACTATTCTTCTCCTTCTCGACGTCGAGAAGTTGTGGGAGTTACCGCACTCTCGCGTGTTCTTAGTCTTCGTAGCTCGTTTTGGATTTTCATCGACTCCTCCGCTGACGGATGACTTTTATGAATAATTAGAGTTTTTCTATCTTTAATTATTTGTATTACTTAGGACGTGTTTGGCAAGCGTGTGGGAGGGGGTGGATGAGGTGCGTTGGGGTGGGGATGAGTTTTCGATTTTCGCGCCTCGGTGTTTGGCAAGGGGATGAGACGGGGTGGACTGGTGCGAAGTAGGGGGTGGGACGGGGTGGATGGGGAGATTTCTCCACCTCATTCGAGGGAGGTGGGAGGGGGTGGGGAGGGGAAACGCCTCGAATTGCCCCTTAACCAGGAGGGTGTCTATCTCCACAAAGCCAAACTCTCCCTCGAAGACCCCGCTGGCGTCCTCCATGCCTGGAACCCCCGCGACCCCTCCCCCCGCCACTGGTCTGGGGTTTCCTACTCCCCCGACGCCCACGCCTCCGTTGTCTCCGTCCACCTCACCTCCTCCAGCCTCGCCGACCAATTCCCTTCCTCCCTCTGCCGCCTCCCCCGCCTCTTCTCCCTTATCCTCTCCCACCTCGACCTCTCCCAGAATCTCCTCACCGCCCTCCTCCTGGAATTGCTCTCAGCCCTCCCCGTTCTTCGCTTCCTCGATCTCTCTGGAAATAATTTCTTCGGCCCCGTCCCTAAATCCTTCGCTGAATTTCCTTCCCTTGAAGCGCTTTATCTCGTTAGTAATCTCCTCGACAGGCCCTTCCCTTCGTTCCTCTTCAATGTCTCCTCTCTCCGAGAGCTTAACCTCTCCTTCAATTCATTCCAGGCGCCCCGCTCAGCCCCGCCGTTGCCGATTTGGTGGGCCTTGAGAAGCTCTGGCTTTCCAATTGCGGCCTAGTTGGGGAGGTTCTCTTTGGAGGAGCTGACTCTTCTGCGACGTGAACCGAAAAAGATGGGTTTGGAGTAACGGCAATGGAAGGGGCATAATCGTCATTTCATGTGGTTTAGTAGGGTTATTGAGTCTTTTTTAGTGTCTCTATCCACCAAAACTTTAAAACTCAACCAACCCCGAAATGAGATAAAAGGGATTCAAAACTCACCCCGTCTACCCCGAGATTCCATTCCCATTTCATCCACCCTAAAAATCCATCCTCATTCACCTACTCTCATCCCGTTGCCAAACACGACGTTAATGTGTTGTATTTTGATGGTCGCCCATTACTTATTCGTTAGTCTCTCGATGTTCAAACTTGTATAACAAATTTTTACAGATAAATAACCCAAAAAACAATACGCCCGATATTTAATACGAATACAAGTGGACCGAGTGGTTGCCAACCTGACCCGTCACCTCTATTTTATTTAAATTTATTAGTGTTGACTCTCCTCTCCCACTTTCCACCTGTTCTTTAGGTCACCTCCTCCTTCATTGTTCCCCCCCCTCTCACTCCTGTCCTATTTCTATCTCTTTCCCCACCCCCCCTCTCTCTCTTTCTGAAACCAAGATATTTCATCCCTCTCCATCTCCTGCAGTCCTGCTTGCTTCCTGTAGTTTTGACCCTCAATTTCAGCTTTAATGGCGATCCATCTTGCCGGCAGGTACTCCAAGACCATGTCGGAGGACGAAGAGCGGCTCGCCGTCCAGGAAGCCGCCACCTCCGGCCTCAAATCCATGGAGAATCTCATCCGCCTCCTCTCCAATCCAGACTCCAACCACCACCACCACAACCACCATGGCCACCTCCAGCAACAGCAGGTGGATTGCAAGGACTTAGCCGACGCCACCGTCGGCAGCTTCAAGCGCCTCATCTCCGTCCTCAACCGCACCGGCCACGCTCGCTTCCGCCGCGGTCCTCCTTCCGATCCCTCCTCTTCCTCCGCTTCTCCGCCGCTTCCTCCTCCTCCCCCGGTGCCGACAGTCCCCGCCAAGACCTTTCTACAGCCTCAGCCTCTGGCCTTGACGCTCGATTTCAGCAAGCCGAATCATCCGCTTCCCGCCGCCTCAAAATTTGCGGATCTGTCCTCTGCCGGAGGGAGCTTGAGCCAATCGTTCAGTTTATCGTCGGCGAACTCCTCCTTCATGTCTTCCATCACTGGAGAGGGAAGCGTCTCTAATGGCAAGCAATTCGGAGGATTAAACGGATCCTCGTCTTCCTTGTTCTTGTCGCCGGCAGCGAAGCCTCCGCTTTCATCCTCCTCCACGATCAACAAGAGATGTCACGATTCCGACGAATTATCCGGCAAGGTCTCCGGTTCCAGCTCTACCCGCTGCCACTGCTCCAGGAAGAGGTAAAACTCAAAACCTAAAACCTATCATTACGCTCTAACATCACCCCGTCCCTCAAATTGGATCAACAATTTCACATAAATCGAATCAATTTGGTGATTGAACCAGGAAATTGAGAGTCAAGAACACGATTAGGGTTCCGGCGGTAAGCTCAAAGATATCAGACATTCCGGCCGACGAGTATTCGTGGAGGAAATACGGCCAGAAGCCAATCAAGGGCTCCCCATACCCACGGTAATGATCAAATCCATTTGCTACATGTAAATTTGTAATTGATGATGATGATCTGAGAGGAATTCGATCCGATGAACCACAGGGGATACTACAAATGCAGCACGGTGAGGGGGTGCCCGGCGAGGAAGCACGTGGAGAGGGCGTCGGACGATCCAACGATGCTGATTGTGACGTACGAAGGGGAGCACAGGCACTCGCACCAGCCCGCGTCGCAGGATAACATTTCTCCCCCGTCCCTCTCGCTCGGCATTGGATTCCCAGTCAACGCGGCGTTGGGGGCATTAAATTAGAAATTTCCGGAATTAAAATAATTGTTGAGAGTTGACATTTCTAACCCTTTTGGTTTTGTATGAATATTTTATTTTTCAAAGTAATGTTTGGTAGGCGGGGGTGGGAAATTATTGCAACTTGAGATTGAGACTTGAGAGAGTCTTGATATGCAATAAATGGTGGGGTTGGATGAGGGTTGAATTTGACTATTGGTGGGTAGTAGGTGTAGAAAAACTAGAAGATGGTACTCAGTAGCGTTTGGAAAATCAATGGACGTGTAAATTCGAAGGGATGTGGATGGAGGGCACTTGTGAGAATGGGGCTCCTTTGATTGAATATGGTCATATATCGATTAACTCTATAGTTATCTAATCTATACTCCATTTTATTTAACATGGTCATATGTCGATTAACTCTATAGTTATCTAATCTATACTCCATTTTATTTAACATCGTGCTTTGTTTGGTTTAATATTAATATGTGATATTATATAGTTTTAAATGAAATAAATATAAGATTTTAGTTTAATTAGCTTTTGAAATCATAATTTTTCATTAGTCACTCACCAAGTTTTTTAGAACTTATGGTTAACAGTTAGGTTTTTCAAACTCAATACTAGTTCATTAATTTATATTTAACACAAGCAATCTATCAAACTCTTAACCTAACATCAGCATAAGAATACTTTTTTATTTTTTAATTGATTCATTCATATTCGTGCATTCGACTTTAAAACTTTTCACCAACTTTTTTAATCATTTTTTTCAAACATCCTATTCGGACAGTTGCATCTCGCCAAATGTACGACAAGATCACCGGTTTCCAATGTTAGTGGCGTTGAAGGATTGCAAGACCAGCAAATACTGAAGGAAATAGTGTGGTTATTGACTAAGAATCTGACCAACTTCGGATGTCGGTGGCGGCAAAGGAGTCAGTGTGTGTTTCGTTGTGGTGATGGGTGCTTCATAGTCACCGACTCCCAATGTCGGTGGTCGCGACCGTGTATTTGACGATATAATGGTCGTACTAATTACATGATCCTTATTATCCAAAATTATAAATTTATTGCTTATTACATTTTATAATTATGTCGGAGTATGATATTGTGATGAAGGAAAAATTCGTCATTTTCCATGTCAAAATAAACTCAAGCTCCCAAACAAGTATAGTAGGTAAGAGGTCGGTCCCACAAAGAAACAAGTATTTCATGCAATGTGTATTTATCAATTAGGAGAAAAATGAGATTTTTATGAAAAATAAATTATAAACAAGTTAATGAGAAATAATATTGGAGAGAATAGAGAGAAAAGCGTCCTCCACCTACGAATTCGCAACGTTGGTTGGTTTACTCGATCATTGAATCCCTTTCTAGTTATTTATTTCATATCAATTATTCTGAGATTGTTTTGAATAGATTATTAGTCTAAAGTAGTCATAACAATCCTTACACTCCTATGCAACCTAAAAAAGTGGAAGATTTAACATAGAAGTAGTAAAAAGTCCCAATATCCATAGCATATAGTCGATATGCCAACTCTTTACATATTCAAGCTTCGTTAAAGTAGCTAGCCCCACTAGAATATGTTTGTTATTATGGATTTAGTTCGTGAAAGGTACGGATCAAAACCTAGTGCAATGCGATTCCATCAAGTTGGTCAGATGATGTAGGAGGAAATCAAGTTCAATAAATATAAATATCAATCAAACCGAATTCTAGCCTCCTCAAATAAATACAAGACTTCCTCCTGCTGTAGTGGAAGGGTCAGGATCGATCAACGAGGAAGCATGTCAGCAGATCCTAGATAGCTGGCGTTCACATCGGAATTCGACTCCGGGGAAGTCACTCGATATCGACCACAGGGTAGTCGATATCGACCTTTTTCAATCGATTTCTGGTTTCTGCAGAAGATCGTCGATTTCAACCAGGTAGCACTCGATATCGACCAGGGTATAGTCGATTTCGAGTTGGCTTCTGTCGATTCCTATCTGTACCTACAGCGAACAAAAACAAGCAGAAGTCGATTTCGAGTAGGTTAACTCGATTTCGACCCAATTAGTATCCGATATCGACTGGCTCAGAATACCACCAGTCGACCAGTAGACTCGATTTCGACCCAAAGAGGTCGATTTCGAGTACCTGCAGTAACCCGTTTGTCGGCGAAAGAGGGCCGATTAATGTAAGGATGGAAATGAAGGATGAATAGAAATAAATCAGGGTTGACATATTCGAAATAAACAAATATGAAATAAAACTTCCAAGACCGAGGCTCGCGATAACCAAACACGCATAAGGTAAGATAATATAAATATTTATGCAATCACATCAAAGGAACAAGCTTTCGCCTTTTCCAATAATTAGACAACAATTTCAAGTAACCCTAATTGTATCTACCAAATTTATGTTTATAATCCAAGTTTTTAACATGAATCTCTATTCTTTCGAGTATGCAATAAACATATAAAAGGTAGTGGATGATCAAAACATAATAAATATCAAAACATTACCTCATGCGCGCATGGCTATCGTCGGGCTTATCCTGACCCTAGAAGTAGGGCGACTACTCGTTCATTGCCATAGAAACCATGATTGAAAGAGATAAACTTTGCATTAAACTAAATTCAAAACCTTTACAATCCCGGCACTCCAAATTTCGCAAAAGCGTCAAAACCCTAAAAGCCTTGAACTCCTAAACTCTCTACATGCTATTGAAATTGTATCTTTGAAATTGAATGAATAAAAACAAGCCCCTAGGGCTTTATTTATAGACTCCAACTCCTTTCTATCCAAGGAAGAGAATATATATCTATATCTATCTCTATCTCTATCTCTATCTAGCTAAAAGATATAATTCTACTTGAAAGGAAATAAATCAAATATGGTAAAAGTGGATAAATCCTAGGGTACTTAAATGTCCAACCCTTATGATAGAAAAATAGATAAAAAAGACACAATCTCTCAAGTCTTCATGTGAGTAAATATCCACTCGGAATATGGATTTTGACTCGGAATCAGATTGCAACTCGGAGTCGACACTGGGGGGTTCGGTCGATATCGACTATGTTCAGTCGATATCGAGTTGTCTGCTCAATTTTGATTTTTGCTCAGTCGACCTCGACTCTGGTTCTGGATTTTGGGTGGTGCTCGGTCGATATCGACCATGTAGGGTCGAAATCGAGTACTTTCAGTTTCCATCGTTGAGTCTGCATGTTGTCGAGTCTGAATGTGTGATTTCGATTGGGCTTCAGTCGATATCGACTAAGGTAGGTCGATATCGACCACTCTTCAGCTCTTCTCGTTTTGTGTTTAGCTTCGCTCGATGTCATGTGCTCTTCCATCGATGTTGAGCTCCTTCAGGAGACATCAGGTGTATTTCCAGTGCTTCTTGGTTTTACTCCGAATTAGCTTCAAATTCTGCAATATTAAATAGAAACTTGTGTAGACCTTTATTTCTCGCCAATAAGCATAAACTACACAAATTCGCTATATTCCCAACCCATAACATATAAAATGATAGAATAAGGAACTGAAATAAGCACATAAAACATGGCATAAAACATGGACATCACCAGATAAAATAGAACTCCACAAAATAAATAATTAAATACAAATAAGTTGAAATAACTGATAGGAATAACTAAAAATTTAAACTCACGATTCAACCAACCAAGTCTTGAACCGCAGACAAAACCAAAAGAGTTTAGTTGCTCATGGCTTACAAAATCTCAAGTCTTCGATCTCTAAATCCCAATGAATGAAAAACTAGACCTAAACATGTCTATTTATAGGCCTAAGGTCGACCAAAACCTAAAAACTTTTGAAGCAATAAGATAGAAATTATATATTAGATAGTATCATATCATATTCGATTTGGATTACGTCGTCACTTTATCACCGCGGGAACAACCAACCCGTCGCGGGTGTGGGTCCTCTATACTCCACCGCGAGTGCGTCATCGTAGTCACATGCGTGGTTCTTTAGCGTTTTGACATTTGTTTTTGAATATGGTCTCAACATTAACAGAAAAGTTGTAGCTCTCGGAAAGAACTTTCCCATCCATACTTATATTAGTCAATCAGACTGCCGAGGCTTCCCAGAAAATGCATTACAAGTTCAGCTTGTCGAGTGACAACTTTTGTTGACTTGTTCTTTACATAGGCTCTCGAACTTCAATTCCGCTCCCGAGCTCTTCACTTGTTTTCCTCTACACTCAACCACTAAAGAGAGTATAAATGCAAATATGTATCAAGACATGCAATATGGACATCTAAATTACGCTAAATGCATCCTAATATGTCTACCTAAATACAAATAATCATATTTTTAAATAATAATTTTTAAAATTTTTAAATTAACATACTACATTAAATAGCACAAATACAAAATCGCATTTCAATAATTCAAATACATGATTAGAAAGAGTACATGATAAAAGACTTACCTTAACAATCTTGCGTGTTAGAAGAAGACTTACCTGTGTCACTAAGATTTCTAAAAAACAATGTTGTCATGGACAAGTTAAGTTATGTTGTTGTTGGGTTGTTTGAATATGACCATTCTATTTTGCTATGTTACTTCATATAATGTTCTCTTTTTAAAGGATGAGTGAGACACATGAATTGTTGTATGTAAAAAATATCTTTCTCTTTAACTCAACTAGTATCTGGTTTGATTTTTAGTAACATTAATTTTCAAAAATTTAAATGAGTGTATATTAGAAGTTGTTTATTCCTCCATCCGGTCGAAAATAAACGATATTTGACTTTTATTCACGTAGTTTTAAGAGCTAAAAACTATATACAATCTTATTTTTTAAAATTATTTTTTTTCCACAATTTAATACTTATTAAATTGTGAAAAAAAATAATTAAAATAAATAAGATAGAAGACCGTCGATTTCAACCAGGTAGCACTCGATATCGACCAGGGTATAGTAAATTCCGAACACGATCCAGCCGACAAGAGCTACGTACCAAGTATGCGCCGATCGGCTCGACACATTGGTAGGGAGTAAGGTAAATCTTGAATTTTCATCTAAGGTAATAAAAGAGGCGGATTTGCGGAGATATGGATTGAACCAGGACCTCCTTACCCCTCGGCCCTCTCCTTGCTCCTTACACTGGAACACCCCGACTTAGGCCAGTTTTGAATCTTTTGATTCACAGAAATGCATACCAAACCGACTCTACGATTTGGCAACGAGCAATCTCAACTCCCAAATAACCTCATTGATTCCAGAAATATGTTGGGCTATCATACACGTGAGCTCCTTGTGGCCCTATTAATTCTTTTTTGGGCTTAGCAATTTTTCATCTCTGGGCTGGGCTTGTACAACATTTTTGCACTTCCTCCAATGTTGCAAAACGCACTAATAAATCATCCTAGTAAACTAAATACACCCCAAATCTTGCACGTCGGAATTGACGTGCAAAGTTGAAGTGTGTTAATTAATTCCGACGTGTACTTTTGATGGGAGATTTGCGGTGTATCTAACAATACCCTAAATCATCTCTCTTAATTCCCACACTTGCCTCGTTACATTACACCTCCCAAGATCTCCTACACCCCTCTTCCTACTCTCTTCCCTACATCACAAAAATATTTAACACTTATTTAATCTTTAAAAAATTAAAAATAATTATATTTATATTCCTAACCTCTATTTTTATATACTTATAAAATTTTATTGAAAAAAAATCATATTTTACAATTTTAAAAAATTAAAAAGACAATATTTTAATAAATACAATTATTAAAAATTTTAAAACACGATTTTTCAAAATAAAATTTTATAAATATATAAAAATAGATGTTAGGAATTTTCACCAAAAAAAAAATAGATGTTAGGAATATACATATAAGTTTTATAAATTTTTTTAAGATTAAATAAATGTTAAAAAAAATTAGTGGAGTAGGGAGGGTTGTAGAAGATTTTACTTGACATTACACTAGTTTAATGCTCAATACCACGAACCACTGCGCACAAATGTATTCAACATCTAACAATGAATGATTGTAGAATTAGAAGATGACTATATATGTAATAAAGAAAATTGGTTATGTGCTCTTGAGTTTTGACCAATATTATTTATTTATTTAATGAAAGTGAAGATGTGGTAGAAAAAAAAAGAACGACTATATGCTTTCGAGTCTTGACCCATGTTGCTTAACGAAAGTTTAGACATGATAGAAAAAATAAAGAATGGTTGAATGACTTGAATCTATACATGGATTTTTGTGTTGTTCTCTTATAATTAGAATTTACTATAGAATAAAATTTAACCAATAATGTATTAATATATTTATGTGTGTATATATATATATTTATATCATTTTCTTTTTTATATAGAAAGTATTATTTCAATTATTATTTGACAATTAGAGAATTATTTTAATTATTACTACGTATTTACAATTAAGAGAATTAAAAAAAGATGGACACTTGGAACTAGAGCTTCTCCTTTACTCTAAAAAAAAGTACTACTCCCAGGAGTATTATACGTAGTATAGTACCTACAATACCCGTACTCTGTACGAGTGATGCTAAATCCTTTTTTTTTTTTTTTTTTTTTGTATTTATCATGCACGAGAATATGTTAATAAATATTCTAAAATTGTATCTATAAAACATGTTAAAAAAATAATAATAAACACCATAAATTTGAACAACAATTTGCTTTAACAAAATTTCTCCCATAGCTGTAATATATTCATATTTGTATTAATGGTAAAATTATAATCCTACAATGCGATTTTTATATAGCCTTTTCTTATGTGACACTTGATTTTTTTTATAGGATATTGCATCTATCCAATTACATGAGATCAGATAAATTATTAGTTCTATTTATTTTTTTCTTGCATTTATCGCATATAGTAATAAGTTAATACATTAAAATTATATCAATTGTCTATAAAAATCTATTGAAAATATAATAATAAATGCAATAATTTGAATTAAAATTTGCTTTAAAAAATGTTTTTTCTCCCAGATATTTAATATTTTAATTAATGGTAAAATTATAATCGTATGAGATTTTTACATAGCATTTTGTTATATAATATTTAATCTTTTTATAGGATAATAATGTTCAGAATTTTCTTTAAATCTTATTTGTTGATCTTATTGATCCTACACTCTAGATTTGTTCACAATTTAAACGGTATGAGGTATTTTGATTGGATTCATCCTTTAGAACCAATATTGTAGTGAACTTTGCACAACTTTAATGTACATCTGAACTAACACATCGAAATAGTAATCTAGACTTAATTAGTAAACACTAACAACTAAAGCCATAATTAATTGCCACAAAAATTAAAGCCTTGTATAGTTATATACCTTTTTTAGCTTATAGAGAAATGATTTAATTAGGTCAAGAGCAAACAAAATGTTTGGTGTGGGGGTAAAAAAAGATTGCAAATATATTGGACTTGACATGTACATTGCCAATTTGCCATAGTAAGAAAAAATATTGCATGAAGCAGGTTCTCTCTAAATTATATAACGATCGATATCGAGATGAGGATTAACTAACTTATACCTAGATTTCAATGGATCAAACATTTGTAAGGTTTAAGATTATAAAGCATTTATTTAGGCTAAAAACTTAAGATATATTAAGGCAAAAAAATTCCATAAAAAAAAAGGCTAAAAAAATGACAAAGTAATATACAACACTTAAGATTGCACTAGCTTATTTGAGGGTGTATAACTGTAGAGGTAACTTTTTTAACTCAATGAGAAATAAGTGAATCTCAAACACGTCAAAAATATAGGCGATAATTACTTTTCTAGAAAATATAATTCTTCAAAAGAGGAAAAAGCCTAAGAAAATAATAATGATCATCAAACAAATGAAATGTCCATATTGAAAAAGCTAAAAAAAAAATAAAAGCATAGTGATACACACTATTTTTGGACTTGTAGCTCCAATATTGAAAATTGTATACATGTATAATGGTTTACAAGTTGGTGTTTGTACAAAACACAATAAGAAAAATGAGATTTTAAGGTACAAGCTAGTTAGATTGATTACCTAAAGTTTTGTAAAAGTTGAGCTATATATAAACGTATTCACCGGAGATGGAGGTAATTTTTGGTTATTAAACGACCCCACAATTAATTGGTGATAGCTTCACACACACACATTTAATTGAGGCAATTAATAATGTGTTGTTAAAAGTAGGGTAATCTGTTGTATTGTATTCTATCATGTGGAGGTTTGCCCTTTTCTGATTTAGAATCATATAAAATGCAGTTCAATGTGAGTATTGTGGTTTTTATTTTTCCAGTTTGTGTGGTTGTCCGCTGTTTTTGTTTGTCGGCTCTCGATGTTTATATGTATTTTATGTGTTTTCATTTATGATTTGTAAGAAATAAGGTATTGGTTGTCTGCCGAAGAGAGGTTTCATTCACGGAGCTAGTAATCTTTACTCCTGCCCTGAAGTATGTGAATTTCTCAAGCGAGGGTTGTCAGATTTTGATATTCAGCAGCTTAAGAATAGTTGTTTAAGGTTAGTCTTTCTTCAAGGGTCGCAATTGCGTTTTAATTTTCAATTAGTTCATCAGATGTTGTTCCATGAAACTGTGACAAGCAAGGAGATGGAAATGTGGTTTAAAGTTGATGGTCCGATTGCTCTTTTTCTTTACATGAGTTTCATGTTATAACCGGTTTTTCGGTTATTGAACATGATCCTTCTCCTCTCAAGGTTGTTACTGAAACAGTTTTTTTGGCAAGCACATGGTATATTATGTTGTATACATAATATGTTTGAAGTTGAACCTAAAGACTCTCCCAAAAAGTTAGTCATGACTAAGCTTTTTATTATTGGGAAGGTGTTGTTATTTAAACGGTCGGATCTTGTGATCGAGCTTGGATCATATAGCGCCTGCATGTGATGCTGAAAATTTTGAACGGTTTCATTGGGGTTGCGAAAGTTTTCGTGTCTTGTTTAAATGTATGAGAAGGGTTTGTTCTATTAAGAAGGGTGGCAAAGCTAGGGGGATGTATGTGTTGTTTGGATATCCTCTAGCATTCTAAGTGAGTTTTTTTTTTAACTTCCTTTTGGGATTTTAGTAACTAATTTTATTTGTCAGCTGTTGCTAACAATCATCTTGTGTTGTGTGTATATAAAATAGGTTTGGATTTTGGAAAATTTTCATTCTATTGCTGAAAAACTAGGGTGTAGTTTTAAATATGTTCCCAATGATCCATTCTCTTTACATTGGGCGTGTAATGACAAAAGTAGTTACGAACAAGCAGTGGCAATATTCAGTGGGGAAGTGATGAGCTTGTTATTTTCACCCTTCGTTGTTTGTCATCATGATTTTTTGTGATGATCATTTGTCAGCATCTTGTTATTTTCATTTTATTTTCAGTATTCTTTGTATTTTCTGAACATGTCCCTGTTTATTCAAAGTATGGAGAATTTCCAGGAAAGCTGGAATGGATTTTGTAAAAGAAGTTGCTGATGAATTTTTTGACTGTTTGACCAAACCTGTTTTTTCTCAAACTTGGGAAGGCCCTCATTACAATGTGGGTGTTAGGACGGTGATGTTGAGGAGTGTAGCGTCTGCTGGTGTGGATTCGGAACGTGTTTCTACTTCTCCTACCACTGGTTATGATGATTTTGAAGTCCCTTTTATAGTTCTATTGGTGTGATCTAGTAGGAAATCAAAGGCAAAAGATGGGAAAAAGAGGCAGAAGAGTAAGCCACTTTCGGGTTCCATTTTGAGGAGGGGGTTCTTTAAAAGGGTAGAGGCTACTATTAAGAAAATTAGGGATGGTTATAATAATGCTGACAAAAAGGAGGGCACTGACAAAGGGTGTAATGTAGCTGACAAAGGGGATAAGGGAGCTAACACCGAAGAGATTCCTAAATGGGCGAAGAACTTGTGTTTGAAGTGGTAGAATAGGTTTGAGATGCTTAGAAATAATATTGTAATGTTAGAAGAAGAGATTATTGATCTTAAAGAAAAACTCAGTGGAGTTGGTGATGATTCTAGTGCGAATGAAGAGTTAAAAATGGTGGGGGCGGTTGAAGAGGCTGGTATTAATGTCAAGGGAAACACTGATATTGGTGATGAGGTTTTGTGGAGATGCTGACATATATACATGAGTCTGAGTCTTCACTTGATTTTGACAGTCCTCCAGGGGATCCTGTCATTTTCAATGGAGCTACTGAAATGTATTGGGGGGGAGGGGGGGGGGGGGGGGGGTAGGCCTGATACGTGAGCCGAGTAGCTCGAGATCGACTCGGGCTCGGCTCGATAAAAACTCTACTCGGGATCGCTCGAATAATACATGAGCCGAGTTCGAGCCTGTAAATGAGCTCGAGCTCGAGTAGCTCGCCACTAGGGGTGTGCATCGGTCTAAAATCGAACCGAACCGAACCGAACCGAAAATCTCAAATTCTCAAACCGAAAGCCGAACCGAATGCATTAGGTTTCGGTTCGGTTCTTTTTCGGTTCACTTTGTGTTCGGTTCGGTTTTAACATAATTAAACCGAATTTTCATATAAAAAAATAAGTATACAAATATATATAAAATATAGTATATATACACATTCCAAAATATGTGTATATATTCCAAAATATGTGTACATATTCCAAAATACTTTAAAGTATACAAAATTTAAAATTTTAACAAATACATTATATATACATATACAATATATTATACATATACATGCAAATCTAGTGTATATATGTGTATTTAAATATAATGTATGTATACACATTATGTAGCCACATTATGCAAATACAGTAAGTATGTGTGTATATATAAAATATTCAAAAACATATATATAATACATTTATGTAGTGCATAAAAAAATTCGGTTTAACACAAACTGAACCGAAACCGAACTGAAACCGAAAAATGAAAATTCTCGAACCGAAAAACTTCGGTTCGGTTAGGTTTGGTTTGTGTTGGTTCGGCCCAAAAATTCGGTTTGGACCGTATCATGCACACCCCTACTCGCCAACTCGGTACATACTTGAATTGACAAAATTACCCCCCAATTAGAATGTGTTTCACTCACCCACCCCATCATCCCCATTCCGCACGACAGAAACCCTAAATCTGTCACCCTCACCCTCCAGTCCTCCACTGCCTCCAGTCTAGCGAAGCCGTAGCCGTCACCGGTCACCCTCCAGCGAAGCTCGAGCAGCGTTGTCCTCACCGGTGGTGCTGCCTCTGTCACCCTTCAGTCCAGCGAAGCCGTCATCTGTCACCCTCCAGTCCGGAAGCCGTCTTTTGTCACGGTGTCACCCTCCAGTCCAGCGTTTTCCTCACTGGTGGTGCTGCCTCTGTCCTGACTCCGGAGGTATTCGTTCGTTGTTGCCCTCCATTTGCGTTTCCATTTCAGATCTGATAGCTTTGTGTTTCCATTTGCAGAGGAAAGAAAGAGTTGTTGCTCTCCATTTTCGTTCGTTGTTGCTCTCCGACGCTGTCTGATAGCCTTCGGCCCTTCGTTGGTTCGTTCCCAATCCAGTAATCCACCATTTCTCCATTTCAGATCTGATAGCTTTGAGTTTGTTGTTGATTAATGACTTTGTTGGCTAGGAATTAGTCTGATAGCTTTGTTACCTTTGAATCTGATAGCTTTGTTGGCTACGAATCTGATGAGTTTGTTGTTGATTAATGACTTTGTTGGCTACAAATTAGTCTGATAGCTTTGTTAGCTTTGAATCCGATAGCTTTGTTGGCTACGAATCTCATGAGTTTGTTGTTGCTTAATGAGTTTGTTGGATACGAATTAGTTTGATAGCTTTGAATCTGATAGCTTTGTTAGATATGAATCTGATAGCTTTGTTAGCTTTGAATCTGATAGCTTTGTTGGCTACGAATCTGATGAGTTTGTTGTTGCTTAATGAGTTTGTTGGATACGAATTAGTCTGATAGCTTTGTTAGCTTTGAATCTGATAGCTTTGTTGCTACGAATCTGATAGCTTTGTTGGCTACAAATCTTACCAGTTACCAGTTTATTGGATAAACAAAGAAAGAGTTGAGCTTCTTACATGTAGCGTAGGAGAACAAGATATGGTGGATTTTCAAGAATGGTTGAAGAACAAATCTACTGCGCGTCCATCTACAAAAGAGATTGATAAATATATCGATGACGGGTTGGATGTAGGTGGAGGCTTTTGATATCTTGAATCACTGGAAGCAACATGTGACACGCTTTCCAATCTTATCCCAGATGGCTCGGGATATTATGGCTGTTCCGATAAATAGTGTGCCTTCCGAGTCGGCCTTTAGCACTGGGCGTAGAGTTCTTGGGGATGATCGATGCTCTTTGGGTGATGAAACATTAGAAGCACTTGTCTGTGGACAGAATTGGTTTAAGTCTGATTTGGATTTACTCGATTTGGAAAGCCTAGATGATTCAAATTAAGGTAATTCCATCTCTCATTTTATTGCATTTTAGTTATATGATTTTAGTTCCTTCAAGCTGCTGTAAATTCCATCTCTCATTTTATTTACTCGAACATTCAATGGTGCTGTTGTAGTGCTGTAATGGTGCTGTTGTGATGTTGTAATGGTGCTGCTGTGCTGCTGGAATGGGGCTGCTGTGCTGCTGGTTCGGGGCTGCTGTGCTGCTGCTGTTGTGCTGCTGGAATTTTCTTCAATTGTGTTGAACTTTTTGTTGTTGTGTTGAACTTTGCTTTCACTTTGAATGTGCTGCTGTGTTGAACTTTGAATGGTGAAAATGTGCTGCTGTATTAAACTTTGAATGGTGCAAATGTGCGTTTGTGTTGAACTTTGCTTTCACTTTGAATGTGGAACTACGAGTGTTGCTTGAATTTAATTTGCTGTTGAATTTTGCTGTTGAATTTAATGTGTTGCTGTGTTGAACTATGAGTGTCACTTTGAATGTGGAACTTTGCTTTCACAGTTTCACTTCGAGTCATATCGAGCTCGTCGAGCCCGAGTTCGAGCTTGTAACGAGCCCAACCGAGCTTATCGAGCTCGAGCTCGAGAACAAACGATCTCAACGAGCCGAGCTCGAGCTTGAGCTCATAAATATACCCGAATAGGATTTGAGCTCGAGCTCGAGCTCGACTCGTTTATAAACGAGCCGAGCTTGAACAACCAGTACTCGAGCTCGTAGGCTCGTATATCAGGCCTAGGGGAGGGGGAGGGGGTGGTTGGGATTTGCGCACTGGATTCTGATGGAGGGGTCCCTGATATCATACATGCTGAAAATGGAGCTTGACAATTTTAGTATTTGTGTCAAAACATTTGTCAAATTATTAATTAGTAATGTATTGTTGATTTCCAATACGGCAAATATCATAATGTCTATGCTGATATTTGTCGTAGTGGAAATCAACTATCTATCATGGTTGTTTAGTTTCGATAAGTAAGCTTATAAGCTGGCATTTGTTTCTTTGTTTGTTGGTTATCTGTCATGTTCGAAATCAGGTATCTATAGTGTTGTCAGCCCTTTGGTAGCGATTGTCAGCTTCTATCTAACAGTGTATTGTGCTTGTCAGCATATGTTTTCAATCTTCATTAGCGCAAATACATGTATGCAACTTTTAATGTTTGTCATACCTTTTTATTGCAAAATGTCTTCGCTGTGAATGTTTGTCAGCTACCTGTCGGGGGGGGGGGGGTGGCTTACCTTTTAATGGCAAATACGCATATATTGTGACATTTGATTTCATATATTTTCAAATAAATATGATGAGGGAATCGAATATATATAAAAATGCTGGTATATACGGTTATACATACATATATATGTTGAGAAATGACTTTAGTCTGGAAGTATGTGTTGATTATGTTGACAAGAGAATTTATTTAGTCAATGTGTGCTGATATTGTGATGTCTAAAGATTTAATTCAAAAACATGATAATATAATTTATTTTAAAAATGCTTATATATATGTGGATAAATATGTTGACAGACTGATTTGAAAGAAAATATGTGATGGTTATGGTGAGACAAATATATTATGATGACAAAAGATATATAATCGAAATTGGTGTGAAATTCTTAGGGTAAATGGGGAAGCTGACATTCGCGGCAAGGGAGATGGGAGATTGCTGAGCAGGATGGGGGAGTTGAGAGGGCAAGGACATGTGTTAGGGGATGACCGGTGGACAATTAGTTAATAATTTTCGAATGGTGGATATTTAATTAATTGAGTCTTATTATATGATCACTTAGTTTTTTTTATCCCAATAAGATATTTTAATCTATAATAAATATAAATATACATATATAGGTCTAAAATTAATATATATATATATATATATAGATTGACTCCGGTGAAAACCTCAAATTATGGTAAAAACCGTGAGGACTACTTTATAGCTTGGTTTATTTGAAACCTGTGCTAAAAACCTCAATCAGACGATGACTTTACAACCCGGTTGAACCTAAAAACCGTGCTAAAAACTCCAATTTAAAAATAACACATGAGTTTATAGTTCGGTCAACCATAAAAATCGTGCTAAAAAACTCATGTTTTAAAATTACATAGTGACTTTATAGCTCGGTTTTACTCAGAACCGGGCTAAAATTTGTGACTTTATAGATCGGTTCTAATCATAACCGGGCTATAAAGCAAGTGAACTGGACTAAAAAGTCGATCCTCACAGGTTTTTACCGCAATTTTGGTTTTCACCGGAATGCTCCCTATATATATATATATATAGGGAATAGGTAATTTGTGCACAAGGTTTAGGGTGTACCTTGTGCACACTTGTGAGCCATTGATTTAAATTGAATGGGTGGACAAGGAAGTTCCACGTATTTGTTTATTTTCTTTTAAAAAAAATTCCCCAGCAATCTTAAACCCACAAAAAAGAAAGTGAAGCGCGAAATAAAAACCTAATCCCCAATTGTCTTCTTCTTCACCGTGTTGCCATTATTCTTCACCATGTTGCTGTGGATCCAAGGAGATCCAAGGAGAATTATCGACTGAACCAGCCCCACACAATTGTCTTCTCACCGGCGGCGAAGGGGCTTGATTTTGGCAAGACCGGAGATTGGCGGCGATTCGAGGAGGCTGCTGCGAGGAGGATGCGAGGATCCATTAATGGGTAAGCAACGATTTTTTTTTTCACTGTTGAAATTCGTTTGATATTTGGACTAATTTATGAGATTTATTCATTCTTTGGAACTTAACTAATGTTTAGTCGGTTGATTTGGAGTTTTTTTGGTGATTTCTTTGTGATTTTTATTAGATTGGGTTTCGGATTGAACTAGGTTTCAGATTGGTATGGACAACGGTGGATGAAATTCGACGGCAGTGAAGGCTATTTCCGAGTCCAGCGGTGAGGCAAGTCAACCGGCGGTGGTGGGTGGTGCTGTTTCGATTGGCATCCTTCATCCTCATCTTTTCTGTCAAAGGGGTCGATTCGAAGGAGACAACGCCAAGTCGGCATCGCCGATTGCAGGATGGTTGAAGTCGGTGTCGATTTGATCGACGACGAAGGTAGAAGGAAGAGGGGGTGGGGGTAAGGGTGGTTTGGGGGTATGGGACTATGGGTGGTGGGGGTGGGTTGGTGGATGTGGTAGGTGGGTGTGGTGGGGAACGAAGAATGGTTCCGGGAATCACAGGCGATCGACGACAACAGTGGGGGTGGGGGGTGGGTGGTTGTGGTTGTGTTAGGGTTAGTCGGTGAAATTGGGTTAGGACTAAAATTTTGTGCTTGATTTCTCTCTTTATTCGGGAAAAGAGAGGTAATTATTCGGACATATGTGTCAAATTTTGGTTACTTGTGTTTATGTGTTGGTCAAGTATTCGGTGAAATCTACTTCATTATTCATTAGTATATGGAGTCTTCGGTTGACAAACAACATAAAAAACCTTCATCAAACGAGTATTATATAACTAAAGAGACATATACGAGTGAATAATCACTCGTATATGACCGAATAATCATTCATGTATCACCGAATACTCACCTATTATACTGAATAATGTTGTTTTTGTTTTTCGAAAAAATATAAATATTTTACCGAATAATCTTTCAAAACTGAGTGAATAAAAATTGACTGGAGTGGGTACACACGTCCATAACAATATATGATTATAACTTAGAATTAGACATACATATACGAGTGAATAATCACTCATATACAGCCGAATAATCATTTATATACCACCGAATACTCAAATATTCTATCGAATAATGTTGTTTTTATTTCCTGAAAAATATACTATTTTACTGAATAATATTTCAAAAGTGACTGAATATTCAATCTTCATCCCAATCGATTTGGTAAATCCCTACTACTTTTTTTTTTTTTAAAAATCTGTAGAAAAAGGTATTGGATATTGCTCTTTATAAAAAAAATCAAAATATGTGGAAGAAGGATGCTTGGATGGAATTATATAACGGGTCCAACTATTCTTGTAGAAAAAAAAAACTAAATTAGTAGAAAATATTTATAACGCTCTACAGATCACAAATTCTCCCCATTAAAGTTGTTGTGGCACACGTGCCCAGGAAGTAGGGTTGATGGTTTTATGCAGTGGGTCCCATCATTTTCATTAAAAAAAGAAGAAGAAATAACCTCTTTTAATCTAGTCATCCATTCACTTTAAATCAAAGGCTCGTATTGATGCACAAGATACACCCTAAGGGGTGTGCACAAGGGAACCACTTATTTATATATATATATATATATAGAGAGAGAGAGGATTATAATTAATTTTAGATCTAAAATCAAAATCTTTCCTTAGTAGAATATTCGATCCATCAATATTCCTATCAAGAGTAGGTCCCCTTTCACCTTTGTACACCAAAATTGGTCCCCATTATCAATTCATCAGGCATTATGTATTGGAAGCTTTCTTTCAATCTATTGGGCCTTCCATTTATTTTGCGCTTTTACCATGCAATTGATTCAGTTTTTTTTTTTCTTTTTCCAATTGACATTTTTTCCCCAAAACTCGGTTAATGGTAATTACTTGAAAATATTATCAAAATAATCCTACTTGATTAATATATTTTGCCTAATGGTAATGCCTACTTAATTATATGCCTCATATTGCTGACATTAATTACAAGTCAAACGGATATTATTGAAGATAAGGTCGGTTGTTGGCTTTAATATTTTTATTACTTTATTTTTTCATTTTTCATTTTTTTTTCATATAATAAAAAAATACAGTAGATAATTGCAATAGGACAATATCATTTCTTGGTTTTCGTGGGCCAACTTGAAACACTATTGTTTAAAATATTCATACATTAAGGTTTTATCTTCTTACAATATGCCATAATAATGGTGGTTGGTTCCGTGTTGTCTGCTTTTGGAGGAAGATTTTCATTTAGGATAAGGTGGTATGGGGAAAAAATAATTTAACTTCATGTGTGTGGGTTATTTTATATAAATTTGATATTTGACATTTATTTTCATTTGAACAAATAAAACCCATTATAAAGTGAATTTTTTTTAAAAAATATTCACCCAAAAATAAATATTTACCGAAATATTCACACTTTTAAACTATTTATAAAAATATTCATTTTTGTCAGATAAATCAGAAAAATGCGGTTTAGGGCCACGTTTTATACTCAAAATCCTGAATTTAAAACCTTCAAAATATGAACGGAAAAAACGCGATTGAAAACCCGAACCAGATTAGAGAGAAACGCGCTCTGTGTGTGTGTGTGTGTGTTTTCACACGGGTTGGGGCCGCGTTATCGTGTGCGGGCTAACCCCTTGAAAAACTCATCCTTAAAAACAACTCATCAACCCCTTTTGTAATCAATGTGGGACTCTAAGAAGTCCAAAAGACACATTTGAAAAACCTCCACTTGAACATTTCTCCAACATCCTCCGCCATCGTCCTCTCCCACCCAGCCCCCGGCTCCGACATCGACGATATCTCCTTCTTCATCCGTGATCTCTTCACCAGGCTTCAACGGGAAGGAGCTCCTGGCTCCGGGCTATCAGCGGTGGACGAGCCTCCTGACTCTGGCTCCCCGCCTTGGGCGGCGCCTCCCCATCTCCTCTGTTTCCCTTCTTTTCTGTTTTTTTTAATAATAACGTAAAACGCAGCTTGATGCCGCATTTTACTTAATAATTTGTTTTTTTTTTAAATTTCGAAATACAAAACGATAAATACGCAATTTTAAACCGCGTTTTATCCCAAATGTATTATAAAACGCGACTTCAAACCGCGTTTCTATAACAATTTTAAATTTGGCCAAATTTAAAATAATATAAAAACTCAAGGGGGAACACGTGTAATAATATAAAAACTCAAGATGCTTGTGCTGCTGCGGGGCGTTTGACAGGAAATGGGGATGATTTCCCTCCCCTAAATCAGTGCAAAGACTCGAGTGTGCAGGGTAAAGGATTAGCTATGACAGATTCATTCATTTTTGCAGATGTTGTGAGTAATAATATGATAGAAATGGCTGTTGAGCAAGGTTGTATGACAGATATAGCTGCTACATATTCTATGACAGCTAGCGAAACTAATTACTCAGTACAAAGTGATCTTGGTGCACATAGGAAAGCTACTCCCCGCAATGAAATTCAGTGTGCTGTTTGTAATGTCATTGCTGGCGAGAACCGAGGCAAGCAACAAGATGGAGCAATAAAAAACAAAATTAGGGAGCTTGTGCAACAGATTCATACGGTGGAGGAAGGAGAGGACAAGTGCCCATATGTGGAATGCAAAGAAAAAATGAACAGCAGGAGGCTAAATTTTAGATTATAAATGGGAACGAGAGGAGGAATAACAAGGTGAAGACAATTGGGAGAGGTGGTTCCAAGGTCATCCAAGAGCAACGTATGGCTAGTGGGTGCAAGTTTTCCCGTATCAACACAAGGAAGCACAGTAAGAATAGAGGAAGAGAGAAGAGGAACCCATTCTTAGCTCTACAGAACCTTGATGGCGAGGTGAATGCGGGCTCCTTAGTGGGGCCTGTGACTGACCGTGTGAAGCATTCGAGTGGTATGCGAGGTGCCTCGACACCATGGGACAATTGTAAAGAAGAATTCACTCTACGGGTGGGACTTATTTCTTCCCTCGGTAATGGATTCGGGGAGACAACCTGTGTACTTTTCCTCCCCATAAACCCAACTGTATCAATTCCGGACGGCTTTGTTAACAGTTTTTAAGCCTTCCATATATCTATTATTAGCACTATATTAGCATATTACTCCTATGGTATTCTTAATTTATTATGTGTAAAATATTTGTGCTTACTGACTTGTAGGTAACAAGTGGGAGGGAGTAACGATTTTTGCAACATTTTTGGATAGTTCTTTTATTAAGGCCACTAAACGATGAACAGTGGGAACTTTAATTTCCTATTCTTCAGATAAACTGGACAGAAGTTTGTTTGAATTGATGTCATTAAATGTGATTAAGAAAATACTCGTATAAAAAGAAGAGTGGCATCTCTATTACTCTGTTTATAAAAGATTTTGAGCCTAAGAGTAATACAACTGCACATTGCACCATTAAGGAAAACCCACTATTATGTTACATTCACTCCTGCACTCTCCTTCAGCCTGTCATCTGCATGTTTAAAAGGACACTCAAGACTTTAACATAAGAGGAGTGATAGAAGTCGATATCGGCTTTGGACCAAAATTAACATTCAAGATTCAATCATATTCTCTCTCAAGTTGGAACAAATTTTTTTTCAATCCTAGCCATTTATTTGCATCCAAGGATCTATATTTCAATTGAATTATATTTCAAATTGATCAAAAGCTAAGAGACTTAAAACCAAAAGCTAAGCAACAAGATAACTACGCATTTACACATAACCATAGATGGTCTATACGAGATTTGAACTCGCATCTTTGTGCGTGAGCATAGCATTTACGATTTGAGCTAATAGACTTAAAACCTCTTGAAAATTGATTTGAATTAATATATCAAAATGTCATGTTATAAATCAGTTTATGAATGATGAAATCTTCTACCAAGTTTATAAATCAGGTCCGGTTCAGAACAAAAAATCCGGTTCAGAAAAGCACTCAGACTCTTATAAAGAAGAGAAGGAATTGATATGTTGTAAGACGTACTCCGGGTATTACTTGTGCATTTGTATGTACATATACAAAATATAATATATGATTCTAAGATTCTTTTATATTGATGGTATGGGCAATATGTTAGTAGAAATTTTATTTGTTGAATATTTTATTTAATACGTCAAACTCGATCGAAAATATTATGAAAAACCCGAACAAGGTTCGGGAAAAGAACTAGTAATATTTAAAATACCAACTTTTTACCTACTGTAAAAAAAAATACAATACTTAAAATAACACTTTTATCGAACATATACTCTAAGAGCATAGGTTAAACCTTTCAATTTAGAAAAGACTCCCCATAGATTCACTTGTTTAGCAAGTTTTTAAATATTTGAATAGGGTTTGTCAACGTGTCTTTATGAAAATCATCTTTCTAATTTAGCTTCTTAACTTATGTCATTATTATATGATATATGTCATCTGTTAGGCAAACTTTAAAATTAATATGGTTAAACAATCATAAATATTGTAGATTACAAATCGACCAGATTTAAAAGATTATTGTTAGGCTTATGAGCTCTGGACTAACCGAATTGAAAGAGAAAGTAACAACCAAGAAGAGCACCGTTCTATTGAATGAATTGAATGTGGGTGATCCAGAGGTTGACAAGTTAAGGCTTGCTGCAGCCATTGATACAAGCTCTCCATTTTAATGGCAGGGAGAGATTCTGAGATACAATGGCAGATTGGTGATAGGCAACAAGGAAGAATTGAGAAAAAAGAATCACTCTAGCCTTCCATGCTGAGGTAGTAGGAGGACACTCAGGGTTGAGAGCCACCTACCAGAGAGTTAAAGCTCTCTTTTATTGGCCACAGTTGAAGCAATTTGTAGAAACACTTATCAAGGAGTGTGATGTGTGCCAAAGGCACAAGCATGAGACAGTTGCCTACCCAGGGTTGCTGCAACCATTACCTATTCCAGAAATGCCTTGGCATTCAATATGCATGGACTTTGTAGAAGGGCTACCTAAATCAAAAGGCTTTGATGTGATATTGGTAGTGGTGGACCGTCTGACTAAGTATGCCCACTTCCTACTCCTCACTCATCCCTTTTCTGCAAGCCAAGTAGCTCAGCTGTTTATGGAAAATGTGTATAAACTACATGGCTTACCATGTGACATAATCTCAGATAGAGACAAAATCTTTACAAGCCACTTATGGAAGGAACTCTTCTCCAGCATGGGCACATCTCTCAAACTCTCCACTGCCTAGCATCCACAGACAGATGGTCAAACTGAGAGGGTAAACCAATGCTTAGAGGCTTACCTTCGATGCATGACTTCAGCTATGCCTAGGCATTGGACTAAGTGGATCTCTTTAGCTGAATGGTGGTACAACACCACCTACCACACTGCATTGAAGATGTCTCCCTTGCAGGCTCTGTATGGGTACCAACCTCCTCAACTGGGCATCAGGTCTAGCTCTGTTACCACTGCCTCTGTAGAAGACTGGTTCCAGGAAAGAGACATAGCCTTGAGCAACTTGAAGACTGGTCTGAGATTAGCACATGAGAGGATGAAATACTTTGCAGATGCTAAACGTTCTGAGAGAATTTTGAAAGTGTGAGATATGGTTTATCTTAAATTGCAACCATATAGAGAGACCTCATTGGCTCTACACAAATGCTTGAAGTTGAGTGCCAAATTCTATGGACCTTTTGAGGTTGTTAGAAGAATAGGGCCAGCAATGACAGTACTTAGCTAATGGGGAGCCAGTTACAGAATGGCTGATCAAGTGGGTCAACTTACCTGCAGATGAAGCAACATGGGAGCTAGCAGGCCATGTACTTCACCAATTTCCGAATTTTTCTTTACATTGAAACCTTGAGGACAAGGTTTTTGTAAGGAGAGGATTGATGTTAGAAGAGGGTTTATAAGGGAAAATTGTACAACAAACTTCTCATTCATTCATTCAATAGACCAGTGCTCTTCTTGGTTGTTACTTTCTCTTTCAATTCGGTTAGTCCAGAGCTCATAAGCCTAACAATTTTCTATTGTAAATTTGATGTGTATAGAAATATTAAAATAGGATGGGGTAAAATAAAATCAAATCGGTTTGATATATACAACATGTGAGTTGAAAAAAAAAAGGATTTGGATATGAATGAGTTTGATAAGTAAAAAAGTTAAAATTGAGATAAATATTTGTTAATTAATGTTGGGCTCAAATCTAAGAAAATAATTCCACATATGATAAGTGATGGAGAATATGTTCAAAGTTCGAATATAGTGTTTGCAGGGTTATGTCTCATGTTAAGAGTTAAGATGTCCAAAGTTCAAATCATGTTGATATGGAGACATGGAGTGGTTTTTTTTTTTTTTTTGGTGAGAGTGTCAATTTCTTAAATTGGTCATACAATACCTGATTTAGATGTAGAGTGGTTGAACCAAATCGAATAAGATTAAGATAAAAAATTGATCCATAAATTTAAATAAGGTGAGATGGATATGCAAATATAGCAAACAAACTTTCAAATTTACAACATTTCAACTTTCAAGAATTATTATAATAGTATTATTATTTATAGGGATATGCATTTTTTACTCTAATGCATTTATTTTACATATATGCTGGATTTGATGTCTATTTCCAATTTTGCCCTTAGATACTTCTAATTGCTACGTAGTACTATATAAAACCTAGTTAAAAACCCTAAATCAAATCAATATCACTTCTAACTTCACTTCACAATTCACAGAGCCAAAAACGCGTCATCCTGGCCACCTCATCAAGTTGCCTCGTTAGCTTCACCCTTCACTACTTCCGCCGCCACAAGATGAAGAAAGGAAGGAAAAAAAAAAGGCTCAAATTTTAGGGTTTTGAATTAAGCAAATCCTAAACTATTTAAATTCAAATTTTGATTTAAAACTATTCCATGTAACTTTTTTTATCTCCAAAATACAAGTAAACCAAATAAAAACATATAGTTATACAAAACATAATACTTTATTTACTTATTAAATAATATTCCATAAATTCAAATAAGGTGATCTATGTTTTTTTATACAAGGCGATGATTTGGGGATGGTCAACCGCGGTTGAACCATCACCCAAGAGCGTCCAAACGGACAACATCTACAATCTCGGTAGGAGTACAATCAACGACAAACTACAAAGAATAGCCAATATGCGCCACTCTATCGGTCACCCGGTTCCCCTCTCGAAATGTATGGGCGAAGATGACACTATCGAACCCTCGACAACAACCGAGAACATCCGACACCATCAACTCTAACTCTCATGGACACCACCAAATTAAATCCCCTTGAGGACACTCATCAACATCAAGCAGTCGCCCTCACATCGAGCATAGAGAAACCCCTTTCGCAGATTCTAGAAGTTCAAACTGAAGACCTAAGCACTCCGCTTGAGCGGCGGACACCCTTCCAAGGGCTCGAGCACCACAAGAGAGAACACCCCCCTAGACAATCACGGATAACGAATCCTGCAGCTGTAGAATCCGAGCCATCCTTTACTCCGTCAAAATTTAGTTGGATCAGACTAGAACTGGAATTTTTGTTTTTGAGTCGGACCGGAAATTTTCGATCCAGTCTATCATCTATAAAAAAAATCACAATTCCTATTTCCGATCCAAAACTGGGACCTGACCATAAATTTCGGTCCAATAACGGTGGATCGAAATGTGTACATATATGTATTTAAAAAAAGTGACCAATTGAAAAACATTATAAATTATTATTTTTCATTCAAGTATTAGTAAGATTTATTCAATTAAGTATATTTTCACATTTAATAAATCACTTTAAAAAAACATTATAATTTTTTTTTCTACAGTATAATCCATTTAATTATTTTTAATCTATTTAATTTCAAACCTATCCATTTAGTCAAATCGGTTAGTGGACCGGAAAACACAGGACCGTATAACATTTCTGGTCCGATCCACAGTCCAAAGTTTTCAAAATTCCAATCCATTGGGCCTGGATCGGACCAAAATTTCCAATTCGGACCGGTCCAGTGTCGGTGAGAGCGCGTCATCCTTATCACTTCATCAAGTTGCCTTCTTTGATTTCACCCCTCGCCGCCGCCACATAATAGAGAAAGAAAAAAGAGAGCGCCTGGATTCTAGGGTTTTGAATCGAACAACTCCTAAACTATTTAAAATTTAAAATGTGATTTTAAATTATTCTATTTTCTTTTTATCTCCAAAATACAAATAAAGCAATAATATACCAAGCAAATTGCTATTATTATTACATATAATTGTAAATAAATAATAAACCCTTAAAAAAAAGTCTAGCAAAATCCCACATTTTTCCACAATAAAAATCAAAGAAAAAGTAGTCAAATGGATAACAGTCTCTTAAGAGATACTACCTCCGTTCCATAATACATGGGTTTTTCCTTTTTGACACGTTTTTTAAGGAGCGAAAAACTTAATGAAATATTATTTTTTTAATCAAATTTTTTATATCATTTGATACTTATTACTAATAAGTATCAAATTATATAAAAAATTTAATTAAAAAAATAATATTTCATATAGTTTTTCACTCCTTAAAAAGCGTGCCGAAAACTAAAAACCCATGTATTTTGGAACGGAGGGAGTAACAAAAGTAGACCCCTAAAATTGCCCTTTATAATCACCCATCCACATCTCTCTCAAAGGCGTCTGTTTCTTCCCATTTCTCCCCCTTTACGTCTCCATCGCTCTATCTGAGGGTTCCGATCTCTCGCCGGAGGTGTGGTTGCGCCTTTACATGTCCGCAAGCCATCGCCTCCGCTCCCCCTTCCATTCCAAGCGTAAGAGATTCAGACTCCTTCGTGTCCAAATCTCCTCCTCTTCTTCTTCTTCTTCTTCTTTTTTGTTTTTTCGATTTCTCCTCGCCGGCGACGAATTCGATCATCGCTGTTGAGGAACGGATTTCCCTTGTAAGAAGTTGAATTCATGTCGATGCTTCTAGAATCCGCGGTCGCCGGATCCTCTGCCGATCTGGACGGAGTTTTAACCCCGCCGGTGGATCGGAAGGGCCTCGGTGGCCGTGGGGAGGAGAGGGGGGCACTCTCTGGTATTAGTGGTGTGAGATTTAAGCTTTCTGGATCGGACGATGCTTCGTCGGATAGCTCGTCGATTGGCGCTCCTGACGATAGCGACGGAGATGAGACTGGCTCCGGCGGCGATGATGACGAGGTTCAGAGCACTCTCTCTCTGAATGACCTGGAACAGTCTCTTCCGGGCAAGTGAGTCGTTTCTCTCTCTCTCTCTCAATTTTTTGATTTGTACTATAAAGTTGAAATTGAAGCGATGAGCGATCTGCTAATTATCATCGTTTGATTTGCTTGTGGCTTATGAATCAATCAATTGGCTTTTGTGGTGTGTTATTTTGGATTTTGAATTTGATTTTGACTTTGATTGCTGGTACTACTAAATTTTATCTACCAAATGTTAAACCTAATTTGAACTGTAAACAAATTGTTTGTGTTAATTGAACGTTCAGGAAGGGGCTTTCAACCTACTATGCAGGACGCTCCAAATCTTATGGGAATTTGGCCGATGTAAAGAGTGCAAATGACATGGAGAAGCCTGACAATCCGTTCAACAAGCGGAGGAGGAACTTCCTGGCGTATAAACTGTCATCCTGGTCTACTTCTTCAGCTTCGTCTTCGCCTTCGAAAAGGAGGATGGGCACCAACGACAGCAGATCGTCTTTCTACGGCCATGGAAATCCAATCTCCATGCCCCTTCTTCCTGTCCATGAACAAGACTATGAGGATGACGATTATGTTGATGACGACGATGACAATGATGACATGGATGACAATGGTGGCGCTAAGGCCGGTTTCAAGAGAAGTGATCTGCATTTGGGGCTCAACGGAGGAAGTCGTTTTTGTATATAGGGCAGTGATGGCGATCATCGATTCGTCATTGTAGTTGGTGTGCTCTAGCTAGAATTTCTAAGCTTAGTGATCTTTCTTGTTCATCAGGAGAAGTTTATGGGTGAAGAACAATCTCAAGCTCAAATCTTTACTTGTTTGGCCATGTTAGTAAAATATTAAGATGATGTCGGTTGTGGAAATGCATAGGATTTCTGAACTTGTGTTCTATCACATTAGCAATGTTTTACCTTGCAAGTAGGGATGTCTCTGAAGCGAAGTGGGTCATCACTGGTTTCGACCAAAAAAGAGGTAAGAGCCAAGATTCAAGTATTTGCGAAAAACGAGCTGTGCATGATGTTTGTGTAAGAACCAAGGATGGTAGTAGCTGTGCACTGATTTCCCTTGGATTGCACATTTCATTCACTTTTCAACTGCAAGCATTGATTGATTTTTCCTGTAGGGTTTGTGGGTTTTCTGGTTCTATCATTCCCTCTCAAACGACGTCAGTCAGACGATGCCTCGCTGTCCGATGTGTCCTCTAATGCCACGACAGTGCAGCGACTCTGTTGGATCGCTCGCTTTTGATGGGACGAGCGAAGATGAAGCCTATAATTTCAAACTAATGTCCTATGGGTCTCTGTGTTTTTGCTGTCATAGCACTGGTGTGGACCAAGGGTAAAGATTGGGGTGTACTGTGTACAAGTTCTCAATCTAAAAGCTTTGTTTTGTGCTGTGGAATGAATGCCAGATGAAACACGAGGCATCTGCACTACTGCACGTTGCTTATGAGGACAAGGAAACCAGCCATCATGTTCATACAGTAAATGCCACACACCTACCACAACATAAACTAATGCTCAAAGTTCATACAGTAACATCAACCTATCAAAAAAGAAGCCATATTACATACATATACACACAAACTGACAAAGGAAGATTCAAACACACCATATAATTACTGTAATGGAATCCTATTTAATCCTATCTATTTAAAATCTAAAATATCTTCCCTCATAGTGACCAAAATATTCTAAACAGGGACTATAAACAAGGGTTATCTAATTTTAGCAGTATATATATATATGACAGATTGCAAGTTCTTTTTTTTGGATCTTCATGCTTGGCATTATCTCCCTAATCTTATGTGAGCAGCAAACAAAAAAAAAGTGTGTGTGTTTAATGTCATCATATAATTAGATATATTCACATAAAAACATAAAAGTTTAATCAACCGAACATGGCATAATATCAAACATAGAAGCGACAAGTAGTCGCACAACATTGTTCTGAATCGGTAAATATATATACGATGGGTGTAACCAAGTTACAAAAACACGCAGACCAAACCAAGGGTCCGATGGAAAAATACAAAAAGTGTCCCTCACAAACCCAACCATCTTCCTATTCATCCAAAAAAAAAACTATACCTCTCCTACTATCGGTCAGCTCATCAACCTCCTAACCCATCGTTTTTCCATCAATGCCTTGCACCTACATTTGATGAAAATCCGATTTTTACATGTTTGAATTATGCCTTTCGCGCATTCACTTGCACTGCATTCTTCCCCCTAAAGATCTTTCTATTGTGAGCCCTCCAAGTCATATACACAAATGCACACAACACAATCAACTTCCCATGGAACATTGCACCTTTCCGGACCCCTTGCGGTTCTTGCTCAAACCATCGCATCCACTCCCTAAGATTAGGGAAACAGACATCAACGCCCAGCTAGCCTGAGCTAGCCCCACACAATGTTTTGTATGTCCTTGATCGCACAACAGTGTTGACGACAAGTTAAAAACACTCCAAATGACACCACATTTATAGTCACAAATCACACATTCGGTTCATACACTCAAAAGAGTACATGAAATAAAATTGTTAGATTCAAAATAACCTTGAATCGAGTAGAAATATGTATTCAACTTGAGTCAATTCGGATCTTGGATTTCAAGTCTTCAATGATTGGATGGATTTGGGCCTCAGTCATAAGAAAATGTAATTGGGCTTTTAACACATGGGAAGTTACTGGGCCGGCCCATTATTTTGTTAGATAGGACGATTTGGGCCTGAAAACCCGAAGAAACAGAAAATCCTGCACCGAGGATGAAAATGGCGGCACTAGCATCTCCATCCGCAACCACCTACTACTGCGCTTGGAGCCGCAACCTCAGGACCGCTGCATTCGCCGCCGGGAAGTACTCTTATCATCCACGCTCCGGTGGTAGACCTGCCTTTGTCAACGTGAGTGTGTGCTGCGATCGTCGCCAGAAAAGGATGAGCACGGCATCTGCGGCGAGCGAGGAGAAGGAGGACTCCCCGGCGACGGAGGGCAGAGATGGCGGCGACACGGTGGTTCAGTACGTGGTGCTGAGGAGGGACTTGATCGATAGTTGGCCGCTGGGGAGCGTCGTGACGCAGGGCTGCCACGCCTCCGTCGCTGCCATTTGGTCGCACAAGGACGATCCTCTTACTCTCGAGTATTGTAGTCCTTCCAATCTCGATTCTATGCACAAGGTTCGTGATTTCTTATACTCTTGCCATAGCGATTTTGCTTCGCATTTCTCGACCTCGTGCTCTGATTATTATCCCCAAATTGTAGCCGTTAGTCGTCAATTGTCATGATCCTGATTTCTCTATGTTAAAATTCTGAATCTAGGGATTGAAATTGAAGCATTTTGTTGCAAATTGTGTTTTTTGCTGCTGTTGATTGTGATCGATTAATTAAACTAGGTTTTGAAGGACGAGTTTGATGGTTATTTTAGGGATTTGCATTTTGTTTCCTTGTCTGTTAACTCCAATGCTATTCAACATCTGATGAAATTCGAGATGAAAGATCAATATTTACATCAGTTATTTACTTGAATCTCGACATCATCCATCAAAGCTTCTCGAAATTTCCTATTATCTGCTTGTATGAACCTTACAAAATGAACTGCTGCTTATAGTGTTTAACTGAATCCATTAGACGACATTTGTTTCTAGCTTAGCTTTGTATGTTCAAGAGCACATTATAGTTTGAGGCGGTTATGTTTCTTGGTATATATATGAGCGAATTATTCAGCATTAAAGACAAGTTAATAGTGCAATGTGCTTAGCTTACTAATTCGTATGCTGATGTAGTCTAGAAAGACAACCAGAGCTGATATTTGTGAAACTTTCAGCATATTTTTGGTGAACAAACAGGAAGTTTAAATGCCTAGCTTCTGTCCCCTTCAATCTCTACTTGAATGTCATATTCTTCCTTCTCGTTCATGTGATTGTCGTCATTGGTTCTATGATCTTCTATCTGATGTGTCTTCAACTTTATGGTAGATTCTAGTTGATAAACATTGAGCAAATATTGATGGAAGTGATGATTTAGGAGAGAGAGTTGGAATCAGTATATCTCGTCAAAATGTGTGCATTGGTATTTCTTCAAATGTTGTAAAAACTATGGTTTCATGTGGACGGACTAATGACAAAACTTATATTTTTCTATTGGTTTCTGCAGGTTACCCTTCAGGTTAAGGGTGAACCCCAGATATTGAATTTGTCTGAAAAGCTCAAAGCTGGAAGAATAGATCACAAGTTGTGGGTAGAGCAGCCTGAAAACATTCCTACGTGCCTCGCCACAAAGCCATATCCCAAATCTGTAGTCTCTTCATACTTCAAGAAACTCCAACTCTGTAAGTGAGAATTGTTACAAAACAGGACATGGCATTTGAATCATTTCTAATTGGTCCATCATTGTCTTCAAACATACATTTATATCCTTTTCCTCTGCAAACAACACGCAGTCTTATTGTTGGTATCCCCGAGTCATGTATCAATATGAGGTACAAGTTCCCTTCCTGTGTTTGAAATTTGTATAATCTGCATTCTAGACAATCATATGGCAGGGGCCAAGGGGCGTATTTGACCTAAGGCGTTTTCTGTACAAGAAGGCCATATTTGTTACTAGCTTTATCTAGCTTGTGACATAACCTCTGGATATGCATTTGTCTAGCAGCTTATAAGGTTCATCAACTTGCGATGAGAACATTTATCTCAAGCTATGCACAGTTATACATTTTCATTAAGGTGTGTACCAAGGAAAGCAACATCCATGGAGTTGATGTACTTGTCACCATAGATTGTAGTGAAGTCTTGGACAAAATCTTCACACATTCCATTGCACTGTTTCATTTTGTTTGCCTTCCATTTTGACACAATCACCATCTGCAATGCCTGGCATAACTAAATCCAACATGGGCGGAGTTGCAGGCTTGCAGTACATGATTCCAATGGAGACAATAACCAAGATCACCAACAGCGGCCACTCGTTCTCACGAGTACATTGATTGTTGAATGATACACAGGGACACGGACCTCCGTATGTGAAGAAATAAACTACTCATTCGACCAAATATAGCCTTAATGTGCAGCTCAGCAAGAAACTCTTGGATGGCAAAGTAAACAGTTTCAACCAAGATTTATAAGCCCAAAAAACAGTACTTACCAGCATGACTTTAATCATGTTACCATATCAGATTATTAGTAACCTTGTCAGCAACCCTAAGAAAATCACGCATCAACTTAACATGCCCGTTGAAATTTGGCAATGAACAACTACCTCAACTATAGAAAATCGATACAATTTCATCTACAAGGAATATATGGCACAGGGATTAAATTCAATGATATGCTACAGTGTGGTTTATCTTTCCAACGATCCAAAAATCACATCTGTGTCCAAAAAATCGGCTGCGAATTCTTCATCATTCTTACCCAACATCTCTTTTAGACTACAGTCAATGTTTCTACTACCGATCACCATGTATCTCGGCTTTATTTTTTTCTCCAAGGAGTAACTGAAATACCTGGGATAATCGACTACTTCCTTCACTGGCTTGTTCATCATGTTGACCAGATAATCTAACTTGGGTCTCAGCACTTTATCAACGCTATAGCCTAGTATCGGCGAGAATTTGCTAATCATCATTGTTACATCTCTCCTTGATAGCCCCTTGCTCAACAGATAGTTTACTCTGCCACACAAACACACAATAGCAATGAGTATTTCCTATAGACCTTGGAAGACGTGCATGAACAAAGAAAAGGAAAAGTCACAGTTAGATGTGTTTGTGAGTCTATGATATGTTCTGTTCATTCCATCCCTTTGTACTTGTTCATCTAGACGTGAAGGGTCTTGTTTAAGCTACAGTTCATACCAAAGCACTAACGAATATAAATGGTGATAAAGGGCCCGGCCTTGCACCCAAAACACAAGAAAGCAAGGGGCTGACCTTGAATCCAAGGTCTCGTTAATGTCAGAAACGAAGAACTCTGGGTACTGTTTGATTACTCGGGGAATACTTCGCTTTGATATGCCCACACTTGATAAAAACTCGGTTTTCTTCAAAAGAGTCTTTTCAATGTTGGTACCAAATATTTCAGGGCATCGTACCAAGATCTTTCGGGTACCTTCTTTGTCAAATCCAAAATCTTGTAAAAATGAAACAACCTGGAAGAAGCAATTGAGCTACATGTAGTCAGCATACGAAATTAAGTTACAAACTCTACACTGAATATTACTATATTAGATAGAAAAGAATCCTCCTCTCAGACAAAACATGGATAAAGTTGAATCAAGTAAAAGGGGAGGAGAAATAAAACATACAGATAACAATGAACAGTTGTGCAAATTAAGCAGATGATTACAATGCAGAGGTAGAAATAAAATAATGGCCATTTGAAAATTTATAATAATGGCATCATGCATCGGTAGCCAATTGTAAAGTATGCCATGATACCTTTTGAAAATCCTGCGGTTTTCGTAGCAAAAGCTGAGGACTACTGGCAATTATCTTACCCAACTCGATGGGTTTCAGCCCCAACACATTCAATTCCTCCATCATTGGCTTGAACATAATGCTTGTACACCCCAACAGTAAAGGATAAGTCCTAATGGCTTGAGTGATGCTAACTCTTGGTACCTATTCAAAACATCATTAGTATCACAAGATCTCACAATGGATAGAAGACTACAATTAAGTTTCAGGCACAAACCTACTACATACATCATTTCAAAAAAATGGACACTAAATTTGCATATTTTGATGAGAAAATTACTACAATATACAAATCCAATACTTTAATGTTCTTAGTGTCAAGTAAATTAGGCACCCTTAACAAAACACTATGATGCAATGCCTCTATCAGTATTCACACCATCTATAATACAATGGCAAAGACAAATGGAAGAAGAAAAAAGGGGTGGGTCTTTGAGTAGGCAAACAACTCTTCTTTTAAGGGGACTTCTGTTGAATCGACTTTTTACAATGCTACAGATGCGAGATAAATCAAGGATTCAAGATAGCAAGACCAACTATAGCCTATAGGTATATAAAAGAAAGGAGATGTGATCTTATCGGATCATTACGGTAAATAAATAGTAATATTCAAGTTTTGTGACAGCTAACCGACTAGACTTGAAGTCAACAGTTAAGATACTTAATGCAAACACATCTTACTCAAGTGTCAAACCAAGATAATATAAGATTCAAAAGGTATTTTAACTGTACTCTTTGTAGCCATTCACAAACACCAATAATCCACTAACTTTTAATCATAAGGTAATGAGTATAAGCTCTCCATTTTCCTACATAGCTAAAATCTCAAGGTAAAGACAATGGTTTTCTCTTTCTGTTCTCTCTCTAGTTAGGAATATATTACAAGGATTTTCTCCCTGCATGTAAGGTGCATATCTAAATCATCAAGATTCTTTTACTGGTAGATCTTCACTAATTGGTTAGAGGACGATATGCCATGATATTTCTATTGATGGAGATTGTATTATGATTTTGCAGAAGATAAGAAGTGTTACAAGCCGTAACTTGAAAGTTGAATATTATTTTATTTTAAAAATCCTACCAGGAATGATTATTATTTCAAAAAAATAAAGGTTTTCGAATTATTAGTTTTCCTTTCCCACAAAAGGAGAGGAACCAAGATGGATCATGTAAAGTATTCATACCTTTTGCCCTTCCAAAAAAGAAAAAATTGCTCTAAAGTTCTTTTGGATGCTTCTGGAGATAATCCAAGGATACTTGTAAACCATTTTACCAAACTGTTTTTCCATAATGCCAACCTGGAAAATTAAAAGAATCAAGTAAGAGAATCACAGACAATGTAATACTCCGTATCATATTTACATTATGTTTTTATCACTCCTTGAGAAAGATGGGGGTGGATTTTAAAGGAGAGAGTAGTGAATTTATCTTTGGCACTCTGGCATGAGTAACTAAATTGTATAGGTGTCACATTCAACAAAGCTGGGGATGCAATATCAATGCAAGTAAGCAACATGATTGTTAAGGCAGAATTATCTTCTATAGTTATCAAAAGTCATATTACATTAATTAAAAATACATGTTACATTCTTAACTTTTCATCAGACAATGAAAGCTTCTTCTACTCGAACCAAATAAGATTAACAAAATAAATCATACTACTCCGTATTATGCTAGTGGATTGTGGCATAAAAGGAAATTAACAAAGGTAATTAGAACCCAGCAAAGGACTAAACTTCATCATCTAGAGAAACTGATGGTGACAAAATACCTTGTGAAAGGCTTGTACTGAGGGTTTAATATCTTTCTCAATGTCAAGGAAAATAATAGGAGGATATAACAGGAGCACTCGGCCCATACACTGCTCTGGAATGCCAAGATTTTCCAGAAATTCAACCATTCTTGTTGTGCGTGGTTGAATAGAAGACAGAAGAAGACGTGGAAATGATTGAATCAAAAGCCTGAATGAAGTGCCTTCAAAGCCCAGCATATCTAAGCCCCCACGTCTTGCTTCAATCTGTAACAAGAAAGGAGCTTCAAGTAAATATTTAGTGTTTATTCAATAAATGGATGCAGAAAAATGATACGTGACTCATGTGATAGCTTGCAACAGAAAGTAGCAAATTGTAAAAAGCTAACCTTTTCAAAAAAAGATAGAGTGCGTTGTAAATCATCATCGATGGGAATGGAGAGATACAACATCATTTGACGGGCATGCTTGCCAACAATAAGCGATTGAGCTTCGTCAAGGAAAGGAAAAAAGACATCCTTGGCATATTTAACCTTTGAAATAAGTGAGGGAAGAGAATGGGAAGAGAGAAGCCCAGAAAGATGAATAGCAGAAGATAGAGTGAAACCAATGCTTTCCAAGAAAGGGATCTTCCCATTGTCACCTTTGTCTAATGAGATACATTTGACTTTCTGGTTAAAAGAGAGTGAAACAACAGACTCAGGTTTTTGCTGCTCTTGGAGTTCCAGAATGTGCTGTCGATCTTTGAACCATGAATTCCAAAGAGAGAAATCATCCAATTCCCTAACAGTGTCAATCAACATTTGGCAATAATGAGGAGAGTTGGAAGCAATTTGTATAGCTTCCTCTTTGGTCAAACCTGATTCCTGTAGAATCTCGGAAACGACAGCACGAGCTGTTGTTATTGTTTTTTCTGAATCATTGCTTTCATCTTCTCCTTCTGCTCTTATTGTTAAATCGGGAGGACTACATCGGCTGATGGACAACGGGCGATGAGAGGCATAAACATTTCTAAGATTGGGATTAGGAGAAGAAGAAGAATGGCATAATAGAGACAACTGTCGTTGACGAGTAGGATTATGATTAGAAATCAGGATAGGAAGATGAAGATGATTCCTAAAAACAAGAGAACCTCCACACCCGTATTCATATTCGGTGTGTTTTGGTGATGATGCCTTTGTAATTAGAGTGCCTACTTCAACTGTGAGAGTTGACCCCATTCTTCCAACCTTTTCCAGCACAGCAGCTTTTATAATGCATAAAAGCACTCTAATTTTGCAATTAGTTTTGCTCTCCTCTCCAAAACTCTAACCTACTCTCTAATTTGCTTTTGCTTGCAAATTGTCCTCTTTTAGTGGCCATTCAAAGCTTGCACTTGCAGGGCACCTGAGGAGAAAGTAGAGCATATCTGATGTAAAACATAGGTCTGCCGAGAACTCTTAACATTGGTAAAATGATGCAGAATAGAGAAAAACAAACTCGACAACTTGTGCATCTAAAGTCAACATTACCATAATAAGATCAGAGAATCATAAGGTCTTAAATATCATTAGAATTATCATTCGTGATTTTCATCCAACATGTGGAAGCCCTATAACCTTGACAAGCATGTGTGAAGACTGCAATGAATGCAATAATCTGGTTCGAACACGGTAATACAGAGGAAGAACAAAACACAGTCGCCGAGCAAAAAATGGTCCAAACGCAATATCACAGAGTTCAGACGTGCTGGTTTTCAGCGCACTATTCCAAGTTTTTGTTCAAGCGAACACGTAACAGCACGAGAAATTACAAATTATACAAAGTCGAAATGAACAAGAGTTAGAGAGCGATTGAGGAGTAGAAGAGATAATGAAACTTACCTGAAACTTAAACTGGAGGCCAGTCTCTCCAATTTCACACCTTCATCTTCACTTCGCAGACACCGAACCTCCAAAGTCGCAACCGCGAGTTTCTTTTTGTGGAGAACGTTGAAGGCTCCAGTCGATAGGGTGAGAGCTTAAGAAATAAAGGTTGGAAGATTTGGGAAATTTCGAGAGAGATTTAAAAGAAATCACTCTTTTGGGGCGGAAATTTGAGAAATCTATTGATTGCAGAAGAGTGAAAAAACTGAAGAAAACAGAACGACGGAGAGAAAGGTGGAGAACGGCGACGAGACCGGCGGCGCGGATGAGAGAGTCGGTCGGAGAGGAAGAGAGCGAAGGTTGAGCCAAGAATCCCAGTTTCCAGTCGCAGAGTCCAGACCGCCAAGTCGAATAGAGGGGACGATATTTTTACACTTTAGGTTTCATATTTTTCTGATCCTTTTCGGGTAATTACAGAAAACCACCCTAAAATTATATGGTTTTAATAGACCCCCCTAAAAAGCTATCAATTTAAACCCATGACCCGATTGATCCGAAAGCCGATCTCCCAGGGACCCGAATCAAACCGAACCCAACCCGAATGACGGTGCAAATCATCTGCCCCAAACGATTGCCCCAACTTACTGCCACATCTTTTCATTGGTCCATGTGGAATATATTTTTTTTTTATAAAAAAAAAACCACAAGAACTCACATGATTTCAACACTGTTTATTTCTTTTAAATTGGTTTATAAGTTTTTTTTCTCTTTCTTCTATAGTCTCTTTTAAATTGCTTGATATGTTCTTTTTCTTTCTTTTATAGTCTCAAAGAATTAACATACACATGCTCTTTTAAACAGCACTTCATTACAGATCTTATATTTTCATTTGTACCAAACAAAAGTGAGAGTTAAATATAAAAATTAAAAAATTAAAATGCCAAAAAAAAAACATCTTGCCATTCAAATTTCAGATTTCATTACCCCTGGAGGAATCTGGCATAAACCTGTAAAGAATTCAAAGAATATCTTCCATAAATAAAAATTAGATGTTAATCCAAACAATGAGAAGAGCAAAATAAAATTTTCAAACCTCTGGAAAAATAAAGGGAGCAAACGCCCTTGTTTTTCACTTACTCTATTGCCTTTTGACAAACTACAAATGCCCAAAATTTAGTTTTGAAAGCCTTTTGACAAAGGTTTACATAGCTTAATTTTGAATGTGATGACAAATTACCGAGAATGCCTTTTGACAAAGGTTTACATAGCTTAATTTTAATGTGATGACAAATTACCGAGAATCACACAATAGTGACTTCCATGATGGTGAGAGGGATGAGAAATTCTATATTTTTTGTTTAATTTTAGAGCATTAACTTCAAATAAAGAAATTAAAAACTAACCCTAAATTCAAAGGGGGGGGGGATAAATTGGACTTACCTGCCTTTTCTATGGTGATAGAGGTGATTAATGGAGGAGTCACTGTTCCAAGTTGAGGAGAAAACAGGATGGACAGAGAAGATGAAGCATGAAGCGGTTCGAATTCTAACGGTGGGTTGATACTGATAGAGAAGGGAGGAGATAGAATGAAGATGATGGGCTGTTAATCTTTAGAATGTACTTTGTATTAGGTAAAGTTAAATTAGAAAAGAAAAATAAAAAACATTGGAACCATCTAGCAGCACTAGCACCATGTGACTTGGAGTAAAAAAAATTAAAAGCCATTAAAAATACAAATTAATAGCCAATTAAAAGATGGAGCAGTAACTTGGGCCAGATGATTTGCACCGCCCAAATGATAGGTAAGCATGTAACAACCCAAAATTAATTATGAAAATTAGGCAAAAATAAATTAGGGGATTCAAACAATTACCATGGAGTTTGCGTGCTTTTCAGGAAGATATATCATGTCAAACCAACCAATATGGGTTAGCTTTATCATACAAATTGAATTGATAATTAATACTCTAACAATTCAACATTGCATAAGATCAAATCGTTCACGAAGATATATCATGCCAAACAAAACAATGTGTTAGGTTGATCATACAGATTGAATTGATAATTAATTATCCTCTAACAATTCAACATTGTATAAGATCAAATCATCATCTTCATCAATTTTCACCCAACTCCAAACTTTCCCAACAAAATTTTCACTTGAGCAATAAAAAGATTAGCCAGCCATGGAGTACTTTTTCCTCCTCTGTAATCCTCCTCTCCTTGGCAACTTCGGCACACAACCTTAGCCTCGATCTTTACCACCGGAGCCACCGTAACATTTCTCGACATTGGAGAGGCACCCTGCAAGAAGAATAACCGATCGACATCCCCTACGAAAACCAACAGTGGTTGAAGTCCCGTTTAGTGATGGGGGTAGGAACCCATAACTTCGGGGTGTTTGTCGAAGGTAGGGAAGTCATGGCAGCTCCAGGCATATTTGGCATGTCGTATGCGGTCAGGTATCAACGCATTTCAAAATTCAGACCACTCCGATTCTCTTTCTGCATACCCGTTGATAAGAACAAGGTCGGATATGTGAGGTTCGGGAATGCCTCTGAGCTCCTAGGGAGTTCGGTGAAGTTGGTCTCAAGCCAGTTCTACCTGCTGGGCCTCACTCGCGTATCATTCAATGGTAGGCCATTGGGACGTGATTCCTGGGAGGAGTACGATATGATGGTCGATACCGGAACTCCGGTGTCAAGGATCAATGGGGATATACTCGATGCAATCAAGGAGGAGCTGGAGGACTTGTTTGATGAGTCAAGTATCAGCTCGAAGGCGTATCCTGTGTGTTGGGATAGTGTGTCAACATTCGATGAGGAGGTCACCAAAATGACCATAACTCTACATTTTGGCCACCTCGATTTTGTGCTTTCACAGCCCCAAATTTGGCAGCAAACAGAGGAAGTGAGCGGTGATACTGTTGTGCCGCTCTACTGCCTCAGTATGTTTAGGCATGTGCCCACGTCCTTAGACCGAAAGAGAGACCAGAAGAGGTCCCTTTTGGGAACATTTCAGATGACAAACAAGAACATAGGATTCAACCCATTCTTGAACGAGGCCAACATTGTAGATATGGTCTGCTGAGTGTTGAGCTTCCTCTTGTTTGTTGCTCTATCAGTCTATCATATGTTCTCTTATCAAGTTTTTTTTTGTTACATTATATTAGACTATTAGTTGATGAGTTGCTTCTTATGTTATATTACCTCCGTCTCGAAATATGTAGGCCGTTTCACTTTTTAATATACATGTTTTATAAAAAGTTAAAAAAATAACACCCCAATATGTTAGTTAAACTATGTGAATTTTTGGTTAAATTTTGTATTTTACAATCTTATAATAAGTAATTTTGAGAGTGGAGTTGTAGGTATATGTTAAAAAAAAGGTAGAAAAGAATTTAGTATAATATATAGAAACGATGAACTAATAAAAACAGAATTAATTGTTCGTTAGAAAAGCCAAAGAAAACTCTAAACTCCATCTACTTAAAGTCGGTAGGATCAATTAGTTGGTCTTCGAAATGGGGGAGATCGTGTATACATACTTCCTCAATTGGGAGAGCTTGTAAGGTGGTTGGTGGCAGTGGCTAAGATCTTCTAATAACTGAGGTGTTGAGAAATAATTCATATCTCAAAATATGTTGGAAAATGGGACAATTGAAATGGGCCTAGGTGGTAGCAAAATGGATCAGCCCATAATGGAAGTGTGTAGGCTTGTAATCATAAATCTGGTAAAAGTGTTCTAGAACACTCATAAATGTTAGCACTTAGATGGCTAGAGAATTAATTACTAATTAGGGACTAGGTGGCCTTATAAATAGGCCATAAGTGTAAGTAAGGAGTGAAGAGTGACATGAGTTTATAAGTGCGAATCTCCAAAAGTTGTGTAGTGTATGGAGTTGTGAGTTGAGTGAATTCTCAAAAGGAAAGTGTGAGTGAGTTAGTCAAGAGTGGTGAGTGTTGATGACTGAGAGTCTTGTATATTGTGTGAAGAGTTGTACAAAATATTTTTGTACATTAATAACAAGTATTCATTTGTAAAGAGAGCTTATCCATTCGAGTCACACGTGATCGAGTGTTAGCTATCCGTTTTTCCCCAACACGAGGGAGGCTTTTTGACACTTTTTGCCATTGTTTTTTTATTCATATATACTTTATACTACGTATCTCATTGTAAATGGAAGAGCAGTGAAAGAACATTTTTTTAGTCTATTAGCTCAAATGAAAGAGCAATGTGTTTTTTTACACATCGATGTGGGTTCAAATCCCACGTAGGCTAAAAATCATTTCTTTAGTGATTAACTATTTAAATTTACTCTATATTCTTGGTGTTAAACGGAATAGGAATATTTTTTATGGAGGACCATCCCAAGCACCACCCGATGCACCTCATTTCGGAGATGGACCTGTCACAAGGTTCCACCTTCCGAGCTAAGAAGATAAGAGAGGAACTTAACGTCTTCATCGTCCATCATATGAAGTTGGTGCTACCAAAGGAGCTCGAGGGTGACATCATCACATTGCTTGAAACCACACCATTCTCGAGCTCTACTAAGGGTGATTCAACCACCACTCATACTTAGCTTTTCATTTGCTTGTCTTGTTTGGGACTTTGTATTTTGGGCCTTTGTTTGAGTTTAATTGGACTTGTTGAGACTTTGTGTTTTTGGACCCTTGCTTTTGGGCTGATTTTCTCTCCTATTTAAGGCTTGTAAACTCTCATTTGAAGACACTTTTGAAACTTGTTTATGAAAATCTAGTTGGGTTCACTCTCCAAAGGTGAGAGATTCATGTCTTGTGTGCATGTATGTTGCATTTAGTTCGATTGTACTTGGTTTTGTCAATTTCCTGAAGATTGATGATTCCAAGATGAGCACGAACCTCCTCCTTGTGCTTCGCCAGCCATGGTTGTGTTGTATAGGGTTGGTTTTGGTGTCATTCAAGTTGGTTCTCGGTGCATTGTCCCAATGGGTATTCTTGTTGTTCATCAAGGTTGATTCCTCCTATCTTTCACTTTCATTTGAGAAATATTTTACAAAAATATTTCTAACTTATAACAATTGTTCAAACCAATTTTTGGGTTTTTTAAATACGACATAAATTATTGATATTTTTTCAATTATCTTAAGTCGATAACTTTTTTTCATTCAAATAAAATTTACCTTTTGTGTAATTTTGATTAAAAAAACTAGTTTAATATTATTTTACATTTTATTTCAAAACTATAAAAGTTAGGTGTTATTTTTTATTTAAAAAAATATATTGGTGCCTAGTGGTGATATAAGCACATAATAGTAAAAGTTTGGGTTAGTTTTGTCACTTTATAAAGTTCATGGTGCTACCTGCTCACCCCACCAAAGTTTGGGTTATTTGAATTAGTTTTACCTAATAATAATAATAAATAATAATAAATATTATTATATCTCGTGCAGTGTGAATTTTAAACCACGATATTTTCAAAATATATCTCATGCAGTGTGAAAAGAAATAACTTTTATCAAAACCATCGTAGCTTAGGATGTGCAAAAACCAATATAACTAGTACAGTGCCCGCGCCATTGCGCGGTTTTTTTTTAAAATTATAATAATATGGCAAATCAAAATTATAAAATTAAATAAAATTTTAATAAAAGTTAGTATAAGATTAAAAATATATAATTTGATTGATTGAAAAAAATATAATTAATGTGATGATAATATCTCATTAAAAGTGGTTCTCATTTAAAGAAGTGTATAAATATAGATATTTTAAAATTATCTTATTGGAAAGAAAAAAAATTATTATCATTGTAATATTATTTAAAAGATTTAATTAAAGATAATTTTATTAAAATCGCATAGATGAAAGAGAAAATATATACGATGTGATATTATCATGCTTTTAATTTAATATAGTATAAAAAGAACTACATACTGATATATATTATATATTAATTCAATATTTTCAATTAAACCCATATTATATATTAATTCAATATTTTCAATTAAACCCATTGGTTATAAAATATAGAATATATTAAGGAAAAAATTATAATAATGTGATGATATCACCCATCAAAAATATTTTTCATTGAAATTACATATTAGCATTAATATTAATTCAAGATTTTGAATTGACCCACCGATTAGAAAATGGAGTATATAATGAATTGAAAAAATGACCAAAAATATCTTTACATAAGGAGACGACACATGACTGTAAAATTATGGGTTATATATAATTCAATTTGCATATATGAATGAATCTTATTCATTCAAAAAGAAAAGAAAAAGGAAAGACGCAACTTATATTATTTTATTTAACACGTTAATTCTTATTTTATTTTATCAAAAAGTAATTAGTTTAGAAGTTAGGTAGATATAGAAAGGAAGGTAATAAAAAATCATGTATTTTAAAAAAATGAGATGTTAAATGAAAATTTTAATCTATAATTATTAAACAAATATCTTACTTTGAATAATTTAATAAGATCTTTATATTTTGATGGATATAACCATATTTTGAATTTTTTATGTGTATATATAATAATGAATTTTAACGGGTAGATATATATGGATAGATAATAAAATATATAAAACAAATGGCAAGTAATTGATAGACTAATTGATTTACCTTAATTATATAGATTATTATGAAAATAGACTAACCTAAAATAGCTTGGCATAGAATGATGACACATGGCACATAGTTGCTTCTCATCTATATACATATACTAAAACCGATGCGTTGGTGCCTACGTGGCGGCGCATGAGTGCATCTGCATACGTGGCGACCCGTGGGTGAGTCTCGCAAAGCTTTCTCCCGTCAAAAAGGAAATCTAATAAAAATAATTATTTTATTTTACCATTAACACATATAATTGGATAGATGGAATATCTTATAAAAGAGTAAATATTATATAAGGAAAAAACAATATCAATATAATTAAACATAGTAGTAGTAATAATAAAACTAATTTTCGTAGTCATACTTACCAAAAATATTAATAGATAAATATGTAATACTTTTTTATAGATGCTATTTTATTTATATTTAGATTATTTTTTAGTGAAAAGAATTATTTATATCAAAATCAGTCATTTAATAATTGTTATTTTATATCTATCTATATTATTTTTCGAGGTAAAAAATAAATAATTAAAATATTATATAGCCATATATGTAGACACAATTCATCCGTACATAGATATTTTAGTAAACTAATGTAATAAATATATACTACATATTTAATAAAAAAGAATATTAAAATATTTTTAAAAATCAACTATCTAATTAAATTACTTAAGATTTAATTAACCATAGATTAGAAAAAAAAAACTTTTGCGTAGTACCTTATAAATGTGAATTGTAACGGCCTGGGATTATGATTCCCGAGTTACGTTTCGAGGGATGAAACCCCTCGTTAGGACCTTGCGCCCCGAGTACAGGTTGAAGGTTTTAAAGCCTAATTTAAATGTTTTCAAAGTGGGATTTCATACCCAAATGCGAAGGGACCGTTGGAATCCCCGGGGAAGTCCCCTGTACCTGTCGTAAGTGTAAGCTTGGAAATCAGTAGTCATGCCAATAGCGAAAACAAGTGTAATACAAGAGGGTGCCACGGCAGAGCCGGGTCAAAACGGAGTCTAAAGTGTAAATCCAAAACATAATCTGAGTTTGGTGAAGTCGATAACTCCAGCGCTCACTCTCCGCCGACAAAATGACCCGCGCAATAAGCAAAGAGCACCGATAGGATGAACATAAATAATACCTAAAAAAATTGATATGGGGCGGGATCAGATCGATGCCCACTTTAGCTCTGCATCCTAACCATAAGCACACATATACGCTATACCTAACAAAGATGCTCCTAGATGCATGGCGGAATATTAACACACTAACATGCTCCTAAGATCAAGTACATAATAATAATAAGGCCTTAGCACAGAATACCAAGTGGTATATCCCTCTCCTACCTCCACCCCCTTCTGATAGGGCGGAGACTGGCCAGCTCATAAATGCATTCCATCATAATCGGGCGGCACGCATGCCTAACCCGCTCCACAATAAAGCCCGCAGGCATCTCATTATATAAGGAAGTGCATGACTCGATTGACTCAGGACGGGACCCGATGAGACTAGGTCGTCCTATAACCCTAGCAATGACTCTAGTTACTTCACAGATAACGGCCGTTCTATTTACATACACATAAAGAAATAGAATGCTCAACAGTCGATGCAACCTAGCATGGTACTACATGGCATGCTGATCATGAATGCAAGCACCTAGTATATCATGCACCTAAAGCAGGGAATAGCTCTATTCAATCTAAGTAAGCTCCGAAGAGACTTACCTGGTACCGCAGAACAGCAAAAAGCAATCAACCAGGCAATATGAAATCTGGTACGTCACAGATGGTCACCTAACAAGTATAAGCACATCAATGAGTCTATCTCTAGGGCACACAAAGCATAGAATTATCACACACACAACTTCACAACTTAACATAATAACCGTCACATCATCTTTTTCATAATATCAACCTTATCTCGTAATCTATCATCTCAACATCTCACAACCATATTCAATATAATTCTCCCATTCATCAACTTAAGATAATTCCAATTCATACTTAACCAATTTGCATGCTATCATCTCACAATCTTACTTAGCATATAATTGCACATCTTCAACATAATCATATAACATTTAACCACAAATAATAAATCACCACAATATTATATCTTAAATCTCAAAACAACATTTTATATTTTAATCCCCATAATATCACATAATATTTCTAACACCATTTTCTTTTAACATCTTTATAAAATATTTATAAAATCCCAACTATATTCATTAAATCAAAACATCCCTTTTTAATTTACCAAACCAACCTTACTTTATTTTAATTTACCAAAACCCACCCTCATTTTGTAAAAATCCCCAAACCGAGCCCTCTTTGTTACAAGACATTTATTTTCTGAAAAGAAAGGTCCAATCCAATTTGTTTATAAAAACCACCCACTCGGCCCATAAAAAATTAGGCCCAAGGGCCACCACACTCATTTCCATTTCTTTCTAAAACAACTAGAGCTGAGATTTAAAAAAAAAAGGAATGGGGCCCAGGTGAGGTGGCGCTGATGTGGCAAATGAAGGGGGTCTCACGTCCCTTTCTTCTTCCCCCTTTCTTCAGATTGAAAGAAGAGTAACGGAGGGCTCCCGTGCCCGGAACCGAAGGAAGGAAGAGGGAGGGGGAAACCTCCGGCAGCGGTGGAGCTGATCTCCGGCCACCCGACCTCCCCGACGCGGACCCACACACACAGGGAGGAAGGGAAAGAACGAGGAGAAAGGAAGAGGGCTCACTAAGAGGGTCTTCGACGTCGGAAAGCTCGGAGTTCGGGGAGGTGCGTCCAAGGCGTCGGTGGTGATTCTTCGAGCGAGGAGGCCTGGAGGAGGTGTGGGAGGTTAAAGGTGAAGCCTTTGGGCTGTTAAAGGGTGAAAAGGAGAGGACAAGAGGAATCGAGGCTTACCGAGGTGAGGACGGAAAAACAGGGCGCAAGGGAGGACGACGAGGGCGGCGCTGACGGCTCCGAGAGGTGGTGCTGCTGCTGGTGGCTGGCGATGAAGACTGGTGGGGAGGTGGTGTGCAGTCGTGACGGAGGTGTGGTGGCAATGGAGGTGGGAGGAGGGAGCTCTCGGTGCTTCCTCCAAGGGAGAAAGGAGAGATGTGTTTGGTTCCTTGTGTTTGTGTGGAAAGATGTGTTCAAGTTCAGATTTTTATGGACAAATCTTGGGGTTTACTTGAGTTCTTGATTGTACCCATTGGACAAAGCATAGAACCTTACCTCCATTTTTGGTAAATCAAAGCAAGGTAAGAAAAAGAGCATATGTGGGTGTTGGGTTAATTAGGGAAAGATTGAAAGATATGGAAAATCTTAAAAGTAGATCTCAAATTGTGGGATCCAAGGTTGAGTTTGGATAAGGATGTGAGAAAGATGACGGAATTGAGATCTTGAGTCGGGAATTTAAATTTCCGCTGCTTGGTCGTTCAAAACCCGAATGAAAGACGGAATTGATATTTAAAACGAGAAATTGGGCCGGAATTTATTTTAAATTCATTTTGATTTTCCTTTTCCGAAAATTAATATTTTAAAAATCCGAGCCTTTACATCATCCACCTCTAAAAACAAGTCTCGTCCCCGAGAATAAAATCATTCTAAAGTAGGGGATGAAGTTGAAATTGATGAGTCCAAGGATCACGTCATTGATCCCGTAAGTACCTCATAAGTGCCCCCATGAGATCTCACAGTACCGTCGTCATGATCATAATACTCCCAATCGGTCGTAGTAAGGATGTGATAGGGGCCCCTACCACACCCCCACTCCGACTCCTCGGGCATACCATAACTCGAAAACCATCATGACGTCGCCGCTAGGTCTTAGCAAGCGATCTACAGGTGCCCCCATACATGCTTGTATCCACTTCGTGGGGCGTCATAATGAAAACTCGGGTTGGAATAGTTTTCTCAAAATCTATGTTCCTTTTTAAATCACCATATGAATTTTTTTTATTTTTATTTATTTATTTTTTGTTTCCGCCGTTAAACAAGGCATTTCTAACTTCCCAATCATTCTAACATCCACCTCTAAAGGCTAATCCCATATTCTCTTCCTAGGTTCCGAGTCAAATCATAATTCCACTTTTCAATCTCTAGCATTTCTAATATCTGGCATCATGGATATAGAAGAATGATCATAATCTTAAGATAAACAGAAGATCATAGCACATCAAAGGCAGTCACATACCATAATATCTAGCACATCATCATATCATCGAGGCTCATCACCTCATATCACCAATGATCTGCACACAACTACCAAGCATAAGCACACAAATCAAAGAGACACCACTAACCAATCCCAACCAACTAACTAGGCATACTCACCGCACTCGAGAGGTCAAGGTAATGTCTACACTCGGCTCAACATAGGATGCAAGCAACTCATCTAGGACATCCCCATAGCTAGCCCGAATGCTCTCCTCGGTCTCCCAGGTGGCCTCCTCGGGGCTCCTCCTAGACCACTGAACCAGAAGCAAAGGAACCTCCCTGTTCCTAAGCTTCTTGACGCGACGATCAAGGACCCTCACCGGACGCTCTACACAGGTATGGTCAGGCTCGATGTGAAGGTCTGAGTGGTCAAGGACATGGCTAGGGTCGGGAATATACTGACGGAGCTGGGAGACATGAAAGACGTCATGGACGCCGGCCAAGGATGGATGTAAGGCTAAATGGTAGGCTACCACACCGACTCTCTCTAGGATCTCAAATGGGCCAATGAACCTCGGACTCAACTTCCCTTTGATGCCGAACCGTCGAACTCCCCTGGTGGGCGAAACTCGAAGCCATACATGCGAGCCTACCTCGAACTCAAGCTCGGTCCTCCGTCTGTCCACATACTTCTTCTGTCGATCCTGGGCCACCCTCATATGCTCTCGGATGCGACCAACCTTATCAATTGTCTCTCTGACTATCTCGGGAAACGACAGAACTGTATCTGCAGGCTCGTCCCAGCAAACTGGCGACTTGCATCGCCTCCCATACAAAGCCTCATATGGGGCCATCTCGATCGACGTGTGGTAGCTGTTGTTGTAGGAAAACTCCACTAGCGGTAGGTGCTTGACCCAATGATCACCCCAATCCAAGACGCACGATCGCAACATGTCCTCCAACGTCTGAATCGTCCTCTCGCTCTAGCCATCTGTCTGCGGGTGATAAGCCGTACTAAAATGCAATTTGGAGCCCAAACTCTCCTAAACCTGCTGCCAAAACCTCGAGGTGAAGCGTCCATCTCGATCGGATACGATCCTCTCTGGTACTCCATGAAGCCTCACAATCTGGCGAATGAACTCGTCCGCTAACTTCGAAGCTGGCCATGTCTCCTGAATAGCTATGAAATGGGCCGACTTGGTCAACCTGTCGACCACGACCCAAATAGCGTCAAATCCTCTGACGTCTCGCCTCAGCCCAGTGACGAAATCCATGGAGATATCCGTCCACTTCCACTCGGGAACTGGAAGTGGCTAGACGGGTCCTCCCGGCCTCTGGTGATCAATCCGAACCTGCTGACAAACCTGACATCTGGCCACGAACTCTGTGATGTCTGCTGATAGCATGCATTTAAAGAGTTATAATAGGTTGCATTTAGCTTAGTTATGATGCATATCATGCATGGTTTAAGTATAATTTGCATATTTGTTCTCTGTGTGGTTGGAGTCGGAATCTACATGCTTTTATTGATTATTTCAGGTAATCGTGGATCCGAGGAGGAGACATGGATTGATAACGCATTGGATGAGAATGTCTAGTTGATCGAAGAAGCTTACATGAAGATCTCAAGAGGTCCTGAGAAGAAGAAGCGAACATAAACGAAGAACAAGTCTGCAGAAATTATCGCCAGACATGCTGAACTTGTTTTGCACTTTCTGGAGGCCTCGGTTGTCCGATCGACTATTATGACCATGCGTTGGAAAGATCTTTCAGAGAGCTACAACTTTCATGTTGACGTCAAGAGCTGGTTCAAGACGGATTTTCCGTGAAAGACCAATGCAGCGGCCGCCGCATGGTGTGCAGCGGCCGCCGCCAGTACCGTCGCAGAGGAGTTGGAGAAAATCGTTGATGCTGCGGCCGCCGCATCCATGCAGCGGCCGCCGCATCTGCCGACAGCAATTATACGCTGCGTTTTATTAAATGAAAACCCTAGAACCTTTTGATTTCTTTTATGGCCGACTTTGATGTTTTAAAAGGCCAAGTTTTATGTTATTTTAAAAAACTTATATTCTATTCTTACTTTTCATCAGACGATTAGAGAGAGAGCGATGTTCGTCATGGGCGACTAAACTCTCTTCGTTCTACTTGCAATTTGAAGCTTTATTTGGATTGATTGTGAGTTTCTGAATCTTGTTCCTTATTTCCTATATTGAATGCTTCAACTTTTTTGTGCTTGATTGTTTATTGTTTTGTTTTATCTTGTTTGGACAACTAGTTAAATCAATTCAATTGCTAGGGTTTTGTAGATTCCTGATTGCGAACCTTAACCCAAGTAGCAAACTTATCCCTTTAGAGCCGATTGAACTAATTGGACGGGTAGGAAGTTGAATGTGTTGTTAAATCCCTCTTTAGGGACTGCAAATACCTTGGTTAATCTCTGAACTTAAAGCTATCAATTGGGTTAAATCCTTCTTTAGGGACTGTTCGATTGATAAGGGTTTCTAGGACTGATTGGACTAGTAACTATATTAGGTCGGGACAAGGGCATTCATAGGAAAACTAAAAGGACAAGAGAAAGTTACAATATCAATTCAACCAAATAAAGTGGATAATTGTAGGTAGAGCGATTATCTCTAAATTGTTTTGCATCAATTTGTTTTTATTTTATTTTATTTTCTTTTCAATCTCAATCAACCAAAACCCCCCTTTCTACTAATTGGTAAATACACATTGCTATGAAATACTTGTTTCTCTATGGGATCGACCTCTTACTTGCTTGCTATACTAGTTTGTAGGTTTGAGTTTTATTTTGATACGGTTTATGCGACTAAAAACCGTTCATCATCTGCTCTCATCCTCTGCCACCAATAACTCCTCCTCAGATCTTGATACATCTTATTCGTCCCTGGATGGACAGAATAAGGGGTGGAGTGAGCCTCCTGCATGATCCTCTGCCTCAGGTCTGACGTCGATGGAACTACAACTCTGCCCTGGAAGGTCAGCATCCCGTCTGCTCTCTCTGCAAGCTCTCTAAATCTGCCCTGAGCCATCCGCTCTCTCAGAACTGCAATCTCTGGACAATCTGCCTGACCCTGCCGAATCTCTGCTGACAACTCTGCCTGCACCTCTAAGACCGACAACTGCCCGCGATCTCGCTGAATCCACACCTCAAAGCAGCATCTCATCAGATCTCTCTACAAATCTCGCTGAGCTGTAAGCCTCTCAACTGCCACCTCATGATGAGTCTTCCTACTCAACGCATCTGCCACTACATTGGCCTTCCCTGGATGGTAGACTATGTCCAAGTCATAGTCCTTCAGAAGCTCTAGCCATCGTCTCTGACGCATGTTGAGCTCCTTCTGCGTGAAGATGTACTTCAAGCTCTTGTGATCCGTCATCACCTTGCAAGAAGTACCATACAGATAATGCCTCCAGATCTTCAGAGCGTGAACCACAGCTGCCAACTCCAAATCATGGATGGGGTAAGACACCTCTGCAGGCTTCAACTGACGCGAAGCATAAGCGATGACCCGGTCACGCTGATGTAAAACACAACCCAAGCCGGAATGCGAAGCATCTGTGTAGATAACAAAGTCCTCGGTCCCATCTGGCAGAGCTAACATCAGAGCAGTCGTCAACTTCTGCTTCAGAAGCTCAAAGCTGGCCTGACAATCTGAACTCCACTCGAAGGGGACGTCCTTCTTCAGTAGCTGCGTCATCGGTCTAGCAATACTCGAGAAACCCTGGACGAACCTCCTGTAATAACTAGCCAATCCCAGAAATGAGCGGATATCTCTGACGTTCTTGGGCACCTCCCAAGCAACGATGGCATCAATCTTTGCCGGATCCACGACAACTCCCTCAGCTGAAATAACGTGGCCTAAGAAAGCCACCTCTGTGAGCCAGAACTCACACTTGCTGTATTTTCCATACAGCTGATGCTTCCTCAGCGTCTCCAGCACAATCCTCAAATGCTCCTCGTGCTCCTCTCTACTCCTCGAGTAGACTAAGATGTCATCGATGAAGACGACGACGAATTTGTCCAAGTAGTCGATGAACACTCGGTTCATGGGCTCCATGAACGCGGCTGGTGCATTGGTCAGCCCAAACGGCATGACCACGAACTCGTAGTGACCATAGCGAGTCCGAAAAGCGGTCTTCGGAACATCCTCTGGCTTCACCCTCAGCTGATGATAACCCGACCTCAAATCAATCTTCGAGAAGACCACGACGCCCTGCAGCTGATCCATCAGATCATCAATCCGGGAAAGAGGATAACGGTTCTTCACCGTCGCCCGGTTTAGCTCCCGGTAATCGATGCACAGTCTCAGCGACCCATCCTTCTTCTTGACGAATAGCACTGGCGCTCCTCAAGGCGATGCACTAGGCCGAATGTAGCCCTTCTCAACTAGCTCCTCTAGCTGAGCCTTCAGCTCGGCCATCTCCGTCGGTGCCATGCGATAAGGGACTCGCGAGATGGGCCTGGTGCCTAGCTCCAACTCAATCGCGAAGTCGACCTCTCTCGGTGGGGGAAGTCCTGACAGCTCCTCTGGAAACACATCTGCGTAGTCTCTGACAACGGGAACATCTGATATGCTGGGGTGCGTGCGATCCACCTCTAAAGCGTAACACCAATACCCGACGCAACCCTGGTCTAAAAGTCTGGCGGCTTTGACTACGCTGATGAGTGATCCGTTCCTCTTGGGGTCGCTCCCCCAAACCTGGTGCTCGGTCCCGCCGGTTGCCAAAATCGACACTGTCCTCGTCCGCAAGTTGATGATAGCCCCGTAGTAGTCCATGAAGTCCATACCCAAGATGAAATCATCCATCCTCAATGGCATAACTATAAGGTCGGTAGGCCACTCTCGCTCACCTATCCGAATGGGGCAACCTAAAATCTCACGACTCGTCCTAACCTTGGCCCCATCCGCCAGACCAATAGTAAGGGGTGAACCACTCGTGCAGCTCAGGCTCAGCCTGGCCACGCACGCCTCTGCTATGAAGCAGTGAGTCGCACCAGTGTCAAACAAGATAGATAGACACTCATCATGGAAGAATATAGTACCTGCGGAAGTCGGGGCTGAGCGGTCATCAGCATGCATCTGAAATACGCGGGGCGGTGGGGGTAATTCTGGTCCTCGACCTTCCGAACTCTGGCCACGATCATACCCTGACCCAGATGGTCCTCTACCTCCACGTTCAGAACCTCTACCTCCTCTACCTCCGCCTCGGCCTCTGCCGGAAGAGTCACCTCGTCCCTGGCCCTGACCCTGGCCCTGAGGATATGTCAGCAGTGGTGGCTGAGGAGCCGCAGGAAGTCTCGGTAGCTGTGCGGTAGCTGGAGCTCCACGACTCTGAGGGCATGTGGCAACTCGGTGCCCCATAGTACCACAGGTGTAGCAGACAGTCGAACAGTCTGGGCAAGAAGCAATGTAGTGGCCCCTCCCAAAACACCCATGGCAGGTCCTCACTCTGGCATCTCCTCCATAAGCAGTCTGAACTGGGGGTGCTCTCTGTGCAGCTCCGTGATATCCTCCTCTAAACGCTCCTCTCCTAAATCTGTCATCTCCACGGGGGTCAGCTGGACGCGCCCCCTTCGCCTCAGGGCGAACAGTAGAGTAGGAAGTCTCACACAGAATCCTCTGCTGATCGTACATAAGGATGACCTCCAGAAATCGGTCAAAGCTGACAGCTCCCAAGCTGGACGCATGCAGAAGTACAGGAGGCGGCAATCTCATAGACAGCAAACGGATCCGACTCTCGTCTGAAGGACATAGGTGATCGCAGTATATCAGCTCGCTCTTGAACTGGCGAACAATAGCAGCTACGGAAGCCGACCGGTCATAGGTGCCGCGCATAAAAGATACCTCCCTAGCCATCTGTATCCCTGGTGGACAGTACTCTCTCATCATCAAGAATCTGAAGTCGTCATAGGTCCACTCGCTCCGCTCCTTCTTGCAGACAAACCACCTAGCATTCGAGTCCTCCCGTAGAAGTCCAACAGCGAGTCTCTGTCTCTCAGATATAGGTACATCAACATGGTCAAATAACCCATCCATATCACGCATCCATCTCTCCACGTCATCTCTGACGCCTCCCGTGAAGGTCGGTGGACTACACTGAGCAAACCTCTTGACCCAATCGATGCGCTTCTCAGGGCACGCATCGACCACGGGCTCGGCTGGCTGCTGAGCTGGAACCTCTGGCGTCGGCGCCGTAGATCGAGCCCCTCCACGTAACTCGCTCAGAATATCATGAAGCGCTGCCTCTAGCTGCCCAATCCTAGTCTCTGGGGAAGCTGGCTCCCGGTCATCAGCTCGTAGTGGCGAAACTCGCTCCTCAGCACCCTCAGCGGCAACTCGACGAGGGCGTCCCCTGCCACGACGCGCCCTACCCCCACGCCCATCTAAGCCACGTCTCGGGTCAACCATACTTGCTAAATAACAATAAATATATCACTCAGCACAGAAGCACTCAACGATTCAATATGACCCTCTTCAAGGAGGATCGCCCTCAGGCCCAATTGAATTTAAGACATACAAGCACAGAGACGATCTATGCCGCCCTTCGGGGGACGGCTAACCGGAGGGGCAAATACCTCACGGTCTCCTAACCCATTTTACTCCAACTCTCGAGTTCCTTGGAGTCTTCACAACCCATCTGTAAAAGAAAGCTAGTATTTTGCCTACCTTCCCCGAATTCTAAATCCATAAGGGATGCCTATCGCATAGTCTCTACCCCACGAGATTGCCATTCATAATTGATTGGTCTGTGCTTAGGTCCAATTAAATTCATTTTGCCCCTTGAAAATATTTCGAAAGCCACTTGAAAGCAATTTGAAAACCTTGGGCCATTTTCAAAACCACTTCAATCTATCATACTCGGATTGCAAAACCTGGCTCTGATACCACCTTTGTAACTGCCCGGGATTATGATTCCCGAGTTACGTTTCAAGGGATGAAACCCCTCGTTAGGACCTTGCGCCCCAAGTACAGGTTGAAGGTTTTAAAGCCTAATTTAAATGTTTTCAAAGTGGGATTTCATACCCAAATGCGAAGGGACCGTTGGAATCCCCGGGGAAGTCCCCTGTACCTGTCGTAAGTCTAAGCGTGGAAATCAGTAGTCATGCCAATAGCGAAAACAAGTGTAATACAAGAGGGTGCCACGGCAGAGCCGGGTCAAAACGGAGTCTAAAGTGTAAATCTAAAACATAATCTAAGTTTGGTGAAGTCGATAACTCCAGCGCTCACTCTCGGCCGACAAAATGACCCGCGCAATAAGCAAAGAGCACCGATAGGATGAACATAAATAATACCTAAAAAAATTGATATAGGACGGGATCAGATCGATGCCCACTTTAGCTCTGCATCCCAACCATAAGCACACATATACGCTATACCTAACAAAGATGCTCCTAGATGCATGGCGGAATATTAACACACTAACATGCTCCTAAGATCAAGTACATAATAATAATAAGGCCTTAGCACAGAATACCAAGTGGTATATCCCTCTCCTACCTCCACCCCCTTCCGATAGGGCGGAGACTGGCCAACTCATGAATGCATTCCATCATAATCGGGCGGCACGCATGCCTAACCCGCTCCACAATAAAGCCCGCAGGCATCTCATAATATAAGGAAGTGCATGACTCGATTGACTCAGGACGGGACCCGATGAGACTAGGTCGTCCTATAACCCTAACAATGACTCTAGTTACTTCACAGATAACGGCTGTTCTATTTACATACACATAAAGAAATAGAATGCTCAACAGTCGATGCAACCTAGCATGGTACTACATGGCATGCTGATCATGAATGCAAGCACCTAGTATATCATGCACTTAAAGCAGGGAATAGCTCTATTCAATCTGAGTAAGCTCCGAAGAGACTTACCTGGTACCGCAGAACAGCAAAAAGCAATCAACCAGGCAATATGAAATCTGGCACGTCACAGATGGTCACCTAACAAGTATAAGCACATCAATGAGTCTATCTCTAGGGCACACAAAGCATAGAATTATCACACACACAACTTCACAACTTAACATAATAACCGTCACATCATCTTTTTCATAATATCAACCTTATCTCGTAATCTATCATCTCAACATCTCACAACCATATTCAATATAATTCTCCCATTCATCAACTTAAGATAATTCCAATTCATACTTAACCAATTTGCATGCTATCATCTCACAATCTTACTTAGCATATAATTGCACATCTTCAACATAATCATATAACATTTAACCACAAATAATAAATCACCATAATATTATATCTTAAATCTTAAAACAACATTTTATATTTTAATCCCCATAATATCACATAATATTTCTAACACCATTTTCTTTTAACATCTTTATAAAATATTTATAAAATCCCAACTATATTCATTAAATCAAAACATCCCTTTTTAATTTACCAAACCAACCTTACTTTATTTTAATTTACCAAAACCCACCCTCATTTTGTAAAAATCCCCAAACCGAGCCCTCTTTGTTACAAGACATTTATTTTCTGGAAAGAAATGCCCAATCCAATTTGTTTATAAAAACCACCCACTCGGCCCATCAAAAATTAGGCCCAAGGGCCACCACACTCATTTCCATTTCTTTCTAAAACATCTAGAGCTGAGATTTAAAAAAAAAAGGAATGGGGCCCAGGTGAGGTGGCGCTGATGTGGCAAATGAAGGTGTCCCACGTCCCTTTCTTCTTCCCCCTTTCTTCAGATTGAAAGAAGAGTAACGGAGGGCTCCCGTGCCCGGAACCGAAGGAAAGAAGAGGGAGGGGGAAACCTCCGGCGGCGGTGGAGCTGATCTCCGTCCACCCGACCTCCCCGACGCGGACCCACACACACAGGGAGGAAGGGAAAGAACGAGGAGAAAGGAAGAGGGCTCACCGAGAGGGTCTTCGACGTCGGAAAGCTCGGTGCTCCGGGGAGGTGCGTCCAAGGCGTCGGTGGTGATTCTTCGAGCGAGGAGGCCTGGAGGAGGTGTGGGAGGTTAAAGGTGGAGCCTTTGGGCTGTTAAAGGGTGAAGAGGAGAGGACAAGAGGAATCGAGGCTTACCGAGGTGAGGACGGAAAAACAGGGCGCAAGGAAGGACGACGAGGGCGGCACTGACGGCTCCGGGAGGTGGTGCTGTTGCTGGTGGCCGGCGACGAAGACTGGTGGGGAGGTGGTGTGCAGTCGTGACGGAGGTGTGGTGGCAATGGAGGTGGGAGGAGGGAGCTCTCAGTGCTTCCTCCAAGGGAGAAAGGAGAGATGTGTTTGGTTCCTTGTGTTTGTGTGGAAAGATGTGTTCAAGTTCAGATTTTTATGGACAAATCTTGGGGTTTACTTGAGTTCTTGATTGTACCCATTGGACAAAGCATAGAACCTTACCTCCATTTTTGGTAAATCAAAGCAAGGTAAGAAAAAGAGCATATGTGGGTGTTGGGTTAATTAGGGAAAGATTGAAAGAGATGGGAAATCTTAAAAGTAGATCTCAAATTGTGGGATCCAAGGTTGAGTTTGGATAAGGATGTGAGAAAGATGACGGAATTGAGATCTTGAGTCGGGAATTTAAATTTCCGCTGCTTGGTCGTTCAAAACCCGAATGAAAGACGGAATTGATATTTAAAACGAGAAATTGGGCCGGAATTTATTTTAAATTCATTTTGATTTTCCTTTTCCGAAAATTAATATTTTAAAAATCCGAGCCTTTACATGAATTTTATTTATATTTTGAGAGAATCTAATTAAAAGATATATAGATTATATATAACCTGTCGAACTAATTTTATTTATATTATTTTTTAAATGAAAAAATAATTTATATTTAGATTAACGTATTCTCCGTACACGGGACGGGGTCTACGCTAGTTTAATATATAATATAGATAGTAGTAACTATTAAACAACAGCTAATAGCATGAGGGATGTCATTAACAAAGCGATAATATTACATGAACAAAAAACATAAGGAAAGTACTTCAAGCAAACGAACTTAGCTTACAACAAAGTAAACAACATAAGCAACTACTAAACTTCAATTGTAATCAACCCCGTGAAAAGCTTCAGTAATACTCGTGAGTATTACTCAACCAGACATAAACTCCTTAATAAGTGCATCTCTAAGCCATTCCTTTTGTGGTCATAGTGGATCAATACGCTTCATTAAGTATTGAAGCATGCTGAACTTTCTTTTCTTTTCCATTGCAAGTTCTTTGTCCTTCTTTTCATGTCTTTCACGCTTCTCTTGGTGTCTCTTTTCAGCTTATTCTTTCTTAAACCGATGAGAGTCTCTCAAGATATCCATCTCTTCTTCCTTCATCTCCAGCTCACGCTCTCTAAGGGTACTAAAATTACCAAACAATTGGGTACGCGACGTGTAGCTTTTCTCATTCAGTTCGTTACTCGGAGTAGTAGCTCTCTTCCCATCCCTCTTGGTTGCCTTAACGCCTGGAGGATAACTACATGAACCATCGGTCCCACCCTCACTGGCAGGAGTACGGGGGGTGGATCCTAAAGTGTATAATTCTGATGCATCAATCTTCGTCCTTTTGAAACTCGCTTCCTCTGGCTTTTGAACTGATATTTTCCACTTATGCTCATTTCGAAGAATATGCCATGCATGTTCATCCTTGAATGATGCATGTTTCTCGTGGTCCTCGCTATAGAGGATACGAGCATTGTTCATCACATCGTCTGCTTACTACCTGTTAGCTCGCCCTTGATGATTGGCTGAAATTACCTGCAAATTTACTAACATCAACACTTACTCGTTGAAAGCGTTCCCTACATTTTTCGCATCACGTGGAGCCATCCCCTCCCTCCTATTTTTGTAATATGTTGCTATTCTTGCCCAAAACTTTTCAAGTGACTGACTATTTCCTTGGAGGGCATCCTTGATAGTGTTCAACCATGCACTCAAGAGTAGCTCATCTTCCAGCTCGGACCATTGCCTTCGTTCCAGTGATGGCTCCTCATCGACATCTTCTTCTTGCACATCATCTTGTGTGCTGTAAGGCGGGATGCTCTCTTGCGTAGCCCGTATTATAGGCGATTCGGTTGCATTTGAGATGGGATGTATAATTTGGGTGGGATAACCCTCAGGGAGATGCATTGTATTGGTATAATACGGATGAGGATGAAATTGATGTGGACGACCCTGAGGGGGTGATTCGGGGTGGGATAGTTTGGGTCAGGATGACTAGAAATAGGATTTTCTTGAGAGTGTTGAGATAACATATCATAAGAGCTTTGAGGAAAATTGAACGACGGTTGATTCAGATCCATTACGATGAGGAGGGCGGAATTTATTCTTTGAACACAGGTAAAACTAAATGGAAGGGATGTATTGGGAAACTCAGGGCCGTCCAATCAATTTCGGAGGCCCGGTTCATAATTTCAATCATTGTAAATTTTAAATGTAATTTTTAATATATATATATATATATATATATATATATATATATATATATATATATATATATATATATAGAGTGTGGATCGGATGAGAACACTCCTTATGGTGAGAACGTAGGAACATTTATGGATCATCGAATAATCTCTCAAAATTAACCGAATAAACTATCTAATGTAACCGAATAATCTCTCAAAATTAACCAATTAATGATTATTAAGTTATCTACAAATAATAATTACCAAATAATGTATAATTTTTATACATAATTGTTTCAAAGTTCCTCGTACCTATAAATACACATTTTGATTTTACCAAATAATTTACAAGTTTATTGATTACTATTTTCACATTCCAAAATAAATAAATATGTAAATAATCAACCTCTTACATACGAATAATCTCTATAATATAACCGAATAATAAATCAAGTGTAACCGAAAAATATAATTTTAACCAAATAATATTACTAATATAATTTTCATCTTACATAGGAATAATATTTATAATCAACCCAAATAATCTCTCAAATTTAACCGAATAATATATCATATTTAATGGAATAATCTTTTTAATTTAACCGAATAATATAATTTTAACATCAATTCGGACGAATAATTTATGATTTCCTATGAATAGTCTTTCTTTGGTCGATGAATCATATTTTGAATTTCACACCATTTGCATAAACACTAATTATTTCCGAATAATGTATTCATTTTCATACTTTCTCTTAATACATAATAAAACTAAACTATCTTATTCGGACGAATAATGTTTTCATTTCCCACGAATAATCTTTTGTTCCTACGTTCCCATCTTAAGGGTTGTTCCCACATGAGCCACCCCCTATATATATTATAAGGAGGAGTATGTTAATAAAATATTGGATTATTTTTGTTGATATTTAAGGAAAACTAATACAATTCTCGCGTCATGGTGCAATTTTTTAAAATTTAAATATAAAATAAAATAACAAAATTAATATTATAAAGTATAAATAAACGTTAAGATAAAAATCATAAAAATCTTTAACATAAAAAGCAGCATAAATAAATATAGATATTTGAAATCACTCAGTGAAAGTAATAATAATAATAATATCTTTGTGAGTATATAGATAGATAGATAGATATAGATTATAGAAAACTAATTTTCAAAAAAAATGTTTTTTTTGACACAGTGTGAAATGGCCTGCACGTTTCTTTCTGCAATTTTATTTATGTCATTTGCTTGTGTAATTTCCTTTCAGTCATTTAATTTCTGCCATTTGCTTCTGTTGTTGCTTCTTATTGTACATGATGGTTAGTCCATCTACCGGCTTGTCCGGTCTCTCGGTTTCTCTAGGCTTGTTTAGAGAATCGAATTGCTTTCCTGATATCAAAAAATAAATAAATCATAGATAAAATGCATATTAAAAATTTCATGCAAAAGGTTTTAATCAATAGTACATATTTTATCAATCTTTTGCTATATTATAATTTATACAATATTAAAAATAATTTATATACTGCACATTTAAATTTGTGTCATTTATTTTTATACACAATTTCCTAGTATTTTTTTATACATTCTAATTCCCTATAACTTTTTTTTCATAATAATATTCTAAAACTCCTTGAAATATGTTATTAATTAAAATAGTCCCAAATTATTTCTTCAATTAATATAAATATACCTACGGCCATGTGAATAATTATTTCTTGAATGTTCATGTTTTATCTTTTTTTTAATGTTCATGTTAATAAAACTAAAATTGTCCCTGGATGAAATAATTTTAAACTAAAACCAAAAGATACGTGTGTTGGATTAATAATTGAACACACTTAACACTTTGATGAAATTTAATGAGGCCTCATAAATAATTAGAGTAGAAGTCCCGCAACCTCAAGGCCCTCGTGCCTCAACTGATACATAAAAAGGGGGAAAACGGAAGTTGGCGGGATTCGAACCGTGACTAGATGAAAACACGCGTGCATGTGAAGCATTCAGCAACCACCAAGCCAATACACCATTATGCGTTTTAGCAAAATGTTTTAATATATATACCAAAATTAGTAAAATGAGGCCCCGTAAAATCGGAGGCCCAGTGCAGTCGCCCACCTTGCACTTGCCCAGGGCCGGGCCTGGGAAACTGATGGATACGTCTATTTATAGCCTTTTTTTTTTCATTACCAATAATCACACTTAACTTATATGAATAATTTCATTTAGTTATTAATATATAATTTTATCCTTTTTTTTTTACTCAAACATGTGCGAAATGGGTGTGTATGGATAGTTAAAATTAAACTCTATTCAAATATAAATTTTATTTGAAAAAAAACTATATTAAACAATTACAAAATTAGTTAACAAATTACAAAGTTCATTGTTAATAAAAAAAATTAAGTTTTCTTTTGTACAACCTACAATTCCAAAAAAAATAAAAAAAATAAACAATGACCTATTTTCAATTGTAGCCGACCATTCCAAATTCTGCAGAATCACGTGTCTTGCTTCCATGTAATTGAATGTTGTGCCGGTGCGCTTCAACGCAAATATAGTGCCGCTTCTGCAAGATTACATTTACCCGACTCTATGACATACTACCTTATTTTATTATTTTTTCAGTCCAGCTATACTCTAAGAACACAGCTTACCGCTCGGGTGTGTATGGCCTTAGTTTTTTTTGTAACTCATCATTTCTCTCTCAACTTTATTTCGAAAGAATGAAAAATTTCATGTGCAATTAAGATATTATTTTGAATGACATTGTTTCACGTAAATGCAAATGGATAAGTTTCTCTATGACATTTTTCAATCTTTCATTTTATATCTTTAAAAATAATTTTATATATTGTAAAACATAAGTTAATTGACCTGTAATGATTTATCAATCTTATCACATTTTACAATGAGTGTGATGAAATTGTGGTTAATTTATCGGATGCAAAGAAAGTTTTCACCGGTAGAGATGACAATGTGGCGTGTTTGGGGTGAGATTATCCTCTCCGTCCCCGTCTTCCATTAGGGGACTATAAATCGCCCCTGTCATCACTTAATTTTCTCCGTTTGCATTCCTCGCGGGTTTTCCAGTTTAAAACTCATGATTTCCTCTCATTTAATAGAAAACTACAAGATATTACATATAATATAAAATTATTTCGTATTCCCGTTCGAGGATTCCTGTGGGGTTCCCAACGGAGCGGGATTACTATCCTCGTTCTCATTCCGTCCCGCGCGTGAATTACTTTAGCCCCATCTCCGTGATTCCGTCTCTACGATGAAGATTTCCCGCGGGGATTTGTAGTCTCGACCCCATTGACATACCTATTCACCGCAGTGTGATATGGATGAAATAATTTAAAATGACCTTTACTTTTTAGAACAAGGTAAATTGCTTTTAGAACAGGACGAAAATATCCCCACAATTAAATTAAATTACACACATACCCACCCCTACCCCACCCACCCATGTCCGAGTAAACACATCCAGATTACCATCCAAATGACTACAATTCCATAGCCTGCAAGTTTAGCAAAGAACTAATTTTTCAGTTAATTAGACAGGCTCCATAGGCAAATTGTAATTGAGAGGTCCCCAATTTCGCTCAAGAGCACCTTAATTCGTTGCGAAGGTAAAAAAAAATCACCCAAATAAAATCAACTAGAAAAAATCAAATCACGAGGAAAAATCACAACATCCGAGATGAACTTGGAATAAAAAATTGCGACAAAACATGGATCAATTGAAGCGGATTTAACACGATACAGAAAACAATAATCCTGTCCTGGAGATGTTCTGTCGGACAGTTCTTACCTTGGCATCAAAAATGAAATTGTATAGATATGGCAACAGTAAACAGCAGATTTGGGAGGGAGTGGGTTTTAGAATAGGAATTGGAAGGATCTGCGGCCTCCACCGGTTGAAGACCGCCACTGAACAAGAGCAGGTACATATTGGCCTTTGTTGGGCGATGGTCGGTGCGACCAGTATGCAGTTTGGTCGGTGCGACCAGTCTTCGGGTGGTCGGTGCGACCATATGGTCGTTGCGACCAGTTAACCTAGTGGTCGTTGCGATCAGACCATACGATAAACGGAAAAAATACCCTGCGCTTAACGGAAATTCTGTTTAAAATTTACGCGAATGGACGATTAGCATATTAGGTAAGGTTTCCCGCCGTTCAAAAACATTTCAAAAGCGTCAATTCGAAGAGCTAGGGTTTCAAACAGTAATCGCTTCGAGTTCGACTGATTCAACTCCTCGATTCCACAACCGGTGATGCAGGAAGATGACGATTTCGAAACTCCATGTCCGTTCTCTGCCTCAATTCGCCGATTACCCAAGGCGAAGACCATCAGAAAATGCAAGAACTCACCCCCTCCGAAGAGATCCAAGTCGCTGCAATGTAGCAAGGAAAACGTTCCACCCCTCATTCGCAAAGGTGAATCCACTTCGACATTTCATCAATCAGCCGCCTGCCAGCCAATCGACATCGTAGTTGATCCCAATCCACCCTTTTCCTGTTCAATCGAGTCCCAGTTGTATTCATTGTCCAAGGAAGAGCCTATGCTTAGAGGTGATGATGCGGATGAGGCAGAGATGCCGTCGTTACCACCCGCCACCCGATCTGAGCTCTTCGAACAAAGTGATGAAAACGTTTACTCTCTCGATTGCGAAGACGAATCCGATTGGGCGTTTCATCGAACAGTTGGTGGCCAACCCCTCAACGTCACAATTGATCCCGAAAGGCCCCATTCTTACTCGATCGAGTCTCGTCGGTTTTCATCGTCGATGGAACAGAAAGTGTTTACAGATGAAGTTGCGGATGAGGCAGAGATACCAGTGTTACCTCCTGTCAACCCATCTGAGCCCTCTGAAGGAAGTGATGAATATGTTTCCCTGCTCGATTGTGAGGATGAATCCGATTGGGCATTTCATCGAACAGTTGGTGACCAACCCCATAACATTCCAACTGACCCTGAAAAGCCCCATTCTTATTCGATTGAGTCTCGGCTATTGGCATCTGCGAGGGAGCAGCAAGGGTTTGCAGATGAAGTTGCGGATGAGGCAGATGGGGAGTTTGAATCTAACTCCCAGCTTGATCTTCTGATAAGGCTGTGCTCAGATGCAAACGAAAATGGTTTCCACAGCTGCAGGTTGGCGGTGCCAATGGCCGTGGAGTGCCCTGTTTGCAGCCTTGATATCTCAGATCTGAAAGAAGAAGCTCGGCAACTTCATACCAATGCGTGCCTAGATAAGTGCGACAACCCAGAGGTTCTGAATCTTTACTTTCACTCTTCACATTTGCTAACAATTTATCAGTTATCACATTGTATCAATTATTTGATTAGTTCTATGTATGGAATTGGAAGCTTGATAATTGAATGTCAAGTCAAAATTAGGGTTTCATAATTCCTTCTATCGAGAATGATACCAGGAGGGTAGTATTTCTAAATAAATGATACTCAGTAGTGTTTAGTGAAAATGATCCTTTCTTTTGATTAATCACATTTCAATCCTATTATCCTCAATTATCTGACAATGGTAATTTTTTTCAAGCAGATTTCTGAAAATGATAATAGAACACCACAAAGTTTCCCCGAAATTCATAGGGCAGTCTCAGTTGAATCTACCCGGCAAGTTGCTGAGTGGCTACGGAGTTTGGGGTTAGACAAATACGAGGAAGCTTTTGCTCGAGAAGAGATTGATTGGGAAATCTTAAAATGGATGACCGAAGAGGTATTTCCTTGTCGAATCTTATCAATACTTTAGATATTCTGTCAAATGTTCAACTGGTTTCACTGACAGTTGAACATATGACAGTAACTGTAGTGTTACTTATGCATATTTACTCTTTCACGGTGGTGATCACTCTTGCAGGATCTAATCAGTATAGGTGTCACTGCACTTGGTCCTCGGAAAAAGATCGTGCAGGCTCTTAATGAACTAAGAAAAGGGGGAGTTCAACCCATTTCAACAGATACAGAAACGGATAATTCCACTGTTGGGAATACTAAGAAATTAGCTGCAAGCCGATTGATCACAGACTATTTTTTAGGTCCTGGTGGTAATAAGAAAACGAGTGTGACACCTCCAGGGGTTTTGGGAGTGACAGTAAAAGACCAATCGCATCCAAACAAAAGGCGGTTAGTCAACACAAGGCCGGCATCTAGCAGAAAACATAGGGATGTACCAGTGTGGTGTATCATTCCAGGAACTCCATTCCGAGTGGTAATTACCTGTGTTTTCTTCTTTCTGTCTACTACAGCCATTTTGGTTAACTCATTCTGAAAACATGTGAATCATGCATTTTAACATTTCCTCTATCCTGGTCATTATCATGCAACCTTCCATGGTTTGCTAAGTCAACTCATTTTCATAAGTCCAAGACGTATCTAATCATCTAGTGGTGAAGAACCTATTAATGGTTGTTGCAATGCTCTTTTTGTAACGTTCTTGTTTCTGAGTGACTAATAAACTACTTATTAATAATCTTTTGATAAATGATACTGATGTAGAAAATACTGATTCTAATTGTAATTCCTGTAACCAAAGCATGATTTTGGCACTGAATGGCATATTTGAGCTGTTTGAGGTGGTTATGTGGTTGTGGTGAACTGGTGGTGGTCCTGGTGGATGGTACATTGCAAATGGTCATGGATTTGTTGAGTCATTGTTATTGTGGATGTTAGGCTTGATTATAGGGGTTCAAAGTGCTAAATGGTGGAGTTAGTTTGAGGGCTCCAGTTTTTATTGAGGGGCAGAGTTAGGGAATAGGTGGCCAGGTGGGGTGTGCGAAGGGGTGCTCAAAGCAGAAATAGAGAGGGTAGAGAAAAATGGTAGTGGCGGTGGCCAATCAAGGTCTTTCTTATTTTAATTGCTAACAATCTTTGTGATGCTTGAATATTGGCGACTTTCAATTGTTGCTTTGATAGTCACGTGTTCAAAAGAATGTGGTTATCAGAGCAATATTATTACTCTTTCCTTTAGAATGATCATACGCTTGACAGTTTGCTCTCTTACATTTGTTTTTGGTATCATTTCAAATGTGGTTGGTTTTGGGATGCATTAATGTGCTTTGAAAAGGTGACAGCCTATTAGCAAGCACTGCCACTTTTTGTATTATAATATTCTGCATCCTTAATGTTTGAGTTGATTGAAGAGTGCCTCATTCCTATAATGTGTTTTAATGATAACATTTTAATATACTAAACTGTCCAGTGATTGAATTGTTTTTCTCCACAAAATTTCACCCATCTCCCTTTAGAAGGCTCCATGAATCTTGAGTTCATTATAAGGTTTATTGTGAGCAGTATCTTTTCCTTGATCGGTTTTACTTTCCTGCAGGATGCTTTCAAGTACCTCAGAAGAGATTGTACTCACTGGTTTCTTACCCATTTCCACACAGACCGTAAGTTCAACCCCTCAGCTCAACATTGAGCTTCATTTTTGAGTTAGTTAACACTTTAACATTGTTTGAACTGAAACACTAAAATTTTGCTTTAAAGTTGGAAGTTGGAAAAAGAATCTCGGGTGGTTTGTTCATCTGCAAGATACAAGGCATCTATCCCATTTACTGGAGTTCTGACGCTGTCCCAACTTAAAAATTGCTTCCTAAATTGGTTTGCAAAGTGGGAAATAAAGAAGAAAATGATGTTGGCATAGGTGACACTTGGCTGCTTAGTGAAGGAACCTTGACATTAACCGCAGGAGAAGATAATTATCTTCCGCCTTCTTTTAGGTGTATATTGCTTTCCTTTAATCCTTTCCACATGCACAGTAACAAGTATGAAGTTAGACTCTTCGAATCCTTTTTTGCTCTTCTCAAATCTTAGTAGTTTGGTTCACTCACTATTAGGTTTTGGCTCATCTTCTAACGTTCTTCAATTACTATAGTTTCCACAGCCAGTTCATATTCTCGATGATTGAAAAATGTGTCTAGAGCATCTAATAATGACATAACTTGAAAAGCAATGCTTGTCTTGTGGGAAACATCATTAGATTTCCCTGTGTAAACTTCTTGAAAACATAATTTTCACTTGACAGATTACCAAGGTCTAACAAGGTCCTTCTCTCATGGAAAAATTTACTGCTCGATGATTACTGCAAGGCTTGTACATATGAAGATTGGCATCCCTTGGGATACATTAGAAGTTTTGCCTTTGAACCAGAGAGTAAATATTGATGGAGTTCATGTGACCTGCTTTGATGCAAATCACTGCCCTGGATCTGTTATAATACTCTTTGAACCACCTAATGGTAAGGTGTGGTTCAAAACCTAGTTCTATGATTTCATTATGGGCGTTTTACATATTATCTTTTTGCCATTTCTTATACAAGTTTTTGGTGCTTGTTGCACTTTAGGCTGTTCTGCACACGGGCGATTTCCGGTTCTGTGAAGAAATGGCAAGCTTGACAGCATTGGCAGCATGCCCAATTCATACTCTTATCCTTGACACTACATACTGCAATCCCCAAGTACGTCATCCACTCAGCCCTTTATGGATTCTGTGTCTGTTTTTGGTAATCAGTAAATAATACTCCCTCCGTCTCAAAATTCATGTCATTTTAGCCTTATACACAATTTTTAATAAAAACACTCATCCATCAATCAACATCATCATTCCACTAACTTTTTCATTAATTTTATTACCCACCACATTTTTTAACCAATCAAAACCTTTAAAAAAGTCAACAACACACAAATCAATACAAATCATTACTTTCCATTACCTAGAAAACCTAAAACGACATCTATTTTGATACAAAACTAAAGAGCTAAAATGACATCTATTTCGAGACGGAGGGAGTATTAAGTCAATATAAGAGATTACAAAGGAGCTATGGCGAATACATAGCAAGAGGTGAAGACCATAAAATTGGGTATGCACCCACTATCCAAGAGAAGGCCCAACAAACCCATCAAAACCCCCCACAACAACCATCCAATGAGGGAAAAACAAAAGGACTAACGCCAGATCCTAATAGACCTGAGCCAACGTCTATTAACCAACCTATGGGGTTTACACTTAATCCATATTCGGTCTTTACAAGCATTAATTATAGTAATAGAGCAATGGTCACCGACCATTTAACCTTGCTAAAATAGCAAGATTGCAGGCTATCCAAGTGAAATAGATCATAGAGCAAAAGGCAAGTAATTTACATTGAGAAATGATTGAATCATGGCTGGAATTGGCAGTGAACCAGTTGAGCCATCCTCTCACTGATTCTTCCCTATGTGAGATCTTGATCCATGTGAGGACAACATCAATGACCTGATCTCTTGGATGAACCCTGGGTTGATATATTTGACACCCTGGTGTACCTTTGTTTATCCTCAAGGCTGCCTTGTCTGAAATTAGATCCTTGGTGGAGACGGGACTCTCATTTCTCAAAAACCAATTGACACCCTATTGATCTTTGATGCAGTGTGCATCCGATTTTGTGAGTGCAGTATGCATTCCACTCCATTTAGTTTTTGAAATAATATGTTTGGTAACAGCATCTACAGATGGAGAGATCCTAGAATATTTAAGATTTAAAATCAAGGATAACAAATAAGGGAAAGGACTAGTTAGAAGGATGTAAGAGGGAGATTGAATTTGGGGATTAGGAAACACATTCCACAAAAAGTAAAGAGAAGGTAGCATTTTACTATAATCTGAATTCACAATAGGTTCTCAGCACTTGCATGTGCATGGAATTTGAAACCTATGGGTGAAGTAACTTCTTGATATGAAACTATGCTGAGATATTCTCAGAATACTGAATTTTAGAATCAACCTGTTTATGTACCTCAATATGTACATAATTTGTGAAGATGGCTTTGAGCAAGTCTGATTTCTGAGGATCAAAATAGTTTGACATTTTTATGGTATTTGCCTAAGTGTTCAGGGTGTGCTCTTAAAATAGCTCTAACAATAGTTCACTTGCAGTATGACTTCCCAAAGCAGGAGGCAATCATACAATTTGTTATTGAGGCTATCCAAGCTGAATCCTTCCATCCGAAAACTCTCTTTCTGATTGGCAGTTACACAATTGGTATGTTAAACCACAGTTCTTTTTAGCCTTTTCTTTCTCTGCTTGCTTATTCGGGGCTTCTCTCATAGGCAGCTTTACATGCATTGGCAGGGAAAGAGAGATTATTCTTGGAGGTCGCACGTGTTCTACATAAGAAAATCTATGTCACTGCAGCAAAGCTACGGATACTCGAGTGCTTGGAGCTTCCTAAGGAAGATAAGCAATGGCTTACTACAAATGAGTATGAGAGCCATATTCATGTCGTACCTCTGTGGGCACTTGCAAGCTTCAAACGGTTGAAGCAGTTATCACACCAATATACTGTGAGTTCTCTAAAAGTTTACATTTTTTTATATTGAGCAGATGCCATTGGTTGAAATTATTCTTGGGAAGCCTGCTTGCTTTCAGCGAGTCGGTTTCTTTGGAGTGATTGCTTATAAGGGGTTTATAATCTTCTCATGCCAAACGAACACGGAGTTCTCTTCTCTTTTTGGAAAAAAAAAATCATGTTTTTGGCAGATGGACTTTTTATGCATGAATGAGTCTATTCTTAAGGTTTATTGCAGCTATAAGCCTATCTTTTGTGTATAGTGCTAATGAAGTATTGATGGTCATGCTACTTGGCAGAATCGGTTTAGTCTAATAGTTGCATTCTCACCCACTGGCTGGTCATTCGGTAAGGGCAAAAAGTCTACAGGGAGAAGGTGGCAACAGGGTACTATTATAAGGTAACATGTGTGTTCATATTTGAAGATAGCTGCATTATAAAGTGGCAATCCTATAGCAAAGTTTTATTAAGCTTTTGTTAACTCTAGTGAAAGCTTATCAGCATGAGACTGTCACGAAAACTTTGTTCTAGCTGACAAATATGCTGTAAAGACTTGTTTCCGTGACAGGCTAAAAATACATATTTTAAAAAGTACAGTAGTATGGAATAACAGTAAACAAATAAATATGCTTTGATTGGGGTGTTTTAGGCATTTGATGCTTCTGTTATGAACGTTTTTATTTACTGAAAAGGGGTTTGGGTGCTGAATTGCCAATGAAGTTTGCATAATGAGTAAAAAAAATGCAATTTTGCTTAAAGAGTTTGGTGCAAGATGGGATATAAACTATACAAAGCGTTGTTGTGTAATTTATCCAGAAAAATATGTACATCAATGATCTTTCCTGAAGTCGTAATTAGGTTTATTGTCAGCAGAAGCGAACTGTTAGACGGCTCTGTAAGGCTATATCAGTTTGAGAGAGAAATTGTGACATTCTCCAAAGTGGAATGATTCACTTCCATCCAAATGCAACATCCCCATTGCACATAGGCAAATCCCTCATTTATATCTCTACCAAGTACCAAAACCCAGGGACCAGATGGTGGTGTCTTTTAGGAGGGGAGGGTTTCATGTATTTTATAATAAAATTATTCACCCTTTCTGCATAGCTATATATACTGTTATATTTCCGGTGTAAGCTACAGTTATATACTGTTATTTTCAACAGATAATTGGCATTTCCAGTGGCTGAAAACTGTAGCTCTGAAGCTTTATGTATTTGTTTTTGATGCTCTCAATGTGTGCAGATATGAAGTCCCATACAGTGAGCACAGCAGCTTTACAGAGCTGAAGCAATGCGTCAATTTGATAAGGCCAGTTGAGATAATACCAAGCGTTAACAACAGGGGTGAGGAATCCTCAAATGCTATGGTTTCCCAGTTACTCTCTTGATTGGTTAAACCCCTACAAAAAACCCTTTCTTATTTATATACTCTGTAAAAAATAAGATTCACAAAACCCTAACCCTGGAAGTCAGCATGATTTGGGGGAGGTTTGTCTGATTTTTCAATTGGGGAAGGTCATGGTCTTTGTGACCTACGTCGGCTGTATGTTGTTTAGTAGATTCTATTTTCGTTCATAGATTTAATTTGCACTGCTTTTTGAGTGTTGAATTTGATTTTGAATACATAGTTTAAAGTGTGTATAGCGTAGCACGTTGACTTTAGTTGTCTTTTTATGAAGACTTTTCATTGCTTTGAAAACTGCATTTCATCCGTTGGGACTTGTCATTTTTATTGAATACTCCGTATTTTGGAATAATCATTACATCCGTTGGACCCGATCGGAAAACAGGAAAAAATTTACTTTCTCACTTGATAATTGAAAAAGTTTTAAGATATGGTTGAGTAACACAAGTTTTTGAGATAATAATTGACGTTGCATGATACTTCGTAAATGTTTCTGAACGGAGGGAGTATTATTTTTAAATACCAACTATATTTTTTAACCAATCAAAATCTTAAAAAGTCAACAATAAATAAATGAATACAAATCATTACTATCTCTTACTAAGAAAACCTAAAATGACATCTATTTTGATACAACTAAACTATATTGACATTGGAAAACTGATGCAAGATATGTTTGGCTGCTTCCCTTGTTGCATCTTTGGTCTTGAAATTACTCTACTTCTTGAATTGGTAAATAGAGAGCGGTCATTCCGGGGATTGAACTGGGGACATATGGGTACTACCCACAAGTCCTTTCCAGTGAGTCATTCCGAAATGGTTGGAATTACTCTACTTCACTAGCCACTCTGCTATCGGATCACCATTTGCCAAGTGATGCACCATGGTGTCCAAAATAGCTTTCGACCTAACCATGACCTCTCCCATCAGTTTGAGGAAATTTCTAGGTAACCAAGTTAGTGCCAATCTTTCTTTTCATTCGCAAGACATGGAATACGAGATGGATGCAAGAATCCTTAAGCAAACTGAGCTTGTATGCAACATTCCCAGATCCAATCATCTTGAGGACCTAATATAGCCTATAAAATTTCGCATAGATATTGTCTATACGGTTGTAATTTGAAGTATACCCAATCTCCCACGGTAAAGTCTCTCTTTATATGTTTGCGATTTGTGAACTGTTTCATCCTTACTTGTGCGTTTTGTATAGCACTACACAAAATCCATTCCAATTGAACTCCATGCTCGAGTTGGAATAGGAAGCAGTTGTAGTAAGCCAGGGTATGGAACATGCTCCGATTTATTCCATCTTTTGATGAACATCACCTATATTGTACGTTGAGTATCGGTTTACAAATTATAATATATGACACCTATATTGTTGAAATAACTTTACTTGTCACATGCCTTCATTTATTTTATAATACAGTATGATAAAATTTTATTTGGTTATTTGTATTTAATTTATCACCTTTTATATAAATTCACTATTTACATGAAATATATAAGATGTGTGCAATATATTAATTAAGTGTATGTAGAAGCACATTTGAGCAAAAAATGCAAAAAATAGTACCAAAATTGAGCTCATGGATAATAACACTACATACTCCTATTGCCACTATGCTACAATGTCTTATTAATTTTCTATGGTAATATTAAATATATATTAGGTTATTTGCTACAATGTCGCTGGAGTTTTGTGCGTCGAATTGGCAATCAAGCGGCGCATTTCTTTGCGCAATTACGTCCTAGTGATTGTTTTATTTGTTTTTCAGAAGACGATTTGCCTCCGAGTTTATTTGACATTGTTTTTGGTGACTTGATGATAACGGAATAAGATCGACGAAGTTGTTTATCAAAAAAAAAAAAAGACTTATACCAATTTTTATTTAGATAGATAGATATCCCATTTAATTAACTTTATGAGAAACACATTCAATGATATACTTATAGAAGGGTAGTTGTTTGTGCAAGTTAAATAACCCTTTATTACAACCTCCCCGGCCATTTTTAAGTTTCAACAACAAAATCCTACTTCCTAGACGTACATAACATAACAAATGCTTTTCCTAATAAATAAATAGACACAGTCCTAAATCATACAATCTTGTAACATGCAAGTCATAATACCTCAACCAAAACAAACAAATATATACAAACAAACTTCTTTGACACAGTCCTAGTCCTGCACATAACAATACAAGTAACGAGATAATTAAACAAGTAAAACAACAAGATAAACAAGTATATATGAAAACAAAGCTCTTTAACTTTAACACAAACCATGCAATTAAGTAAGAAAATAAGCAACTCGTCAATACATGTTACATCAGTTACAATTAATATTTAATAAAGATGACCCAAAAGAATAAATAAATAAATAAACCAAAAAAGTTGAAGATAAGCATTCCCTTAATGTTGAATTGTGATTCTGGTTTTGGAACTCCATGTTTGAAAACTCAGTTTCTGAGTGAATACAAACACTATCATGTGTTCATTCCCTTCAAGTTAGCTAGTCCACACAAATTGTTGTACACTGGGAAAAACCTTTTCCTTGACTTTGGCTGTTTTTGGTTGTCTAGATCTCTTGAATTTTATTTATTTTTTTTAAAAAAAATTCGGATCAAATGCTTTTCCTGATAATTGCAATAAAAGTTTGTAAATATTACTTGTCAAATGGAAAGCTTTCTCCCTCTCTCAAGCAGAAAAATCGGTTCTAATTAAGATAAATTTAAACCTCAAAACAAACTATCTAATGCAAACGCTTCTTCTTTCAAAGGGTTATATATTACAATATTGTGTTAAAAGTACAAAAAAACGACAATATTTTATTCTAAACTGACAATATTTATTATATTATTTTTCTGATTATTTTATTAGTTTTTTTTCTTATGTTGTTTCATTTATTTGTTTATTTTTCTTATTTTTGAATGGGAAAAAATTGATACTCCGTAGTGTTTTATTATAAACTGACAAATGTTTTTATCCTAAAATGTCATTATATATTCGTTGTCGTATTATATAGATTTATTAATTCAAAAATGACATTGCTTACATACACGTAACACTTGTGCTTCAGAAAACTTATTGGCTTCATCACTGAATTACTGCTAATGAGTACTTTTTTTAGTTTTTGTTAACACAATTAAGATATTACTCTTTTAATATTGCACTTTTATTTTTTTCTTGCTTTACAGTAATATTGAACATGTTATATATTGTATGAGTTTTTTTTATTATGCAGTATTGTTCGTCACTAGTGTGCCCCACCCTCTAAAATTTACGAGTCCACAAATATACTAATGCATATATATGTGGTTCACCTATGACCTCCAATTTATTAACAACTTTGACGAATGTGAAATCTTCAAAAACCCATTTATCATTTGTTACTGATCGACTTACCGATGACAACATCGATCATAAGGTTTAGTCTATGTTGTCCTCCTGCTGGTTTTGGGTTAGGCTTGTTTGTTTCGACTGAACAGCTTGGTTGTCGCTATTTGGATTCTCCAGTTCACAATGGTAGTCCATTTCATAATAGAAGTTTATTTACATGTAGTTTTAATGATTGATAGAATGAATAAAAATTTGACTTCATCCAATCAAATCAACAGACTATAGAATGGACTACCATTTTACACAGCGGGGTGAACAGACCCACTCCGAAAACTTAAAAAGGGCAGCCAAAATTTTCGTGACAGTTAAAAGAGAGTAAATATTGAGAGCAAATATTACACAAAATTAAGTAAGCTCGTGATGTGGAGATGGCCAGGTTTTAAACTCAAAGAAGCTACAACTCGATCTTTAATTGGATGGTGTAAATAACCTAAGTTATTGTCTCCTTAACTGAACCCTATCTAGCTCTCCCCAAGTGTACAAGCTCGATCGATCGAGCGAGAGCCATCATCTCCGAGAGGGCACGATCGATCAGTGCAAGCCAGGCTGGGCAACCAAGTGTGCGTGAGCGTGAGTCGGAGGTGGTCGCCAGGCGGAAGCGCTGAGCAGGCAGAGGTCCTTCCAGCCGAGCTTAAGGGTGCCGTTGTCCTCCACCAAGGTGTAGCCGTCGGAAGGGAACATCCCGAGGAGAAGGGTGGCCTGGGCGGCAGCGTTGCCAGCGAGGGAGATACCCTTGAAGCCGGAGTGGTGGAGCTTGTCGCGCCAGCTGGGGAACTTGGCGTCTCCGGTCCTGGAGGGGCCTCCGACGGCCAGCACGTTGCGGATCTCCCTGGAGAGCAGCTGCTGCTCGACTGCGTGGCGCTCCTCGCTGTCCTCTCCATAGCTGGCGCTGAGGGAGTCGAAGAGCGCCGAGTAGTAGTGGATCGCCTCCACGAACCTCCCCAGGAAGGAACCTGTCCGGCTCAGGTCTTGTTCCACCACTGTCACTACTTTCGGCTCCAATCTGGATCATTCATCATCCCATCATTAATTTTATGTAATAACTTTCATTTTAATTGCATCAAAATTGATGTATCTAATTTCATGATTTGATGATATATGGATAAATGAAAATTTTAAAGTAACCATGTAAATTAAAAAGTTAAGCCAATTAAAGAAATTATTTTGCTTGTTTATCATTGACTTAGGGCATGTACTTTGTTTGTAGAGTAAGGAATGAAAAAGATAAATGGAATCAAATCTTATAAGTAAAAACAGTATTTTGAGCAACTCTTTTATTTTAGAGTTAAGAAGACAGTGAAACTAGGGAATACACTAAAAGGAAGACATATGGTTAAAATTCCGATTGATGAGGATATATATGTTATGAATACACTTAAATTAAGGAGTGAAATGGGAAAAGTGAAATTAATTTTGTATGAAAAAGAATTTCGATTAATGAATATTAATTTAAATATAAATTTAATTTAATTTCTACTATGTAATTTCGATTAAGAAATTCCCTAAATTTTACTACTATGTAATCTCCAAGTTAAGGAAAACGTGACATTTCAAGTTTTGAGCACAGTTTTTCATAATTGGATCTCAAGAATTTGACAATCAAATTTATGAGTAAAGTTAGACAAATCTCAACCATCAAAAAAATAAATGACGGATAGATTTGCCACCCCTCGTTTAACCCCCACCCCATCCCCACTCTTTTAATTTTTTTTTATGAGTGCAAAATCCAATTTCATCCATGAATTTGAAGATCAAATTCATGGGTCCAATTGTCCAAACTTCAGTTTTTCAAAAACAAACAAAAAATACATTTATACCAATAATTATTACCTAGCATAATCTAAGTAGTACTAATCATTTTAAGTGTGATTTTGTAAAATAGAGTATAATTTTTTTTTTACAAACTAACTAGTTACAAGTCTTCTTAATTAACGTAAAATGAGCTAAAAACTCATGTATTATTAGACGGATAGAGTATAAGAGACCGAAATAACATCGAATTCGAATTAACTATACATGAATACGTATAGCAATAAGTTTATGTTGAAAAAATGTACGGAGTATGTTTTTTTTATTAAAAAATGAGTTGTATGTGTGTGTGTTTTTGCCAGGAACATACTCCTACCGCCTACCTTAAGCCCCCAAAAATCACTGGAATTTAAACAAAATAATGATGAAAAATTGAAATCCCAAAATAGCCAAGATTCCTTAACAGTGCTGTGTACTCTTGACTTTAGGGTTTGATGTGACAACCCAAACCGTATTTAAATTTCTATATGAATCCTCTCAATTACCATTAACTGTATAATCCAGTCCAGTTGAAAGCATGATCATACATTAAGCTATGGCGATGGCGATTCAATCAAGATACCTACAAACACTAGAGTCTATTTAAATCTATTTTTTGTTGAGAAATTGACAACACAGTGAAGAGATCGATTGGAGGAGAGAGTGAGAGAAGTTACCTCTGCAGGAGGCGCAGCGTATTGGCATCAGAGCCCGTTACATCATACAGCGAGTGCTGCAACCAATGAACTGCAACTGCTTCCCTCTTGGTCACTCTCAGCCTCTCCAGATCCCCTAGGTTTCCGATCTTGTCCGCCACGCCGATGAACTCGAACGGCAGCCCTAGCTTGTCGGCGAAGTCCGACAGCCTCTTCCCGGTCGCCTCCAGAGAGTCCATCGAGGTCCCCAGCCCCGTCAGTCTCACGAATGGGGGCCCGCCGGGCCTCGATGCCAGGATGTGGAACAGCCCCGGCCACTGGAGCCCCTGCATGATGTCCAGGTCGATGATGTGGACCCGATCCTCCCTCTCGAACGCCTCCTGGATCGCCTGGTTCGCGGTGAAGTGCGAGAACTTCACCAGCGGGCTGATCCCGTTGAACACCTGGAAGGCGGAGACGATCCTCTGCGAGTAGAGGGAGGGCATCGATGGGAGGGAGAAGGATGCGTAGATGCCGAGGCAGGAATTGACGAGCCGCGCTGACATCGCCTCCGAGAAGTAGGCGGCGACGCGCTGCGCGGAGGTGCCGAAGGGGGTGGACCGCTGCGAGATCTCGACGAGGATCGTCTTGGCCTCCGGGAGGTTGTCAGCGGAGACCGCCTCCGCGCATTGGAGGAGGAGCGTAAGGAGGTGGAGGCCTTCCTCGTCGCGGAGCTGTTGCCGGAGCTCCTCTTTCTTGTTTCGCGCGGTGGCGGCCGGCGAAGGGGCCGGGTTAGGGTTTGCCTGTTCTTGATTTTCCGCCGATGCAGGCGAGGGCGGTTTCGACGGGGAGGAAATAGGCAATTTGGTACTGATATCAGATGCCTGCTTCGGCGGTTGAGTTTCTTGGTGGAGGAGGCGGCGGCGTTGGTTACTGGAGGTGGTGGCGGCAGCTGGGACGGCGTCGGAGTTAGGCCAGTTGAAGGATTGATTTTGAGAGGATGGAGAGTCGATGAGGAGGGAGTAGTTCTGGTCAAAAGAGGGGAGGTTGTAGAGCTGTTGCTGTGGCTGCGGTGGTCGATGAGGAGGAGGCATCAAATGATCAGGTCTGGAGGAAGAAGAAGCGAAGGGGAGGTCAGAGGAAGAGGAGGAGGAAAGTAAGGAGCGGAGGCGATTCTCGAGGAGGAGAGCTAGGTTGGGATTGCAGGGGTAAATTATGTCTCTGACGTTCTGGATGAGGTGCGGGATGGAGATGGTGTTGGAGCTCTGGATTAGGTCCTTGATGATGCTGTCTATCCAGGCCGAGGAGGAAGAAGAAGAAGACGGTGCAGGTGGCAGCGGTTGCGGCGCTGGTGCTGTATTGGCAATGCTCGGAGGGTCATCGACGGGGAGGAACAATGGGAGGCCGGAGAAGCCGCAGACGGCGGGACGGGAAGACCGGTCTAATTGCTGTTGCTGTTGCAGTTGCTGATAAGATGAAGAGGAGGGAAGGGGGAGGAGGTAGTCAGGCGGCGGTGGATCCTGCAGGGAGGATGACGAGGGTTGACCCTGGCCCTGGTGGAGATTCCTGTGGTGGTGGTGGAGGTCGTCCATCTCGGAGGCGGTTCTCTTCCTGACCATCTTGGGAGGGGGGGAAGGGTCAGACGTCGGAGCACAGGGGGAGTAGAAATGGTGGCTGGGGATTCCGGTGAGGGGATTTGGGAAGGAATTAGGAGGGAAATTGGAGGAGTCAAATAAGGGAGGGAGGATGTAATTGGAGGAATTGTGGAGGAGGAGGAGAGGGTGGGGGTGGGGGTGGTGAGGGGAGGAGGAGGAGGAGGTGGAAGCTGCCATAGGCATACAAACGGGGGAGGTGAGGGAAGGGAATTTGGACAAAGGGAGAGGGGGGAAGAAGAAGAGGTTGGCTTTTTGGTAACAAAGACAACCGGGCTTTTACATACACTACCATACACACACACTTCTTCTATTTTATCAATAAAGGCCCTTTTGATTGGGATTTGAAATGGGATTGGGTTTTTTTTATTTTATTACATAAACCCACCCTTATCGTATGAAAATTTTCATTAATTTGCTTTTAGATTTTCAAATTGCACAAAATCACCCCAAAATCAGTTTTTATTTCAAATGAAATGATCACTCTCCACACTTTTTATGTCTAAAAATACTCTGTGAATGGAATGATCAGCTCTATTAGGCCATGTTTATCAGCTACTATTCAAGATACTAAAATTACTATTTTTTTATTCATCTCTCTCCGCCACATCAGAATAGCATCCCTTTTTCACTTTAACAATAGCATCCCACAATCCATCTTTTTTTACCAATTCAATTTACGAATATACCCTTATATAACAATTATTTCCAACATGTTTATAATATGATTATAATATTATATTAGTATTTAATTACTAAAATTTAATTTACCAAGGAAAATATTATTTTAAAAATAATAATATTTATAAACTAAGCTATATATAACCAAATAATTTATTTATTTAAATCAAACTTGTATACAAAATAAAATATTTTTAAAAAAATACGGTCAAACATATTCAAAATTGATGTCTATGTGTAGAGAAAAATGAATTTGGTATTATGGTAATTTTTTATTTTTTTATTTTGATATTTTTAATGTCGAAAATTAGATTTTTGACATTTTAATTGCATCAACCAACTCTCATCGTGACCATCCATGTTGCACCACACGTCCTTCATCCGGCCTTTCAACTCTATACCCATTATAAACATGACACGTGGCCTGCACAAAGTAAAATTGTGGAACATTTTGCCCTGACACACATCCACTTTCTCTCCAGGCATCGCTGCTTGTTTAGTACCCCTCAAGCATCTCTTCTCCCTCTTTCACCAATTTTTTATTGCAAAATATTCACAAGCTTCCCTATTACTGTAGCCGATAAATGTGCTCTTAGTTAACTTATGTCATAAAAATAAAATGTTTCTATCTCCACCTCTAATTTTTTGTACAATTTCGCTCTTCAAAATATCTATATTTTTTTTATTAGGTAAAATTTTACGTCGACCGAGCCTACCCGATATCAAAATATTTGTATATGTTTTGTAGCACATTATCACATAGCATCGTAAGATTACAAGAAAAAGGAAAAATAATTATTAGTATGAAATTTGTTTTGGAGTATAAATCTATTAAATTTGTGATGTTTAAAAAAAACCTATATATATATTGATTACACAAAACAAGTTTTATAAACCATTCCGAAATGGCTCACTGAAAAGGACTTGCGGGTAGTACTCATAGGTCCCTAGTTTTGAAATTCTTTCTTTTTGACCACTTTTCTAATTTCTAATTGATTTAATACAACATAAGTTCAGTAGTTAAGGAAAGGTCGAGGTAGGGAGATGTATTGTATATATACATATCTCCATAACAAATTATTTTAAAGTGGACATTGGTTTCCGGCTTGGGATTTTGTGGACGTCCGATACATACTCGTCCTTTTCATTTGTATGTAGCCTTTCTAGTTTCTACTGTGCTTTTCCATGTCTAATAATACACTTGGTTTGACACGAGGGGCCGAATCATTTTTGTGATATTTATTCAGTGTTCTAAAAATCGCGTCTGGACACTAGGCGGGAGGGCACCTAGAAAATTTTAAGCTTAGGCAGCTTTCTAGGCGGAAATCCGCCTATGCACCGCCTAGTCCAATGATTATTCAATTTTAGTTTCTATGTACTAGTATGTGATTAGTCGATTTAGGGTTTTTTTTTATCCCCCAAACCGGAATGTATTTTCCATAGAGTCGAATCTATTGTTTTAGATTTTAGGAGGTTTTGAGTTACTAGTCGAATGCGAATGTTTTGCGTTTATTTACTTTAGTGTTAGTTAAGCACCAAAAATTTGGGTTCATGAGTGATATTGTGAATTATTATTACATTATATGAGTTATTGACATGTGATATGTGTTAAAATATAAGGAAATAATCAAGTTTGTTCTAAGTCCGCCTAGGCGGCGCCTAGCACCTAGCGCATTTTAGAACATTGCATTTATTGAATGAGTTTGTTAGACAAAATATAAGGAAAGATGAAATATTTATAATATAAAATATCAGAAGGCGTCGCCGAGATGAAAGAGTTTTATCTTTTCAACATTATGATTAAGGCGTCATCAACTGCATTATCTCCGACACCCCTGTTCGTTCCTATGTAATTGTTTTTATTTCGAAATTTTAACCTGTGTATATTTTTATTTTTTGATTAGGTAAAAATTTGAAGGTCAGACAAGTCTGACTCATCGAGAGGCCGACAAAGTTGGCAGACGGTTAACCGTTTAACGTACAAACTAAAAAACAAGAAAACATAAAACAAACGAAATGAAACAAGCAGAAATAAACTCTACAACAAAACGTCCCAAGAAGACCACCACCAACAAGCTGAGGAAGCCGCCGAATAACGAAGACAAGCACCACCGAAACAGTAGCACCGTGGGCCAGCGGTACAACAAGACTCTAACTCCTGTGGGTAGTGTAGACGAACTCCAAGGAAACTCAATCCCGAATACGGAGTCGCCCTGAGCGCACCACCTTGACCCCATCCAGATCCGACTCCATACTCCACACCCCAACCAAGAAGAAGACCTCTTAGAAACATCGGAAGCAGAGCCGCAAGCTGCTCGAACAAAACACCAACAAGTTTTCACCTACAAGAATATCGACAAGCCCTTGCGGGATTTCGTCAGACCCTTTCGGGTGGGTTTACTCAAGGCTCTTTCGGGATACTTCTAATTAATTTCTCCTTTTTAAAATCGGCATTTCCTCACCCTTGGGCCATAAGGACCCAAAGCTTGGGCACAAAGGAACAAGGATGAACGAGAGATGCAGTCACCTACAACCAACACCGACGACGAAGATCCGAGACGCATGCCCCCGGCTTCACCGACATCGTCGAGGCCGCCAGAAAGAGTCAACAACGAGATTCTAAGCCCTCACCGAAATACCAGAAGATGTAGCCCACCGAGAAGCAAGCAGAGACGACGATCAGAGTAAAATCGATCCATCAGCGACCATCCCCGGAGAAGACACAGATGGACTGATCGGAGGAGAACCGCACCCAGCCAAGCCAAGACTAGACCGGCAAACGGAAAGCCCCAAATCGAAAGATTGAAACGAGTGAGACTTGTCCTTCAATTTTGCACAACTCGCATAAAATCGAACATTCTAAGCCAAACCCGAAAGGGACAAACCGAATCGGGCACAAATAAGAAAAAAAGCCGAATGATTATTCACATAGATTTGGATCGAAAGAGGAATTGAGGAGATGAATTTGCTCAAAAAAAATTTCTCAAAAGAGAGAGAGAAACTCTCGTTGCGTTTTTACTTTTAACCTGTATATATATGACTAATTAATACTGTATATATTTATGGGCAATTTCCCACTAGTATAATTTATTTTAATCTATTAAACTCCTTTTGTAATAAAAAAATTTACATGTTAGCTTTTATATATTTTAAAACTATATTGACTCATACTCATTAATTGCTTTAATCATCAGGGGTAAAAAAACAAATATATACATAAAACGTACAACCTTTTTTTTGTATTTTAATAGGGATGGAGTATCTATATATCTATATAATATACTAAAAACATACCCGAAATTAACTCTGGTGCGATTTATCTAAGTATTGCCTTTTGGTACAATTTAAAAATATTATTTTTAACCACATCAATTAATAATTCCTATATTTTAGCCACATCATATCTTAAAAGTATTCGATTAGTTATATATTTTGACCGGTAATAATATAAAGGGTGTTTTTGCTAAATAGCTTATTTTAAAACTTTAATTAGATAATTAGCATTCAAATTAATTTTATTAGGTAAACTAGCACCCTTCCCAATCGGTCAACGTTGACCGACTCTTTTGGGTTTTTTTTTAAACCAACTGATGCCACTTTTTTTTATGCCATTTTCATAGTGTTTTTGATGCCAAATTTTTAATTACATTTTTTTTATTTAATGTGATGTCACTTTTTAAAGTAGTGTTTTTGATGTTATGTGATGCCACTTTTTTCAAACTTTGATGATATTCTTTGTTTATTGTGATGTCATGTGGACCATTGATGTCTTTTTTTTTTACTATTGACTACTGATGACACTTTTTTATGTCAATGTTTTGATGATATGTTTTTTTACCATGATACCATATTTTTTCAAAGTAGTATTTTGATGACATTTTTTTTCTATAATGTGATGCAAGTTTTTTCAAAGTAGTGTTTTGATACCATTTTTCTAATGTAATTATTTGATCTCACTTTTTTTAATCAAATCGTTTGATGCCACTTCATTGGTGCAATAACTTGTGGTGACATGTTTATTACATTTTTATTCGTTGATAATATTTGTAATTACACTTCATTTATCTCAATCATTTATGATGACATCTTTTGTTGATGACATTTTTATCACATTTTTTTATACAATTGATGATATAGGAGCATGAAATGTTATTTTTACATATTTTATTGACAACTTTTATGCATTGATGACAATCGTAATTGTTTTTTGTGACATTTTTATATAATTGATGACAGAGAATCTTAAAACGTGAAATCGGTCGCTCCAAAGGCAACTAAAAAATGCAGCAACATCAGCATGTCTCAATTGAACTTAATCAACCGCAATAAACAAAGTTGTGGGCTGAATAAAAGAAAAATCAATTCATTGTAAAAACATGAAGCGAATCGAGATGATATTAAATCCGTATTTGGAACATGCGATGGATTGATAATTAAGCAAGCATACATGTAGAAGACAAGTTTCCTCTATGGAGTACATGAAATTGGCATCACAAACTAATCTAAAGAAATTTTCCAATCAAGACCCACAACACCAATGGGAGGGTGTGCACTGCTGTTGCCCGAAGAATCTAGCAGGGCAAGATACACATTTCTAATTTGTGCAATGACATATGAATGGAGGCATGCACACTGCACAACAATAAACAATTCAACCTGCATTTTATGGCTGCGGGCAGAAACAAAAACAGTAGTATAAAAAAGGGTAAACAAAAAAAAAACACAGATTTCAAGAGGATATAAAAATACAACCTGGAAAGAGGCAATGGATTGGGCTAAATTAAAACTGGAAAGTGCTAGGGAGTCAATGGAGAGAAAGAATGATGTGGGACCATCCAAGACACCACCTGCGGACGCACATATCTTACATGAGGATGGACCTATGATTCAAGGAAGGGAGGACGATGTCATTCTCAAGAGAAAAGAAGAAGGATCCACCATGGGAGAAGGTCCAAAGGTGCATATTTGCTCACTGTTGGTATCGATGCCGACACTAGAGGCATCGACGCCGAGATCTGAAGATGCTATTTTACCTACTGTTGGTATCGACGCCGACACCAAACCCTCGGCGCCAACACCTGGGCGCATAGAGTTACATTGGGCCGAAATTGGGCTTATTTTATGTGTTATTTTTAGAGACCTTATTTACTTATGTTTTTAGGTGTTTTAATTAGTTATTTATTTATTTAATATTTTCAGCTAAATCAGCCCTAGTTAGGCTATATATTGCCGACACCTCCTTTGTAATCAAACACGTTGAATTTTATAGAATGGCTCTCTTTTTGTGTGAAACACAATGAGTGTTTGTCGATTGAATAGAGCTGTGCTCTTCAATTGAAACTATTGGTATTGATCTAGCTTGGTTTGCTTTGTCGTTCATCAACTTCGCAAGACTTGGTGATCCGAGTATCCACAAGCTCCCTCCTTGTACCTCCAAGTTGCCCGCTTGGCTGTGTAGGGTTGCAGAGGCGGGTTATATAGTCATTGATATTGGTTCCTACCTTCTACGGAAGCCTGGGGTCTCTATCTTGTTCTATATAGATCGTTTCAGTCCTTATCAGGTCGAGTCTTTCCATTCTTGTTCTTTAATTTCGAGTCTTGCTACTGTTTTTCGAGTCTTGTTTGAGTTCTTGATCGATCTTGGCTTTCTTGATCGATTACTTGCTGTCTTTGTCGAGTCTTGATTCGTTTCTTGCTTTCTTGTTCAGTTCTTGCTTCCGTTTCTTTAGTTTCTTGCTTGTTGTCGAAGATCGGACCATCACACGGCTAACCCCGTATAAAATTGGCATCAGAGCTTTGGTTTCCGACATCAAGATTGAGTCTTTTTCTTTTCTTAAACACAAAAACACAAAAATAGAGCCAGTCTTTTATTTGGTTGTTTACTTCTTGCATTCTTTTTGATTATTGCGCTAATCTTGAGTTTGTGATTGTTTGTGGTTGCATAGCCTAAACACAAAACCTAGCCGAGACCGTGGAGTCGACCAAAGTGGTGCGCAATTCCCCTTGTGTTCACCCTAGAGCCGACGGCAATCCTTGTCCCCATAAGTCTAGCTTGGCCGAAAATTAGCCTCCACAAAAAGACAAACCCTAGTTTATTATCCTTTCTATCCTTTGTTCTATCTTTGGGAATTTTGATATATCTTTTTATCTAAATTCTATTTATCTATTGCTTTGATTATAAATCTGATTTTTGGTAGATATAATCCCTATTTATCTATCATTTATCTTTAAAGCTTTAGATAGATCCACTTACCAAAGATAACAAAAGCCTCACCTATTTATTTATCTTTAGGGCTGCATATTCTATCTTTTATCACCTTTACATCAAATTTTCGAGTCCTATACCTTATATTGAGTCTTTTCTTGCATTAGTTTCATATTAAAAAAAAAACAGAAAAGAAATCAGTCCGAAAATTACAAAAAAAAAAAAGAAAAAAAAAAGAAGAAAAAGTGTTTGTTAGTTGTTTGTTGTTCTAGTGCAAGAAAGCTCCAAGGACATCTTTTGGTGATTTCTACAGCCCTTAGTCGACAACCCTATCCCAAACACATACCTCCACAAAAAAAAATAAATGAAACCCTACCTTGCAACTACAACATCCTAACTTAAAGGTTTTCAATCAAAAAGAGGTAAATTTTCATTCTTTCTTAGTTTTTCTTTATTTTCCTTTTATTACAGCCTTGTCGAGTTAATTTGTTGCTGCTGTGTCGAAGAGCTCTTGACCCCTATCGAGTGCTTTCTTGTGTGTGTCGAGTACTACAGCCCTTGCTGATTGCTCAATTGTGTTGTGTCGAGTACCTATTGCTACTGTCTAGCACTTGTTTTCGCTGATCGAGTGCCCTGTTGATAGTATCGAGTACTAATTTTGCTTATATCGAGTTCTCTGCAGCCCTTTGCGAGATCCGTTTTTTTTGTTTCTTATTCATACTCTCACATATATACTTTGATTGTTAGGTTTTTGCTTGAGTGTTGATTTGCCCAAAGCGGATTGCCCCAACAAGCGTGACATACCAATTAGAGAGGGAGTGTGAGCGAAACACATTGTGAGGTTGTTTATATTTTTCTAACTTTACATATTTCTTTGTTTGTTGTTTTGTGATGGCTAATATGCAGGGACGAGGGAAAGGACGATGGCAACAAGAAGAGTACTACTTCTCAGAGGACGACGACGACTTCCAAGAGGATGATTATTGGGAGCAACGTCCTAGACGAAATGATAGAGGAGGTCGATACCACTATCGAGCACCTAGAGAGCCCGCGCAAGATGGCATAGGTAAGGTAAAGGTAAAGATCCCTCAATTTTATGGTACCACCGATCCAGATGCATATATTGATTGGGAAACTAAAATGGATAGAATATGGATTTGTCATAACTTCTCTGAACATAAAAAGGTGCAACTAGCTTCCCTAGAATTTCAAAGTTTTGCTTTAATTTGGTGGGATAATCTAGTTAAAGAAAGAAGAAGAGCCCTTGATGCGCCTGTCGCTTCTTGGATTCAATTAAAAGCACTTATGAGAAGTAGGTTTGCTCCTCCACATTATGCTAGCGAGCTTAGACAACGATTAGAAAATCTTAAGCAAGGTAGCAAAACTGTTGAGGAAACCTTTTATGCAATGCAATAAACCATGGCTAGAGCTAATGTAGTTGAACCCTATGAAGATATTAATGCTAGGTTTCTTAGAATATTGCACCCCGCCTTAGCTCATGAAATCAATTACTTTCCTTATTCTACGCCTACTGAACTTTTACATTTAGCTATGAAAGTGGAAAGGAATGCTAGATACAGGAGCCAAGGTGGTAGAATGTCGAGTGGGCAACCCCAAAGGTGGCACCAAGGCCATGTGCAGTAGCCCCAAAGGAGGTTTGATGGCGGCTCAAGGGAGAGAGTAAGCCAACCCCAAGGGAGGAGTAAAGGCCGAATGCCTCATGAGCCCATCGACAATGGAACGGATATGAATCGTATAGGGTATCTACTGGCCCTAAAGGGAGTAATCCTAGCTCTTCTACTCTTAAAACTATGAACCTTCCTTGCTTTATATGTCAAGGTAGTGAACATGTTATGAAGGATTGCCTAAATAAGAAGCCTCTCATGACTAATCACCTAGACAGAAATGAATCTGAAAATTCTAGTGATAAACATGATGAGCATGTTCATAATGATCAAGATATTAGTTTACTTGCCTCTAAAGATGATTGCCTTGAACATGAGCATGTTGATTCTTTGATTGATTTCAATGTTCAACCTATACCATGTGTTGATAATCAAAGCAAAGATTTGTGTCAAACTACATACTTAGAAGAAGGCATAGTTTCTAATATGATCATTGATGATGAAACTTCTTCTACTATTGCTAGCATTGAGTTAATTGAAAATTCAGCCTTGGAAAAGGATGAAAACTTGCTAGTTTTGGATGAAAACTTAGGGATTAATTACCAAGCTCAGGTGCATATTAAGTTAGAACATCATGACATTCATATGGAATCTGAATTATGCACTCATAAAGTTTCTTTTCTTGATTTTGTAGATGAAGCTCAGACAATACCCAACAAGTAGTTGTCAATCCCTACACCAATCGTTCTTGAGATGGATTTCCATGGGCATATGGTGTTCGATCCAGGAGCTCGTGTGGCTACATGTGTGGAATCATATACGACCTTGGATTCGAGGACGAATCCTTTTCAAGAAAGGGAGATTGATGCGGGACCATCCAAGACACCACCTGCGGACGCACATATCTTACATGAGGATGGACCTATGATTCAAGGAAGGGAGGACGATGTCATTCTCAAGAGGAAGAAGAAGGCTCCACCATGGGAGAAGGTCCAAAAGTGCATATTTGCTCACTGTTGGTATCGATGCCGACACTAGAGGCATCGACGCCGAGATCTAAAGATGCTATTTTACCTACTGTTGGTATCGACGCCAACACCAAACCCTCGGCGCCGACACCTGGGCGCATAGAGTTACATTGGGCCGAAATTGGGCTTATTTTATGTGTTATTTTTAGAGACCTTATTTACTTATGTTTTTAGGTGTTTTAATTAGTTATTTATTTATTTAATATTTTCAGCTAAATCAGCCCTAGTTAGGCTATATATTGCCGACACCTCCTTTGTAATCAAACACGTTGAATTTTATAGAAAGGCTCTTTTTTGTGTGAAACACAATGAGTGTTTGTCGATTGAATAGAGCTGTGCTCTTCAATTGAAACTATTGGTATTGATCTAGCTTGGTTTGCTTTGTCGTTCATCAACTTCGCAAGACTTGGTGATCCGAGTATCCACAAGCACCCTCCTTGTGCCTCCAAGTTGCCCGCTTGGTTGTGTAGGGTTGCAGAGGCGGGTTATATAGTCATTGATATTGGTTCCTACCTTCTACGGAAGCCTGGGGTCTCTATCTTGTTCTATATAGATCGTTTCAGTCCTTATCAGGTCGAGTCTTTCCATTCTTGTTCTTTAATTTCGAGTCTTGCTACTGTTTTTCGAGTCTTGTTTGAGTTCTTGATTGATCTTGGCTTTCTTGATCGATTACTTGCTGTCTTTGTCGAGCCTTGATTCGTTTCTTGCAGGGAAAACATGGGAGTGGATATAATCTGTTCAAAAAATCTGGGAAAGGTATGCAAGATATTTCTGAAGCTTCACAGGTATTGCCAGATACTTTACAAGCTGAAATTTCCCTCAATGGAGCTGCAAAACTTCCCGACAGAAAGATTATAAAGAGCCAGAATTCATCAGAGTATCCCAAGGTTGATGAGGAAAGCAGGAAGAGAGAAACCGCAGTGTGTCAAAAGGATGGAAATGTGAAGCAGCTAAAAGAGGTGGGGAAGAGGGTAGTTTTAGCTCAGTGAAATCTCTAATTGATTGTCTACCTGATGCCTAATAAGCCTATAAATAAATTCATTTTATGTCAGATGAAAGTTGATCCAGAGGCAATCCTCAGTATCCTTACTAATACTACATCAAGAAACAAATACAACCTGCATTTTTATGGCTGCAGCCACAAACCAAAACAGTATAAAGAAAGGATAAAAAAAACTATATAATGCACACGCATTAGCATCCAAACAACGAGCATGTGTTCTTCTTTCATACTAACACACACCCAATATACATCGACATTGATAGCAACGACTATCCCTCTATCAAATGGCACCAAAATCGAATGATCTTTGATGACTCTAAGGCTGAACAGAGCTAGAGTAGATGGGCTATAATCAACATGACACATCAAACCCATGTCGATTACTCGATCCTCACCAATCTCACAATCTATAATATCAACTATCCTTGCCTAGACATTTCCACAAACACTTGGTGGGCAACTTTAGACACCAATATTTCAGAAAATTTAAGATCAATCCAAGTATTCTCAAGCTCCAAATCCTTATGCGATTTAACGAGTTGAATACTCAGCCTATCTGAATTCAAGAATTTGCCATTACATTGACTCAAATGATAGAAGGATTTATGAAGTTACCTTAGGGGAAGGAGTCACTCTATCGACACCAGTGTCCTCACTGAGGACGACGTAGAACGATCAGAACTCAACCTGGCAACAACAGTGTCCTCACAAAAGAGAAAGACTGAACCTGGCCTTTGGAGCTGTCAACATTTCGAGCAACAATCGATCGGAATTGATCAGACGACGATGGATGAGACTCACCGAGGGCGTCATAGAACGAGTTCTCAGTTGTCTAGAAAGCGCCGAAATCGGGAAATTCGACAGGGGCGCCATCTAATTCCTCCTCCTCCATGAGGACATCGTGGATGAAACTGAGACAAGCGCCGTAGTAATCGGGAAGTTCCGGGGGATCGGGAAGTTCCGGGGGATCGCCGCTGAAGCTTGTCCCCGACGCCGGATCCAGATCGGGACTTAGGGTTTCGAAGGAGTATCGTCGATTGTAGATTCAGATGCCGCCTGGAGTCAAGAGCAACTGGCGCAATGGAGGAAAATGAAATCGAGTTAAATAAAGACAAATCTAGGAAATTGAAGGGAAAAGAAAAGGCGATCGGGATAATAGATGCTTTGAGAGTTGGTTAATGGGGAAAGAAATCAAAGGAAGAGAAACATACCGGACGGCGGTGAGCGAGGAAGTGACGACGGCGATGGAGAGGTCGATTCCAATTGTGGAGGGAGATCTGGAATGGAGAAAGTGAAGGAGAAAGGTTAAGCGATCAGAGGTAGGAGAGGGTGCTAATCACTTAATTTTATTTTAATTTGACACAGTGCAGCCAATTTTTTTTTGGGTGGTGCTAATTACCTAATCCAATTATGCTAAAGTGATATTTCGCCAAATTTTCTCTAATATAAATAAGTAACAATTAATTTAATCTTTTACATCTTATGTGATAAAATTTTATCTAAAAATATTTGACTACCATCAAGAAATAAATCCGTGATATTTTATTTTGATTAATAAACTTTTATATTTTCAAATAATAAATAAAATAACAAAATAATAATAATGATGTAGGTTTTGTTATGTGCTATTTAATAGACAAATAACTGGTAAAATAATGTAAAGAAAATGGAAATAAAAGTACTTACTATCGTATACTAAAATATACTCCTTGAATTGGTAAATAAAGAGCGGTTATGATATTACTCGCAAGTCCTTTTCAGTTGAATCATTCTGGAATGGTTTACTAAAATATACTCCATCCGTTAAGAAAAACATGTTGTTTTAGGAGTAAAATCTTGTTAAGAAAAACATGTCATTTTATATAGTTTAGTGTTCACTTTCCAAAATTATCAGGATTTAGTTGTAGTTTTCAATAAAGTGAAAAAGTAAAGTAATAATTAAGGGTATAAGTATATTTTTGTTTATTTTTTAAAAAAATGTGCAAATATCTAAATTGACATGTTTTAATTAACAGGACAGTAGTTACTATATTTAATAAAACGCATAAAAAAATGGAGTAGCAAAGTTAAATGTGAACATGGTTTGTTAAAATGGAGAGAGGGGAAGAAAAGATGCTAAAGTTGGGGAAATGACACAGAAGGAGAAGACAAGACAGAAGAAATGGGAAGGAGTAAATGACAGGGAAACTCCAAAAACACACTACACATCCATGTTACATTCTACACTACTTCCGTATTAGTATATCTAACATAATTTTGGGTAAATATAAATAATATTTTTTAAAAAGGGGCAAAGATTCGAACTAACAGATGTTGTGTTTGTTTAATTGAGAGGTCGGAAAACGCTATCAGATGGACTAATTATCATGAAACGATAAGAAAAATAAGCGTATAAAAAGTAGGGTCAAAATATCCGAGCCAAGTAGATTGCGAATAGTGAGAACACGGGGAGACAACGAGCCTTCCAGACGTCTCACCGTCGAAGAGACGGTAACAGAAACCCACAAATGGAAAAGTGCGTCTTCTAGGATAGTGTAGAGTCTGGACAAAAGATGATCCCCACCTAGACGAGGGAGGTAAATATAAGATGAGATCTTCTATAACCTTTTGTGTACTCTTATGCGTAACATATAATTATATAGTATGTTATAAATTTATATTAGAAAATATTCAAAAATTATATTTATACTTTAAACAATTGTTAGTATTTTTTTTTTGATAAAAACATATATTTAATAATTTTTATAAAATTCATATAAAAATGTACAGTAAAACATAATTTTTTTTATAGAGATATACTTAATAATTGTTTCAAGTATAAAATATAATGTTTGAATTTTTTCTTATAGCATATATATGTTTTATGCATAAGAGTACATTTAATATTGTAGAGGATCTCATTTCGGTAAATATAAATATTTATACAAGATCAGATGTATACGTATATATATATATGGAGTACTCCGTATAAATTAATATAGGATGGAGAGAGGAGAGAGAGGGTTTGGTAAAATGGGGAAAGTGGTTGGGGGGGTTTTGAACAAATGCAAACGTAGTGTTTGACATTTAGCTTTCAAACCCCATCGGGAAGATGTCAGCTTTTTCCGGCTTCATTTTCGCTTTTTGGCCTTGTTTGACCTGCTACCCTCTCTCCCGGTCCCCCCCCTCTCTCTCTCTCTCTCTCTCTCTCTCAGGTTTTATTTTTTTTTATTTTTTATTTTCTTGTTAATACAGTAATCCGTAAAAGGTTCCAACTCCCAACACTCAAAGCCGTTCCAATCCCCAAGCCCAAATCTTTTCCATCGCCTCAAAACTGTAATTTTATTTATAATCTCTACTCACGTGGAATCATGTAAAATTTGTTAGGATTTTTTAATGCATGTCATTAGGTAAATAGTACTCCTGTTTACGATTTTTTGCATGTTAAAACACTTTTTATATTTTTTTGAATAAAGTCCATATATAATGAGGAAGCTACTGTAATTGAGCAAAAAAATTAGAATATATAAATTATATTCTACGGAGTATATTTTAAAGAATTTTTTGAGAACAACTTTTCTAAATTCCTCAAGTTCTCTAAACTACGTCCACCAATTGATTTCAAAAAAAAAAAAAAAAACTACGTCCACCAAAGTTGTTCTCAAAAGAAACACGTGATAAAAGAAAATTTCAAATTCCTCCAATTGATCAATGTCATTATCCATATTTGCATATTATGAGTATCTCAGTTTCAATTAAAACATTTAGGGAAATTCCGTCTGGTACCCCTGTGTTTTGTGCAATTCCGGATGGTGTCTCAAAGGTTTTTTTTTTTTTCCGTTTGGTACCCCCGAGCTTTTGTCAAATTCCGGCCCGTGACCAAAGTTGAATGTAAAATGTTTAGAACCTTCAACTTGCCGTTAAGTGTGTTGATTTTAAACCAAATTAATCCATTAACCTCTTTTAAATCTAATTCAACCCAATATAATATTTTACAAGTGGATTCAACCCAATATAATATTCAACCCAATTTTTTTTTCCTCAAAAAAAAAAATTCAACCCAATTTAACCTATTATTCCAATTGAAATATTTATTTAAACAATAGGTTAAATTGGGAATAAGACATTGTTTTTCCTCAAAAAAAAAATTCAACCCAATTTAACTTATTATTCCCAAAAAAATTCAATTGAAATATTTATTCACCCTCATCACATCATCTTCAATAATATGTTAAATTGGGAATAAGACATTTTTTTTCCTCAAAAAAAAATTCAACCCAATTTAACCTATTATTCCAATTGAAATATTTATTTAAACAATATAATACTAATCCACTTGTTAAATATTATATTGTTTAAATAAATATTTCAATTGGAATAATAAATATTATATTGTTTAAATAAATATTTCAATTGAAATATTTATTTAAACAATATAATATTTAACAAGTGGATTAGTATTATATTGTTTAAATAAATATTCAATTGGAATAATAGGTTAAATTGGGTTGAAATTTTTTTTTTTGAAGAAAAAAAAATTGGGTTGAATATTATATTGGGTTGAATCCACTTGTAAAATATTATATTGGGTTAAATTGGGTTGAATTAGATTTATAAGAGGTTAATGGATTAATTTGGTTTAAAATCAACACACTTAACGGCAAGCTGAAGGTTCTAAACATTTTACATTCAACTTTGGTCACGGGCCGGAATTTTACAAAAGCTCGGGGGTACCAAACGGAAAAAAAAACCCTTTGGGACACCATCCGGAATTACACAAAACACAGGGGTACCAGACGGAATTTCCCAAACATTTATTTGCTACACACTTCACATTCTGATAATATTTACTGTCCGAAATGAGTAAAAAATTGCATCTTTAGCGAAATTGCCTAAAGAAAGACATGGAGAAAGTGTAAATGAATAGAACTTTTCAACGACATAACTGTTTTTCCACTCTACCAAAATTGAATCTATTCCAAACATATTTGTCATGGTTATTTATTTCGATAGGGTACAATTATCTAATTTGGTATTTTTAGATGTTTTTTCAAACCTATTGCCAATGTTAAGTAGTCATCACAAATTTATATTTTATTTTTCAGTATATTATGCACAGATTAGCATGTCGAATTACAAAAATTATCAATAACTATAGTATTCAATGAAATAGTAAAACTAGGTGATTCGTTAGAAAATGGTAGGGGTGGGCGCGGGACGGGACGGGACGGGATTGGGCCGGGACGGGACTCGTCCCGCGAAATTTTTTCGGGACGGGATCGGGACGGGATTGACATTTTTTTTTCGGGACGGGATCGGGACGGGATGGTGTCTGGACGGGACGGGATCGGGACGGGACGGGCCTTGTCCCGCATATAAAAATAATAAAATATTATATAAATTTGCAAAGTGAAAAATGCTTTCATAATTCATTATTTAGTATAATACTCCCTCCGTTCAACAAAACTTGTCGTTTACTATTCACGCACGCTTTTTTAGAACGATAAAAACTATATAAAATATTCATTTTTTAAAAAATCTTTTTTAACAAGTTTGTACTTATTAATAATAACTACGAAATTGTTAAAAAAATTATTTAAAAAGTCGATATTTTATATAGTTTTTAGCTCCTAAAAAAGCGTGCATGAATAGTAAAACGTCAAGTTTTGTTGAACGGAGGGAGTATGTTGAATACGGTATTATTCTCCACTATATTATTCAATAATAATAATAATAATAATATTAATATTATAATACTATTATTAATTCATACAATGATTATATAATTAATTATAATATATGTTCAACATATTTGGCTACATTATCTTACTAGATCAGGACGGAAAGGAATTGAGACGAGATTTACCAATATTGTCTAATTAATTATCGATTGATAGTTAGGAAGAATACCGTATTTAATTAGCTATTTGCCTCTTGTAACTCTAAATGGGTGGGATGTGTGTGTCGATCTGACGGGATCCTCTCCATTGACTCAGTCTGGAATTTCTGACTTTATGTCTGGTCGTGCTGTTGTTGATGCTGCTCGACGTAAGTGTGTCAAGTATCGAGATTTGTGTACGGCGGCTGGTTATGGTTTCCTACCCTTCTCATTCTCTTCATTGGGGGAGTTGGATACAGATGCGGTTCCATTGCTGAAGCGGATTCAGAAATTCTCGGTATCTCAGGATGCTGGGGCTCGTGTTGCACGTTATATTTTTACTAGACTTGGCTTTGTTATCGCTAAAGGAGTGGGTGCCCAGATAGTATCTCGGTTGCCCACTAATTTCTTGTAATCTGTTTTTATAATAATAATAATAATAATAATAATAATAATAATAATAATAAATAATAATAATAATAAATAATAATAATCCCACGTTATAATTATACTTTACAAGAAAAAAATATAATATGATATAATAATAATAATAATTTTATTATAAATTAATATTAATATTAAATTATATTATAATATTATATAATATTATTATTATTATTATTATAAATTGAAAATTATTATTATAGTTATAAATAATACTTGCTCAAAATAATAATACTAATAATATATTATTATTATTTTATAATATTATAATATTATTATTATTATAAAAATTATTATTATTATTATTATATGCGGGACGGGACGGGATTTGCGGGATCCCACCGGGATCGTCCCGCGTTTCGTCCCGCATAATTTTTGCGGGACGGGATCGGGACGGGATTCGCTATTTTGTCCTAAATCCCACCGGGATCGGGACGGGATCGGGACGGGACCGGGACGGGATCGGGATTTGCGGGATTTGTGCCCACCCCTAGAAAATGGTATGATACTAACGTTTTCCTGCATAACTGGATTATTAGGCCTTCAATGTAATTTTCGGGTCATTCCCATCTGATTTATATATGTGAATCATTAATTTTCCTTTTGCGCGTCCAATGCTTTTTTACCCAGGACCTTAATACTCCGTGCTTCTTAATTTCTTATTAGCTCAAATTAAACAACCCATGATTTTAGGAAATCATCTTAAAATATCCAAATTAATGAATCAGTTAAACTTGTAGAAGAACAATTGTTTTAAATATTGACTTTTATTTACATATAATAGAGAAATTATATGAAATACTCTTAACACAAACACAATATTTTTCGTATTTGAATCAGGCAACATAGATATTATTATTTTTAATCAGGTAAGAATTCGAGAGAGAACGCTCTACTTGAGAGCATTTTTCCGAATGAGGTCAAAAGATCAGAAATTGTTTGAAATAACGAGACCCCTAGCAGAGTAACCAAAGTGTGCAACATGTAAAACTAATAGAAATATGAGTGGCCTTGCTCCCTACCAATGGGTCAAGCCGGTCAGTGCAAGTCGGATTACCTGATACGTGACTCTTGCCGGTTGGGTCACGTGCTCGGGGTTTACAGCCAAGGGTGGGTTACTCGTCGTAAAAATAAAAATAAAAATAGAAATGTGAGTGGCGTGGGTGAAATGTTAAAAGCCTTTTTTACACCGCAGTGCCATTTCGGAGTTGGGACAGCAACCCACCACAAAAGTCCATTGCATTTTGTATTTGTCTCAGCCGCTCTACTTGAGCACGTGAGTGGCACGCCTCCCTACGCATCATTCACCCCAAAACCACAAGGGAAAAGAAAAGATGCTTTACATACATTCATACAGATAGATACTCCTACCACTTGACAAACATACCCCTCCAAATAATCACCCACCACCTATATATAACAAATTGGCATATAACATCAAACAATGAAAGACTCAACACATAAACCCAACCTGGCAGTAGCACAAACCACCCCCAGGTGACTGTTTCCACTAACTGATAAAACTCGATCTGATAACACGGCCTGAACCAAAATTACCCAGATAAGATCCAAGTCGGATATCCGAATCCGATCTAACCTGCCAATCTGCTGCATATGAGTCATATATAACCAATTGAGGCACATAAGTCATTGCTGCATACTGAAACTAGAAAGTTGGAACATAGCAGGGGATGCTATGATTGTTTTAATGGACCACTAGAGCTTTAAAGTCCCCTTTTTTATCTGTACAATGAAGACTAGAGTTTCTGTGATCTCATCTTCTTTTACTAAAATTAACGAGGCACGTCCATCCTGGGATGGGGTTGACCGTTAGCACCTACTTATGTCTCTTTAAGAATCAAATATGGCATATCTGCAAGATAGGCGTGCAAGTTAAGGCATCTGCAATTACCATTGTTGGGAAGTACTAAGAGCCTATGTTAAGCAATCCTTGTTTTTGTAGCTCATATAGCAAAGCCAGTGCTGCTGCATCGAGTGAGCTTTTCTTGTCGGCTTTCTGATCGCCTGTCGCCTCTACAACGCCGACCTCCGGTATGCACAAGGATATTTTCGACTCGTATGTGTTGAAGCACATCCTCTTCTCAGACCCTTCACCGAGCTCAATAGCTGACCTGCATAAAAGAAGCCAAGTTTGCCGAAGAGGCATTTGAGCTGTTTTATCACACTAGCATAATATTTCCCCCCTACATGCTACATTTGTCAAGTTATTTCGATTTTTTTGAAATCGAATAACATAAAATTGGCAACTTATTCAACCCACCAATATGGCAACACCCCTGGTGCAAACAAAGAGACTTCTCAAACCGATTGAATAGCGTTTGCATGCGGAAAATGAGAGCCCACAAATCACCACATAAAACCACCCTACTCGTATTGTAATCCATACTGGGGAATCCACTTCATGCTGTAAGTTACTAGCTCATTGGTAACTTATAGATTACCTTCTGCAGCATCTAGGTTTTATGCAAAACATAGTTTAAAAATTGCTCTCGTCAAGTTTTAAGAGAAGGTTTAGAAACAGCTGTTTTATATATAAATAAAAAGGTGTCGTTTCACAGGATAGAAAGTCCTAAAATTAGTTGATCCTATTGTCTGAATTCCACTAGAAAGTACAAAAAATTGGCCCATTTGATATGCCAATCCCATGTAAGTTTGGTGACGCTTGAGAACAAAGGTATCACAGTAATCTTCCTTTTTTTTCAAGGGTTTCCAGGTAAAACGGTGACATATCACTTCCAAAATCAGAAAATTAGGATGGATGATGCGATGCAAAAGATGGGACTTGGGTAAATGTCAGGCTTGCTCAACCTTCATAAAAATATTCCAATTAAGCAAATGACGGGTAAATTTCAAGGCAAGGTGACACATAAAGGCAAACGATAGATATTCAATAGCAGACTTAACTGTTGAGAAAGCAATTTAAGAATGAAGAGTAGAAAGACCAAGTCCTAATTTCAGGGATTGCTATTTTGAAATTTCACGGACCAACCTTGACTTGTTTTCAGTAGATTGGAAGGTAGGCCTTGGCCACTGTTGTTTCCTACAAAGTTCAAACACAGTATTTCTTGGTCCACCTTTCTGCATGCCAATTGCACCAATTGCTGCAAAGGAAACAGAATTCAATATGAGAAAAGCATTTTACATTTAGTAGTTGAATTTCATCTGTTAAACTAGTATGTGATCATTTGTGAAAGCTTTGTTCAGATGAAAATTTTGTTTATAACAATTTGTAAAAAAAAAACTCAAATGATTTTGCTCAGGTCATAATATCTGGCTACAGGATACGGTCAAGTGGGTCAAGCAAAGTGGTATAACAGATTCATATTCAAAAGAATTTGTTATGCGTGTTAAGTTTGAGTGCCAGGTGGTAAAAGTAGTACAAAATGCTGCTGGTAACAAATATCATCAAACAATGGTACCTTCACAACTCAACCAATGAATATGCAAGGAATTCTGTATTGCCACCTGACCTTCTTTCTAAAGGCCCAGTTTGGGGGTTCTTTTTTTTTTCTACCTCTTTCTAAATTAGTTTACGCAGCCTATAATTTTGTAATACTATTATTCTTCAACACATCACAATCATAGGTTCATAGTTCCTTAACTATCATAATCCAAATCTCTGCAAAATTTGACCCTCATTTTTTTCCCCCAAAATCTTAAATATCCTATAGTTGCTAAAGTCTTTTTCATATCCTATTTACCAAAAAAATAAAGAGGTCAAACAAACTGGAATGCTTGGGTCGGATAAGAGGTCTCTTTGAATTGGTTGCCTCATAGTTATAATGCTCTACTATAGTATAGAACATAAGTGAAAATCTATCACCATTTATCACGGTTTGAAGGGCAGAGAAGAGCACACACACATACCAGGGACACCGATAGATGGTAACACGTGATTTTGCACATTGCTACTGGGGACTGGTAACCGAGAAGTCTTTGGCTTCTTGCAGGCTGTGTCTTCTGCATAATCCTTAACAACTGTTTCATTACTACCCATAACCTTCAAGCCTATGCTAGACGAATCTCCATCATGAGGTGAATCCTGTTTATTCCTCTTGGAAACACACTCGGCGTAAGAAATTCCTCTTTTCTGTGATAAATATTATAGCTTCAGTACACCAGAATATAACTGCACAAAATGCATGTCTATGTACAAGACAGTTTGTAATTGCTAATAAAATATACAGTTCATACAGCTACCTTATAAAAAAGGCGATTTATAGTCATTTATAAAATATTCTGTTTATGACTGTTGACTGGATAGCAAGGACAGCGAATGAATGCAACTAGGGAATACAAAAGTTCTTGATCGCATTGTATCCATGAGTTATATTGACAGCACTTAAATTTTGTATTCTCCTGCTTTCAGCAGCTGGACAACAAAATGGGATGAGTATTAACAATGTCTACTAGACTGCGACTGCCTTCTGCTGCCCCTGTAGTTATCATTTCAGTTCGTGCAGCTACTAGATTATACAATTCAAGCAACTACTTCAGAATTAAAAAAAAAAGGTAATTTACAGTCAATTTATAAAGTATTTCTGTTTTTTGCTGTTGATGGGATAACAAGGACAGGGAAGGAATGCAACTAGGGAAGACAAAAGATCCTGATCGCATTTTCCATTAATTATCTTGACATCACTTAAATGTTGTTTTCTCCTGGTTACAGCAGCTGGACTCATAAACTGGGATGAGCATTAACGATGTCTATTAAACTCTCTGCCTGTGCTGCCCCTGAAAGATATCCTTTCATGTTGTATTCATTAAAAAATATATATATATACTCCAGCCAAATTATTCCACATTTTCTTCTGTTTTATATTATTCCATGCATCACCTGATTAATTTTCAACATCTTGAATCATGAAAGAAACCCATATCATGAGAAGAACAAGTGCATGCCTTGTATAAGGTGTTAAAGAGAACCAACCTGCAAATCCTTCAACAGATGAGATGCAGCTTGTCCTCTAGCATGTTTTCTTGTCTTCTCAATTCCTTTCCCAGTAAGAAGTACGTCTTTGAGTTGCAACTTCAGCTCCACATGTATTATGTCTGATTTCTTGACACAATCTTCCTTAATGTAGTATCCAAGAGAATCGCACAACTCTATTAGTTCTCGTAGTGGTTGCAACTCGAGCGTATCTGGCGTTGCAATAGGTGACAAAAGTGGCTTCAAGATTTTCCACACTTCATCCAGATTGAGCCGTGTGTCAATTAGAATAGCCCCAGTGATACTCTCAATCAGGTCCCCAAGAACCTAATCCAGAAAACTAAACAATTAGACATGCCCATTTTAAAAAAAGGATGACTTGGGGGAAAGGGGATCATAGCTGAAAAAGTCAAAACTCCGATATAGATAACTAAGATATCTATGAAAGTAATGAATATAACATACCTTGGGACCCTTCTGACCCAACACTGACTTATCAGGGTTCTCCTTGTCCAAGATCACCTTCCGATACTCTTCTATTTGGGTGAGCAAGGTTTCAGAACTAATTTGAAGGTGTGGATATAGATTTTGTCTCACAGCCACTTGGGCAAAGTTTTCATTATTGACAGAAGCTGAACGCAAGTCAGTCAACTCTCCAGGATCAATATCAGAATATGTCTGATATAAATGCTTAGTAATGAGCAGATCCAGAACAGAGTCACCAAGAAACTCAAGCCTCTGCAACAAATTAACATGGTAAACAAACGCTTCAGATACATCTAAATAATAATCACTGAATACAGCATGCTTTGCTTGACATTTGCACTAGCAAATAATAATCAGTTTGGATCCCATGAATTTGCTCATCAAATTTATGGATGAATCTGAGTCTGTTACTCCCCAAAAAATAATTAAAATAAAAATAAAATGATTTGCCCAAATTATATGGATGAATCTAACCGCCAGTTATTTATTTGGCAGTTGAGATTTGCCCAAATTACCCATGAATTTAATGGACAAGGACATATTCATGGTATCCCATTCAATAGTCTGCGCCAAATAATCTGATTGTTTGAGCTACAAACTTAATACTTTGTACTTATTAGATAAATAAGGTACGAGCTACAAAAATATTTCTACCACAAAAAATTAATCCTAGATATAAAGCAGCAAACTTCCAAATAGGGTTCTTTTTTGCCTTTTCCTTTTCAAAAAGTTACAGCACAGGACACATGAGCTAGACTTGCACTCATTTGATACGTCTACAAGTTTTGGAGTAAAATCTATTGAGATTATCAACATTGGCAGGAGAAGTATGCAACTCTCCCAGCATCATTCTCTAAGCTTATCACCCTGCAAATCTATGCAACAGTACATTGTGTGTAGACTGTACCTGATAACAATAGCCAACTGCAGATTCTTGTTCCGATGCATGAGTAATGGCCTCAAGTAGAAGTCCTTTAACAGAAAATTCATATCCGACTTTTCTTTCTAATGCTTCTATCTCATGAGATTTTGGGATGTAACAGTGAAGAGATGCTCCATTAATGGCTTTATCCAGAGAAGATAGTTCAATATCTACTTCAATTCCAAGCCATTTCATTAAATGCATTGTAGCTAACAATCCACCTCCAACATAGTAAGCCCCTATGAGAGCTTCAACACAGTCGGAAATTGTTTTGGAACCCAACCACCTATGACCCTTGTCACAGCTCTTCGCAACCATTACGTTTTCTTCAAATGTTATGAACCTGCTGCAATCTGATGGCACCTCACGGGTATCCAAATCATGGGAACATGGTACAGGATGGATAGAAAGCTGTCCTGGTGCAACCCAGCGACGGGGGTCAAATGCACAGTCCCGTATGTATTCCTGTCAAAGACATTAGTATCACAGATCCACAATTGACACATCAACCCAAACAGAACATCAAAACTGACTGATCATAAATTTTGAAGAAGGAACAAACAATGATAAATCCGAGTTTGATAAGAGTTTCATGATATGGTTCCTGCTTGGAATTGATGCTTTTCCTCTAAGATGATTCACATTATCTGGCTACTAATTTGGGATTCTTAATACACACAAAAAAAAAGGGAATATAAAATAGGGATGCAATTGCATCCTATTGACGCAAACTTGCCTAACAAATCAAGCAAATGAGAGAAAGCCCTTGTTAGAGTAAGAGGATGAACAATCAAAAGACCTCAGAAATGGATAAATCTCCACTGCATTCGTAGGGGAAATTCCAGAAAGAGAGAATACCTTTCTTTCTAGGAAAATCCCTAAGAAAACAAATCAAAGGCTTAAGGCACCAGCCTGAACTCAACTACGAAATTGGATAAATGACAGAATAACAAACTCCTACTATGTATGCATATGCCTTCAAGCTGCTAGTCAACATAATAATTCCCTATTTTGGCGTTATTTCCCCTTCTGCCTGAATTATTCTTCCTCCTTGGCCCACCTGCAATACTTCCTCACATAAACCTTGGGTGGGTTCTAAAAATGACGGCTATTGGCTAAAACCTTTCTACAATGACTTGAAGGAGTTAGAGCGAGCACAAAATCTAGTCAAAGTCAGAAGAATCACATTTTATTTATTTATTTTCGAAATGCTAATGTAAATAATACAAATTCCAAAATAATTTCAACTCCACATACTAATCCCACATGGATAAATCCATCCAAATAACTGAGCCATTATCTTGTAGAAATAATGAATCCAATCAAACTGGTGGTGACTTTTGAGAGACAGATAACACATTGCTGCTATCAGGTTTTATAGCCAACACATGAACTACAGACATGCACAAATACGTCATAAATTCATAATATTATTAACAATTACACTGCATTTGAGGTGGATGTACCATTACTGCACATATCCTCTATGAAACTTTCATGTTCAGTCAAACAAGCTTATTTGAGTTTTGTATAGAGAATAAATACCATTTGAAGCAATCAAGAAGATGAATTATGCAACACTAAAGTAAAAAGGGAGAAAGTACCTGTATTTTACGGCTAGTTCCCGAGTTATATAGTGTGGCATTGCAGACAGCCCTTGAGCGTTGAGAAGATAATTGCCCTTCATGTTTGTTAGGATAATTAAGAAATAGATGGCATCCAACTGCATATTTTAATACTGAATCTCCAAGCAGTTCAAGGCGCTCCATAGAAAATTTCTCACAGCACCTGAGAGTTGTAAGTGCTTCTAGAATCTAGTCATTTTATGCATGTAGAAAGTTAGCTACCATTTCAATTAAAAATCAAGGTAAACAGTTATAATTAGAATAAGGCACAGTGGCAGACCAAAGTACTAGGTATCTGAGCTTCTGTCAAGTTGAATGCTATCTCTTTCCTCAGCTGGCTGGCCAACATCAAAGACTCCATACGGTGCATCACAGATGGAAGTAAGTAAGATCCTTTTAGAACTGAGACTGGAACATCAATCTTTACTAACAGTTCAGGCGGCATGTGGACCTGACTAAATGGATTTGTAGTTTTTCCTTTGGAACTGTTAGCTGATGATTCAAGAAATGACTAGTGAGTCAAATCAAAAGCAAGACCTCGGCAAAAAATTGCAAGTGCATAACATGCAAAAACCAACGCCTGATCTAAGGCATTAAATGGTGTGTGACTTAATAAAATAGGAAATTAAATAGCCACATAGCTCAAAGGATCCCTATGAAATGGTCGAAAATTCAAAATATGGACAGGAGGTAGTGATATGAGGCATTAATTGGTATGTGACTAAAATAAAGTAGGAAATAAAATAGCCACATAGGTCAAAGGATCCCCCATGAAATGGTCTAAAATTCAAAATATGGACAGGAGGTAGTGATATTCACAGATCCTGTTTGGATAGGGTCATTAAACTTTCCGTTCCCATTCATACTTTCCCTCTAGACCTACATATTTCCCCTTTCTTTTTGAATGATCTGCAAATCTCAAGTTCTTTTTTTTTTTTCGATCCAAAATATATAACAGATCAAAACATATACACAGGAGATACCCTAGTCAAAAGTTTGGAACTCGTCCACTCCAGCATAGAAAAAAAGGGACCAAGAGGTCAACTAGCTTATTGTCAAAACAAAAGGCTAACACCTAAAATTGTCAATTTTGAATAAAAAGAATACAAGTCACATATTTTACAAACATTTGGCTAGAAGATTTGTTGTCTTCTTAAATGAACCTTCAATTCTTCAATGATAATTTTTATTCTCATTTGAAAAGTATACTTTTGGAACTTAACATAAGATAAAGAGCTAGACTGATGAAAAAGCACCAAATGTTGTACAAATCAAGGCATGAAAATGGATAAGCTATGGATAGCATAACTTAATAGGCAGAACATTTCATCTTTGTTCTCTTTTTTTGTAGAGTCAGAAAGTAGTCAAGTCCTAGAAATTTTTCACTCAGCATATCCTTCAGCAGAATTATCAACAAATCCTGAGTTGATATGCATCACTATTAAAATATTTAATTTTAATAGCGAATATTTAGTATTATAAATTATAATCTATGCACTTATAGTGAATATTTAGTAAATATTCATAATTTTAAATGTGATGCATATATAAAAAGTTGAGATGCATATCCTCTATTCTCAATCTCAAATCTCAATTGAACTGAATAGATATGGCTATAGATATAGATATTGGCAACAATCAAGAAATTCCACTATGTGCATATTCTTCCACAATACTTGAATAAAAACTCACACACATCTCTATGTACTTACATTCACTGTGAAAATCCACAAGAAGGTTAAATGGGTTATGACTTTGCTTCAAGAGCAACAAAGGCTGTTTAGGATGCAGCAGCGAGATCCCATACCTGAACAACATGAAGCAATAAATAAGCTGATGTCCGGAAAAAAGAAATGCACGTACAAGAATGATACAAAGCCAAAAAAGACCCACTTTTTATAGTAATAATCAGTGAAAGTACTATATTTGGTCTTGGCTCCACCAGAATTTCCATCAAAAGGACTATCAGCAGATGAATCAGCCACAACATCAACAATTGTATACATCCTTCCTGTGTGAACAGAGAAAGCAATAGTGTTCTTCAAGTTCTCTACATGGGATGAAGTGTTGGCCATATATAATACATCTGCTTCTGAGCAGCTTCTATTTCCAGAAGCTGAAAAGTTTTTTCTGTCACTTTCTGAAAGTCCAGGACTCGACCAATAAGATCTCATAAATTCAGTGGCGGAGGAACATGAGTTAACAGCTTTCCAGTTGATGCTCCATGATTCCGGATCAACATTTGATGTTTCAAGTGGTAAGAGCAGATACATGTATGAAGGGTTCCAAAGTAGCTCACTATTGTTTTGAAGAAGAAATCTTCTGTCGGCAGTTGCTTTAGATCCTTGGAATATTTTTCCATACAGGGCATTAAAGAACAGCTCGTGAAAATGCATTGCTCTTGCAATCTGGGAAAAGGTAGTGAGAAATATAACTATAACAATCCATTGATACGGAAGATGAACCAAATGAAATGATTATATACCTGATCCACATTAAAACACACTTGACCACATGAAAAGACAGAAGAAGGTACAACTTTGTTTGATAGTAAATATAGCTCAATTTTTGCACTGGCTAAATCATCATCAAGCCTTGATTCAGTCAAGAGAACAAATGAGGAGAAAATCTCATCATCGATATCACAAGAGAATACGATTTTGTAAGCATGATATGTGGTGGCACAAGCTTTTCCGCCCCAAGATCCAGCCAATGACCAGATACGAGTTGTTCCATGTAGCTCCTTCCTTTTTGTTGTCCCTACAAAATCAGAAAATACAGGTTAGGGAACTGATATGGGAAGAGAATAGAGAAAAACCAGGCAAACTCAAAGAATTTCAGCAAAACTTTTCTGTTAGAGATGGATTGACCTAATACACAAACAAATCAGAAGTCAGAAGCCATCGAACAACCTCAACTGCTTCAGTGTATATCGAAACCTTCATACAAATTGCCAACTGGGATGTCAACTCGATAGATATGCCCAACTCCCCCAGAAAAGAATGAACAAAAGCAGGACCAAATAAGAATTCGTGAAGGCTTCAGTTCAGTGTGTTTAACCCACAGTTGTGCTGCTCTTAAAAAGTGGGGTTTGGCCTGAATAAAAACTCATCTAGAACTTGACAAATCTCATGAATTGAATTTTAGGCATCAATATGTAGCCTAAAGAACGATGCACATAATTCTTGGCTATGCACATATATTGAGAACTATACTTAGCCTAAAGAAATATGCACAGATACAGGTTACAAAAATATGAAAATCATATTACCTAAACTTTCCTAGGTAAAGAAAAGCGGAGGGATGAAGAGCAACTACAACTAAAGAGCGTAGCTGGAAAATAATAAGGACTGACTTTTACATGAGATGATCTGTCTTGAAGGGAGATCTATAGACATGTGGAGAAACTGAAACAGATTTCTCAAGTGTTCATGATTCATTCAGGCAGAAAAAGGTAGCGAACAAAGAGAACAGCTCAGGTTCTTTGGAAATGATATTTTGACTCGTCAGCATCATGATGCCATATAAGGGAATACTCAAGTAGTCAAGTGTCACAATAAAATCATACGGAATACAACAACCACATACCAGCACCTGCAGCTGATCCACTAGTCTGCACCTCCAATTTGTGTTTTGTATGCACATCAACACATGGGAGAAGATGATCATCAAGTGCGCCCATCTGGTGCAGCTTTTTGCATGCTTCCAGGCATACCAGATGTTTGGATGTATTAGAATTGTGGTGTGGGGGACCAACTATAGTTTGAAAAGCCGCATTTGGTGGTAAGATTAATTTACATTCATATGACAGTCCTGATTGCAAGACCTTGAAGATTGGTTTTGGACTGTAGTACCTGTGTAAAAACAAATTACAGAGTCATTGTCAACCCTTAATAAAAGTCCTCAGCCCAACTGCATAACATCATAAGTTAGTCCTTCAAAGAAAAGGCCCATATCAAGTAAAACAACCAGGAATAAATACTAAAAAATCAGTTTTACCTATTTTCCGGCAGCTTTTTACAGTATTGATGGATAAGGCTAAGACTAGAATTTATAGTAACCGAAGCTCCTGTGTGCTCCACGGCATAAGCTTCTCCTTGCTGAGCATTAGAAGATCTTGAAAAGCAAGTATCGAGATCTTCTTTTTTAGGAGTGTCATAAATAGACAGCTTGTTTCTAATTATCGCAAACAGCTGATCCCTCTGCTTCTTGTTATTTCTAAAAAATAAAATAAGTTAAGATATCACATAGCAAAATATCTTCCACTCACATATAAGACTGTTTTCATTTAGATTATATGAGGTTTGGGATACTTATTAATAATGGCATGGGGTATTTTACTGCTACCTAAATAAGCATTAATTAGGATATTTGGAGCTACAGAACGAAACAGGCAATTTGGTACTAGATTAACTTAGAAATTGATTTTGAAACGAGGAAAAAAAATAATTTTCTTCTAGATGTAGAAATTTTTAGTGACAACACCGAACCTTTTACTCTCAGCTCAAAGTCATTTATCGAATTCATTTGGTTATGATATGATGTAGCTATTGATTTAGAGTTACCAAAATAACCTAACGAGACTGTTTTCATTTAGATTATATGAGGTTGGGGATACTTATTAATAATGGCATGGGGTATTTTACTGCTACCTAAATAAGCATTAATTAGGATATTTGGAGCTACAGAACGAAACAGGCAATTTGGTACTAGATTAACTTAGAAATTGATTTTGAAACGAGGAAAAAAAATAATTTTCTTCTAGATGTAGAAATTTTTAGTGACAACACCGAACCTTTTACTCTCAGCTCAAAGTCATTTATCGAATTCATTAGGTTATGATATGATGTAGCTATTGATTTAGAGTTACCAAAATAACCTAACGAATGTCACAGAATTATCATTAACTCCAATACTAAATGAGATGTCTCCCAAGCAAAAATAAACTTCATATTACAAATGATAATCACAGCCTTGTAACAACAAAATGACCCAGCCTTGTAACAACAAAATGACAAAGCTTATATACCATGTAAACAATAATTTTCTTGAAATTAATTATACCATTGTACTAGAAGAGGGTTTGTTGAAGAGTTTCATGTTACTTGCTATCGTGCAAAATGAGTATAATGAATCATATTGCAAAAATATTATCAAATAATAATAATGCATATGTAACTATATCAATTCCTTATCAATGTCTATATCTACATCTAAAATTACATCATGTATTCCTATATCAATGCTTCTTAGCCAGACATATAAGAATGAGATTAAAAGGAAGTCTCCATTACAGCCTCAAGATAATGAATAGATATAGGTCACATGAATAACATAAGCTACATTAGGCAAGCATGGACATCCCCTCCCATCAGGTTCCAAACAAAGACGATAAACACTAAAAGTTTGAGCTGAATATAATCTCTCAATCACAATAATTATAATTCAAAGTGAAGGAGATGTGACTTTAAACTTCTAATTCTTTTTTGATATGTTCAATATTTTGTCATAAACCAGAAGGCATTTTTGCTAACTAGGAACTCCAATGAATGATGTAAAACAAAGCCTAATTACTTAATGTAGCGGGATAAATGAAGTAAATCATTACAAGAGATAAACCTATGATAACTCAGGTTAGTAGACATCAATTCAAGTTTCATGCACATTGTATGCAAATAAAGGTAAGAAGAAACAGATGTCAAACCTTTCAAGCATCATAATAAGTGGACAGTCATTCTGGCGCGCTCTTTCCCAACATTTCACATAATCTTGTACAGTTTTAGGCAGGTTGAAGCATATAACATAGGAACAATTGGACAAAATAATTCCATCCTGAGCCACATCTGTTGTGAATAGAAGGTGAACCTACATAAAAGCTTGATCAACAGACCATGAAATCTATTGACAGTTTTCACATCCATGATTTAATGCAGTCTATGCAAAAGAAAATATGAGAAAATTCCATGTCCAGCATCTATTCCATTCAGTACCCAAATTTCTTTGAATTTGATGTGGCACCCCTCAATAATTGTCCAGATTCTTTCAGTATCCTATTTTATGAATTTTTATCTATAAAAAAAATACATTTTAGTGTTTTTATGAACTCATATTTATCTTGGTAGTTCAGATTAATAAATTGAAGTACCAAAATAACTCTAAATATTGGTTTTTATCCTATTTAGTAAACTTGTATCTATTGCTAATGTTGCAATATAGGATGAACTTAAGTAAGAGTTTGGGGGTACTAGGACTTCTAAAACACTTCTGCCACTAAACAGAATTGATGAAATTTTAAGGGTTCGTTTGGTACAGCTGTGAGATTTCAGTTTTTCATTTTGAAGCATTTTCATTTTTCTGTAATCATCAATATGATTTCAAAACTACTACAACATTAATATAAATAGTTTGGTTCTCAAAACTGCAAACTAGAAAACCGTGTTTTCAAATTTTGTTTCTAGTGTAGAAAAAATCAACCATGATGCTGGGAAAGGAATCAGAACCAAACAAGCCCTAAGGGTACGATCAGAGTTTATTATAGAAAAACCAAAAATGAAATTAATTCCACGTCATAAGAATATACATTTAATGGGCAAGCATTAACCACCTTTCCGCTTTTAGTTGATTCTAGAGTTTGGTTTTGCATCTTCGAAGTCGTGACATCAACAGATGATTTACTCTCACTCAGGTATGAGACTGTCAAATGCGATAAGCTTGCAACTTTCTGCAAAAATCTCTCAATTACTGTTGCGGCTATGGCTTTCTCAACATAGATGAGGCATACTACTTTGACATCCTTGCTGCAAAAAACAGAAAAAGGAATGAGCCAAAATTGAATATAAAAAAAAGCAAATATCCAGACTTACTTCCACTGCCTAACCCAGCTGTAAGAAAAATACCGCAATGATTCAACAACTTGCAAAAGTTTGTTGAACTTGGGTGATATGCTGTCCATATCTACTGCTTCTAAGCCATATCTAGTTCGAGGTGTCGTTTCATCGTCTACATAAATGGAAGAAAAACTAGATAATCTTTGCCATCCACAAAAGGGTGGGGGATTAACAAGAAAAAGGTATTTGTATAACAAAACATAAAATAATTGTAAAATACAGATAACAGAAAACCAATCAGACATGTAAATTCGCATGGAACAGAAAAGGAAAAAAGGCTGAACATTCATGTTTACAAGTATTTAGCCATTCCATGAATTCTCTCCAACCAAATTCATAAAGTTATCAGACCTTTACCTATTAGCCACATTAAAAAGAATAACCTAAGCCCCATGTTATTCTCCTTTTCCTCCTGCCCTTCATTCTGTGAATATACATCTAAATGTCTGTTTACAACAGGCCACCATTACTCTATAATATCCACAATATACATCATTTTTTTAGCCCTCTATCACATTTCCAAAGGGACAAGTTACCATTAAAATAAGGATATTTTTTTATCCTTTGAGTTCCAAGTACTTGCTCTACTATGTCTGACACATTTCTGGTAACTATAACTCGCCTTTCTTTGAAAATTTGAATTTACAGGTTGGAGAAGCAAGGAAATTGGCATTGATCCGCATTAAACATGAACAACACATGGAAATCCAAAGTCCAAACCATCAACTCCAAAGTATCTTCTAATGCTTCTAAGTTCCAACTACAACATCCCATGTTCAAGTAATTTTTTTTTTGTTTGAGGGGGTTGACTTATCAGTGGAAGTATGGCTTCCCTTTCTGCCCAGATGTCAATTCTGGGCACAGATTAATACAAGATTATTATGAACCTTTTCTGCTGTCCCAAGTGCAAATGAGGTGGGGTATGAAGCTATCCATCTATATATTATTAAATTATTTTTCAAGGATAACCAAGTTTCATGTTACCCAAACTTGAGCAACACATTTGCAACTATACAAATCCATTGACAGCTTGAGCAACACATCCACTTGGTTCTCTCAGTCATCTTCCCTTGGGCTATCATACCAGGAAATGTCAAATATGGTGCATTTTGCCTTTCCTAGACATGATGAAATGCAAGGGAAACAGTTTAGACTAGAGAGTGTAGTAAAAAATCTTATAATCCAAATATGTAATAAGAACATTTTGGAAGTCCGTTACTTCTGTAAAAGGGCATAGAAGATTTATTCCAGATATGCCCTACGCTGAGATATATTGAACATGTATCTCTTTTGCAATGAACAGCATTCATCTAACTCCTTTAAGCAATCAAACACTTCCAATTAGGAAAGTAATTGTTTACCAAACAAAAACTAACAAAATTTCAGGATGGACCCATGCCCCATCGTATGAATAGCCTTCTAGGAAAAAGCACCCACTGAATAAATTTGTTAAAAGGTTCACATTTCTCTAGAAAGCTGAAGGAAACTCAGAAGATACCCAGAACGGGACAGAAGATAACAATAATAAGAAAGGATGCAAGGCATAAAACAAACATTAACTAAGCTACCAAAACCAAAATAATCAATTTTTTATATTTTTTTAAAAAGGAATATAACAGCGTAGACCAACATGATTGAAAGTGGTATTTGTAGATACCTTGGAGAAAATACTCTTTCGTAGCATTCAATGCTTCATCAAGAAATGATTTACATGGTGAATAAGTCCCCATGCCTAGTCTACAATCTTCTACAAGACCGGGAAGAGTCTCCATGCAAACATTTACAGCCTATAAGAAAAATACAGCATTTGGACATTAGATTTGTGAACAGTAGGTACTGTAACATTCGCATATCTGGTTAGAATGGTGAATGGCAAACATACAGGGATAAAACACACAAAAATAGAAGCCAAAGGTTGAGTTCCCTAATGGTTCACTATTATAGTTCCAACATATTGTTTCAATCATAATTAGAATATATGTGTGCATGGATATTCAGGGAATTGGAACCCTGAAGTAAAATGGGTTCCCTGCTGGTAGTCAGAACTCAGAACAATAGTTGAACCCAGCACTAATGTAACTAAGGTAATAATGCCTTCAGCATTTTCACCCAATGCTCCACAAGAAGTTCTGTTGATGGCTACATTTTGTTGCTTTTGGCTACAGAGAAATCTCAAAGTTGCTTCTAATAACTATCTCCTCTAGACGTGCTCTGGATTTGTGCAGCTTATACAATTATAACCTCTTTAATGAGTCAAAAGTGACTACTTATCAGCATAAAAGCTGTGAGAATTTCCATCTTCCTTTTATACTAGTGTTTTTCCCTTCAATTTGAATGTACAAAACAAAGAAACGGATGTGGAAATATCCTTTGAAAAAGTAAAGGAACTCAGCAAAGCCATTACATATTATCTATTAAGCACTATGTCATACACATCAGTCAAGCCAACGAAGCAAAAGTTCTACGATGTAAGCGCCCACCCTGATAAGTTATATGATTTACTATGGGTACCTCATAACTGCAGTGAAGGCCTAGATTATCAAGGCAATACAAAATGTCTGCATGATCACTGGATAACCGCCTCTGCAATGTTTTAAGCTTATCACTTACATCTGTACTCTCTGATGGAAATGGCCCTTGCCTCAATGAAGCATCATACTGTTCAGGAAAAAAAAGATAAGGAATACTTGTATGCATTTTAGTAGAAGAACTTTGGAAAACAGCATCAACAGTAAACCAAGGAGACAACTTACAGTGGAGAACAATGTCTGCAACTTATCTTTCAGGCCAGGACTGAAACATTTGGCCATGTCATAAAATCTGTAGGTTTCTCTAGGAGGGGGAACTTCTCCAACTTCAATTTTGCCAACCACACCATGGACCTACAAATTAAAAAAAACTCGCATAAAAGATCAAAATTAAGACTGAAATCCTCAAACTTTGCACAACTGCACATAAAAAAACCATAATCTAAATTTACCTGTAAATCCTGTAGTGTTTGAGTGCGATCAGTCTCGGACAGTGGCTGCTTATTCATCTCCTCGAAGCTCCGCTTATGCCTTCCGTTTCCACAACTGACTTGAGTCTCAGTGTCAGTCATGGCTTTAGAAATGCAACTGCAAGCCGATAAACCCTAGAAAAGGCGAAGGGAAAGCGAGGGAACTGGTTTCCTGCTCGATTCTAGTACGATATCAATGCATGAAGCATGATGAGAATCAAAAGGGTGAAATTCGATCAGGAAAACGGGAAAAGGAGAGGAATAATTTGATCATCAAACAGGTTTGTTTGGAAGTGAGAAAAGCGTGAGCTTTTGGGGAACGCAGAGGCCACAATGCATATCGAAACTAGCAAGCATCAGTTTCCACAAACGGAAAACGCGAAGAACGGAAAGGCATCTATTGATCGTGTAACTTTATACAGTATTTTGCATATTAAAAAAAAAAACGGAAAAGCATTTGATACTCAATTTTTTTTTTTTTTTTTTAAGCGGATAAATATTAGACCGGACGATCCCGTAAGACCGTTCTTCCTAGCGCATCCTTCCGAATGAGAACCTGAAGTTCTAGATCATCTTCAAGGCAAGCGTCGGTAGGGAGACGGTAAGCCAGATGAGCGAGTCGATCTGCAACAGCGTTAGATTCCTTGAAAATATGATGAATCGCAACATTAGAAAACGACGAAAGATCAATAAGAATATCAGATTGCACGAGCTCAATGTTCCAGGGGCACTTTCAGTCCCCTAGTAGAACTCTAACAACCATGAGGTTATCACCTTCTATAAGTAAATTGGTCAGCAAATAGAACTGAGGTACCGTTACACAAACCAGCATCAGTAGCAACCGCAGTACCCAGGGAGTCCCTAATAACGAAACCATAGGAAGCAGAACCATCTTGGCGCAAGGAACCATCAAAGTTTAACTTAAACATATTAGGCGGAGGCTTATCCCATACCCCATTCCGAAGATGAGAGGTAGTCGAAGCAGCAAGTACCAAGGGAAGGAGATGAAACCACCCTACACGGACGAGACCCAAACACCCCGGTAGGAGATCCTCTAGGAGCACCAGAATCCTCGAGAGACTTAGTTTCCTTCCATGTTTGGAACACAGTAGTGTAAAAAATCTTCATTTGTTGAATGGTGACAGAGGTAGTGTGATCAAAAGAGATTTGGTTCCTAAAGAACCAAATCGTCCACCAACAGATTGCCAGTTTAGCCATATTCTTAGAACCAATGATATTGAGGATAGTCGTCATAGGGATAGGGTTATCATTCATAGGCATGGTCGTAATGCAATTCGGCATCGGCAGTCCCAACTTCTGCCTAAGGCGTTGCGCAGACGGACAAGTAATGAACAAATAAAGTTGCAACTCATTTGTGTTATCGCAGAAAACACAGCCTTAAGGGACCGAAATATGAGATTTCGAAAGGCGAGCTTTAGTCGGAAGACCATCTCTGATTATTTTCCACATAAAATGTTTTACTTTATTTGGCACATCCAACTTCCAAATCCATCCCGAGTTGAAAGATGCGCACCTATGGTTCTTAGTGAGCAACTTAGTTGCCGAGTTGGTTGAATACCAGCCATCTTTGCTATGACCCCAATATAGCCGGTCAGCCAGAGCATTTGTCGGAAGTGGAATTTGAGCAATATGATCAATATCATTAGTTGATAAATACTGATGTAGAGTGATACGCAATTTCTGCGTATCCCAGTTATTAAACTGATCGATAAAGTGATTGACTCTAAGCGCAGAGATTTCCACAGAGAGTGAGTCAGCCACTCTATCAAATAGAGGGGAGTCAAAAGCCCAACAATCAGTTCAGAAATTGACCGAACAACCATCACCGATGCTCCAACGAAGCCCTTGCTGGAAGAGATGTCGGATTGACATAAGGCGACCCCACTCCCAGGAGGTATTTTGTTTTTTAACATAACTGATAGTTTAAGGGGCAAATTGCGATAATTTTTTAAAAAATTAGCCAAAAAATAAATAAAAAATATTAGGAAAATGGTCAAAATCCAAAACTATTTAGGGGTTTAGTCAAACTAGGGTAAAGTCGTTGTTTCCAACAGCGATTTTAACACAACTTTAAAAAAAAATTATTAAACTAACAAAGTCGCTGTTTCAAACAGCTACTTTGTATTTTTTTTTAAAAAAAATTATCAATTAAAGGTTAAAAAAGATTAAAAACGTAAAAAAAAAAAAGACATGGGAGACTCTCCCTTTTTAAATTTTTTTTCCAAAAGTATGGATGACAAAGGGAAACAGAACATATACAGGGGAGAGAGAGTGCCGGTGGCGGTGGAGTAAGAGTTAGGAGGGAGAGAGGGGGAGACAGAGTGAGAGAGTGTTATGAGGGAGACAGAGTGGCAGTGTTATGAGTGAAAGAGGTAAGAGTCGCTAATTGAGATTGGGGGAGTGACTAGTGAGAGAGGGGATTTGTCAAAAAAGAATTAAAACGTTTGAAAAATAAAAAACTCTCCCATGTGTTTTTTTATATCTTTTTTAACCTTTAATTGATATTTTTTTAAAAAAAAATACAAAGTCGTTGTTCGAAACAACGACTATACCCAAGGTTATTAGGATCGGGATTCTAGGATCGAATCACAACATGGTCTGTGGATCGGATCGTAAGATCCTCGAAATATAATAAAATAATAAAATATAAAATATATATAACAAAGTGACTTAATTTAAAGTTCTAGAATGAGAAAAAAATGTTAGTCACACAATATAATTTGGTTTCAAGAGATAAAAAAACTACATTTACGACCATAGATATTGTCATATTAATTAAAAGACACGAAAACAATTGTCTCTAAGCCACTTTTCGCGTTTTATACATGAATGTATACATTTAAACTCCCTAAAATCAAACAAGGAAGCAAAACAAATGTTTAAAAAATACATATTGTTAATAAAAATAGGATCTTTAGGATCGTAAGATCCTATCGATTCATTAAGATTCTAAAGATCCTATAGTAGATCCTACACAAAAAAGATCTTATGCATAGATCCGGATCGAGCTCCTGAGTAGGATCGTAGGATCTTAGGATTCTAAAGATCCGGATCGAGATTCTAATAACAATGACTTTACCCTCTTTTGGCTAAATCTCTAAATAGTTTTGAATCTTGACCATTTTCCTAATATTTTTTAATTTTTTGGCTAATTTAAAAAAAAAATCAAATTGTGAAGATAACCTCGACTTTGGGCTTAGTTGCAGAAAAGATAAATTCTCTTAAAAAGATACATGTATGCTACTTTATTATTTATATACATTTTTAAGAAGTTAAAAAATTATATAAAATAATTTTTTATGATTTCATTCTTATTATTAATAAGTATGAAATCATTGAAAAATAATTTTTCATTCGATCGATTTTATTGGATGTTTTAAGAGGTAAGTTTTGATCCTTGGGCATTTTGGCTAGATGATCTATAGAATGCTTCGAGCTACTCATAGTGACGTTTTAAGATCAATGTAAATATATCTCGATGATAAGACGGGTGTAGTGCAAACGATTTAAAATTAGAAGTTCAAAGTTAAATATTTGTTCTAATTTGTACTAATTCGGCTAATTCATTCTTTTATTCAATTATATTAAATAATTAATTATTTTAGTTTATTTATAATAATTAATTTTTTTTTACCAAATTTTCAAATAATTAATTATTCTATCAAATTTTTTTTTTCATTATTCGAATGAATTTCTTAAAATTATATTGAAACTGTTAATTTTTTATTTTCCTGTACTTTTTGATGTAATTAATTAATTTTATCGAATAGTAAATCATTTCATATGATTCATTCTACTAATGATTTTAAAAAAAATATGTTTAAACTCCTCATTTTTACATAAAAAAGGTAAAAAAAATATAGGGAAATTAAAAATGAAAAGTTTAAACATAGGATGTGTGTAAACCTTAAATTTGAAATAAAAAAATTTTCAAATTCAAAATACGTTATAAAGGTTTACATCTATCTTGATATAATAGAAAAATAAAAATTAAGGTCCTAATGATTTAAAATTTTCAACCATCAATAACATATTTAAATTGTTCTTGTTCATCGACTCCTAAATTACCGGTATTAGATACATTGGGTATCTTATTTGTTATCATGCATATCCAAATGATCAATACTCTCATTTGTGTGATTTTCATTGGATAAATTTTCATTAGGTTAATCTAATGATAGTCTTGATTCCTCAAAATTTTAGATTGAACCTACTTGTTACTTCAAAACTTTTTGATAGCTCCTCTTTGTGGTTTAATAAACTATTCATTTTGTAAACTTATTTTTTCAGAAGAGCAAAATGGTCTATTGGGCTTTTGATTTTGCGCTTCCCCAGTTATGAGGATAATAAATAGGTTGAAATTAGGGCTTGACGTATAGATCTCTACGTGCTCATGTATACTTATTTTTCTTTTAAAGCTCATTTGGTATCCATATCTATAGGTATGGATATCATTCATACTCATTCGTAGTATTTGGTAAATGAGTATACAAATGTCAAAGTGATATACTCATATTTTCCCTCCTTTTGTAATTTCCCCCCTCAATTTCATATATCCATTTATTTGGGGTTAGCAAAATCAACGCTTTCTCCGCTCTCTTCCTCATCGCTTCTCTGTAGAGCCGCTCCATCTCTTGCTTGTGGATTTAGTGTCTGGCCGCTCCAACGTCTATACTCACTTCGAGTTTGGATTTCTCAACTCAATCAAGGTATGCTCTTCACTTTTTTCTCAATCATTTTTTAGTTTGTTCTTCTATTTGTTGAAAATTTTTCAATTGATGGGAAAATTTTCAAATCTAGGGCCAGGGTTTGTTGCTATTATCTTACTCCTTTACGATTTTGCTACCTCATCCTTACCTTCATGCATTAGGAGCAACCCCTTACAGCACCCACAATGCATATATTGTGGGTGTCTTTAAATTAAAAAAAAAAAGACAGGAAAAAGAATAAAAAAGTAAAAAGGTGGGTGATTCCTTTCTCTCAGAGCACCCACATCCCTAGAACCCTCTTGAATTCCTTAACTCCATTTTTTAGGGTGTTGTTAGATGCACCACAAATCACCCTTTTAAAATGCACGTTCAATCCAACGTGCAACATTTTTTAATTAATTAACATGCTTTCTTAATTAATTAGCCCACAAGGGTGTATTTATCCGGACCGATTTTTTATCTTTCTTTCTCCTCCTTATCATTTTAACAACTCACTATACTTTTTCACCCACATCCCTCAAACCTTTTTGAGTTCCTCAACTCCAATTTTTATCTTTCTCTCTCATCTTTATCATTTTAACAACCCATTATACTTTTTCACTCACATTCTTTTTTTTTTAATTTCCCAACATGATATAATAATAATATTTATAATGTATACTAATAATATTTATATAATGCATTTATTTATTATTTTATTTTATGTGTTTGTAATAAAATAAATAATTATATATATGCTATAAATGTGTATAATTTTAATAAATAAATAAAATTATATGAATTTTGTTCCACAATTTTAGCACAATCAAGATACTTGATACTTTATTAAAATTAGAAAATACCAAAATACATAGCAATTACATTAAAAACATCGACATAAAAAATCAAATAAGGGGTGAACTCGAAATACAACATGAAATCAGAATACCGAATGAAAAGTTCTAAACATAAGCATGCCTGAATTTTTTCCATATGTGTTCAACCAAATCTTCTTTGAGTCGGTAGTGTGTGCTTCTATTTCGAAGTTGCATTCGGTTTTCCAAGTACTTCTCCATTGGAGTTGGTCGAGCAGTAGAGTATGATGGATCGTTATCCTATGCATGATCAAAATGAGAGAAATCAAAACTGAGACTATATGTCTCTCGCTCATCTTCTACTGTCATATTGTGCAATATTATGCATGCTCTCATTATCTTCCCAACAAAAGTGATGTCCCAAGCAAGAGTTGGGTTCTTAATTATGGCAAATCGAGCTTGTAGTACTCCAAAAGCGCGCTCTACATCTTTGCGAGTTGCTTCTTGGAGTTGAGCAAACAACTTTGCCTTATCTCCTTGTGGAAGTGTGATTGATGGTATGAAGGTCGCCCAAGGTGGGTAAATCCCATCAGTAAGATAGTAACTCATGTTATACTCATGACCATTCACAAAAAAAGTGTCGAATGGTGGTGATAAACCTTGCAACACATCATTAAAAACTGAAGAACGATCAAAAACATTGATATCATTACACGTATCTGGTGTTCCAAAAAAGGCATGCCAAATCCATAGATCGTATGATGCTACTGCTTCAAGCATGATAATTGGTTTTCCTTCTTTCCATGAGAGCTGGCTTGCCCATGCAGTTGGACAATTTTTCCATTCCCAATGCATACAATCAATATAATGCTACCAATCATACCAGGAAATCCTTGCACCTCGCCTACATGGAGCAATCGTTGCATATTTGCTTCGGTTGGCCTTCGAAGGTATGTCTCACCGAACGCGGAAATGACCCCCTCTACAAAGTTGGTCAAGCACTTCCTGGATGTAGATTCCCCTAGTCGAAGGTATTCATCAACAACATATTGTAGTGTTGTGGTGGAGGTGGAGTGTAGGTGACGGTGATGGGGTGGTGGTTGTAACAGAAAAGGGAGGGAAAGAGATAGTACAAAGAGATAGGAGAGAAGAGAGAAATAAAGAGTAAGACGTAAGAGGTATGTGTGTATTACTTGGATGTCTTCATATTACACATTTGGTTCCTCTTTATACTCCTATACAACAGCACTAAGCCCATACATGACATTGCACCCCCCCATAGAAAAGCCTTGTCTCAAGGCTTTAGCTGAAAATCTGGAAAGAGGTGGATGATGTGCCCTGCAGGCTCCCATGTGGCCTTATCGTCATTCAAATTTGTCCATTTGACCAGTCACTCGGTCACAGGTTCACCATTGCTCAAGTAAGTCACCCTAGTGTCCAAGATTGCCTCTGAAGCAGCCACGAGATCACCCTCAATGTCTGTAAGTGGTGGTGCTGGAGCTGGTGGCAGCTGTCTCTCTACCCTGCGCTTGAGTTGGGAGACATGGAAAACTGGATGAATGCTGGCTCCTGAGGGCAACTCCAATCTGTATGCTACTGCTCCCACTTTAGCTAGGACCTTGAATGGACCAAAAAACTTGGAACACAACTTGAGGTTGCGCCTAACAGCAAGTGAAGATTGCCTATAAGGCTGGAGTTTTAAGTAGACCACATCCCCAACTTGAAATTCTATGTCTGTGCGGTGGTGATCTGCAAATTGTTTCATCCTTACTTGAGCTTGCTGGATATGGAATTTCACCTGGGATAACATGTGATTTCTTTGTTGAAACCAACATGAAGCATCTAGATTTCTTCCCACAAATCCTTTAATGCCCAACACTGGTGGGGAGTGGCCATATAAAGCTTGGAAAGGTGTAGTTTGGAGTGCAGTGTGAAAATTGGTATTATACCAAAATTCTGCTAAAAAGAGCCAGTGAAACCATTGACGAGGATGGTCTGAGCACATACAACGAAGGAAGGTTTCCAAGCATCTGTTGACCCTTTTCGTTTGGCCATCCGACTGAGGATGATAGGTTGTGCTCATGTGCAGCTTAGTGCCCAATCCTTTGAACAATTGCTGCCAGAAATGACTAAGGAAGACTTTATCTCGATCTGAGACAATGATTTCTGGAAGGCCATGGAGTTTGTAGATGTTTTCCATGAATACAGTTGCTACTTTCTCAGCAGAAAATGGATGAGAGAGCCCCACAAAGTGAGCAAATTTTGTGAGTCTGTCAACCGCTACTAGGATGCAGTTCCTGCCTTGGATCTTGGGTAATCTCTCAATGAAGTCCATTGATATATGTGTCCAAGGAACATTTGGGATTGACAAGGGCTGGAGAAGTCCAGGAGAAGCTACATTCTCAGTCTTGCTCTTTTGACAAACTTCACAAGACAACACAAAGTCTGTCACATCCTTCTTAAGAGATGGCAGTAGAAAAGATTCCTTAATCTTTGGTAAGTGCCTTGGATGCCTGAGTGACCCCCTACTGGCTCGTCATGTAATGCCATAAGCAATTTCTGTTTCAAATCGGTGGCATTACCAATGTATAACCTATTATCAACTCTCAACAGGCCTTTGCACACTGAATACCTCCCATAAGTGTCAGCTACTGCTTCCACAAGATATTGTTGGGCTTGAGGGTCATTGTCATAGGTAGCAATAACCTCAGTTATCCAAGAAGGTTGAACCACAATCACTGCAAGGCACTCCCCATGCTGGTCATCAAACTTTCTTGACAAAGCGTCTGCAACTTTATTTTCTGAGCCTTTTTTGTAACAGATGTTGTAGCTTAGACCAAGCAACTTTCTCATAGCTTTTCTCTGTAATTGTGTTGTCAACCTCTGATCAAGCAGGTGTTTTAAAGGTTGGTGATGAAATACCCCAAAATATTTTTGGGTATTTCAGTTTTAATTGAACTAAATAAAATTTCTTTATATTATATTATGTGAAAAACAAGTTCGATTCATTTTCAGCTTATGACAATTCACATAAAGCATATAATATAGAGTTTTGGAATAAATTCCATTATTATTCCAAGTAAAATTATAAGATGTCATTTAAGGTGACAAGACTCCTTATTATTCTAATTATTTAAGGTAAACAATTGAAATGAAATAAAAATAGGTAAAAACCGATAATTATGTACACATATATACATACGTTGTTATATATGTGGGGATGTGAGGAAATGGGCTGAGCAATGTGATGTGGAGCCCAACCTCGGCCCAGTACCAGCTCAATGGAAAGGTAAGGAACATAAGTAATCAGCTGGCATCTTCAACCTTATGGTTCCGGTTTCGACGCGATCACCGTATCCTCAAGCTCGAGCATATCCGGTTGTTTTCATAGAATCTCCATGTGGATAAAGCCAAATCCTCTCCTGTTCAACTCTAATTCCCCCATCTAATTATTAATTATTACCTTCGATCAGCCTGTTCTATCCCACGCCATCGCATCCACATATAACTTCTCCTCTCGATCAATCTCCATCTGCCGCCGGCCTCAAGACCGTCACCGGAGTAGCCACTGTCAACGACGACAACCACCACCACTAAGATTAGGTCCCAGGAGAGGTGTTTCCCTGCCGGAGTGAACGCAACAGCCCGTACAAGCCCGCAGCCAGGGCATCCACAGTAGCCAGATAGCCACTTTCCGAACGCGGTCGCCGCCTTCACAACGCACCACCGTGACCACCATTGGTTCTAGAATGAAGCTTGCAGTACCATCTTCCCAACGCCACTGATCTCAGCCCCTTTGGTGTACTGACGCCTCCGTCCTAGGTCCCCGAATATACCTCGGTGAGATGTTATCAATCGAATATCATTTCAGATTTCAATCCGTCAATTAATCGACTACATCAGATGATTAATTAACATCAACCCTGCAGATCCATTCACTATAATCAGTCAGTGAGTCGATCCCTAATTCCTTAGTTTCTATTTTGAGATCGGGGCTCCGATCGAAACTAACCGAGTGAGGATGTTTATGCATCAGACGTTGCGGTTCTAGTCGTCGATTGGGACTGCGACCCAAGGTGTATCAAACATCACATATCCATGTTCAATCGGTAAGTTGAAACGAACTTTATTCGTTGATCCTAAACCATATCAATTTGGGGTTGAACCTACCTAACCAAGCATATGTGTGCGGGTGCTGTTTTGTTCAAATCGCAGCTACGGTTCAGGCACTTGTCTCGACATTTCCGTCCACCCTTCGACAAAACTAACACAACCAATCTCAAGTAGAGATTGCACTTGTCAGTTTGATACGTCATACGCATCAATCGGAGCTCTGTGCAACGAGAACAAGCCGTCGGAAGATCCCCGAAAAACACTGTTGAAGCTGCGAGAAGGTGACTGTCGGGCTGTTGTAGGAGATGGTATAATTACGCGAAACCTCCCACACTTTCAGTGTTTGTAAAATATGCCCTTGTTTTAGTTTTTAAAATTTCAGAAAGTATCCCGCAGTTTTAGATGTTGTTCTAACTCGCGTAATCTTCATCATCCGCAGTGTGATCATCAAATCCTTACCCGTCCTCACTAATTCAAAATTCCCAAGAATCATGTTGGTATTATTTATGACTCCTTAAATTAATTCGATTTTTAGTCGAATTAAATAAGTCAGATCCGTTTATTAAAATTCCAAGTATTAAATACTTCCTTGTGTTTCCTATTTCATACATATAGATATGTCCGTAGACTTCGTCAACTCCGTCACCAAGTGCTTTGAAGTCCATAGTTGATACCGAAATCCAACAAGATGAATAAGGCAAGTGACATTCCGAGCTTTTTCGCTCATTTTGGAGCCTTCGTGTCTTGTTGTTTCTTTCCTTTGAATGCTTGCCAAATTAATTAAAATAAATTGCAATTCACCTGCTTGTGTGATTTATTTAACCTTCCGTTTGAATTTGGCAAGTATAATTGGGTGACCTTAAGATAAGATAATAATATAGTTACCCACCGTTTATTTAAAACATGATTTATTTATGTCCTTTCATGCTAATTGGTTAGGTATGGAACATGCTCTTTTCTTTGATGTTTCCATCCTTTTATTTTAATTGCTTTTATTTTATTTTACATCCATGTTACCTATCAATAACATGGGTTATCTTGTGTTGTGTGATCACCTAGGTTATATCAAGTAATAATGCGAGGATTGTGTGTCACGATTGGAACTCAATTGAATCAAGATCAATCAAAGTAAAACGTATCAATCAATGTAAACCAATGTGAACCGTAATGTGTGAAGCAAAGTGAATGTAACGTGTAAAGTAATAAAAATAATGGAAACAGGTCGGGACTGTGTGTACCCGGTCTATAAAGGGTTTCATGAAACTAACACATTTCCGTAGAGAAATGTTAAACTACCTCCGGTAGTAGGCTGCTATCTGCTAGTGAGAGTGGGGCCGGTATCATCATTTCCGTAGACAAATGTTAAACTACCTCCGGTAGTAGGCTGCTATCTGCTAGTGAGAGCGGGGCCGGTATCATATTATAACAAATAGTGTGTGTTGTAAATCTTTCAACTTATAATAAAAGTCGTAAACGTGTTAAGTGTGTAACTTTGTGTTTAAGCTATTCAACGTGAGGAAGTGAGTGAAGTAATACTTTAAAAAGTGTTTTCTTTTTCGGTGATTACAAGTAGCATTGTATCATATTCCATTCGTACTCGGAGTATGGTTCCTAAGAGTGCTCGTCACTCGCATCTTTTGTTACTCAATCCTTCTGGATTATCTGTGTCACAGGAGTCGTGTCTTAAAATGTTAAGCCTACATAAAATATTCTCAATAATCACATTTGGGTTTAGATTCATACCTTATCATGGTCACTGAGTTTGAATCCAAAGTAGTTCCAGTTTTCGAGCCGTCGCTTGCTAGTTCTTACGAACTAACCGTCCTATTGTTTGTGACGGCAGGTTTAGGTCGAGTCTCAGAAGAGAAGATGAAGAGAAGTTGAGAAGACATTTAAGTTATTTTAACATGGTATTTACATTTTTAAATTTCTAGATATATTGTATATGAGTTTTATTATTTGATTTTATTTAAAAGTCTTCCGCTGTAATGTTATCAGGTTGTAAATTTAAATCCTCAATTTTAGAGGAAAGATTAATAAATAGTTATTTTTAAGTCTTCCGCGATTTAATTGTATTTCTTTTATGTATTTAATATTATCATCTTGTTTATGGGAGCATGGTTGCATGTCCCTATAAACCTAAGGTGGTTACAAAGACATTAAAGTCTGGGTAATCACTGGCGCTGTGACATTCCCTCGTGTTATAAAAGGGGGTGTTACAGGTGATCAGTCCTTATCACAAATGTGTGAGGCTCTAAGTAATGCCTCCACTTATCCACAGCTAAGAGGATGGCCAAAAGCTCCTTCTCGTAAGTGGATAACAACAGTGATTTTCCTTGCAAGGCTTGACTGATAAAGGCCAAAGGTTTCCCTTCTTGCAACAATACAACCCCTATGCCCAAGTCACATGCATCTGTCTCAATTGTGAATTGTTTGAAGAAATCAGGCATTGTCAGAATAGGAGGTGAAGTAAGCAATGTCTTCAACTGTACAAATGCAGCTTCTGCAGAGGGGGGCCAAGAGAAGGCATCCTTCTTTAGTAAGTCTGTCAAGGGTTTGACAATCCCTCCATAGCCCTTGATAAACCTTCTGTAGTAGCCTGAGAGCCCTAGGAAACCCCTTAAAGCCTTCAGGGATTTAGGTGCAGGCCAATTTACAATAACATCAATTTTCTTAGGGTTTGTAGCAACACTCTTTTCAGATATGATGTGGCCTAAGTACTCCACTTGGGATTGGCCAAATTCACATTTAGACCTCTTTGCAAACAGTTTGTGCTCTCTAAACATCTCCAACATAGTTCTCAAGTGTACTAAATGTTGCTCAAAGCTACTGCTGTATATTAGTATGTCATCAAAAAACACAAGCACATACTTCCTCAATACCTCTTTGAACACATCATTCATGAGGGATTGGAAGGTTGCAGGCGCATTTGTGAGGCCAAATGACATCACTTTGAACTTATAGTGGCCTTGGTGAGTTCTAAAGGTTGTCTTCTCCACATCTTTATCAGCCATCCGCACCTGATGATACCCTGACCTGAGATCCAACTTTGAAAAAATGATTGCACCCCTTAGTTCATCTAGCAGATCCTCAATATGTGGGATGAGGAACTTATCTTTGATTGTTGCATCATTGAGGCGCCTGTAATCAATACACATTCTCCATGTGCCATCCTTTTTCTTCACCAACAGTACAGGAGAGGCAAAAGGACTGTGGCTTGGTTGGACCACACCACTTTTCAACATCTCCTTAACCTGATTCTCAATTTCTAATTTCTGAAAATGTGCATATCTATATGGCCTGTTTGCAATAGGTAATGTACTTTCCTTGATAGAGATGGCATGTTCATGCCCTCTTATTGGAGGTAAGTGCCTGGGTTCTTAAAAAACATCAGGAAACAAGGGCAACACTTCATCAATGCTGCTCAAGAGTGCAGAAACAGATGACTGCAATACTAATGACTGTGTAATCCCAGCAAAACAAAAGTGGTCCTTACTACTGATCAGCTTGCCCAATTCCTTCCCAGTCAACATTTTGATGTGAGCTTCTGATGATCCCTTAGCATCTCTAATGCCTTTGATCACCATCTTCCTACCATTTCTAAGAAATGATATTTTAACTTCCAAGAAATCAAACAGGACTGGATTGAATCCAGCTAACCAATCTGCCCCTAAGATCATCTCACTGTCAGGCATGTCCAACAATCGAATATCATACACATACTTAGCACCTTGCATTTCCCATTCACAAGATTTGCATATTTGATTGCTTACCAATTTTCCTGCTATGGTGTTCACCATCATCAACCCAGTACTGCAAGTCTCAAATCCAGCTTCTCGAGCGACATTAACATCCATAAAACTGTGCGTGGCTCCACTATCTATGAGGATGGTGATCTCACGCCCTTTGATCACCCCTTTGACTCTAATAGTGGTGCCAGATTCGCTCCTCGACAAGGCATGGACAAAGATTTCTGGAGCCTCATCATCATCCTCATTCCACTCTGGTGGTAGCAAGTTATCAGCCCCTTCTACCTCTTCTTGTGCCATCAAACTGTGCAGAGTAGTTGGCTTATATTTGTGCCCAAAAAAATACTTGTCTCCACAGCGAAAACATAGCCCTTTCTTTAAATCCTGAGCTTTCTTGCTGGCATCTGGCTGTGAATTGGTGATGTTTCTCATCGGTAATGGTTGATCCTTGGGCTCAACCTTGGAGGATCCATCTCGCATCCAAGAAGGTTTGAACAAGGGAGAGCCAGTAGACGACGCCCTTCCTGGGAATCTGGTAAGCCTGACCAAGGCTTGGACGGATCTATGGTGCAATCTTGATTGCTCAAATGCGGCAATCAATGAGGATGGGCATCCCAATTGAACTAATGATCGAATCTCATCTCTCAGACCACTTATGAAACTTGAGACAAAGTAAGATTCAGTCAAATAAGGATTAAAGGACAACATACTTGCTCATAGATCCTCGAACTTCTCAATATACGCTTCAAGATCTTCCCCTTGATTCAGCTTGTTGAACTCGGCTACAATTTCTGTTTCTCGGCGCTCCCCGAATCGTGCACATAGATCATCACATAAATCAACCCATCTTGCGCGAGGTTTGTGGATCAAATAACCTTGCAACCACACATCCGCGCGATCAGTGAGATACATTGCTGCAATTTTGAGCCTCTGGTGATCTGGGATTGCGAAAATAGAGAAGAATTTTTCGGCCTTGCGAATCCAACTTCTTGGATTCCTGCCATCAAAGCATGGAAAATCCAACTTCGGTAGGCGATTGCTCCTGCAGCTGTCGTTGGACCAACTTGAATTCGAGCTTGATCCATATGAATTCCATCTTGTATGCTGCGACTAACGCCCATGAATTTCTCTATCCCCTGGACCTGATCCCATCAATGATCTCTGCTCCGATCTTGCTTACTCTTCTCCGTTGATTGGATTTTTCTGGAATCGTCTATCATTTGGATCTGGCGTTTCTTGAACCCGCTCCTTGACCGGAGGATTCCTCACCAGCTCCATCAATTGAGCTAGTTGTTGCTCGGTGAATTTCTTGAAGTCCTCTAATTGCTTTACTTGCTGCTCGATCATTCTCGTCTGCTCATCCCGGCGTAATTGCGAATCTGAGATTGATTGCTGTGTTGAAGCTGCGAAGGCCTTCATGTTGTCTCTAAATTCCACAAACTGTGCCTCCAGATTTTTCGACCTCATGCCTTCAGCCATGGCGACTCTGCGTGCTCCTTGGAACGCTGGCTCTGATACCAATGTAGTGTTGGGGTGGAGGTGGAGTGTAGGTGCCGGTGATGGGGTGGTGGTTGTAACAGAAAAAGGGAGGGAAAGAGATAGAACAGAGAGATAGGAGAGAAGAGAGAAAGAGAGAGTAAGAAGTAAGAGGTATGTGTGTATTACTTGGATGTCTTCATATTACACATTTGGTTCCTCTTTATACTCCTATACAACAACACTAAGCCCATACATGACACATATGCACCCACCCCGTAGGCTAACATGCTTACATGGCCGCAGTGCATTTCTGCAATGTAGAGAGGCTCATCCTTCCAGTTGCGTGCTCGAGCACAAAGTCACATTTCATATCCTGAACAAAAATTTCATGTGCCCTTTTTAATACATCAACCTGACTTTGCCCACTGGATTGCAAATTTGAGGCTTGCTCATAAGCTCCAACAAGTTTTGATACATCTGGTGACATTTTATGCCACCTTGATTTGCATGTGGATGTAATCCTCTCAACACCATCCCCTCTATGCATGTTGAAGTACTCTGCAACTCGATCCCAAAATCCCGTGAGTGTAGAATTTGTGGTTACTATAGGATCTGTGCTAATGTTAACCCATGCACTAGCCAATAACAAATCTTCACTCTGGCTCCACTTGCACCGTTCACCTGTGGAAGAGCCACCTCTGCCTCGGATGGCTCTACCACGTCTTCCACGGGCTCTTCCGTGAGTGGATCGTTGCCAAGTAAGAGAGTCATCTTCGGTAGCGGGTTGTATTTCATCTAGGCTTGACACCTCTTCGTGTGTGCCCCCTTGATTCATTTGAGAGGTGATACTAATACTTCCTGGAGTATTAGAATCATCAGATGTGAACATCTGAAGATAGGAATGATTTGGAGATTCTGTGGATCTTGTGTGTAAAATCAAAGGTTGATGGATTAACGAAACCTTGATTTCAATGAAAATATGAAGCGCTCATATTGCCTTCAAATGGTGGTGGGGCGTTCAGATTGGGTTGGAAATTTTGAGAGGATGGTGAATCTTCTAATAAATCAAGAAAGTTTGAAGGAAAGTTGATGGAATTCTGATAATTTCGTGGGTGATTTGGATCCATCTCAAAAAACTGAAATGAAATGTTCCAAAAGAACTCACTATATGTGATGAAAAGTACAATGGGAGATGAGAATGAGAGGAAGTGGTTTCGTGGAGGGAGAGGTTTGATGGTTCCCCTTTTATAGAAAAAAATTATAATATAAATTTTATCTTTAATATGCATGCACATTTTAAAATAATTTAACTATAAATATATTGAGTTTATTTCATTTTAAAATTTCTTTCCTTCTTTAACATAATATAATATTGGTATCTAATGATATATTTAAAAAAATTATGAATGAAAAAAATATTTAAAGTTTTTTTTTATTTGTGTGCCCGAAATTGTTAGGCTTTGTTTACACAAAAAATGATGGGATATTTCATCACAAAAAAAAGTACATAAAAAACAACCCTTGAATTGGGAAGAAGACCACCCGTGGTTTCACAAAAATGCAGCTTTTTTCATCAAAAGAAAAGAAATAAAAAAGAGGTACAACCTTTTGACCTATTTCTTCCCCACTTTACCCTTGTTTTTTCTGAAAATTCAGAGGTAGGCCCCACTTGCATAGAAAACCACACGTGTTTAAGGGTTTCTACCAAGTGAATCTTTCAAATCGTTATTTACCTATAAATGAGGCAGATGGAATATTTTAATAATTTGTTTCTTAGTTTCACATTTAAGATACCCCGATGCAGGTGCGCTCAAGTTTCTACTGCAAAGAACTTTCCCCTAACATTACATTTTCAAACCTGATTTTCCTTTTAAAAAAACATCAAGCCCATGTTTGGTATTGATATCCGACATCTCTGACACTAATTGGAAGAATGGACAAGCATACTGAAAGAATAATACGAAACACTAACAAAACTAACTATTGAAATCTTCTCCCAATTATCAGCTACTCAGAAATCGATACTAGCGTTCTCCTTATGGGGGATTTGGTCTATGAGAAACAAAATTGTTTTTGAAAATCATGATGTCAGAAATATGGAACAATGGATAAAAATAATTACACAATATAGGCTATCTTGGAAAAAAGCTCTAGAATATGATCTAGAGAACGATGAAGCTACAACCATACGTCACAAATCTCAAAACAGATCGAGACACCAGAAAAAGGTTAAATGGAAGAAACCGCCCGAGGGATTCATGAAGCTAAATTTTGATGGAGCCAAGGTCGCGTCTGGGCAAGCTGCTGCTGGGTTTGTTATCCGCGATTGTCATGGTAGAGTGGTGTCCTGCAGTGTGCATGGACTTGGGAGCATAGAGCGCTTCTTCATTACAAGCTGAGTGTCTTGGTTTTTAAGCCGACCTTCTTTCTGCCGTTAGAATGGGTTTCTCGCGCCTCTTCATGGAAGGAGATTGTCTGACCGTTTTCAATGCCCTGCGTGGGATCGGTACTTGCCCGTGGCCTATTGAGATGGTGATTACCGATGTTCTCGGCCTTTGCAAATCCTTCAAGGCCATCGATTTCTCCCTGCGTTACGGGATGGAAACCAAGTCGCAGACAGATTGGCGCACGCTGGTTAGACCTCCTCTTTCTCTGTTAAGAGCTGCCCAGCTGAGATTGAGGATTTAGTCCGTAAGGACGCCATTGGAGGGTGGTTCAACCGAGATTGACCACCCCCAAACTTTCGCCTTGTATCAAAAAAAAAAAGATATGAGATATCATGTATGGGTATTAGATATCGATATTATATATATATATATATATATATATATATATATATATATATATATATATATATATATATATATATATCAAATCTGATATCTGATATCTAATATCTCCGTTTGGTACTGCGGGATATGGGTATCAAACCTAATCCTAACCCCATGATTCTCTTTTCTCCCTCCCCGCAACACAAGTTTCTTCATCTCAATTTCTTCCTCCTTCCCATAAATCTCCCTCCCATGGCAGTCCTTCGGTAACCCTATCCCCTAATTTGAGGCCGGAAGAGCCGGATCGAAAATCTGTGGTGGCGGCGGTGCAAGGCACAAGATTATGTTGTTGACGAAGGTTGTTGTGCCTAACAATTCATCCTGCCCCAGTCCGTCTTCATTTCTCAAACCTCCAGTTCTTCTCTTCAACGATGCATGGGGTTCTTTGCTCTGTCGTTCTTCTCTCCGACTCTTCTTTGCTCTGGGGACAAACAGTAGGGGGACAATCTCTGGTTCTTCTTTCCAGCAGTTGGTACCCATTCCAAGGTCGACGATGTGCTTCTTTGCTTCAGTTAGGTTGCAATTCCAACTACGGTGTAGAAGAGCGAAGAAAAGAAGCAGAAGTAGTAGAACGAAGAAGACGAGTGAGGAAGAAGAAGAAGAAGCGATGTTGAGATAGAAGAACCCATATCTTAGAATTTTGGGGTATATGAAGTGGGGGGGTTTTACAAAGGGATTGGTATATGTGGATATTAATTTGATATCGATATACCCGTATACCAAACAGGGATATGGATATGAGCGATATCCATACCCATATCCCATATCAGGATATCAATACCAAACAGGGGCTAAGACACCCAAAGTGGGTGTTTGGGTTGCAGATGCTCTTAGAGCCGCTCCTCTGCATCTGAATGCATAAATCTCGTTTCCTCCTCTCCACTTGAATGTAGTGCCGTAGTGGCCTGACAAACAACCCCTTGTCACATTTTCGTTTCCTTCTCTCCATTTGAATGCAGTGACATGTTAAACAAACCTTGTGCCCATGTTAATCCCTCTCAAACGACACATAAATCCCGTTTTGATTATTGTTGATTTATTTGGTTTATTGCTTGTTTAGGTGTTGCCTTGTTTGGATTTTTGGTTGATTTTTTTTCTACTTACGATTAGAAATGGACGCATTTGAGGTGGATGAATTTCATCTTGATTTGATAAGGATAAAGGCAGAAAGACAAAAAATTGTGCTAAGAACAATTGTGCACAACAAGGCTATTTTGGTTCTACACGTGCTAGGCACCCGCCTAGGCTACTACCATTTGGTGTTTTTTTTTTCGGCATATTTGGGAAAATTATGTTGATAGGTTGGCAAAACACTATTAGTACTTGCAAAGTCCGTGTGGGAATTGTTTTTTTTTACACCTTTTGAAATCCTTATCGTTTTTGTTTCCGAATTAAATGTCGTATGACATGAGAATTTACAAAAAATGATGTATATTGTTGATATTATAGAATAATGGTGGCTTGTTGTAAACATAAATTTAGATGTATGTTCATAGAGTGTATGGCAGGAGAAAAGGAGAATAAAATCCTTATGTTGATAGGTTGACAAAACAACATGGTAAAACAACATTGGTACTTGCAAAATCCTCTTATGACAATTGTGCTTTTTTTTTTGTCATTTTTTGAAATCCTTATGGTTTTAGTTTAGAATTTAAAATCCTTGTAGGTAGATATGAATAGGATAATGATCTGATGATAGGTTTAGATAAAATTGGTCCGGTTCATAATCATTTTATTTAAAAAATAAATAAATCCGGTTTATGAAAACCGACTTTTATAGCATTGAACACAATTGAATTTATAAGTGAGCTTAATTTACTTTAACTTACTTTAAATTAAGCACAGTTCCTTTCGAAACTGGGTTTATTAGTTATTTATAAAATTATTTAACACGGTCTCCACCTAAAACCGCGCTTCAAAATTATTATTTTTTCTATTTGGAACACGGTTTACAGATATAATCGTGCTTAAAAAAGTAATTAAGCACGATTTTAGAAAACCGTTCCCAATATACTGTGTTTCATCCCCTATATTGTACTAGTGCTGAGGCGAATGCTTTTGGAAGCAATCCAAGCCATTGCTGGGTGAAAATTTGTAGAGTTAGGTAAAAAATTATTTTTTACCGGGCATTTTTTTAGTTTGGTTTATGTGCCCAAAAGCTTTAATATTTTGATTTCAACTTATAATTAAGTTAATTTGATTGTCGACTCACCCTCCTTCCTTTGAATTTGGATATAAAGAGTGACCATCCGAGATTCGAATTAGGGACCTTTGGATACTACCCTCAAGTCCTTTCCGGTTCAACCATTCCGGAATGGTTCCTCCTTCCACAGACATTAGCACCGCTTCAGTATTCCATTTACACACTTAATTTCTTTTCAGCGTCTATCAAAATTCAACTTCGGTCGTTTAATTCCGAATTCCTTTACCACTTCTTTAATCTAACTCATGAGGTATGTTTTTTTTTACTCTCTTCTAATTATTCTCTATTTAATTTATAATTTATTAAATTAGGGTTTTGAATCGTTGGCAATTTGATTGTAGACATTGAGATGAGATTAATATTTTATATCATCTATTTTTTATGCTTAGATATTGTTTTAATGAGTGGTCAATTGCAATACAACATCACTTGAATGAAGTTATATACTTTATAATTGATAAATCTTGAATTTCTTTTGTACTTGATGAAGTACTATATTATAATCGTATTTTGGCTTGCTTTTTTTTCTCTTTGTCATGATTAAAACTTTTCCGCTCACCTAGCTTTGATATACTAGATCCGCCACTTTACTAGTGATCATAAGAGCATCTTTAACCATGGTATTTGGAGTACCATAGCAATTAAATAAAAAGAAAAAGTCAGAAAAAGTCAGAATTTTTAAAGAACCAAGAAAGAAAAAGTAGCCCAAGTACCATGGACATGATACTCAATCTGACAAATACCATACAATTTTACCCAATCAACATTAATTGTGGGACCCATATATTTTTTTCTTCAAAAAAAAATTTCCGTTTAAAGTGAATGCATGTACGCACAATTAAAAAAAATTCCGTTGAAAGTGAATGGTTGTATGGAATTGAGTCCAATTTCCAAACTTGGAAATGAATTCACCTACCACTATTCATGCCACTGCTCTCGTAATTTTTTTTTGTTAATTAAAAAAATTCCAAATTGGGAAATGAATTCACCTACCACATTTAATTGAATGAATGCAATTAAACATTGTTCGTAATTTTTTTTGTTAATTAAAAAAATTGTTGTTGAGCAGATGAAAGATGAAAGCGCTCATCTCTTTTTTTTTAAAAAAATAAAAATTTAAAGGCAAAAAATAAAATAACTTAGACATTTTATAAAATTTGTCGTAGTTAAACCGATTCAACATACGAAGTATTAAACAACGAGTATAAAAACACGCATAATGTAATATATAGAAATACGAGAACATATGATTCAAATTCATTACACAACGATTATTAAACAACGAGTATAAAAATGTTGTTTTTTTGTTCGTAATATTTTTTTTCCTATCTATATTATTTTACTAAATATTAAATATTTAAAATAAAATGTAAGTTATATACAAAAAGTTTATAATTTTGACAAAAAATTAATAATTTTGTTTCAAAAAGTGAAATAAGATACCCATATCAAGTACCATGGTTGTGGAGTACCAAGTATTAAAATGAGGTGGATGAGAGAGAAATGTCAAAAAGTAAGTTATGGTACTCATCTTGAGTATCATTGTTAAAGATGCTCTAATTCCAACTCATCTCATCATTCAATATTACAACACCCAAAGGAAAACACTCTAGAGAGAGGAAGTGGACATCCTCTTCGGAGGCGACCACCGCCGGCTTTCGCCAGATTCGACCACCCCTCCTCGGAGGCTTAATACCACCTATTCGGAGGTCGAAAACCCTCCTTCCGGAGTTCTAAACCACCATTTGGGTATGAAAACCCAAGCCCTGGATTTGGGGTCTTTGATTTTCTCGGTCCTCAACTCCATTTTGGGGCTTTATACTTCCATTGGTAAATCAGTTTTGGGTTTGGTGAGGTTTGGTTGGCCGGTGGGTGGTGTACCCCCTCCCTCCTCCTCGTCCCGTTTCCTTGGGGCCGTCGATCTCATCGAATTTGTCCTTACACACCCTCGATTGCATGCCCTTTCGTTCTGGCCTCTCGTTCAAGCCTTGGTCTTGGCAATCCTTGTTGAAATCGGGCTCGGATTCTAGGTGTTTTCCCTTTCGTTCAAGCCTTGGACATGGCGGTTATGGGAGACGCTCGCATAGCTTGCACTCAGCCTCCTCTGGCGCTGCAATCGGTGGTGGCCTCGGCTGTGGAGCCGGCGTCTCGGCACGGCCTGGCGCCGGCCTCCTCCCTGCCTTGGCACCTGTTTCTACTATACTTCTTCCCTAGGGTCTCTGGTGGCGGCCGTTGAAGAAGTCTGCTTATCAGATTTCGTTTCTCTGCAACTCCCGTCTTTTAGGCTTGCCTAGACCCGAGTAACCCGCCTTTGGGCCCAAGGCAAAGCCTTGATCCCAAGCTGCCCATATGGGAAAAATAAAATAATAAAACAATAATATTTTTGATATATTTATATTTATATATTAATCTATGTTAATATATAAATATTCATATATTTAAAATAATAAAAACTTCATAAATTTTGATTAAATCCTCGTAAGAATATCTCGTATGAGCGTGTACTAAATCCCGTTAGGGTTTATGGGTGCGCTTTACTCAGACTGTGTGCGGCTCTGCAATCGCGTTGTGTGGCGATCTTTTCTGCGGATTTGGTTTTGGCTGTCGGAGTCGGGATAGTTTGGGATCGTGGTAGTGTGTTTGTGGCGTCTCCTTTATCGGGTTGACTGCTTCCCTGAAGTTTCGTCCTCACTGCCCAAGGATGATCGGGTCCTGATGCATCACTGACTTACGATTCTACTTCAGTGTGGGCCTTGGCTTCGTCCGTCGTCTTCGGCCACATCTTGTTTGGTTTAGGTCTTATGGCTTCGTTTTTTTGTAGAGTGTGTTTGTATGGGTTGCACCATTATGCTTTATTGTATGCTAGGGTTATTAGACGGTTTTTCCGTCTGCCAGCGGCTTGGCCGGCCCTCGAGTTTCGGATATGTCTGAACTCGAATTCTTACCTAATCAAAAAAAAAAAAAACTCATCTCATCATTCATCGTATATCATCTCGCATCAATATCTCATCGCATATCATCAGCACAGCTCGTCTCATAGATCATTTAACATTCATGCTTCACAATCATACATCACATTCAACATACTTATACTCTTATAGCATGTCATAGTCAATTCATATATACACTGTGCTTTCATTTTTGTCAAGTCGATATCTCACACAAGACATGCTTTAATATATATACCTCACATCATGACATATTCACAACATAATTCATATTCATACTCACGTCTTCATAAGATCATATCAGTAATCATGCTCGCACACATATGGCACATATAATCATAACATCATCTTACTTAGTATATCATGCTCAAGTCAGGTATTCATATCACACATCACATGTATCATATCATAACATATCATAACACAATATATGATAATCACCCAATAAGTTAGTTAAATGAAAAGAATCCCAAGTTAATTTAAATTCGTTTCCCAAAACAACCTTCTAAAACATCTTTGTTCCAAAACCAAGGAAACCTTACGTTGTTAGCCAAATCCATAACTCATTTTGTCAAGGGAACCCAACACGTTTAAAGCATTTTCCAAAACTCTTTTTAAGTAGTCAAAACGACTTTTCGGCCCTTGAAAACGTCTCTTAAATATCTTTTGAAAACTCAAGTTTTATTCGGCAAATCATGTATTTCAAACCCATTTAAAACACTTTTTAATCATAGCACAAAACTCAACCCAAAACTAGATAACCAATAACCCAAATCAACTAAGGGTCATTTCGCCGCGGCGAAACTTGCGTCTGAGCTCTAGGAGGAGCTTTGGGCTGCTGGAATCTCGAGGTAAAGGGAGGAAGGAGTGGTGAAAGGATAAGATTTTGGAGCCTTGTGAGAGAGGGTTTGTAGTTGCTTTTGTGGTATTTTAGAATGAGGCACAATTCAGATTTTTATGGGTCAAAAGAGGGCTTGAAGCGGCTGCATTCGGATGAGCTAAGAGGGGTGTTGAAGATTGTTTTGTCTTCATTGCCATATAAGGAGGGTGCAATGATGGATTGAGGAAAAACAACTTGTGGGTGTTTCTCCTTTTTGGAAAACGAGAAAAGTGTTAGGACAATACAAACACCTCAACCACACATTCACAAAACCAACTCATGAAAAGAAGAGCATTAGGTGAAAAAAGTTCAGTAGTGGGACACTTCAAAATCAAATTCGATGACTTCAAACTCCATTCAAGGATCATAATATCTGATTGCTTCCTTTGTTGCAAAGCTTCCCTTTAGATGGTAGAAGCTTTAACACTCCAATCCAACCTAACGATAGCGCAGGAACTCGGTTTCCAACACATCGACATCGAATGTGACAATCTTATGTACCATCATCAGCTCCATATCTATTCGGTGAGAACATCGTACAACTGAATTGTCTTGACGCACTCCTGCTTTCCACAAGGTTAATGCAATTGGATCGTAAGTCAATTGGGTTTGATGTCACCCCTTTTATAAGTGGGAAAATGTTTTTCCCTGGTAACCGCTATTTATTTACAAATTCAAGAGAAAAGGGTTTTCCCGGGCCGGACCGGGTCTAAGCACACGCAATCAGGCAAAGGGGCAGTCAGACACTCAGACCAGCACAGCCGGCGAGGCGACGCTAGCCTCCAAAATCAGGGCGGTTAATCAATTTACGGCGATCTTCACCTTGCTCTCTTCTTCTGTGTCTGTTCATGGCTTCACTCCCGCTCGTCACCTCGCCAAGGTGAGGAACGCCTATCATCTCCTACTTTCTCCGGCTCTATCACTCATAGTAGGAGTCCGTCTAAGTACTGTTCTTGCTTTGTGACCCATCTCCTGTGTCCAATCGATGAAATTTTAATTTATTAAAATTTGCCAAATAACGTGATCGTTGTCTTCGGAGCGTGCATAAATCACGTGGTTTCGTTGTCAGTCTGTACTGATTCTCTCATGGAGGGGTCACAATTGCATTACTACTGGTGTGATATGCGCCGCTGGATTTCTGTTGCCAGTGCAAAGTTATAAAATGAACTGCTAAGGTAGCAGATGAATGTTCTTTTATTGGCTGATTCGAAATTGATCTAGACCTACTAGGCTACTACTAGTGTTGTAGTATTGTTCTTTCTTTGTGAATCGTGATTGATCTGCTTTGCATAAAATGCATAGTCGATGAAATTTCCTTTATTGTTCATCAGATTAGGTGATTGTTGTCGTCAGAGTGGATAAATCATGTGGTTTCGTTGTCCATATGGTGTGATACGAGCCTCTGGATTTCTGTTGCTGGTGCAAAGTTATAAAAAATGAACTGCTTTGCAGATATGTACGAATGCTCTTGCTGGATGATTCTCTATCGAAATTGTACCCGATGAGTTATTTACACATTTAATGATGGGTTTCTCTTTGTTTTTGTTAGGAGGCAGATGCCTTCTCTTTGTATTTGTGATTTTTATTGCTTTGGTTACTGTGGCATGCTATGTACTCTTCTACTATGGCAAAGCATGCTGGTTAGGTGGAAATGGTTTTACTTTTACCAATGAGTAACTGTAATCGCTTAAAGAAGTAATACACACGGTAAGATGATAGTAATATTTGCGAGCTTAATTTGTTTTTAATGTGTCGTTTCGTACACCATATGAAACCTTTGAGATATTTTTTGGGAGTTTCATGAGGGCATACAATGGAATGTGGATTCAGGCTTTATGAAATTGTATGGCTAGTGTATAATGTACAAACTTGAGTTTTGAATTCCTGAATGAGTGGAAACTGTGGAATTATAATCTGGGTATACGTTTTGTACTATGTTACTTTGCTTTACTGTCCTGCGGGTTTAACCTAATATGCATTTAATACCATCAATGCAGGTGAATCTTTTATAAAAAATATAGAGAAGGTTATGTGTTTCTCTATTTAGTTAATTTAGCCATTTATGTTTAAGTTATAGTTTTATACCCCAAATGAGTGATTTGCACATCCACATGTCTAATCTGTTATTCCCGTCCAAATCATTGTAATAATTTGGGGATGCCAGTAGGATAAAGATGGGCAGCTGCTGGAGGTGGTGGCTGTTGGTGATGACAATGATGATTGTTACTAGTACAACCATTGGTATTGATACATCATCCAACTTCAGTTTAGATGAAACTCCCTTGTCTCGAATTGCTTTTGGCTCGTGCTCTAATCAAAGCCATCCGCAGGTATCTTTCTCTTTCCATAATCACATGCACAAGTTAATCCTGGTTAGTGCATCAAAATTGTCAGTACTATAAAGCTTGCATGTACTACAAATTGTTAATATTTGTAATTGCCTCATGTTAGACCATTTGATGCTTGTTTTTATTATGGAGTCAATTCTTTTAGTACTCTGTCCCATTAATTTGTTCCTGCTTCCTTTTTTCCCTTTGCTCTTGATAGCTTTACTAGTAACTAAAATATCTACATTTTTCAGAAGAGAAACCCTCAACCATGATTTGCTACAAAGTTTATTGCTTTTAAGGGTTCTAAACCTGAAATACACGCAGATCATTTGGGATGCTATAAACAACTTCAATCCTCAGCTATTTATTTGGCTTGGTGATAACATTTATGGAGATATTAGGCGTCCTTTCAAAATATTTGGGAAACAAAGGACATTTGGTCCCTGGAAGAATGCTCCGAGGTTTGTCCCTGCATCTGAGTCTGATGTGCAATCTAGGTATGAGAGAGCCAAGACTAATCCTGGCTATTCCAAACTTCGCAAAAGTTCCAAGGTTTCTTCCTTTACTCCTTTTGATCCCTTGATTTCCATTTCGCCATAGATGTAGTTGTAGACGTTCATGTGGTTTATTTTCCAATAGGTTATTGGAACATGGGATGACCATGATTATGGATTGAATGATGCTGGAAAAGAATTTGCTGGCAAGGTCACCAATCAGAGGCTTTTGCTGGACTTCTTGGATGAACCCTTGGACAGTCCCAGGTCAGTTAGCATTTGCTATGGCTCTCCAAGTAATAACCATAACTACAGTGATACATAATGCATATGAGAAAAGGTAGGCAATACCATTTTGTTTGATGGTTAACTTATTTTTGAGCTTTATTTTTAGCTTCACTCTGTTAGTAGGGTTTGCTGGTTTTATTTTTCGTTGAAATACTTAAGTTATAATATTAGTAGTACATTCTGTGTATCCCTGTGACCTGATCTTCCTCGAGTCAGTTCTGTGTGAGAATGTTTGGAACTATGGTGCAACTCAATAAGTATTAACCTTATAAATTCTTTTTTGTATAGGCGCAAACAGGAGGGAGTTTATACTTCATATATACTTGGTCCTGATGGTAGGCAGATTAAGGTATAATCAGTCATTATTTTTTTGTTCTTTGGTTCTTTTCTCCCATTCACATCAAACTTGCTACAAGAGGATGTGTTGGGTTAGTATGGATTCGTTTGGAGCGATACCTTATCAACGCAAATAAGTACCTTTTCAACAAATAAGCAGTCATTGCTATCATGTTCAAATTCATTGTCAATAAAATTCATCACTAATGAAATATGCCACATTACATGTGTACTCTCATAGTCTCATGTTCAGAACATAGGAAAAAAATCTTCAAATGAGGGAATACTTGAATAATTTTTCCAATCCAACTTTTCTATGTGACTAGTGGCCTCTAATTTATCATCATGATATAGGTGGACATCATTGACGCTAATTAACGAGTGAAGATCATTTATATATTTTAATATTACGTCTTCATCTCAGTTATTTTTTATATTCATGGACTTGAAAAATGAAGCATTGCAAGGGTCCGAATCGAGTGAGCTTAATAGGAGGCTGGAAGGAAGATAGCCATAATGGAAGTTCCTTAATCTGTACCATCTCTGTTACTTGGAAATGGCAATAACATAGGTGTGACTGAGGAAGAAATGATCCCCTTAAATATAGAAAACAAAAAATAACAAAATGGGGATGTAATTTGTATTTGTATGTCATATTAAACGACTAGTTAAAGTGTGAAAATAAGGCACCGACAACTTATGACACATATTGTAACTACTAGCTACGAGAACGAGAAATGAACATATATTATATGCCCCTCAGTTGTTCTTCTCATTTCCCTGTGCATCCTTTATATTTCAAACCAATTTTATTAGGTACTTTCATGTCGAACTGGTTTAATTAGGAAGTTTCTAGTAATAGTCCTCTCATTTTTTGTGGAATTTCGACATGGGAAATGCTATTACTCTATTCTTTGAATAAGATAGGTTAGCATGATGGCTGGGAGAAGATAGGAGGGAAAGATAGAGATGATGGCTGTGATGGGGTTTTGGTCGTAAGGTTTTTTTTCTTTGATCAAGGTGATGTTCGGTTGTTCAGCAAGGTTTCGATTGCAGATTAGTTTGTAAAGTTTACACCCGGACAATATTCACTGTGTTGAAGGGTTTACTTTGTTTCTTTGTATCTATCCTAGCATATTTTTGAGAAATAATGGTTCCCAATTCTTCTGGTACTATCAGGTTATTCTGTTAGACACTAGATATCACAGAGATCCTATGGGAACCGATGGAAGTATCTTGGGGAGTTCACAATGGATGTGGTTGGAGAAAGAGTTACATGGTCCTCCTACAGTACTAACCATAATTGGGTCCTCCGTTCAGGTACAGTTCAAAATTTTTGGCAGTCATAAAGTGATCCGTTGTATGTTACCTTATAGTGTGCATTTTACTTAATACAAATAATTGATTTCCATCCGATAATTATCAATGAATATGTGACTTGCTTGTCAGCTGATTGTTTCCCGTGATTATACGAGTTACACCTTTAAAAAATTCATATTTTGCTTGATTATAACCAGCTTCATCCTTTGTTATGCACAAAATGGTGCCTGTACCTGCAATCAGGGAAAGGGGCCGGTCTAAGAACATTCCTCACTGCATTTGCCTTAACAGGGGAAGGGAAGCTTCAAGGCTCCTTTGTGATCTTTAATTTTGAAACTCAAAATACTTGATATCCCAATACCAACTAAAACTATTGAAACCTGTCACTGGACCAAAAGTGAAAAGAACAGTCTTATCTTATAAAAGTTCTAAATGTGCAAGTGTGTTGACAAATCTCATTTGTTATCCTCACCTTAATATTTTTGGCCCAAGCAAGTCTCTAAATGTAATGACTGTCATATTAATGCATCTAAACTGTCAAATTATGTTGTGTTTTTTTTATTAGTCAAGTTTTTATTTATTCTAATGTTGAGTGTATATGGGACACTCTACACACAAGAGGTGCCATTCGGAAAATGATGCCCTTTTATTCACTCACGTATTCAATATTAGATCTGATAAAGATGAGAGAACTTGACAAAAGGACCTCTGCAACAAATTTGATCTTAGGGACTTCAAATGAACAACCATTAATTTAGGGACTCATTGCGACGATGAAAATGGGTTAGGGCACCAAATGAAGTTCACTAACTTTGTGTTGTTGCTTTTTACCATTTTTTACGGAGACCAAATTCTGATAAAATGAAAGCTAATGGTGTGATCTCGTTTCTGTAACACAATTTTTAGAAAGTTGCCTTTGAGATTGGGTAAACTCCACAAAATCACCCTGATTCAGATTAAGTTTGAACAGAAGCTGAGAAGCATCCTTCTTCAACAAAATTATATTCAACCATCCATTATCTAGGTTTTCTTAACAAAGCAACAGTAATACCTATTTTACCCTAATTAAAACTTGTTGTATAAAATGTATTCTCCTTGTTAATGCCTATTTAATGTTTATATTTGGCTGTTTTTATACCAGGCATTTGAGATGAGTATAGCCCCCATATCAATTTTTGAAGCATTTTCACTAAATTCTTTTTTTTTGGACACATAGTTGAATTCGATTTTCTGTCTTACTCTTTTCATCTCTGATTTTTTTGGAAATGTCCTCTCGATAGGAATGCATAAATCTTGACTCCCCATACCCCACTTTAATTGGGATTATGCTGGGTTGATAAGTTAGTGAGTAATATTCTTGCGAGTGAGGAGTATATATTTGGCATTTTATATGTTTTTGTCCCCAGTGATTGAAGGTAAAATGTGCATGGATGTTGAATTGCTAACAAAACATGGAAGTGGCAGTCAAATGGAATTTCGCTAATAATGGGTGGTTTTGTACAAAAATGGCCTAAACTAAGGGTGGTTTTGTGTAGTTTACCCTTCCGCTTAATTACAGTTTGGTTCTTAGGTTTATGCATGCAAAAATAAGTTTAAATTAAAGCACTATCTACAGTCTGATAAGTGTTGTTGTGGATGACAATAAGATAGTTGGATCAAATATATTTTTCCCAGGATTTGTGGGACACTCATGTGCGACTTCCATTTTTAATTTTGATTTAAAAAGAAAAAACAATGTTGAAGGGGGGTTTTAGGGACATATAATAATATAGCTTCTGTATCACCTGTTTTTATTTGATCTTGAATTGTCAATTAGTAGTTCCATGCCAGACCACACATATTGCTCTAGTGTCTGCCTTCCACTAGTTCCTAAGCAAAAATAGACTTAGTGTGTTTTTGGCAAACACACGTTTGCCTTATTAGGCATCTGTATCGACACACCGTTACTGTATTAGTGAAGCTTCCCTGTTAGGTCTTATCAACTACCATGTAAGCACCATTTACATTGTAGCCATGTTTGTGAAACACACCCTTACAACAACTTGTCGATTTCATAGAATAGCTCCACTCTTACTCAGAAGTATGGTTAATGACCAGGTTCTATCAAACCTTTCAGCAACAACTAGTCCACTATTTCAAATGGAGGGTTGGGGACGTTTTCCAAAGGAGAGGATACGCCTGTTTAAGTTAATACAAGATAGCAAGGTACAACTTCTTTCTTTTGAAGATAACATTTACTATGCCTTAAGCAATAATTTGCCAAAGTCTAAAAAATCTTGTATCTGTATGCTATGTATCTTTTTTCCATGTTTTCTAGAGAGATGGGGTTATTTTCATAAGTGGAGATGTCCATTTCGGAGAAATTGCTCGATATGACTGTGCGGCTGGATATCCACTCTACGACTTCACTTCAAGTGGGCTTACCCAATCCGTTGAGGGAGTAGTTCCTCGGCCGTTTCATTACATTGTGAGATTCATGGCATGGCTGACTCCAACGACTCTTCGATTAATGGCTTCAAATTGCAGATATAAATCATGCACATACGGTATCATTTTCCTGATGCAACTTGTTTGATTTATCGAATAATTTAATCTCTGTATGATGATAATCAGGTTACTTGTGCAGGACGTCCTAATTTTGGTGCCATTGAGATAGACTGGGATAGCAAACCGATCACTGTAAAAGCTGAACTGAGAGATACGAATGATTCACCTGTCATCAGTGTCAATATATCTGTGTCTGATCTGCATGCTGGGACTGTTAAACTGCCAACTACTAACTCTGGGGGCTTTCTAAGACATTGCACTCTTGAAGTTGATCGGCCTTGGATTGTGAGGCACCAATTGGCCATCATTTTCTTCTGTTTGTTGGCTGGTAGGTTTGAAAGTCCCAAAGTTTTTAAAGAAATGAATGTGTTAAGAATCGCTGCCATATTTATTAATTTGCATATTCTGTTTGCTGACGCAACTCCTTTCAGTTGCTTCCGTGCAAATTTATTCTGTATACTATGGTTGCTGATACAATTCCCTTGAACTAATTTTGCAGTTTCTACTCTGGTGTTCCTCGGACTAGTCTATGCAGTAGTTCGGTTATGTTGCAAATATACATGCAAGTTAAAGCACGATTGACATATATGTTTATATGGATTGAGGGACAGAAACTTCTACTAGATGATTCAATAACATTATAAGATTTGGTGTTTTTCCACCTGATGACACGGGAAAAGGCTGATCGAGGATTAGTTCATCTCAGTTCATCCGCAATAGGAGGCTACGCTGGAGTACTGACCATGGTTGGTGCATATTAGCAGATCATTTTGGGGAATTACTGCTTTTAGGTGTTAGCTCTCTGTCTTATGCTCTTGAGTAATTCCCTTTTTCCTTCATGACCCTCGTTTATATGATGACTGATTCACATGTTTGTAATCAGTTAGATCAGTCATTGAGTAATTGAGAAGAGATCCATGCTCTCTTTGTTAGCTTTCTTCGTTTCATCTTCCACCTAGCAATGTTTTCTCTGTTCCTAAGGAGGTGGCTGAACTGAGAATAGCAATGTTTTCGTCACTACTCTCGCAAGTGTCTCTCCCTGCTCTTCGGTCCATTTATATTACTATAAGTTCAGGCACGAAAACGCAACCATTAATGCCTTTTCTCTGAAGAGCTGAATAAAAGGAGCTTGAATTTCTTATTTTCTTCTATTCAGCTACATTTGTATTAATCGTTTTAGTTGGGGAATAGAAAGAAAGTTGCATTGGCTGGTGCGATGGGGCAAAGACAGCATCTCCTCTTTTCCAAGACAACAAATAGGCATTTTAGCAGAAGTCACTTTCCATCCATGAGGATGAAATATTTGGTCCATTTATAATGTGACTTTTGTAATTCCCTGATATGGAAAATGCTTTTTGGAACTTCTAAAACATAGTTTAATTTACATTTCTTTTCATCGTGCGTAAATTTGGAAAGAAGAAAGAAGCTGCTGAATTCATCTACAAAATGGTGAAATTGGTCAATTTCATTCCCACTGAAGACTTGCCAAAAATTCAGGTATCATCTTTCTTGGCATCCAGAAGCCATTGATTTCGAGTAAACAAACCGTGAAGCACTCATCGAGAAGACGGTGCTTTGCATGAAGATACGTTCACAAATGGCTCATGCAACACCAGCAAGTATATATAGACTCCTCCATTTACTGTGGATTTTGCTGCCTTTGTTGCTGAAAATTAGGAAGGTTGTGTTGCGCATTTTGATGTGACACCATGTTGGGTTGTAGGCTTTGTGTGTTTTGGGGCATGCTGCCAAATGCTCCTTGAGAAGCATACTGTTGTGTCTGCTGTTGTTGTATGGGCATCACATTGCCAGGATTCGCTACTCCCACGTTGAACACTATTACAAGGAAAAAGTGTCAAAGAAACCCTTTAGTTCATCCATAGATGTCCAGTGCATAACACATCCATTCTACATAACAAGAAGACAGCATTAAGGTGGAGCAACAAAGATAAAGGATAAGATAAGATTTTCAATGGAGATGTTCATACTCTGATCATTCAGGATTTGAGAAGGATGCGTCCTTTGAGCATTTCCAGGTATCCCAAACTAAGAACATCAAAAAATGAGTGAAGCAGTTCCAAAACAAAGTACCACAACAAATGTAAAGATTAGTATATCAATCCCCCCAAACCCCCCGGTCTAGTTTTTGCAAACTCATATTACAAATTAACACAGGAGATTGTAATGACTGCTTGCTTTGCCTTTTCAAACCTTTCAAGAACTTTACTCCCGATCCAATCCTGTTTCATATTTACTTGTCACAGTTCATCATTAAAACTACTTGACCATATCTCAACCCAATATCAAGCTAACCTGCATTCTTGGCACAAATGGCTGCGATGACATTGTGGCTGACATGTTTGTGATCTGTAATGGGAAATCATAAATGAGAAATCCGAGTTTAATTTTGAAAGAGATTTACGAATTCTTCATGGTATTTTCTCATATCTATACATATCCACGTCATTATATCTTATGAAAAAAGTAATTGGCATATGTTCAATCTGTTGATATTGAAGGACATCTGACTATCTGAGGCTATTCACTACCTATTTACAGTAGATTTGGACAGAACTCAGAAGGCTTGGCATCATTTCCCAGAAAGAAAAGAAAAGATGAGATAGTAGAAAGCAAATAATAATCACCCACAAAAAAGGGACTTATCCAGATAGCATTGCTGAAGAAGTTATCAATCTTAACAATTAAGACATTAGACAGGTGAACAGAAGGGAGGAAAAAATAAATAAAAGATAAGGTTGAAGATTTTATCTTACCATTGAAGTATTAGGAACACTCTGGGCAGCATTAAACAATGCACTATTGGCAGGTGCAGAGAATTGGCCCATATGACGATTCAGCTGAGTTCCTTGACTAAGTTGGTTTTGACCAATACCATGCTGTATATGTCCAGCAGGCAGCTGTCTTCCTTGGAATTGCTGACTTGTCAAGGGTTGAGAAAATTGCATTTGTGAACCTTGTAACTACAGTCAAAATAAAATCCAATCACATAAGCACCACTTGCAAACTATTAAGAAATACATGTCATGAAGAAGAACCCAAAAAAAAAGGCAATGATGTAATAGTGTATAGTATCCACACATAAGTTCTCTACTCTAAAAACTTATGACAGCAGTTTAACAACATTGTCAAGTTGCCATCGAGAGAATGAGCGCCATAAATGCAATCAGCTACATTCGTCTCAATCCTAGAAAGTATCATTATTCGCCTAAAACATTAGATCTTAAAAAAAACAGCGTAGATTATATTGACGATGAACGTTAAGAAAATAGGGGGAAAAGGTGACTTGAGTAATTGCACCATGACTTTTAAGTCTAACTTGTCTTTGGTCCAAAAGGGTAGATGATATTGACAGTGAACGCTAAGAAAATCCTCGCGTAAATAGAGGAAAACCTCAGTTGGTCATAAACAAAAGGCGGTGTAATATGATACATACATAAAGAACTCTAAATGCAAGTACACGAAAGGAAAGGTGAAGTGAAGAGGAGATACTGATTGAAACTTCTGCTGTGCCTGGGCCTGTAAATCATTCAGCTGGTTCTGTGTTCAAAGCTATAGAATCAGAAGCCTGATAATATTAAAAACAAGGACTTCACTGGTATAAAACTTTCCACTAAAGGAGCAACCTGATTAGCAAGATGCTGCATGAGTTTCTGTCTTTGTTGCTGCTGTTGCTGCTGTAGCTGTTGATGCTGTTGTTGAGTCTGTTGCTGAGGAGATGGTGCATTCATCATGTTTGTACCGGATCTAGGTGAATTTCCATATGGGAGAGGGGATGGATTATCAAAAGGCATAGCTGCTTGGTTGCCCCCCGAAGGCGAAGGTGCTGATCTTCCAATATACTGTGGCCCAAAACCATGCATTACAACAATGCCAAGTGCATTAAATTATAGTTACAGCTGTCAGTAGTGACCACAGATCAACAATCAGCAATTCAAGAAATGCAAGAATATATTGGGTTCTCCATATTGAAAGTGAAGTAGATCAACTATTTTCAAGATTTTCCTGAGAAACTGTAAGCTGGAAGGCAAAAGAGTGTTGAGTTTCTGTCTCAAAAGGTTTATAGCAAAGGCATCATTATGTCCATGTAATCTTTATTCTAATAACCATGCAAGAATCAGTAAACAAGCAATTTCTACAAGCATATTGGCTTGTATTAAAAATGAAGTTAAGAGTATTTTCTATAAAGAATGCACATATGCAATGACTCTTATGCTACAGTCATAAAACCTGAGCTGGCTAGAAATGCATTATGCTTGTTGTACACGAGCTCCCTTTAGTCTCTAGTGTAGCTTCTTGAAAGCCAATGCATCACTATTCTAATCACCTTTAACATGATTCACTTCCCAAAGCAAAAACTATACAAGAAAATTGTACCTTACATGTTTCACACAAACATCATAATGATGAATCAAATTAAAATTAATTAAATGTATAGATTTCCCTAGTCAAGACATGTGAATCTTGATGGTTCATACGATTTACTGTATTTTCAAATGTTTTTTTTTTATGGCCATGTGCACATTACAACAAGAGACACCAAGAGCTTTAGCCAGGAAACATAGACAACTTTCAAGAAGAGGGTGGCATCTATGACAAGAGAGAAGGGCCAAAAAACATGATCGAGGAATCTTAGGATGTAGGATTAAATGGACCCATTTTTCCAGCTAGTCAAAGAACACATCATTTAGGTAAGAAATAACAAAGTATGAAAAATGCATAAAGCCAAAACCATAAAATGCATCCCAATAGTGCTGATAGTTGACAAATTTATCAAGATTGTCTGACCTGCAATGGAGTGCCCTGGTTACTTATGTTGCCTGATGACATGGGGGGAGTGTTCTTCATATACATCCCTGCAAAAGGAAGTATCTATGATTGTATCACATAAATAAGTTAAGCAGACTATTTCTGCTTGACCATCAAGACATGTTACCAGATGCATCATTGAATGTTTGGGTTTGCCCCCCCTCAGCATTGAGTACATCAACTAGATGCATTGGAAGGGCAGTCGTGAGCTGTTTCTGGTCTGCGGGAAGTCGTAATCCTGCACCAATAAAGATATAAAAAGATCAGATGATAACATAGGTCACAATTTTTGACAGTTTGGAAATCATATAGAGAAGCTTATGGGAAATTCTGACTAGCAAAGCATCTGTATTTTGAAGGTCAAGAGCATGTACTTATCAAATGTAGTAGATAAGGACGAACAATGTTGAAGGACAAACAACTTGCCACAAAAGCAAGAAACTCTGAATATGGTAAATGGATCAAAAGCGAGCTACGGAAGTGTAATACCATCCCCATGATTCACAGCACTTCGTAGTAGATTTTCCTGCTCTTGAATTTTAGCAGCAAAAGTCTTGTCCATAGTTGGAAGTGTGATCATCCTTTGGCGTGTATCCAGACCATAGGCTTTGCGAGTTTCAGCTAGGACTTTCTCAGCACTTTCGCAGGCTGCCGCAATTTGATCAATTCTGGCCTATTGAGATTAAAGGTTGCTGTTATTACTACTTGATCAAAATACATGAATTCTTTTTATTGAAGAGAATCTCAGACACCTTTAACTTGTCAATTTGCAAGGGAATTGGCAAATTTTGCATCCCAAGTAGCAACTGCTCCCTCTTAGAACCATCGTTTGTCTCCATCTCAGGTAGAAGCTTCGATGACAGCATGACCGGAAGTACTACAAGCACAATCCAATGTATCAGAAACCGAACATTGACATGTTATAGTCGAGGTCAGCAGCTTACCAGTAGCATTTTCAGCATTGACATTCTTAGGAAGAACCACAAAAGCCTTGGATGCCTTCTTGACATCTTCAACGATGTTGAAGAGCTCAAGATTCACCATAGAGAACTGACCAAGTACGTCTTGCCTGGTGGATTCAATCATGATAAAACAGCAATTAACAACTCAATGATATTCAAAACCCTAAAAAAAATCTATACCAAAGGAAACGCAGGGGGGAAGAGAAGGGAACCATTTGGGAGAAGCGTTGGAGCGAGACATGGCGTCGAAGTCTTCGAGGATGCGAGAGATGGCTTTGTAGAGACTGATGGCTCTGGTCTTGATGGATTGAAGGTTGAGCTGCTGCTGCAATCCTTCGTTAAGCTTCTCAACTACCTTTGCCGGAGGCGGTTGTTGTTGTTGCTGAGATTGATCTCCCAAACCCATGGGGTTCGCCATAGGGTTTGGACCTGCGAGACCTCCCATTCCCATCGCTCCGTCCATTGAATCCCTTCGTGGCTGTGTAAGTGCTTCTCCAACACGGAGAGATTCCTCTGAATCTGAGATACCCTCAAATTCAGTCGCCAATCGCCGCGCAACTGAAGAACACTGATGGAACAAAATAGAAGAAGAACCGGTCCCGTCGGACCCGGTTCGCTTGGTTTTTTATGCGGACCTATTTGGCCGGGCCGGTCTCGGTCAGCGGCTGCCGCAGGAGAACAAGGCCTGAGAGGGCTCCGGCGGCTCCACAACCACAACGGTGTGACTTGTTCGCCGGTGACTCCAATCGATGGTGTACTGGACCACTGGTAGTCCGGATCCCCTACAACATTCCCCGCACCCTCGTCCCTCGGTACATCACTTAAATATTTCGACTATACATTTACATCAAATTTTTTTTAAAAAAAAAATTAGGTTTTATACCCTTATATGGATATGTTTATAAAATTTTATCTTAAAAATCACATTTTAAAAAAATAAATAAAAAAAATTTCTTGAATAATCGATAATTTATTTATCTAAATTTTAAAAATATAACTTTTATTTATCTATTTTATTTGTCAAAATATATACCCTTATATTGATATTCTGAATGGTGCGTTGCTACCAGATGGTTTGAATCATACTTTCATAACTCTAATCCCAAAGGTAGCGGTTCCATCACGAATGAATGACCTACGACCTATTAGCTAGTTTATGTAATGTGTTATATAAGATTATGTCGAATGTTCTTACAACAAGATTGAAGAAGATCCTAGGGAAGCTTGTGGCAGGAGAGCGCATTTGTACGAGGAAGACTTATCACAGATAATGTGCTTGCGGCTTTCGAACTGCTCCACTACATGAAGAATCGGAAGGGTGGGAAGAAGGGTTACATGACGCTGAAACTAGATATGACAAAGGCGTACGACCGTGTGGAGTGGGGTTTCCTCGAACACTGTTTGAGGAAGTTTGGCTTTAACGACGCATGGGTGTCCCTTGTTATGAAGTGTGTAACCACGATGAGCTTCTCGGTCCTCATGGACGGATCCCCGTCGCCTGTTTTCTAGCCTAAACGGGGTTTGAGGCAGGGCGATCCATTGTCGCCTTACCTGTTTCTTCTGTGTGTGGAAGGCTTGTCAGGTATGATCGGAGTAAGAGAAGCTCATAACCGCATGTCGGGGATTAAGGTAGCACCGTCTGCTCCTTCTATCTGTCACTTGCTCTTTGCTGATGACTATGTTCTTTTTCTAGGAGCAATATGTCAAGAGAGCTCGGAAATCATTTATATCCTCCATACTTATGGAGAGGCGTCGGGTCAATAGATGAACTTCTCGAAATCTGAACTCTCTTTCAGCATGAATGTTGGTGAGGACCGAGGAGACCATAACGGAGCTTCAGGAGCTTTTGAATATTTGTGAGGTCTCGAAGCGCTAGCGTTATCTTGGCTTGCCTACGATGGTGGGGAGGTAAAAAAAGGTAATCTTCGAGCAACTAAAGGAGAGGATTTGGAAGAAAATGAAAGGTTGGATTCCTCGGCCAGAGAGTTATAAGGTTATCGGGAACTTTTTTGGGGGGGATCCAGAGCTGCGAGTGATCGACTTGATCGACTGGGAGCTGAGTAGATGGAATGAAGGGCTACTCCAGAATCTCATGGTGTCGTGTGACATAGAGGAGGTCCGGCAGATCCGCCTAGTTGATCCACGACTCAAGGATCAAATTGATTTGGAGACACACACAGAACGAATTGTTCACTATGAGATCGGCGTACCATGCCCTGCTTGAGAAGGCCGTGAGGGAGGAGAGTGCAGCAGGTTCGTCCAGCTGAGAGTATGTGGAAAGCCCTATGGAAGCTTAAGGTCTTGCCAAAGGTTCAATCTTTTCGGTGGCGGGCTGCGAGGGGTATCTTACCTTGCAAATCAAGTCTTCTCTTGAATTGGTAAATAAAGAGCGGTCATTCCGAAGTTCGAACCAGGGACCTAAGGGTACTACCCACATGTCCTTTCTGGTGAGCCATTCCAGAATGGTTTAAATCAAGCCTTCTCCACAAGTCCTTTTCGCTGTGATTTGTGTGGCAGGGAAGAGACAAGCACTCATGCTTTTGTTTGAGTGTAGATGGGCGAGGAAGGTGTGGAAGAGGTGCCCAAAGCTGGAGGAGTTTTGGATGAGGTCGACTACCACGGAGGAGACCATTGCAAATGTGTTTACACGAGGCTCATTCAGGGAAAGGCAGCAATGGGTGACGATTGTGTGGTTCTTCTGGGGAGCTAGGAACAAGCGCATCTTCGAATGCTCTCAAAACCCCCCGGAGGATATCATCGAGGAGGCGGAGGAGATGCTCGCTGAGTTTGAACGCTACAGGGATGTTAAAAGTACTCCCGTCTCGATCCCTAAGCGGACCAAGGAGATGGTCAAGTGGAGGAAACCCCCTGAGGGGATTGTGAAGATTAATTGTGATGCCGGATTTGCATCTCCAGAACCTCCGGCAATCGGGGTTATATGCAGGAATCACGTGGGGGAGATGTTGTTCGGAGCAGTGGCGGATTTAGTACTTTAAAGTTAGGTGAGCGGAAAAATAACCACAATAAAAGGATAAAATTTCGCCTAGCGGAAATACAATCTTCAATTGTATAGTAGTATTTTATCTTCCATATCTACTTTAAAGTTTGATTATCATCATCTTTACTACAAATAGAAAAATATACTTTAGTCGATCGAGTTTCATATTATTAGAGTATTGAGATTTTTTTTTTAAAATTATTGTATAAATTTAAAAATTTTACAAATTTATTCTAACAATTTTGTATTGCAATGAATTATTTAATAAATTAATAGATTATATAAAATATAAAAATAGACTTTATAAAACCCACTAATCTCAATTTTTACAATCAAATTATAAAACAATTTAAAACCCAATAAAATTTAAAATATTAATAGTCATACAAGAATACTAAAAATATAATTAAGTTATACATAATCAAGAATTAAAATACGACGCTGCAAAAAAAAAAGAAATTAAAATACGAATTTGAAAATTTTCTATCGTAATTTAATTGGAGATATATACGTACATGGTTTAATTTTTACCCACCAAAATTAATAAAGCTGGTCAATCAAAAGAATTACCCACCAATTTTTTTCCTCCCGACACTGCTTACACAATTCTTACCCAACAATTGCTGGGTTTCCTTGGCCCACCATTCGCCTCTGGTTCAGAGGTCAGAGGGAGTTGCAATTCACAAACAGCGTGGAGCTGGCTAAGGCGGAGGGTGTTCGTTCATTGGGCTCTGCAGCTGGCTAAGGAGAGAGGCATACACCGGCTCGAGGTGGAAATTGATTGCATAGCCTTGCACCTTAAGCTGAGCAATGTGTGCCAGGGGAGAGGACTGCTATTCAACATCATCTCCGAAGCCAAATCGTTAGCAGACTCATTCGATTACGTGAGCTGGTGCCATGTGAAGCGAGAGGGCAATAGTGCAGCACACGAACTTGCTGCTATTAGACTAATTAGTCATGCTTTGTTTTTCAATTTGCAAACTCTTACGGACAATGACACGGACCCAGGGGTGGGGTGGGCTTTGCTGCAACCCTCTCAAAAAATCCAGAATATAGGTAATAAGATGAAGTAATGGGACACAAAATGAATTTAGTGGTAAAATTCCTTTGGGCTTTGCTAAAAGCAACCCAAGTTCGAATCCCTAGCAAACCCCTTTTTTCCCATTTCTCTTTATAACATTTTTTTCTCATTTCTCTTTATAACATATACTGCTAGTAATTCCTTACAACCCAGTTGGTAATTACTTTAGGTGTTTATTTGTCATATTTTATTTAAACAATTTATATTTCATATTAATCACTCTTTTATAAAATAAAAAAAGTGTTATATGTGATATTAATACTTGTAAAAATAAAAAATAAAAATAAATGTGTTATATTCATGATAAAAAATAAAAATTGTATAAGACGATCATAGCCTACCTCAAATTTCATTCCTGGTTCCGTGCATGTACTGTTTTGAAGGAGATGGAATGAAATGGCTAGAGTTTTTCTCAAAAAATTGTTTAAAATATAGAGAAAATTTGCTAAAATATCATCCTGTGCTAATTTGATTAGGTAATTAACACCCTTTCTTATTTATTTAGCCGGGGTAACACCTCTTTAATGTTTTTTTTAGGTCTGTGGCACCTTACTCTTTCTTCTCGATCTATCAGATCTGGTGCCCTCGTCCGGATCTGGTGCCCTCGTCGGAGGCGTCGCGAGATCTCCCTCTCTAAACCTCCGATGGTCTCCGTTCGGATCGTCCCAAGCCGTCGACCTCATCTTGAATCTCCCTCTCCCTCTGCTCCCCTTCTTCTGCTCTCTCGCCCTCGCTGCTTCTGCTACCGGCCTCGTCCCGCTTCCTATGCCATTGTTGGCCTCAATTGAAGACGATGCTAAGCTCGGATGGGCCTACTGATGCTGAGACGCTGCCGAAGATGACACGTTGATGCTGAGGCACCGCTGGCTGATGCTGAGACGCTTCCCCTTCTGCTTACTCCCTCCTTCCGGTTGCCGAACTGGTAATCTCTCTCCTCCTTCCCCTTTTGCTGATTCCATTCGCCTTATATTCTAATTGACAGAGATCTAAACGTTGCTGGACTGATTTGTGCTTGCTTCATGCTAATACATGCCTTGTTTTTACTCTTTTCTAAATTCGCTTGATTGATTTTGTCATGGTTGTTGAATTTATGCAATTGTGTGATTAACGCCTCTGAGAGGTCTTCAATACTTCCAGTCGCCGGAGATGTTGCCTCTGAGGTCCCGTTTCTGCAACTGCTCATTATGGAGCTGTCACTGGATTAAAAGTTACTGAAGATGGCATGTACCTTTTGAGTGCAGGTTACATGTTCTCTTTATTTCAAAGGGGTAACCCTGTGATTTTATATTGTTTGGTTTTCAAACTTATGTACGTAGGCCACAAATTAAATGTCTTCACAAGCTTCCTTTATTTTTCTTAAAGCTATCATTTTTTTTTGCTGGTTTTCGTGAGCTGCACTTATGTAAAATTCCCAAGGAGCTAAAATTATTATAGTAATGGAAGTAGTTGCTGCATTTTTGGTAACCAGTGATTATTGAATATAATGGATTACCAAATAACTAGATTTTGTCTACATTCTGACACTGCTGTCTCAATATATAGAATTCTCAGGTTCTGATTCACGAATAAGATTGTGGGATATTGAATCTGGCTGCAATACTTTAGTGAACTATGAAATCGTGCGGCTTCAGAATACCAGCAACAATTTACAGATTCATAGTGTCCTCGAAAAGTCATGGATGTTGTTCCCGACCATGTGTTGGCTTGGCCATGCACGAGGTTATTGATGTAGATGAAGAGATCTCTACTGAATTCTGCTATACTTTCAGAGTACCAAATCCTGAGAAGGTAATGTCATCCGAATATCTTTTATTAAATGCAATTAGTATGTCTTCATCCATATTGTATATGTTGCCTATGGAATCTACAAGTTTTATAATTTGATTGCAGGTTTCTCCAGCTAAAGAGGTCAGAAAACTGATGAGGATTCAAGTTCTGCGGTGCCACACTGTTTACTGTCAAAACGGGACCAAGTTGATTGTGATTCCGTTCTTGGCTTCTCGGTCCCAGGCCCTCAGTGTTTTCCTGTTTGGTTACCATGCACCAGAGTAACTTTTTCTGAATTGCTTTTTCTTTTTAAAACCAATTTATGCCTCCTGTTGATAGAGTCATTGGCAAGTAGGTTTGTAATAGGCTTGAGAACTTTATTTGTTAAACAATGTGTTAATGCATAACAAGTACTGACATTATTTATTTAAGGATAGCATGTCATAATAGCCTCATATGACAGAGTTACATCCAAGCTGTAATGACAATTTCTTGTTTCCTCCTTTGAAAGGGTGAAGTGATAACTTATTGTGCTATTTGGTGATTTTTGGAAACAGATATGCTATGACTGGGCAGCTCAATGCCAAGAGTGATGTTTATAGCTTTGGTGTTGTGCTATTGGAGCTTCTCACTGGGAGGAAACCCGTTGATCATACCTTGCCTCGTGGACAACAAAGTCTTGTGACTTGGGTACTTCCCTTTTTTCAGCGCGGTCCTTGATACTTCTCTAGTTATCTGATTAGTTTTGCGTGCTCTTTTGTTACTGATGTTCGACTTATATCTCTCAGGCAACACCGAGACTAAGTGAACACAAGGTAAAGCAATGTGTTGATCCGAGACTAAATAGTGAGTATCCCCCAAGGCGATTGAAAAGGTAAACCATCACACAATCTCTATCTGTCTCATATGGTTCATTTATCTATCACACAAGGCAATTAGGGAATCATATATAAATCAGGTGTTTGTTTCATATTGATACAGATGGCTAATGTAGCTGCGCTCTGCGTGCAATACGAAGCTGATTTCCTACCGAACATGAGTATCGTTGTCAAGGCTCTGCAGCCATTGCTGAATACTTGAGCTGGACCAGCTCCAGATGCGCCCAGCTCATGATGATGCCTTGTAATCCTGCTTCCCAAACTGATGGGAATGCACCTGGAAGCTCTTCACAACCAACGTCAATGAAGCCGATTTTCTTCAAGATAGTTATCAAAGATGGAATTATTGTAAGTAATTTTAATTTCTTCACCCAGCTTGGATCCACGTTTTAAGTAGGCCATTTTATGGGTAAGCAAATATATAGTTTTGCCTTGTTGATGTTTCAATCCAGTGCCGAATCGAATGTTTTTGACAGGAGCTTTAGTGACGGCGATGGCATCTCCATGACCATCAACACTCAAGATGGGAATGACTCCGTGACTATTAACACATTTTTAACTAGGTGATCTAGACCTTTGTTTATTGCTTGCTAGTTATGTGATAACATGTTTTTAACTCCGCTTGTGTTTTGGTACACAACCGGTCTCAAGCCCGGAAAAAAGGAGAAGAGGAGACATGTTACGTGGAATTTCATGTTATTAGATTTTTAACTGTCATCACAAATGTTGCAAGGTGTGGTTTTGCAAATTTATTCATGGTTCCAATTCTTTTTTTGATCAATTTTGTTGGATGATTACTTGATCGAGACGAATGGATTCGTGTTATATTCCAATTATAATTGAGGAGATTCCCCTACACATCTACTAATGTTGTTGCTCTTTTGTTTGAGGTATGTTTCACCAAATGCAAGATTTCTTGTAGGTGTGTCATTTATGATCTACTCATTTGCTAGAAAATTGTCATGATTTTATCAAGTCTTGTTAATTCGATTCCATGTTTTAAGCTCCTTTTATGTCATCAATTGTATAACAATGTAATAAAAATGCCATCAACAAAAAATATTATCACAAATGATTGAATCAATGAAGTGTACGTAATCACAAATTTGTCACCAATGAATAAAAGTCAGAGTCATCTCAAATATGTCACCAATGATGTAATCAAATTTTATGCTCATACGTTATCAATTGTATAAAAGTGTTAATAATACAAATGTCATCACAAATGATTGAGATTAATGAAGTGTAATCACAAATTTCACCAATGAATAAAAATGTAATAAACATGTCACCACAAGTGATTGCATCAATGAAGTGTAATCACAAATATGTCATCAGTAAATAAAAGTAGAATCGATGAAAATGTCACCAATGAAGTGTAATCAAATTTTATGTTCATATGTTATAAATTGTATAAAAATGTTATAAAAAAATGATGTCATCAACAAACCATGTCATTACAAATTATTGAGATAATGAGATAAATGTCATCAATGAATAAAAGTCATCAATAAAATATGTCATCAATCAAGTTTAATCACATTTTACGCTCTTGTGTCATCACTTGAATGAAAATGTAATGAACATGTCACCACAAGTGATTGCATCAATGAAGTGTAATCACAAACGTGTCATCAGTGAATAAAAGTAGAATCGATGAAAATATATCGATATAAAATTGATTAAATAAAAAAAAAAAAGTGGCATCAAACGATTCGATTAAAAAAAATGGCATCAAATAATTACATTAGAAAAATGGCATCAAAACACTGTTTTTAAAAAGTTGCATCACATTAAAGAAAAAATTGGCATCAAAACATTACCTTGAAAGAATATGGCATCACAAAAACATTACCTTGAAAAAATATGGTCTCACGGTAAAAAAAATATCATCAAAAAATCAATATAAAAAAAGTGTCATCAGTAGTCAATGGTAAAAAAAATGGCATCAATGGTCAGTGTGGCATCACAGTAAACAAAAAAATATCAACAAGATTTGAAACAAGTGGCATTAAAAAAGTGTCATCAATCCATTTTATTAAAAAAGTGACATCAAAGCGAAAATAAAATGTATAAAAATTGCATCAAAACGACAAAAAATGGCATCATTGGTTTTTTTTAAAAAAAAAAAAACAAAAACTGTTGACCAGCGTTGACCGGTCAACGTTGACCGGAATAGTCAAATTGGGAAGGGTGCTAGGTTAGTTAATTAATTTTGTTTGGGTGATAGTTAGCTAATTAGATATTTATAATGTGTTAGTTGCCAAAATAACCCAAAAATATATTCCCTCCGTCCAATAATACACGAGTTTTTAGAGTTAAATTTTTGTCCAACAATACATGGACTTTTATGTTTTCTGGGTAGAAAGTTATAATGATTTGTATTGGTTTTTGTGTTGTTGACTTTTTAAAATAATTTGATTGGTTAAAATGTATAATTTGATTGGTTCAAATGTGTAGTGAATATTAAAAAATAATAAAATTTATGAAAAAGTTAGTGCAATGATGATGTTTTTTAAAAGGAAAGTGTTTTACAATATTAAACTTGTGCAAAATACTAAAAAGAGAAAATTTGCTGGAATATCACCCTTTGCTAATTCAATTAGGTTATTAGCACCCTAATAAAATAAATTGGCCTTTATAACACCTTATTAAAAAAAATAGCCTCCTAACACTCCACCTATTAGCCCTCTCTCAGGACTTCTCCTTCAACCACTAGCCGGTGAGGAATCCGGCTCGGCGATGTGCGAGGGCGGTGGATCCGACTCGGATCTGGTGAGAGGTGGCTGGAATGGGTGGTCAGAGCTCTTCGGCGAAGCTTCTAGGCCGGTGCAAGAACGGGAGGGAGTTTGCGAGGCTTCGTCGGTGGGGCTGGGTGTCGGATCAGCGGGATTTGGGCTCGGGATGGCCGGAACTGGTGGCCAAGGAGGGCGGATCTGGTGAGGGAGCGTCGGATCTGGTGTGGAGGCGCCGGATCTGAGCCGAGGACGAGCGAGGCGGAGCGAGCGAGTCCAGATCTGAGCGAGGGAAGGAGGCGGTGACGAGTGAGGGGGGGGGGGGGGGGGAGCGAGGGAGGGAACGAGCGGCGGAGCGTCCGGAGCGAGCGAGGTCGATCGGCCGGAGCGAGGGATCCAGGAGCGGCGGCCGAAGCGAGGAATTGACGAGCGGCGGCCGGCGACAGAGGTTGAAGAAGCGTACAGAGGCAAGAGGTTGAAGAAGCATATTTTACAAAATTATAAAAATTAACCCATAAATAGCAATTTTTGTAAAATTACAAAAATTAACCCATAAATATAAGAATGAAAAAAATTATTTGTATTTTATTATATGATTCACTTCTTCTATATTTTTATATGCGATCTGGATGTGTGACTCGATCAGTCCATATATGTGCACAACGTAAAATTATTTTTGCAAAACAAAAGGTTCTGAAAAGAAAAAAAAAGCGGAAAAAAATTATATTTTGCACAACATACGATGTAAGAGTTGCACGACTCTGTTGTAAGAGTTGCACGACTCTTGTTTTAAGAGCTGACTGAGTTATTGGATACAAATGTCATCAATGAAGTATATTCACAAACGTGTCATCAGTAAATAAAAAGTAGAATCGATGAAAATATATCGATATATAATTGATTAAATAAAAAAAAAGTGGCATCAAACGATTTGATTAAAAAAATAGCATCAAAACACTGATTTGAAAAAGTTGCATTACATTAAAGAAAAAATTGCCATCAAAACGTTACCTTGAAAAAATATGGCATCACGGAAAAAAAAATATCATCAAAAAATTGATATAAAAAAAGTGTCATCAGTAGTCAACGATAAAAAAAATGGCATCAATGGTCAATGTGGCATCACAGTAAACAAAAAAATATCAGCAAGATTTGAAAAAAGTGGCATTAAAAAAGTGTCATCAATCCATTTTATTAGAAAATCAAACGATTTGATTAAAAAAATATCATCAAATAATTACACTAGAAAAATGGCATCAAAAGACTGCTTTGAAAAAGTTGCATCACATTAAAGAAAAAAATGTCATCTAAACATTACCTTGAAAAAACATGGCACCACGAAAACAGTACCTTGAAAAAAAAATATGGCATCAAACGATTTGATTAAAAAAAGTGAGATAAAATAATTACATTAGAAAAATGGTATCAAAACACTAATTTGAAAAACTTGCATCACATTAAAGAAAAAAAATGTCATCAAAATACTACTTTGAAAAAATATGGCATCATGGTAAAAAAACATATCATCAAAACATTGACATAAAAAAGTGTCATCAGTAGTCAATAGTAAAAAAAAGGCATCAATGGTCCACATGACATCACAGTAAACAAAAAACGTCATCAAAGTTTTAAAAAAGTGGCATCACATAACATCCAAAACGCTACTTTAAAAAATGGCATCACATTACAGAAAAAAAAATGTAATTAAAAATTTGGCATCAAAACAATATGAAAAATGGCATCAAAAAAGTGGCATCAATTGGTTTAAAAAAAAAAAGGAAAGTCAACGGTCAACGTTGACCAGTCAACGGTCAATGTTGATCGATTGGGAAGGGTGCTAGCCTATCTAATAAAATTAATTTGGGTGCTAATTATTTAATTAAAGGTTCAAAATAAGCTATTTAGCAAAAACACCATACTAAAAACACATGTATTTTAGTACGTAGGGAGTATCTTGTTAATGGATAAAATTGGTGTTGGTAATATATAGACTTTATTAGGATTGCACCCAAAAAAAAGACTTTATTAGGATAGATGATAGTTACACCTAATAATTAGTGAAAAGAAAAAGAGACTCGCACGAAAGAAACTGCTCTCTCAACAATACTTAAGGGCGGTTTTATGTAATACATACAGGAGGAAGAAGACGACCAAAACAATGGCTGTCCGGCTCTCCATACCACAGCTTTCAAGCTCTCAGATTGAGTTTCAGAATCCACGCGTGAGCTGCGCACCTCCACCATCTCTGTTTCTGAATCACCTCCTCAGTTCTCGTCCCAGGCCCAACCACCGTCTCCGCATCTGCCGCAACTCCACCTCCGATCAACAATCTCCTCAACAGCAAACTGGAATTCGAGTTTATAATGAGATTGAGAGGTTGTTTTTTCTTTTTCTTTTAGGCTGTGATTATATTCCTTTCCAAATCATTTTGCTTGTTTGATCAATCATGGGTTTCTCACCTAAACTGTATTTTTTCCTGCCTCTGATGTTATCTGCTACACAAAGATAGGTCTCTTTTTTAGGGTTTCATATTGAAATTGGATTTGGAATCAACTGAAATTGGATCAGGCCACGCGTTTGTGATCAGGAAAATGACTGGCTCTTATTCTATCCTATTGCAGACTACTTACTGATGCTGCCAAGCAATCCCAAGGTGCTTGGCCTGGATCAAACAACTGGACTCAAATTGAGGTTCTATTTCTCTTTTATATCTGTACTATTGGAGCTGTTTAGTTGATTCAAACAATTGTCCAATTATTGGGTCGGGTCCAATGATGAGTATTTTTGACCCGTGTAATAAACTTGCTTGATTCATAAATTATCCAAACTTGAAGGCAATGAATACAAAGGCTATACCTATAGGCAAACAACTAATAGACTCAAGGCAATGTGATATTTTTTCCTTAAGAAATCTTGGTAAGCTTTGGAAAGAGATGCTGCAACTGAAAACTAATCAATTCAATCATAATAAAAGATCTTTGTGCCTCATGTTTGGCCTTGCACCTAGTTGATAGAGCTCTGGTTGCTTTTTTGAGGCAAAACTTGTTTCTTTACTGCCAAAGGCTACACTACCTACCCAACCTGATTGCCCATGATGGGTGACAGTTTTATTAAAATATCGCCATGTTTCCAAATTATTATTTTTAGGTATTGCAGATATTTAGCTTCAATTCACCATGTCACAGAATAATGACTGTTATTTTCAGGATGTGGCAATTTTTTTTTTTTTTTTGTTTTTTCCCCTTTGATACAGTTTCTTATATTCTTCTATAATGTCCAAATTGTTGTGGTGAATATTCTCTTCTTCCACTATGTCAGGGAGCTTGGGTTTTGGAACCGAAGCATATGAAGCCAAGCTCAATTGTGCATTTTATTGGTGGCATATTTGTGGGAGCTGCTCCACAACTGACTTACCGTTTGTTTCTTGAACGCCTTTGTGAAAAGTGAGATGTTTTTCTTTTCAAGTTCATTGTATCAAGAAAACAAAGGGCATTTCCCTGATCTATACTCACTGTCTTAAACTTATTATATAGCCTGGTATGCAGCATGTGAACTTGTGAAGGAACTAGGTTATCTAGGACATAGAATGCTACTTAGTAACTTTTAATATTCCACAAATGAACTATTTCCTGATGGGAACGGGATCAAAGTTGGTGACTATCAGTTTTTCTAGCTTCTTAACAGCAAAGTTTTTGGGTTTCACTTGTGACTTCAAGTTGATTTATAAATATCACAAATTCAGGTCCTTAAAGCTGTACCCAATCGCAAAAATATTTACTTGGCTTATTATGTCATCAACAAAAATGCAGTAAGCTTGTTAAATTTGAAGTGTTTGGTGTTGCTAAGTAAGAACTGATGTTTCCTTCTTTCATTATTAGCTTTTCATGGAACAAGTGTAAAAAAGAGAGCATGTTTTCCATTTGAGGGTCATCTAGGAACCATCTTGATAAGTGATATGTAAGCATGAGGGGCCTCATGGCTGTGTAGAATAGTGCTTCTCCGCACCCCATTTGTCTAGGAGCCTTTTGCTAATAGTAAGTTTTGGCCTTGGTTAGGAAGATGCACATTAATTCCATAGAATATGTTGTGGTCTTTATGATTTTATATAAAAATAACCGTGCTGGTGTAGCATCCCTTGCAGTTAAACCTTTGTTTGTATATTAAGTTTTTTTGCTCAAATCATTTTTCACTGATGTTTTCTGTAGGGAAAATTTAACATAAAGCTAACTTATTTCCTCTTCCTTCTTCTGATTTATTTTAATGAAAAGAAAGGTGTCTGTATATATCAGCTAGTGGTGGTTCTATCCAGATCAATCATGCCTTTAAACATCTAGCATAAGAAGCTTACCAAGATTCAGGACATGACAACAGTTTTTGATGACGTAGAGGTATTTTGGTGATTGCCACTCCATATGCCAGTGGATTCGATCATTTCCTTATTGCCGATGAAGCGCAGTTCAAATTTGATAGGTGTCTTCGGTGTCTAGAAGAAGTAATGATTCTTGTAATATAGTGTTCTGTTTTCTCTATGCTGTTCCCGTATGGTGTGATCATCTGATTCACATTTCACCCCATTGGTTATGTTGTAGGCAGCAGACCTTCCAACTTTTGGCATTGGGCATTCGCTAGGCTCAGTTATCCACCTTTTGATTGGTATCAGGATCTTCATTCATTTGTTTATGATGGATTATTGAATTATCTATGTTGGAAATTATTGTCCTAGCTACTTTTAAGGCTTTTAGTGCTTTACACTTAGCTTTTACAGTTCATCTTTTTACTTGTACTTTGTAGTTTCTCTCATAAATTTCCTAGGTATTCTCTCTATATATTTTGTAACCTTTCTCCATGAGTAATAGATCTGATTTTTCTCTTCTCCATCTCTCTCTTTTCTCATCTCCAACTCTCTCATGAGATTAGACAATATGTAGAAGATCTTATACTTCTTTTTGCTCTTCCTGAAGATTCTCCCAAGATTTGTTGTTTCTGTTGCTATGATTTTAGTTTGGCAATCTAACATGGATTTTAGAATCCATGTTACAGCTGCTAATGAATGCTTCTTCTGCTCAGGATCACGATATGCTGTACAGCGAAATGGAAATGTATTGATGTCATTTAACAATAAGGTTAACTTTTGCATAATTCTCTTATAACATGGCATTCATATAGAAGGTAGTTGTATTTAGGAATATCTCTGTCTATGAATTTTCCCCTCAGGGCATGCTTGGTAAATAGGTTCAAAAAGTAAAAAAAGGAGATAAAGTCACATAGAAAATTCTACAAGGATGAAAGAAAGTGGGAAAATTGAGAATGAGTGCAAAACTGTAGTGCTCAATATTATTCAATATCTGGACACTGGGCAAATTTTATGTCTTGGATTAGAACCTTGGATCTAGGAATGATCAGAGTTGAAACAAGTCATAATAGGGACAGTACTGGCAGCAGTAAGACTTCATAATTGGTTCTTGTACCTTGGATCTAGGAACCTTGGATCTAGGAATGATCAGACTTCAAAATTTTCACTTTCATTTTAAAAATACTGTCAAGGTGAACTGCATAATTGGTTCATTTCCATTTGACATCCCTTTTTTTGTCCCATTATTAAGACAAACGGGTGTTGTCTTGTTAATTAAACTCACAGGAAGCAAGTGTAGCTATTCCATTGTTTTCACCTGTTCTTGTACCAGTTGCTCAGAGCTTTGGACCACTTCTTGCACAGATAGCTTCGTCTCCAACAGTACGTTTCGGGGTGAGAATTTGACTTTCTGATTTTGCTAAACTTTTTTGTATTCCTGTATATGTATTCCACTTGTAATATATTCCCAGTGCCACCCACGGAAAAGAAGGAAGATTTCAAGGAAAAGTATTAACAAGGAGATGTAGTTACTTATAAGCCATCATGGCTTCCCCTTTCTTTATTATTATCTTTGAAATTGATTCAGAATTTATGGTACCAAGGATGGTATAACACTATGACTTTTGGAATTACCTGTCCTTGAAAGAAACGGAACCATTCATGATTCATTTGCACCATTTTGTGAATGACTTGGTTAAACTATAAGCCCTTGTTGACATAAGTTTTTTCTTGTGACTTGTGAGTGTAATCATTTCTCTCTTTCTTTTTTTCCTTTGAAATGACTAGAATCTTGTGGATATGACAAGTTTTCCAATCATGCAGGCAGAGATGACGTTGAAGCAATTAGAAAACCTTAGCCCATCTGTCATGAAGCAGGTTCTTCCTCTAGTGGAGCAACTTCCTCCCTTGTATATGGACTTGGTTCAAGGAAGAGAGGACTTCAGCCCAAAACCTGAAGAAACTCGAAAACTTGTACGTCGATTTGCAACCACTATTTTCATACTCATTACACACACCATTTGAAGATTAAATTCTTGCTAGTTAAATAATTTTCGTGGGGCCCTTGCCCCTCTATGATGACTTTTATGTGAATTGTTTGTCCTCTGCTTTGGCTGAAGAAATTTCATTCCAGAATTCATTGTCGAATGGTATAACTAGCATATTATTTCATAGCTTCTTAGTCGAATGGTATATAGCCTTAGAAAGGAGAGGAAGTTCCTCGTGAACTTGTTTGGTTGCTATTTCATTGCATAGAAGGCGGATTCTGAGTAACCAATCATATGCCAATGAAATGTTTAAAAAGTCTTTTTTATGGTTATGATGTAGATAGTACTAGTTAATTTCTGAAACAATGAGGGTCTCTTTACTTGCTAATGGCAGTGGCAGCATATCTCTATACTTACATGATACCATTATGTTCCTTTTGTTCCCAGGGTGTTTTAATTGGTTGGTGTACCCTTTCAGGTTAAGTCATACTATGGAATTACAAGAAACCTTTTAATAAAGTTCAAAGATGATACAATAGATGAGACTCCAACACTTGCTCAGGTTCTCACTATAGATTCTGCGGTAAGCTCAATGTTGGATATCTCAATCAGGACATTGCCCGGGGATCATGGGTTGCCATTGCAGCAGGTGAATCTGGTTTTTAAAATTTCGATATTCCGCCTCTCATTTATATAGAAAAATTATAAGAAAAGTTCACATAGAGGTATTTTCTTGGCCTAGTTCAACATAAAGTCTGAATCCACTGCTTTTCTGAGCTTTCGAAATGTTCTTTGCAGGCACTTCCAGATGTCCCACCTGGAATGGCAGATGCAGTTAACCGTGGAGGTGAGTTTTTCGCAAACATGTCAGCGGGAACACCTTGGGAGACGGTTGCTAAAGATGTAGGTGCAGTACTGGGTGTAGATTCAAAGATTCTCCGCACTGAAGTCTCCAAGGACTTGAATCAGCTTGTTGATGAAATATCAGGCTGGATGGCTTCCAACACCGGTCCAAAGCTTTTACGACCATGATGTGTGACACAAACTTGTCGGGGTCACAACAGATTTGAAATATACAAGGAAGATCAGTTAGGTTATGCATCTCATATATTGACATATAAGGAAGAGTAAGAAGATGGTTGAATGCTTCTTGGGCGAGGGTACAAAACCCTAAGCTAGGGTGCATGTAAACTATACAGGTTCAAAAAAAATCATGTGCGCACACGATTTAATGTGAAATAGCTTCTATACCTTTTATTTCAAAGTTCGTATTAATATTGATTAATATTGATTCAACGGATAGTTTACATTGTTTTTGGTCATTTTTCCTTTAAAATATAAATATAGTTTTTTTTTTTTATTGTATAACATAACCAAATTTGTGTCATCCTTGAGATAACATGGGGTGTTGTAGAGGATCTCCTCTCCTCATAATGACTTTCTTCAATGGCTTGGAAAAAAGGATAAATTAATGGGAAAGTTGTGGCCTGTCTGTTAGTAGTCGAGCTCCAATTTCCATCAAAATGAAAATTAATTAGGCTCAACCGGGAAGGCTGTTGATGATCTTGAAGCGATCAGACAGTAAATTTGTCTGTAATTTTGCACTATAACCGCTTTAGAACTTGCAAGAATTTGTAATGGCATGAATGAAATAAACCGAAGAGGGAAACCAACTGAAAAGGCATATTACATTATACCATATTCCCACTTCAAGATATTATGCAAAGATCAGATCTATGTGGAAGAGATTGTTCAAACAGACAAGTCCAAAACCAAATCTTTAGATTAATCACACTTCTTTATTTCTTCCAACTACTTAAAAGAAGTAAACAATGGCAACAACTCCGAACGGCCTCATCATGTCTGCTTCACTTAGTTCAAGGGGAAACAGAAACACCTCAAATGATAACGGGAGAGCCAACAGGGCTAGAAAGAGTAAGAAACACATCTCACTTCTCAACATGAATACCAAAATTGCCAGGTTTCAAAAGGTGAGAAGTTAACCTTGAGGGGTTCCGGTAGGTATTGCACCAGTTAGTCCGCGCTTTCCGGAGGCTGGGATGCTGAAGGAGCGCTTCCTCATCCTCGTAGGTGAGTGCTTGCTGTTATTGTTCTTCTCTGGAAGGAGGTTAGGTGGGTTCGTCATTGTATCACTTTTGGTTCTGGTAAACATCTCACGTCTCTCGGTTTTCCTAATGGTATGGATCTTAGGGGTTGTTAAGCTCCTCGCAGCTGGATATACTCCATGGTAATCATCATCATCATCTGACAGGTAGCCCTTGTCTTGCATGTCCAGCATGACAAGGTCATCGTACTCTTCGTCTGACCTGCCTGACTCTTCATCGACAGAGCCTCCATCCATCTGTACCACAAAATCAGAATGAAGGTAAGGAATCTTACAGAGTTGAGTTAAAACAAAGTTCTACTGTTGGAACAGTTTCTAACTAGACAGGATTATGTGACCAGAGTCCAGACCCTTCAATCTATTTATGTTTGTTCAAAGGTTTTGAGATACTTACCTTTAACCCGCAAAAGGATTAAGGCTATGTATGGCAAATCGGCTAGTTTTTCGAAGCTTATGGTTTTGATATTATATAGTTTTAAATGACATATATATAAGATTTTAGTTTAATTAGCTTTTGGAATTGGAGCTTTTCATCTGCTACTCATCCAAGCTTTTTTGAAGCTTTTGGTTTTCTATTCACAAGTTTTCATCGGCTACCTAGCAGCTAGTTTACCAAACATCATATTAGTTTATTAACATATATTTAACATAAATAATCTACAAGATTCAGCTACCCAGTTATCTACCCTTTTAGCAAACACAATCTAAATTGGAGAATCTCTACCAAAAATTGGTTATTCAAGTTATTGAGGATGATAAGAAAAAACCACTTGCATTAAGCGAAAGGCTTGAGCCCTTGGGCATCTATGTCTTACTAACCTATTTTGATCTCAAAAACATAGGCGCGCTTCTGTAGATATTTCATTTCAGAGACTTAAAATGTAGGCATCATTAAATAACTTAATAGTAAATTCATAGAGAGATTTGAAAGCTCCAGTTTAAAATCTTCCCCCAACAAAAGAAGTAAACACTCTTCTGCCAACAGTTTCTCATAATTAGTGTAACACATCGAAGAGTCTCAAGGTTTTCTTACGTTAATCTATTTACAGAAAATAAAAATCTTTGATAAAAGCCATATCCCTTAATAATTTTATATGAAAGAATATCATTTATAAATGCCTTAACTAATTACCTCATCACGAGTGCGTCTTTCACCATCACTGCAATCCTCATCACTGTCCAAATGAGGTGGGTCATCTACTTCTTCATCACTGCCAGAAACCAAATAATCCTCCTTGTGCTGTAGTGGGGTAAATATGCATTAGAACAGGATAAGATAAAAACCAGAAATGCAATCTTGAGAAGCAAAGACGTATTTCTCAACAATTGGCTCGATAAGTGAAACCAGAATATTGTGCAAAACAGAGCACTGCTTCTTAAGCATCAGCCAAAGATACGAAATTACGGTTTCAGAAATCTCATCCAAAATGAACAGCATTATGTACCAGGACTGTACTCTTATTAGAGTAAAATGTACCATTACTGTTATTCTGGATGCATTGATATAGCATTAGCTGCATTACTAATTCATTTGACTGTTTTAAGGGTAATTTATCATGGAATAGTTTTAGAAAACTACTTCAATATTTAAGTTCAGTCAAAACACGATGGAAATTTGTTTTAATAAACTCCATAAAGTTCATAAGGTGTCCTCCTTTGTAAAGAAAAGGAACATGATGTTCATAATTTTGTAGACAATGGAAGGGAAAATAGCTGCACTAGAAGAGAAATTGTTTGAGTATGTCCAGTTTGATACGGTTTCATCAATCAAAGTAATCCCTCTTTACTTAGATCCCCAACATTCAAGGGCATCACAATCACTAGCCAACTTTCTCTTGTGTCTTTCTTATTTCGTGGTTCGATATTTTGGTGTAATTAAGGGACTTGAAATTTTCTGAGTAAACTAGTCTAAATACCCAAACCAAAAAGCTCCACCTCTTTACACCCCAAAATATACATCAAGTATCATCTATTCTATCTTTTGGTGTGCACCTGAATGAAAGCCAAATTTCATACAAGCTACCTTTTTTTTGGTCTTTTGGCTAAAGATTGAGATAATGAATGTAATAATTGAAAATTTTAAAAGGTAAGAAATCTGCAGTTTCAGGTTTTAACATAGTTGTAATGGACACTTTACCTCTTTTGAAGGTCCATCTGAAATCCGAGGAGAGCTGCAGCAAGAAGAGTAATATTTACTACCATTGTCAGTGCCAGTCCAATCAGCCCTAGAATCGTCAAAACTGCTTGCACGGCTTGTTCCTCCAGTGTCACTAGGCCAAGCACTCATACCAAAGTAACCAAACTGAAGATTAATAGGTTCTGCCTTGTCAATTTGCAGATGCCCATAAGTTGGTGCACCTATCCCATTATCAGCACCAAGTCCCATAATAGGCTTCCCATTGCTATCTACAGGCCAAGCCTTTGCAACAGAACCATCTGTGTTGAGAAGGGCCATCAGATGTCTTGATGACCCTTGCCTCTGAATCAACTGGAACATTCCCTTGGAACTTAATGAGTTAGCAGTACACTGGTTTCTGTACTCCTCATAAACAGCAGAGACTGTGTTTGTGGTAAGATCATAAAGTTGGTCGCCTGCCTCACGCCTTCTTAGACAGCTGAAGAGGGTGGCATGGATGGAAGCGACACTTTTATCAACGTTAGTGTTATTTATCTTGGGAACAAGATGTTTGTCAGCTCGGTTACATAAATATTCTTGAATTGTCCTAATGTTTCGAATGTACTTCACATATTTGTTTCTTGCAGGATCTAGGGTCATGTATTTAGCACGCACAGCAAACCGCTCCAAATGCTTATCTTCATTTGTGATATATATCATGAAAGGAATAATTGAAGGATGTCTTTTCATGAGCCCCATCTGAGAAATAAATACATCATCAAATTAAACGAGAAAAATTCAATATTAGAGAAGCAATAATAAATAAACTGAAAAGTAGAAAACCTTCATTACTAGAAGACATCAAGCACAAAGGAAATTAAGCCAATTCACTCACTACAAAGTTAAGACTCAAGTGGACTCCTTCAACGATGACTGATTCTTTCCGATCTTCCCATGCAGTAATTAGGCGGTCCAGACTATCAATTACCATTTCACTCTGGGCCTTAAACCCCTCAACTGCCATCTGTTTGGCACTTATCAGTTCTGTGGCACTAGAACTCACTTCCGGTGATTTTATACCAGATTTTCCACCAGGAACACCATCAACTATATTATCCCTAGAAACTGAAGGAGGTATTCCATCCCTCTTTTTAGCTTTCCTCTTAGCCTTTGCCTCTGCAACAGCTACAGGATCCAGGTACTCCCCTGCATGGTAAGTTGAAGCCCAAAGCAAAGGATTCTGCTTCTCATCCACAAAACTCCGCATCATGTGTCGAATAGAGTCAGTGGAAATCACGGTTGTGATCCCCAATCGGCTGCCCTACAAGACAAAAAGGAGTTTGGCTTCTTATTAAATGATGCATGCATGAATGCAGATAAGATGATGAAAGCAAATAACCAGATGATTAGTCTCTGATGACATACATGATACTGATGATGTTCAACTACAAAATCAGAAAAGTAAAAAAGAAAAAGTAAAAAGAAGAGCAGAACCCTGGTCATTTTAAGGTGGCAAGGTCTTACTTGCCTAAGGTAGTCAAAGGCAAGGGCCTTGTTCAGGCACTTTATAGGGTAAAGTAATCCAAAATTCGTAGCCTTACAATTACAAGAGACACTTGTGTGCATTTCATATCCAAAACAAATGAAGATACCATGAAGTGGAATGTTCTCCATGTAAGTCCTCTTCAGGTTTAGAATTTAAAGAAGTATTGAAGGTTTGACAGATAAACTACTTCTAAACTAAAATTCCTCTGCGCATTTAGTAGAGGAATTTTTCCGAGTTATTTTATGTATCATAGGAAATTTGAGAATATTTTATGACAAACCCTTTCACCTCACCCATGTGCCCCAAGCATTTCAACATATTGAACATATACACATCAAAACCTAAAGAAACTATAACCCTCTCTTTAACCTTGTAACACATCTTTAATACATACCCGGCCCCTCTACCACAGGTGAAAAGGCCTCCAATCATTCTTTAAGCATGTACTCTACTATTTTTATATATATATATTTCTGAATGAGACGATAAGGTTCAAATAATACAGCACTAATAAGTATGAAATTATATAAAATAAATAAATAAGTTAAAATTTGACATAGTTTTTATCCTCCTTAAAAAGCGTGTTGAATAGTAAACATCAACTATTTTTATACAGGAGTATTAAACTGTTATATTTCATATGCTTCATTGAATAGTTGGTAGCTAATCAACTTAAGCTTTCATCAACAGTGTGTAGGGGCTTCTTTCTATAATAAAATTTAAGTATGTCCTAATTCAAAGCTTTTTGCACATAACTATATTAACAGAAATGATACAGAACTTTCAAGCTAATCTAACCACAGGGTTCAATAAAATTTCAAATCAATCAATGTGTTGAAGTGTTCAAGAATTGTCTAATTGTTAATATATCTGAGACAAACTTCTCTTGTTATCAACTGGTAAAGCTTCAAGTTTTCTATTATGCTAGATTTTTAACCAAGCAAACGGGAGTCTATTTAGGTCAAACCTTAAAATAAAAGAAAACAGATTACATTTCAGGTTCCATTAGTTTATTTCTTTGTTTGATGTTTTAGAATTTCTTATTTGTTCTTCATTGATTTTTAAGTTTATTTTTAGAAATGTAAGCCTTGGAGTAAAAATAGGATATTATTCCTAGATTTATTTGATCAGAAAAGTGACTTAGCTAGATACAGGACAGGATAGCACCTGCAATCAAATGCGAACTCGGAATTCAATGTCATAGTCTGTTCAGATAGTTATCCTCAATCCTGTTTCGAATTACTAATAAAAGGTTTTAAACATAACAGCAAGTAAATAATAAAGGAAATTTTTATGGTAATTGCACACATTTATTCATTTAGTAGATAGTATGAAAGAGAAAGTGTTGCCAAAAGTATAATAAGATAGAATCAATCATATATGATGACTTCTAGATACACTACAAATTTTCAAGGTCAAAATTAATACCAGCAGAGAAGATAAAGTAGATTTCCCACAGCCACTAGTGCCACATAACAGCACAGTAACAGATTCCTTCCTTTCCCGTATTCTGGAATACAAAAACAGTGGAACACATTAACAAGTACAATTAACTAAAGATAACCTTTTGATATGTGTAACAAATATGGAAGGAATACATAGAAGGACCAAGACACTAATGAGGAAAAAAATCATAAAATGCAGAATCCAGCAAGGGATTCCCATGACATTTGGAGCCAATGCTTCATTATTGACAAGCACAGAAGAAAAAACCTAAATTTAATCATTGTGACATAAAGGGGAGCCATCAGAACCTTAATAAAAGCATGCCTCGTGCATGGCAATATCCTATAGTGTCCATTGTTCTTTTCATCAACAAAAATTTGTAGGTAACAATTATTTGATAAGTGCATATCTTACTATCACATTGTTTGTCAAATTGTACTTAAAATAACATAGAATGTACAAGGAGATGTACACGTTACTCAATGGTGGTCACGTGGGCATATAAGACGGGTTTCAAGGACACTAACACCGTCCCTTGTTATTCACATTAACACGGATGAAGCAATATTGAGCCCTAACCTGTGTTAGGTACTTAGGTTAGTAGAAGTAGTAGTATCAAGGGGTCTCTTAGGACATGGTCAGGTAAACAGGCATGAGGTGAGTTGGGCAGTGGAAGAGGCAGATGGTAACTGGTGTGCTTTGGACTCTAAAGTAGCAAAATGATTGGACTATAGCTGGAATGTAGCTTCTGGAGGACTTCCTTTGGTTTGGTTTAGCATGGGAGAAATGCCCGTACTATATAACACACAACATTAGAAATTATAACAGTATTTTCAACATATATTTACAACAAACCATAAAGACTCTGTAATCCAAAGAGCTACTCAACAATATAAAAGTGTTTAAACTATAATTTTAGTGCTACATATGGCAGTAAATGCCAATATGCAATAGCAAAAATGCATGATTAATAAACAATATAGAAAAAGGAAAAGAAAGAATCATCATACCTGCATGCCAAGACCAAATCCGCCCTCTGATTGGGACTCATGTATTTGTATTCAGCAAGTGCATCACACACAACATCTAAGAACTTCTCTCGTTTAATAACCACAGTTTTACGCTTTTTATACAGCTCATATGGCACACCATCACTTCTCTCAGCCTTTTCTGATGTCTGGTCTATCTTGGCTTTACCCAAGCAAACATCATGTCGTGCTTTACAACTTCCAGGTAGTGGCTGTTCCAATCTGAACATATCCATCCTGGAAGTAACATCGTCGGTGTTTTTGCTTCTTATCATTTCAAAAACCCTTTTGCTGATCTGAATTCAAGTAGGCATACCATACAATATATATTGTAAGAACGAACTCACAATTCACAAAGTAACAACTAATAAAACACTGACAAGGAAAAGTAGATACAAGGAAATCCCTTGCCAATTTGACCATCCTAGCACCACATTTTGAATGACGATGATTCAGCACTCTATTACATGGTTTAGTTAGTTAAGCCAAAATACCAACTAGAAGCAATATCCATAGTATAAAAAATAACAACTGAAAAACACAGGCACACAAATTGACTACAAACTCTATTAAACACTTATGTGATAACAAAGTGATGATGAAATGAAATCTGGGGCTACAGGAAGATATGAAGAAAGGACACAGACAAACAAGAGGCATGCCGGATTTTAAGTTTAATTAGATCGGGGAAAAAATTCAAAATTGTTTTGGTATCATCACTCAGATTTGTGCTTCTGATCAGATCATCAAACAATTAACCTTCTATTGTCAAAGACTCATGCAAATGGCTGAATACATTATAATACAGCTCAAACTTCCTCCATAGATGACAGATAATGAATTTAATAACAAATTTACCGAAGCGATTAATTTTATATAAAAAAAAAAAAACACAGTTGGATCTAGATGAAAAGAAAGGGAGGCAGAAAGAAAGACCTTAAAAGCATGGCGAGGTTTACATCCCATGAACTGGAGAGTGCTCTGGAGAACAGGACGAGTGTACCTAAACGAGTCCTTGACATCTTTCGCCTTCTCTCCACCTTGATTGTCATCATCATCATCATCCACGACTACTAGGTAGAGCACCTTCGCCGGTTCAGCCATTTCTGAACCAAATTGAAAAGATCAGAAACCAGCATTCAGAACAGCCAACGAAAAGGCGTGATTCATCATCAGCGTGCAAATACTCTCGCAATGAAGAAAACACGGAATTCACCGAAGATTTGGACAAAAAAAAAAGGAAAAAAAGGAACAAATAAATGGAAATCGAGCAATGTGCGGAGGAATCGGGAAAGAAGGGGGAAAGTAGAGACCTGGAGGAAAGGAAAGGTGGAATTGGGAGAGGAAAATGAGGGGAATTAGGGCTTAGGAAGAAAGTGGAGGAGCAAATGGGATGGGGGGGTGAGTTTGTCCCGGTCTCTGAGACTCCATTTTTGAGAAGGTGGGAAGACGATTTCTGGAGTAGCCATTGTTTTTGGGGGGTTTGGTTTGGCCCCTTCACCGAAGTGCGCGCATCATATTCACCAGAGAGGCCTCCACCCTCCACGGGGTCGGGGTATGGACTTCAACTCTCTCTCCTTCCTTTCGGTTCGTCGACGCGACGTGTGAGTAAGGAATGGGGAAGAATTTCATTTTATAAATTTCATTTATTTATTTACGCGTTTTCTATATACACCGTAAATACTTCGTTGAATCCAACGTTGTAGCAACGTTGGATTAGACGTTGCTACAACGTCCAATCCGACGTTGTATTTTATGGTGTAATTGCCTTTGAGAAAAGGAATCCGACGTTGTAACAACGTCATATTGAACGTTGTTACAACGTCGAATTGGACGTTCTACCTTGGAACCCGGTCGGGCTCGGCCGGGCTTAGGTGCAACGTACAATGGGACGTTGTTATACAACGTTAAATATAACGTAGTTATACAACATTTCATTCCGTGGGTACGGTCTTCCTCCTACCTTGGATCCTACCTTTATGGTTAATTACATAAAATCGCCCTTAAATATAGAGCTTTGTTGAAAAGGCACCCTTCCCAATTTGTTTTTATATAAATCACCCATAATCTTAATTCTCTTTAAAAAGAATCCCAAGACCCTTTTAAATTAATGTTAAAAACAATAACTGTTTTACTTTAGACTTAAAATCATTTCATTAAACATACGTTGTAACAAAGAATACTTTCTCACTCACATGATACAAATTTTAACTTAATGTCACCTAAATAATATTATAAGTTTTAACTTATTTCTCATTTTCCACCTTTATTCCTATGACCCAGTTCAATCAAGTATCAAATTCACGGAAAAAAACACTCTCTTTTGAGAGAATGACAATCCGGCTCCGGCCGCTTAATCCCTGGGCTGCGGCCACCACACCTCGGCTCCGGCCGCCTTAATCCGGCTCCGGCCATCTCCAATCTGGCATGTTTTTTTTTTGTCTTCGAAAACCTATATGATGTAATCCGGCTCCCTCTCCTCCTGGTGTTTGTCTCGCCATCTCCATCTAGTCCTGTGTTGGGCTTCTGGCCGGGTGTGAGCCCTCGCACGCTCGGTGCCCATTTCGCCGGATTCCAGTCTGGGCTCCTCACTTCTCCTTCTTCAAATCGCTTCCTATTCCGGCCTCCATTTCGATTCTTCCTCCACCGCTCCCGTCGGTCGGCTGTCCACCGCCCTTTGCTTGTCCTCTCCGGTGCCGGATTGATTCCCCCCACTCCCACCCCCGCCGCCGTTGTTATCCCCTTTCTAAAATCTCTGATTGATTCCATCTCCGATGGACTCGATCTCGGCTGTTCGTCGTCGCCTCTTCCTTCTCTGGTGGGCTCGCCCTTGGCTGCTGATCGTTGTCTTTCTCCGGCGGTCCCCGGCGGCTCCGCCCTGGCGCTACCCACCCCCCACCCCCCCTCACGCCGGTTCCCTGCATGCGTTCGTCGGGGCTTGGCTTGTGGTACGACCATCCTTGTGTCCTTGGGGCTCGTTCTCAGCATGTTGCTCTCACAGTCCTTGGCGTGCAAGGTGCAAAGTGGCCCTTGCACGCCAAGTTTAACCCCTCTATTAAAAATGAAAAGGAAAAATCAGATATATATATTGAAAAAATCCCGTGAGGGCTCGTATCAAACCCTGTTCGTATGGGGGTGTTCAAAATCCCTTTAGGGTTGACTAAATCCCGATAGGGTTTTTGGTGCTCTTTTCTCAGGCGGTTTGCAGCTCTGCGGTTGCGTGATTTGGCGCTCTTCTCTGTGGATTTGGTTCTGACTGTCGAAGTCTCGGGATAGGTTGGGGTCGTGGTAGTGTGTTTTGTGGCGTCTCCATTACACGGGTTGACTGCTTCCCTCGAGTTTCGTCCTCACTGCCCACAGGATGATCGGGTCCTGAAGTATCGCTGGCCTACGGTTCTGCTTCAGTGTGGGGCTTGGCTTCGTCCGTCGTCTTCGCCTCATCCAGTTTGGTTTAGGTCTGCTAGGTTTCGTCTTTTGCAGAGTGCGTATGCCTGAGTTTGCATCGTTATGTATTGTTTTATGTCTTGGTTTGTTAGGTTGTATGTTTGACGGTTCGCCGTCTGCCGACTTTGTCGGCCTCTCGATAAGTCAGGCCTGTCTGACCATCGAATTATTACCTTATCAAAAAAAAAAAAGTGTCAAATTCACGGAGACTGTGGAATACCAATTGTAAAACCTCAACTAGTTAGTTAACAAAGACAAATAAAAGTACTAATTTTCCACCTTTATTTCTATGACTCATTTCAATTGAGTGTCGAATTCACGGAGATTGTGGAATACCAATCGTAAAACCTCAACTAGTTAGTTAACAAAGACAAATAAAAGTACTAATTTTCCACCTTTATTTCTATGACTCATTTCAATTGAGTGTCGAATTCACGGAGATTGTGGAATACCAATTGTGAAACCTCAACTAGCTAGTTAACTAAGTTAACTAAAAGCACTCATTTTTGTGAATTTCTAAAATTAAGAAATAAGAAAACAAAAAAAAAATTATGAAAGTGACATGTTTTGATTAACGGAGTACTTAATAGTAAAAAAAATTTAAAAAAAACTTTATGCGATTATATACACATGGATTATACTATACTTTACGCGATGTTTTGGTTAACAAAGGCATTATGTTTTTCCCCAATATCATAATTATTTTGCTTCACAAGGGACATTACAATACTCAACACAAAATAGACGTTTTTTTTTTATTAGGAAAAAATTCGAGCTCAGACAAACCTGATACTCAAGAGGCCGACGAATCGGCAGACGGACTAGCCGTCAACAAACAACATACTAGAGACACAAATAAACACAGATGAAAGAAAAACCCAAAACAACCCGAAAGAGTCATCCGCCAGCAGAAAAGACGAGGGAGATCCAAGGCGGGCCACGAATGCCGAGAACACGGGGGAGTGCGATGACTCTCACGGCGACTCGACACCGAGATGGCGGAGAACAGTAACCCACCATCGGAAAGGGCAAAACCAGGAGAAGTGTGGATCACCGACGTTGCCCCCACCTAGATGAAGGATCTTTGAAGACCACGAACACAACCGCGATCATCTCGATCATACTGGCAGCCCGATACTGCAACCCACCTCGAAACTAAACGTCACCACACCAAAGCAACGACCCAACGCCAAACGAAGGAGCAAAAATGGATCAATAAGGAAAAATCAAGCATCCAACGAAAATTTGTGTGCAACTTATTCATAAGATTATGTATATAGAATATATAAAAGAACCGGTAAATATTAATTCCAAATACTTTTGAGCTGATAAATTTCCAAAATACAGAAATTTACTTTTGAGCCGATAAATAAATGTTTATGTTTTATGATTGATAAAATTATTTTCAGATCGGGAGTGGCACTCCAAAGATGTGAAACAAATAGAAGGCCAATATCGAAGAGGCACACAAATAAAATTAATATATGTAAATATATATTAATTTTATTTGGTGCATAAACCCAATTCAATCGGCCCACCTACGGGCCAAAGATACCCAAGGCAGCGGCAACACGCAAAGCCGACAGAAGAAAAGCCGCCGGAACGACCCAGGCCGCCGCCGAGAGGTCGAACGGAGAGGGAGGGACGGACAGGAAAGAAACGTTTGAGAAAACCCAATCAGAGGCCGAGACAGAGAGATCGGAGCACAAAAACCCCAAACCCAACCAAACTCAGACCGATTGAACACGAGGAAGCCAATTTGCAAAGGGATTGTCAAATTAGGGCGAGAAATCAAAAAGCCCCAAATCGATTGCAAGGACGGGGATTCAAATAACCGACCCAGAAGCGAGAGGACAAGAACAGGAGCACGGCGGTTGTCGAGACCGATGATTGAGATTCGGATTAGAGAGTTCCACCACCACAAGGGCGGAGAACACCACAACCGAAGACTAGCGTGGGAACAACGCACACTGTGCGGTGCAACCGGATCGGAGCAGAGTGGAGGCGCGCCGGTGGTAGCGATGGCCGAAGCCGAGATTACACACGCCGAGAGGCGGATTAGTGGCTCCCGGAGGAGATTTAGGGCTCCCGAAGGAGATTTAGGGCCTCCCAGAGGAGGGGTTTGGGGCTCCACAGGAAGCGTTCCTTTTCCTTCTTCAAGTATTATTATTAATCACTGCCATAGAATCAATACAAAATAGACGTTGTATAACATCATATTTGACTTGATCTTTAATATATCTTTTTTTGTTTCTTTTTACGGTTTTTCTATGAACATATTTTTAGTATGTTTTAATTACAACAATATAAATAATGTAAAAGAAATAAATAATAAATTTGGCAGCTATATCAATTTAAATTTTAATTAATATATATTTTAAAAATAACTAGTTTAGTACCCGCACTTTTTGTGCGGAGTTTTTATTAAATTAATATATTTAATATTAGAAAATTTATAAACTTTTTTTTCTCTAAATAAACTCTAATTGCCACCTTCAATTTAATTCGAATACATGATTCGATCAGACATTGTAAACAAACAAATAAATATTTAAACACAATTACCTTTTCATCTATCAAAATCATGTCAATTGAATGAAGTTTTCTAGGATCGTTGTAGTTTAAGGACCTAAACATTCTTAATACACGAACAATAATATTCCATCGGATTGGTGTGGTGTTTAGGTGTTGTGGTGGTAACTCGTTCAGGTAATGAAATTTTCGAGTGCTAAACGTTTTCATCTTCTGAAAAAAAAGAGATTAATTCAAATGCATAAAGTCCAAAATGAACTCCATAACAATCGAAACTAATCCGCACAAACAAATAAACTAAATAAAAAACGTGATTAAGGAATTTGATCAAAACGAAACTAATCCGTACAAACGTGATCAAAGAACTCCATCGTCAATCGATTTAACTCAATCAAACCGAAATGAATCTCAGAAACGCATAAACTAAAATAATATTTAACGTACTTTTTTTCGATGCTTCCTATTATTATTCTCTATGGGAGCCTTACCTTTACTATTTGTGTAGCTCGGTTGTGGGTAGCTCGGTTGAAATGGTAAGTAATGAATGGTCCTTTTTTGAGCGGGAAAAAAATTCACCAGAAGCTGACACGTGGCAAGTCAGCTTCTGCTTTACTATTGTTTATGACGATACATCTCTTATCTCTAATAATTTTTTTTATTCCACATCTTTTATTAATTATGGTAAATATTTTCACCTATTTATTTTCTTATATACTTGGGCATAATTATTAAAATATCATTTTTAATCATATAAAATAGCTATATATGTATTGATGAAAACAATGCCTCATCATGTAGTAAAGAAACATATGCTTTCAAAAATATACACAAATTGTAAAGAGTTTTTAAGAAATGATAAATAAACAAAGAATATACTCAGATATTTAAATATTAATTAAATTTATGTAAAATAATAAAGATTTTGAATAAACAAAGGTATCCACCTATTATATAGTACTAGTATTCGGTACCCGCCCGTTGTGCGGTTTCTTCATAAATTTTATTATATAAAATATCTTTGAATTAATATAAATTACTATTTCATATAAAGTAAATATATAGTTTTCAGTTGTGTTATGTTTTTGAGAATGTAAACATTTTTGAATCTACACTAATCATATGTGTTCTCTTATTAAAATATTTTTGTGATATTATATAATTTAATTTATTAATTGATATAGATAAGAAAAATAATAAGTTTGTAATTTTTAAAAAAATCAATAAAAAAGTTAATATTTTATATAGTTTTTAACTCCTAAAAAAGCGTGCGTAAATAGTAAAAGACAATGTATTTTTGGACGGAGGTAGTAGCATATTAATATAATATGACACGTATGCGATATTAACGCCATTTTAATCCAGAATATGAAACGTATGTGAATCGCATCAAAGCCCATTTCATGCCTCTGCTTTATTGTATTAAATATAGATATAGATATTGATAAAGATATAAATTTAATGTATACAAATGTAAAAAACTGATTTAATTTTGTGTCTTGGTGAAACTTTGAGAGAACCAACCAAATCATACCAACGATATAAATCCATAGTTTTGGATATTTTTATATAAAATAATACAGTAAATAACAAAATTGATAATAAATTATATATTATATATAAATATATTATATAGTAAATATCAATTTAAATAATAAAAGATGTGTATTGTATTGTACATTTTGACGATGGATGAAGTTTGACGATCAATGCTTTATCTTTTTGCAGAGCGAGCACAATTCGTTATCATCTAATAATTTGGATTCAAAGTCTTAGCATTACAAATTCTGTAATATCTTAGCATTACAAATTTTTATCTTTTCCAAATTATGTAAAATTTTTGCTATTTGGATATAGATCGAATGAATAGTGGTGTAATTTTTTTTTACATTGGATATATTGTTTTATATAAAATGATAAGTTTTGTACCTAATTAAGATATAAGATTGAATATTTATATATAAAAAAAAGGGCCCATTATTTGAGATAACATAATTATATATATTGGTTCAACAATAAGTGGAGTACATATATATGATATATTTATGTAATTAAAATATAGGGTTATATTGAATATATAGATTATGTAAAAAAATAATTTTTTAGCTAAATATATTTGTTTATTAATTGATGTGGGCCAGAAATATAATACCACTTTAATCCAGAAAATGCCACATCAGCAAAAATAATCCCGTTTAATTCAGAAAATTCTGTGGCCGCGAGGTCGCGTCATTGGCCTCTGTTTGAGAATGTAAACATTTTTGAATCTACATTAATCATATTTGTTTGGCTTGAAATGGGCTCTGGCACGATTAGTATACGTGACATTTTCTGGATTAAAATGGTGTTATTTTTTATACGTGTCATGTTCTGAATTAAAACAGTGTTATCTTTTTTAGTCACACCATTTTTTTTTTAGTAGGAAAAAAGGGGGCGGTTCTTAAAACAGAACGCAACCCTGATCATCCTTACGGATGATGTTATAGAATTCCCTATTCAAAGGGAGAGTATCCATATTACAAATGTCATTACATCTAGCTATGAAATCTGCTGCGCCATTAGCTCCACGGAAACAATGCTTGAACTCTATGTGCTCAAATTCCGATTGGATCTTCTTGATTAGCTCAATTTGCCACCATATCTCCCATCTAGGCCTTGCATCACCGTTTATAGCCTTGATTACTTCCAAACAGTCACCTTCAATTATTACTCTGCGTAAACCTTTTTGCCAGGCCAGTTTGTACCTGCACAAAATGCAGCCGCTTCGGTTTGGATAGCGGAGCCACTATCCACCTGCTGCTGAAAAATATCCATCACAGTTCCATCACAATTCCTAAGAATCCCACCTACTTGGCAAAAACCAGTAGGTTTAGTTGAGCCATCTACATTAATTTTGTAGGTGGCCCTAGGCGGTTTTTTCCACTTGATTACACTCCTCCGTCTGTCTTGTTTCGGACTTTTATTGGGATTGGCAATCAACCAATCTCTCACCTGCACATAAGATCTAATCGCAATTTGTGGGATAGATTCAATGTTTTTGTTTTTAAAAATTACATTGTTCCTGGTTTCCCAAATTGCTTTCCATATGAAACAAAGGTCCTCAAAGTTCGGTATGGATGGTTTAGAGTGTAGGAGTTCTTTAAGAGTTGTGACCTGGTTATTTACATAACTTACAGATTTACCAGTTATGTGTTTGTAGGCCGCTATGATTCTTTTGGTGATGGTGCAATGCTTGAAAAGATGATCACTATCTTCATCTTTGTCATTGCATAAACAACACTGGGAAGGAACTCTATTGAAAAAACGGTTGAGTCTTTCTTTTGTTGCAAGCCCATCTTGTGCTAGTTTCCAAATGAGGTTCTTGATACGAGGAGGGAGATTTAGGTTCCAGATCCATTTTCCTCTTTCCTCATTCTGATTGCGAGTGTTTATAACCTGTTTGACCGATTTGGTCGTGAAGTGACCATCCGCATTAAGTTTCCAAATTAGTTTATCACTGGCCTCCCAAGAGGGAATTTTGATCTTTAGAATTTGGTCGACAATACTATTTGGAAAAAGATGTTGAAGAACTTTTTAGTCACACCAATTAATAAGCCAATATAGTTAGGTAAAAACTTATCTTTTTAGATCAAACAGTCTATCCAATGTAACATTATATCTTAATTAGTTTTTTTTTAAAATAAATATTGAACCTTATATCTTAATTAGGTAAAAAAAACTTATCATTTTAGATAAATTTTAATTAGATATCAAAGTAGAGTTTTTAGCATGCCTAATCCATAGTAAATTTTCAAACAATTCATCTGCTTATTCAGTCAACTTTCCCTTGATCGATTTAGATATAATATTTTGCTTATCAACTCCTTCCACCTTTGTTGATGAATTTAATTTCAACTTTGATATAATATTTTTCTAATAAATTTATATTGTAAGGTATCAATCGGTAGCATCATCTTAATCATATAATTAAATCGTAAACCCAATTTATTTTTTAAAGATTTTGATATTATTTCTCAATTTGATGTATTTACTTTATATAGAGTAGTAATTTATATTAATTCAAATTTATTTTATATAATAAAATTTATTAAAAAATCGCACAACGGGCTAGTAATAAATTTATTTTATTTTTATATTTACTTTATATGGAGTAGTAATTTATATAAATTCAAAGTTGTTTCATATAATAAAATTTATTAAAAAAATTGCACAACACTAAAACAAAGGCCTGGCCTTAAAACGGTCTCTGATGCGATCCGCATACGTAACATTTGCTAGATTAAATGGTGTTTTTTTTTTGCATACATGTCATATTCATTTAGATTGAGCAACATTATATGATTAAGAAGTAATATTTTTTTTTAATTAGAGTAATCAAATTAAACTTAAGATTTTTTTAAAAAAAAATTGGTGCGCGGATTTTTTAAAATATAATTTTAAAAAATCGAGCAAAGTATAATGTAGTTTTATTATATAAAAAACGTACTAAAATAAGTGGTAGTATAATTTGTGGCAAATATCCTTATATATAATATGACCCATCAAAATAAAAAGAGAAATATGCAATTAATATATATATATATATATATATATATATATATATATATATATATATATATATATATATATATATATATATATATATAATGAATAAATTCTCAAAACTATTATAAGTTCTACCCATCCACTTTTCGGAGTATCAATATAACTAAATAGGTATGGTACATATATATTTTATACTATAGGATTATACATAGATTTCTTTTCTAAAATTTTATTTGAAAAAAAAAACTAAAACTAATTAAGATATAAGTTTATATTGGATATATTATTTGATCTAGAAAGATCAGTTTTTCATCCAACTATATTTGTTTACTAATTGATGTGGCCCACAAATATAATACCACTTTAATCCAGAGAATGCCACGCAGGCAAAAATAATCCCGTTTAATCCAGAAAATTCCGTGGCAGCGAGGTCGCTCCAGCGGTCTCTGTTTTAGTATTTTATATAGATATATAGATTGGTAAAAGCAAAGAATAAATTACATAATTTATTATCCTTATGAAAGAAAACAGTGCCTAATCATATAGATAAATTTGAAGGGTAGTTTGACATTTGAAAAAATATGTTGGACTAAAAATGTAATTATATATAAAGTTAGGTAAAAAATATATAAAAAAAAGAAAGAAAGTCATTCATCATCTTCTATCTTCCTCGTTGAGCCGCCAAGCCGTACGCCGTCAATCTGTGTAGCTGCCGTCGCCCAACCACCGGAATCACCTTCGATGCACTGCCGTTGCCAGTAAAGCTCTGCCGTCGCCCATTGTACGTGGCATCCACCGGAAAGAAGTACAACGTTGAATATAACGTTACGTTGTATAACAACGTACAATGGGACGTTGCACTTCTTTCCCTAAGCCCGGCCGAGCCCGTTCGGGTTCCAAGCTACAACGTCCTATTGGACCTTGTAACAACATCCAATCTGACGTTGTTACAACGTCGGATTTCTTTTCTCCAAAGCAATTACACCACAACATACAACGTCAGATTGGACGTTGTAGCAACGTCTAATCCAACGTTGCTACAACGTTACATACGACGTTGCATTAGCAACGCTAAACCCGGATTTGCAGTGTATATAGGGAGACCCTTTATTTATTTTGATACGAGGAAAATAATTCGATTATCTAGACACGTGTATATAATCCGTCTTTTTTTTAAAGAAGATAATGATATTTAATCATTCTTTTTCTTTACTTTTTTTCCACTAAAAGGCAATCGTGTTCTATTAAATCCTCATCCAAGAGCGTGCTTGTAGATGAGAGTATTGTTATCTGTATGAGAAGTCATCACAAGAGGTTCGATCTGCAACAATATTTCCTTGTAGATGTGAGAACACAAGACCTCCTCGAAGGATTGAAGAACAAGGAGGCAGCTTGAAACCAACATTTCAATATCTCATGGACTTTTTCAAACTCTCTTGATGTAGTGATTAATGTTAGGCAATCTCCCTCCGCTTCGAGTCCTCTAATTCTTAGTTATTTCGCATCTATCAACCCAAATTGAAGTCTAGAGGCCTCTGTTTGAAGTGCTGATGAGATTCCACACTTTCATGTGTCGCAAGCTATAATATTCTCACTCTCATCACATAGCACAAACTTACCGCTACAAAACTAAACAGAAATTTAGCTTTATCAAAAATGAGTTTCACACACCTTCCTTGGGCTTCCTTCACCTAATAGTTCTCGGCCAAAATATGAAATTGTTATTTAAAACTGGTAATGTTTGACATTTAGGTATTTAAAAAAACTCCGGTGCCAAATTGGTATTTAAAACTGCACAGATGGATAAATTAGTATTTTTTTGGTCGGAATTTCGATTTTCATGCACGTGACTCCTACGCATACACTGAATCCCTTTTGTTTAGCCTAGACCGGTTTAATTATAATAAAATTATAATTATTTTAATTATAATATTATACAAACAAAAATTGGTTCAATATTTTTTTTTTAAAATAACCAATTCAATAGGGATTCAGATCTTTTATTTGGAGAAAGAAACCGGTCCACTTGATGGGTTTTGTCGGGTGATGGTGACGGCTGATACCACTTGATGAGACCCGATGACCGGGATGGACCAAGGCTCGAGCTTTAGAACACTCTTTTTGTGGGGTTAATTTTTGTGGTTTGTGGAAACTAAAAAGAAGGGAAATGTGGAGCAAGATTCGCAGTCCTCGCACCCTTTAATCCCCTACACTCTATCTCAATCCTCTCGGAATCGCACTCCTTAGATCTCGACCCTTTGACACATTCGCCTCTTACTAGGGTGTCACCATCGGCCTTTCACCAAGGTTCGCTCTTAGCCTCTCACCAAGAACTCGATCTTTAACCCAGAATCATAGGAAGCTATTAGTGGCTTAACCTTTAACTCAACTCAACTTGACTTGATTTAAAATGAAGTTCTTAAAAGCAATATATATGCTGAAAATATAGCCTCCAAGCATCTCTAATTGATTTGGGATTTTTTTGATAGAAATAAAAGCATGAAAAAAAGTCTAGATTTGAGATGCTGGAAAGAACATCAAATTCGAGCATCTTCAAGGCTGATTTAGGAGAAGTGTTCATCGTGGAAGTTGTAGCCACTTAAAATAGCTTTCCAAAAAGTACTCTTCGACTTCAATCGGAATTTTATGCAGTCGAAAAGATACAAAATACTATGGCATCGCCACGCAGTTTTCTCAAACGAGGCTTGATTTTCGGCTCCAACAATGAAGCTTTGTAAGATAAAGGAGTCGAGCTTATTGACGATTAGAATCACATCATCCTCCTCCCCTTGAAAATGATTCGTCCACCAATCCGTGATGGAGATAAGATACTTCTTCGGACGTGCTCCTTCTTCCTTTATCGGATCTTGAATCCCCTCTTCTTCTTGAATCGTGAAAGGAAGTAAGATGGAATGAAAAGGGTTGCATCCAACCACTTACTCGACATGGAATTCAAAAATCTAGGCATGTTGGTTGGCATTCGTTTCTCCTTCATGGAAAGCGCAACCTTGGGAACTTGGATGATTTCCTCATTTTTGTTAAGCTCGGGGTTGACCTTCGCAATCTCAATTGGAACATCTCTGGACTTGCCTTCTTTAATCTCAAGTGTCACGCCCATGGTCATAGAGGACGTCGTCGTTGAAGTGGGAGGCTGTTGTGTTGTGGGTTTCGATAGCGTCGATCCCAATGAGATGACGAGTTTTTTGAATTTCTTGTACTTGTTGCATTGAGTCTTCCGCAAGCTTGCGGATCTCTTGCCAATGTGGTTCAACCTTCTTCTTGCACAAAGCCTCATCCTCTTGAGCCCTTCTCTTACAATATCTCCTCCGGAGCTTTTGATCAAACTACATCATATGTAGCAACATCCATGTCACTCTGATGAAGATACCCATCATCATAGGCTGGAATAGGGCATCGGATGTACTCTTCGGACAAAGGCTTGGAACTCGTTTTCTTGAGCGTACATTTTTACTAAGAAGAAACAACTCAGTTATCGAATGCTCGATGGACTCGAGTCGATTAGCTCTGATACCAATTGATGAGACCGAGGCCCGGGAACGACCAAGGCTCGAGCTTTCGAAAAATCTATTTATGGGGCTAATTTTTGTGGTTTATAGAAACTGGAAAAAGGGATATGTGAAGCAAAATTCACAGGCCTCTCACCCTTGAATCCCCTACATTCGATCTCAATCCTCTTGGTATCGCAATCTTTGGATCTCGACCCTTTGACACTTTTTCCTCTCATTAGGGTTTCACCCTCGGTCTCCCACCAAAAGGTTCTCTCTTAGCCTCTCACCAAGAACTCGATCCTTAACCCGGAATCATAGGAAAATATTAGTGACTTAACCTTTAACTCAATTCAGCTTGACTTGATTTAAAATAAAGTTCTTACAAGCAATATACAGGCTGAAAATATTGCCCCCAAGCATCTCTAATCGATGTGGGATTTATTTTGATAGAAATAAAAGCATGAAAAAAAGTCTAGATTTGAGCTTCTGGAAAGAACGTCAAATTCAAGCATCTTCGAGGCTGATTTAGGAGAAGTGTCCATCGTGGAAGTTGTAATCACTTTTTCCAACAAGTGTTTATCGGCTTCAATCGGAATTTTATGCACCCCAAAAGAGACAAAGTTGAAGATTAATAAAGTTGACACCAAGACAAAGGAGGGAAGAGCAAAGTCCCTCAAATGTGGACCGGGAAGATTAAGAAGAAGTCCTAATCAAGAGGGATGACGAAGCTGATGATGAGGATCATTCTCAAGAGCAGAATGATTAAGAAGATGCCCCAATTAAGCCAGAAGCAAAATCTGACACTCTACTAGAGCATGAACTAAGGTTTTCTAAGAACAAGCGACCTTCTAACTGATCGATACAACTTAAATTCCGACTATAGGATTGATAATCCCAACTTTCTCACAAGTGAATATTATGATATAATGTTACATGAACCAAATGCTGGCTGATTCTCGGATGATCAAGTATTACCAAGTATTTCGAAGATTGAGTCAGAAAGTCTTCTTATTGAGCAAACATGGTGGTACTCTGTAAGAAATCAGTACCTTTCCTCTTTCTTTGTAGCAACAATGTCCTGCACCTTGGAGACCGGAGAATGTCAAGCGTTCAACACATATGTGATCAAAGTTTAAACTCACTCCCAAAAAAACTATGGAGTATACAAAACAAGCATCGACTTCCCAATAATTTTCAATTTCAATAGAAAAATCTATAATGGTATAATCAGTTGTAAACTAATCCAATAAAATGCTACATTTTTGGAACCCTTGCAAATAATTTATTATCAGCTAAACTTACCTTTTTACAGAGAATTCTTCTCCAACTCCACTAGTAGCTTTTCAAAAGTTCCCTTGTCAACGATAGAAAGTTCAGCAAAAGTCTCTTCTTGGAGGTGCCTCCTACTGATCCTCTTCTCGACAAATTTGCTCTTGTACCCCCGCATATCAAGCCATATGTTTTCCCTGTTGATTTCTTTCATGCTCTTTGTGCAAATTTGGTGTCTTCAAATTGAACAAGTCTTGCAATCATGTTTTTCTCCTTGGCAATACCCACAACAGTGACGGCTAAAACACCATCAAACAACATTTCACACTCATTGAATTTTTTTCTTAGTCATACAAATCCCCACATAACATGGATTAGACAGGTAGAAAAAAATTTCAGAAAAATGCCTGCATCCTTGTATGAGATGCTTGCATAAATTTGAGGGTGTCCTTCCGTGAAGTTTCACCTTTTCCCTCTTTCCCATTTTGACCCTTTGAAAATGATCACCAATGGCAGGATCATAAAAATTAACAACACGTCATTGTCAAAGGTTCATGCAATAGATTGAGTAAATCATCCTTTGGTGATAGACTAGTTCACGGGTCTGACCCGTTGGGTCAACGAGTTCAACCCGACGGGTCACGGGTCGGGATAGCTTGACCATAACCCGGACCCGTGGACATGGTAGGTCAGCGTGTCGAATTGACCCGTTGAGTTATGGGTCGGCATATTTAAAAAAATAATTTTTTTATAAAAAAATTATACCAAAATGGTTTCGAGAAAAATTTAAGTTGAAATGAAATAGAAAACAAAGGAAGATATATATCTTCATTTCAATTCATTTCTTCACCAATTTTCGACATGGTATATAAAACGTATGAAGATATATATATATATATATCTTCATTTCACTTTATCCATGGGATAAAAATTTTGGAGAAAGAAAAATGTGTGGGAAGATAGATATATTTTTATTACACTTCATTCTTTCACCACATTTTCAATGTGGTATAGAAATTGTGGGGAAAGAAAATGTGGGAAGATAAATATATCTTTATTACCATCATTCATTAACCACATTTTCAATATGGGGTAGAAATTGCAGGATATATATATATAGGGATTGACTCCGGTGAAAACCTGTAAAAACCGTGAGGACTACTTTATAGCTTGGTTTATTTGAAACTTGTGCTAAAAACCTCAATCACATGGTAACTTTACAGCTCGGTTCAACCTAAAAACCGTGCTAAAAGCTCCAGTTTTAAAATAACACATGACTTTATAGTTCGGTCAAGCCTACAAATCGTGCTAAAAAATTATGTTTTAAAATTACATAGTGATTTTATAGCTCGGTTTTATTCAGAACCGGACTAAAATTTGTGACTTTATAGATCGGTTCTATCTAGAACCGGGCTATAAAGCAAGTGAATCGGACTAAAAAGTCGGTCCTCACAGGTTTTTACCGCAATTTTGGTTTTGACCGGAGCGCACTCCTATATATATATGCAATGTCTATTGTAAACGGGCATATCATCTGTCTGTTTGGTTTCATGAGTCTCCACATATACTCATGAAACGCCGACCCCTTGTAACCTTAATATGTTTATCATCTCCTCTAATACAAAACTGGTTCTCTGCTTGTGGACGTAGGTAACACATAGTTACCGAACCACGTAAATCTCTGTGTCTTTCATCGCTTTTATCATTCTTATTATAACATATATCTTATTTTTCATTAAAAAAAAAACAACATTATCATGATAATGCATGATTTATATAGGCATTTTTTGTAGTTCTTAAGTCGGTTAGGTTGCATTTAGTCATGATTTTAGCATAAAGTGCATTAATTGTCTCTCAAGTGGAATAAGTCGGAATCTACGCTTTTTCAGTGATAATTTGCAGAAAATAGATCTGAGCATCGAATGGTGGCCGGACGAATCATGGATCAAATAGATCTAAGGAGAGTTAGGACAAGCCATGAAAGACCCAAGACAAGTCGAGGAACAACGGAGTACGGAATCAAGGTCTAAGAGCTGAAACGACAGCGAGCCGCGAAAGTTGTCCATGCGGCGAGCTAAACTTAAAACGCTATTTTCCGTGGCCTCGGATGTCCGATTGACTATTATGACCATGCATTGGAAAGCTCTCAACGAGCTCTACGACATCATAAAGTTTACATGAGTCGCTGCGGTGAAATAATGGATTCGCGGCTGTGAAATTCTCGGTGCCCACCGATCCTTAGCACCCGCGGAAGCTCCTCAGCGCCCGTTGAGTCGGCGCCCACTGATACCTTATCGCCGCATGCCGATCATAATTTTCATAAGATTTTACCGAGGATTCTACCGGCCGGTCCATTAGGTTTTGCTTCTATCTTAAGTTGGCTGACTTCTATGATTTTAACACTATAAATATGGCTCTATTCTCAGCCATTCAACACAATTCACACATTCATTCCCCTCTCTTTCTTTTAGGTTCCGCTTTCCTTGCGGACCGGAAACCCTCAGCTTTCTCTTTTCTTTTATGTTTTGCATGAAGATAACCATGCTAGGCTAATCTTTCACTCATCTACTTGTTAAGATATTGGTTTGGTTATCAATTTTTTTTATTTTTTTTAGCACAAGAAAATCATCTCATTCCATTAAGTCAACTTGCAAACAAGAGTCTACATTTGCAGGAAAACACATAATTGAACTAGACAGAATGGGTTCATGTGGTCTTAATTGGGCAAGGGTATGAGCCGCCCCATTCCCCTGTCTTTGAACATATTGCCAGCTCCACTCCGCCGCGCTTTCCGTTAGGCCTCGAATCCCCTTGATCACGTTCCCCAACTCGCTAATAGGAACCACACCTTTGCGAATTTTAGCCATCAGCGGGAGACAATCGCTTTCCACTACTACTCGGTCGAAGTTGCGGGATGTGCACTCACGAGCAGCCCATTGAACTGCCTCTGCTTCCACCAGTTCCACATCCGACGAGGCTTGGACCTTCTGGGCACCACCAAGAATGAACCTGCCCCTCTCTTCGCGCACCACAAAACCAATCCCGCACCCTCCTCCCGTATCCACCGTTGCGTCGCAATTGACCTTCAAGTAGCCCGTAGGCGGCTTCCGCCACTTCACCGCCTCCCCAGCCCGACCGTTGTTGACACTAGTGACGCTCTCAACTTTGCAGGCCCGATCGAACTCCTCCAACCCCATCAAGGCATCCTCTACCACCTTGCTTGGCAGCGTTCTAATCCCCTAAAAAATAAGCTTATTCCTCCCTTGCCATATCCCACTAAGAATCACCAACCACCTCCTAATGTTCTCCCCGGATAATCTGTTAAGAGCCCATTCCACTGCCTCTAAGACCGAGCCTGTTCTGCTCCCGACGCCGGCAAGCTCAGGCACCCGTTTCCACACTGTGTGAGCCGAATGGCATTGAAACAATGCGTGGAATCCATCCTCCCTCCTGCCACATATGTGACAACAAGCATCCTCCATTATATTCCTCTTAAATAGATTAGCTTTGCAAGGAAGGATGTCCCTACATGCCCTCCACACAAAAGATCGGACTCGTGGATGAACATCAACTTTCCACATCCACTTCCATAAGTTCTCAGCGGACCTACCATTCGATTGTCCCTCCTCCACATCTCTCTCTAGAGCAAGACGATAGCCACTCCGGACACTAAATCTCCCATCCCTCGCGTGATACCACGAAAGCTCGTCTCTTCTCTCCGGATCGACCAACCTCATATTGAGCACTATCTCTGCATCGCACGGCCAGAGAACTTGATTCACTTTATTGACATCCCAATTGCCTCGGGACTAGTCTATAAGATCGATTACCCGGAGTCCTTCCTCCCCCTCCCGAGCCTTTGTAATCACTGCAAAGTTGTGTGGTCTGCGGATCCATCTATCATCCCAAATGTTGATGCTATCACCATTCCCAACACTCCAAACCAGCCTCGCCTTGAGCACCTCCCTCCCCTTTAAAATACTCCTCCAACTATAACTCGGATTATAGCCCACACTTGCTTGGAGAAAAGACGATCGAGGGAAAAGACGGGCCAAGAGCGACGATGGATCTTGAAGGATCCTTCACCCTTGCTTTGCTAGGATAGCAAGGTTGAAAGCCTCGAGATCGCGGAACCCCAAGCCTCCCTTCTTCTTAGGCTTATATATCCTTTTCCATCCCATCCAATGGATTTTCCTTTTATCTTCCCCATTTCCCCACCAAAAATTGCACATGAGTTGCTCTATTTCTCTGCACAACTCTCCTGGAATAAGAAAATAGGACATAGTATACATTGGGATGGCCTGCACCACCGACTTCAAGAGAACTTCCTTTCACTCCGCGATAGAGTCTTCTCCTTCCAACCCTTAAGCTTCTTCCAGACTCTCTCCCTCAGCTGGCCAAAAATCGCTTTCTTAGAGCGCCCAATCATTGTTGGCAACCCCAAATACTTTTCATGCTTCTCGACTTCCCTAATGTTGAGAATCTGCTGAATCTCGGCCCGTCTCGTCTCATCTACATTCCTGCTGAAGGTAAGTTCCGATTTTGCGAAATTCACTTGTTGGTCTGATGCTGCTCCATATTTCTGGAGGATATCTACGATCTCACTGCTCTGTTCACAAGTAGCATCCGCAAAAACCACACTTTCATCAGGAAAAAATAGGTGAGAGATCCTGGGATCTCCCATAGCTATGGAGATGCCTTGTGTCCTACCCTCCTGCCCACTCTGTCGCAGTAAACCCGACAACCCCTCAGCACAGATCAGGAAGAGGTAGGGGGATAGTGGACCCCCTTGCCTTAGTCCCCTCTCTGGTATAAACTTCGGAGACGGCAAGCCATCAAACAGAACCGAGAAAGACACGGATCTTACACACCTCATCACCAAGCCAATCCATTGCTCAGCAAAACCCAAACTTCTCATGCAGTGCTCCAAGAAGCCCCACTGTACCCTATCATATGCCTTAGCCATGTCGAGCTTCAGTGCCATGTGACCTTTCTTACCCTTCCGCTTCTCCTTCATATGGTGAAAAATTTCAAACGCCGCCAGAACATTGTCCGTGATAAGTCTGCCTGGAACAAACGCACTTTGACTCGGAGACACCAACTGCCCCAGACACCCCTTTAACCTGTTGACAAGCACTTTGGACACCAATTTGTATAACACATTACACAAACTGATGGGCCGTAAGTCTTTCATGCGACATGGGTCAGCAACTTTAGGAATGAGAGAGATGAAAGTGTAATTCAGGTCATCAGGAATAGCTCCACCGTTAAGAATATCAATAACAAAACGAAAAACTTCAGGCCCGACGATATGCCAACACTTTTGATAGAAAAGTGCCGACATACCATCAGGCCCTGGAGATTTAGTGGGATGCAATGAGAAAAGGGCTGATTTTACCCCCTTTGCGGTGAACGGACGCAGCAGCTCTGAGTTGTCCTCGTCCGACACTAATAGCCCGATTCCTTGAGAAGCCAACTCTGGGGGGGCTTTCACATCAGAACGGAACAGATTAAGGAAATAGTCAACTGCCACCTTCTCCATACCCTCAGTGCTACGCCACTCCATCCTCCCATCATCCACCAACTTCTTAATCGCATTTCTCTTCTGACGTCTCGAGGCTTTTTTGTGGAAGAAGCTCGTGTTTCTATCCCCCCATTTAAATTCATTTGCCTGAGCACGTTGAAACCACATCTTTTCCTCCCTTCTCATCAGCTCCCTCTCTTTAGTCTCTAGTTCATTCCTTCTGGCCACCAAGGACGTCACCATTCCCCTTTCCCTGAGCTCACCCAGCTCCTTCCTAATCTTCGCCAACTCCCTTCTCACATTCCCGAAGTGTCCAAAATCCCACTATTTTAAATCACCCGCACACCTAGACAGCTTCCCTAATACCCCTTCCTCCGCTCCTCTACTCCCTGGGTTATCCCACCCGTTCCTAATAACCTCTTCGCAACTCTCATCATTTAACCACATGGCCTCAAATCTAAAAGGTTTTGCCCCTTTCCTCGTCCGGTTGCTTCGAGCACCCCCCTCAAGATAAACCATGACCGGGACATGGTCCGAGCCGGCTCTCCCCATGTGGTGGACCACAGCCGAATGGAACCTCTCCAGAAAAGCCTCGTTCGCAAAGCCCATGTCAATCCTTTTCTGAATGAAGTCATCACATTCCCTCCCGTTATCCCATGTAAACCTATTCCCTTGAAATCTGAGCTCTCTTAATTCACAATCCTCCACCGCCCTTCGAAATTCCACCATCCGGCCAAAATTAGCATCAACGCCTCCCTGTTTATCAGTTGAGCTCATGACTAGATTAAAATCCCCCACACAAAGCCAACCTTCATGTGGGTCCTCATGCAGTCTCCGCATTAAGCTCAAGGTATGATGCTTCTCCTCTCTCTTAGCCCATCCATAGAGCCCGGTTAACCTCTAGCTTTCATCCATACCGCCCAGCCGGATCACCGCATCGATATGGTGGGCAGTATATGACTTAACATGAAGCTCTACATCCTCCTCCCATAATAGGCAAAGACCTCCTGACTTCCCTATGCAATCCACCGTAAAGCAATTACGGAATCCCAAGCGTACTCTCACTTCCTCCATTTTCTTAGCTCTGCTCTTTGTTTCCATCAAAAATACCACCTTCGGGGCCCTCCTTCTCACCACTTCGGTGAGATAGCCAACTGTCTGGTCCTTCCCCAATCCCCGGCAGTTGAAGCTTAAGAGATTCATTGCTCCCGGCAAGAGAGGCTATTTGCCCCTCCTGCCGATAGCTCCACAAGATTAGTGTTTTTTTCAACTCTCCTCTTTTTCTCATCATAGCCCCTCAACCCATCCTCATCCATGTTTAACTCCCCTTCTTTTTTTTCCCATCATTTATGGGGTCCCCTTACCATCTCCTCCCTTATTCCCTCCTGATCTAGCCACCCTTTTCCAATTCACTTTTTTTTATCCTCTATTTTGTCCGTACTACCCCCTCCCATACCACTCCCTCTACTCACCAACTCCCCTCCCTCATTCTGTACATCTTTTCCTTTTTCCTTTTTTTCACTCTCATTAATTAGCTCATTCTCCCTAACATTGTATCTATCTCACCCCCTCCTTCTATCCTCACTTTGCTGATTTCAATTGACAGCTCCTCCCCTCCATCTCCCAACTCCTTATCAGCCCTATAAGATTTGCATCCAGACGCTTTGCCTCTTCTAGTTCTTCCAATAGAGTGCGTCCCCCCTCCTTTTTTCATAGTTCCCCCCATCCTCCTCCCCTCACTCTTCTGTGTTATCCTTCCCACTAAACTCTCTCATTATTTTCAGCTTCTCTTCCCTCTCTTTGTTGCCCCTTCCACCTAATGTCTTGACTGGAGAAGCTCTCAGCCACTCTCCGTACTCCTGTGAGTACTGTTTGGCCTCTTCATTATCACAATCTATGTCACCATGTCCCAATTTACCACAACAGTAGCAGAAGTTTGGTAGCCTCTCGTATTTCATCTCCACCCAAAGCTTCTTCCCCCCTATGAGCACCATGATCCCCCTCCTTAAGGGTTTTGTTAGGTCAATTGTCACTCTAACCCGAATGAATTTCCCATACACCCTCAAATTGTCCTCATCTACCTCCATTAGGGTCCCAAGAGAGGAGCCCAATTTCCTCGCCATCTCCACTGTCCTTGCTGTGATGGGTAAGTCATATATTCGTATCCAAAAGGGGCACCTATTGAATTTCATTCTTGATGGTTGCTCCATCCCGAGTTCCTTCAGAACTAGCAACGATCGATCAAAAGACCACGGTCCTCCTTTCAACACCTTCAGTTTGTCATTCACATCCACAAATTGAAAGGAGAAGCAATTGTTTTGTAGTTCACGGAAAAGATACCCCTTCTTCGGTCTCCATGCCGATTTCATCACCGAGTTTAGAGCACCCGAATTGAACGGACGAGAGGTTAGTAGAGAACCTACCAGAGTTCGGGAGGACAGGTCAATCTCGTTCACGCCCTCACCATCACTCCCCGTGACCACCGCGCTCTCCTCCTCAGTCAGATGAACATTCTTGCCCTTATTCGCCATCAGCCCGCGTCTTCGACTGTTCCTTAATCTGTTCCGACTGCAGCCAAGCCCACCAAAGACTGGTGAATGTCGCAACTGGTCGACGAGACAACCCTAAGCCCCCACGGCCCTAGACCGGAGAGAGAGAAGCCGATCGGTGACCACCGGAGGCAGTTTCCCAAGATCGCCTTTTTTGCCCTAGGGTTTCTCTTTTTAGAGGTAGCTGTCTTTATGGGAATTTTTGGTTTGGTTATCAATTCAGGTTCTCTCTATCTGATTATCTCATTTTCTTTATACTTATATGGTTATTATGTTATTAAGACCATGCTAGGCTAATCTTTCACTCATCTACTTGTTAAGACATTGGTTTGGTTATCAATTCAGGTTCTTTCTATCTGCAGATTCACTCATTTCCTTTCTACTTATATGGCTATTATGTTGTTACTTTGTCTTGATTGTTCACCTAGACGACCGAGTTGTATCTAACTAAGGGTTTTTAAAAATTCCGCCTAGAATCCACCTAAGATCCGCCTAGCACTTTCTAAAACACCGTAGTATTACGCACCCCTCTCTAAGTTCACACAAAATCCCACCAAAAATGATTGACACGTATACATAAAGCAAAATGGTTGACACGTACATAAAGGTTAATTTGATTTAGTCAAACACATTATTCATTTGACTTTAGGGCATACATTGGTAGTAAGCCAAGTGTGGTCTCCTAAAACACACAGTAAACTAAAAGCAGACAAATTTACACTTTCCGAGCTAATGGCCCATATATGTTTCTTCTCTTCACTAGCTAGCTAGCCAGCCATTTCCCCCCCTTAATTCTCAGTTCTCACCCTCAAATGCCTTGTTGTAATTAGGTAAGAATATTTTGAAATTAGGGTGTCATTTATTTTGAATGGCTAAAAATTGATATTACCTCCGATTCAAAAAGGTTGTAGTATATAATATATTAAATTTTTTTTATAATCTAATACTTATTATCAACAAATATTAAGTTGTAAAAAAATAACTTTAAAAAAATTGATATTTTATATAGTTTTTAGCTCCTTAAATTACGTGTTAAAATGTCAAACGACATCCTTTGTGGATCGGAGGGGAGTACCAATTAAGCCGATCGAAAAGTGTGTGGGTGTTGTTGGTGGCCTCCAATATACACATAATAGAGGGGCCAGCTGGACATATGGATGATAGAGCCAATCAGACCAATTCATTATACATCTTGAGGTTTGAATTAATGAGTTCATATGGTAAGCTTTAATTTTACATTATGAGTTTTGGATTATGATGTATGTATGAAATTAAATATGTTACTTCTCCTATCCTATCGCTAATTGATTTTAGAATGATAATTCACCCGGTTTGTATATTGAATTACTAGTACAGGTATACACGAGTCCCAACCGAATTTAGCAATTATATTCTTTTTTTATCAAAGGAAATCGATTAATAAATAAATTGAGAGGCTATATTAATTAGCATCGTCAATAACAAGATAATACATCAAATTCGAACTTCAAAACATTCATGGATTATACGTGAATGAGTCACCATTGATATCCATACATATGAGCTCACCAAATATTCGCTACACTAACTCACAAAGCTAAGGCTCCTATAAGAAATTAATCACCTAGAAAGAAATAAACAAAAACCTTAATTTTGAACCATCACAACTTTTTTTTTTCCTTCCGTTCAACAATTTGACATCTCTAAGTGTCGAGAATATCTATGTGATTACGTGTCGAATTTATTTTTGTTTTTGCTTATTATAAAATCGGGATCTACCTTTTTGATAGAAAAATTCAAACCATTATGTAGTAGCTTGTCCTCCCCAACAAAGACAAAAATTCAAACCATTTTGTATTGTATTTCCATTGTTTAATCGATGTATAGGAAGACCTACTATCCCAACAAAGACAAATGTAATGTTCTTCTATAACAAGATAAAGGTATAACGGTTCTGGCAAAAAAAGATAAGAGGATCGAGGTTTATTGGTGAGTCGGGATCTTAACACATAAGGAAAAAGTTAAAAAAAAAGAAAAAGAAAAAGCTAAGCCTAAACTAAAAGTTTCTTACATAAAAGAGGGTTCATAGCACGGATTTCAATAACACATGTTTTAAAAATTATTTTTTTTGACATTTTCACTTGTTAAAAAAATAAATAAATAAACTTTGAGTGTAATTTATTTATTTATTTTTGAGTTCAAAGCTTGGTAGCTTCATTCCATTTCTTTCAAAATGCCAATTAACATCATATAGGAGAACACTTCAACCAAAAAAAAAGAAGCAGTGATTCAAAGATAATAAAAATTCAACCAAAAAAAGAAATCATTTAAAAATATTCACATAACATTGATACCGTACCAAAGGCAATGAACAGCAACAATAACCATATAATAAAACTCCGCCCACACAACAAAAAGCAAGGCAGAGAAACTAATGAAGAACCAAACAAAAACATATCACACTATAAAAGTTCTACTCAAAGTGTGTATAGCTTATACTAGCTAGGTATTCTTCTTGAAAGAAGATAATATATAATCTACAAGAAATCACTCAGATCCAAGCTCCCCATAGGAATATCAAAGCTCAAAGGATCCAAATTCGGGCTCGACAAAGGCGTCGAAACACCCGAAGAATTGAACCCCAACAAGCCCGGATGGTCGTTGTTTGAGCAGCCGATCAGCTCCTCTAGGCTTGAATTCATAGCCACCATTTGATGATGAGGAAGGTTATCAACCGCCCCAGAAACAGTATTCCTCAAAGGCGAGGACGAGTTCTCGGGGGTCGTTTGGCCGCTCACGTTCGTCGAGCTCACTCCAAACTGGCCTTGGCTCGAACCCAACGCCTGCTGCGGCTGCACCTCGGCCTGGAACTGGCCTCCTTGAAACTCCGTGAACGGGTTTTGGGTTTGGTTTTGTTGGAGAGCCATTAGCTGAGAGACTAAGAGGTGGTTGTTGTTGGCTTCGGTGGCGACCGATGAGGACGCAATGCTGCCGAGGAGTCTTAGCAGTTCCGGGTTGAGTAGGGCTTGGAGGCCCAATAGCTGGCTTGAGAGGCTCAGCTGAGCGTTTAGGTTGGTGTAGCTTCCTAGAGGCGTCGATGACGACCCCATAACCGATGATAGGCACTCGAGGATATCGAGGCGAGGGCTATGGGTCACGGGATCGACCCCCATCCGAAGGAGCCTCTTTCGGATGTGGGTGTTCCAGTAGTTCTTCACCTCGTTATCCGTCCTCCCTGGCAAACGGGCAGCTATGGCGGACCACCTAATCATCAAGAAAAAAGTCAAAAGTCAAGATAGATGTGAGTATGTTGGTTATTGTGAATTTCGAGGTGAACGAAGAAGATCGAACAAGTATTCATATTATCGTAATTAATTGTTTCATACAACAAAAACAAAGATATGTATTCGACAAATGAATTGAAGCTTACTTGTTGCCCAAGATGCTGTGGAGTTGGATGATAGTTTCTTCTTCTTCGAAAGAGAATCGGCCTCTCTTGATATCAGGCCTCAAGTAGTTAGTCCAACGAAGGCGACAACTCTTGCCACATCTCTTAAGGCCTGCAAAGCGAGACATATATAATATACATGATCATCATATAACATATAACAGAAACATGAAATAATGAATTAATAAGGATATGTAGATCGAAAACTAAGCAAAATTACCGGCATTCTTAGGAAGGGCACGCCAGTTTCCGGGGCCATGAAGCTGAATGTAATCGACGAGGAGCTGGTCTTCTTCGGGAGTCCATGGCCCTTTCTTCAGGCCGTTCTTGTCACAGCACGGTGATCTTCCCATCGAGTTAGTCAAGTATGAAGCTGAAACAATTGCTATGATACTTTGTTTTAAGCTTTGCTTGATTGCTTGCTGGTGGTGTTGTCTTGTTTAGGTTTTAGGTGGTGAGATTGCATTGCTTTATATAGAGGATTTAGGAAAGAGAGGGTTTGAAGGAAAAAAGTCAAATAGATTTGTTGCCGCCCTTTTGTTTACTTCTTTTCATTTCCTATTTGTCATTGTCTTATTAGTTTTTCTTGTTATTGATTTTGACTTTGGGTAATTTATTTTCCCATTTCTATGATTTTATGTGGGAAATGGATAATAATTTTACTATAGGTAGCAATGGTTTTGACTTTATATCTGCCTTTCTGTAATGTCAAAACCTTAACCGGCATTTATTTATACTGTACGTTGTTTTCTTCTAGTCTATATATGCCCTACACAAGACTTTTTTCAAGTAAATCTTCTGTTTATTCCTAAGAATTGATGAATTGCAGCTGTTCAAAATTCTCAAAATTAGGAACTAAAAATGACAGTACTAAAATTAGGAACTAATTAAAAATGATAGTACTATATATTAGACGACAATTTCAAACATATGTACTTGTACACACTCTCTATCTATCTATCTATCTATCTATCTACACATATATCCTTCCAATTCTTTTTTGAATAAATTTGGTATTAATGCCCGTTTAACTAATTAATTAAATATTTTATTTTTAGTGGAGTTGTCTGATTATTTTTGGATATAATTGGTATAATAGTTTTAATGATAATTAAATTAAAAGATTTATTTTAAATGAGACCATGTTGCCACATAAATTTATTATTATGGATAAAAAATGTAAGAATATGAGATATATTATTTTATCCATTATTACCACCTCTAAAAATTGAAGTTGGTGCGCAATACGCGCACCAACCAAGCCAAGCACACAAGCCGAGTGAAGTTCCATCTTAAAACCAATTGATGTTAAGTTGGGTAGTCCACCGACTTATATGCAAAGCTTGAATTCATTTTTTAATTAATGTGAGATCACCCACAATCATATTCTCAACAGAAGTTTACCTATCTAAAATTTATGCTAATTATAAAACTATATACAATATCAAATAATTTATTTCGAGACTGAAGAAAATAGTATAAACTTTTTTATTTTGGCTTTATTCATCAACCGTGTTGGACAATATAAAATGAAAATATAGTACTCCGTGTATTAAATGAAAATATTTCGAGACTGAAGAAAATACTAGTATAAATAAACTTTTTTATTTTTGGCTTTATTCATTAATTAATGCAAACTCCGTGTTGGACAATACAAGGTACAATTCTTAACTATTAATTGAAAGAGATAATGTAGCTTCATCTAATAATTGCCATATAATGACCTTCCCTCCAAAGGGAAAAACGCAAATCAATTTTCTTAAAATTTAAGAAATATATCTACACATACACAAGGGAGGAAGTGCTCTTCCACATTGAGGAAAAATGAAGAAAAAATATTGTATATAAAGTAAGGTAAATTGATGTGGATGGGATATATGATCCGATGTAAACATCTCTTTATCGTGTAAATAGTGAATAAATCTTAAGGGTAGAATTAAGAAGATCAACAGATGATATTTGAAGGAAAATTTAAATATCAATTTTTTTTCGTTTTTTACTATCATAATTATTCGTATATAACTTGTACGCTAATAATCATTTTGATACAAATGAATACTTTTTATATGAAAAAATAATTAATTGCATATGAATAATTACATTGCATAGAGATTAATAATTGAAATGGAATATGTTTTATAGATAAATGAAAAAACAAAATATACATTATCTATTATGCACACACCTACCATTTGAATTTTGAAAAAGGAGTGGCTGCTTGAGAAATTCACTCTCAAGAAGAACATGTATTTTGTTTCCACAAGCAACAATGAAACAATATATATAATTTGGAATCATGTGATAAGGACTTTTGGAAGAGATAAAAAATTTTACTTTTGAAATCACCTTATTACACAAGCAACAATGAAGTAAATTAATAATTATACATATTAAATATAAAGAAATCCTTTTCCATATATCTTGTTTATAAATTAAATTATATTGTATAAAATATATAATTATATACGAGGAAGAGTTTGTTTTACCATTTGGTATATATATATTACTACTATTAGTTTGATATCACTAGCTATTAGCTAACTCTTATAATGATAGATACAATATTAACTTGGTTAGTTAATTATCTAATATAATAAACTACAGATGAAGTCTCATTTGGTGTAATTTGTCTGTCTTCTAATGCAATTTGACTTGAGTTTTTTAACACGTTAATTAATGATCTGAATAATATACTAAAACCGAGACGTAAAGTCTCATCTGGTACAATTTATCTGTGTGTTGTTTTCTGGTATAATCTGATCGATCATCCTAAATTCTTAAAAAACATGTAAATTCTAAAAAGATCTATATTTGTTAAACGGAGATAGTAACTACTCCATTCTACACAAAGGTGTATAAAAGATTGATATACTATTTTTCTTACGGTTAATTGGATTTAAATGAAAATTTATCAAGTAGACTTATGTATTAAATTTTTATCAATATGTCCTCGTATTGATAGGTGCTACTTTATAGTAGTAATATTCTTATTTTAAAAATAAAATAAAAGCAGAAAATAATTTTTCTTTGGGAGATGTCCAACTCCACAAAAAAAGGTGAAAAAGCTGAAAAACAAATGAAAAGGAAGGGATAATTAGTCAATCATTGGGGTTGTTTTAATTTTTATACCCTAAAAATTTCCAATTTATTGTCGACCTCAAATAGAGTTGCTAGCTGGAGTATGTAATTCATCACATTTTTCAGGTTCATCCTATCCTGCATTGATTTGGTAGATCTGTGTGGTGATGATACACCATTTAACTAGACTTCATTGCATTCAATCAATTTGAATTGTGTCCACATTTTTTCCCTACATTAATAATTCATTAATTCCAACGTTTTACTCTACCTTAAACGTAAATAATAATAATAATAATAATAATAATAATTTTATTTGAAATTTGATAATGTGCGTACCATTAGTATTCTTATTTTATATCTTTAGAGTACACAATAGAAATTTTAAAATATTCAAATAAATTATTAAAATCAATATTAATTATGTGAAATTTGATCACTGAAAGGAAAAAAACAATTTTTTTTTCCATTGGAAATAAAATTCAAATACTAACCCTAATGAAATAAGATTCAAATTGAGAATAAAATATTAAAATTTAAAACTCATTTAGCTTTTGATTAATTATAATTTAAAAAAAAATGGAATAACTTACCAAGGATATATAATATATAAGTGTATACATATAGAAAAATTTTAATACTACCTCCGTTCCATAATACATGGGCTTTTTCTTTTTGACACGTTTTTTAAGAAGCGAAAAACTCTATGAAATATTATTTTTTTAATCAAATTTTTTATATAATTTGATACTTATTACTAATAAGTATCAAATTATATAAAAAAATTAATTAAAAAAATAATATTTCATATAGTTTTCCACTCCTTAAAAAGCGTGCCGAAAACTAAAAACTCATGTATTTTGGAACGGAGGGAGTATAGTAAAATTTAATGGAGTTTAATTCCACTAAATCTCAACTCAACACTTAACCAAAATTGGTGATTTAGCAAGTGATGATGTCATATGATGCAATATATGATCAAGGAGTACAGGGAGGCTTGATTAAAATTTGAATTAACGCAAGTGTTGGGTTTTTGGTGGCGACAAGTGTCCCTCCTACCTTTAACCAACCAATATTTTTGTTTAAATTCTTCAAAATTTCCATATTAGTTCACTCCAAGAAAAAAGAAAAATATAAATAATACTCGCACTCCAGGTGTGGTGTGCTACATTAATTAATTACGGAGTAATGTTGTTAATTAATTGCGTGAAACAATAAATTAAAGCTTTGCTTATTTGGATGTGGGAAGAGGGAAAGGAAATTCAAAGTCAGTGAAAGTCAGGTGTTGATCTTCATCAACCCTTCATCTAACTATACACAAGATTGAATTTTGAGGACCTGTTTCAAAATTTCAATTGCTTAATCCAGAAACTATTATTTAAATTATTATACAGTATATATATTAGTTAAGTGTCAACAACAAAGATTTGTTTGATGGTCAAAGCACGTATCTTGTGAATATACACCACGGAAATAATTAATATTAATATAGTAAAAGCGAAGAGCATATAAATATGCTTTAATCTTATTGCTTACATTTTAACACGTATCATACTTTGTACAACGTTTAGCTGGAATGTATATATTAATTTATTGTGCTGTTAAAAGGTCAAATTTACATTTGTCAACGTACAAATTAATGTATGTATATACCTTTACACGATCTATCAGAAATACAGTATATAATCTATATATGAAAGACTATTTCCTATCGTTTGAAATTCACCGGCCACATTAGACAATTACTGAGTTTAAAATAAATCACTACTTCTGTTGATAATAAATTAATAACATATATATTCATAAATAATTTTTTTATTCATCAATGTATATAAAGTTATTTTAAAAAGTTAACAATTTTTTTAATAATTTTTTTTTCACTCAAAATGTGTTTATAAATACTAAAATAATATATTTTGTTTAACGAATGGAGTATTTTCTAATAAAAAAATGCTTGCAATTAACTTGCAAAGACCAAGGGGATGATGATCCATAGTCTATTTTTTTAATCAACTTGCTATACCTACGGTTCGATATTGGTGTATGAAGTGACAATCAATCTTCAAGTGCTTAGTTCTCTCATGAAAAACTGGATTTTCTGCTATGTGAATCGCAGATCTGTTATTGCAATACAGAGGTATGGGTCTTGGCACATCAATAGTCAGTGCCTGAAGAATGCCATCCACCCAAATCAGTTCACTAGTGGTGGTGGACATACTCCTGTACTCGGCCTCAGCAGAAGATTTAGACACTGTGTTTTGTTTCTTTGTCTTCCAAGAGACTAAGCTATTGCCCAAGAACACACAATAGCCACTTAATGATTTTGCACTAAATTGACAAGTGCCCCAATCAACATCACAATAAGCTGAAATGTGTGTTGAGGAAGACACAAGATAGAAGAGGACAACAACAAGAGTGCCTTTCAAATACCTTACAACATGTAAAGCAGCTTTATAGTGAGGGAGTATTAGTTCAGACATGAATTGACTAAGATGATGAACAACATAGGTAATGTCAGGCCTTGTGAGATTGAGGAATAATAGCCTTCCTATTAGCCTTTTGTAAACTTCAGGGTCAACCAGAATCTCCCCTACATCAATGGACAACTTTAATCCTCGAGGAAGAGGGAATGCGGCTGGTTTACAATCTAGCAAGTTGGAATCAGATAATATATCAACCACATATTTCCTTTGATGAAGATGAGTGCCTGAGTCATTTCTAGAGATTTCCAATCCAAGGAAATATCTTGCATAACCCAAGTCTTTGATGGTGAAAGCATAATACAGGGCCATTTTTGTTTGTTGTATACATTCCTCATCATCACCAGTCAAGAGAAGATCATCAACATATACAAGAGCTGTCACAATCCCAGCTTGCACTTTCTTTACAAATAAGGAATAATCACCAAGACATTGCTCATATCCCAGACTAATAAGAAATTTGCAAAGCTCAGCATTCCACTGTCTAGATGCCTGTTTGAGCCCATAAATAGATTTTTTGAGCCTGCATATTTGATGAGGCTTTGATAAAGCATAGCCTTCAGGTGGCTGCATAAACACTTCTTCTTCTAAATGCCCATGTAAGAAGGCATTATTCACATCCTGGAGGGAGATCCACCATCTCCCATGTTCTATTATCTTCAAGTGCTTCAATTTCATTTTTCATTGCTTGCACCCAATGATCCTCCTTCACTGCATGTTTATAATGGATAGGCTCATGGAGACTTGCCATAAGAGCAAAGGATGGGACAAATGCAGGGTCTTTGTCATGAGATTGATCAAGGCATGTGGCAAGAAAACTTTGAGAATGGGAGGAATTGCTTCTTCTGGTTTGACAGACAAAGTCTTGCAGGTGTCTTGGTTGAGCTATGGTTCTTGATGATCTCCTCAAGGGAGGAAATTCAATATGATCATCTAAGAAACTGGTATATATGGGGTTGTGTTTGGGTAGAAGTATGGGTATGTGTTTGGGAAGATGGTAAGGTAGTATTGTGTGTGGAAGATGATGTGGTTGTATTTGGAACCACTTCATCAGTAAAGCTGTGTATTGGGCTAGGTGTAGGTGAAATGAAGGGGTTATGGTAATGTGTTTGGGAGGTTGTATCTGTAGTAGGGTTCACAAGGGGTAATGCTTGATCTTTTCCTGGATTAAGGGCATTTGCATTGACTCTTTCATTTCCTTAAAAGGAAAAAATTTCTCCTAAAAAACCACATCCCTGCTAATGAATGTGATTCTGGATTCAAGTTAGGTTCCACACTTTATAGGCTTTCTGCCCATGTGGGTAACTAAGAAAGATGCACTTATTGGCTTTAACAGACATCTTGTCTCTCCCTGGTTGGTTTAAGGATGCATAACACAAACATCCAGGCACCTTCAGGTCATCATAGGAAGCAGGCTTCCCAAACAGCACTTCATAGGGTGATTTCCATTTCAGGATCTCAGTGGGTAGCTTGTTAATCACATAAGTGGTAGATAAAATACATTCTCCCCAAAATTTTACTGCCAAACCAGCATGTAACCTCATACTTCTAGCAGTTTCCACAAGGTGTCTATGCTTCCTCTACACCCTTTCATTTTGCTGAGGAGTGTAAGGTACTGTCTTCATGTATAATACCCTTTTCAGCAAATAAATCTTGACACTGTCTTGATGTAAACTATATGTCATTGTCTGTTCTTATACATTTCACACAGCATTCAAATTGATTGCTCACATATGCCAGGAAGTCTGTCACAGTTTTATACACCTGCATTTTATTTTTGAGCAAAAATGTTCAAGTAATTCTTGAACAATCATCTAGCACAGTTAGGAAATATTAGAAACCATTATAAGTGACACTCTTGTATGGTCCCCATAGATCCATATGGATTAAATCAAAAGGCTTATCTGCCCTGCTCAAATTTCTTTCAAAAGGGAGCCTGTGATGTTTGCATAAGGCACAAGTATCACAATGAAAATCATTTAAGTTTGCCTGCTTCATAAACTGCAAGTGTCTCATCTTTGAAACTGAACTATGTCCAAGTCTAGCATGTGTTACATCTAAATCATAGCTAGCTTTATTACAAGAAACTGAAGGTAAATCATGATACTGCTTCTTGATTCCCCGGCTTCTTGCTTGATCAACTGATAGCACCTTGTAAAGCCCATGTTTCCTCTCCCCAGACAACATCATCTCCTTAGTTCCAGGGTCCTGAATATAACAAGACGTACGAGTAAACACAACAATCAGTTCATTATCATCTAATAATCTCCCAACTGACAATAAGTTATGCTTGAAGTCTAGCACTAGCAGTATATCATTCAACCAAATAGTGTCAGTGATCTGCAATCTCCCTGATTCAGTAACAGTTTTCACAGTACCATCAGGCAACCCTATGAGAACAGGCTTGTTAAGCCTGATTTTGGTTTGAGAAAAATGATCAATAGACATCATATGATCACTAGCTCCCGTATCTACAATCCACTCATCCCTAGCTTGTAAAGACAGGTTAACAGAACTAGCATGAGTTAATAAGTTACCTTCAAAATTAGCAAAGGCATTATCTGATTGGCTCTTGCCCTTCATCCTCTTTAGCACTTCTTGATAAACAACATTCACCATACATAGCACTGTTAATCTGTCCCTCTGTGTTTCCTGGACTTTCTTCAAGAGGACTATTCATCATAGCCCCATTCTTAGTTCCTGTTGCATTAGCTGAGCTCTTACCAGGTGGCCGGATTGTTCCTTTGACTCTCCTTCAACTCTTCAAACCAATCAGGCACCCCATGTAACTTAAAACACTGCTTAGATGTATGTCCCTTCTAGCCACAATGAGTACATTTAGATGCCTGCTTGATCCTTTTTAGTTCCTTCCAGTCTATTTTATGATTTTGTGCACCATAAAATGCATTGCTCTGTGTATAAGATCCACTCCCTTGGCCACTGTAAGAGTGATTTCCCTGACTAGAGAAGTGATTTTTGTTAGCTGCAAAGGCACTAGCATCAATCATGCCATTTGAAGTCCCTCCTAATGCCTCCGATCCCATGTCTACCTGCTGCAATATGTAATATCCTTTGCCCACATTTGGTAATGGATCCATTGCTAGGATTGAGTTCCTGGCTCCATCATAACTATCATTCAGGCTCGCCAATAACTGCATCAGGCTATTTATGTCCTCCATCTCATTTATCTGCTTAGACAAGTTGCACCCACAGTTCTTCATAGCTCCACATGAACACTCTGGTTTCCTCTCTAACACTTGGAGCTCATCCCAGTGCTTCTTGAGAGTATTGAACAGATCTGCAAGACTCATATTCCCTTGACTCACATTGTTCAACTTCTTCTTTATGTGAAAGATCATCGGAGCATTGATCTGGCTATACCTTTCTACTATTTCATCCCACAATTCCTTAGTGGATTCAACATACATTAAGCCCTCAGCAATGTTCTTGTTTACAGAGTTCAGTATCCAACATCTCACCATATAGTCGGCTCTTATCCACCTTTGAAGATGATCCCTTCTTCACTGGGTTTCACACAATTCCCATTGACAAAGCCAAGTTTACATTTAGCTCCTAAGGCCATCATTATGCCTCTACTCCAAGTCATGAAATTCGTTCCATCAAATAGAACAACTACTAAATGAGATCATGGATTATCCGAGTTAGATAAAAATAGAGGATCATTTAAGTTACCTTGATTGTTGACATCTCCGTCTCCTGGGTTTGGAATATTTTCTGGATTAGCCATCTCCTTCCTCACTGATTTTGTAGTGGAAACAATCAGATCGAGAGCCTAAGATCTGATACCATGTGAAATAATGTGATTAAAGAACAGATTTATACTGCACAATGCAGCAAATAAGGTAATGTAAGAGGAGAAAGGTATTAAAATCAGTGAATCATCATCACTGTTTCATTGATCAAAACTGGGAATGTTCAGAGGCGGCCAAGAGCCTTGCTACCCTTCACCATTACGCAAAACCCTATAGAAATCAGTGAATGAGGCCAGCTTATATAGCATGGAATCCTCGCCCATGATTGGACGATCACAAACAGACAAAAGAGGCAAGTTGTCTTATTACAGTCCAAAATGAAATGTAGCTTAAATGATGGGCAAAATAAGCTGCGTGAGCTAGATTAATGTGCATTGCTATGTGCATTACATGAGAATGCACATATAACTTTCATAGAGTCCATAATTTTAAGAGAATGTAAAGAGAGTGATGGTAAGGCCATCAAGAAGGTGGTTGCTTCATATGGTCTGCATTATTACATGCCTTATCGCTAGCATGATAAGGAAAATGGTCATGCGGAATGTTCATAACAGGATCATCACTAGAAAAAGAAGCTCTTTGATCCAACAATTGCCTTGCAAGTTTATCTCAACATAAGCATATATCCCTACCAATAAAATTTCACAATTGCAAGCTTATCTCAGCCTCAACATATATTTATAACATTATATGCACAAAACAAGAAATAAAAAATAAAAAATTACATTACTAATATAACTTGTACACACCCTCAATACCAAATTTAATTTCTTTAATAACAACAATTTTGTTATAAATTTAGCTAGAAATAAATTGTGAATTGAAATAGATCGATATATCAAAATGCGAAAGAGATGATGAAGAAGAAGAAGAAGCCCAGTTCTCATGGGGTGCGTCCGTACATGGATGACAAAGGTTTTAAAAAGTAAAACCTTAAATGAATGTGACAAGTAATAGTAATTAAAGCGGTAGTGATCGATAGCTTGCATTTAGAGTGACAAGTAACAGTAATTTGCACCGTACCCCACCATGATTTGCATCCGGATCTTGGAATCGTACGATTCTACGATCCAAAGTGGCCCAATCGATCTGGATCGCACATATAAAGTCATATGCAGCAAGATCGGGATCAGTAGAATCGAAATCCTACAACATGAATTAATTAATAACTAAGTACGTGGTAGAAAGAATATTATGGAAAAGTACGTGATGGTTAATATTTAATTAAGGGAAGTATATCAATCAGATTACGGAGAGATTATATATGCACTCCCGACCAACTTAAAACATTATAATATATAAAACAAACTAATTAAATAGAAACCAAATAAAATATTTTAATTAATTAGTTAAAAACATATGGGAATATTTTAATTAATTAGTTAAAAACATATGGGAATGATCCCTCTATGCAAATGCAATCTGTCCACTGTTTCCCAACAAACTTCCCATCAAATGTATAATATATAATTGGAAATTAAAAAGTAGTTATAATATGGTTTTGACTTTGCATCATCTTCATCATTAATATTTATTAATTAATAGGGTGTGTGGATGGGAGAACGTCGATACTCGATAGAGAGTCACAACTCACAAGTACTGATCACTTGCAAGCTCTACTCATCCTACCTATTTACTATTTAGTATGTATATGTAATATGTATGCATGGAAATGGAGCATATATATATATATATATATATATATGTAGGTGGAACTGACGTAGGATAAAAGGGAGACGTGGCAAAACGTATATATACAGCAGCTATTGTTACGTACCTAATTTTTAAAAAGAAAAGAAAAGGTGGATGCATGAATAGGGGTATAGGTGAATAGTAGAAGTAGGATAATATTACGTAGGATTAATGTGTTTGTTGTCGTTTAATTACTACTATAACGATAATAATACACTTACACGTGGATGTTTTTTTGATTTGTAGGTGGGATACTCGGATACGATCGACTTCATCATCTTCCATATATATTTATGTGTTTTGTATTAATTTGTTTGCATGCATTTGGGTTGACGTTTGGTAATTAGTCGATTTGGATCCATTTGGATTGGATAATTTAACACCCCTTTCTTACCTTTTACTTTAAGAGTCATTAAATTAGTAAAGAGTTTGATAACTCAACTGATGAAGTAGCTGATACAAACGAGCTGATAAGATAAAGAGAAAATGAATAAAGTTCTGAAAAATTTGAGATGAGTACCCATTGAAAATTCAATTTTAAAAGCTAATTAAATTAAAATCTTAGATTTAAATTATTTAAAACTATAGAATAATAAAACTAAAAGCTCCGAAAAGCAACCTACATTCTCAACCATATATACCCTAGATGAGAATTGCAAGCTTTCAGTAGCAAAATTTCAACCACGTTGCGTAAATAATTAACTGTCTTACTTTCTCTTTTTCGATAGAAAAGGTAGGGGTGGAAATGGGTCGGGTGATGGATGGGTGGACCCATTTTTTCACCCGACCCATCACCCACCCGTTTAATGTTTCACCCATCACCCGACCCGTCGGATGAATCGGGTGGTTAATCGGGTGAAGGAATTAAAAAAAAAGTCACAATACATACCTAAAAATCATTCATATATATTCGATAATTTTATAAACTATGTCAACGTATGAATCTTACTAAATTAATAAAAGACTTTATTCATATATTATATCACTATCTTTAACTTACAAAATTAGTATTAGAAGTTTAATATCAAATTGAATGACATGAATTTAACTCGGTTACTATGCTCAATATATATATATATATATATATATATATATATATATATATATATATATATATATATATATATATATATAGGGGAGATATCTAATGAGAAGTGAAATTTCGGTGAGAAGATGAGAAGTAAGTCTTATACCCCTTAGATTAAAATGATTTTTTTATATGGATATAGGAGACATATCTAATGAGAAATATATCAATGTTTTTTTTTTTAAATTATTTTTACGCTATTTATCTAGATGGTGATTTAAGGTTCTTTTTAGGGTTTTTATGCTAATTTAAATTAGTTTTTTCATTCATCATCTAAAAAAATAGCATAAAAAATAATTTAAAAAAAACATTGATATATTTATCATTAGATATGTCCCCTATATCCATATAAAAAAAATTATTTTGATCTAAAGGGTATAAGGCTCACTTCTCATCTTCTCACTCAAATGTCACTTCTCATTAGATATCTCCCCTATATATATATATAGAAAAGTATAGAAAAACTATGTCTTTAGAAAACAGACTCATGTGTCATTTCTTTAATATCTTGATTTGGTAATTTCTTTAGGAAATTTACAGAAAACCACCCGTTAAATGTAGCTGTTTACACTTAACCACCTGTTAAACAAAAATTTACAGAAAACCACCCATTAAATGGGTTTTGTTTTCAAATCACCACCCGTTGTCTATTTCTATTAGGTTTTTGTCAAATATATATGATATTAAAATATTTTAAGTTTTATATTTAACTTAAAATCTCAAATACATTTAAAAATATATTTGATTAAATTTTTAAATTTTTTTTAAAACTTGATGCATGTATGTATGAACAAATTTGTTCAATTTTATTCCTAAAAATGGTTATAAATTTTATAGACTTTTTTTTAATCAAAATTAAAATAAGTTTATAATTCATTAGCATTGTTTAAATTTAATAATTATTTTGATACTAATAATTAATTTATCATTTTCTTACATATTTATAAACACCTACACTATATACTAAAAATGAAAAAAATATCTAAATATTGTTTAAATAATATTTTTCAATGCTCAAAATTATTTTTATTAAATGTATCTTTATTATAATTTGTTTGACTTTGTAAATAAAATTAAATAATATTTTCCACATTTAGAACATCCGCCCTTCAAATAAATTTAAAATGTGTACACGCTTTTCCCCTAATATATTAATATGAATTTTTACCCCTACAATAAATATAATTTAAATATATTCAAGTTTAAACTTTAAATTTTAAGTATAAAATATTAAAATATACAATATTTAATGGAATTATGTGGTGGGTGGTGATTTGAAAACAAAACCCATTTAATGGGTGGTTTTATGTAATTTCGTTTTTAGTGGGTGGTTAAGTGTAAAGGGTTATATATAATGGGTGGTTTTCTGTAAATCTCCCATTTCTTTAATATCTTAATCTGCATTAAGAGGATTATTGTTACGAGTCTCATGATAAATTGGAAAAATATGATTTGGTTAATTATTTATTAATACAGTAAATGCTAACAAAGTCGTTGGAAAGAGTCAAATTGCTTACACTTTATCGGTATATGCAAAGCAAATAATTTTTTTTTTATTATTGTAAAAAGACATGGAGTCAAATAATGCAAGTTTTTTTAGACCTTTTTAGCAAAAAGTCAAGAACACTTGGAAAATGGAGAAAGTAGAGGTAGAAAAGAAGAAATATGTTACTTATGTTAAATTATACGTAGTATTATTTATATACTAGCGTCTTTTTTATAATAATCGGGTGGGCTAATGGGTGGTTAAGCGGGTCGGGTAATGGGTCGGGTAATGGATGGAAAATATATCACCCATCACCCATTTCACCCGACCCATCACCCATCCGTCACCCGGATTTTTTTGGGTTTTCACCCTAATAATCGGGTCGGATGAGTCGGTCACCCACGGGTGATTTCCAGCCCTAAGAAAAGGTATACTTGAAAGGTTTTTGAAGATAATTTTGAGTGTCTGGCCGGGTTCACTGTGTGAACTGGTTAATCTCTCGGGTCGGATGTTCGGATCTGGGTGTCGAAGGCAGTGTTTTCGAGCTGATCTCGGTGCCAGCGACATATCCTGCAGACAATGAGGAGAATCGAATTCGGAAAAGAAACATGTGTTCTTCGCCAACAACCTAATGCAATCGAATCGGGGCAAATATTCAAGGAGAAAACCGATTTAACGACCAATGTACATACCCTACGGTGCACATTTCCATAGAAGCTACATTTAAGTTAGCAACTGCTAAAACAGAAACTCGAGAAACTAAAACACTTTGGTCGCATTTCGACTACAAGATCGAACCGGGAAGTACTCAATGAGGCTCACCAGCCTTTCCCAATAAGCCATAACCAGTCAAGTGTCACCCCTGCAAATATACCTCCTAGTAGAAACACTACCAGAATGTTCCCCAACGCGTTTTGCTCGGGACCCTGCAGGCGACAAAGAAAGCAAAACGAACAATGAAACCAAAGGGTTCATTTGACGCAATGTGTTGATCGCTGACAAGGGGCTTATAAAGCATTTGTGTTCTAAGTTTTCATGTTAGGTGACAAACCTTGTATCCCTTTGGAGCTGAAGTGAGGACGCAGACGGTGAGAAAGCCATTGCTCAGACCCAGAAAGGATGTGAGCAGTATCATCCATCCTTGGTTGCCATATTTAGCGGTGAAGTAGAAGCATGGAACCAGCAAGAGACGCGACAAGACTGCAATCATCAACCCTCTGCGTGATTCAATCATTGCGGATTTTATCAATGGAATGCATCTTCCGATGAGATCCCACACATTATACATTGCTATCAGAACCAGCGCGTACCTGCAGGATCAAATCCTCGCAATTAAGTCATCGTATGCCATTCATATGAATCATATCATACAGTGAAGGCAATTTACCATGAACCTAAGCTGTGGGAACCGGTATCTTCTGACAAGAACCCAGGGAATATTGATAGCGTCAACACGAATATCAGAAATAGGTCGATTGCATAATCTACATTCTGATATAGCAACTCTTTGTTACTCAGTCTCTCCATTTCTTCGACGTCCCCTGCAGCCTAAAAATTGTGGATTGTAATTGCATAACATTAAACATTGTAGTGTATCAAATATCATGGTTTTAGGGAGGAGTGTGTACTGTTTTCGTGATGCCACCGGCAGCAAGGTCCGCTGAAACTGTTTTCGCCCCCTCTGAAGCAGCCTTTGAGCGGTAGTACTTCACAATAGGCAGCTTTGGGAATACGAATGCATAGAGGCCAACGCAGAGAAGCTCAAAAAGTGAAGATATGGCAAAGAACAACACTGCAAAGAGGATAGGATTAAATTACTTCCTTAAAGATACTAATTTATGCTATAGAAAAGAACAAGGTAAAAGATTTCCTGGGTAGACAAACAAGATCAAACACTTGACTCTTCAACAATGTTTATATTCGGCTTGTGGGGAAAAAGTGGAAGAAAATCATATAATTAACTGTGAAACAATCATATCAGCAAACAGGTAGTATAAAAACAACTGTCATGTGAACATATCAAGTAGCAGAAATGTTAGCCCCATTGTAGCGAACCAGATCATCTGCCCCAAAACCTGTCCCAGTAAACGCAAAGTAACATTACTTTCTAGTTTTGGTATCTTCAAAACAACATAAGGAATTGTTACTTTACATGGTTGGGGGAAGATGATTTGAACTCTCATCGTATTGCGACTATCTAATAAGCAATGAAGCATTCTTCTGCATAAGTATCAACAGAGATGTTGTTGTAAGTGGCCATCTCTCAAGATAATTGCATCAAGATAATCACCCAGAAGATAGTGTTTCATGACCGAGAGATTAAAGTTATGAACATAAGATAAGATTTTATAAATTCCTTAGGATGGGATAAGGATTGAAAATTTCACATCTTTCAGAATAAAAGAAAAGATTTTACGCATTCCATGTTAAGGTATAATAAAAAGAAACAACACATAGAAAGCATTTTGCTCTAGGCAGCCAGATTTTTTTCATAGCAGAGTGGACTTACGAGCTCCTTTGCGTAGACCGTTCTTTGAGTTTTCAAATGCTGCTTTTGTAACCAGCCTTAAAGCCGAAGTTAGAGCTCCGGATGCAGCCAAACCAGCAAGAAATGACTACAAAACATGGGTAGATTGCTAAACAGAGAGACCTTGATTTGAGAACTACACGGCATTGATCAGAAAGAGCAAAGAGATGCCTACTTGCATAAGCATGGGATGCATGAAGGATAAATCCCCAATCATTCCACCTTGAACATGAGCATCTGCAACTCCGAAAGCAGCACTGACTGCACATATTCCAATATAAGTTCCGAGTCCTCCTTTGCCAGCTGTTGCTATATCTAACTGTGATATAATAGCAAGAAGTTGTAGATCATGGAAGATTGTAAGTTTAACGTAAGTTAAATCCTATCACAACTCTATATAAATTGTGAATTTGAACACTTACCACCAGAACAAAAAAGGAGCTAATGAAGTACAGAAAATATCCAGCTAGGTTTCGAAGCCTAGTATTGACCTTTGATTCATTGTATGCCAATGCTGAAAGAGTCAAAAGTGCAAATGGCTGATACACCAGTGTAAGAACTCTTGCAGGATGATATTTCTGGAAAATAACAACCAATTTAGAAGGTAATGTCACTCTACACAAGACCAACTATAATGTTTATAACCAAGAAATAGAAGCACTATGAAGAAATGACAGTTTTGTAAGAAATAAAACACAAAAATGAAAGTCTTTGACCTGACTGTTTCCAATCAAGCAAACACAACATTTGTTTGTTTACATGCCAAAAGCCCATCTGTGTATATGTTTGCTTCATGCGCATAAATGTGAAGAATAATTAACATTTTTTTGTTGTATCAAAGATGATCCCCAGTTCCCCACCAAGAGATTTGAATGAACTAAGTAATCAAAAGCCCTTAAAGGGGAGCAAATGAGTAGTTGAAGATCAATTTACCGGAAACAAGTATGCGTAGTAGTCTCCTATGGTCAGCATGCTATTCCATGCAAACAAGCACCCGCTTCCAAGAATCCAACAGACTACTATGGCAGTATACTTCCCCTGGAAACCACAACCAAGGGCAAACATGTTACTCCCCATGATCACAAATCAGAATGTCTTCATTTTAGCTTTTGATGCCTTATAAAGCAACTTTTTATACCTTATTTAAGGATTACTAATAAATTTGGAATACAAATCTAAAATGACAAACATGTTAGATTAAAATTTACAACTTAAATGACAAACACTTCTGATAGGAGGTAGTATCAATTAACCATCATTCATATCTTCCTAAAAAAGAGCAGCTAACCCAACTTACCTCAGGCCTACTGGGAATCTCTTCCCCATTAGAAGCAGCCATTCTTTATCAAGATCAAGCACCTCCACAACTCCAAATTCCAGTTACAGGCTACAGCCTACAGCAACATTTTGAAGCCTACATATATGTGAAATTTTTTTTCAGTAACAGATGTAAACTAAAATTTGGATGATGCATGCACATGAAGTCATGAACTGAATGATCATATTTGTGGTTATGTTTGGAATTCAAACTTCACTTACTGAACTATTAAGCCACTCAATGCAAAACCCAATTCAAGTGCATTCCCAAATAGATAAAACAAGAAAGAACAGTGAAGTGAAAATCACACTAAAAAATAACCCAAAGGAGAGTAAAAAAATAACCAAAAAACCTTTAGTTTTCACAGAGGCATCAGAACAAACAGGTTGTGTGCACAATTAAAAAACGGCATGCAATTTAGGATTCCCCGGAATCCGAATGTTGGAGGGGTGCACCCAAGATAAAAACTTTCGCCCTGCTTTTTGGGATTCCCCGGAACCCGAATGTTCGTCAATCAATCAATTCAACAAGAGACGCGATTAACTAGAATACGAAGCTTAAAAAATGGCTTGAAAGATTGAAAGATAACAAAGAATTTCTCTGATAGTAACAAGCATTTCACACACCCAAAAGAGAGATGGAAGAAAACAAGTACCAAGAATGAAAATTAAGCGAATATTTCCATTTTTTGTTTTTTCATTATACTGTGTTGGCATTAAATGGTGGGCGAAAAAAAAGTCAAATGCCCAGAATCCCAGATAACCATCTGTTCACCGGTACGTCATCGGTCCACCACTGCGTCGGAAGCGGCATCGGCTCACGAAAATCCGGATAATACTGGCACGAATGAATTGGGATTTGGATCCCATTTGCACCTGACTTCACATTCATTGGACTAATGAGATGAGTAGAACAGGGTGGATCCCATTTTCATTATATAGTGACTATTTACCCGCACGACGCCGTCTCACCAGGCGGAAGGTGCCGACCTCCGCTGCCGGTGTCAATGTGGATACGTCTAGGGCGGTAGGGCCGTTCATCGACTCAAAATCGATCCGAAGCTGGCCAAATCGAATTGAACTGAAAATCAAAATTTTTAAAAACGTAAACCAAAAATCGAACTAAAACTAATAGGTTTGGTTCGACTATACCGATTTTATTTGAGCATTTTTGTTTGACGTGAACTACCAAATATCAATTTGGTAGCTACCAAATAATACCGATTTTATTTGATCATTTTCAACCGGTTTTAAGGTGAGCTACCAATAGGGAAAAAAAAATCGTGTACACTTGTGCAACACATAGGAAGTGCATGCTAACTGAGCAAGTAAGCTGAGCATGCTAACTGTCAACTGTGTGAGACGGAGACGGTAGACTGGGAGAGGAGAATCAGGAGATCTAACCTCAGTCGACCTAAGCGTAAATTAAAACATTAAAAAAATCGGTTTTCTCCCTGTTTAACCGAACCGAGTCCATACCGAACCTAAAACTGAAAATGAAAATCGAAACTGGTAGCATATATTATATTTATGTAAATATTGTATTGACTTAACTTCCGTTACAAGACTTTGTACCATATATATATTTGACAATGAATACAAGGCAACCCTAAGGGGGATTATCCAATCTAATATGGTATCAGCCTAAACCCTAGCGTCGTCGGCCTCCTCCTACCGCCGCTCTCCACCGATCCTCTCCTTCCCTTTCCGCTTTTATCCCTCTCAGCACTCATCCCCTATTCATCATGGGTGATCAATCTCCCATAAACAATGACTAGGGCTCATCCTCCGGCCTCTCTAAGCCCTCCTTCCATTCGACCTTGATTATCTCCAACATCAAAAACTTAATTCCGCTTACCCTGGATCTCTCCAACACCAAGTACGCATCATGGGCGGAACTTTTCAAGATCGCTGCTCGTGCTCATCAGGTCCTGGATCACATCGATCCTGTCGTCCCGCGGCCGAATAAAGTTGATGACACTCTTTGGGATCAACTTGATGCCATTATTCTTCAATGGATCTATGCCACGATCTCTCGGGATCTCCTGTTCACCATCTTGCAACCGGGTGCGACTGCTCAACCGGTGTGGAATCGGATTGAGGCCATCTTCCAAGACAACAAAGCCTCTCACGCTGTTTATTTTCAGAACAAGTTCGCAAGGTGCCGCCTTGAATCCTTTCCATCGGTCTCCGCATACTGTCAACACATCAAGGATCTCTCCGATCAACTTGCTAATGTAGATGCCAAGGTTTCCGACCGTCAGCTTGTCATCTAATTGATCGCGGGTCTCCCAAGCGAGTATGACACCGTCGCGGGTTTCATTCAGCACAGCAAGCCCCTCCCGGACTTCGCTGACGCTCACTCGATGGTGCTCCTGGAGGAAACCCGTCACTCAAAACGAGATGCCATCGCCGCCGAGCACAAGGCGTTGGTGGCTGCCTCCTCGCCGTCCAATTCGGATCCACCAGAGAAGTCGGCGTCGAATCTAGCATCAGAAAATGCAGGATGCGGCAAGGAAGGGAGCCGCGGGCGCGACCCTAGACTTGTATCTTTCCAGCGGACTCCGTTTAGCTGGAGCAGCAGTGGTCCAGCAACTTCGGGTGGCAGCCTGGGCCATGCCCGTACAATATTTATGTAAATATTGTATTGACCTAACTTTCATTACAAGACTCTGTACCATATATATATATATAATATTTGAGAATGAATACAAGGCAACCCTAAGGGGGATTATCCAATCTAACATAAACACATCGGTTCAGTTAGGTTCCGGTTGTTTCGATTCGGTTCGGCCCAAAAATTCGATTCAACCCGAATATGAACGACCCTAGGATACGATGTCGACCCCGTCTGCTTGTCGGTGGACACTCCTTTATGAAGGTTTGCAAAGTAATTACCTCTTTCTTCAACCGCATCACTAAGCCTTCTAGGCCACGAGAAGTAGGCAGCATTGTTCTCGTAGTGTTGCCCTACTGACGCAAACAACTGAAGTGTCAGGCTCAAAGAAGGCATGTTAGCGTGGTTGCAGCTGTTCCTCTCAAGATCCAGGCTCGATTCCTCCGAAGGTGTAGAACCAGCTAAACGTACTCTATTAAATCTACCCATATCCAATTTTTTATTGGGTTTAGTTCAGCCTACAATACAAATTGGTTTCTATTAGGGTTACAAAACAATTTATGATTCACAAAATTCCACTTCGAGGTTTGATCTCTAGTGACTAATTCTGATATGCAAGAAGCAATTGAAATTAAAATAATGAAATTCGCTAGCAAGCAAGCAACCCTCCACTATATGCCGACACCGGCTTTCGGTGTAGATGAAATGGCCGCCGCCTCCGAAGGTCGGCGTCGGTGTCATGCGAATTACGATAATATGGTCGTCCATATATATAACAACCCCTATACGGATGACCAAAGTCTTATTGAACGGATGACTGGAGATACTCAACACGAGACAATGCTGGAGGGTTTCCATTCATTGATATAACATATATATAGGTTACAAAGGTATTGGGCCTTAACGGGCTTTTAGCCCACTATACAATATGAGACCTATGTAATCTATCAAACCCCCGCAGTCGAAACGGGAGGTGTCCGTACAGTGAGACTGGAACGAAAATCAATGAACAACTGTCTAGGTAAACCCTTGGTGAATATATCAGCGTACTGATAGGAGGACGGGACATGTAGAACGCGGACATGTCCAATGGCAACCTTGTCCCTGACGAAGTGGAGATCAAGCTCAATGTGCTTCGTGCGTTGATGCTGGACTGGGTTGCTAGCCAGGTAGACGGCGGAGACGTTATCAGTGTAGACCAGAGTGGCCTTCTGTAAGGGGCATCGTAGCTCAAGCAGGAGATTGCGGAGCCAAGAGCACTCGGAGACAACGTTGGCAACACCCCTGTATTCGGCTTCAGCGCTGGAGCGAGACACGACGGACTGACGCTTAGCTGACCAGGACACAAGAGTGTCATTGATGAAGACACAGTAACCAGACATGGAGCGACGTGTGTCTGGACAACCACCCCAATCCGCATCAGTGTAAGCCACAAGATCAAGCTTAGAGGAAGGAGTGATGGTGGTGCCGAGCTCGAGGGTGCCGCTGATGTACCGAATGATCCGCTTCAAAGCCTGAAAGTGAGGTTCCCTAGGGGCATGCATGAACAAGCAGATCTGCTGAACGGCGTAACTGATATCAGGCCTGGTGAAAGTGAGATACTGAAGAGCACCAGCGAGGCTCCTATACAATGTCGGATCGTCAACCAAAGGACCAGAATGAGCACTGAGCTTGTTGGATGTATCGACTGGGGTGGCGACGGGATTACAGTTGACCATCGTAGCCCGAGCAACAATCTCAGCAGCATACTTACTCTGTGAGCGAAAGAGACCAGACGCATGCCGCTGAACAGCAATTCCCAAGAAGTAAGACAGCGGACCCAGATCAGACATGGCGAATTCCGCACTCAACCGCGAGATTATGGACGTTCGAAGAGCATCAGAAGAGGCGGTGAGAATGATGTCGTCGACATAGAGCAGCAGGAAAGCCAAGTCCGAGCCTCTACGATAGATAAACAGAGACGTATTTGATCGGCTGCCACTGAAACCCAAACGGAGCAGATGAGAGGCAAAACGTTGGAACCATGCCCGTGGAGCCTGTTTCAGACCATACAGAGAGCGCTTGAGGAGACAGACATGCTTTGGACGCTCAGCATCAGCAAACCCCGGCGGCTGAAACATGTAAACTGTCTCATTCAGATGACCATGCAGAAAGGCGTTCTTGACATCCAGCTGATGGATGGCCCAGTTGCGCGACAGAGCCAGACTCAGGACCACTCGGATAGTGGCAGGCTTGACCACAGGGCTGAAGGTCTCATCACAATCAATACCTGCCTGTTGAGAACTACCGTTCACCACCAGACGGGCCTTGTAGCGCTCTAATGTCCCATCAGAGCGGAACTTGTGACGGAAGAGCCACATACAGCGAATGACGTTCGCCTCAGGAGGGCGAGGAACAAGAACCCAAGTACCATTCTTCGTAAGGGCCCTGTATTCGTCGAGCATAGCCGCCTGCCAATTCGGGTCGAGGAGGGCTGTTTTGTGGGAGGTGGGAACGGGGGAGAGGGAGGTCTGGGTGGAGGCAGAGGGTGAATGGGAGTCAGGAAGGACGGGGGCAGGAGAGGCTAAGCAAGGGGAGGAGGGGGCGGTGGGTGCAGATGCGGCGGGCGCCGCATGTTGAATGGCGGCGGGCGCAACATGGGGTGCGGCGGGCGCAGCATAGCCTGCGGCGGCCGCCGCCAGGGACGGGTTTGTTGCTGCGGACGCTGCAAATTGGGTTGCGGCGGGTGCAGCATGCCATGTTGCGGCCGCCGCGCGTAGGGGAGGCGTTGGTGTTTGTTGAGGGGATGGGAGGTGGATAGCGGGGTGATGGGCGGTGGTCATGGAGATGATCTGTCGGGGTCTGAAGACACCGGAGACGCTGCGGGTGTGTGGTCTGGTGGTAGATGGTGGTGGGGGAGGTGGGGGAGGGGGAGACACAGGAGTACCGGGAGAGCTCTGGGGAAGAATGAAGTGAGGAAATGGTGACTCGGACTCTGTTGATGACACAGGGGGTATTGGAGATGCGAAGGGAAATCGCGACTCATCAAAGGTGACATGACGAGAGAGAATGATCCTGTGAGTCTTGATATCGAGGCAAATGTAACCGCGATGATCAGACGGGTAGCCAAGAAAGACACAAGGGGTGGAGCGTGGGTGAAGCTTGTGGGGGGCAGGGGGTGACTGATTAGGGAAGCACAAGCAACCAAAGGTACGAAGGTGATCATATATAGGCATAGTGCAGTACAGTGCCTGAAACGGTGAGCGATGGTTGAGGGTGGTGGAAGGGAGTATGTTGAGGAGGTAGCATGTGGTGGCCAAGGCATACGGCCAATAAAGGGGGGGAATAGATGCATGGAAAAGAAGAGTGCGCATCATATTGGTAATGGTTCGGATGATTCGTTCGGCTTTGCCATTTTGTTGAGAGGTGTAGGGGCAGGACAAGCGATAGGAGATCCCATTGGTATTAAAGAAAGTGTGAAAATCTTTGTTGTCAAATTCGCGGCCATTGTCGCATTGGAAACACTTGACAGAGGTGTGAAATTGTGTTTTGATGTAAGCGTGGAATTTGGCAAAGATAGGGAACACTTGAGATTTAAAGTGCAAAGGGAAAACCCATAAGAAGTGTGTATAATCATCCAGAAATAAAAGGTAATACTTATGACCCTCCTTGCTATTCACAGGAGATGTCCAAATATCACTATGAATAATATCAAAAGGTGCGAATGTAGTGTTTAAAGATCGCTGAAAAGGAAGTCTGGCATGCTTGCATAACTGACAAGACGAACATAAACTAGAGCGACGCTCTTTATTACATTGGACAAGACTCTTAGAACGAAGTAAATCTAAAACTGCAGGACTGGGATGACCAAGACGAGCATGCCAAAGACTGGATGATGATGCCGAGAGGGCGACTGGACTTGACGGGCTGGATGGTGAGAGCGACGACACAGGATAGAGCTCCCCGGTGCTATTACATCTCAGGCGAGTAACCCCCGTAGTAAGATCCTTCATAGAGAAACCAAACGGATCAAACACAAGAGAAACATTATTGTCAGTGGTGAACCGACGGACAGAGATAAGGTTTTTGACAAGTTTGGGGGCAACAAGGACATTGTTGAGGTGCAAAGGGTTGGTAGGGGTTGGTAGTGTGGTGTGGCCAATGCCCGAAGTAGCAAGGCGACCACCGTTGCCGACGATAATAGAATGAGCAGGACCCTTAAAAGAAAGAGATGAGAGAGTACCTGAGGAGTTGGTCATATGAGAGGTAGCGCCAGTGTCCATGTACCAAGCGCCGTCAGGGGGTGTCAGCTGCATGGAAGAGAAGGCGTTGTGCACATCAGTCGGGTATGCCTGATCAGACGACGGGCGGGGAGCAGGACCCAACAAGCCCTGCTGACGGTTGGGATATGGGGCAGGTCCACAAAACGATGCACCGGGGTAGCCATAGGGCATCCAAGGAGGGTAGCCAGGGTTGGGGTACCAAGAGGGGTTGCGGAGATCGTAGTGCTGCGGGCGGCCATTGCTGCGGCCGCCGCGGCCTCTGCCGCGGCCGCGCCCGCCGCTGCGGCCGCCGCCTCTTGGTCCCTGCTGATCGTTGCTGCAGCCAGGCTGTAGGGCAAGTTGCTCGATGATGTCACTGGATGAGACCAACGTCGTCTTGTCTTTGGCGGCGTCGGTTGTCTGACAGTGAAGGCGAGTCTCCTCTAGGATCAGTTGGGACCGGGTCTTTTCGAACGTAGGGAGAGGTTCCGTCTGATGTATATGAGTAGCAGCAGCATTGTATTCAGAAGGGAGGCCCGAGAGTACCTGGAGGACGAGGCGTGTGGCGCTGGGTTTGGAGTCAACGACGTCGAGCTGATCAGCCAAGGTCTTGATGTGCTGACAGTAGGCAGATATCGACGGGAAAGAAGAAAGTTTGCAACTTGAGAATTCGTGCTCAAGATAGACAGCACGGGTGGACTTGTTGTCTTGAAAGATATCCTGAAGTTTCTTCCAAGCATTCAAGGCGGAGTCTTTGGGGTCGAGGATGGTGGTCAATAGATCTTTTGAGATGGTGTTGAAGATCCATTGAAGGACAATAGTGTCAAGTTGAGCGAAGAGATCGTCGTCTTCGCTTTCAGGGCGTTTGGCTGAGGAGTCAATGTGGTGGAGGACTTTATGAGCATTAACATGGGTCGTGAAGAGGTGCGACCACATGGTGTAGGTACTGGATTCATGATCAAGAATGATAGGGATGCAATTTTTTATGTTGGAGATGGTTAGGGCGGAATGAAAGGGTGATTTGGTGGCGGTGGTTTCGACAGACATGGTGGCGGGAAGGATAGAGAAAGAGGGGAGGGATGGTGCGGCGGCAAGGGGACGGGGAGGCCGACGGCGGGAGGGCGGCGGCGAGGAGCGGCGAGGAGAGAGAAGGAGGTGGCGGGTTGAGTGGGGGCGAGGAGAGAGAGAGGTGGCGGCGAGGAGAGAGAAAGAGGTGGCGGCTAAGGCTAGGGTTAAAGAAAAAGAAATTTAGGGTCTTTGGATCTTAAGCTGTGATACCATGTGAGATCATGAGATTGATTGTAATGTCCTCTTTGAGGGTTTCCATTCATTGATATAACATATATATAGGTTACAAAGGTATTGGGCCTTAACGGGCTTTTAGCCCACTATACAATATGAGACCTATGTAATCTATCAAATGCATATACCAGCTCCAGCTCTCAAAGTAGGTAACCCTTTTCAGCCCTCCATTATCATCCTTCGTCTCCGGCTACCAGCGTCGACAACCCTCTCAACAGACCCTCCATCTCTGGCTGCAGAAGTCGACAATCTCCAACAGGCCCTCCAATGGTTCTCCATTTTCATCTGCCAAAGTCGGCAACCTCGCAGGTCCTCCAACAGCCCTTCAATCGTACCCCTCCAACTTGTCGGCTTCGAAAGTCGGTGTTAGTATACCGTTTATCAACACCAAAAGCTGATAATCTCACCATACATTTAACAAAGTCGAACGTGTGAATAGCTTTGGTGCTATAATACCCATCAAGTCATGGTCACCATACAATGCATGTTGGGAAAGGGAAGGAAAAGTCGAATGGGAAAGGTGAAAAGGAAAAGGAAAGGGAACAAAGAAAGGGAACAAGAAAGACAAAGAGAAAGGAGGGGGAAAACGAAAATGACACCGACGACAACATTAATTCTTGTTTCTAAATGACAAGTATGAGGTGTGTTCTTGCATCTTTAGACTAAAATTGTTGTTGATTCTCTTATCTTACTTGTTGACTTGGTCGTGTTATCAGGTCGTGTTGTGTTTTGGGTGTTTTGTTTACTTTCTTGTAGGATATAGGGGCCTTTAGTGGGTGGCTCAAGGATGCGAAAGACGGCTACTTCTTCTTCATCTAGATCAATTGATGTTGTGTAATTCGCTAATGCTGATCAAAAGACGAATTTTGAAGCCCATCTAAAGAGGAAGCGTGTGGAATGTGTTGGTACCACGACACTTCTATGCATGCCCTAGACCTCCAAGATAAGATTCTATGCCTCATAGCGACTATCGAAGCTGACACTCAACTGACGGGCATGCAATATCCCTCTATCCAATGCTGACTTTTGAATTGTTCAACTCGTTCAAGATGAAATATGACCGAATCTTCACTAAGATCACCATCACTTTCTGGTTGGGAAATAAGGAGCACATTATCAAAATAAAAAGGTTGAATGAATTCCTTTGGTTCCCAACTAGTTGTGGAGATCATATGGTCACGACTTAGAATCTAAAGGATTTTAAGTTCCAACTCATCGTCGGCTCCAATTATAGTATGACATCATCCACCCGATCTTCTGCGTTATCTAGTGTATCATCGGGAACACACTTTAAGCATAGAATGAGTGTACTAAAAATCACTAGGCGAATCCTAGGTGGTAAGGCTCCGCCTGGGCACGATTTTTAGAACAGTGACTAAAATACGACAAGAAAAGCCAAATTGTCTTTAGTGCATGGTCCACGAGTGCCCTAAAGGATCAATCCACATTGGAGGCCTCATAACCATGATTAAACTGCATGCAACATCGACCTCTCTCTCGATATTCCCCCTCAACACCTATATTTAACTTATCTAAAGAGTTGTTGGAGGATTCAATAGAATGATAACTCTTATGCTCTGAAGATCTAGTAAACACGGAAGTACAAAACCTTTCACGAGGGCTTAGTAAGCACAAAGGATCTCGTCCATGTAACACCCCATTTTATAACCCAAAGGAATGTCACAGCGCCAGTGATTACGCGGACTTTAATGTCTTTGTAACCACCTTAGGCTTATAGGGACATGCAACCATGCTCCCATAAACAAGATGATAACATTAAATACATAAATAAAATACAATTAAATCGCGGAAGACTTTAAGTGAAACAAATAATTAAATCTACAATAATGTCGTTACAATGTCTCGATAGCAAAACTAAGATAACGTTTATACACTAATGATAAAGGAGACTCTTGAATCAAAACAACGGTAAAATACTAAAAACATTTGAAGACGATTCCGACTCACATTTCCAACCTTCGACCTTGTTGTGCTTTATCTAAACCTGTGGAAACCAGCCATCCAAACAAAGGACGGTTAGTTCACGAGAACTAGCAAGTGACGGCACGAAAGCAGAGACAACTTTGGATTCAAGTGACCATGAAACGGTAAGAATTAAATCCAAATGAGATTTGAATAATTGAAGTGAATTGGCTTATTTGTAACCCGACCCTCCTGTGACACGGATAATCCAAAAGGATTAAGTAACAAAAGATGTATTAGGAATCATATTCCGATTAAGGATGGAATATGACATAGCTTGAAACGATTCATGATTACTACCCATTACATTATTAATACGTTTTTATTATAATGTCTAAACTAAGTATTGGTTCAAAAGGTACTCGATGTGGCCCAAAATCGACCCAGAGGGCAGGACTCTTCCGGAGAGTTTTAAACCGCGGGCTGAGACAGTCGATTAAGGGTTGATCTTGTGTCCCCCAATACCTAGTTCAAACCATGTTTGTTACTTGTACATTATTCTTCACTCACTTACTCACATGATATGCATTTTACGTCTTTTATCTTTTTATCGACTATTACCGGTCTCACTCTGTCTATAGTGGATAGCGACCTACAACCATTGGTTGTGTAACACCTCGCATGGAAGTGTAGTTTCATGAAACCTTAAGACCGAGGAGTAACGGCCCCGACCTACACTTTACAACATCACTTTCACTTTACTTCACACATTACTTTACCATTTCACATTGCTTTTCGTTGATTGACTGACTACTTTACTTTACAATTCTTCACATTACTTTACGATTTTAAATTTATGATTCACATTGCTTTTGATTGGTTTGGATTCGATTTAGGTTCACTCGCAACAACCGATCCTCACATTGTTACTAATTATTTACAATATTGATCGCAACAAAATAAACATAATGAATACATAAAAGAAACATATCCCTTTCTTAACCAATCAGCATGAAAGAACAAAAATAAATCATGCTTTAATAAACATGTGGGTATCTATGTCATTATTATATATATACGTCGAATAATAACATTACCCAATTATACTTGCCAAATTCAAGCTAAAGGATAAATAAATCACACAAGGCGGATGAATTGTAATTTATTTTAATTGGTTTGGCAAGCATTTCAAGGAACGAAAACAACAAGACACGAAGGCACCGAAATGAGCGGAAAAGCTCGGAAAGTCACTTGCCTCGGTTTGGAGTTGCAAGCGTTAACGGTTGGCCGGACTCAAATTCCTTCGTATGAGGGCAGGGGTAGAATAGTCTCTGCGGAGTAACAAAATTGGAAGCAATTTATGCCCAAACAAAAACATGGGTTAGAATCTGGAATTTTTAAAAAACTGAACAAGGGCATATTTTGCGAAAATCGGAATTATGGGAGGTTTTATGCGATTACCCTTCTCCAATACTCAGCCCGACACAACACTCCAACAGGTATTTGTCGGCGACACTCCGGCGACTCTTCGGCGAGGCACTGGAGGCGGCACGGCTCACGGCGGCGCACGAGGCTGGCGGAAACGGACTCGTGGTGGCTGGGCGCTCCTCCGGGTGGCGGATGGTGGCTCCGGCAGCGGCGGACGACGGCTACCGAGTTGCTCCGACGAGGTTATTCGAAATTGGGGGTTTTCGAGTCGGGATGATTTTTCTGAAAACTTTGTGAAGGGAAACGTTGCTAGAGGCGTTTAGAATTCCATGGAATAGGTTGAGAGCTCAGAGATGGAGAGGAGTGGTGATCCCGAAAGGGGTATTTATAGGAGAAGGATTTGGGGACGAATTGAATTAAAATAATTCCACAAATCGATCAGATAATCACTCTTAACGCTATCCCGATCCTCAATTTGGTGAGATTCGGCCTGACTGGAGCGGATTGGGATGATTTTCGAAATTGGGGATAAGCTCGTTCGGTTGCGTTTTTATACCGAATCACAAAATTGGTTACATAAATCTCATTTGTAACGAGTAGGGAACATTCTAGAAACAAAATCGTTGAGCTTCGGGCGAGATTTGAGGAGGTGAATATCACCCTTGTTCAACAGTCAAACGCAGGAGCTGGAGGTTGGGGAAGGGTTCAATGGCCGGTTCGGTTCAACATTTTCTTTTATTTGTTCCGGTTCGGTTCACCCAGAAAAAAAACCGGTTTAGCCCTTACTTATTTATAATATATACATATACATATATTTATCCGAAAATTCTATTTATTAAAATTCTACACAACTTAAATAATAAAATATTTAATTTAAATACATTTAATTTTATGCAACAATGGTTTCTTATCACCTTATATTACATATATATATTTTACGGAAATTAAAATAAGTTATAACGATAAATCTCTCTTTATTTGAATAAAATTATGCAAACTTGTTTTAAAATAACATGACTTAAAATAAATAACTTACTTATTAAATTTCACTTAAATGAATAAAAATGAACCGGGTCAAAATAGTTACGAACTTTATATACATTTAATTTTCAAAAAAATCATTATTAAGTTCAAAATAAAAGAACTTTTATTTAAATATATATTTTCTTAAAACGAAATCCCCAAAAATACTTTGGGGTATTTCAGTCCATTGATACCATTCATGGGTGGGAACGTGAGACGTCCCACTCCCTAGCCTGAAGGTGACCCATATTCATATAGCGATGTTGATGAGGAGGGAAGGGACGAGGAGATGACTGATGCTTTACCTGAAGCTGCTCCTATGGGTGGTTCATGCCATCATGCATGAGCAGGATGGGCTCTCTTCGGACGAGTTGATCTCCACCATCGGTTAGGTTATGAAATATTTACATACTCACGTCAATTACTAATGGACGGTTTTTAGTCGCGTAAACCGTATCAAAATGATTTCGAATCTACCTAACTAATGTAGCGTGGTAAGCACGAGTCGATCCCATAGAGAATCAAGTTATTCCTAAGTTAAGTTTATTTACCAATTAAGAGAAAATATGGGGGTTTTGAGTGGTGAGAATAAGAAAGAAAATAAAATAAACTATAAACAAATTAACGGAGATAACGATTAAGAAGATAGTTTCATCTACAAATATCCACTTTAGTTTGACTAGTTGATCATCAATTCTTCTTCAATTTCTCTTTTCATCCTATTATTGTTCCTGTCCTGATCTTGTGTAATTTACTAGTCCTACGAGTCCTAGTAACCCTTACTAATTAGATAACCTTAACACGGTCAAGATTTAACTCAATAGTAGCATTAAGATAACACCAAACTACGAGTCAGCATTTAACATATAATTGATTCTCTACACACCAGTTTAGTCATACGAGTCCTAAAAATGCATGATTGCTACTATGGATTAAGGTTCGCTACGAGGAATCTACAAAATCCTAGCAATAATCTCAACTAGTTGTACGGACTAGAAGAAATCAACAATATTCGCAAAAGAATCAATATGAATCAATAGGAATAGAACAAGAATAGAAATCTCACAACTTTATCAAACCAAAGCTTAAATCCATAGACGAAAACGGAAGAATTTAGATCTCCATAAAACTAAGACAAAGACAATTAGAGTATATGGAAATAATTGAGTCGGCCGTCTTGGTGCACACGACTTGTTCCCTTTGCTTTACCGTTTGAATGGTATATATAGCATGCTAAACCTAATCTATATAATATATCTAATATTCTAATCTACCTAATCTATCTAATGAAATAACGGCAGAAACATTAAAAAGTAATAAGCAGCTTCTTTCGATCCGTATGTGGGCTCTTTCCGTCTCCTTCCGTATGAAATTCTTCAGTCCCGATTTCCTATAATTTGAGTAGCTCGGCCCAATCTCCCATAATTTCCAATGCAATTTATTCCGAATTCGCTCCCAAAATACCTGAAATCAATAAAACACGGGTGTAGACTCCGAAAACTAAATAATAACAAATTAACTATAAAATATGCATGAAAATGACCTAATCTAATATGTAATTATACAACTAAAATAGACCCTATCAATTACCATTTTTTTTTATGTTTTTCGACGAATGGACTTTTAGGATCACCACTATAAGTGGATTTAGATTTATTACTATTTGACCGGTCATCTATACGATCATGAGGCCCCTTTCTCGCCACCACTACCACCTCAATAGGACTTTTGTGAGTATCTCTCTTTCTTTTGTTTATTTTCTACATTGGACGCAATGTTGCCATGTTGGACTTAATTATAGAGTGGGGTGTACTTGCATTTGCATTGAATGCATATTTTAGTTCATTTTTTTGTTATTTATTTTTCATTTTTCGTTATTTTTTGGTTTAATTTTGCCTAGCTAGTGTGTTGGATAACCCCCGCTTTTAAAGAATTCACAATAATACGGTGATAATCTAGGAAGTTCAAAGTTGTTGATGATTTGTTGATGATTTGTGTTGAGCTTAGTTTGCAATGCAACAATAATGAATTGTTTAATTTATGAGTCATTTTTTTTAATCATGCATAATCAGCTCCATGATGAAAGGAGTCTAAAAGGATATAATTTGAGTTCTCTTCTACTATAGTGAGTGTCCCTCCCATGATAATCTCTAGAACTTGCATTATAATCTAGCCTCTAGGTTGAAGCTATTTTGTGCACATATACATAACTTTAATGTCATAGAAGGATAATATTTGTTTATGAGCCTAATTTACCTTTTGTTGCCTAACCTTATACCAATCATCTGTTTGACAACCCCTTGAGCCATTGCTTATCTTTTGAAGCTTCGTAAAACATCTCAAGCCTTATTATTGAGCCTAATACCCATCCAGAAAGTAAAATCATGAGCAGTGATGGTTTGTGAAGTGTGATAGTTATTGATAAATTGGATGTTGAGTATGGACGGTAAAAAGAAGAGATATTTTGATGTTGTTGCGTTGCTTGTCGATTAAAGTGATGAGAAAAATACAAGAGAAAAGAAATTGGAAAATAAAAAAATGACATGGCAATTTATTATGTGATGATTTGACAAACAATAATGTGCAACATGTATTTTCGTCGGTCATGTGGCCTAGTCTGCGTAGGTGGTCGGAAAAACTCATCGAAAAGGACTTGCATATTATTTTTTATTAATAGGGTGATAGTTTGGATATGAAATCATCAATTCTAAAGTTTGTATTATTTTTAGTTCATGATTGATACTTTATATAATTCATAATCACGCTAGTTTTGGTTTGTCTTTTGACTCTTCGGTTCCATCTCTCCACTTATGGTCGAAGCTTTGACGCTCTACTCGGACCTTGTGGCAGCCAAAGAATTGGGGTTCTGACAATTTCTTAGAGCATGTTGGTATGAATTAGTGGGAGCCAATAATTAGTAATTGAAATGAAGGATTTCCATTGTAATGTTTGATAAGCCAAAAATTGATAATCGGAATGATTACTAGTAATCCAAGTATCCAACCATTTCCATTTTGAACTTCATCTGCAGTTGCCCTCATCTTCCCTCTTTCTTGTCCAACCCTTGCCCTCCCTCTCTCGCCCGCCCTCCTGCTTGCCTGCCCAGCCCTAGTCGTTGTCATCCTCTTTGTTAAGGCTCCTTTGTCTCACCCTTCCTCTGGCTGTTGTCCAGCTCGACCACCCTTGCCCTCCTCCCTCCTCTCTCACCTCCGCCCAACCCTCTCACCTTATTTTGTTAAAAATTTGTATATATTTTTTTAATGAATTTATGAATTTGATAGATTGAATTTGTGTATTTCATGATTAATTTGAGAAATTGAATTTGTGTGCTTTTGAATTTGTGTATTTTTAGGTTGAATTTGGGAATTTCTCATTCCAACATTAACATGTTTTGAAAATTACTCATTCCGATTTCCATTCTGATTCCAATTTCAATACTCATGCCAAACGGGCCTTAACGTTTTACCTTGTATCAATTTTATTTTTTTTAAAAAAAATCAATCTAACAGCAAACCCTTGTCCTCTTGATGATCTCTCTCAAGCGAAGCCCAGAGAGACCCTTGTCTGTCGCGTTCTTCTGTCTTTCGCTTGTTCTCTGTAAGTTGTTCTTCTCCCTCTCCTTAGATCTTTGCTTTTTTATTGTTCTTCGTTTTCTTCTCGCCCCGCCGATCATCGATCTCGTTCTCGCTTTCCGAACCATTTCGATTCCACGTTGCCGGAACGGAAAACTCTAGGGTATACCACGAATCCACCTTCAGTGGTTAAGCGGCCTACGCTGTGCACAGATCAATCTCAGTCTCTTTTGATTTCTGTTGGATCAACTTCAGTGGTGTCCTGAGTTTGAATTTTAGCATCTCTGAACCAATTCGTTCTTCTAATTTTCGATTTATATACAACTTTGCCTCAATTTCAGAAATTGCCTTTATCATCTCCCGATAAAACAGCTATTTTACAAGGTTCATCCTTTTTGGATAGGGAATTCAAATCTGCCCCACTTTCTTCAGCTTGGATGCCATGTTATCTTGCTTATTCTCCTTTTCCTATCCAATTATTAGTACTTGGGATTTCAAAATCCCTGCTGCTTAGGAGGATTTTCAATACACATTGGCATGGGTTACATATTAAAACAGTGGATTTTGTGCATCGTGGATAGGAGTATGAACAACATAATAACTACTGCACATGTTCTGTTTGGTCTGATTCTAATGAGCTATAAAGTTTATGGCTTTCTGCCTCTTCAGTAATAAGTTCTCCAAAACACAACACGTACTGACTCCAAGGAGTTGTAATTTCTAAATAACTAGACAAATCTGACTGTTTTGAGAAATCTAAGCTTCTAATGCAATGAAATACACAAAATTCCTGCTCACATCTTCTCTTGCTGTTAATCTGAAATAGCGAAGCCAATTGTTGTGTGTTGAGAAAGGAATTATACTGCATTTGTTTCTTTCAGTGTTATATACTCCTTACTGTACAAAGTGCTGATATTGCATAAGAGTCTTTTGGATTCCTGAAACCATCTTTCTCATTTTGTTGGTCTTTCTCCAATCTGGTATGAATTATGTGATTTGCTGCCCTTTGGCCCTTAGGCTTTATATTTTGGCTTTCGGCTATATGCAGCGTTTTGAAGATTTTATTGAAAGTACTCAACAAAGTAATAATGGATGCTTCTCTCCCTCTCTCATGGTGGGATTTTGTCTTTGTCTTCCTTCGCCCTCTCCTCGCAGTCTTCTTTGTTCTCTCTATTCTTTCATTGGGTATTCTCTCTAACTTATCTTCTTCCTATTATCAAAATTATTGCTTTTGTTTCTTGTTTTAATTGAATTTCCCCTCGTATACAGGATGGTTTTTGGCATGGAAATTGATCCTGGTCCATGTTCCTCTAGTTCAAGAGATCTTCGGACTCCGCAAAAAGGAGAAGAAGCCGAAACCCCCAACTCATCGCCGCTTCTCTCATATTTACAATTCCTTAGACGCTCGAAATCAAGCTTCTCAGTGGTAGATAATCTTCTTCTGTTTTTTTTTCTTGAATTGATATTCAATTGATTTCTTGACTTTTCGATCTGTGTGTGCTATCAGTATCAAAATCCCCGCTTTTCCTATATAATGAAAGCCATGGTGTAATTAATGAGTGAGTCTGTCATGTCTTGCTAATTTGGTTAGCTGAATTTTTAAGTTCTAGGTGTTGGGATACAAAGTACTTTTAACATTTCTCGTGACATTGAGCTTTATATTATCTTGCTAAATTCTCAGTCGTTCAATCTTATGCGTATTATAGCTGCAGCTTGAGATGTTAACTTGCCCTTGTATGCACAGAAACAGCTCCCTGATTGTGATGCCTGGATTAGAGACAATGTGTTGCCGAATCCCAGTGTGCCTTTCTAGGATTCTTTAGATGATGTAAGATTATGCTCCATAGACATTAGATTGTATTGTTCAGCATGGAGCTATATTTGGGTTCTTAGCAAATAGGGGTTGCATTTTTTAAATGAACCCATTAATCAAGGTGAAACACAATTGATGCTGGAGTGTTCACGATGGGAGTTGATGGAGAATTGATGTCAAACTGTGATTGTAAATGCTATATTTTATCCTCCTTGTGTACATATCTTATTCATTTTAATTGCATAGAAGCTGTATTCTTTTTGCAACTGTGATAACAATTGTCCCCAATGTCATTCTAGAATTCCATTGATTTTTTTTGCATTTTATTTTCTACTGTGCAAAATAAGTTTGGAACACAAATCATTTGTGTAGTAAGTAGTACATATGTTAGTTGCATGAATATTATCTGGCTCAATAGTGAAGAAGAAGAAGAATAAGGAATTATCTCGAGTGCCATTACTATCCTTTTTATGGGGCAAAGCTCAACCATATACAAACATCTACGAATACCAACTGAGCTGAATCATTAACACAACAGGAAAGAAGACCCTCAAATTGTGTTTTGTATGCACATCAATGCAGAGGGTTCGCATACACCGCCTAACAAAATAACAGACGTGCAACATGCAGTGCATGTTTGGTGCTTTAACTCATCAAGTCGCCTTAAGGCTCTTGTTATGACAAAACAATTTCATTGGTGTGTCTTTGTAAAGCTCTTTCTCAACTGCACTCTTGGTTTGCTACAAAGCATTATGCAAGAAGCAGCAAAAATATATGCAGCTCAACCCAACATTTGGAGCCACACTCAATTAATTTCAAATAAAATTTCACAATCAGAACAAAAGATACAAGAAAATTTAATTTGCATAATTCCATAAGCACTAGGAAGATTCATGGTGCCTACAACTTGGGCGCACTAAAAAGGCCTTTGGACAACCAAAAGGCTTAAACATAAAGGATAAAAGCTCATCTACCTCAATGTAGACTTACGTCCTTTGACAAAATCAGTATCCCACAACTTCAGCTTTGCTTGTCTTGCATCTACTCGTTTGACAAAAGGGTCTTGCAGTCTGGGTCTTGGCTTCAGTTGATGTGCTTTGGACCACTCCTCTTGCTACGTTTTTGCCTTTGTTTGTTTGATCTCGTGTATTGACATTATGTATGTCTGCCATTTATTGGCCTCTCGATCAATCATACAATGATTTATCTGGTATTTCGAATTCTTACCTTAAAATATTTATATCAGCTTGATATAGGATAAAGGATCTATCCTATCTTTGTGCCATACACAGCAGGGATTACTGACCTTACTTGTTTTTTGCCTTTTTTGCTTCACGAAATGTAGTGGGATCCATGGGTAATTGTTGGCTCCTGGGGTGGGAAAATAACATATTGAACTGCTGGCCACAGCTCTGCTTATAAGCTTCAGACACACATTCAGCAGTTTCAGAAATCTCTTTCCCCATATCATGAAGTTTCCCTTCCATATACTCCTTGTGCTGTGAAACAACATCAATCAGTGCAGCAAGTTCATAGGCACACATTTGGATTTCATCTTTACTTTGTTTCTCTGTTTCCTGTAACTTCAGCTTAGCAGCCTTCACAAAAAGGACATCGACAAGGGAAGACATTAGTAATCAATTTCATCAATTACCAGCCACGTTTCAAAATAGTCAAACCATTGACCTTGAAAACTTAAAATATCAACCACCAAATAAGCCTTCCTTGGGAAAGGAGATCCCTTGGCAGATATTTACCATCAAAACTTCTTTTGCTTCTCTCTCCTCAATATTTAGGTTATGAGTCTCAGCCTCAACAGCCTTGCACATGTCGTTAGCTTCAGTTGCACATCTTGATTCATAGTTCTGCATTTCCTTCTTCAAATAAATCAACTGTGCTTCTGTCTGAAATGTTAACAATTCCGAGACAGTCAGTTTAGCCTCATATTAACAAACTAGACAAATGATATAGTTTCATAGCCCTGAAATACACAATGTGTATTGCATATTGAGAAATAAATATATTCATATCATATAAATGAATGGTAACTCATCTTTGGCTGGTCATCTAATGATCCTCGTCAAGCAAAAAAAATAAAAATAGTTTGTTTGCTCAATTAGAGGAATTTTGACATTCAGCACAAGATTGGAAAAAGATCATGCATGAATGCATCAAAGCAAAGAGTTTTGACCTTTCGAAAGATAGTCATAGAGAAAATGAATGTGAAATGTATTACAACAGGGTCATACCAACAACAAAATGCTTTTCGTGAGCAGCCAAAAATTAGTGGCGTATAGTATCTACTCAGAAAGATGATGCAACATGCAAAACCAGATGAACTCACTTCATCAATATTGCGTCGAAGTTCTGAAATGTGTTTCTTCTTTGCTTCAACTTTTTTATTCATCTCAATAGCCTGCTGCTGTAGCACAACCAACTCTTCAGAATTATCCATGGAGTTTTTCTTTATCTCATCACCTAAAGATTTGATAGTTGGTTTGATTGTTGACTTAGAGTCAATCCCCAAAAGTTCAACCACAGTAGAACCTTTGGCATTCAACACATACTGCAAATCACTGCCAAGCTTCAGCCTAGGAAACGCATCAAGCAAAACACACATAGCAGATGAGTAACAGAACCTGGTCAAAATTGAGAGTTCATTGATTCTTTCAATCTGAATTCCTCAGGGGTCCAAGCCTAGATTTCATCACCACATGGAAAAGCAACAACCACTAATTCATGCAAACTTAATTGCAATAATTGATTGGTCTCTCCTTTACAAAATGTGTATCCAGTCTAATAATCTCCTCATATGGTTTAAGACTTTAAGATGCAAGTAAATATAGAGCAAGCATTCATCAATTGATCTCTAACGACCAAGCTTCAAATTATGGTTAACATATATTTCAGCACATAGAATCTACATTACCAGAGGGCAGAGGCTTATCATGGTAAGCAAGGACTGATATTGGCACACTCCATATATAACGAATTTTCAAGCAAACACCGGATCTCAGTAAAAGCAGATTAGAAAAACAATACCTTCTAAGAAGCTGGTTGCTTTCAATGGAGAGTGCCTCCAACTCCTTCAATTGATGGCTGATCTTCTCATCAAGATTCCAAGATTTCTCCTCCCACTCCGTTCTCACTGATTCAGCCTCCCTAATATCCCTCTCCACAGACTGCATCTCCTTCCTCATCCTGTCAGCGCCCCAAAAGTCAATCTTCTGAGTCTCAACCGTCTTCTTCAGCTCCTCACTCTCCTTACATAACCTCTCCTTCTCCTCCAAAGCCGCGGTGAGCTCCTTCTCTTTGTCATCCAATGACTTCTCCATACCCTCCACCCCATCCTTCAACTTCGCGATGAAATCCAAAAACTTCTGCTGGTCCTTATCCAAGACCTGCCTCTCCTCTTCCAGAGCCTCCAACGGCGACGGTCCTGACCTCAAACGCTGCAGCTTCCCCTCCAACTCGGCAATCTCCCTCTCCAAAGAATCCACCGTCTTCATCATTCCATTCTTCGACCTCTCCATCTTCGCATCAAATTCCGACCTCATTGCATCCACTGCGTCGTCTTCCCCGGACATGAAGTGCTCGTAGCTACTAAGAGCGAGAGCGGTCACAGGATCGAGATCCGTGTACAAGCTCGAATTCTCCTCCGAATCCGGCGCCGGAGAGAGGTGGTCCTTATAATCTGCGACCTGAACAAGCCAGTGGATGACCGCAAGGACGTGAGGAAAGGCGTGAGGAGTCCCCGGAGCTTTGAGAGCGGATCGATTGAGCTTGTGCGGGCAATTAAGCTGCTTGAGGATAAGATGAATATCATCCTCGACCTTGGTGGAGTTGAATTCGAGGCGGGAGAGGATGAATTTTAGGGTTTCGGAGATGTCGCGGTTGGAGGGGAGGGGTTTCAATGAGAGGGAGAAGGGGAAATTGTGGGAGGAAAGGTAGGCGTTAACGCGGCGTACGGCGGCATGCTTGAAGGCGGCATCGGTGATGCTAGGTTGGCGACCGGCGCAGGCGCCGCCTTGGCCAAAACTGGCGGTGGATGGGCGGTTGCTGGCGTAGCTGGCGTCGGAATCGCGAGGACCGCCCCTCATTTTCTCAAAATCTCTCTCTCTCTCTGACTTCACTGAATTTGTTTTCCCGCCCGGGTTGTAAATTCGGCTTCAGACTTCGAAATTTGAACACAACCTCTTTTAGATGGGCTTCAAAGGTATCGGCCCAACTTTCCATTGGCCCAACTCCTCTCGATCACATATTCTCCATTTCGGAGATTTTTAAAATTTTGGAGAATTTTAAAACGTTCTATGACCTATCAGATTCTTCAACTCATTTCCAAAATGGAAAAGCATCATAATAATTAATAAATAAAGAAGTTTATCTAAATCTGCCGTATTCTCCAAAAGTAAATCATTCTTTAAATTTTAGAAATGAAAAACTAGTTGGAGTTAAAACAAAAATAATTTAAAAAATTTGTATTTAAGTTGTTAGAGATGGTCTTACGGAATCAAATTATGAAATCAAATAGAGGAAAATGAAATAAATTTTGTAATGAAAATGAGGGAAGGTTGATAATGGTTAGAATATTAATCAATAAATCTTAAATTAAAAATTGACTAGATTGGAAAGATTAATGTCACCTTTCCTTAGCTAAAAGCCTAAAAACAAACTAGGGGTTAGTGTTTAATATATTTATTATGTAAAACCTTTGGAAGGGAAATGTGTCTTGTAACTTGTTATTTTGGGTTGTAGAGACCATATATGTTATACAAGATGAATTCACAAATGCTGCAATGCATGCACTCGATCGATCGAGGAGATTTTATGGTACATCCAGATCCCAGAACAAGAAGAAAACAGTATTTGGATGATGTTTGTGCATCTTCCAGGAACAATTTACACAGACAACTCTATAATACATAGGCTGTTGTATTTGAAGAGATGCAGAGGTAAGCAAAATGCAATGCAGCAGCTTGAACTATATATGAAGAACACGTGCAGGATTTTGCGCAAGGACGAAGCTCTTAAGACCACCATGGAGCCTCCCCGGTTCTGAAATCTTCTTCAACCCATGGAACGAACACCACCTTCCCGTCATCCACATCGCAGTGAGCCAATGCCAATGACTGTTTCCCAACACCACCAGAGTATCAAACACACAGTAACTATACGCTACTGAAGCAGTTAATTGAGTTATGTTAGAGAGACTTACAAGAGGAGCAGGGCCGCGCACGACTCTGCCTTGGTTGTTGTATTGGGATCCATGGCAAGGGCAGATGAACTTGTTCTCAGCAGTGTTAAACGGTACGACACACCCAAGGTGGGTGCACACTGCATTGATTCCGTAAGTTGCTAGTGTCCCGTCAGTCTCCACCACTAAGTACGTCGGATCTCCCTGAAGTTTCACATAGAGTTTATAGAATCATGATACTGTACACTTCATTTTGAAGGTTAACAAATCTGTGGGAGAGTTGAATACCTTGAGCCCTTGAGAAAGGGTTCTGTCGCCGGGTTTATGGGTCTTGAGCCATTCTGCAGCAATGATGTCGTTTCCTTGTGCATCTTTCGCTAGTAGGCCACCCGAGCCACCTCCGCTACTGCACTTGGTCTAGAGTTTTGTGAGTATTTATGAAAACTGCTTTAAACTAACTACTATAGTTTTCAGAATATACAAAGTCACCAAATCTAATTTGCATCATACATACATTATCCCATTAAACACCCTTTGAAGAGTAGTTCATTGTTCATATCATCTAATGCAAAATCATCATTGATCACAGGCTTAATTCTTAGAGATTGAATCAAGGGCTCATATCAAATATACTGATATCGATACCAAACGACCCCTGAGTATTTTATGGTGACAAATAAAACAAGCATTTGATTTGATGAGAGATAAAGAAGGGAAGGGAGAAGAAGAGAAAAGATACCCAGGAGGGGCGAAGAAGGCGCCGTATGGAACAAGCATGCCGGCGGAGGGGAGGGAAATGGCGCCGAGGAGGAGGAGGTTCATCAGCTTCCTCTTCTCCATGTCCGGCACCCTGTCCGCCGGTATGCTCGCCGCCTGGCACACCACCTTCCTCATCTTCTTACTGTCGTTGCTCTTCCTCCCCGGCGCCGCCCTCCTTGCTGCCACAACCACCGACGACCCCGCCATCCCGCTCTTGCTCGAACATATCTGCTTAATTATACCAACAATCAATCGATTCAATCAATGAATCAGACACAGCTCACTAACAATTGATCAATCGGCGTAAGATGAAAGGTTGGGTATGTACCTGAGAAGGGGTTGCTGCTGGGCAGATGGTGGAGGAAGCCATTTTTGGGCGCTGAGAAAGAGGGGTGTGGATCAGATGAGATTGGGGATGCAATTAAAACAGTAATAATAGGAAATGGGGATGAGAAGGATCGAGCAGATAAGGCAAGTAGGGGCGTGTGGCGTTGGTTGTATGAGATAAGTGTTCCACTAGTAACTGTAAGGAGGAGTTGAGCGAAGCTGCCATTTTCAGCCACACGTTTGCTTCCATCCCTATCACACTATCAGTGATCAATCGGACCGGATTTTGCCTTCCGCCGGTTCTGCTGGGCCGGGTTTACATCTCCTTTTCCTTTTTTTTTTTGTTAAAAAAAATGACTAAAACGAGTGACAAAGTCCAACCTATAAGCCAGACTGGAGCACCATTCCAAAACCAATTAACGTTAGATTCAGAATCCTCTCACTTTCGATGTGGTATTCACAAGTGTCCCAATAAATCCCCCTCTCACTTGCGAATCTATCACAAGTTTAGCCCGGTTGGAATTGAGAACCCCACGCAACGAGTTCGACTAACCCATCACCGTATACAGATGTGGAGTCCATCTTAATCTTTAGTGCAACCGGCCCACTCCGAACCCGACCCTGATACTAGTTTGTTGGGGAAAAGTGTCCCAACATAAATTCATTTGATTGATCAGAAAACCCTTTCAACAACAACTAAATTATTTATTTTATAGGATAAAATAGAGTCGGGTTACTTTCTTCATTCGACAAAACATGTCGTCAACTATTTATACATGTTTACCGATGATGATAAAAACGATATAAAATATCAATATATTTTATTAATGTTTTAATGTAATTTCATACTGATTAGTTCACCATTTGCATTTTTTTTATCAAGGGAGTGAGTTTTATAGTGTTACTAGTATATTTCCCCTGCCTTACTCGACATAATTTAAAAATTCATCGAAAAATTAATTATTATATTGTATTATTATAAAACATTATTCCCTCTATTGATAAAAAAAATTTTAAATGATGAACTAATAATTATGAAATTATTTAAAAATATTTTTAAAAATTAATATTTAATACTTATTTTTTTCATCATAAAAAAATGTGCGTGAATAGTAAATGACATATTTTGATGAAAAAAAGAGTACTAAATTAATCAAATTCATTATTTTATCACATAAAATAAATAAATTCAATTGTCTATTTTTTTTTTAAATAGTATTAATAAAATTACACTATATACTTATATAGTGTGAGAACTGGACTAGAACATGCCCTAAACAGTTTAGGGCGTGTTCTAGTCCAGTTCTCACGCTATAGCTTACAGCCTACTCCCGACAAAAAAGATCGCAGAAAACCGGACCCAAATTGAATGAGAGGACATATAGCTTATAGCTTATAGCCTACCCAAGAATTCGGGCCCAATGTCAAAAGGTTGGCCCAGTTTTGCTCCCATTTTAAGAGAGCCCATTTATTGATTTTGTGAATGTTAAAAAATTGTTCTTAATGAGCTCTTTTATTTAGTTTTTGAATTGAATTTTGTTTTTTACTCATCACTACTCATAACTTTTTGTTCTACTAGATTGATTTATAAGGACATGTTAATAGGTGGTTTTATGTCAAGTACATGGTATTAGCTAATTTTAGTATAAATAATACCCTTATATTAGCTGTAATTGAGATATAAATGAATGAATGAATCAAATGTCAAATTACCTCATTCTCCTTAACCCTAACCTTTGCTCTATGTATCTTCCTCTTCCCTAAACTTCTTCCTCCTTTCCTTAATCTCTTCTTCCTTAATTCTTTCCCTTTCCCTATCAACTTTCCCAATTTGATCTTGGGACATAGCATCGATATATACTCCATTTTATTTGAATAAAAAATGTTGAAAGGAGAAGTATCGGGGTATTGGGATACTAGAGTTAGCATCTCGGGTAGTATTGATGGTAATAACTGCATTGTAGGAGTGTGTCAGCCTTTAACTTTTTTTTCTTTTTTCCAAAAGAGACATTAAAACGCAGTATTTTGGGCTCAAAGAGGTTGCAACACATAGGGTGTGTATGGATGCAATTTTAGTAGTTAATAAACTAGTAAAATTGGGGGTTGAAAATTTTAACATTGTATGGGGAGGGGTTAATTAGGAGATTTTAGTTTATTTGGGGGTTTATTTAAGAAGCTATTTTTGACAGCTTTTTAGAAGTTTATGTGGTTTATTTGATTTAAAAATACCATAATACCCCTAATAATAACAAAATAAACTACACTTTTTACAAAGGAAAAACTAGTTAAATTACCTCCACCTTTAAGGGTATGTTAAAAATATATCCTTAACTTTCAAATGTAATTAAAATATCCCGACCTTTGAGGGTAGTGGTAACATATTACCACGAGTTTTCTCAGGGATAAAAAATGCTCACAAGGCAACCTACGTTGATTTTGTTTTTGACAAGGTAGCCTGCGTGTAAGCCTTTTTACAAATTAGTACTAAAATTGGGTTTTCTTAAACAATTTCCTTAGGGAAAAAATGCCCCGCCAACAAAATTAAACTCGAAAAAACGAAATTGATTCAACCAAGCAACTAATCCAGTCAAAATTGCCTCAAATTAACACAACACGACTATTCCTAACACCAAGCCGAAAACAAAAAACTAAACCGAAAACAACAACAACAAAAAGAGGGAAAAAAACTTATTCAACTAAGTCCGTGAACGAATCAAAGAGGAAGAAGATGTGAGAGAGATAGCTCAAGATAGGTGACCACGAGGGAGGAAGACTGTCATTGAAGAGAAACTATGAGCTGCCTGAAAGACCAGAAGACAACTCAAGAGGCGATCACGAATGAAGATAGGAGGGAGGAAAAGACGTGGTGTATGAAGCCGGTCAAACTCTTTATTTTTTTCCTAAGGAAACCGTTCAAAAAAACCATTGTAAAAAATCAATGTAGGATGTCTTGTCAGCATTTTTGACCAGTAAGAAAACCCGTGGTAATATATTACCACTAGTATCAAAGGTCGGCATATTTTTATTACTTTTAAAAGTTGAGGATATAATTTTACCATACCCCTAAAGGTGGGGGTATTTTAATTAGTTTTCCCTTTTATAAATAAACTGTTTTTCACCCCATACGGAGTTTATATTTTTTTATAAATTTTTAACTATTTTTTACCAACAATTTATAAATTTTACCCTGTTTATAATTTTAGTTAGTTTATTAACTCCGTCCCATACGAACCCATAGTTTTGGGCTACAAAAGTCTGATGCAGCAGCTGAAGATGGAGGGTCACGTGTCGCACACTGATTGGCTGAAGCAGAGGGGCACAAATGGTGGACAAGTGTATGTCTGAGATGTATGCTCTGATTTAGGTAAATCTTTTAGTTCACCTGTGAAGGGCAATTTACAAAAACCTCCAAATTGAATCTCTTCATTAAGATTTGATTTTTAATTAGCTAGGCTTTGATAACAAATTAGATCATTGGTTTTAGCACACAGTTCTAATTAGGTAAATGAATAATTAAAAAAAAATATAATATAAATTTTAAGAATATGTATGCAAGTTACAAAAAGATAGACCTAAGTATCCCTGCCAGTTGGGGGCCATGTGATGGTAATTCTGCCCTCTACACAGAAGCGGTGGCCCTTCAACAGAGAATTATTGGGGCTAGAGACTTGGGACTGGATAATCTCCTTATCGAGGGCGACAACCCGCGGGTTGTCAATGCGCTACTGGGGGACTGGGCTTGTCCGTGGAGCATTGAGCTGATTCAATCGGATACTAGGTTTATTTTAAATTCCCTCTCTAATGTTGTCATTCATCATATTTTCAGGGAACCTAATAATGTGGCTGATAAGATTGCACGCATAGCTTAGAGTATCTCTGCGCGACGAAAGTTTAGAGAATGATCAAGAGCTCTAGGATGAGTAACGATTTGTCGCCATTTTACTCTTTCTAAATGCTTTCCTGTTTAAAAAAAAAGATAGACCTACAATTAATAGTTTTTTTGCTTTCTAAAGAAAGTTTTAGAAATTAATAAAAGATAAGTGAGTTCAGAGTGAATATTTGAGAAATAGTTTCTTACTATAAAATTTCAATTACTATTTTTTTTATATTTTTGAATATTTTGAAAAATAAATCTATAATTTCATTGGTCAGTAATTAATGATAATATTTGTCAAGAACAACAAGAAAATCAAATGGTTAGCCCCACAACTATAGTTCAAGAGTCGACGATGGGGATAGGAATCAAAATGGAATGGCGACATATGAGTTTGTTATTCAAGACTTGTCGGCAAATCCAATCTCCTACGGATGGAGTAGGTGTAATAACAATTCTATCATCTATGCGGAGGTTTTAGCACTCCATCAAGGGGTATTACGTCCCCGATAATGCTCTCTTAGGGTGCAGGAACTACCCGTGGACGATTAAGTTGCTACAATCAGATACGACGTTAATTTTATCTTCTTTCTCTAATGTTGTTGTTTGTCATATTTTCATAGAAGCGAATGCTGTTGTTAATAGAATTGCACATCTGATCTACAGTATTCTTACCGATGGATATTTAGAGGATGATGCAGAACTTCATATTTACATCCAAAGAACATTACTGTTAGGTGACGGAGGCTCCGTTCTTAATTTATTTTCTAGCTTAAAAAAAAAGAGTTTTAAGAGACGATAATTGACATGAAATGGGTGATTTGCGACTTGAAAACAAAAATCTGCCGATAGTTTACTAAGTAAGTCTTTGGACGCATATTGGACGCATATCATATGCGTCCAAAGAGTATGATTCATATGCGGCATATGAGACGATTATTAGAGATATATTAGGATAGATATATTAGATATGATTGTATTAGGATATAATCTTTGATATTGTTATGTTAGGTTAGAAATATATATCTTTGGTAGGTTTAGTTTATCGATATCTTTATATTACTTATTCTCCAAGCATTGTAATCCCTATATAAAGGGTTGAATAATAACATTATAAACGTGGGTTTGCCTTCTCTAATATGAGGCTTCCACCACCAATCTATTAGGGTTTTATCCCTCTCTAAATTCTACAATGATAATTGACCCTTAAAAATTTTCAAGCTCTCACGCAGTCACGCCGGCTGACCTCTCTTAATAAAAAAACGTGTAAGAGTATGATTCATCTCTATTAGTTTTATAACTCGTATTTTATACGGTATTATATATATATGAGTTATGTTTAATTAAATTAGTTAATATTAATTAAAATAATTTAACCTTTTGAAATGTGTTAAAAAATATTATCACAGTTTGAAGGTAAAAAAAAACAACCCAACTTTTATGGAGGTAATTGTTAGGATCCAAGGTTTTCCATGGATGATTGAGAGGAAAAGGTAAAGGAAAGAGAAGAAAGAGAGTTTAGAGGGAGAAAGAAGAAGAAGATAGGAGGAGCTGAATTTCTGTATTCATCGATGATCTGTTCACTACAACATACATGTATTTATACCATCATACCCCTACTTCCTAGCAATTCCAATACCAACCCCTTATATCCTAATTCAAGTATCATGACTATTTTTTTTCCTATCATAAATTGAGCAAAAAATATTGACATGAAAAATTTATCAAATGGTAGCATTCTCATTAGGACAACTCAATATCATCTAAAATACAACATCTAATAAAAAAAAATCTAAAATACAACAGATCTTAATTTCGATGATTATATGTTAGTGTTTCTGATCGGATTTATATTCGTAAAAAAATAGTTGCGACACTTTGTTACCACCTCTTCTAAAAGTTGGATTATTTTACTTAGTTTCACCTTAAAATTGTTACTCCCTATTTTATTTTATCCAAACATGAAAGTTAAATTTTTTTTAAAAAAAAAATCCTTATGTGGAACTTTCAAGTTTCATCAACTAAATTAAAATTAAGTTTGGTTCAAATTTGTAATGCACATGATATTCATATGTATTGTGTTGTATATATATGTATGTATATAAAGCAAATTGACTAAGTTAAGGTAGGTGATATCTAATCTTATAATATAAATGTGTATGTGTATGTACATATTATATGTATGATCTAAGAGACTAAGAGTAACAGTTAAGGAAGAAAAGTTGTGAACTGCCCAAGTACAAGAAAGCCAACCTCAAGCCTAGCTTCTAGCGTTGGCTAAATTTAGAGAAGCTCAGCTCGCCTGGTGGTAGCCTATTTGAAATGTAATGTTTCAACTAAGAGACTTGTATATAAGCTCGTGATCATCTCTAGAAACCCTTGCTAATTCACTTGTCTACTTTCAGCTCCTTCCGAGAGAGAGAGAGCAAGCGAAATCCAAGGGATCTCACTTCTCTTGATCCTCTTCATCGCCGATATGTTGCTTAGGTTCTACTCAGGGCCAGCCCCGAGATTTCTGGGGGCCGAGGCGATGTAAACATTTTTTTTATCAATAAATATATTTATAATTTTTTTTAGAAAAATTATCAAAACAATGCATTATTTATTTATTTATTTAACTATTATAAATTTCATATTTTTTTTATCACTAAAAGGAAAATTTATGGATTTTAAGTAATCTCTCGGTATAACACAACAAAATACTACGATTTTTAGATTTACCAACATACTTATTTACTATTTTTTTTTTATTATATTTCCTTACAAGTCCTATTAAAAAAATGAGTTTTTTTTAGTGAGAAATAAAAGTAAAAAAATATTTTTTAATATTCTATTTTTTCCCATTAATGTAAAATAGTATGGTTAAACACTTTAAAACATATTATTACTTTGCAAATTTATCCAAATAAAATACTATAATCACTTAAATAAATTTATTAAAATATCATAAGTTGTTACTTAAAAACTACCCGTTTTTGCATTTATAACAAAAATTGAAAGACGGAGACCTTCTTACACTTTTTAGTCTTTATCGTTGACTCGAAATATTTAAAGTCGCAAATGAGTTTTTTTGACGTATAAATTTTCGTAAATATTTTGTTACGTGTGAATATAATAATACATAATACCTTAATTATATACTCCGTATATAACATAATTTTTTTCCCGGGGCTCTACTCGGTAGGGGGCCCTAGGTGACCGCCTCTTGGGCCTACCCCTAGGGCCTACCCTGGTTCTACTAGAAGGAGGAAGAAGACCTTTGATCCCACGTACCACGCGCCCTAAACGCCATTATATATAACAAGTGTTCAGTGGTTCTATACCTGCTTGTATATGTCGATGACATTATTGTCACAGAAAACACATCGGCTGCTCTTGAACGTGTCATCTCAAGTCTGTCCTCCCGATTCTCTCTTAAGGATTTGGGCACTCTAGCCTACTTTCTTGGGGTAGAAGTTGAGACACACCCTCAAGGCTTGTTCCTAAGTCAACGGAAATATATGTTCAAGACTTGATGATAAAAGCACATATGATAGAGTCAAAAGAAGTTATCCACTCCAATGTCTGCCACAACTACTCTCTGCAGGTCGTTAGGCACTCCCCTTCCTTCCCCAACAGACTTCAATATGGTATCAGAGTGGAAAATCCAAATGGGCCGACTCTCGATCCCGGGCTAACTAAAAAAAGAATGAGATGCTAGACCCGTTGTCCAAGTCTCAACTAGAGGCGAAAAACGACCCTAGTTGCACTTGCGGGGGCGCGTTGAGAGAATGAAAGATGTGAAGCTTTATAATCTCAATACCTTAGCGCATATAACTATATGAAGCTTTATAATCAACAAGTGCATCAGAGGGATTTTCAACCCAGCCAAAGCAGGTATATGACACTCTATCCCTCTTCCTACTAATGTGTGTTTTAGTGTTTCAGAGATATGTACACAGACAAGTACTCACTCTCAAGAACCTTAGGCCTGAACATCATGGCCGTATGCAACTTAGGCCTCTTTATTTTATTCTATCCTTGTCGAGCTATGCCATCCAGTGACTCCTCCCTCATGAAAAAAACTCTTCTAGCACTTTGCAAAACTCTCGTCCCCACGGTCGTAAGTCTTCTAGCAATCCACAACACTGGCCTTCTGGGGTGTTCCGAGTCACTTTTGCCACTACCACCAAGATCAGCTAGAGGCCTCCTTGAGCAAGACCGAGATCCGGTGAAACACGGTCCAACCTTCAATTCCCGAGGAAGGATCGCATAAAAGGATTCCCCTATAATATGTCCACCCAGACCTTTGAAGTTGATAATGCATATTTTGTATATGCATTATGGGTGGTTTTACTTTTAGGGTAGTTTTAGGTTGCATAACGCATGTTTTCTAGTTATTTTTACATATCTTATGATTTGGTGGTTGACGTTCAAAATCTACGCTTTTTATGGTTAATGATGCAGATTCGTGATCTGGACTCAAAGGGTGGATCAAGAGGGCGATGTTGGAGCCCTAGAGCTACTAAGGATGGCTAAGAAGAGGAGTGATCATGTCCAAAGAAGAGATGAAACAGAATACAAAAAGGAGTGAGTTGAATGCACAGAAGCAAAGACAAGGAATCCCGAACACAGAGGTTCGGTGCCCGTTGACGAGGGTTGGCGCTTGCAGGTGAGGATAAGGCCAGATCCACGTAATCTTCCGAAGTTTATCCCATGAAGATTTATTTCTATCTTTTTAGATTCTTTTTTTTATCTCATTTTGACCGACTTTTCTAGGGTTTTTTGCCAACCCTAACTCTACAAATAACTTAGTTTCCTAGGGTTTTGACACATCAATTTAGAACACAATTCATTCTACGCATCATTCGACAAAGGGCAGTTTCATTTCTATGATCGTTTCTAATCCTTTCTTTAGTTTTGCTCATATTTCAAGACTTGGTTGATGAAATGTGAGGGATGATATATTTTTAATTATATTTAAGTTTATTTCAATCTTCTTTGCACTAGGTTTATAGCTTCATTGCTGATGTTGTTGATTGTGTCTTAATTGGACACTAACATAGAATCACATTGCACTAGGTTTATAGCTTCATCCTTTACATGGCCTTATCCACAAGTAGCCAGTACGTCTTGCAGGAACGGTTCAGGAATCTTGATGGTGTAGGAAGATTAACAGATATGACTTATCTCTTTTAGTGGAAGTGATAACTGGGCTGACAACCAAGTGAGAAGATTGACTAGACGGGAATGATAATGCCTATATGCTAAGAGTTTGGGATCTATTGCTACTCGCACCATGCTAGAGTAAGGGACTTAATTAAGTGGTGATCGAATAGACGACCTACTATAGTTTGTACATAAACCAAACCCTAGAATAACTAAGTAGAAACCAACTTAACTAGAGAAAAGCCCAATGATCGGGAAATCAACCATTGTTCCGAATTGTGAGCGAAACTATATTTCTTTCTATTGCTTTCAAACCAATCACAATTGCTCTTGTTACTTTAGTGCTTTCATCTTTACTATTGATTTCTCTACATCTTTCCCTGTGTCTTTCTTCTCTCTCATTGTTGATAAAGAACATGCATAAGTCGCACACATTCTCTGTGGGATCGACATCTACTTTACCGCTATACTAGTTGTTGAGTTTGAGATTATCTTTGGTAGGAATCAACGACCGTTTCACGACTCACCAGGGGTCTAGCACAATTGAACACTTTTGGGGGCAAGAAGTATTTCATATCATTTCTTGATCATTATTCTAGAAAAACGTGGAGTTTATCTTCTTAAATCTAAACACGAGGCTTTCAAGTTTTCAAAATTCAAAAAATAATAGTTGAAAGTCAATATGGTTTCAAACTTAAATGTTTAGAGAAAAAAAATAATGGGCTAGAATTTTGCAATAAAGAATTTTTTTAATTTTGCAAAGAAAATGGTATTAAAAGGCATCTCACAGTTCCTGGTACATCTTAGTACAATGAGACAACAGAAAGAAAGAATGAACCATACTTTGTTTGAAAAAACTAGATGCATGTTATTTTATGCAATGAAGCCTTCAATGTGGGATGAAACTATGATCAATGCAACTTTACCTCATTAACAGGTTCCACAGAAGATGTGGACGAGGAGGAAATTAACCCAATCTCTTGTACTTAGGCCCTATAATTGTACAACTTATGTTGATGTAAAAGAGGGAATGCTTGAACCTAGAGCACTTAATTATGTTATGATTGGGTATGCTGAGGGTGTGAAAGGATATAAACTCCTTCTCACACAACCTGGATGCTATAAAGTATAACATCTAGAAATGTGACTTCTAAAGAAACTAACTTTCGTTTTAAAGATACTCTATTAAATCTAGTGACTTTTTAGGTACCCTAATTATTGCAACAAGATCCTTTGCTCACATCCATTAGTTGGGCTTAAGAGTACCGGCTGAAAAGGATAAGTTTGACATCGGTCATCTTCCTCTGTGAAGGAAGCTATCTGGTTTTAGGGTCTCCTAAAGCGGATATTCCAGATCGAAGCAAAACTTTAAACCTGTAATTAATATGGATTCTTAAAGTGTTTTGTGCCTTTGTAAAGACCCTATGTATCATGAGAAAACACATAGATGTTAGGTTTCATTTTGTTAGGAAAAAGGTTAAAGAAAAGGCTTTGGAGCTTCATAAGATCAAAGGAGAGATGCATCCATATGATTTTGGAACCAAGATAGTAGTCTTTTCACATGAAACTTAGGATGTGTTTGGATTCCAAAATGCATTAATTATAATGCATTTTTTACCTTGGTTTATGTGCATGTTTGGTTGAATAATTAAAAAAGTCACAAAAATCGAGGTAAAATATGTGATGTACCAAACATGCACATAAACCGAGGTGAAAATAATGCATTATAATTAATGCATTTTGGAATCCAAACACACCCTTATTTGTCTGTTGCAATATGATTATTTGTTTGAGTTACGTACAAATAATCTTGTTGTTACAAATGAATAGTTTTGCTCTAAAAATTTCATATAAATCTCAAGTGCTTATTTTCTTGATTCTATGCTCCAAATTTATTCACAGTTTATATACTGTAAGGGGCGTTTACATTGGATTCACCCTATATAGACACACGGACACACTAAATCTATAAAAATAAATACTTGTGGTCCTGTGGCTATAGTGAGTATCTTTCTATAGGCCTTAACACTTTTGTTGCCTATTACTTCTAAGTGCTAATGATGTGGGGTAGTTAAATAGATCATGAAATGCATCTTAATATAGGTGGTTCCCACTTGTGCAATGGAATGGTACACTTACCCTTCTTGCCTCTAGTTTGGTTTTCGTCGGCAATCCATCTTTTGTGGTTCTCCATTCGAAAATTTTGAACTTCAAATGGATTTCGAGCTTCCACGTTCACTTGAACTCTGATTTCGAATGAATTATGTTTTATTAATCATGTTTTTGTGTAATGAAATTCACATTTAAATACGAATTACATTATGGATTCACCCAAAAAAAGTCAAATAAAAGGAAAAAAATATAAAAATACATTACATATATCTTATTGCGACTTTTTTGTGCTTTTGTGGTTCTAATAACATTAACTAGTCGATTTTGCAAAATGCTGCAAAACTTAAGAGATTATCATTAAAAGGGAATGAGATCTCATGACCTAAACCCGAATGAAAATAACTCGATTTGACTCAAACCGAACTTAATCCAAATCCATCTTAAACTCAAAAGAAAGTACAATTATAAACTTGTTTGTCTTAAAACCATAAACGTAGCCGATGTGATCCATCACAAACTGTCTTATCTTGCAAATGCGGTTGAGGCCTTGACCCTCACCCGAAAATAAAACCGAATTGACCTTAATTTAATCAGCACCTCTAATTGATCCATTAATTAACTCGATAAATAGCACATGAGGATTGAGGAGAGACAATTTGTTGTGCCTAGGAAATAGGAATGTTCCTCTCATGGGGTATCAATCATTCCTCCCTTGAACTTGAAGAGACTGTTTCTTGTTGGGATGGGAATTGGGAATTGGGAATTGTGAAGAGCACAGCCACTCCCTTCGCCAAAGAATCAAACGTAGTTGGCTGTAGGCCACATTATTATGAAAACGATGGCATACTATTTATGGTCGTTATTTGTAGTTCTCCAATGGCCCGATCCAATGGGCATTGAAGGGCCACTAATTCCATGGCCTCTTCGTTTTATGCTCTAATTCGTTATGGCCCAGACTGTGGCCCATTGTGCGACTTTTGGGAGTCCATTCACATGCCACTGATGTTAATGTTGCCTGTTCCTTTGGATATTTTTTCTCATTTTTCAAACCAACCCACATTTAAATTATTCTAGTTTTTTTTTCTTTTTTTTTACGGTAGGAAAAAAACGGTTGATTTTACAAAGCTCCATTAAATAGGGAAGTGGCTCCATATTACAAGCGTCATTAGGCTTAGTAATGAAATTTGCAGTACAGTTTGATTCTCTGTAGCATTGGTGGAATTTGATAACATTGAAGTGTGTTATGAGTTCATGAATCTCTTCAATCATACGGAGGATCTCCCAAAGAATGGGTATTTTCCTGTTAATGGAAGAGATCACCCCAAGACTGCCTGCCCTCGACAATGAGGTCTTTGATCCCTTCCTTGATTGCCGCATACATAAAGTTGTTGCTTCTGTTCATAGCACTGAACCTTGGAAGTCACGTGTCAGACCTTCAACTTTGCAAAAGTCAAGAGGAATTGACTCAACCATCTGCATTAAGTTTGTAGATGCCTCTGATGGCTTCCTTCATTTGGTTGTTCTAGGATTCTTTTTAATCTGTTTCTCGTCTTTATTCTGTGATTGGTATCAATCGTATAAAAATCTAATGGTCCAGTGAATCAGTTCCGTTGGAGGGAAAAATCCCTTGATTTTTGAAGATTAGTTGGTGTCTCATTTCCCAAATCCCATTCCAAATGAAACACAGATCTTCAAAGTGTATTTCCTTGGTGTTTGTTAATTTGCAAAGAAAATTATCGGTAAGGGTTGGTTGCAAAAACACTTTGCCCGATTTTGTCGTGTATTGTGCTAAGATCAACCTAGTTGTGGGGCATATAAAGAGAAGGTTCAAAGAGTCCTCCTCTGCATAGTCACACAAGCAACGATGAGAGGGAACTCTATGAAAATATCCGTATAATCTAGATTTTGTGGGCAGGACATTTACTGCTACTTTCCAGACAAAATTCTTTATTTTGGGAGGGATTTTTAATTTCCATATCCAGTTAAAGTTTCTATCATCCTGTATATTTTGATTGATGAGTTTAAATGTTGACTTTGTAGTGAAGGTTTCGTCTCCATTTTTGGTTTCTAAATTAGTTTGTCTTTTGTCTTCCGTTCCCACTCTGTTAAATTATACTAGTTGAGCATGCCTCTACGATGCTCGAGACTTGTATTTTAGTGATTTTTTTTATTTGTTAAATGTAATACAATTTATAGAGAGTATTTGATTTGTATGTTATTTATTTAAAATTAATATTAAAAATAATCAATTTTTTTTATCAGAAAAGTAATCAAACTTTTATAACACATGTGGGTTTCGTCCGAATTTAAGTTAAGTGACATAATTTTATGATTTTCTCATAATTTTTTTCCAACTTTTTTTATAGTTCTATTAAGAACCAAAAGTGTTTTAAATTATTTTATTTTTCATTACTTTTGAATATATTTGTACATTATTTGATACTCTTAATTTGTTATATTTCTACGTACACCCTCCATTAAGAAATAAGTGTTGTTTGACTATTTGACACATTTTTTAAGGAGCTAAAAGATATATAAAATATCAACTTTTTAATATTTTTTAATATAATTTTATACTTATTAGTTATAAGTTTAAAATTATTTTAAAAAAATAATAAAAAGTTAGTATTTTATACGGTTTTTAGCTCCACAAAAACATGTCAAAAAGTTAAACGACACTTATTTTTTAACGGTGGGAGTAATAGTCAATCAAATGTGTGAGTGCATTTGCTTTTTTATCATTATAAATATTTTTATCATTCAAACACTTATTTTTGAACGGAGGTTATTGTTTTTTTGGTTGTTTTGAATATCAATTATTTTTTAATAACAATATAAAAAAGTTAATATTTAGTGTATGGTTATAGTTATTAAAAAATAATTGATATTCAAAGGCAACCAAAAAAAAATAACCTCATTTTTTAAGCATAATCAACACATTTGTATAATTTTCACTCTCTTTCAGCTATATTTTTCGTTGTCAATTGAAAACCTTGTTAATATGTTTGAATGCTATTATATCTCTTTCTATTTTAGTTTGCAATACAACAATTAACATTTAATATTCTATTCTAATTTATTTCATTTAAAAAAATATTAAGATTGTACCTAAGCTAAATATCCCCAAGCAAATTATGTTTTTTTTTTGAAGATTCTATTGAGATGATTCATGATGGAAAAAGTAATCATCAAATCTATGTTATTGAATTTTTTTTTGAGTGCTAGATTTTTAATATTTAATAAGATTGAGGATTTTTTTTTTCAAACTAATATATAGCATGTCAAACTATTAAAGTTCATAAAATTTTAACTCTCAGAGCTCCATATGCCAAAAATTTCAATATAGCTTGTGCAAAATATTTTAACGTGTTCCAACCCGAAAGTCTGGGGTTTCGACCCGAAAGTCTTGGATTTCAACCCGGAAGGTGCGGTTGTGCGTGCGAGCACCGCTAGGCTACGTGGTTTTGACTCGAAAGGCTAGGGTTTTGACCCGAAACTATGTGTCTAACCAGTGGCGGAGCTGGGGTGCTTGAGCACCCCCTGGCTTGAAAAAAAAAATACAAACAAAAAATAATTTTTTTTTGCATATATTTAGTATTTTTAAGGTAATATAACACATTTAAATCATATTTAAAATAAAAATGTTATCTAGTTCAAGTGATAAGAGAAGAAAGAGATAAAGTAAAGATAATCAAAAGGTGATGGGTTCAAATCCTACTTCCTTCACTCTTTATTTGTTTTACTCTATCAATAATTCTTCTTAATTTCTCTTTATACTTTTTGTTTCTATCAACCATTTCATTAAAAAATGTCATATTTATGTTTAAAATATATATTAAACCATTTCTTTCAATATTGATTTAAAAATAATTCTTCATCATTTTTCTCTATATTTTTTTGTTTCTCTTCTATTTTTTTGGTTACTCTCAACTATTTAAATACAAAAAAAAATTATTAAAAATAACAATTTTAATATTTTTTCAATAATTTTTTTTACAAAATCTTCTTATCAAGTATACACCAAGAAAGTTATTTCACGAAATTTTTTTAGCACCCCCCTACCTGGAATCCTGGCTCCGCCACTGCGTCTAACGCCTGTTTGGCTTTACCGGGTTAAGACGGGGAGTGGGCAACTTGAAGGGTTCCAGATGTCATAACATGGAATTAAAACCTTGGCTCTGAATACCAACTGATACGTGATGATTCCGAAAAATCACCAGGTCGTTCTATAGATTCGATCTTGTTCTAGTCTCCAAAAACAATAAGAATAATATGGATCGATGATGTTTGATTGAGAGCAAGAAAGAGCAAAGATGGAGAGAAGCTTTGTAATAGAAACTGCAACTGAATTTTGTATTGATTGAACTGAACAAAATTACACCTCTGTACATCTATTTATAGAACTAGGGAGATGAATACAGAAAGACCATACTATCCCTAACATACATGTTAACACCCCCCTCAAGTTGGAGGGTGAGAAATCAACCCCAACTTGGATGTAATTGTTGAATGCTTAGGACCAGAGAGTGGTTTTGTGAACACATCTGCAAGCTGAGAGGCTGTAGGAACATAGCTGAGAGAAATCAAACCATCAAGTACCTTTGCACGAACAAAATGGCAGTCCAAGTCGATGTGAATCGCAGCTTGGCTATCACAATGGACGGGCACATGTGTGATGTGAGGGACTTCAATGCAAGCTCATGAAGCAAGCGAGTCAACCAAGCTAACTTAGCAGTAATCCTTCTCAATGCGCGGTACTCAGCCTCTGCAGAAGATAAAGACACCATGATCTGCTTCTTGGACTTCCAAGACACAGGTGATGAACCAAGAGAAATGAAATACCCACTCAAAGACCGACGAGAACAAGGGCAAGCAGCCCAATCACTGTCACATAAACCTTGCAAGTTGAAGTCACTGGTGGAAGATAATAGGATGCCAAGAAAAGGGGTGGATTTAAGATATTTAATGACATGAATGGCATCATTCCAGTGATGAGAAGTGGGTTGCTGCATAAACTGTGACAAATGTTGTGTAGCAAAGCTGAGATCCGATCTTGTATTTTTGGGAAAATTTAATTTTCCAACAAGATGCCTATAAGCAGTTGGATCGTGCAGTGGTTCACCCATGTCAGATTTGAGCTTAATGGTTGGATCCAAAGGGGAACTAACATGCTTATACTCAGGAAGATCATAATCTTCTAAAAGCGCAGACACAAACTACCTTTGTGTAACCACCATCCCATTAGAAACTGGAAGAAACTCCATACCAAGGAAATAACTCAGATTTCCAAGGTATTTAATTCAAAATGTGGAATGCAGGAAAGACTTAAGATTGTCAATAACAATCTGATCATTGCCAGTAACAACTATGTCATCGACATAAATGGAAAGAAACACAATTGAATGACCATCCTTTTTGTGGAATAAAGAATAATCATTGAGGGAATGTATGTAACCTTGAGAGACAAGAGCATCTGAAAGCTTGGTGTACCATTGGCGAGATGCTTGCTTAAGTTCGTACAAAGACTTGTTTAGACGACAAACTTTGCCCGGATACTGATCTTGGAAGCCTATAGGAACCTTCATGTAGACTTCAGTATCGATATCACCATGAAGAAAAGAGTTATTAACATCTAGCTGAGGCATCAACCAACCTTTCTCAACTGCAGTAGTAGCCAAGCAGCGAATGGTTATCATCTTAACAACAGAGGAGAAAGTCTCTGAGTAATCAATCCCAGCCTTTTGAGAACATGCCACGAATCACTAAGCGAGCCTTGTATATCTCAAGTGACCCATCAACTCGAAACTTGAGTTTATAAACCCATTTGGAAGATATGGGGCGCTTTCCTGCAGGCAGATCTACAATGCTCCAAGTATTGTTCAATTGCAAGGCATCACGTTCAAGAGTCATAGCATGACGCCATTCAGGGGATTGCACAGCTTCTGCATAAAAAATTGGCTCTCTAATAGAAGAAATTGGTTGGGTAGTGGCTGACAAACAGAAATGTTTGGAGGGAGCCAATTGAGAAGAAGGGATGAATGGACAAGAATGGCCACAAAAAAAAAATCAGTAAGGTGTGCAGGGGGATGAGACTGGCGAAGAGAGCGAAGAGGAGCAGGTGGAATGGGTGGATTATGAGCAATTGGATGGGTAGGAGCAAGTGGAGGATCCGGAGTGTCAAGGATTGGTAAAGGCATGGGACATGTAGGTGGAGAAGGTAAGGTAAGGAAAGGAAAAATGGTTTCATGGAAAATGACATCCCTGGAAAGAAGAATTTTCTTGGTGGTAATGTTGTAGAGTTTGTAGGCCTTTTTGTGGTAAGGATGGCCAATGAAGATACAAGGTGAGGCTCTAGGTTGAAGTTTATCACGTCCAGGTTTAGGTGTTGATGCAAAAGCCGAACACTTAAAAACTCTTAGATGGGACAATGAAGGAGGCTTGCCAAAGAGCTTTTCAAGAAGAGAAACTCCCTGTAGGACAGAAGTGGGGTATCTGTTGATCAAATAGGTAGCCGTGAGCAAGTAATCTCCCCAAAAGCGAATAGGACAATGAGCATGAAATAGCAGAGCCCTGCAAACCTCTAATAAATGATAGTGCTTTCTCTCAGCAACCCCATTTTGTTGAGGAGTGTGGGAGCAACTAGTTTGATGAACAATGCCCTTCTTATGAAAGAAATTAATGGCATGATTACTGCTCCCCAATTCAAAAGCATTGTCTGAACGAACAACCTTGACAGTTTTCTGAAACTGAGTAGCAACCAACTGAATGAATGACTTAATCAAAGAAAAAGCACAACTTTTAGACTTCATAAGATGTCTCCATGTGACACGAGTAAAATCATCTACAATTGTGATGAAGTATGTATAGCCATCATAAGTTGGAGCTTTATAGGGCCCCCAAGTGTCTACATGTATGAGCTCAAAAGCATCAGCAGTAGAAATTTTGCTAGAAGGAAAAGGTAACCTCTTCTGCTTGGCTTTAGCACAAACCTCACAAGATGAAATGGCAACATCATTTACTGGAATAGAAATACAGGAACTCAACTTTTGACTTGACAAATGTCCTAAACGGGAATGCCAAAGAACAACATCCCTGGAAATAGAAGCAATAACAACTTTATTATGAAACAAACTACTCTTATTCGAAATGGAACTAGCTGAAACAGATGCTGATGAAGAAGCAGTGTATAGTCCTTTGTGAACTTCACCAAGTACCAAGGGCCTCTTCAGAGAAAGGCCCTGCAAAAAAATAAGCATTATCAGTGAAGCAGGCCATACAATCCAAAGATGTGACCAATTTCCAAATGGACAACCAATTGAACTTGAAATCCGGAATAAGCAACACATCATCTAGCGTGATATCACTGGAAAATTTCACCCTGCCTTTGTACTGAACCAAAAATGTATGTGCATTTGGAAACCGAACATGAAACGGTCTAGGCAAAGGAACTAAATCATGAAAGCAAGAAGTGTCAAAGCACACATGATCACTTGCTCCTGAATCAAGAATCCAAATACTGTCTGAAGAGGATGAGAAAGAAGAAGAAACATATCCAATAAAGGAGGAAGATGATGTACCCGCAAAGTTGCTAAAAGCCATTGAACCATCAGGAGTAGAGACATCAGTTTTCTGCAGCAAGCTCATCAAATGTGCATACTGATCGGGAGTAATGCCCGGAGCAAAAACAACAGGTTGATCATCTCCAGAAACGCTAGCAGTAACCTTCGAAGAAGGCTTGGGTTTACCATCTTTAGGAACACCAATTATCTTGTAACATCGCTCAACAAGGTGTCCTTGTTTCTTACAGAAAGTACAGACATAATGAGGATTCTTGAAACAGATCCAGAGCTATTTCCTGAACCAGAAGCCCCAGAAGCAGATGTAGACGCACCGAAAGCGGAAGGTTTATGAGAAGAAATGCTCAAAGACGATGATTCAACGATCAATTGATGAGAAGAACGAACCTCCCTCTGTGTCTCTTCCTGAGAAACCATGTGGTATGCTCTATCAAGATTTGGAAGAGGACCCATCAAGAGAATCGAAGCTCGAGTGGGAGAGTAGGAGTCGTCGAGCCCCATCAAGAATTGGAAAACTCGTTGCTCAGCTTCATAATCGCTGATTGCCTGAGAAAGACCACAGGTGCAGGCAGGAAAATTCCTCAATGAATCCTTCTCATCCCATAGCTTCTTGACACGATTGAAGTATCCAGCAATACGATCCGATCCCTGTGCAACGCTCGCAAGAGATTTCTGAACGGAATACCGCTGAGCACCATTTGGTTGAGAATAACGAGATCGGAGACTGGACCAGATTTCAGCAACGGAATTGCAAAGTAAGAAGCTCTCTGAAATGTCAGAACTTATGGCATTCAAAAGCAATGTAGTAACCATGTCATTGCCCCTTCGCCATTGCTGGAAATTCGGAGAATCAGCAGGTGGACGAGGCATGGTTCCATCGACAAATCCACTCTTTTTTTTAGCAGATAGAGCAATTGTAATAGCACGATTCCAGAAATAATAGCCAGATCCATCAAAAACCTTTGAAACCAGAGACGAATCTGGAGAATCCGAAGGGTGGAGGTAAGACGGATCGTTCGGATCCGGTGACTGCGAAAACCAGGCATTTAGAGGTGGATTCGGCATCGAGAATGAAGAAGATGACCGAATCAAAGCTTCACAGAAAACGGAAAATGCTCTAAAGCTCTGATACCATGTTTGATTCAGACCAAGAAAGAGCAAAGATGGAGAGAAGGTTTGTAACAGAAATTGCAACTGAATTTTGTATTGATTGAACTGAACAAAATTACACCTCTGTACATCTATTTATAGAACTAGGGAGATGAATATAGAAAGAACATATTACCCCTAACATACATGTTAACGGATGAATGTCTTTAATGAACAAGAACAATAAGAATGGATGCTTTGGTGGAAATTGAAGGATCCTCAGCCAAGGGTGGCTCCTGCTAATGGGGTATAACAAATTAAAGCCCTAGAAATCCTAATTCTAGATGTATAACATAATTCTATCTATAAACTAAATAAAAATCTAATGCATAAGATAAAATTAGGTAACTACTCGACAGTTAAGATAACATAAGGATTATAACTTTCCCAACTGATTTATTTCCTAACTGGAAATAATAATAAAACTAAAGCCTAAGTAATACGGAGTAATAGGTAGATTTATGCAAATGACATACACAATTAACAGAATAATGTCTTCAATCCTAGAAGGATCATCCACACACACTAAAAGTTCAGCACATAATTATTAGCTTAATAAAATTCTATCCTAAAACTAATTAAGAGTAGGATAGAGATCTTACACATATGACACCGAAGCTCTAGAGTTAAAATCTTTGTATAACTAACCAAGGATCAACATCACAATGACAATATGTTAACATAATCACATAGCTAGTGTCGTTTTATTAATTTATTGTGAAAAGATATGAAACAATGAACTGAACACTCTTAATTTAGGGCTCGTTTGGTTAAACGTGGGAAGTATAGTTCCCGGGAAATTAACTTCCTAGGAATTCAATTCCCGTAAATTGAAAATCATGGGAATTCAGAAATTGTGTTTGGTTTTGGATTTTGGATTATGGGAATTGAAATAAAAAAATAGAATTTTCCTATTAAAAAGGGTGGAATTGGAACTTACCTAGGGGGAACTAGGTAAGTGCACTTCCTACAAAATGTGGGAATTCAAATTCCCAGGAATTCAACTTTCTGCATTTTTCTGTAGCAAAAAAACCAACCAAACGCTGGTATTTTCTCCAATTCCTGGGAATTACTACTTCCTGGGTTTTTAGAACATCAACCAAACGAGCTCTTATTGTCATTAATGGCTGAAATCAAAAGGGTCCATTTTGAAATATTATTTACTATATTCGGATTGAAAATGTATGGAAACGTAGAGAGATTATTATTAGGGAAAGCAATCTGAATCATCTATATCACTCTCCATAACAGTTACTATACCACAAAATTATTTTCACATTTATTTAATATTAAAAAAAAATTCTTAATTTATATATTGTCATTAATGGCTGAAATCAAAAGGGTCCATTTTGAAATATTATTTACTATATTCGGATTGAAAATGTATGGAAACGTAGAGAGATTATTATTAGGGAAAGCAATCTGAATCATCTATATCACTCTCCATAACACTTATTATACCACAAAATTATTTTCACATTTATTTAATATTAAAAAAAAATTCTTAATTTATATATTGTCATTAATGGCTGAAATCAAAAGGGCCCATTTTGAAAAATTATTTACTATATTCGGATTGAAAATGTATGGAAACGTAGGGACATTATTATTAGGGAAAGCAATCTGAATCATCTATATATCACTCTCCATAACACTTTCTATACCACAAAATTATTTTCACATTTATTTAATATTAAAAAAATTCTGAAAATTAAATACATAATCTAAATATATATTTTTATATGTTTACAAATTTTATTTTTTAAAAATCATGTTTTAATTTTTTTTTATAATTATATTTTAAAAAATAATACCTTTTTAATTGTTAAAACTTTTAAAATATGATTTTTCAAAACAAAAAACATATAAGCATATTAAAATAGAGGGTTAGTGTTGAGAATATGTATATTTCTCTTAAGTCTCATTTATGTGTATAAGTGTAACATTTTACATACATATATATAGTATGTGTGTAAGTGGATGTATATAATATGGTTTGAGGCTTGAGGTACTTGGGAGTGTAACAGGTTTGGACTGGATTGTATTCAGCCTCTGGACTTGATCTCCTAACCAAACCTGATGTCAAGATGCTCGGCCCAACATATTGTGAGTCCACTAGCCCATGGACGACAGAGCTGGCCCAGCTGAAGTAAAAGCTCTGCCTTGCTCCGAAACGCAGCGCTCCACTTAGGGTTTTCCTTGTGTGTCTATATAAGAGATCCTGTTCACTGGTGGTGCCTCACTTCTGAGGTAATCCAAAGAAAGAGAGAGAGAGAGCTTAAGGCGATCTAGCTAGGGTTTGCTCCTCAAGCTTCTTCCGCGTAGTCGTCGCTTCCTCCGGTGAAGGTCTTCCTCTCCGACTCTCATTTGGTGAAGGCAAGACGAAGGCTCCTCCGACGTCGCTAGCTTATGTTGTCCTGGGTTTCTGACTCTGGATCTCGAACCTGTATCTTCGAGATCTTCAGTCTTTGAGGGAGTGTTCTTCTTCCCTTTGTCGTTTGTTCTATGCTTTATGTTCTTGTTTGCTTAGATCTTCCTTGTACGCATAAACTTGCCCCTGATTTGTAATCTTCTTGATATAGTATATTAAGGCTGCCTCTTGAGGCCCCGAGGATGTAGGATCTTTAGATCCGAACCTCCTAAAACTTGGTGTGTCGTTTCTGCTTCTGCATTTTTTGATCTTGCTAAAACCTTCAAACTCGCATCTCAAACTTCAAATCTATTCGATATTCGTATATCAGTTATATATATATATACGTGTAATTTTTATCATTTTTAATAAGATTAATTAAATGTGAAAATAATTTTATGATGTAGGGAGTGTTACAGGGATTATTGTAGAGGATTTGGATTGGAGGGAAAATGACTTAAAATCGTCCCTCAAATACATGCAATCTTTTTTAGAAAACCACCCCTTAAATGCTAAATGCTGGAGTGTCAAGAGAAGCATTGTTTATGATCACAAGCATTAATGCTTTTCTTGACAAATACCTATGTTTGCCCCGGAATTTCGCCTAAGCCACCCACAGGACACTCAAAATATTAACCCAAATTTTCCTCTTATTCGTCCCACTCTCGTCTCCACAAAACCTTCCATCAATCTTCACCATATCTCCCCCAATATCAGCCATGGAATGGGTTCCGAGAACTCAAGTGATACATGTCGACAAGGCCTCAACTTTCCTCCTGTCAGACCTCTGGACGGGTCAGATCCAGGCAAAGCTTCCACGAATTGCAAACAAGATGTTGTGCAAGTTCCGCCCACTGGTGACGGAAACTCGTCCGATGCTATGTAATGTCTCAATGCCTCAGTCCATGGACGAAGCACTTGATCGTTTCGCCGATGCTCTTTCGGCTTACTTGACCACCAATCCTGAAGGATATCCGACCATCCTAAGAAATTTCAACAATTTATTGTTTAATATGAGTACACTGAACATCCTAGTTTGGAACGTGAGAGGAGCAGCGAGTAGCGAGTTTCTTAATGCAATCAGGGAGTTGATCAGGTTGTATGATCCCAAGGTTTTGGCTCTTGTCGAACCCCATATCAGCAGTGCCTCGGCCGATGATGTCTGTAATAAAATTGGGTTTGATGGCAAGCGGAGGGTGGAAGCGCAAGGCTTCGCTGGTGGCATATGGCTCCTATGGAGGACCTCGGAGGTCTCCGTAGATTTTATATCTCTTGAGGAACAACACATCACGGTGGAGGTTTAGCGGGTCGAAGAAGAGCCATGGATCCTCTCGGCCATCTATGCGTCCCCCTCTCCAACCCGGCGTCTCGAACTCTGGCGGTCTTTAAGAGAATTTGCGGATAACAATGGAAAGCCATGGCTCTTGGCAGGCAATTTCAACGCCACCTTGGGCCCTCATGAAAGGTCGGGATCCTCTGTAGGTTCTAATCGCGAATCTGTCCGGTTCGCGCAGCACGTCGATGATCTCCAATTGGTTGATTTGGGCTTCATTGGCATCCCTTTTACCTGGAATTACGGAAGGAGCCCTCGTACGAGGCGTTCTGCGAGGCTTGATAGAGCTCTATGCACACCAGAATGGAGAGACAGATTCCCCGAAGCAAGCGTCACGCACCTTACTGCCCCACATTCTGACCATACCCCAATCCTAATCCGTACGGATGGCTCTATATCAAACCTGGTCTCGGATAGACCGTTTCGGTTCCAAGCAGCGTGGCTCCTACATGAGAATTTCAAAGAATTTATGCACTGTCAGTGGAATCCTGAGACAGAAGCTTGTGCGGCGTTATCTGACCTTACGGCTGAATTAAAAATCTGGAATAAAGAGGTATTCAGAGACATTTCCAAGAGAAAAAGGCAACTTTGGAGTAGACTGGAGGGTATTCGCACTCAGCTCAGCCTCGGGACGTCTCGTCACTATCTTCGTTTGGAGATGGAGGTGGAAAGGGAGCTCCATGAGGTACTCGCTCAGGAACAGGCTTTGTGGTTTCAGAAATCCCGTGAGAAATTCTTGCTACATGGGGATCGGAACACCAGATTTTACCATCTATCGACGCTGATCAGAAGCCGTGCAAACCGCACAACTGCCCTCCTTGACGAGAATGATGAGTGGGTGACTGAGCCGCGAGCCCTTCAATCTTTAACCAGAAATTTTTTCCGCAAGCTCTACACGGCAGAACCAGGTGCAATTTCACGTGAGATCCGTCCCCACTCTACATCTTTTCCCCCGCTCAGTTCCGCCCAGTTTCAGATCTTGTCCCAACCTTTCGTGGCCTCTGAAATCTGGGAAACGCTGAGATTGATGGGGCTTTACAAGGTGCCGGGTCCGGACGGCTTTTCGGCTATCTTTTATCAGCGGAATTGGGAGATTGTGGGGCCTCAAGTAACGTCTACAATGCTGAAAATGCTGAATGATGGTGAGTTTCCTAAGGATATAGGAGATGCCGTTCTGGCGTTAATACCCAAAATACCCATTCCAACCCGGCCAGCCCAGTACTGCCATATCTCCCTCCTGAATGTCATCTTCAAGCTGGCGACAAAAGCTGTTGTCAACAGGATCAAGCCAATCCTAGGGGATCTCGTCTCTCCAGCCCAAGCGAGTTTCATTCCAGGTAGGCAAATAGTGGATAATGTGGTTATTATCCAAGAAGCGCTCCACTCGATGTCGGAGAGGAGACGTAGAAAATGGATGATGATCAAGGTGGATTTAGAGAAAGCTTATGATAGAGTTAGATGGGATTTCCTCCACGAAACTCTATCACTGTCTGGTTTTCCGACGAAGCTGATTGATGTGGTGCTGAAGTGTCAAACCTTAGGCCGATTCGAGATGCTGTTTAATGGGGACAGGACAGCGAAATTTCGACCGACAAAGGGTATACGCCAGGGGGATCCTCTGTCGCCTTACCTCTTTGTCCTATGTATGGAGCGGCTCTCCCAAACCATAGAGGGTGCAGTCCGAGATGGTCGATGGAAACCAGTGAAGGTTGGGGATGTGGCGTTGTCCCATGTTTTCTTCGCCGACGACCTTGTTCTCTTAGCAGAGGCAACCGAAGCCCAGGGCGGGATTGTGAGGGAATGCCTGGATAGATTCTACTCGGACTCTGGGGAGAGGGTGAACTACAAAAAAAGCTGCGTGTTGTTTTCACGGAACGTGCCAGCGGTAGTCAAGCAACGGGTTAGCGAGGTCCTTTCCATTCCGAAGTCAGAAGAGTTCGGCAACTATTTAGGAGTTCCGACAGCGTGTGGTAGGATGTCAAATGAGAGATTCAACTACCTTATCGATAAGCTTTCTGCAAGGCTTCAGGGATGGAAAGCCAGAACCCTTTCCTTTGCGGGAAGAGTAACTCTAGCCAAATCCGTTCTGACTAGCCTCCCTCTTTATACTATGCAATCCGCCTTCGTCCCGAGAGACATTTGCGATGCCATTGACAAAAAAGTCAGGGGCTTTATTTGGGGCTCTACATCGGAAAGCCGAACGATACATCTCCTCAATTGGGAGACAGTGACGAGCCCGGTGTCAAACGGCGGCCTGGGAATTCGACCGATGAGAGCTTCCAACCAAGCCACCCTGGCTAAGCTTAGCTGGAGACTAATTCAATCTGCCGGTGCCCTTTGGAGTAGAGTTATCCGAAGTAAGTATTGCAAAGGGAGAAATGATGTTGATATGTTCGCCAAGCGAAATGGCGCTTCGAGAACGTGGAGAAGTATCGTCCACGGGGCTGAAATTCTAACTCCAAACCTGCGCTCAGCTATTGGTAATGGTACCATGACCTTATTTTGGATACACCCGTGGTTGTCGGAAAGACCACTGATTGACTTAGCAACAAAGGAAGTCCCTGAGGAATTGAGCGGTGCCACAGTGGCGGAGCTGTGGGCCAACGAATCATGGAACTGGGAGCTGATTTCCCAATTTATGCCGGCTGAACAACTGCTGAGCCTTCAATCAATCCGGCTCACGGATGACCCGGATGCGAGAGACAAGCTGGTGTGGGGTCTTTCCACGTCGGGCGTCTTCTCTACTAAGTCGGCACTACAGAAGATCTCATGCTCGTCAACTCCTAGCCCTCAGAGTAACAACTGGCGGCACCTGTGGAGAATGCCAGTGCAGCAGAGGGTCCGGTCTTTCAATTTCTTGGCTGCTCACGGTGCTATCTTGACCAACAGTTTCAAGTCCATATGCCATCTATCAGACTCGGATGCCTGTACGAGATGCGGAGCTCCCGAAACGGCCATCCACTTGCTCCGCGAGTGTGGGGTGGTACGTTCGGAGTGGGAGATACTGACGGAGAGGTATGAACGCATCAATTTCTTTGCTGAAGGCGACATCAGGGAGTGGATCTTCGCCAATGTTAGGGAGGAGGATCGATGGGCAGCAATCTTTGCGAATATGCTGTGGCTTACATGAAAGTGCAGGAACCGCCTTGTATTTGATCAGATTGAGGAGCATAAGGGATTGGTGGCCAAAGCGATGAGGTTCACTGAGAACTATTTCCTAGCGCTCCCGAGTTCGGATTTGCCGATTGGTCTCTCAGCTACTCGGATGGCCATACCAACTGCCTGGTCGGCGCCCCCAGAAGCTTGGATCAAGCTCAATGTTGATGGGGCGTCGAAGGGAAACCCAAGCCCGGCGGGTGGAGGGGGTCTCTTCCGGGATTCCGCAGGTGCGTTCCTCTATGCCTTTAGTTTCAAATGTGGTCGAGCGCCAGCTCTGAGGGCAGAGTTGTGGGCGGCTCTCCACGGACTCAGACTCTGTTTAGAGAAGGGTGTGCCAAGGCTAATCATCGAGACTGATTCAGCAACCCTTTACACACTTCTGGAAGGCAAGGACTATGACAATCATCCGGAGTACTACGTTATCAAAGAGATTCGGGACCTTCGTGACCACCCGGGTTGGGATGTAAAGGTTAGTCAGGTGCGTAGAACGGCCAATGAAGGAGCAAACTCTCTTGCTCAACTGTCCTTCTCTTTAGATATAGATTTTCAGATTTTTCATTCTCCCCTTTCTGATTTGCTTCCTTGTTTGGGAGCTACTTTTGTAAATTAAGTTTGGACTTTTGTTGAAATAAAATCCGGAGCTCTGCCTCGCTCTTGCACCAAAAAAAAAAAAAAACATAAGAATGAACAAGAACACGTTTGAGGAGACAATAGGATAAACTAGAACTTACTTGAAAAAAAAAGGAGGGCAAACACATTATCACAATAAGGATGGGAAATACTGAACAAAATCTACTATAACCATGAAACCAAACCGTGCGATGCAAAGTTTGGTTTGAAATTATTTGTTTTTATTAGTTTGGAACTCTGGATGTGACTTGGAATGCTGACTAGCTTATTGAAATTCACATTTTGTATCAACATATACTAATAGTCCTTAATTATATTTGTTTTTTGTATGATTTTGTTCATCATGAAATTCACCTTAGTTTACACTATGCTCAAGATAACACCAAAAAATCAGCAAGTTTAACTCATTGAAATAATCATACCACTCATAATTAACATGGTTACATCTCAATCAAGACATTGAACTTCAAAATCAACACATTCTACAACTTATTCACGACCTTACTCTTCAAAATCCACAAAATCAACACATTTGGTGGATCGTGGGGAGAGCTTGTGAGGGGCGGTGACACTCATGTTAGGGAAACAAAGACATCCAAACACTCTAATGTGATTGTAGGAAGGGTAGCGTTTGTAGAGTTCCAAGGTTGGGATGGAGTTGTCAATCGCTTTGGAGGGAAGTATATTGTGGAGATAGGTGGCCATGTGAAGTGCCTCAACCCAAAAGGAGAGGGGGAGAGAGGCGTGACGGAGAAGGGTTCGAGTTTTGTCATTGAGGGTGCGGAGGATGCGTTACGCTTTTCCATTTTGTGGAGAGGTTTGGGGGCAAGAGAAGCGGAGGGCTATCCCATTTTGTTGACAAAAGGAGCGAACGAAAGTGTTGTCAAACTCGCCTCCCATGTCGCACTGAATGGATTTAACGGGCAAATTGAATTGAGTGCGGACAAATGTGTGAAAATTTACAAGATGACTTTGTGTTTCCGATTTGTGGCGTAGGGGAAAAACCCAAACAAAATTGGTGAAATCATCAAGGACAACCAAATAATATCGAAAACCACTAGCACTCGGAATAGGAGATGTCCACAAGTCACAATGTATAATATCAAATGGTGCAAAAGTATGGGAATGGGAGAGACTAAAGTGTAGTCTTTTGCTCTTAGCAATTTGACATGAAGAACAAACGGCGGAGGCCTTATGGCAAGAAATAAAACGGTTTGAACGGAGAGTGTCCATGACATGATCGCCGAGGTGTCCTAGACGAGCATGCCAGACGTCCGAACGGAGGGTGATGTTGGCAGAAGGGGCGGCGAGAGGTGTCTGACTGGCTGCGGTGGTTACGGGGTATAGGTCTTCTGAGCTATTGCACAACATTATTGGGGTGCCCGTACGTAAATCCGTCACAAGAAAACCAAACGGGTCAAATTGAATCGCCACGTGATTATCGACGGTGAATTGGCGAACGGAGATAAGGTTTTTGACAATGGCAGGGGCAAGGAGCACATTATTGAGTTTCAAAGGGCAGTCAGTGGGTAGGGTAGTAGGGCCCGAACCAACAATTGGAATACGATTTCTGTTCCCGACATAAACCGAAGGCAAAGTGCTAGAATTAAAAACAGTTTGTAGGTTACCTAGATTGTTCGTCATGTGAGAAGAGGCACCGGTATCCATATACCAATTTCCGTCCGGCTGCTGAAGACTCAAAGGGGTCGTGGGTTGCGACAACGACGCCGCTGGTTGTGTTGTAGATAGCGCCTGCGGTGGAGGGTGGGGAACCGGGTAGCAGTAGGGTTGCTGCAGGTAGGGTAGCGGGTAGCCGGCCCAGAGCTGAGGCCAGTACGGCGGGGGGCTAGGCCGGGTGTCCTCCCTGGATAGCATGCTGGGAGCGATTAGGAATGTCGGCAGCGGGGAATTGACAGTGTCGACCATTGCGAGGGGTTAGGGCAAGAGACAGGCGGCGATGGCTAAGAGCGGCGACGGCAAGGGTGCAGGAGGCAGTGGCGGCGGCTAGGGGTAGCGGCGGCGGCTGAATAGGGGTGCGGCGGCTAGGGTTAGCGGCGGCGGGTGACTAGGGGTGCGGCGGCTAGGGTTAACGGCGACAGGTGACTAGGGGTGCGGCGGCTTGGGTTAGCGGCGGCAGGCGTGTGGGCGGCGGCTGGCGAGGCAGCGGCGACGATAGGGTGGTGTTGCGGCGGCGACCAGCTGTGGCGGCGGCGACAACAAGGGTTGGGGCGGCGGCGACGACATCGGATCGAGTTTGTGAAACGAAAAATTAGTGTTTCACAAAGAAGGCTGATACCATGTAAGTGTTTGGATAATTGAGTCCTTGCCGGATCTCACAGGCCTACTCATGTATATATATCAATGGGTGAAAACCCTGAGGGTACAATGGTAACTGTACACGATATGGACAATATAAATAATATATGCTAACACTATTTGGTAAGGGTGGGCATTCAATTAAATAAATTAATTGAAACATAATGGAAATGCTCACCCTCTACTATTTTGCTATTACTACCTAAGTACCTAATAAATTAATAATAATGTGTATTTTAGACAAGTATTTGACGGGATGAAATGTCGTGGGTTTCACCTCGCCAACGAAATAATAACCCAAACAAACAAACTAAGTATAATGTGTAAGTAAGGGGTACCCACAGAAAATCGAGTAATTCTATTGCAACATGTTTTTATTAATATGCAAGTAGAGAGAAGATGTGAATGTAAATATGCAATAAGGAATGCAAATAAATTATGAGGAATGTTAGTAAGAGCGAATAAAAGATAGAAGAGTTGGACTAGTGTGGTTTCGCATACAATTAGCAATATTGGATGGTTTATTTGATCCTTGACTCAATATATCCCTATTTATTCTAATGCAATGAATGCAATTGATGTTATTCCGACTTTGGTTTAGATAGATTGACATCTCTCACATGTTTGCCAATCCCTTACACCATATGCAATCTTCTTTTGACGGATAGATATCAACAAAGAAATAGCATAAATTCTCAAAGTACTTGGCAGTTTAGCAGTACCAACGTAACCCTCCTAATCAACTAGTATGTGTCAAAGACTTCCAACCCTAATCTCCTAGGAACCGATATTTAACCAAGTGTCATTACCCTGCACAACCAGTTGATGCTTTCATGGGACCAATTACCTGTGCTTGCTACTATGTTCTAACTATTCCTGCGAAATCATTAAAACCTAGCATGAATGCAAATTTTGGCGAGGTGCGCAATCAAGAGAGAATATATGCAATCAACAATATGAGCACAAGGATAATGAAATAACTATAGGAATAACATAGAAATCAAATCTCACAGTTCAACCAACCAAGTCTTGAATCATAGACAAAACCACAAGAATTCTAAGTATGCATAACACACCTTGAATCCCTAAACTTCAATCCTCTAAACATCTCTTAAAGTTAATTGAATGGTTAGATGAATGGGTGAATTCCCTAAAACTATTGAAAAACAACCTAATATAAAGACTCAAATCGGTGGCCAAAACCCCTAGAAATCTTAGATAAAGTTTCCATAAAGACAGAATTGGGCTGCTCTCGCAGATTATGGAAACATGGAAACCGACGGGCGCTGCTATAAAACCAGCGAGATCCATTCTTGCTTTTCTAGACATTTAGAGCTCATTGAGAGCTTTCCAACACAAGGTCATAATAGGCAATCGGACATCCGAGGCCCAAGGAAATCGCATTTTAAGTTCAGCTTGTCACACAGACAACTTTGCAGCTCGCTGTCATTTCAGCTCTTGAACCTTGATTCCTAGCTTGCTTCCTTGCTCTTTGGCTTGTCTTGACTTGTCCCTTAGTTGTCCTTAGCTCCATTTGCTCCATGATTTCTCCACCTTTCAAGATCGGATATTATGATCTACAAATAAGCACTAAAAACATTAGATTCCGAACTTCGAATACCAAATGATCAAGAATGCAAATTCGCTTATCAAACATGCAATATGGACATTCTAATGCACCCAAGACTACCTATAATGCCTATACAGAATATGCGTTATCTTATAGGTTAGTTTAGGTGCATTTCATTGGAATATATTCATGTTTTAGTGTTAGTTTTTAGATTAGCGCTTGTTTTGTGGGAAAGTTCAAAATCTATGCTAGTTCGATGGTTTTATACAGATTCGTAGATCAAAGGTGAAGAACACGATGAACGGAGATAAGGGATCAGGATATGACGAGACTTGGGAGAGCTTAAGGAAGAAGTCCTGAAGAGTGTGGAACAAGATAATGAGTAATGGAGCACGAAATTGAGGCATACGAGCAAAAACAAGAGCGAGTTTCAAAAGTTGTCCGCTCGACGGGTTGAACTTGAATTGTAACACACTAGCCTTGTTGTTCTAACCCGGAAGGAGTTGCTGCCCCATCCACACCTTGTCGTTGGACACCGGGACATTGCCGCGGTGCTGGACATGCCACCCCAGCGATATTGTTGGGTTGTCGAATTCGAGTCAATCCGAAATAAAATCTATCTAATTAATCTATCTAAATTTTATCTCCGTAGTTCAATTGTTTTAGGGTTTTGATCGACGTTAGACCTATAAATAGACATGTTTAGGTCTAGTTTTTCATTCAAGAAGATTGAGAGATCAAAAACTTTAGTTTTTGTGAGTCATGAGCAACTAAGCTCTTTTGATTTTGTATACGGTTCAAGACTTGATTGGCTGAATCGTGACTTTTGATTTCTAATTATTCCTATCGTTTCTTTCAACTTCTTTGTATTAAATCTGTTTGTGAGATCCTTCCACCCGAACTCCATTTGAGACACTATCGTGAGTCGCAGTAGGGTTCTCCTTACTTAACTTCCTCCCTACATAATCACAATCCCCTTCTCTGTTGTAGAAATCGATCCTTTCCTTGGGGTGACGGATTTGTCGATCAATCGCCGTAACTGTTCGCCAAAACATGTCGTTCATTATCCATGCACGTTTTTTTAGGATGATAAAAAACTACATAAAATATTCATTTTCCTTAATTTTTTTTTAAAATTTCGTACTTATTAAGAGTAACTACAAAATTGATATTCCGAACACGTGAACCAACCGGCAAGAGCTACGTACAAGGTAAATCGGCTTGCGCCGATCGACTCGACCCATTAGTAAGGAGTAAGGTAAATCTTTTCATCCAAGGAAAGAGGCGGAAGCAGAGATCGAACCCGATACCTCCTTACCCCTCCCCTTACTTCTTACCACTTGACCACCCCAACTGGAGCTATATATAGTTTTTTTTGTCTTAATAAAATGCGTGAAAAGTAAACGACATATTTTTGTCCAAAATAGACTATTAAACATGAAAAGACAAAGATCGAGTTAATGGATTGAAGGCCGTGAGTGGACTGAATACCTCAAAACGATCAATTTATGGTTTACTCCATATGTAACATGACGCTGAGGTCTCTATCAACCGCGGAGTAATTTATAATTTAATGAATATATATATATAATATAATATATACTCCGTATAATTCAACTCATGAACCAGACAACTAGTACTAAATTACATAATTTCCGGAATTTGACTTTGCTTCCTCAAACCTTTTACATGCTTTTGAGAGTTACGGATACAATCATGATGTACAAACAAATTCCAATATACATATACTATTCAGTCTTACGAAAAATAATGATAAGCACTTTTCGAAAGATTTCACAATTTCACATCTATTCAATCTTACGAAAATCCAATAATGATAACCACCTTTTGAAAATAATGTGGTACACACATGGGCGGATCCAATCTGGAAAAAATATATAAGAATATATGTGTTATGTGCAAAAATTAAAAGATAAAATATAAATATCTTTAGTGGCTTAGTGGTTGAGCCCATCTTATTTTAAAAAGAATTCAATCAATCTTGGTTCAAATCTCGCTAGTCACAAATTTCCATTTATTTTTTTCTCAAATTTAAGGTGTTCTCTTTATATATCTTTATAAAAGTTTATTTCTTTTAAAAATTAGGGTGATTTTGGCAGATGGCCTTTTTTAAATATTCAATTGGACACTTGGACCCTAAATCAATTTAATTAGTTTTGCTCTAGACCCCTTCCCAATAGAGTGGGTTGGTCAATGGTCAACTGTTTGACCATTGACCGGTCAACGGTTACCGTTGACCGGTCAACGTTGACCAACCCATTTTGATGCCATTTTTTTTTAAGTGATGCCATATTTAACCGTTTTGATGCCAAAATTTTACTATATTTTATTTTCACTTTGATGCCACTTTTCTAATGAAATGATTGGATGACACTTTTTTAATGTCACTTTTTTTAAACTTTGATGACATTTTTTGTTTACAGTAATGTCACGTTGATCATTGATGCCATTTTTTTTTACTGTTAACGACAGATGCCACTTTTTTTTATGCCAATTTTTTGATGATATTTTTTTTACCGTGATGCCATATTTTTTATGATATTTTTTCAAAGTAGTATTTTGATGACATTTTTTTCTTTAATGTGATACAAATTTTTCAAAATGGTATTTTGATGACATTTTTATAATGTAATTATTTGATGCCATTTTTTTTAATCAAATCGATTGATGACACATGTTTTTAATTTAATCAATTGTATATCGATTTATTTTCATCGATTATACTTTCATTCACTGATGACACGCTTGTGATTACACTTCATTGATGCAATCACTTGTGGTGACACGTTCATTAAATTTTTATTCATGGATGACATTTGTTATTACGCTTCATTAATCACAATTATTTATAGTGACAATTTTATATAATTGATGACATAAGAGCTTAAAACGTAGAATCAAAATATTGTCACCTTATTGCACATATAAAAATACAAAGTCTTTGAAACTACGACATTAATATTGGTTGTATACGTAAAAACACCTATTATAACATGTCATCAACTAAAAAAAATGCATCAATGTAAGCAATATAATGCGGGATGAATAAAATCAATACAATGTATCATAACCATCCAAGAAGTATATACAACATTTCTAAAGATTCCACCTTCTCAAAAGTGGCATCAAAGTAGTTGCTAAGAACATAACTCTTCTTCATTTCCATCTCTTCATTTCCATATTGGTGGGTATCAATCTCCTTATCGGACTCAAAAAATAGGAAAATTTATCATCACCTAACTAGCAAGCGATAAAGAGATATATAATCACATAGATGAAGAAAAAGAACATGAAAGCAAACTATTAAAATATCATTTCAATAAATGCACATAATGCTAATTACCATGAATGCAGTAGAGTTCATATAAAAGTGAAGTAACCCTCCACTTTCTTATTTAAGAACAAATATGGGTTCACTAATTACCATGAATGCAGTAGGGTTCATATTAAAGTGAAGTGTCATCAGTAAATGTTCATAATGGTCAAGCACTAATATTACAGTGAGAAAACTCTAACAAGTTGCGAGTTTTGTCGAGTTAGTCCACATGAATCTTCAATAAATGCACATAATGCTATCAACTAGGTGAATTAGCTGTGGTCCAGGTATGTTATCCAGTAAATGTAAAAATACCTTCTCCACCTACTTTGCCCATTTCTAGGGTAATCCCATTTCAATCTTTAACTCTGCCAAACATGCTGCTATCATCCATAAGACCTTATTAGGTAACAAAACAGGATATACATAAACCTAGAACATATTACCATTCCAAAAACCATCACTCTAAATCTAAACAAATCAATATGAGTAAATGTCAATGTAAAACTAGAAGCTTCTAGATCAGTTTAAGATGTTAAATGTAAAAGTAAGACAAATTCAATCACAAAAAAGTGAAGAACATTAGCCTCAATAGTAAACATTTCACTGGGGCATTTTATCGAACAGTTGGCAGACAAGACAGTTTCAGCACCTAAAAAAACCAAAACAGAATCGGAAACAGTTGTAATCGGAGACAAGATAGACAATTGCATAAACAGAATCGAAAACGGTTGTAATCGGAGACAAGATAGACAGTTGTAATCGAAAAATTAGGAACCAAAAGAAAGAAACCAAGCGATTTCTGTGAGGAATATTATCAAACACCTTATGTGCAGTTCATTTACAACCTAATATGAGTGAACAGTGATGCCAGAACCTTAAGATGCCAACCACAATCAGACCAAAAAATCGTAGCAAATCAATAACTAATTAAGAAATCGTCTTCTATGGCAGCACCCATAAATGAAATTTTTCAATATCTATGCTCTACTCCTGCAGTTGTACAAATTTCAGGGGAATTTGGAAATACAAATTACCAATTGAAGATGAACAAGGAGGGAGTAGGGGGGGGGGGGGGGGGGGGCGAAGCTTACCTGTTCCGCTGGAAGAAGCCGGCAGTTAGACAATCGGCAGCCCGACACCGCCTGAGTAAAAGGAACGAACAACGGCGATTGACGAGGAACGACAGAGGGAAGGAAGGATGGCGAGAGATTCGGATCTGAGATCCTACGACCTCCATGGACGCCGGATCTGAGCAGGAGGAAGACGCCGGATCTGGAAGGCTCGGATCTGATGAGGAACACGCCTGATAGGAAGAGAGAGAAGATCGCCCAAATCTCCAGATCTGCTGAAGGAAGGAGAAGAGCGGGCTGGATAACCAATAAACAATTATTAGGGTTTACACTTGTTAAAAAAATAATTAATGGACCTAACTACTTAATCCAACATGCTAAAAGGTTTATTTCAGCAAATTCCCTCTAAAAATTATCCATAATAAATTGTGTAATCTCGAAAAAATTTCTTGATTCGGCTCTGGGTACACACTACTTAATTTACAAGTTGCGTTTTACAACCGATTAATTAGAGGCTTCTGCACGTGCTTGCAACGTACCAAAAACAAAAACACTGGTTTTCCACAATACAATATACATGTTGTTTGTTTAAAACCCCCCCACAAGCAAATGGCTCCAAAACACTTGAATTGTTTTCTACCATGTCCCGGCCCCATCCTATTCACTAAGACTAACTCGATCTAATGGTGACGTGCAATATATTTTACACAATTTTAAACTATAATGGTTGTTTTATAAGTGGTCAAATGTGTATATTTGACATTTGAGTATGAAGTGTGTATATTTGAGCAATAATATTCTTTTAGGGCTGGCAATTCGGGTGATCCGGTCGGATTCGGGTCGATCGCTGATGAGTCGGATCAATTCAGATAAAATTTCTGCATCGGACTTGACCGGGTCAGGTCGAATTCGGTCAAATTGATAATAACCCTATCAACTAAAAGGAAATGAACAATAAATTTGTAAAGTAGGGGTTGTGATCGTTGACAATGTTGCCTAAACTCACAAATATGACTAAATTAGATATTATCACGGATCTAGTATATATGTCTCTTAATAGCTAGATCAAAGTTAGAGACGTGGACATACTCGAATCTGATCGGCTCTGATACTATGTGAAATTTCGAGAATCCTAGTTGGGTTGTATGAAATGAGTGTCAGAGTTGTATCATGTTTATTTTGTTTATAGATTATAATGTCAGAATATACGTACCTTATATCATATAAAAATTTAACCTATTGTGTAGGAATTCATTCTCTTATATTTTGGTATTTGATACTTATCGTGGAAAGAGCCTTTTTATTCCATCACATTGTGCACTTCCTAAGTTCGAGCTCAAACAACAAAAATGATCTGTATTGGCTAGTAATTAAAACTAGCTATATGAGATTCTATAAAAATTATTTTTTAAAAGAATTTTTTTAAGAAGGCAAGATTTCAGGTAGGTTAGACCCAACCTGTTAAATCATCACTCAAGAGCGTTCCTACGGATGAAAGGAAGAAGTTCAGAATGAGAAGCCAAGGCAAAAGCTTCCAAGGAGAACCGAACTCTTGAAACCTTGTCAGTCGCCTGGTTGACTTCTCTATAGACATGAGAGCATTCGAAGACATCAAACGACCGCAACAACAAGAGTGCATCCGAAATCGACATCTCAATCTACCAAGGGCAGGTCCAGATGTCATTGAAGGCATTGATCATAATCAGACCGTCACTTTCAATTCAACTTGGAGTCGATCGAGAGTTCCCAAGGCGCTTAGCAACAAATAAACCCAAAAGTAGACCCAAAGCTTCTGCGTGCAGGAGGGAGCTTGAACTGTACAACTCAGCACCACAGGAGATAAGGGAATCTTCATGATTTCTAATAATCCATCCTGCAGAAGCAGCACTAGTGATGGAAGGAAAGTCGGCGATTTACCTCGCCAAAAATAAATCCCAAACAAACAAATTAGTATAGTATGCAAGTAAGGGGTCGAACTCTAGAGAATCAAGTATTTCTAAATATTGTGTATTTATCAATATAAAAAAGAAAATATTTTTTTGTGAATGAAAATAAAAGAAAATAATATTGGCAAAAGCAAATAAAGGATAGAAGAAAAACGTTTCCACCTACAAGTTCTCGACTTTGGTTGATTTTATTGGTCATCGAATCCTTTTCAAGTTATTGTCGTTTCCTACGAATTCCTCCCGTCTTGGTTTAAATAGATTAAAAGTTCTACGAGTCCAATTAATCCCTTACACCTCTATGCAACCCCAACACGGTCAAGATTTAACAAAGAGATAGCAAATTAATAGTCCCAACATGATATAAATAACACCAATTAAACACGATAAATCAATATTTAAGATATATGTCAACTCCCTACATAATCATGCTTCAAACACGGAATCCAAAATCTTATGCGTGCTACTACGGAAATAATACAAATACGAAAGTATTAAATCCTAGCATGAAATCAATATTATCAAGGTCACAAATCAAGATAACACCAATAACATAATCAATATCGCACAAAGAAGTTGAAGGAACTAAAGAGGAAAAATAACTTGAATTAGAAACTCACAAACCACCAACCAAGTCTCGAAAGTGTAAGCGAAAACTAGAAAATTAGTCAAACATGGCTTGCCTAAACTTTCTTCCCTTCAATGTCTCTAATTTATTTAATGAATTCCATCCAAAATCAGCCTTAGCTAAAACCTCTATTTGTAACCCTAAAAGTCTTCATAAAGAAGATAAAAGATAGATAAATTAGATAGAAATTTTCTAATCCACATTAGATAGAAGATAAAGCTTTCCAAATTTAATCAGGCGTTCGATTTTGTTGGCAGCGAGCCAAAGAATCGACTCGCTGGAAGTGAATTGTCTTGGCCGGCCTACTGTTGGATTCTCGCTAGCTACTCGCTACCAATCCGTTGCCGCAAGTCTTCTTCTCTTTGTCGCTCGTCAAGTCTATTCAATTCCGTTGGCAGCGGCAAGCTTTTCGATGCAGCGAAACGAAGCATTTGCTGGAGCGACTCCATTCGCTAGCAGTGAGTTCCGTTCACTAGCAGCGAATCACCTTTGTGGGAGCGAGCTCTCGTCGTCTAAGCCCTCTAATAAGATTATGCTAGCAGTGAACTCCAACCACTGCCACGACATACTCGCTGGAGTGGATCCACTCGCTAGCTATTGGGCTGACTTGACTCACTAGTAGCGAGTCGGACTCTCTGGCGGTGAGTCGGACTCTCTGGCTGCGAGTTCTACTCAAGTACTTGCTAGACATGATGTTGTTGACTTGTTGCTGTCAGCGAATTTCAAGCAGAACACCATCACGTAGATCTCGAAAAGATCTTTCCAACGCATGCTCATATGCGTCGATCAGACAACCGAGGTCTCCGAAAAGCGCGTTACAAGTTCAGCTCGCCGGGCGGATAACTTTCACGACTTGGTCTTGTTTTCGCTCTTAGACCTCGATTTTGTGCTCCATTGCTCCTTAGCTTGTTCCATGCCTTTTGGGACTTCTTTCTTAAGCTCTCCCAAGTCTCGCTTTAGCCTCCCTTAACTCCGTTCCTCGTGTTCTTCGCCTCTGATCTAAGAATCTGCATAAAACCATCGAATAGCATAGATTCCGAACTTTCCCACAAAACAAGCGTTAATATAATTAACACTAAAATATGAATATATGACAATGAAATGTACCTAAACTAATCTATAATGCCCATTGGAATACTCCTAAACTAATCTATAATTCCCACAAAACAAGCGTTAATATAATTTTTTTGATGATTTTTTTTTACCGTGATGCCATATTTTTTTAAAGTAACGTTTTGATGCCATTTTTCCAATGTAATTATTTGATGCCACTTTTTTAATCAAATCGTTTAATTCCACTTTTTTTTAAAAAATTATTCAATTGTATATCGATATATTTTCATCGATTATACTTTTATTCACCGATGACACGTTTGTGATTACACGTAATTGATGCAATCTCTTGTGGTGACATGTTTATTACATTTTTATAAAATGGATGACAAAGGGTATAAAATGTGATTAATCATCATTGATGACATCTTTTAATGATGATTTTTATTCATTAATGACATTTGTGGTTACACCTCATTGATCTCAATTATTTTTGATGACATTTTTATTGATAATATTTTTATAGAATTGATAACATATGAAATACCACATAACATGTCTCCCCTCCTTTTTTTTCAAGGCTTGGGACCGGTTATCACCTAGCTATAAGCAATAAACAAAGAATAAGCCACCAACTGTTATTAATGAATACCTATCTCTTACAATCATATAATTTGATAATAATAAAAAGTTAAATAACTACCAACAATATATAAGTTCAATTCAGTGGTCATATTAAACAAGCTTGGCTAGTTATACTGTCATTCAATTCCCACAATCGAAGAAACTATTTCTTACAGTGCCTACAACTAACTCACATCAATGCCTATAATCAAGAAAAGTTGAAGCACAACATGCTCGAAGAACAAGAATGATCAAATGCCAAGGGAAAGAGTCAATGTGTGCTAGCCAATGAGATCCTGATGCTTCACTAGTAGCCTGCTGGAGCTGAGGCGGCCGCCTTCACCTGCGAATGTTCTTCAACCGATGCAAGTCTACATCAGCAACAACATCTGACATATTAATGTCTCGCACTACAGCAATACTAGCAGCAAGGTCATCCATTGACATGGCAAGGGCTTGCTGTAATAGCGCATTCTCATCAACCTGCAATATCAGAGAGAGAGAGATTAGAGCATGGAGCATATGCAATTCGTGTATTCAAGTAGGAAAGGAATGGCAGCGAGCATCAATCACCTATTAAACATTGACCAACATATATCCTTCTCATATGGAAAGCATAAAAATGTATACGGTAGCAAGGAGAAACAAGTTCATACCTGCGAAAACTAGCCAAACGAAATGCTTCACCTTCCAAGCCCCAACAGTCATGAAAAGAGACACCTTTGGAGACCTTGCACTTGGCACTGCTCTATGTACGCGTCCTCAAGAGCAGGGCAGTCACCTAAATGCTCATCCGCGCCTGGACTGGAATCAATCTCATTACAGGATTGAAGCTTCAAATTTTAATGATTTTAGTTTTTAGAATGAATCCAGTAATTGTTTTAGGGTTATTTATCAAATCACCATCTCTCTCTCTCATGCTAGAAAATAGAAAATGAAGCCTATATAGCCCACTGCAAAAACATAGCTCAAATGTAAAAATAGGAAGCTTTAGGTTACTTTTGTTATGCAATATAAACCCACTGCCTAAATTGATAGTATGAAGACCTTGCTGAATGAGAAAAATAATTAGGGGATGAAATCATACATATACACTAGTACAAATTCTTGAAATGATGCAAATGTCAGAATGCCAATTTAGTCTTGATACGTATGAGTTATGCGAATGTCAATATCTCAACTTCTTGAACATGAATCTAGACAACAATTTTGACCTCTAAGAGGAACTTACTAACTTTAATTTATATTTTGCTCCAATACAGTATATTGGTACCCCATTTAAGCTACTCCATCATGAATTATAATAGAATCATTCGAAACTTCCACAACCAAGAAGACAGAAGCACAATGCATTCATAAACATTTTCCGAAGTCATACCTTCGATATTGCATCGGGTTGAATCTTGTTGAGGACAGCTCACAGTATAACACCACTCAGCCCAATCCTAAAATCGTCATCAGAAGGATCCGTAGGCGAATCCTTGCCCAAAACAACTTCAATCATCTCCCTCAGCCACCTCGCCGCTTCATACCTTATTAGGGCTACAGAATCGTCATTTCAACCCCTAAATTAGTTCCCCTAAAACAACAATAGATTAGAAACAAATAAATGGAATCACAATATATGCAGTCAATTTAGCAGCAAATGATTGAAGACTGCCTGTTCGAAGCTTCACTTTCAAATGATTGAATACAAAAAAAAAAGCATAATTTCTCAAGCTTCACTTTCGAATCCGGGTTGAACAAATTGCAACCTAAATTTTCCAATTGTTCGAAAGTCGAAACCACCTGATTGTTCTAAAACAAAAATCAAAAGCCGATAGATGCAGAAAATCGGTTCACTGAAACAAAAAAAAAATCAGATTGAAGACCGACAGTACCTACCGAGCATGAGATTACGAGACAATAAACAAAAATTCAATTGAACAAAAAACGACAATACCTACCAGATATGATTCAGGTGCGAGCAGTAGGACGAACAGATCCGAAGGGGACGGCGAAGACAATGACGGATCCGAAGCTGGTGAGGAAGACGACGAATGGGGACGGCGTGGGAGAGAGCGTACAGAGGGAGAGAAAGAGAGATAGGGGGCGACTGGGCGAGAGCGCGTGAGAGAACAGGGTAGGAGGGTTAGGGTTGATGCGGCTAAAAAAATATTAAAAGGATCCAGCAAACCTAATAAAAAAATAAGGGGGCTATCTACTTAATCAAATATGTTTAAAGGTCCATTTCAACAAATTTCCTCTATTTTTTTTCTATCAACTATTTCATTAAAAAAATGTTATATTTATGTTTAAATTATACATTTAACCTTTTCTTTCAATATTGTTTTAAAAGTAAATTTTCATGATTTTTTCCTATATTTTTTGTTTTTCTTCTATTTTTTTGGTTATTACTCTCAACTATTTAAATACAAAAAAACCTTTTAGAAAATCAAAATTTTAGTAATTTTTTAATATTTTCTTATAAAAAATATTCTTAACAAGTATACACCAAAAAAAACATTTTACGAAATTTTTTTAGCACCCTCTGGCCGAGAATCCTGGCTCCGCCACTGGATAGATGGTATAAAAGCTACTTTAACAACATGAAAAGACCTTTGAATTTTGACTATGAATTCCTCATCTTTAATAATACTGATATTACTACCCCGACTTAATTACTACGTTGATCGAATCTGCTAAAGAAGTACTCGTAATTCAGAGTGGACTGACGACGTTTTTTTTTTTTTTTTTAATCTACTTATTTGCTTAGATCGAATATTTGCTTTAGATCGAATAGTTTAAGTCACTGCCATAAATTTTCTGAGAAAAAGAGAGAGAGGACGAAGAAGAAAAAGTTACTGTTATTAGTCTCCCATATATATTCAGTTCCTTTTTGTTGCTCGGCGAATATATGAGAATGAGTTGAATACGAGACCTACACTTTAAGTTATTCGGTCAATCTATCGTATGCCCTCAAAAGATAGGATAAGATCCTAAATTAAAAAAAAATTTCCTATAAAAAAAACAAACGATCCTATGAATCTAATTATAAAAAAACTAAACTAATTAAAATTTAAAAAACATTTTTAAATTAGTGATTGTTATCCTATACTGTAGGATAGAAAAATATATAGTAGATTATTATAGTTGTCAAAATATCAAAGCATAATTACCAGTGCGTTTTATTATATTTCTTTTTCCTTAACATATCGATATTGGGAATCTATTTTAAATTACAAGTCACTATGGGTGTGCATCGTTCTAAAACCTAATCGAACCGAACCGAAATAAAAAATCTCAAAATTTCAAACCGAAAGCATTAGGTTCGGTTCGGTTATTTGCCGGTTTGGTTTGTGTTCGGTTCGGTTTTAACATAATTGAACCGAAGTTCCATAAAAAAAAAATTTAAAGTATACAAATACATATATACATTGTACGTATTTACACATATATACATATATTTCAATATAAAGTATACAAATATAAAAAATATATATATGCACATACATATCATGCAAATACGTACAGTGCATATGTGTGTATTTATACATTGTATGTGTGTATACACATAAGCAAACATGTAGGAGATCTCTATTGATAAGCACACACATACACTGTATTTGCTTATGTGTATACACACATGTAAATATAAGTGTGATTACATGGTACTGTATAATTAACTTATCGGCAAAACATAATTACTCCCTAAGAATCTACTCCGTATATAGATAAGTATGATTACATGGTACTGTATAATTAACTTATCGGCAAAACGGTTGATAAATATGCGAAGATTTGGGTGGCCGGTTTGAACTTTCCAAGACATCAACTTTATATATCTCGGCTGGTTTGAACTTTCCAAGACACCATCTCCTATAATTGGCCGGGGATGGAGCTACTTCAATTGGTTATACAGTACAATATTTTTTTTTTCTTACTGTAATTATTACTCCGTACTAATTACTGTAAGTGCCTCATCAATAATCGGATGTCAATTAATTGAACTACATTTGCTTTGAATTTTCTACTAACATGCACGTGATTACGTTGATTTTTTTTTTTACTGTAATAAAAAAAATGATTTGGATAGAGTTAGGTTCGGTTGAAGTATCATCGGTTGAAGTCGAATGACATGATTTGGATAGAGTTAGGTTCGGTTGAAGTATCATATTTCGATCATCTTTATATATGTAGATTCTAAGTTAAGGAATCGAGAGTAAGTTGTTGGGATCCATGCAATGGAGAAATTTAATGCACCATCACAAAATTTCGGAGAAGGTGCGTGCAATTAGAGATTAAAATATTAATCTTATAGGGGGATGCAAGACATCGCTGACGCAGTTGGCAACGGGGAGGTTGTCGCATTCGATCACGATTCAAGTGAACACAAATTCCCTTGCTTTTAAGATGGTGGACGAGTGATCGCCTCCGATCCACAACCAGCGGTGAGATTTGCCCACGATTGGAGCCTCCACACTAGATCATAGTCCTATTGTGAGAAAAAAAATTATACTTTTGTAAACTAACACTGAACAATTACATATGCATAACCTAACTCATCCCATTATTACAAAAACATATTAATGTCATTACAGTGAAAATGATCAAATATATACAAACTCTCAAAGTTTAGAGACTTTAATGAACAAAAATAAAGTAAAATTATCTATTTAAATATTTTTCAAAGTTTAAGTACTATAAGTATATAGTATATTTTATCTTAGAAACAGAGTAATATAATACAGAGGCCAGGGAATATTAATTACTTAATTATTCATGGGTATATATACTGCTTTTGCATGGCTTGATCCTAAAAGAGGTCAACGTTGGTTTCGTCATAGTGACTCATGTAGGGTGACGCCATCGGTTCATACCCAAAAGTGGAGTTTTGGTTGCTGAAGATGCTGTGGTTGTTGTTGTTGTAAAACGATAGTTCGTCCCAAAACGGCGTCGTCCAGTAATCAACATTGATTCCGTCCAGCTCTTCGAATACAGCCTCCATGGCTCCGTCGGCCACCGCAGCCGATTCTTCAGCCATTAATTCCGCTCCAGCATTGCTATCATCTTCAAATTCGCATATTAAAGAGGTGAAATCGGGAAGGAAACAATCGTCAGTAATCGGATATATAGGAGACGTGAAATCGGAGAATAGCCCATCAGCTTGGAGCGGTATTCCTCCGGTACTGGAAGAGAGGGAGACCGCGGCCGACGTCGAAGCTTGGGGTGAAAAGGGGCAGCTCTCCAGAATCTGAATGTGCTGGAGGCATTCTTCCGGCACCGACGTCGTCTGATTCGATGTGGAGGAAGCACCGCCGGAGGACACCTGTTTCTGAGACCTCTCCGAGCTCTCGGATCTTGACGAACTCATCTGGCTCCTGTCATCTAACGACGACGAATCCCCAGCCCTGGAGCGCTTCTTCAGATGCGTATGCCAGTGGTTCTTGATTTCATTGTCGGTTCTCCCCGGTAGCTTCGCAGCTATCAGGGCCCACCTGCATAGGAATTATTTAGACTCGTGTCTGTATAGGTATGTATGTAGGTATGTATGTATTTAATTTATGTGTGGGGACAAGATGTTTAATTACTTGTTCCCATGTTTTGTGTGTAGCTCCATGATTAGATCCTCCTCCGCCCTGGAGTAGTTGCCGCGCTTCACGTTGGGGCGGAGGTAGTTCATCCATCTAAGCCGGCAACTCTTCCCGCATCTCTGTAGACCTGTACTTCACCAATTTTTGAAAAATTGATCAAAGACTTGGACATCGAATCAAATCAATCAATCCATTAGTGTGTACTTACGTACCAGCGAATTTTGGAAGCTCCCTCCAGTTCCAGTGGCCGTATCGAGCGATATAAGCTTCTAATTTAGCGTCTTCGTCAGGGCTCCAAGCGCCCTTCTTTATACCGTTCTTATCAAACGACGGCGTTCGAACCATATCCTCTGTTTATGTGGAGTGTTTGGCGGGACGGAGGGAGCTGCTTGTTATATACTGTATTTAGCAAAGGGAGAGTTTCTATGGGTTTGGGTATTTATAGATGGAAGGGAGTGTAGGAAGGGTTATTAGATACTCCGACAGGACCACAAATCACAGTGATAATTTCTTATAATTATTCATCTTGTTTACTTTTTTTTTAATTTTTTTTATTTAATTTTCGCATTTTTCTGCACACTCGACACTATCTTTACTTATGCACTATCTTTACTTATGCAGTCACATCGGCTTTGAATGTAGACCAATTAGGTTCTATATATATGGACCCTTGAGTGGGGATATGTTACCCCATTGGTACACCACAAAAAAGATTTTTGCTAAAAAATAATGTTAAAATAAAGTATACAAATTTATAGGGAAATTATTAGTAAATAGTAAATACTCCTGTTTCAGAATACATGTGTTTTTAGTTTTCGGCACGATTTTTAAGGAGCGAAAAACTCTATAAAATATTACTGTATTATTTTAAGTAATTTTTTTAATAATTTGATTCTTATTAGTAATAATTATTAAATTATATATATAAAAATATTTTATATAGTTTTTTCGCTTCTTAAAAAGTGTGTCGAAAAACAAAAACTAATGTATTTTGGAACGGAGGGAGTACCTCACTTTGATAATTAGTTTGCAAAAGTACCTGGTTTTAAAAACAATTGTATCCCCATTTGAAAATTTGCAAAAATACCTTATTCAATTATCAAAACTACCAACCACCCTATAAAATCTAGAAAAAAAGGCAAAAAAAATTTTGTATTAAATTTTATCTTATATATTTAACAAGAGCCCCCGACCCCAATCCCTAACCATAGCTTTATTCAATCTTCTGCCGATTATTGCACACATCCTGTCAATGTTCATAATTACTAATTAGCATTGTCAATATTGATATTCATAACATGTGATAATATTATAGTTTCTAGACATATAAAGACATTCCTTTAATTTGTAAATATGGTTAATAATACAGAGGGAGACCAATTAGGCATAATTGACATTGTCAACATTGATACTCCGACAAGATCACAAATCACAATGGTAATTTCTTAAGGGCCTGTTTGGTATCAACCAAAATTGGGAATGAGAATGGAAATGGGTGATTACCATTTTCATGTTTGGTAGGTCAAAATCGGGAATCAAAATGATTCCTAGTAATCTATCCATCCTCAATTTTGAGCCCCTTTCATTCCTTGGAAAAACCTGGGTAATCTACCCATCCCTAATTTTGAGCCCCTTTCATCCATCTCCCTCCCTGAATCTCCACTTCCACCGACGTACCTCATCTCCACACCCCCCCTCCTGTCTCCACGTCGCAACCATCACCGTCCAGCGCCGCCGCCACCGTCTAGATCCGAAGCCACCATCGCCGTCGTCGCCACTGCTACTACCACCGTACAAATCGGCCTCCGTCATCCATCCTTCGGCTTCTGGTTGGATCTCTCTCTCTCTCTCTCTCTCTCTCTCTCTCTCTCTCTCTCTCTGCATCGAATCCCAATCGGCCTCCGTCTACCCTGTCCATATCCGCCTCTGTCGACCCTTGTCTAGATCCGCCTCTGTCTTCCCTCCATCCCCACCTGCGTTCAGATCCGCCCCCGTCAGCCTTGTCGTCGTCGTCCCTGCCTCAACAGTCCTGCCCAGATGGTTGCTCACCACTCCGCTTGCAGTCGAAAACCACCACCGCCCAATCCTCTCATCTTGTTGTAGTCGACCTCCACCGGACCACCACTGCCCAAACCTCCTTCTTCTTTCCATATATTACCCAAATTAGCATGGTTTAATTGTGTATTTTGATTTTGATGACGAGTTTATGTAATTGAAAGGTTGAATATGGGTATTTTTATGCTTAATTTGATAGATTGGATTTGTGTGTTTTTTTAATGGAATATGTTAAATTTGGGTACTTTTAGGTTGAATTTGTTAATTTCTCCTTCCCGAATTATATCAAACAACATGCTTCGGTAATGGCTCATTCCAACTTTTGATTCCGATTCCGATTTCCATTCCCATTGTTTTTTAACGGAGACAAATTAGGTTTGGACTAGACCTGTCAAAACACAACCCGGCCCGAACGTCCGGAAAATTTCTGACCCGAACCCGAAAATTTTGACCTTGATTTTTTTTTTCGACCCGAACCCGAAAAACCGGAAATTTTTCGGGTAATCTGGGTTTTGATCCGGTGACCCGATTGACCCGGTTGATTTATAATTAAATATAATTATTATTTTTTATATAATTAAAATTTATCGCAAAATTATCAAATCATATTTTTTTTAATTTAAAAAAGAAAAAAGTGACAAACCCGAAATGACCCGAAACCCAGTCAAACCCGGGTTCTAGTCAACCCGGAAATACTCGAAACCCGTTTTACCCGGGACCAATTTTTCCCGAAATCCGAAGTGACCCGACCTGAATGACCCGTTTGACAGGTCTAATATGGACCCTTGAGTGGGGATCTTCTACCCCATTGGTACATCTCAAACTTATTTTTGTTATAAAACAATGTTAAAAAAAAAAATAGAGTAAATTATGCCAGTAGGCCCAATTTCCTAACCTAATTGAGCAAATGTCCAACCGAGAATTGAAATCAAGCAAATGTTCATCGGGTAGTCCTAGACTTCTACCTTCTCGTTCATCTGTTCTTGTCGTTCTTCTCCCTTCTCTCCCTCTTCCTCTGTTATTCTCTTCCTCGTCTTCCCCCCATCCCTTTTTCTTCTGTTTTTCTCCTCTCCGACAACGTTTGCGGAGATGAGAACCGCTTTCGACCTTTGTTTCCGGGCTCCGGCGACGATCGATATTGACGGCGACGACCGAGGGCAAGATATGTGGAAGAGGGTGAACCAAGGGAAAGAGAGATAGAGGTTGTTAGCCTCTTTGTGACCGCTTGTGACCTCCGACCCCCGCTAGGCGATGGTATTTGATTTTTTTTTTTTTTGGTTTCTAAAGGCTGATTTTACGGATTTTTTTAGGGGTTTGGTGTGCTGATTTTGTGTTTTTTTAGGTCTGAGTTTCTGTCTGGTTTGTTTAAACACATGATTAGCTTTGTCAGCTATTTGTCATGCATGCTGATTTTGAGGGTTTTTAGGGGTTTGGTGTGCTGATTTTGTGGTTCTTTTAGGGTTGAGTTTCTGTTTGGTTTGTTTAAACATAGGATTAGCTTTGTCAGTTGTCTGTAATGCTGATTTAGTGGGTATTTTTAGGGGTTTGGTGTGCTAAAGTTTTGGTTTTTTTAGGGTTGAGTTTATGTTTGGTTTGTTTAAAAATAGAATTTGCTTTGTCAGTTGTCTATCATGCTGATTTTGCGGTGTTTTTTAGGGGTTTGGTGTGCTAGTTTTGTATTTTTTTAGGGTTGCGTTTCTGTTTAAGGTACTTGATTTTTTTTTGGTTACTACATGCTGATTTTGGGGTTTTTTAGGATTTTGGTGTGCTGATTTTGGGGTTTTTTTAGGATTTTGGTGTGCTGATTTTGCGGGGTTTTCAGGGGGGTTGGTGTGCTGATTTTGTGATTTTTTTAGGTTTGAGTTTTTATTTGGTTTGTTTAAACATAGGATTAGCTTTGTCAATTGTCTGCAGTCATGCTGATTTTGCGGGTTTTTAGGGGTTTGGTGTGCTGATTTTGTGGGGTTTTTTTATTGTGTTTTTGTTTGATTTGTTTAAACATAGGATTAGCTTTGTCAGTTGTATGTCATGCTGATTTTGCGGGTGTTTTAGGGGGTTGGTGTGTTGATTTTGTGGTTTTTTAGTGTTGAGTTTCTATTTAAGGTATTTGATATTTTTTTTGGTTTCTACATGCTATTTTTTTTTAGGGGGGGGGAGGGTTTAGGGTTTTGGTGTGCTGATTTTGTGAGGTTTTCAAAGGGTTTGGTGTGTTGATTTTGTGGTTTTTTTAGGGTTGCGATTCTGCTTGGTTTGTTTAAACATAGGATTAGCTTTGTTAGCTGTCAGTAATGCTGATTTTGCGGGTTTTTTAGGGTTTAGGTTGCTGATTTTTTTGTTTTTTTTAGGGTTGAGTTTCTATTTGGTTTGTTTAAACATAGGATTAGCTTTGTCAGTTGTCGGCAATACTTATTTTGCGGTTTTTTAGGGGTTTAGTTTGCTAATTTTGTGGTTTAAACATAGGATTAGCTTTGTCATCTTGGTGTCATACTTTGTCAACTATTTGATTTTTGGGGTTTTTAGGTGTTTAATGTGCTGAATTAGATCGATGTTGACAAGTTATTGTTTTTCATTTTTGTTAGATTATCTGGAGAAGGTAAGGGTGCTGATTTTTTGTGTCTTGCTTGCAATATGATGTTGGTTGGAGTTAAGGGTGTTGATTTGGCTTGCATTTGGAGGAAGTAAGGGTGCTGATTTTTTGTGTCTTGTTTGCAATATGTTGTTGGTTGGAGTTAAGGGTGCTGATTTGGCTTGCATTTGAGGAGGTAAGTGTGCTGATCTTTGACTTGTAGCCTTTGACTGCATAGAATATATATATTTTGATATTAGTTTAGTTTAATCGCAAGACTGAATTGGAAGGCTTGTTTTGGAATCAGACCAGAATTTACGGTTTGGGTCATGGTGGAAATATAACGGCCCGGTCCACGGTCCATGAAAATTAAAATTCCAGTTTTCGGTCCAAAAGACCGGGATCGGACTGGAAATTCCGATCAAAGACCGGTTGGACCGAAATGTGCGTGCATATACGTGTGTATATATGTGTATTTTTTTAAATAAAATTAAAGTGATCAAATAAAAAAAATCATTTTTTTATTCATGTATTAGTAAGTACTGTATAATTTAATTAAGTCTATTTTCACATTTAATAAATAACTTTAAAATATATTATAATTTATTTTTTAATTCATTTAATTATTTTTAATCCATTTAATTTTCAAACTAGCCCAATTGGTCTGTTGACCGAAAAATCCGGGATCGTATATTACGGTCCCGATTTGAACCACGGTCCAAGGTTTTCAAAATTTCGGTCCACTTGTCTTGGAGCAGACCGGAACTTTCGGTCCGATCCGATCCAGACCGGTTGCTCAACATTATATGATCCACTAGAAATTTGATGTACTTAAATACATTTAAAAAAAAAATCAGCCGTTGTTGCTTCCAAGTTCTATTGTGCGTTCTAATTCTTAAATGCCTCTTGTCAGCATAAAATATACGAATGTTATCTTACTGTTATAGTTAGAAGCAGACAACAGTTATAGATTGATCGGTGAACATTTAACTAATCAATCTTGTATGGAGGATATTTAATTAATTATGACTTATTATATGTACAATTATTTTTTATCCCTGACAATATGCCCCACACCATGCACTGTCATGCACAAATATATGAACAACAATTTCTAACATAAAATTTAACAGATACAAATAATGTAATTCAAGGGCTAATCTACGATGGAGATTATTCGGAAACACCCCTTAAAAATATTTATAATTTTTTTTATAGAGAAACAAATAGAAGATGAAGCAGCAAAGAAAATCAGAGAGACTTCTTTATAATTTTTTTTGTTGTTGTCTTGAACAATTCGTTATTATTAGTATTCAATAGAAGTGAAGGCATCTTAGGGGGGGAAAAAAGGTTATGTACTATTGAGCCTTGACCCATGTTGCTTCTTTAAAGTGAAGACATGATTAAAAAAAAACAGAGAGACATGATTTAAGGTTATAATTTACTATAAAAGGAATTTAACAATAATAGAATTATTTTAAGGAAAAAATCAAAAAATAATACTCCTTATATTAATTAAAACTTGTCATTTACGGAGTATTTATTATGAATGCTTTTTTATAATGATAAAAACTATATATAAAATATCAACTTTTTTACATTTGTTTTTTTATAAATTCATACTTAATAGTAACAACTAACAAGTATAAAATTATTTATAAAAAATATTAAAATTTTATATAGTTTTTAACACCTTCAAAAACGTGGATTAATAGTAAAACGTCAAGTTTTAATTAACAGAGGGAGTATCACAATGTTAAGCGTTCAAAGCATTTTTTTGTTTTAAAAAAAATTGAGTGCAAATTAGACAAGTAAATTAACCTTAGAATCTAGTTCGTAATGATAAATAGTTTTTATTTTCAAATATTATATTTATGCATTTAATAATATTGTGCCATGTCATTTGAGCATTTAGTTAACACGTCGAAAAATTGTCTTGAATTTTCCCATATCAATTGGTTTAATGTGAAATATTTCGTATTATTTTTGGTAGTTTTGAAAAGTTCGTAATAATGTTGGTTCATGGCTGATAGTTCGTATTATTTTTTTAAAAATCATTTTCCCTTATTTTAATTGTTCTTTACAATTAAGAGAATTAACGAGAGAGTAAAACTTAAGATTCAAGGCTTTTGCTCCAATATCTGCGAAATAATACTCAATCTCTCTCGTAATTTAATTCATTTTAGGTATTTGTACACTTATTAAGGTGCATTAAAATCATATATTTATCATTTTTTTTAAAAAGTTTGAATTGTTGATTGGATGATAAAATTGCAAGAATAATTATTTTTTCATTGGGAAGGAAAATTGTGCATTGAAAATTAAAATATGGTATAGTTAGTGGAATTAAAATATTTTATAATTTTAAAATGACATGTATTTTGACATATGCAATTAAATTAATTTAAAATGACCTAATATTTGAGACGGATGCGGTATTGAAATATCGATTGATTAATTGATTGATTCCTAATCTAAGGGTGTGTGTGTATATATATATATATATATATATATATATATATATATATATATATATATATATATATATATATATATATATATATATATATATATATTAATTGATTGATTCCTAATCTAAGGGTGTGTGTGTCTCTATATATATATATATATATATATATATATAATTGGGCTTTGCTTTAGGCGATATCCCTTGGTCTTTAAATAGAATGAGTAGGGCAACATAAGGGCCGGTTCTAGTTATTTTTTCCACCACAAAATCACATGGTTTGTGAGAATTTGTGCGTCCAAGTCAAATTGGAGGTCGTTGTCTGGCTGATGAGATCATGTCGTTAACTATATTTATTATTTACTCCTATGTGTAAACTTGTTCCTTGAATTATTGACTAAAAGAGCCGATTCCGAATAGCTTATTTGATCTGATGTAGGTGTATCGTGGATTCGTGGTTGATGCGATCTATCCTTTGAAACTCGATCGACGTTGACTACCTGTTTTGGCTATCTATTAATTTGGATGGATCTTGTACGATTAATTTAAGATGTATATTAATATATGTGACAACTTAAACTGAGCTGGAAGGAGCCTAACCTGCAATACCCTGGAGAGACAAATGTAATGCATATATGTTACGTTATCTCGAAAATTTTAGGGTCCAATATCAGCGGCGAGGATCCTCTGCTCCGTATTTATAATCCATTGTATAGTCCGTCTTTTTTTATTTGTTGAAAACAATTATAATATTTCTCTACTTATTAAGAAAAATAATAAAATAATTCGACACAATCAATCACACAATACAGATCATAGAATAAACCGTGATTGTGGACTAGGTGATCTCAACCTCAATATCAATTATATTTGATATATAATATAGGTCTTTCAAAATATTTCAATTGTTCAATGTAGCTTAGTGGTAGGTGTGACCAGTGGCAGAGGAAGGAATATGTCCGGGGGGCTTGGACTGAAGGAAGGATTTAAAAAAAAAAAAGTAGAAGGTGGGATGGGGAATCAAACTGCGCATCCACTTCTCCATGTCGGGTCTCCCTCTTCTCGTTGATGTGTCCGCTGGTGTGCTTAGGGTCTGGGGTTTCCGGGTTTATTTTGTGTAGTTCTTTTGTTGTATTAGGTGACTGTATTCTGTTTCCATGTATTTTCTTTTGCTATTTTGTATGTTTAGACGGTTTGCCGTCTGCCGACTTTGTCGGCCTTTCGAGGTCCGGGCCTGTCCGGTCTCGAATTATTTCCTAATATAAAAAAAATATATATATTGCCTTGAACCAAATACCACCTCTTTTACTATATATAAAGATTATTTTTTCTCCAGGGAGGCTCGAGCTATCACATGACCCGGCCCCCTTTCTCCGCCTCTGGGTGCGCCTGGTGAAATCCAATGCCCTCCCACCCGTGTTCAAATCCCATTACACTCCAATTTCCCTTTTCCAAGAGTCTTTTAATGCCAAGTTTTCCACAAAATAAAAATTTAAAAGAAAAAATATTAAATTATTGTTGTTTGTTTATTTGAGTTTCAAGCATTTCACCCTTTCTTAAAAAAAAACTCACAAAAAATCATCATTATATATATATATTAGTTCACTATTACTATTTTTTTTTAAATTGTGATAGGAAAATACAAAATATAGAATTTACAATATTTTATGCAAAAAATAATTAAAAATTAAAAAGCTATCATCTTATTCCTAAATGTTATAACATATTTTTTCTAATACATTTATATAAAATTAATTTACCAATAATATAAATCGAGCCTAATTTTTTAACACAGGACCCCAAAAATATTGACACAGCTTTGCCGATACGTTAAAGTCAGCTGGGTTCGGTAAGGTGAAGAATGATATACTAGAGGAAGGTCGTGTCCAGACCCATGTACAAAAGACACAAACAACACATAAACCTAATGGGGTGTAGAATGTATATTATTAAATAATTTATTATCGTAATTTATAAAAAGTTATCATAAAATACAATCTATCTATATATAATTTAGCTAATGAGTAAATGGTAGGGAATATACCAAAATCTTGGGCCTCTTGCAATAATAACACCCCCCCCCCTTCAAGATTTGCAAAAGTAGCAGATAGGCCCAAATATTTGCATAAATAACCGGTGCTCATTACCTCCTTTCACATGTTACCCTTCCTTCCCAAAAACTCAGAACGAAGCTCTGCAATTCAACAAAGGAAAATACGGGAGGAAAAAGAAATCCAGGCCGGCCGGAAAACGAAAGGAGGAGGGGGAAACCCGGGCTCGCCGGAGTTCCTCTCAACCCAAACCCACACTCACGAGCCCTCTCGACACCCAGCCACACAGAACATCCCAAAACGTCACAGAAGGGGAGAAAGAAGAATCTCACCGAGATCGCCGAGAACACTCGTCGGAGTTCCTCCCACCTCACTTCTTTTGCCATAGCCCTGCTAGAAACCAGCCCGAAAACCGCAAAAACCGCCGACGAAAACGGAGAGTCCGCGGGAGGAGATCGAAACAGAAGGAAGAGGGGGAAGATGAACCTGGTCGTCATGGTCGTCGAGAGGAGGATGTCAGCGCCGGGTTGAATCGCTGCCGCCTCCATCTCCTTATACTTCAAACCCCTGAAAATCGCCATAACAGAAGAATCCAAGATCAATAAAAGCCCCAAATTAATTTTGGCATTTGATCTACTCACAACCACTGATTTTCAATTAGGGTTTTACATATCAAATTTGCTCTTGTTTGTTTGACAAAACTACCAAGATACTTGAATACATGGTGTTTTGTTTTTTTCTTTAAACAAAGACACAGTTTGCCTTAGTTTGGTGAATTAGTGTTTGCGTCTCAACAGGTACTTGAGTAGTTCACATCCGGCGAAGTTCTTGAGATAGACGAGATCCGGCAGGGGTTACTCCTATATTGGCTAACACATCGTTGTCACTGGCTAGATAATAGTATTTGCTGGCTAATAAGTATAGATCGCAAATATTCGGGCTTCGCATCCGACAAGATTGTATTGGTTAAGAACTTTAGTACTTCGTAGTGTTTAGTTTAGGTCTTAATTGTTTAATCGTTTCCACCTTTTAGAGGACTTGCGTTTGATTTTATCATCTTGAGAGATCCAGCAGGGGTTACTTCTACATTGGCTAAGAGATCATTGTCACTAGCTAGATAATAGTATTTACTGGCTAGTAAGCATACATCGCAATGGGTTATACTTATACATCGTTGTAAATTTCTTTCTATGTGTTGAAGTATGTTGTGATTGAAACCATTAATGTTACACTGGGCGATGTCATTTGAGAGTAATGTAGGTTTGTTTCTAGAATCAGTTATGTACATTCAAAACCACCAAAACCCCAAAGTGTTAGTGAGTTAGAAGCAAACTATCAAAATACTACATTCGACTACACAAAAGAAGAGTTATCCCACTAGATATCGATTTCTTCACCTTACCATCACACGCTTGCTTATGTCTTCCGACGCTTCCGACATCGATTTCTTCATCTCCGGAGCAACGATTGTCGGTTCTACCCATTATGTTGTTTTGTACTTAACTTGTTATGTATTGGTTAGGAACTTTAGTACTTTGTAGTTTTTGGTTTAGGTCTTAATTGTTTAATCGTTTCCACGTCGGGAGCTTTACCTTTCATCTCCGGAGCAACGATTGTTGGTTCTGCCCAGGTTTTCTGGTTTATCTTGCCAGTTGTGTGAATTTCTTTGGCAGCTTAAGGTTATCCATGCCATATTTCAAATTGAGATCGAGATGCGATATAGACCAAACTTTACTTCGAAATATTTTTTTCCATAAACATATACAAAGTGGGTGTCTATAGATAGATAAAATTAAATTAAGTTCAAAAATAAATTTATTTTTTAATTTTAACAAATAAAAATGGCTGAAATTTAGTTTAAAACAATTAAATGAGTCTCTTTCTCCCCTCCCTCTCTCTCTCCCCCATCTCTCTCTCCCCCTATAGCCTTGGTAACTTATTTTATTTATATCTAGATTAATTTTAATTTTATATTTTAAAATATTTTTTTATTAAGTAATAATTCGAACTTAGATATAACTAATACAGAGTATTTAAGAAACCGATAGGATAATTTAATTATTATTAGTTTAATTATCACATTCTAATTCATTATTTTTTGTGTGAGCGCGCATTACCTGTCTTATGTTGCTGATGAGGTGTGCAGTGTGCTATCTAACCTTGGTAATTTGTATAAAAGTTAAATATTATATACGTCAGATAGATTAATATTCCAACTTGTACCTTGAATTTGAGCTTTATATATACGACATGTTATGCATGTGTGCTTAATTACATGCATGCATCTGTGACTTTTAAATCGAACTTTGCCTTCTTTCCTTCTATTCATCTTTTTTTAGTACGAATTGGCTAGGATATATTTTTGGAACACATATGATTACTGTCGAGTTGAAATATTGAATTAGACGTAATGTGTCGATAATCACAATCTCAATCTCGCATAGACATTTTCAGAGATCAGTGATAATGTCAGTGACAACAAACATCTCTCCTTCCACTTCAATCAATCCGACCTCTTGCCCATTTTATGTTCTTGTATGTACTTTAAAGAATTATTCCCCACATCGATCTATGAGCATCGGATAAAAATTTGGCAACTGATTTATAAAGATTCAGAGTCTTTTCAATTTTTATGTTATTTCCCACATCTATGAGCATCGACACACAAAGATCCGGAGAGAGTGAGCTTGTTTCTCAAGCCCCCTGCAACCAAGAAGTGTTAAGTTTCTCTTCTCACTCTCATGCCCGTGCTCGAATGTTTGGCCAAGTTGTCGTGTCCGGGGCTTTTGTTTGGCACCAGTAACTCGCATCCACCTATACTCACATAGTCGCATGTATCACAAAATTATATGGTGCTTAGATATATAACAAAATAATTTTTATTAAAAATTTATCTTAATAAAATTCTAAAAATTATGATCATATTCTAAAGACCTACATTTATATGTTTATAAATTTTTATCATGAAAAATCACGTTTAAATTTTTTTTTTAAAAAAAATTAGTGTTCAGATCATGGTCTTTTAAGTTATAAACATTAAAATATAAGTGTTTAGAACATGAACGTTATTTTTTTTAAAGATAAATAAAATTTTTAAGCAAACCTAGCTACGGGAAGCCTATTTCCGTGGCAAAAATCCACTCAACAGCTACGGCAACCCTTCCCGAAGCTACCATCGGTGGCAAAAGGTACCAATTGCTACGGAAAGTCCCTGCCGAAGCTATCTAGCGTGGCAAATTTTATTATTTTTTGTAGTGTTTGGGAGATACTTTTCAGATTCGGCGTCAACACTCACGGAAGGGTGTTGTTATTTCCACGGTGACAGCGGGCACCGCGCTTCCATCAACGGGGGCCGTGATTGCAGAAAGTTGATTTCCTCGTCTTCTCGTCTTAGCTCCTACCTTGTCTTGGCTGCTTCGGGGACACTTAACCTCTTTTTCAACTCTTCTCCAACATCTCCTTGATTCTAGCACTCTAATCTTGCTCCACCTTTCAAGCTTATATCTACAATCCTACAAAATAACCCTAAAAGTGCGTAAATTTCGAACTCGACCACCGAATGACAAAGTATACAAACTACCAAATAAACATGCAATATTTTCACCGATATGAACCTAAATCTGCATATAATGCTTATTAATAGATTTATGATCTTTTTTATATTTTATAATTTTTCTTATATATACACACTTGGCATATTATACATATAATTACACACATTTTGTGTGATATATATATATATATATATATATATATATATATATATATATATATATATATATATATATATATAGAATAACTATCCAGTGCATTTGCCTCTTACAATACATCCGTGAGAACAATCCTAAGCCATTAGATTAAAATTGAATTAAGGGTTAGGATGAGAAATTCAAATGGTAAAACTAAAAAGAGAAATTTGAGGAAAATAAAAAGATTAAAAAATAAATTGCCTTTTATATATCCATTTACAATGACAATTTGACGGTAGTTTTAACTAGAAAATGCTTAGAATATTAATGAATATGAATATATATTCATTTATATTCATTTGAATAAAGTTGCCTTCTTCATGTGCATAAATATTCATATGAATAAATATTCATTTGAATACGGCATGTTATTCATGTTAACAAATATTCATTTGAATACATTAGGCTTATGCATATGAATACATTATTAGTTACTCATCCACCTAAATATTCATTTGAATACACTCTAATTATTCATTCGAATAAATATTCATTTGAATAAACTCTACTTATTCATATGAATATATATTTAATTATTCATCTGAATACGTATTCATTTTGAATTTATGTTCCATCTACTCTAAATATTCATTTGAATACACCCTACTTATTCATTAGAATAAATATTCATTTGAATATCCTCTACTTATTCATATGAATACATATTTAATTATTCATTTGAATACATATTCATTTTGAATATATGTTCCATCTACACAAAATTACGCTTCTCTTCTTCCAATGAACTTGCAACCATTTTTTATCTCTTAATATTGCAACCGTTCTACTACCCGAAATGGTTAAATGAACAAAAAAACCATATTCATTGACGAACACACTCTCACAATATACTGCTCGTATACTTTGGCCAAGCAATTAATATCTCACAATTTATATTCATTGAAGAACACAAAAAAAAATACTTCTAAACTGTCTCCATTTCCGCTAGCTTTGTACCCGAATCATCTGAGTTATAATCTTCCATTGCAAATGAATATTCTCCAACCGTGATTCTACTCTCTCTGAATATTAAAATCTTACGTTTGAGGATAATGGAAATCCACGTTTGAATGGTTAAAGGAGAGAAAGATGGGATTTGGAGAGAGAAATGTTTTTTTATTTTTTTTATTTGAATTAATTCAATTCTTTCATTCAAATCTAACCATCCACATTGTCATCATCCGACGGTTCATATACGGTCTCACGAATGCACTCTAAGGGGTAAATGCAGGTGAAAGCTCCCCTATATATATATATATATATATATATATATATATATATATATATATATATAGAGAGAGAGAGAGAGAGAGAGAGAGAGAGAGAGAGAGAGAGAGAGAGAGAGAGAGAGAGAGAGAGAGAGAGAGAGAGAGAGAGAGAGAGAGAGAGAGAGAGAGAGAGAGAGAGAGAGAGAGAGGTTGGATCCCGTGTAAGCAACCCGTAGTCCCGTACGGTGTAATTTGTGAGTAGAGAAATTATTCGTTGGTGTCAAGCGATTATTCTGGTATACAAATGTAATTATTCGTATGTAACAAATCATTATTCATATGTATGTACATATGAATAATCAATTTGTACCTACGAATAATGTCATTGTTCACAAGTTGTTTTTAATCTCAGCCATTTGATCTTCTTAATCCAACATTCCAGATTTATTCACTAATTACACGGTAGGACTTGCTTACATATGATCTATTATTGAGAGACTTGCATCATAGGCAATTAGTTAGTTAAGCCGGTTTTAGCTAGCTTAATTCACTATGGTTTTAAATACTCTTTTGTCCTTATTCTCTTTTATTTTCTGCATCCAATAAGGCCATCCGTGGGCCAATCTGTAAGGGTATAAATACCCTGATTTCTGTTATTTTGGGACAAGAGCGAGGGTTGTATTTGGAGCTTGGCTGCCAATGGGAAAACCATAAGTAGAAATGCTTCAATCATCATCTATGATCTCCCTTATGTTTCTTTGCTAAGTTAGATAATGTTTTCTTAAGGATCTGGCTTGTTGGATGTCATAGTTGTTATCAAAATTTCTCACATGATCAAGCTTCCACACAGTCACCTTGGAGGGTAATACCTGCAGCTGGAGAAGCTAATCAACCAGTTTTAAATGAGGTGGATTTTCCACCTTTGAGAAGGTCTGGAAGGCAAGTGAATAGGCTAAACAGATTTAATGACTATGTATGTAATGTTGTGAGAGAAAGACAGTCAACTACTTTTCTGGCTAGAGTGTTGGGAAGCTTGGATCAGTATGATGCAGAGTTTGTTGTTTCATTTTCCAATATGGTCAGTATCCCAGAGTTTGGATCTTACAGGGAAGCAGCAAAGAATTCTCTTGGCAAGAAGCTATGAGCAAAGAATTAGTTGCTCCTGAACCGAATCAAACCTGGCCTCTCACACCTTTGCCTCCTGGACATAAGCCTATAGGATGCAGATGGGTTTATAAGTTCAAATATAAACCCGATGGATCAGTGGAGAGATATAAAGCTAGGCTAGTTGCAAAGGGTTATACCCAGGTTGAAGGAAAAGACTATAAACATACTTTCTCACCAGTTGCAAAGCTACCAACTGTGAGACTTGTTTTCTCTCTAGCTGCTAATTAAGAGAGATTGGGAAGTGCATCAACTTGACATTAATAATGCCTTTTTGCATGGAGAGTTGGAAGAGGAGGTTTATATGACACCTCCAGAGGGATATGAAACACAACCAGGGATTGTTTGTAGACTTTAAGCGTCATTGTGTGGTGTTAAGCAGGCTCCAAGGCAGTGGAATACAGAGTTGACTCAATTCCTCATTAGGTTGGGTTTCAAGCAATCAAAGTATGATTACAGTTTGTTCATCAAACCTGTTGACAGGGGTCAAGTGATAGCCCTTGTGTATGTAGATGACTTACTTCTTACAAGAGATGACATGAATGTCATCAAGTCAGTGAAGAATGCCTTATATCAGGATTATACTATCAAGGACCTTGGGCCAGCAAGGTATTTCCTTGGTCTTGAGGTTACTAGATCAGATTTTGGAATTTCTTTACATCATAGAAAGTATATACTGGATATTATAGATGATTGTGGCATGACTGACTGTAAAGTCAGTGGTTTACCAATTACTCGTGGTCTCAAATTGTTGATCATTGAGTACTGGTGTGCCATTGAAAGAGCCAAAGCAGTATAGGAGATTAATTAGGAGACTCATGTTCTTGAATTTGACAAGGCATGATCTCTCACATGCCATCCAACATCTGAGTCAGTTTATGAGTGATCCAAGGGAGCCTCACATGGGAGCTGCGCGCATTGCACATTGTGAGATATCTAGTAGGGAGAGTTGGAATTGGTCTTCTGCTTGCTAAGGATGCAGATTATAACATCACAGGGTACTGTGATGTTGATTGGGGAGCTTGTGTTTACAGTACAAGGTCATTGACATGATTCTGTGCTTTCTTTGGAAAATCGTTGATATCTTGGAAGACAAAGAAGCAAATGATTGTATCAAAGTCTTCTGCTGAATCAGAATACAGAAGTATGTCCAAAACTGCTAGTGAATTAGTGTGGTTAGCAGGGCTCCTTCATGATCTGTGTGTGTCTTCAATATTGCTTATACCCTTGCATTGTGATAGTAAGGCGGCAATCTACATAGCTGCTAATCCAGTGTTTCATGAACGGACGAAACACATCAAAGTTGACTGTCACTTTAATTTATTATAGAGAAAGTGTTGGAAGGTTTTATCTGTACTCCTCACATCCGGACTAGATTTCAAGTTGCTGACATGATGACCAAGCCGTTGGGAGAGGAGCAATGCAAGAATTTCTTTTCCAAGTTGGGTCTTGTGGATTTCTCCCCAAGTCCAACTTGAGGATGGGGAATTGAGAGACTTGCATCATAGGCAATTAGTTAGTTAAGCTGGTTTTAGCTAGCTTAATTCACTATGGTTTTAAATATTGGTTTGTCCTTATTCTCTTTTATTTCCTGCATCCAATAAGGCCATCTATGGGCCAATTGGTAAGGGTATAAATACCTTGATTTCTGTTATTTTGGGAGAAGAGAGAGAGCCGTATTTGCAGCTTGGCTGCGAAGGGGAAAACTCTAAGTAGAAATGCTTCAATCATCATCTATGATCTCCCTTATGTTTCTTTGCTAAGTTTGATACTGTTTTTTTAAGGATCTGGCTTGTGTAAAGTCATATCTGTTATTAAAATTTCTCTTTTATATCTATCCCATTATTCCTATATATATACCCACATACAGGGGCGGATCCTTTAAAGGACCGGGGGTGGCAGTCGCCCCCTCAATCAAAAATGAAATTTAATATACATATTCCTCTAGCCGATAGCTTCGATTTGATATATTATAAGCTCAAATCCGACAACTGAGTAAAAAGTTATAAATGTTTCAAGACTGAAGTGATATAAATTATTTTTCACATCATTTACCAAATTAATACACTTCTATCATAAACATCATTTGTTAAACTTCATAACTTAATACTATAATTAAACCCGAAAACTTCAAATATTAATGATTTTTTCGGAAAAAAAATTAGAGATCAATTTTTCGCCCCCTCAACTAAACGTTTCAGGATCCGCCACTACCCACATATACACATATATAAACACACACATATAAAATACCATCCGGTATAATTTTTGCGATACAAAATTCCTTTTTCTCAAATCTCACCGGAATTAGAACATAACCGAGACGAGATCGGGATAGGACTGACGGGTTTTGTGCACCCCCTATATATTTGCATAAATACTCATTGCCCCATGCTCTTAATGATGGATGATGCAATAATAGAGTGACGTAAGAAGGCGGGGGGCCTGGCAAGGCTGGCATTCATCAAGCTGATTCATTTGCTTGACCATAGGTGTTCCGGTGACCGGCTATTTTTGGCCGGTGGAATGGAGGTGGGGTCTACTTTGGTTGACTAATTGCACGTGTAATGGTGAGTCCTTCATTTCATTCAGTCAAGCCATCGTTTAGGACCACAACTTTTGCATTGCCAATAAGCCAAATGGCATTGATCACGGATTATAATCAAAGTATGTATGTTTTAAAAACGAAAAATACATGGATTATCATGGATAAGCTTGGCACCTAATGATTATACTCTTTTTTATATATATATATAAAAGACAAGATCGTCAACCGGGTTGAACCAACGTCCAAGAGCATAATGACAGATGAAAATATCAATCTCAGCAGGTGGACACTCAACAAGCATCGAAGAGGTGAGATCGAGGTGTGCTCGCCGGTCAGCAACTTGGTTCCCTTCTAAAAAAATGTGGGAGAAGTAGACACTAGCAAAGGATCTGCATTTCGAGGATGTCAGAAATCATCATCTCGACCTCCCACGGTGCACCTTCCAAATGCCCTTAACCACATTGATCACTGTCAGACAGTCCCCTTCCACCTCCAAATGTGAGAAGCTTCTCGACACAACATCCTGAGACATAGACACTCCGTTTGTAAAGCAAAAATCACCCGTGTCCCTGAGCCCCACAAGAGAGGATATCACCCGGATAATTCTGAATGACAAACCCACTTATATTGTTCTCTATGTTTTCCCAAAGCTTATATAATTGTCATTTATTTTTTTGTATGCTAAAGAAAGTGGAGTAAATTTAAGGCTAAATTGCACCAATATACCAATGGATACACAACTTTGCAAAAGTAGCAGTAACATGACATAAATTGAAATGGGAAAAGCTGAATTGAAATTTTTAAAAACTTTGTATAGGTTACATGTAAAAAAAGGAGAGGAAAGAGAAAGTAAGTACAGATGCTTAGAGGAGAGAGAGAGCATTAAAGGCGTGAGGGGTTGCATTTAACGGCAAGGTTTTTCGGCCCAAAAATATGAAGGGGAAATGATTGGGATTGTAGGGGTTAGGGGACCTATAAAAGCATTTAAATATGATGCAGAGCAATCACAAAATCACAACTCAAGGGTTAGAGGGAAACTGGAAGGGACGCCGCTGAAGGTAGATTGAAAATTACAGACAAACCAGTGATTAGTTGCATGTCAAACAATATGGAATACGTGACAACAAATTAATATTGCGTGTCGACCGACCGCTAAACGTGTCATCATCATACACTATATAATAACGAATATGGGTAAGTATGATTGCAGTTTTAGTTTTATGTGCCTAACTACTCCCCATCTTCTTCATATCTCCAACCGAAAGTGATAAAACCATCTTCTTCTCTTTCTTTCACAGGAAGAAAGAGTTGGTCTTTGCCAGTCTCGTATTCGACGAGAGATTAGAACGTGGATGAGGTAAATGGGTTTTCAAAGGGGTAAATTTCAACAGAGCCATGGTGATAGAGGAGACGTTGTAGTTTGGGGCGGTGAGGAGAATAAGCATGGAGAAGTTGAAGGTGGGCACCTCCTGCTATGAGTTGGAGTCGACGTACCTTCATGAAACGAAGAAGGAGGAATGTCACCCTTTTCAGGTCGTTGATGACTTTAATTAGGATGCTTTCAAGTTTTTGAACTCCGTCGTTGGAGAACAGGCTTAGCCCTTTTCTATGTAAGTTTTGTTGAAGCAAATTGGAATCCAAATTGTCCCCCTATCAATGGTGGTGAATTCATCCCCAACAAACAACTCAATTGGAGGTGATCCATCTGGCCCTCACATGACCTAACACATGGCCACCGATGTGGAGGGTCTGGGGATCAATGGTTTGAGTTCACCGGTTGAACTGAACACTAACGCCTAGAAAAACAAGAACCTATCACGTATATTCTTACTATGTATGACATAGATATATACGAGTGAGACTGAAACTTGGACCGCCTGCACGAAAACCATTGAACCAGACACGACAACTATTTCCCTAAACCCGTTAACCAAAGTGCTCGACAACGAACGTGGCAAGTAGTTAATATGTGCAAGTAGCGATGAGGAGGAAACTATATTTGAGGGCTTGTTAAACATGGCATGGATAAACAAGTGATTTCCACGAGAACCCTTATGCATGCCATATGCTTTACAGTTAGCGTCATGGGAATGTCTGATAATGCATATTTTATATGGTCATTTATAGGTGGTCTTAGGTGCATTAGGTAGCCATATTGCGTGTTTAATAAACGTATTCTTATTCTTGGTCGACCGTCGATGTCGAGTACCTCATGGTCGAAATCAACAAGCCGAGCACGAGCTGAGAAACAAGCCACTCAAGGAACACAGAAAATACTCAATGTCGAGTACCAGTCAAGCGTCGAATCCTAGTCGAGCTCGAGTCCGAGTGCACGAGAGAAGCTAGAGTACAAATTCTACTCGACGTCGACTACTTTGGTCGATGTTGAGTACTCCTCTGAGCTAGTCCGAGTGGAATCCGAGTGAAGATGGGGATGTGTGGATTACTTGCAAGTAAAGGCACGTGGAATTCTATCAAGAGGAGTGAAGATATATCAAGTTGAAGGAAGATTTATCCACATTAGATATTTCCCAAGAGAATTTTATTTGATTTATTTCTTGTATTTACCAAGTTATATCTTAAGCTTTTAGATAGATAGTTTTAGATACAGATAGATTATTCTTTCCTTTGATAGCAGGGATTCAATACTATAAATAAGGTCCTGGAGGCTGGTTTTAGGAATCATTCAATCATCCAACAATTCTATTCTCCTCTCAAGCAATTGAGCAAACACTAGTTAGGCAACTTTGAGATTTCTTTTGGAGCTTTGGCCGAGTAAAAGGTGGAGAGTCGATGGACGTTTTGGCTTCGATCGGTTGTAAGCTTTTGTTCAGTTTAATGCAAGTTAGTTTCTTTACATTATTGATGTGTGTTTTGATGATGAAGAGCGAGTAGTCACCCAACTTCTAAGGTCGAGGCAGTGGCGGATCCAGGAATTTTTGTAAGGGGGGCTGGATTTTTTTTTCTCGAAAAATAATGGTTTGAAATGTTCGAGTATAAGATTGTACCTATATACACTCTTGACACCTTCATCCTGTTTATTTGTTAAATGACACTAAAACATCACTATATTGTTTTTCGGATTCAAGAACCTACATTACCAACTGTAATGTAACACTGAACTTCAAAATTTTACGCCTAAACTACAATATCATTTAATTAAAATTTTATAGCTAAACTACAATATCATTTAATTAATTTTTTGAAATATGAACAAAAGTTTCTGACTGAACAACTCTGAAAATATGAACAAAAGTCTAATGGTGGTTATTCATAGTAAGTAACAAATTCACAAATTCATTCTCACAATCACAATCACAAACCATGATTCCGAATCACAAACAACAAATTCACAAATCTATTTTTTCACCACAACCACAAACCACAATTTTAATTTTCAAATCACAAATTGCAAAGAAACAAATTTATTTCCCACAAATCACAAACCCTAATCGAAAATCTTCAAATTGATTCTCATTCCTCAAATCTCAACTCCATCAATTCTAATCAAAATTGATTCACACTCACTCAATTCAACTTAAAAACCATCAGATTAAAAGGAAGAGAAGAAAAATAATTACCTTTTGATGTTTAGGTTGAAGGATTGTTTCGATTCGATTTTCGAAACAGGAGTGCATCTCGCTGCCTAGGGGAAGGGTTCAGCCGGAGGTGGAGATGGCAGGGACGCCGGCGGGTCGGCCGGAGGGGGAGGCGGCGGCCAGCGGCTTGCTCTCTCTCTGTCGCTGTGTATGTAAGTCCGTAACGCTATAGGGGAAAAAAAAGGGGGTTGGTCTTTTATAAAAAACAAACAGATGCAACCACCCAGGGGAAGGGTTCAGCCGGAGGGGGAGGTGGCAGGGGCGTCGGCGGGTCAGCCGGAGGGGGAGGTGGCAGCGGCGGCCGGCGGCTCGCTCTCTCTGTCGCTGTGTCATTTGTAACTATGTAACGCTGTAAGGAAAAAAAAGGGGTTTTGTTTTTGTAAAAAATAAACAGATGCAGCAAGGGGGGGAAAACGAAAGGGGATGGGGAATCGAACCTGGGACGCCCCGCTCCCCATTAAAATTACCTCGCGTCCTATCCGCTGAGCTACTCTATCTTAAATATTCTACTTCACTTTTTATATATTATGAAATAAACAGATATATAAAGGTATACATATACCCTTATTTTGGTCAGCGGGGGGCTTCAGCCATCCCGAGCCCCCCCACAGATCCGCCTCTGGGTCGAGGTGAGCCCGACGGTAGCCATGTAAGGTAATGCATCAAATGTACAATCTTTATTGCGATTTCATCTTCTATCCCTAATTACAGGATTCTTCTGCGAAAGTCGAAGGTGATCCTTATTTGTGTTATTGAAGCGAAAGTGATCTTAATGCAACTTCGTATTAATTATGTGAAAATGGTTAGTAATAATTAGGGTTTATGTGAAAGCATCTATCTTTCTATTTGTTAATGACGAAAGTTATTTGATGAAAAAGCATGATCTTTTTATATCTTTAGCATTATTCTTACATGATTATCATTGTGGCGTTGATACCCTGATTTTGAAAGCTTTAAGTTTATTGAATTTAATCCATCAATTTCGTGTATTTTATTTGCTTGGACAGGGAGTTGGTTTCGTTCTTTAGATTTCATATTTATTTGCGTTGACTTGATTCCCTCTGCATCAAGAAGTTAGGGATTTGCCAGATTCCTACGAGGCGCTTGTGATGATCGTCTTTGGTTGATGAAGAAGGTAACATGACGGATTAAATTGACGATCAAGATGAATGATACGATAAACGAAGCATCGTTTATACCCGGCTTTTATAAAGGACAAGGGGAACCCCAAAGGGCAAAAAATGGTGATTCGCCTCCTCCATCCTCTCTATCCTCCTCCTACCAGGTAGAGAAATTCACTCCTTCTCAACCCCGTCCATCCCCTTTTTTCCACCCCTTCCATCTCTTTCATCTTCTGACCAAACACCAGAGCTCGTTTTCCAAAAAAAAAAACAACTCCTTCCATCCCGTTACTAAACATACTTTTAGCTAGTTTTCCAATCCACTCAATATTATATTTTGCATAACGCCCTGATTCCACTGCTTATCACCTCCCGGCTCCAGCTCCTCCACCTGCTGGAATTGGGTGGAGTGGGTGAGGGCTCCACTTTGGTTGATTGAGGACACGTGTAATGTGTAATGTGTAATGTGTAATGGAAGTTCATCTTTATGGTCAAGCCATCGTTTTGCCTTTCTCCTCGCACCATCTCCTATCCGCACTCCCAAAGGACTTCCTTTTTTGTTTGTTTGTTTTGTTTCTGTTTTATTATGGTTGGGTAAAAGTGATTTAAATGGGGATAGTTTATCTAAAAGTATTTTCATACTGTATTTTTTAAGAATTTCATCACATGTATATCCAAAATTATTACTCCCTTAGTTAAAAAATATAAATTCTTTTATTTTGTTACACCATTTAAAAATAATTTTAATAATTTTGTATTTATTAATGAAATATAAAATTATGTAAAAAATTAATTAAAAAATTGATATTATATAATTTAAAACTTCTTTAAAAAAAATAGATTTTTTTTAACAAAGAGATTATTATACTTTTTCACCTTTTTCAAACCTCCACTAATAATCTTATATGGAGAAGTAATAATTAATATATAAAGGCAGATGCGTAAAGTCAAAAAATCCACAAAAACAACATAATTTCTTAATTTAGAGTATAAAGTTATAGAACCTCTGTTTTAACTGTATAGATTAAATATTCATATTGTAAAATATTCTTAAAATGTTAATTATTTTAGCAATTTTTAAAATAGACTTCTTAGGGTTTGAGCATTAAATACTCATATTGTAAAATAATTTCTTAATTTAGGGTAAAAGTTAAAAATACTATTCAAGTTTTTTTTTATCAGTTTTTCTAATAAAGGTATTGTATTGAAATTAGAAAATAAAACACTTTTTCAAGAAATATTTTTTTAAAGTTATTTAATGTGTGTATGTGAACTCATGTCAAGCCTTACTAACTTAGCTGGTAAGGATGACATGTAGTGACCAATATGTCAAGAGTTCGAATCCCTCCTCCCCCAATATTATAATAGCAGTGCCTATCTTTGAACCAAAAAAAAAAAGAAAATTACATATATACTTTATTTTTGCTCCTCTTATAATATTTCCAGGGGTGGGTATAGAATGGGATGGGGTCATTTCATGTCTCGTCCTGCATAGTTTTTAAACGAGATTCACTTTTTTTCTTTAAATCTTGCAACTTTCTTGTCCCTTGTGGAACGGAAAGGGTCATATCTTTCAAATAAAATATATTATAAAAAATAAAAATCCTACGTAGTTTCTTACTCATTCTCGCTCTACACACACGTGCACACATGACACACCCATATATATAACTAGAAGCTCTAGTTTTTAAGGAGTTGAAGAGCTCATCTGAATATATGATAGAGATATATATATACACTTACTCATTTATGTAGAAACGTATGATTGATATAAAATCCTCCTTAGGGTTTTATTCCTCATAACGTCAATATATATAGATTACAAGTGAGTAAGACTGGGCCTGAGCCAATAGGTCCATACACTATACAATATGTAAATATGTAAGCTATCAAACCCCTGCAGTCGAAAGTAGAGGTTCCCGAACAGTGAGACTGGACCAAAAATCGAGGAACAATTGACGAGGTAAACCCTTGGTGGAGATATCAGCATAATGATAGGAGGATGAGACATAAAGAACACGAACATGTCCAAGAGCAACCTTGTCCCGAACAAAGTGGAGATCGAGCTCAATGTGCTTGGTGCGTTGATATTGGACCAGGACCACCAGGTTGCTCGATCGCGAGATAGATGGCAGAAACGTTGTCCGTGTAGACCAGGGCGGCCTTCTGAAGAGGGCAACGTAGCTCGAGCAGGAGATTTCGCAACCAAGAGCACTCGGAGACAATGTTGGCGACACCCCTGTACTCAGCCTCCGCGCTGTAGCGAGACACCACAGATTGTCGCTTCGCCAACCAGGACACAAGGGTGTCATTGAGGAAGAAACGTATGATTGATATAAAATCCTCCTTAGGGTTTCATTCCTCATAACGTCAATATATATATATATATATATATATATATATATATATATATATATATATATATATATATATATATATATATATATATATATATATATATATATAGATTACAAGTGGGTAAGATTGGGCATGAGCCAATAGGCCGATACACTATACAATATATAAATATGTAATCTATCAATTTCAAAATGGGACGCGGCTTAGTTGATTTGCAATTCTCGTGTTGTGAAATGTGATCGGGATGAGATTTTTTTTCCGTTCAAATTTCACTAAATCAAGATAAAACTGAAATAAAATCAAAATTTGCTGGATTTGTACACCCCTTAATATTCCCTACACATAATTTGTTCTTTAATGGATCTGTTCACGACGGGTAAGCTAATGTGGAGGTTCTTAACCAGCCGTGAGGGGGAGACTTGGAGCGATATTTTTCTTGCCAAGTATACCCGCACCCTGTCGAGTGGCATAACCGGCACTTCCCATGTCTGGTCGAGTATGCTACTGAGCTCGATGGAGGTCGTTGCGGCGGGGGTTCGTTGGATAATTGGGGATGGGAGGCTCGTTCGGTTTTGGACCGATGATTGGACGGGAGATGGGCCGTTGCTTAGTGTGGTCCGGGTTCCTATTGATGACGTGACCAATGCCCGCACGGTCCGGTCGTACTAGAAGGCCCACGAGGGCTGGGATTGGGAGGCGCTACACCCACTTCTCCCGGCCACCATGATGATGAAGCTGGCGGCGATCGGTCTGGATGAGTCGGACTTGGTCGAGGATCGTCTATGTTGGCGGGCAACTCCTGATGGGAATTACTCCGTTAAGTCAGCGTATGACCTGATTAGGGGAAACCATATGGTTAGCTTCAATGATACGCAAGTATTTAGGAGGATTTGGGTGTTGAAGGTGCCCGAGAGAGTCTGGTGTTTCATTTGGTTAGTGCTGAGAGGCGCCATTCTTACGAATGAGGAGAGATTTCATCGTCATATCGCCACCGACCCTTGCTGCAGTGCGTGCCCAGGCCATGCCGAGACCCTCGACCATTTGTTTCGGAGTTGTTGCAAAATCGATGGGTTCTGGAAAGCGTTTGGCAGGCCGACTAGCAGCCGGTCGTTCTTTGATACCCCCTTCGCCTCCTGGTTGAGGGCGAACTTGCTTGCGTTAGAGGACTCTGTTGGAGAGATTGACTGGGCTAGCGTCTTCGCTTTGGCTCTTTGGTGGGTTTGGAGGTGGCGGAACGACCGAGTGTTCAAGGACAACGAATGTATGGTGGACCAAGCGCAGTTCATTAAGACCAAAGCGCGTGAGTATGCCTCAGCTTGGAGTCATTTTGGTGCCCGAAAGGTCAGTGTCGAGAAGCACAGGGCGGCTATAAAGTGGGAGAAGCCGAATGCGGGCTGGATCAAGGTCAATGTTGACGGAGCTGTTGTGAGGGATGGAAGTGACGGCGCTGGTGGAGTGTTGCGGGACGCCGAGGGGCAGTGGCTGATTGGCTTTGCTCGTCACGTCGGCTGTGCTACGGTGCCAGTGGCAGAAATGTGGGGGTTGCTCGAAGGGCTCCGACTAGCATGGGAGGAGGGCTATAAGCATGTGATAGTGGAGTCGGATTCTATGACTGCTGTCACTCTTCTTCGGAAGGGCGTGGACCGTCATCACCCCCTCTCTAGCCTGGTACAGCAGTGCCGGAGCTTACTGAGCCGAGACTGGGAGACTCAGTTGAGACATGTCTTCATGGAAGCGAACTCTGTCGCTGACTCCCTCGCGGCGCTCGCCTTTTCTTATCCTATCGGTTTACATAGAATTTTAATTCCGCCTTTATAGATAGATGTTATTGTTGAGGAGGATGCTAGGGGAAGGGCTACTCCCCGTTTAGTCCCTGTGTAGTCCGCTTTCAGTATTTTATATTGTTGAGAGCCCGACTCTCACGCTTTCTCACCAAAAAAAAAATGGATCTGTTCAAAAGCTATTCTTGTCGAATTCGAAGAGGTTTTTTTACAATGATTAGAACATCCACTTGAAAAAATGGATCTGTTCAAAAGCTATTCTTGTCGAATTCGAAGAGGTTTTTTTATAATGATTAGAACATCCACTTGAAACATTGAATTACTATTTCGTAGTCAATTTTTTTTTTCAGTGCGAGTAATCAATTACTATTTTTGTTCAAGATGATTGACCACTTTTGATACGTTTGATCGGTTGAATGCAATCAGTTAATTTTTTTGACGAAAAAATCATCAACTAATATAACAAGTAAATAACGAGTTGATTCTACAAAGAATCTGGTATATTTCGAACCGAAATAATAGAAGATGGGGTTTTGGGGTTGTGAGAATAATAAACTTAACGGTTGTTGGCCTTGTAGATATGTCATAGGCTTAGGTGTCCAACTGAGCACATGTGACAGAGCCCATTTGAGGGGGCGTGTGTTGAAATGAGGTTGTCCCTGCACATCGAAAATATTGAGAAAACTTGCATATCATATGAGATTGATAGACTACTCCTCTCATTTTTAATTGGTTTTGAAACGAAATCTCATTAGATTTTTGTGATATTTGTGTCTCCCATACATTACCCCCCTCCAACACGACCTTTCTCCCGTGTATTTGAATCCCCATCGACCGAGCAGACTTTAACAAACAATAAAAATTCTCTCCATGTAACCGCAATAACCTCATTGTTGAAGTTCCTAGCACGAGTTTTATGAATAATGAGATAGGTTCATAACATAGTTGATTATATCCAATTATAACTAGTAACCACACAAGAAAAAGAAATAAAACTTATATTTCTCAATAGCAACACCGAAATTTGATAGGAGAAAATTATTATTGTTCTCATCAAAATAAATTCAAATTAACCAACTAGTATATAGCAAGTAAGTAATGAGTCGACTTCACAAAGAATTTAGCCTATTTCAAAGTGAATTATATTTACTAATAAAGGGGGAGTTTTTGAGTGATGAGAATAATAAACTTAATTGCAAACAAATTAAAGAGAGAATAACAATGAAGACAATAGTTTCAAATTAAATGTCCACTTTAGTTGGGTAGGTTGATCATCAATTCTTACTTCTAGTTATGTTCTCATCATATGAATGTTGTTGTCCCGGTCGATCTTAATTGTGTAAATTACTAGTCATGTATATCCTAACAATTCTTGCTAGATAGATAACTCTAACATGGTCAAAGTTTAACTTAAAGGAGTTAAAGCAGCATTAAGATTAATGATTGAACAATTAAGATACATGCCACAACCAGCTATGAGTCAGTACTTGCTACTAGAATAAGAGCACCTACGAGGAATCTGTAAAATCCGAAAAAGGCATGGTGGACTGTTCAAGCCTTGATGACTGGTGGCGGTGGTGTTAGTGACCGTGGTGGCAGTAATGCTATGCACACAGTGGCAGTGTTGGCGGCAGTGTGGGTGCTATGGATGGCGGTTGGTGGTAGTGGTGTGCCGGTGGTGGTGGTGTTGTGCATACTAACAGTGGCCATGGTTGCGGAGGTGTGGGGGTTGGTGAGGCGGCGTTGGGTGGTGGTGGTGTGAGGGCTGGTGGCCTGATGGCGGGTGGTGTGGAGCTAAGGCTTATACTCTACCGGTTGGTTTCAAGGAAGTTAATTAATTTAAACTCTTACATGGATGCTAAAAAATTCAGAAAAAACCCTCATTAAACACGTTTTTAAAAGATTAACTGCATAGCCATCTGATTGATCTATTATTATGTTAAATTTATAATATAATTATAAACTTAATATAATCCATTGATATAATTAACAATACATTTTACTTAAAATTTATATAATGTTAAACATAATTTAACAAATAGCATACTTATAATTTGATTGGATTATAATTAAAATGTATTTGAATCCAAACCAACCCTGTCCTCTCTCAGTAAGGATTCACTGTGTTAAAATCACGGTCTTCACCCTATCCCTCCTCACATAAAAACCCACCCTTAATCATTTTTTTTTTTAAATATAGACGGGGGATGGGGAGAGAATTTTGCCCTAGCGCGTACATATGACGCGCTAAAAGAAGAAGGTGGGGGCTCATATGAGGAAGGAGTTCCAATGAATCAATGATTGTGAAGAATGCATCCTCATACACGGAGGATGATACACATACACTTGGTGTATGTTGGTGTATCTTTTTGTTCATGTGTAAAAATTTGTAAAATTTATCCACTACTTTTAAAATTATAAAAATTAACCCTAAATTTTTTCTTTAAAACTTTATTATACTCATATTATAAAGAATAAACCCTAAAAATTTCAATAACCACTAATGATACCCTAAATTTTAAATGGTGAACCCTAAAAAAATAAATTTTAAAGAAAAAAAATGGTGTATACATACACCAAGTGTATGTGTAGGCTTATCCACTACGGGGTATTAGGTTGGAATTAGTTTAGGAAATTAATTTTCGGAATCAGTTTAAAATGAAATTTTGAAATAAATTTAGTACTTGTTTGGAATGGAGACCCAATATCTATATACATGTTTGGTATATTTGTCTAGATTAGTATATAGATATCAATTTTATATCTCTAATTCTAGGTTATTCTTCCCTTTTGGATATCTGATCAAATTGGGGGTTATAGGAAAAGATTGGGGGCTATAGGAAAAGCATACGAGCATCGACTGAGAACCCTTCTTCTTCTCCTCCACCTTCTTCTCTATAGATCTGCTTGTCATTGCATCTTTGTTCGATATTTCTGTTCACCACTGCATCTCTATTCGATTTTGTATGTTGTTCAAAATTAAGGAATAGCATTGTTGTTCAAACTTCTGCCCAAAATTGCTATTTGTTGAATAATTTCTGTTCAAAATTATGTTCCCAAAATTCTGTTCAGTAATTGCTGTCCAAAATTGTTTTTCACAAAATTCTACCCAAAATTGATGTTCAAAATTCTGTTCATGAAATTGTTGTTCGAAATAATTCATGAAATTGAGTTACCTGTTCGAAATTGAAGCTGTTCGAAATTTGTATGCATCTCTTCAATATTGAAGAACCCTAAAATGTGTCTGTTCGATTAAAAAAAATAGGGGTTCGAACATTAGGGGGGTTTAGGACCATTTTTTTGTTTATCTCGAATTAGGGTTTGCATCTTTTGGTTCATTTTTATTACTTTTTTTTATATATCTATATATCCATTCCAAACAGCAGATATAAGATATAGAAATCAATTCTATACCCATACCCAATACCCATAGCTTGATATCTATATCTCATACTCATAGCTTATATCCAATATCTATATACCCTTTCCAAACGGGCCCTTAGTTTATCGGAATTAAGATTAGATCGGTACTACTCCGTATTAGGTAAATGAATTTTGACAATTAGCTTGGAATTATATAATCTGAAATTAATTTTGAAAATTTTTGCAAAACAAGCACTTTTTTTGGACGAATTTACAAAATAGTCACATTTTTGGACAATTTAGCAAAATGTCCGCTATATAACCCTAATTTAATCCAATCTCGCATTTCAGGAGTTACAGATCTCTCATTCTCTCTTCAATTGATCTCGCAACTTGTTCTTCTCCCGCCGCCCACGATCTCAATGAATTATGTCTTCTGTCGCATCATTGGAGAGGACGAAGGACTCCGGTGGATAATCAAAAGGTTGATCGACGACCAGAGGATTCACTCCCGCAGATCTGTAACTCTCGCTTCGCCGATTCCGATTTTGATGGTTTTGCGTTCAATCGGTGCCATGGCGGATCTGTAACTCCCTCTCCGGCGAGATTGAGTGAGCGGCGGGAGCGAGCAGGTCAAGGGCGTATGTGTGTGCGAGGACGAGTGTGGAGGAGGCGCGGAGGAGGTGAGATCCGGAGCGGCCAGATCTGTGCAACTTCAAATCCTATTCAGTCGCCGCCTCCGCTGAAGCTTCTGGTCTCGCCCTCTGTTTCGCTCTCTTCCAACGCCACCGGTTCTCCTATATCGCCGACGGAAGATCCGCCTTGGATCTCGCTGGAGTCGCTGGGCGGATTCCTGCACTGTGTTGTCGTTGGCGGTGGCCCAGCAGGGAGTCGAGTTCAGTGGCGTCGGTGCTCTTGGTGGCTCTCTCTCGATCAACTGTTGCTCTCCTTAAGCTTCTCAACAGGTACTTACAAGTTACAACCTGCTCTCAGTTTCAATAGTAACTGAAAATTGTCGATGAATCTGGATTGCTGGAACTGATTTTAGGTTTCAGTGTAACTTGCTTTTCCACGGCATGTTGTTGAAACGTTTGGTATGTCACTGCATTTGCAGCTTTAATTTTGCACTGCTTCATGGCGAACCAGTTGTGGCAATGTACGTTGATAGATTTGTTTCCCATTATTGTGCAGCGGTTCTTCTGTTCCAATTCATGTGCACTGCTTAGTGATTTGGCTAACATTGCTCTCCTCTTAGCTAGAATAGTGAGATGAATTTTCTGGTTACTGTGTAGCTGTAGAATTGTTAGTTGTCTTTGCATTTGACTGATGCTCATTTAACATCTTGCACTTCCTTATGAAGTGGAGCTAATATTGCAGGGGACCAAAGCATTTTGCAGTGGTGTTGACCAGACAGCCCGGGGCGAGGATGGTCCTCTAGATTTGCAGGCATTGTTCAGCCGAGTGTGTTAGATAATAGGGTACTAGTATTAGCATGTTTTACCTCTAGCTGATGTTTAAGTTGAGTTGTTTTTGTGGCCCTTTATCTCTTCCAGATGCAGATTCGCAGACTTACGAAACCAGTGATAGCAATGGTAACGTGACTGAGTTGATTAATATTAGGGTATTACTTTTTATATATTTAGAGAGACAAGTGCACCCAAAATTAACCACTGCGATTTGAATTATAAAGCTTTCATTTGAAACTCAGCCATATGAATGGACCGTTTGTACCTAATGTTATGCAGTTTCTTTAGAACAAGGTTGTTGTGAAGCTTACACAGACTGAATTTGGCGAACTTGCTAGTGTACTCAGAAAGGCATTATATGTGGGCAAGAATCTTGTTTGCACTGAATGCCTTTGTTTTGAGCTATTCATTTGGTTGTGGAGTTATTGAGTTTCCTACTCGAATGCTTTTAGCCTATTAGCTCAAGTGGGAGAGCATTGTGCTTGTGCACAAAGATGTAGGTTCGAATCCCATATAGGCAAATTGAATTGTGATTAAAAGGTGCAATTTTAGTTAGAATTTTACCTTGTGTTTGAATTGTGATTTTTTCTTGAATGGGTTTTGTGCTGACATAAGGTGTTGGACTAGATGAATGGGTTTTGTGCTGACAGAAGGGGTTGGACTCTTGAATGTAAGTTTGCTTGTATGTAAGTTTGCTTTGTGTCCGCTTTCATCACCCTCAACCCTCTGAACACATGCCTGCAAATGCACACACAAGGATTGGAATGTTATCTAATGAAGCTTAGCCTTAAAAATGGATTATCAGTACAAATCAGATTGGATAGGAGGTTCAAGATGATTTACCTGGTACTCAAATAAGGGCTTTGCACACTTGGGGTCTACATTTGGTTGTATACTGGAAAATAAAGACGTTATTTGCTTCTTCAGCTTGACTTGATGAATGAATGTCGAGGAACTTGATTCCTGCTCACTGTTTGCTGATGATGAGGACTTTATTGGCTCAGGTGTCCCCAACTCTTCATTCAACTTGCTTATCAATTTGCAGGTTAGTTCGTCTGCTACCCGGTTGTTCTCTTGTTGCATTGCCAGTACTTGACCTTAAAACTTTGCTGCCTGGAGACTGGTAAATTGCATCTGATAACCTATAGCTTCATTGTTTAGTACCTTTTATTATTTGAATGTTGCAGTTCCTCTTTTCGTCCCAACTAGACTATAAACTCGGCTTGTATCTCTTTTCAGGTACTTATATATTGCCCTAGAATCTGATCTCATAGACGGCCTCGTCTCAGTGCTCACATCTCTATTGATTCTTGAACTTGTATACGTTCTTGACGTTGAATGACAACAACATTGCTATCAATATTATTTTAAGAGTTGCCCGACTCTGCTTTAAGAGTTGCACGACTCTGTTGTAAGAGTTGCACGACTCTGTTGTAAGAGTTGCACGACTCTGTTTTAAGAGTTGCACGACTCTGTTGTAAGAGTTGCACGTCTCTGTTTTAAGAGTTGCACGACTCTGTTGCACGCCTCTGTTGGAAGAGTTGCACGCCTCTATTTTAAGAGTTGCACGACTCTGTTGCACGCCTCTGTTTGAAGAGTTGCACGCCTCTGTTGGAAGAGTTGCACGCCTCTATTTTAAGAGTTGCACGCCTCTGTTGGAAGAGTTGCACGACTCTGTTGCACGCCTCTGTTTGAAGAGTTGCATGCCTCTATTTTAAGAGTTGCACGACTCTGTTGCACGTCTCTGTTTGAAGAGTTGCACGCCTCTGTTATTGTGTTCTCTTTTATCCGTTTCGAAGTTATTTTTTCAAATAGCTTCAGTGACATACGAGTATACATTGTTCTTCAAGAAAATGAAGAAACCGAAACATGAGAAAAGACAGAGTTGTGCAACTCTAAAACTGAGTTGTGCAACTCTAAGAAAAAGTGCACAAATTAGAATAAAAAGCGCACGAATAATATTATAAAGTAAAAAAAAATTGTTACCCATGTAAAAAAAACAAAAAAAAAACTAGCTTTGGATCATATTTGTGAAATTGTTATCCAGGCTTGATGGAATTGTTCGACATCATCTGATCGGCTTATGATTCATTTGTCCTGTGCTTCTTTGATTCTTTGGGAAATTGTTATCCATGCTTGTGCAACTCTAAAAAAAGTGCTGACATGGGAAAAAAAAAAGTGCTGACACGGAAAAAGTGCAACTCTAAACTAGACTTGGATCATATTTGCACAATTTACGGTTATATTTGCACATCGTACTCTTATATTTGCACGACAAAATGTTTAAAAAAAATAGATTTGATTCATATTTGCACAACTTACGGTTATATTTGCACAACATGCTCTTATTTTTGCTCAACAATTCTTTATTTTTGCACAACAATCAAGACTTGTGAAATTGTGTCTCCACATAATCTTATTTTTTGTAAATACAATTTTATAATTTTTTAATAGATTATTGCACAACACGGTCTTATTTTTGCTCATCAATAGAGTAAAATTGCACAACATGGGGGATTGGTGAAATTTTGCTCAACATCATCTTATTTTTGCTCAACAATAGGTTATTTTTGCACAACAATCGAGACTTTTGAAATTGTGCTCAACATGATTTTATTTTCTCTCAATATAATTTCATACTTTCTCAATTAATTATTGCACAACATCATCTTATTTTTGCTCAACAATAGATTATTTTTGCATAACAATCGAGACTTGTCTCAACATGATTTTATTTTCTCTCAATATAATTTCATACTTTCTCAATAAATTATTGCACAACATGCTCTTATTTTTGCTCATCAATACTTTATTTTTGCACAACATTCGAGACTTGTGAATTTGTGTCTCAAGATGATCTTGCTTTTCGTAAATATAATTTTATACTTTTTTTTATAGATTATTGCACAACATGATCTTATTTTTGCTCATAAATAGACAATAATTGCACAACATGGAGGATTGGTAAAATTTTGCTCAACATCATCTTATTTTTGCTCAACAATAGGTTATTTTTACACAACAATCGAGACTTGTGAAATTGTGCTCAACATGATTTTATTTTCTCTCAATATAATTTCATACTTTCTCAATAAATTATTGCACAACATCATCTTATTTTTGCTCAACAATAGGTTATTTTTTCACAACAATCGAGACTTGAGAATTTGTTCTCAATATGATTTTATTTTCTCTCAATATAATTTCATACTTTCTCAATAAATTATTGCACAACATGCTCTTATTTTTGTTCATTAATACTTTATTTTTGCACAACATTTGAGACTTGTGAAATTGTGTCTCAACATGATCTTACTTTTTGTAAATACAATTTTATACTTTTTTAATAGATCATTGCACAACATGATCTTATTTTTGTTCATCAATAGACAATAATTGCACAACATGGGGGATTGGTGAAATTTTGCTCAACGTCATCTTATTTTTCCTCAACTATAGGTTATTTTTGCACAACATGAATACTTTATTTTTGCACAACTAGTGGTGAAAATTAGTGCTTACATTGATATTAGTTACAATTAGTGCTGACACTAATATTAGTTAAAATTAGTGCTGAGACTGATATTAGTTACAACTTACAATTAGTGAAAATAAGTACATGAGAGTATGAAATAATGCAAATACAAGTTGATTATGTAACTCTGTAAGTAAATAAGCAATGTAATACTCAAAACATACCAAAAAGGGTGATGCAAATTCATGTGGCAGAAGTAGAAACAGCGATAAATTGCTTTCCAATTATTAACACAAGCATACAAAAATCAATGAATACAAACCAGAGCTAATCATCTTGAACCCCATATAGGGAAGAAACATTGGCAATGAATGTTTTCCATATTCATCCAAAAAAAATCAATCTTCTTTAAGGACAAGAACATGAATAAGCGGATAAACATAAAACTATGATTCATCTAAATCAAAAGCAAGTCCACATCAACCGCGTATATGTGATGTTTTTGGGATTTGGCAAGATTACTTGCTTCCTTGAAACTAATCTGACATATTATAACATTTCAAACTCATCGTTGAGCTTCAATTGCTCGGTTGCAGCTTCCTCCTCATCATCATCGAGTGCGAACTAAGCAATCCTTGATGGGTTTGGTTCGAAGCTCTGACTGCAGGATGGTGGGGGGAGTGTCATGAATCCTTGATTGTTGATACTCTCGTTGAGAGCCTGGCGCTGCATAGGATCCAGTGGCTTGACGCCCACAATAAGAACTCCGTTAATCTGCATCCCGTCCTTGTTGAGAGCCTTTTGCGCATCAAACCGGTTCAGTGGTGAATTCATAGACAAGTTAGATACAGTCATGATAGAGGATTTAAGTTTTCCCCCCTTTTTAGCTTTGGGGGGCTCCAATTCATGAGGAATATTTTTTAAAAAACAAAAAAAAAAGCAGTCGTCATTGATTAATCTGAAAATTGACAAATAGAAAAAATACAGAATGCAGCTGGGAAAGCCAGTTTCACATTCATCCTACATCAAGATTTTTGTTAGAACTTGAAATTCTAGATAGATTTTTCAGCAATAAGTAATCAGAAAGTTAAAACCATTTAAGATAATGAAGTCAAAGACAAGATTGTTGGCTTTTATAACAATGAAGGAACTATCAAGACATACACTTTCCAAAGAGGAAAAATAAGATCATGCTATCATCACGTGTCCGAACTACTAGCCAATCAACTTTACAATCCAGACATAAAATGGAAGTAATCCTTCCAATCTCTCATCAAACACAAATCAAAGCTCATATGGACTCCCTCATCTAATATGTAGCCATGATTTCTAATATAAAAAAACTCAATACCATACAAATAGATAACCAGTAAAAAAAAGTAGTCAGATTTCTATGCCACCAAACTGTACAACCCATGGTAAGATTGAGCCAACAAATACGACATGAACACAGTCCCCTGGCCATCATTACAAACTTGCAAAATAGATAAAAGATCATGACAATCCATATTTTCAACATTTCCTTGGCCCTTCTAGCTGCTAATTTCACCATGATTACCCCCCCCCCCCCCCCCCCCCCCCCCACACACACACACACAAAAGCATAAAACAGGAGAAAAGGAAAATGGACAAGCCTCTTGAAGCTTGGGTAATGCCAAGAGTGGGGCAAAAATAGAGCAGATTAACATGGTGAGAATAAGAGTGAAAAAGATGATGAAGTTATAAACAACTAAATTTCATGTGCAGTGGAAATTATGGGGGGAGGAAGATGAAGGTATTATGCAATCTACATCTACCCGTTACCCGATCTTATAATTGACTAATGACAATAGCATATTGCAAGTACCTCAAAAACAGATTCAAATCTACATTAAGCACAACATTCTATAGATTAAAGGCATTCAACATGTTAAACAAACACCAGATCCAATAGACATTCTTTTTGTCGCAATGTCAAGCCAATAACATCTACTAATAAATGAAGGCAAAAGCTAAAGAACACTAAAAAGAAGGCTATCCATCGCAGAAATGAATGAATGTGAGAAACAGATGCAAAGAAGCCTAAGCACCTGATAGAGAATCTGCATCCAGTTGGCATTCCTTGGTCCAGGAACATGATGCAATATGACACCGCACTTTTCGAACTCCCGCAAAACCATATTGGTATCACCTGGTGAGAATCTGGAAATTAAAAAACAATATTAGCAGACAACATAGAGCACAGCTGATGTCCGCATATTTAGTCTTATTTTACATCATGTTTTCATCTTGTTTAAGTCCTTTTATTAGCTTTTGTGTTTGGGAAAGTGAGGAAAATGTGTAGTTATGTTTAATATTGCAAGATATGGAGTCTACACAAGCTTTGGTGTGATTTTATAGGTTTTGGAGCTGATTTGGAAGAGTTTCGACGCACTTTAAAGCTGAAGAAAAAATCATGAAGGCAATGGAGAAGCAAAGCAAAAAGAAAAAAAATGGTGCAGATGGAGAAAAGCCTTATTTTTTCCATCCATTACTTCGATTCAAGTTCTGGAGCCTTCATGAGAGTTGTAGTCCTTCAAAAGAGCTTTCCAACGCATATTCATATGCGTCAATCGGATGAACGAGGACTCGGGAAAGTGCGTTTGAAGTCAGAGTCGAAAAGCTGGAGAAAAACAGAGGTCATTGCATTCGAATAGAGCCTCGGCGTCGACCCATGCCCCCTCGGCGCCGACACCCAGCGAATTCCAGTAGCGTTGTAAGCGAACAGACCCTCGGCGCCGACACCTCTGACCTCGGCGCCGATACCCTGCGCACCAGGAGAAGATTTGGCGGGCTGATTTAATTGTTTAATGGGCTTTTAAATTAGGGTTTTCTTCTAAATCTCTTTTAGGATCTTTTAGTTAGATAGACTTGAGATATTTTATCCTTCCTTAGATAGATTTTATTATTTTCCTAAGATTAAATCTCTTTCCTTGAAGACACGTTGTTCAGCGCGAGGGCTGCGCGCAGCAGCTGTAGGACGGTTTTTAGGGTTTTGTTTTGACGTTTGGGCGAAAGTTAATTTGGACGTGTTTATTGCGATTGAGACGCTGATTTTCAGGTTTTATACTATTGCAAGTTTAGTTTATGTTTTCTTCTCTTGAATTCACGTTTTCCATTGCCATGTTTGAGTAGTTCTTTTCTCTTCTAGGGTTGGGGTGATCCAAACAATAGAGATGTGTGTTGAATTGATGGATCTATGATTGTGTGATGTTTTTATTGTCTTCTACCTATGTGCTTAACCTTCGATGAAAGTCTAAAGGAATTCATAGTTGCAATTGAACTTGACAAAGTAAATTGTTAACTTGATAGTAATTAGGGTTTTCTAATGAAAGTTAAAAAGATCATAATTAAGAGAAGGTAGAAACAAGTAGGTCTTTTATGAGAAAGTGAATTGATTTACTTGTTGATTGATGAAACTCAATTGTTTGATGATAGAAGCATGATTTCTCATATGATTCATTGATTTATACATGTGTTTATTGTTGTGGTGATCCTTTGCCTTAGAAGTTTTTCCTTTTATTAATTAAAATTCAGATTTTATGCTCTTATCACCACCCATCTCTCTTCCATCTCTTTTGTTAGTTTCAACCCGACAAAGCAACTAAATAAGAAGCGCTGACTATTTCCTGTGGACGATCCTGACTCCCTATACTATAGCGGGGTCTTGACTACAAATTTATTTGGTCGAGAAACCCTCTCATCAACAGCTGCACAAGATTAAACAAAATCTCTTCCCGTCTTCAATACACAACAAATTGGCCAACCAGGTGTATGCACTTACAACAACAACAACAACAACAACAACAACAACAAAAACAACAACAACCCAGTTAATCCCGCACTTACAACTAATGAGGACATATGAGAACCACCTAGTCGCTGCAGCTATTCATACACGGACTCAGCAACGCAGATTAAAGCAAGGAAAGCTCTAAAAGGGGGAAATCATGTGCCTATTTGAATTACAGCAAATAACCTATATTTTCAACCACATTCTACACCTTACAGAGTACTCAAGGTGGAGAAGGCATCCACTCTTGGAACATTATTTAGAGTCTTCGATCGATTTCCTTATCAATCGATCAAAGATAGATTGATAAGCCCCCTGCAACTCTAGGCTCGAGTTGTTCAACTCTAGGCTCGAGTTGTGCAACTCTAGGCTCGAGTTGTGCAACTCAGGGAAAATTTCAACACCAGCTGAGAATACCAAATAGCAGCTAGGAATCTCATAACACAGAAACTAGAGCAAGTAGTTCAAAATAGCAGCTAGGAATCTCATAACACAGACACTAGAGCAATCACACAACAATACTCTTGATCTACATGATCAGGGATTCAGTAGTTCAAAATAGCAGCTAGGAATCTCATAACACAGAAACTAGAGCAAGTAGACGTGAAGAAGGGAGAAGAAGAAAACTAGATTTTGTGTCTGATTATGTTTGATTCGAGTGAGCACTCTTTTCGTTCCAAGTGAACGCTGAGCAAGAGGAAATGTGCCGATGACACCGGAGATCCAAATTGCAATCAATTGAATTGAAATCAAACATATGACAGAAACGCAAAAACCCTAAACAATCGAGCACAATCAGCACGTACAAATTTCATAGAGGTTGAGACAGATCTACTTACCTCCATACAACTAGATCGATTGGATGTCTCTCTCGAACAGATTGAAACCCTAAACAATCGGAGAGCTAGATCTACGAAGCCAAGTAGCCAGATCTACGAGCGAGAGGACCAAAGATGGACGGAGGAGCGCGCTGGATTCAGGAAGCGCCGGAGATGGGGTAAGATGGACGGAGGAAGGAGTCGCTCGCAAGATCGACGGGAGAGAGAGCGCGTGCGCGCGTAGGAGTCGCTCCATCGATCGCTCGCTCTCGGATCTCCGAGGAAGGCGCGGATCTGAGGAAAGGGAAGAGGAAGACGGAGATCGGAGGAGGAGAAGCGCGGAGGAGAGCGCGTCGGAGAGGGAGAGCGCGGAGGAGAGAGAAAGGCGCGTGGGAGAGAGGGAAGGGTTTATATTTAGGACATTTTACAAAATTGTCCCAAAACGCGGACATTTTGCAAAATAAGACCATTTTGGTGGCTATTTTGCAAAATGCCCCATTAAATTTTATTTATTTCAATTAGGATTAGACCAAAATTAAATTGAGTTTATCGAATTTAGGATTAAATATGAATTAGTTTAGAACATAAAATTTTGAAATTATTTTAGAATTAATAAATTTAAATGAATAAGTCTTTAGGGTTCACCACAACAATGTTTCATCTATATACCAATTTAATTTTCATGACTGAATAAATTAAAATATTCTGAAGGTAAATTGTCAAAATTCATTATTACTCAGCACGCGCGTGTTGTAATGAATAAGTCTGGTTCAATTAATTACCACTAATTAGCTTATGTAAGTTGCATAATTAATATAGTTCAGGTCTTTAATTAAGATCTTAGACCCTTGCGAGAAAATTGATCAAACATTTGCTTGTTTAATTCGCATAACTAATTCAAACCTATGTTATTTAGTATAGTTTATTATTCCTCGTGAAAATTAAATAGATTGCTCATAAATAATTCTCAAGTTTAATCCTAGTTTTTTAAATAAAGTTATAAATTTTATCTATTTATCCAATCTCACTGCATAGTTTTCACGTGTTAAACATCAAAAGGATTCCAATTAATACAAATCAATCAGATTAACCACACAAGAATCATGTTAAATAAAGGACAAAATTCATTCAAGAAATCATAAGCACACGTCTACCTCAACATCGATGGATTCACCCCCAACCCTCAAAAAAGGAATTTAGCTAGACATGATTTCAAACACAATCAAAGAAATCATAATAAAAATATAATAACTAGATTACACAGACTTATTTTCAAATCTGGTAATACAATTTCCTTGAAATCTCTAAAATAATCTAAAACTATGTTTGTTTCTATCTGGAATGATAAAACCTATCTAATCTATGGTATTAATATCATTCCATGAGCTTTGATATATATATATAGGGATTCCTTCAAATGTAAAAAGTCCTTATCGTGTAAAATATGCTTAACGTGTAAAATTTCTTTAAATAATTTTTTTTTGGGCGGATTAGTGTAGCGCGGGTTGGGCCTGTTTATTAGGTCTCTCCGTCACATCCGTCTCTTCTCTTAACAATGGAGAAGTAGAGGCAATACGCTCTCCTCTCTTATTATCAATGGAGTCGGAGAAGCAGAGGCAGCGATGTAGAGCCACAGCTAGCCGAGATCAGCATCTTCGATCCCGGCGACCCTCTTTGCCCTCTTAGATCACAGCAGATCGCCCTCTTCTCTTCGCTTTTGTTCACTGTCTCTCTTCGACCAATTAGGGTCTCGGGTTCGTTCGTTGCTTCTCTGCTGGCCCTCTTCAATCAATCAATCGTCGATTTTGTCTTCTAATTAGTGTTCTGAAATTGGTATCTGTTCCTTCATCTTTATATTTTAATGGTGATTTAGTGATTTCTAAATTTAGGGATTTAGGGGTAGAGATTTAGGATTTCAAAATTCAAGTTGTGTAGTTGTTTATGAATTCCTAAATCAAGGTGTGTGGTTGTTGCATTGGATCGAGGTGACTTCAAAAAGAAATGCTAAATAGGTGGTTCAAGTGGAAGAAAACACAAAGAGAGCGGGGAGATACCTATGAGAGTAAAATGAAAACAGAAATTAATTGAGTTGGATAGTATGAGAACAAAATTTTAACCGGCACATGAGACTATGACAGAAAAATTTGATTTATCCTTTGTCGAAAGTGTAAAATTAAGATAATAAATTAAAAGGTGCATCTAGACATTATTACATCTAGGTTATTTGAATCTGTTAATGGTGTTTGATGAAAGAAATCCTGAGTTATTTGAATATGTTAATGGTGTTTGATGAAAGAAACAAAATTTCTATGCCACCTTTGCATCATTCTATTGAACTATTGTACTTGGAAGTTTGAATGGGAAAGGAACTATAGGCCAAGGCTATGCCATCAGCAATGAGGCGCCATTAGATAGACAAAGGGTTGTTTGTGCAACATTAGATAGACAATGTGCATACTTAATATGTTTAAGTGCAATATTAGATAGACAATGTGCATATACAAGGCTTAATAGTGCATATTTAATATAAAGAAGTTCATGGATAAAAAACACAAACTGATAATATAGGATTTTTGATTTTTTTTTTTAAGTTTGATAATTCTCTGAACATGAGAAAAGCTTGCACTAGGTGCATCTCCAACCTGTATTCGCAGTTTCAAGAAGGATTTCTGAACTATTATGTTGTTAAAAAAAATCTGTTTACTCACGCTGAATTCTTGATGAAGCAATTAAATTTCTTGCTTGTATCTTTAATAAGTGTTTTCTTGCAAACCTTCATGTTTTTTTTGTGCTAAGCAGTAAGCAGACATGTTTGTCTGACTTCAATTTACATTTCCTTATCCACAAGCGTCCAATGCATTCCTTAAGTTTTTGTAAGGGGATGATACAAAAATTCAATTCAAATTTTTGAATGACATGCCCAAACAAGAAACTAAGCTTAGATTTGATTTATCATCTCTGCTTAGTGCACAATTTTTCACATATGTCGTTGTCGCATTATTCCCTGTAAGTTCATTAGTTTCTAAAACTTCTGCAATTGCAATTAATATATATTTTTTATGTAATATAGCTCTGCTGGTTGTAACACTGCATTATATGTATGTAATACTTGAATTAAGATGTATGACTGTCATATCTGCAGACTGTGCTTACATTTCTGGTGTATGAAAATCAAAATAGACTGCGGATGATGATGAAAATGCATGGGCTAGGTGATGGGCCATATTGGTTGATTTCCTATGCCTACTTCCTTGCTCTATCTACCATTTACATGTTCTGCTTTGTGGCATTTGGATCATTAATAGGTAATCAAACGACTCAGTTATTCAAACTTCAACTTAATTCACTTATAATTGTTGACTCGGATTCCCCTATTTGCAGGATTGAAGATTTTCACAATCAATGCCTACAACATTCAATTTGTGTTTTATTTACTTTATATTAACTTGCAAATTTCATTTGCTTTCCTCTTGGCCCCATTATTTTCTAATGTTTTGACTGCCAGAGTTCCCCTCTGATCATATTCAGTTCGTTAGTGCATGTTACTTGAAAAGAATCGAGTGATTAGCTAAAATAATAACAACTTCGAAATGGTTCTCTTCTCTTTTTTGATCGAGTTTGATCCAAATGGGAGACCTGCACGTTATCTACGTTTTCAATTAAAAAAAATGACAGAATGGTTTCTCTTCTCTTCTCTTTTTTGCAATTGTTCCTTGCAATTGTTGCTTTTGCACTTTTCCTGATTGTTCACCATTGAATCAACTTCGTTTGCTTTCTGATATAGTATTTTCTTTGTTTTCTACTATATAGGTTGATGCTCATTCATACTTGTGGAAATGGAATGCTCGAATAGTAATTTCAGATGTCGATGGGACTATTACTAAGTGTGCATTTTTCTATACTTGTCCAGTTTCAGCATATAATGTCTTGTGCCTTGTTTCCCTTGTGTAATTGCTTTTTGTTGGGTCTGTTTCTTACTGAATCAACCATTGATCCTGATAATGATCTCCTTGTGCAGCTAACAGATTCTACAGCAAACAGAATCATCAACATAAACAAGGAGAAAAGGAACATATCAACTACCCAATTGATGATCTCCTTTCGCAGCCTACTGATGATGATCCAGTGGAGGTTGAGCGTCCTTCTCCGTCAAGAGCATTGATATCTATACCCTTGTAGACGGGATTGTAGTGAAGGAGATCGTCACTCTTGTTGTCCCCTATCATAACCACTCTGGATGCTCACGGGGATATCTCCTTAGGTACGTTTTCATGGTTGGCTGCACTTTACAAGCATTGATAATTATACCCTTAATCTCTCCGAATTATACGACTAGAGGCCGTAGATAGTTCATGACAGGTATGTAAAGATGTGTGCTTTTAAATGGCTATAATAGGACATTTTTTTCTCTTAAAATTAATAAATTATTAAGCATAAAAAAAGTGATATGATTTAAAGCCTATTAGCTCAAAATGGTAGAGCGATTTGTCATGCACAAAGATGCGGGTTCAAATCCCGCATAGGCTATCTATGTTTATCGCTTACAAGTACTATGTTTCTCTTCATGAATAAGAGTATAAGGTGCAAAAATAAAATTGTAATGTGCAAATATAAGAACATAAAGTGCAAAAATAAAATTGTAATGTGCACATTTAGAATACTAGTGTGCAAAAGTAAGATACAATTGTGCAGATTTAAATTAGAATTGTGCAAAAGTAAGATACAATTGTGCAGATTTAAACTACAATTATGCAAAAGTATAAGGTGCAAAAATAAAATTATAATGTGCATTTGTGCAACTGTGAAGTGCATTTGTGCAGATGTGAAGTGCATTTGTGCAGCTGTGAAGTGCATTTGTGCAACTGTAAAGTGCATTTGTGCAACTGTGAAGTGCATTTTGTGCAACTGTGAAGTGCATTTGTGCAAATGTGAAGTGCATTTGTGCAACTATGAAGTGCATTTGTGCAACTTTAAAGTGCAAATGTAAGAATATAAAGTGCAAAACTAAAATTGTAATGTGCACATTTAGAATACAAGTGTGCAAAAGTAGGATACAATTGTGCAAATTTAAACTACAATTGTGCAAAAGTAAGATATAATTGTGCAGATTTAGAATACAATTGTGCAAAAGTAAGATCATAATGTGCATGAATAAGACAAAAGATGTACTTTTGAAATCGATGTTTTAATTTTTTTTTTTTTACTTTTGAGAGTTTGGGTTCACCTCTCGCATAATTTAGGTTGATAGATGTGAGTTTGAAATCGATTTTTTTACGTATAACCATTTCAAATTAAAGTGCATACTTAAGGTTAAAAAGTGCATAATTAAGGTTAAAAAGTGCATAACTAAGATTATAATGTGCATGCTTAACAATTTGGGATTGATGTGTTCTTAGCTATTATGTAACCTATGTGGGATTCGAACCCACATGTTTGTGCATTACGCACATCGCTCTACCAATTGAGCTAATATGCCAAAAATATCTATCATAGTTGTAAGAATCAAGCAAATAAGTAGTGTTTGTCTTTTATGAATCAGGCATTAATAAACTCTGATTATCATTTCTAAAATAAAATAGACAATGTGCCATCTGATTTCCCTAAATCAAAAAGAACTAGGAGTCATCGGACTAGGAGTCACACCAATCTAGCACCTATCAAGAGCATCAAGAGACACAAATTCACTAACTAAACATACCTCCTGCCCCAAACTATTCAACACTGCATCTCTTTACACCACAATCCAATACCCTAATTAACCACCTTCCAATACAAAACTCGATTTCCTGCCCCAAATTAATTAAACATACCCTACAGAAACTAGCAAAAAGAGACACAAATTAAGCAAATAAAATGACCAACACATCAAACCTAAATCTGAATTGAATTATTCCGAAATTAGAGAACCAGCGAGGTTGTGAAACCGATAACAATTGAAATGAAATTGAGAAGTAAAAATGTGATTGAAATGTGCAAGAATACTAAAGATTGTCAAGTGAAGATAACACACAATCTGCAAAGACACATACCAGTACCAGATGGGCCCTAAGAATGCAGCAACAACTGCAGCAGTATGCAGCAATCGAATTCACGAGATCGCAAATTAAATTAGGGTGAAGGGAGGGGCTAACTCGATGAGAATCGCGCCGGGGTTCTTGCCATCTCCATGTCGTTTGTGTTCTTCTCCATTTGTTGAATGACCAAAATACATACTTGTACAAAATTAAGAAAGGCAAAATCAGAACAAACAAATTGAGCAAAAGATCACCAAACAGTCCACAAGATTAAACTACAAATAACATTAAAAATCTGAATATCTCTCCAGGCTAACCAATCCACACGACACACGTTATGAAGTTCGAGAATTCCCTTTCGCAGAATTAGGGATCAAACAAAGACATTCTTCAAAGATCATAAGAAATCACTAAATCTGAACCTTCAAGGTTCACAAAAATTCTTAATTCAAAGCGATTCGCACATCAACAGCCACAAAATCATAACAGGAAACCTAAACTCATTCTCAGAGGCTCAAGGCGCAATAGACACACCAAAACTAATCACATTATGAATCAAAAAGTGAGATTTCCAATTTGAAAGAAAATTCAAATCACAACACTTCGAATCGAAGAAAAATCAAGCAATAAAGGTGAAGCTTTCGCTTACATTCTGAAGAACTCCGAGAGATCTCTAATGGAGAGAGAGAGAGAGAGAGAGAGAGAGAGGATCGAACCTGCGTAATTGAGAGGGTATAGGAGAGGTCGTTGCAGCCGTGAGCCTTGACGCTGAGACCGAGGAAGGGGCACTGATGTTGGCTGAGGAGGAGCTTAACCCTATCGGCGGGCGGCAGCGGTGAAGCTGTAGCGGTGGTGTGCAGATCTGCGATGAAGATGAAGACATGGATGAAAACGAGGACAAGATCATTGGAGAAGACATGGATGTCTCCTTGAAGAACTCGATCTCTCCTCTCCCTTTCCATCTCTGTCGCCCTCGGTCCTCTCTCTCTCGCAGATCGCGCCTCCATTGTGGCTCTTCCACATCTTCGCTTCTTCAGTCCAGACGGTCTGGAGGAGAAGGTTTTGTGTTTTTTTTCTTTGAACCGGTCTAGACCTGGTTTGTTTTTTTAAAACTCAAATTTTACACGTTAAGCGTATTTTACACGTTAAGGAATTTTTACATTTTAAAGCTTCCCTATATATATATATCATCTTTTTTGCTTGACTTTGCTTATGTTTTCGGCCTAATTTGCAAAAATTCTCAATATGTATCCGTTTAAAATAGTTTTCCAACAAGTTATACTCATTTTTTAGACATCGCTTAGTAGGAACTATATATCACAAACCGTTGACTTGACAAACAAGATATTCTTAGCAGGTGATACCGCTATGCAAGGCCCTTCTGACGTCCGTCAACATCCCGAATTGGGCTCCAATGAACCTTATTCCTTAGTAACTTCAAATTGACTCCAAAAAAGTCACCCGAAAAGCCCGAATATACAAGCAATACGAGTGTAGAGATCCATTATATAAACAAAACCAAAAACTAAAAAAAAAAAAATGAGGCACGCAAAACACATATATAGTATCACTTATTAACTAATCTAAATTGTCTTTATGATTCCTTACTCTTTTTAAACTCTTTTATCCCTAAAATTAGTAAAAAAAAAATTATATTAAAAAAATACACACAAAAAAAATTACTAGTTTTTTTTCTTTTGGGATGGGAGGTTTAGCCACCCCGAGTCTCTATGTCCACCACATCGTCTTTAATTAGTTTTCGTGGTTATAAAGAATTGTAATCCACCTGCTAACACCAACACTTAACCCAATGTCAGACCCGTCCATTAGGGTGTGCAAACAGCCCAACAGAACCGAACCCCATATTTTATGGGGCCCCAACTAGTAATTTATTTATACTTATTATATTATATTTGTTTCTTAAATTTCACTTTGTTTTCTCAGCCTAGTGGTACATGACCCAAAGCTATTAAAGCCAAGCGGTAGTTCGATTCTCAGCCTCATCGTTTATTAATTTTTGGGCACTTTTTGTTATCTTTTTTAAAAACACACGGTAATGACTAATGACGGTAGTTAATTGCATGCACATAATTTTTCTTTTCATTTTTTTCAATATATCCTACAGTTAATTGCATGCACATAATTTTTCTTTTCATTTTTTTTTCCGTTACTTTGTTTTCAAATTTTTTTTTAAATCTTCTGATTGGTTAGAAAAACAACTATTTTCCTCCTCTATTACTAAATTACCAATTTAAACTGGCTGAAAATTTCTTGTGCAACAAATTTTGAATTGTAAATTGAAACTTGACTTAGTCAATTAGGATTAAAAATGTCAAAAAATAAAACATATATGTAACAATATAAATAGAGTGAGTTAAAATCTAATACTTCGTACAAAGTACTCCTATATTAATTTTTTTTTTGCTTAATCTTACTATTTTTTAAAAATTAAAATTTTAAAATATTTTTAATATTAATTTACTTCATAATTGAACAGGCCCCTAAAAATCATTGGACGACCATACCCAATGTGTAGGGTTTCACCCAACCCTTATAACCCTCTACTTCTCACGTTGTTTTTCCATCCGACGTGATACTAAATCAGAAACACTCATCTCAACAGTTTTATATATTGGTTCCGGATTTATTTACTTTTATTATAACGTCGATATTCACCTTTTTAACACAAAATTTATGTCATTGTATATAGATTTTAGCGTTTCTTAAGTGTTTAGTTTCAATCCATAATCAATATGCATAGGGTGTTATGTGAACCTTCGATCGATCGAATTTGTCTCGTACTCGTTTGATAAAAACTCGGCTCGAGCTCGTTCATTTTCTAAATGAGCCGAGTTTGAGCACATTTTTAAGCTCGATCCAAAGCTCGACTAATTCGAATTAAGTTCGAATTGCTCGAATTTTATGGAATTTATAAAATTTCCTGTAAGTTGCTGTATAATGAGCAAGTAGACTGTAGAATTGTTTAAAGCTCGGTTCGAGCTCGTTCATTTCCTAAACGAGCCGAGTATGAGCACATTTTTAAGCTCGGGTTAAAATTTAGGCTCAGCTCGAGCTCGTTCATATTTTAAATGAACTAAATACGAACATGCAATACTCGACTCACTCGGCTCAAATAATCGCACCTTATGTGCATGGGATTCCAACACTATCAATCGCAAATGTTACTTTGGAAAGACATCCTTTCTCCATGAGGAGTATTGTCAACATAAATATACAAACAAACATGGGGACGTCTTTCTATTTTACAAGTTACAATTGTTATAATATTAAGTTAAATTAATCTCTGACACGTCAAACGGTCCAAGTTGAATAACTCCCGTGAGCATGGGCGGATTCTCTATAGAGCAGAGGTAGCAGTTGTCTCCCCCCGCCCCCCAAAAAAAATAAAAAATAAGATTTCAAAATATATATTTCTCGTCGATAGCTTCGATTTGATATATTATAATTTCAATTCCGATATCTGAGTAAAAAGTTATAAACATTTCAAGACTGTAGCGATATAAATTATTTATCATATTATTTACCAAATTAATATACTTCTATTATACTTAATTATTATTTGTTAAACTTCGTAACTTAATACTATAATTAAATCCGAAAACTTCAAATATTGATGGTTTTTTCGAAGAAAAAAATTAAAATTTTATTTTCGGCCCCTTCAACTAACCACCTCAAAATCCGTCACTGCGTGGAGCCCGCACCCCTGACAGTGTATTCGGGTAGACCACTGTTGTATTTTGAGTTATATATGGGGACCTTGATTTTTGGGAAATTAAAAATCGACTTTTGATTCTGCCCAGGAGGTGGAAATTATTTCGTTGTTTACACTTCACAGTCACTGAGTCATCCCCCCGGCCAAGTCTTCACGCGTCTTTCTAGGCCTTTTGTTGTATGTTCAAACAAATGAAAAGCACAACACATTCGATATGTAAATATGGATAGTGATGGATGCATTAGATTAACTCGTGGCCATATTAAGTTAAACAATTAAAGCTATTTCAGACTAAAATGACACTATCGCAAATTTCTCCCTTATTTGTTTCTAGTAAGGGAATTAAGGTAATGTTTCCCTGGGATTGGTTCTGCGGGATTGAGACCTCTCTTGGCTTATGATAGTGTGAAGATGGTGATCAGTTATCAACAAAACACTGAAATCTTCAGTGTAAATGCAGAGCAAAATAAGTATGAAGTCACTCCCCTTTTCCTTTCATCACTGGTGGCCAATAGCCTCTTTAGGAAGGTGGCATTCCCAATGAAAAACCCTATCCGAGAGGTGACATATTTGAGGTTTTATAGTACCCCAAACCACGTGATCTGCACAGTCACTACAGTCCAAGTTGCTTACAGCTTTATTACATGATTAGAAATATAAAAGAGGGAAATGAGGAATTAAGCTAGAAACTAAAGGAAATTACAAAAGAAGGCCATATTCTCCATACCCCCACCACCCAAGTTGGACTTGGTACAAAGCCAACAAGACCCAACTTGGAAGCAAGAAAGTGTTAATGTTTTTCTCCAAGTGGTTTAGTTAAAATGTCTGCAATCTGCACTCCAGTTCTGATGTGTTGGGGTAGAATGAATCCTGCATGCAGCTTCTCTCGTATGAAGTGGCAATCAATCTTCAAATGTTTTGTTCTTTCACAAAAAACTGGATTCTCTACTATATGGAGTGCTGCTTTGTTATCACAATATAGGGGAATAGGTAAAGGCATATGACATTGCATAGTCTTCAAAACACCTTCAACCCATATGATTTCACTTGTTGTCATGGACATACTCATGTACTCAGCTTCTGCTGAAGACTTTGAGATTGTGCTTTGTTTCTTAGTTTTCCATGACACTAATGATTGTCCCAGGAATATAGAATAACCAGTCAAAGATCTTGCACTAAACTGACATGCTCCCCAATCTGCATCACAATATGCAACAATGCTAGGATATGAGTTCCTGTGATAATATAGACCAACAACAATGGTCCCTTTAAAGTACTTAACCACATGTAATGCTGCCTCATAATGTGGTTCACGAGGCTCGGTCATGAACTGGCTAAGGTGTTGAACATCATAGGACATGTCTGGTCTTGTCAAGTTGAGGAACAACAATCTCCCCACCAATCTTATGTGAATCTCAGGATCATCCATGACCCTCCTTGAATCAGTTGAGAGTTTAAGGCCTCTTTGTAAAGGAAATAGAGCAACTTTACAGTCAAACAAATTGCAATCTTGCAAGATGTCCATAATGTACTTCCTCTGATGTAAAAAGGTTCCTTCCTTAATCCTTGATATCTCAAACCCCAAGAAATATATGGCTATCCCCAGATCTTTAATAGTAAATTTCATGTGCAATGCTTCCTTAGTTTCTCTGATTTCAAGCTCATCATCCCGAGTTAAGAGCAAATCATCTACATAAACAAGTGCAACAACCATCCCAGTGGATGTTTGTTTAGTGAATAAAGAGTAATCCTCTATAGACGGATGATATCCTCTCTTAGTAAAGAATTGACAAAGTTCTGCATTCCACTGTCTAGAAGCTTGTTTAAGCCCATAGAGAGATCTCTGTAACTTGCTTACTTGCTCTGGGAGTCCCATTTCATACCCTTCAGGAGGTTGCATATAAACCTCTTCCTCCAAATAGCCATGAAGGAAGGCATTGTTGATGTCTAACTGATGGAGATTCCAGTCCTTAATAGTGGCTAAGGCAATCAAAATTCTCACTATATGAAACTTTGCAACAGATGAGAATGTGTGCTTATAATCTTTCCCTTTGACTTGATTGTAGCCTTTAGCTACCAATCTAGCCTTGAACCTCTCTATACTTCCATCAGGTTTGTACTTTATCTTGTACACCCACTTGCTCCCTATTGCCTTCATTCCTTGAGGTAAATCCATCATTACCCAAGTTTTATTCTGTTGAAGTGCTTGCACCTCTTTGTCCATAGCAGCAATCCATCTCTTGTCCTGTACTGCCTGTGAATATGTATATGGCTCCTGTATTCTAGCCATTAAGCAAAAAAATGCAGAAAATTTGAATGCTGATCATATGCATCCTCTATGCAGGAAGCTAAAAAAGACTGTGAAATAGAGGGATTTCTCCCTAGATAATTGCACACATAATCAGTAAGTCTTCTAGGCCTAGCAACTTCCCTGGTTGTCTTTCTCAAAGGAGAAAACTGACTCTCATCATTAAGAGGTAATGAACTGGAGCTTTCTGAGGCAACTTGCTGGCCATGAGGCACCTATTCAGTACTGGCAACATCTGAATTTTTAGGGCTAAGGGAATCTTGTACAATGTTCTGATTTGAAGCTGAACTTTCTTGAGAAATCTCATGAACATTGGTCAAAGGAAACTGATAATCACAACAGTCTGCAGCTGGATTGACTAAGGGCAAGCTATTCAGTTTCAATTTCTCTTCTGTACTGCTCTTCTCATAGGATTTAATGAAAGAAAATGTGTCTTCATGAAAGACAACATCCCTACTATTAAAAGTGATCTTTTGATCCAAGTCCCAAAGCTTGTAAGCCTTTTGTCCATATGGATATCCCAATAAAACACATTTCCTATCCTTTGGTCCCATTTTATCATACTTTGTCCCAGGGATTTGTGCATAGCACAAACAACCAATCACCCTCAATTCATCAAAGACAGGTGACTTGTTGAATAATTTTTCATAAGGTGAACACCACCCTAATGTTTCTGTTGCCATTTTATTTATCACATAAGTAGCTGCTAAGATGCAATCTCCCCAAAACCTTGTGGGCAAACCTGCATGGATTCTCATGGCCCTAGCAGTTTCAACAAGGTGCCTATGCTTTCTCTTCACCCTCCCATCTTGTTGAGGAGTGTATGGAACAAATTTCTGATGCAAAATCCCTTCAGAAGCAAAGAATTCTTTGCATTGATTAGAAGTAAATTTTGTTCCATTGTCAGTCCTAAAACATTTAACTGACCTGCCAAACTGATTTTTCACATACGCCACAAACTCAGTTATGGTTTTTAAGACTTGTGTCTTATTTTTAAGAAGAACAACTCAGGTTGACCTGGTGTTATCGTCCAGAACAGTGAGAAAGTACTGAAAGCCATTGTAAGTAAGGGTCTTATAAGGCCCCCAAACATCCATGTGTACCAGATCAAAAGGTTGCTTAGCCATTTCAACACATCTCTCAAATGGCAATATGTGATGCTTAGCAACTAAACATGATTCACAAACAAAACCATTCAGTTCTGCCTGATTAAACAAGTGCAAATGCCTCAATTTAGATACAGAACTAAGCCCTAGTCTGGCATGAAAAAGATCTAAAGATAATTTATTTCTGTTAAAAGAACTAGATGCAAAAACTGAACACATTTTATTGTGGTTGTTATAATGAAGGTGAGAAAATAAATAAATAAAACACAAATTTATTGTGGTTCGTCAAAATTGGTTACATCAACGTGTATGGTGTATAGTGAAACAACTCAGTTTTGGAGAATTTTCCTTATTTTTCATTAACCTCTTTGGCAAAATATATATAAACAGTTACAAGATAAAGATGGAGATAAGATATTATCCAATACTCCATCTGTTAATTAAAACATGTCGTTTTAAACATTTGCACATTTGCACATTTTTTTAATAAAGCAAATAAAAATACACTTTTACCCATAATTATTATTTTACTTTTCCACTATATTGCAAACTACCACTAATAAATCTATAATCATTACAAGGGTAATTTTGAAAAGTGAACACCAAAATACCTAAAACGATATGCTTTTCTTAACGAGATTTTACTCCTAAAACGACATGTTTTTTTAACGGATGGAGTATGATATTATATACACAAATAACCTATAAGATCAATTTAATATTCTCCAATATATAGAGATTTTATTAAAGAGTCTCAACACTAATAGCATGTTTGGTTGAAGAGAAATCATGAGATTATATTGAAAATCAAATTTAAAGTCGCAATAGTGGATGATAACACTCTCTCACTATATGATAGAAAATAATTTTCCTATTATTTTCATCTTAAAAATCAAACATAGAAAAATTTTCATTTTTTAGATTCTCAAATTTCCTCTCCTCTTCTCATCATCCATCTCTTCACTTTCTACCTTTTCTCTTCAATTCCTTTTCTTTCTACTCCCTGCTAATTTGTCAAATACATTGTAAGACTCACGGTCAGGAGTACAAATATTGGACCCAAAATAAAGCACTGTAGCAACAAAAAATTAACTTGGCACGGAAGTATTGGGCCGACCCAATATTAGGCCCAAACGTAATGGCCCAAAATGGGACCCTGTGCTAACTCACTCAAATGTGTGATTTCTCAAAGATCCTTGTTCAAGATCCTTGTTAAAGAGTAATTGGTATCTATGGTTTAGACATATTTGCCATGAGTTCATGTAGCAGAATCATTGGAGAGTTTTTTTTGTGGGGATTAAAAAATGATTAAAAAAAATACGAATTATCAATCATGAATCAATATGAGTAAGAACTTTGAAAACTAGTAAAATATTACGAGCTATTTCACATTGAACCCACTTTGATACGAAAAAAAAAATTCCGATAAATTTTCTGCCAAACTTTAGACCTGACAATTGAACGATCGAAAATTTAATGACGTTGCATCACATTATCAAGCGTTCAATGTATTTTTTGTAAAAAAAAAAACATCAATTTGAGTGTAAATTAGATGATAAATTAACATTGCAATCCAGTTTATACTAATAATTAGTTTTTATTTTCAAATATTTTATTTATGCACTTAATAATATGGTATCATGTCATTAAATTTTTTAACATTCAGCTGACATGTTGAAAGTTTGGTCAAAAAATTGACTTGAATTTTTTGGTATCAAAATTAGTTCAATGTGAAATTTTTTTATATATATTTTTTGTAGTTTTTTGGTATCCATCCGCTTCTCCCTTGTAAGTTTAACTTCCGTTTTGTATCAATTTCAAATTGATTAGTTCAGATTCCACACTAGATGCTCAATTTGGTTTCCAATTAATTGGAATCGGTAATTTAATACTGTAATTTTTTACTTTTTGAATGTATGTATATATACCTATCAAGCCATGAATTTGGGTGGAAGTGTTTTTGGCCGGTTGAATGTAATTGATTTGTGGTTTTTAATTATCTTTTCCCCCGAATATGCAGTTATTTATTGAGATAAGTGTTGCCAATATCTAATTGTTTGATTGAGTGAGTGGAAAAAGTGCAGTATTAATTTGTATGACCCACTGTTGAAATGTAATACAATTAACGTTGGCATTTCCGGTAAGCAATTACACTTTTGAACATTAGATATTCCCCCGTCCACATTTCAACAAAATTCGTTATGCTCAAATATGGACGGTTCTTGTGTTTTTTTGTGATATGAAAATGTTGAAATTAATTCTTATAAATTTGTACGAGTTTAGTGTCCATAAAATTGTATGAGTTAGTATATCTTATACACAAACATGTATGACAACATTTTAGCATTTCAGTATTTCAACATTTTTTGAAAAAATAAAAATTTAGCATTTCATCTTACAAGCATATATGACAGCATTTCAATCTTTCAACATTTCAGTATTTCAGTAGCTTGTATGTATAACAATTTCAGCATTAACAACAATAAGCCAATAACCCTTTCAGCATCAACAACGTTGCTCAAACCGGAGTTTCGGCATCAACAAAGTTGATGAAACCGGGGTTTCAGCATCAACAACGTTGCTGAAACCGGGGTTTCAGCATCAACAACATTGCTGAAATCGGGGTTTCAGCATCAACAACAGTGTTGAAATCGGGGCTTCATCAACTCCGGTTTCAGCAACGCAAAATTAAAAAATGCTTAAGTATGAGGGGGGCGCAGAGGAAGCGGTGGACATTTTGCTAATTTGGAACTCTTGGTGGACATTTAACCAATAAAGACCTTAAATTGGGTCATTTTAGAAATCACCCCATTGTTTATTGTGTAATACTTTTGACAATTGGACCAGGTTTTCTTCAAAAGAATAAGGGACTCAAAATATAAGACACATTTTGTAATGCGAAATATCAAAAAACAGCATTAGGTACAAAGAATCATGAAACAAATTAACTAAAACCAAATGAAATACCAAACAAACAACAAATAAATAAACTAAAATAGCTAATAAAAGACGACTTTTTCCTCCGTAAAAAATCACCAAATTCTCAATCTTAAGTTTGATAATCTTATAATTCCCAAAATTACTTCTGATTATACTCACTTTTGTCCCAAAAACTACTCCCGAGGCTAAAACGACAAGTTTTTGCAAACGGAGGAAGTAATTACAATCGTGTTACACACAACATATCTAATGTTCCAAATATGTCAGGCAACCACTTAGACAATCTTCTAGACAATATGTTTCTCTAATATATCTTATACTGCATTATGCCATATTTAGGTAGGCATATTAAGATGCATTTAGCGTAATATATTTAGATATCCGTAGGACCATAGTGCATGTTTTGAAACATATTTGCATTTATACTCTCTTTAGTGGTGGAGTCGGAATCTACACATTTTAATTGATTATTTCAGGTAGATGCATATCCGAAAAGAAATGAAGAGGTTCATGGATGAAGGAAGAGTCAAGAAGAGTAGAAAAAGTGATGAGCTTAGGAGCAGAATTGAATTTCGAGAACCTAAGTGAAGAATAAGTCAACAAAATTTGTCACCCCACAAGATCAACTTGTAACACACTTTCTAAGGGCCTCGGTGGTTCGATTGACTATTATAAGTATGCATTGAAAATCTCTTTTTGAGAGCTACATCTTTCGTGTTGACATCAAGATCAAATTCAAAACAGAAGAATGTCGTGCACTGGAAAAGCCGCGCTTGCGGTGTTTTGGTCGCGCCCGCGGTGAATGTGCTAAAGGAGTCGCGCCCGCGACGGGTTGGCCGCACTTGCGACTTTACTAGGTGGATGCAATTTGAGTGGAATCCGATAAAATTCTATCTAATTTAACTAATTTACATCTTTTTAGTTCGATTGTTTTTAGGTTTTAGGTGACCTTTAAGCCTATAAATAGTCATGTTTAGGTTGAGTTTTTTTGGAGATTAGACATTGGAGATTGAAGACTTGAGTTTCGGGTAAGGTGAAAGGACAAAATCGTTGTATTTACTATCAAAATATAACTCAAATCTACAAACTAGTATAATGAGCAAGTAAGAGGTCGATCACACAAAGAATCAAGTATTCGTATGTAGTGTGTATTTACCAATTTGTAGAAAATAGGGGTTTTGTGTGGTTGAGAATGAGAAATATTAACAAGTTACGAAAATCAATAATTAAGAGATAGTTTAACCTCAATTTCTAAACCCTATTTGGTGAACTTGATCATTGTTTCCTACTCATGTTCTTTTCCTTTTCCTATCAAATGTTCTTATCTTGATTTAGATAGATTATTAGTCCAATGAGTTCTAACAATCCCTTATTCCTAGGCAATCTTAACACATATTAAGGTTTAATCCTAGAATAGCAATATGTCTCAAGATGTGTAAAACTTATAAGCAATATCAATCTTCTAAAGAGCTAGTAATATTTAACATATAATCAACTTTCTACGTATTCAAGCTTTCTAACAAAGTCCACTGGAACATGCTTGCTACGAAAGATTAAGAATCACAATGAACAATTCAAAACCCTAGCAATGATGAGATCCTAGCAAGTTGGCCAATCGATGATGAGGAGCCTTTGTTGATCTTGTTGCGCTGAAATCTCACCAGATTTACTGTTCTTTGTAGCGTCAAAAACTCAACAGATTGGAGCGTTCCTTTTGAATTTGAAACTCAGATTTGCTGCCCAAAATTTTGGGCCTTGTCTGAGTTGTTGAAATCTTGCTTTGAATTTAAATTCTACCAAATCGACACAGATTCGTCTCGGCAAATCCCAAGCAAATCTTAACCGAAAACATATAGGATAAGTGGAGAATGATGCTATCCGAAAATCAGATTTAAATAACCCTTTAAATCTAACAATATAAGTAATAGAATCATTATAATAATTTGAATAAAACACTATCTTTTATGTTTTGTCTTTTATCATTCCTGCAATATATAATATGCACATAATATACTTTTATCAAGGGAACTATTAGCCAACATACTATAAAATCATTTTCTAGCGATTTCATCACAGTTGGAGGTTGTCCTACATTATGGAAACCAGAGAAGCAATCAATATTAATTGTGTCACTCTAATATGTGGAAACTTAATATATGAGCATGACAAGAGTTACAACTAAGCTGGATTGGTTGTCTAGGCTTCTTCATGAGCTTGGTGTGACAAGTATATTGCATAGATGCCTCTCAAATGTGAAGATTTGGCAATAATTTACATACCTAGTTTTTCATGAACGAACCTAACATATTGATTTGGACTGCCATTTTGTTAGGTCTAAATTGCTTAAAGAGCTCACTAATATATATCTCATATTCCTTCACAATATCAATTGGTAATTGATATAATCTTACTAAAACTTCGATCTCATTGGTATGTTTATTATTCCACATTGGGCAAGATGGCATGGGTATGTTTCAACACCCTCCATCTTTAGGGGTTCTAGGAGATATAGCTAAATAAGTTAGATGTTAGAAGAGGTTAGTTAGGTAATCAGTTGGGAAGTCAAAGCTGTGTTGTTAAGCAAAACTCTATTATAAGTATCACCTTTGATTTTCTCAATTGTTCATGATTGATGGAAGGTTCAACGTACATTCAACTCCCACTTAACAACAATAAAGGTTCAACGTACACATTCATCATGATTGAATAGGATCATATATAAAGGGCAAATTCGAGTGGTTATGTCCGACCCTCCAACAAGACCAATTGGCAATTGTTAAATGAAATATGAGCCGCAGAAACACCACCTTATTAGTTATTAGCAAACATCAAATTTTCTTCTTTTTCTTTTTTTTTATCCTTTCCAGAGTGGGCTTAGCTTAGCCCACTCTACATCTGGATCGGGTTACTGTAGGTCCATTTAAGGGGTTGACCCTCCCACTCACAAGCGTCTCCATGTTTCCACGGGGATTCGAACTTCGAACCTCGAGGCATGGGATGTAGCCCCATAACCACTACACCAACTTGTGATTGGTTAAATTTTCTTCTTCTTTAATCATGAAACATAACATTTTGTAATGGTTTAACCAATGCCTCAAATTATTGGTTACATTTTTTTATTTTGAAAAGAAAACCTTAAATTATAATTGCAAAAATCTTACGGAGTATTAAAAAAATTTACAACTAAAAATTACTCCCTTTATTAAAAAAAACGTGCCATTTTAAAGAGTTAATCTTATTAACAAAAAGATATCAACCCTTTTTTAGGTATTTTGGTATCCATTTTATAAAATTAGCACTTCAATAACTAGAGAAATATCAATTGTAATTTTGAAAAAGGTATAAATATATTTTTGTTTATTTTCGTTAAAAGTGTAAAAATACTAAAATGATATATTTTAAATTTTAATGAACTAAATGTATAATAAAATCTAGAAAAACATTTCAACTTAATTATAAGGGTTTAACCATTCAAAAATCGTTTTTAATTAATTAAGAAAAAAGAACCATAACCTATCTCAAGACAATACCTCCTTCATAATATAAAAAAAGGGGACATGGATGAAAAAGAAAATGAAGAGTTTAAGAGAAGGGGTACTGGGGAGACAACCACAATTGGTACAGTTGATCTTCACTGTAACCACTATGCCACCGCGAACATCTTGCGACGACTTAATGTGGGAAAACCAAATAACTCTTGTGATCTTCCCCAAACGCCAAGTATAAATCGAATCGTCAATTTTCCTAGATTAAAGAACATGTGGACATATGAGATAAGGTACCCTAAAAATTGCCTATAAATAGAGATCAATGGTTCATAGCTCATGGTCCGTTTTTGGAGACTAGAGGCTTAGCCCTTAGGCCAATCTCCATGGCTCTTCAAGCTTCCTGGACCAGGATTTATCTCGATTAACGTGTATGAAGATTACATATGCTATTTCAACCATGTTATTGCATCTCATATAATTCACAGCTTTATCATGTAATTTGTTCTAAGTTTAGCCTTGTTTTGTAATAAGGAGACAAGTTTTCATGTGCTAGGCACATGACCTCTCTAGGGACTATTTAAGACAAGTTGTGGCTCACCCATCAAAGTAGGGTTTTGGGATTGCTACATTGCAGCTGACGGCATTCATTGCACAGAAGAAAAGTTGCCTCTTTTGGGAATGAAACAGTGAACATTTCCTCTTATGAATTTCAGCTTGAGTTCTTAGCTTGATCATTAGTTTTTGCTACAGATTATGGCTAATTTGTTCATGGTATCAGAGCTTGCAAGTTAATCCTTCATTTTAGCTCGTTTTAAATCGTTTATGTTCAGTTCAGCAAGGGAAGCAGGACTGGAAAACTTACCTCCAAAAGACATGGCTGCGACAACCAACATGAAGGATCCTCTATATCTTTCTAATTCAGACCACCCCGATGCTCAGTTGGTGGCAATTCCGTTTGATGGGATGAATTACATGACCTGGAGCCGTGGAGTGACAATGGCTCTTGGAGCAAAATGTAAGTTAGCACTTATTAATGGATCTTGTTCTAAACCAGCTGCTGGACATGCTGATCTTAAGAAGTGGGTAAGAGCAGATTCTATGGTTAGATGATGGCTTTTGAATTCAATGACTAAAACTGTTGCAGAGGGCTTTGTTTTCCTTGATTCATCCAAGGCCCTATGGGATGATATTCTGGAGAGGTTTGGACAGGCTAATGCACCTCTTATTTTTCAGATCAGGAAAAGATTGGGTAATATTGTTCAGGGTTCTATGTCTTTGGCAGAGTTGTATAATCAGTTTAAGAGAGGCTGGGATGAGTTGCAGGTGTTGGAAAATTTACCAGAATGCAGTTGTGGTGCCATCAGTAGGTGCACTTGTGACTTGAAAAAGAAGCTTGCAGAGATAGAGTCTAGAAACAGATTGATGCAATTCTTAGTTAGCTTGAATGATAATTTTGAAGCTGCTAGAAATCAGATCTTAGCTACAGATCCCTTACCCACCATAAACAAAGCATACTCCATGTTGCAGCAAGTTGAGACTGGTAATGAGGCAACTAATGGGACAAATGGATCAGTGGTTGGTGCTTCTAAATCAAGGGCTATGGTGGCAAATAGAGGCAGTACTGGTTATCAAGGCAACAGTGGGAATAGCAACAGCAGTAACAGTCAACCATTCAGGAAGGGTGTGAAAGACTAAAAAGAATTGAAGAGGATTAAGCTCAATTCAAAGTGCATTCACTGTGGTTATAAGGGTCACACTGTGGATCAATGCTTTAAGATTCATGGGGTGCCTGAATGGTTCAAGGAGCTTAAGGAAAAGGAAAGGAAGGCTCAGACACCCAGGATGGCAGCTAATGCAACAGGCTCTACTCAGGGAAGTCCACTTGATGAAGAGAACGGGGAAGGAAACCTGGACTCTGCAATGGTGAGTGCAGTTTATCAAGAAGTCCTTAAGAAGATGAGAGGAAAAGGTACAGCTGACAGCAGTGGTAGCTCTTTTGCCAACTTTGCAGGTAACATTCTTGCCACTAATGCTAATGTTTTCTTGAAAGAAGAGACTTTTGTTGAGTGGATAATTGATACAGGAGCCACAAATCATATGATAGCTGATTCTCAATGCCTATTCAACGGAAGAAAACTGAATAAACCTGTGCATATAGGACTTCCAGATGGAGCTATTAAAACTGTTAATGAAATGGGAAAGTTACAGTTGTCAGAATCAGTTATCTTAGAGGATGTATTGATTGTGCCTGATTTCAAACATAGATTGTTATCTGTTGGAAAAATGCTTGATGACACTGATCTTATAGCATTATTCACGAGGACTCATTGTCTGTTTCGGGACCCTGGATCTAAGAAAGTGGTGTTAGGAGGAGTGAGGAAACATGGCCTATACAAGGTGTTTGCAGAAGATCCAAGGTCAAGACATGATGAGTCAAGAGTTATTAGAAGTTGTAATAAGGCTATTATCAGTCTAGAAACAGTTCATGCTAGATTTGGTCACATCTCTTTATCTAAGTTGAGACACTTGCATATGTTTGATGCTTCTGTTTTTAAAGATTTTGTTTGTGAATCCTGTGCTTTGTCAAAGCATCACAGACTTCCCTTTGAGAGGAGTAATAGTATGGCAGGAAGGCCTTTTGAATTGGTTCACATGGATTTATGGGGTCCATATAAATGCTTGACTTATAATGGTTTTTCTTATTTTTTAACCATCCTTGATGACTGCACAAGGGTGACTTGGACTTTTCTTCTCAAGAACAAGTTACAGGTCTTCAAAGCCATTAGCGATTTCCTAGCATATGTGAAAAATCAGTTTGATTGTTGTGTCAAATGCATAAGAACAGACAATGGGACAGAATTTGTACAGAGGCGGTGCTTGGAATTGTTTGCTACAGAAGGGATTGTTCATCAAAAAACAATTCCTTATACTCCCCAACAGAATGGGAGAGTAGAGAGGAAGCATAAACATCTTGTAGAAACTGCAAGATGTCTAAGGATCCATGCATCCTTACCCATTAAATTTTGGGGTGAATGTTTGCTAGCAACTACTCATTTGATTAATAAGATGCCCACAGAAGTGTTGAATTGGAAAACGCCTTATGAAAAATTGTTTAACAAGGCTCCCAATTATGATGAGCTAAGAATAATTGGCAGCTTGTGTTATGCTCCCATACCTCATGACAGTAGAGATAAAATGGGCCCTAAGGCTAGAAAATGTGTCTTATTGGGATATCCTTTTGGTCAAAAAGGGTATAAACTTTGGGACTTGGATTGTCACAAAGTTTTTGTTAGCAGAGATGTTGTTTGCAGATAGGACACATTTCCTTTCAAAATTACTGGTCAGCCTGTGCCTGACCTTGAAAGTACTAACCAAACATTCAATATGCCTCTAGTGAATCCTGCTCTTGATTATCATGATGACACACAGACACCTATGATACTGCAGGAATCTCTAGTACAGAATCAGCATTTTGAAGAGAGTAGTAGCTCATCAAGGATTCCTTCTCAGATAGCTGACTCATTGCAGTCTGATGCTCAGAATAGTCCCATTACAGCTGAATTATTGCAAGATCTTAAAGCCTTTCCTCCATTAAGGAGGTTTGTCAGGGAGCACACAAGACCAAGGAGGCTCCAAGACTATGTCTGTCATGGCAACAGGCAAAGGAATTCTTTATCTCAGTCATTCCTAGCTGAATGTTTAAGTGAAGTGCAAGATGTTGAACCTGAAGTTGTTCAATCATTTGCTTGTATGGCTGCTGAACCAGAGCCCTTTTATTATCATCAAGCAGTACAGAATCCCAAGTGGATAGATGCTATGAACAAGGAAGTACAGGCCCTTGAAGAGAATGGCACTTGGGACCTTGTTGAGATTCCTCAGGGAATTAAACCCATAGGAAGCAAATGGGTTTACAAGATCAAATATTGGCCAGATGGATCTATTGAAAGATATAAGGCAAGATTAGTGGCAAAGGGATACAATCAAATTAAAGGGAAGGATTATAAGCACACCTTCTCACCTGTGGCAAAGTTTGCAACTGTAAGAATCCTAAATGCAGTTGCAACAGTAAAAAATTGGCCCTTATATCAGCTAGATGTCAACAATGCATTCTTGCATGGAACTCTAGAGGAAGAAGTCTATATGATACCTCTTGAGGGGTATCCCTTAAGCAAACCAAGACTGGCTTGTAAATTGAAGAAATCTATTTATGGCTTGAAGCAAGCTTCAAGACAATGGAATGCTGAATTAAGTAAATTTCTAGTGAGTCTGGGCTATGTTCAAGCACTTCAGGATTATTCATTGTTCACAAAGAAGGTGTCCAGAGGGATAGTGGTGGCATTGGTGTATGTTGATGATTTGTTGCTATCAGGAGATGATGAATGTGAAATCAGGCTTACCAAACAGGCTCTTCATGATGCTTTTACAATCAAAGACCTTGGGAAAGCAAGGTACTTCTTAGGCCTGGAAATTATGCATGACAGTAAAGGCACATTGATTTACCAGAGGAAATATGCAATGGACATTGTTGATGATTGTAAATTGACAGACTGCAAACCAGCTTTATTTCCACTTCCAAGAGGCTTGAAGTTATCTGTTGATGAAGGACAGATCCTCCAGGATCCAGAGGTTTACAGGAGACTCATTGGAAGACTGTTATTCTTGAATTTATCTAGACCAGACATCTCTTATGCAGTTCAACACTTAAGCCAATTTATGGTTGAACCTAGGCATCCACACCTTGATGCAGGACTACATGTGGTCAGGTATCTTAAGGGGACCATTTCAGTTGGTCTTCAATATCTCAAACAGTCTCTTATGAATGTTTATGCATATTGTGATGCAGACTGGGGTGCTTGCCAGTTTAGTACTAGATCACTCACTGGGTATTGTGTATTCTTTGGGCAAAACTTAGTGTCTTGGAAGACTAAGAAGCAAGCAACAGTCTCTAAATCTTCAGCTGAAGCTGAGTATAGAAGCATGTCCATGACTGCAAGTGAATTAGTATGGGTAGAAGGTATATTGCAGACTTTACAGCTATCCATTCCCTTACCAATTCCTCTGTTTTGTGATAACAAATCAGCCATTCACATTGCTGAGAATCCAGTCTTCCATGAAAGGACAAAGCATTTGAGAATTGATTGCCATTTTGTGAGAGAGATGTTGCAAGCAGGATTTTTGCTTCCTCAACATGTTAGGACTGGTGTCCAGTTGGCAGATGTGCTTACAAAAGCACTTGGTGAAAGACAACACAAATTTTTATCCTCCAAGTTAGGACTTGTTGGTCTCTCACCAAGTCCAACTTGATGGGGGGATATGAAGATTACATATGCTATTTCAACCATGTTATTGCGTCTCATATAATTCACGGATTTATCATGTAATATGTTCTAAGTTTAGCCTTGTTTTGTAATAAGGAGACAAGTCTCCATGTGCTAGGCACATGACCTCTCTAGGGACTATTTAAGACAAGTTGTGGCTCACCCATCAAAGTAGGGTTTTGGGATTGCTGCATTGCAACTGACAGCATTCATTGCACAGAAGAAAAATTGCCTCTTTTGGGAATGAAACAATGAACATTTCCTCTTATGAATTTCAGCTTGAGTTCTTAGCTTGATCATTAGTTTTTGCTACAGATTATGGCTAATCTGTTCAACGTAAGCCGACCTTTGAAAAACCAAAAATGTATCGAGAACAGATCATACGAAACATTAGACTTCATCTACATCACCAAAATACATATATTATAAATTAAACCGTAACGTTAATGACTCCTTTTTATCCAGCGAGATAATGGACTTTGAAGTTGAAACCGAACTCCATTTCACCAAGTTGTAGCCGAAATTCTCCATTTACCGACATACCAACAAATTGCCAATTAATCATTACCCCGGAGCCCGGAAACCTAATTCCTTAACCAGAACGGGGTACTGTAGTATTTACGGAGTATCTTTCCATCTTAAAAACATGGTCTATATTGGACCCGAATTTAAATACTCCCATCTTTAAACAAATAATGGCGTAAAACAATGGCTTTAGTCAACGGGGTCCAAACGACACCGTAAGGTCAGTGGGTGGCTGGATCCTATCCGCCCAACTTTGCGACTCCAGGTATAGCTTCGATATCTTCCCCGCCACGCGCCTCATGTTAGGCCTCTCCTGCGCGTGCTCCCTCACGCACTCCAACGCCACCCTTATCAGCCTCTCCGCCACCTCCACCGGAAACGAATCCCTCAACCTCCTATCCACCCACTTCCTCACCCCACCCTCTTCCTCCACCACCTCCCTCGCCACCTCCACCACCGATCTCCTCACGTACTCCCTCCTCCCCCTCTCGTACGTGTACCGCAATGCCTCCTCCCCCGATACCAGCTCCAGCATCACCACCCCGAACGCGTACACGTCCGCCGCCTGCGTCCCCGTCCCAGTTAATTGGAACTCCGGCGACATGTATCCCCTCGTCCCCTGGAACATCTCGCTCTTCGATCTCCTCAATTTCGGGACTCCGGTTTCGGTTTCGAATTCCGTTTCCTCGATTGGCTCGCCGCAGAGGATGGAGGTGCCGAAGTGGCAGATCCGCGCGTTCAGGGAGGGGTCGGCCACGATGATGGATCCCGACTTTATGTGGTTGTGGACGAGCTTGGCGTAGCCGCCGGTGCTGTTGTGGATGTAGTCGAGGCCGTTGGCGAGGTCTGTTGCGATCTTGATTCTGGACATCCACGTGGAGAGGACGGTGAAGCTAGGGTTGTTAGGGTTTCGAAGGCAGTCGGCGAGGTTGACTCCGGGGACGTATTCGTACACCAGGAAGATGTAGCCGCCGGAGAGGGAGGCGCCGAGGAGCTTAATGATGGAGACGTGGTGCGACTTGCAGATGTCGGAGAGCTGGTCGCGGAGTACGGAAGGGGAGGTCGGATGGTTGAATTTTCGCTGGAAAACGATGGCGTCTTTTTCTCGGAGGGAACACCGCCAGCAAGGGGCGGAGGAGGTGGCCGAGTAGCGCCGCGCGAGGAAGTTGTTGGTGGCGGCGCGGATCTCGGAGATGTCGTAGACGGTGGGGCTCTCAGGGAGGGATTCGCGGAGCGAGGCGAGGGAGGCGGCGCTGCTGATTGAGGCGCCGTTGCCGGAGGAGAAGGTGCTGTTGGAGTTGTAGTAGTAATTCTTGGAGGTGGATGTGGAGTCTCCGATGTATGCGTCGGAACTATAGGATAGTGGCTGCTGCTGCGGCGGAGGCGGGGGTGGCGACGGAAGATCGGAGGATCGGACTGTCCGGGGTGACGATGAAGGTGATTTGGTGGAGGGTTTGCGGCGAGATCGAGGGGTAGGTTGGGCGGCGTTGGTGGCCATTTTGGATCTGCACATATGGGGGCGGATCGATTAGGTGGGAGGAGGGAAGAAATTGAGTGAATTTGGGGATGAAATTGGGGGCGTGGGAGCTGTAATTTTGGATTAAGGAGAAAATTAATTCAACATTGGGGGTGTTGAAGGCGGTCACTGTTGGGTCGAAATTGAAGCAGGAAGAAGAAATTGGGAGAAAGAGGAGCTGGATGGAGACGATGACTTGGCATGCCCAACCCAAGCCGTGCTTGGAACGGCCATTCATTCGACCTAACTTAACTTAGACCATCAAAAAAAAAAAAAAAAATCACACGAATGAAAACTCATTTCAGTAACATCAGCAACTATTACTGTCATATCAGCTTTTCATTAACTTTTCAGCTTTTTACATTTTTCATCCACAACAAAGAGAAGTGCGAATCAAAACTCACTTTACAATTTTTTATTTTTATTAAGCTAAATGTTGATTTATTTTACTTAAATTTTTTTGTTAATGATATTATTAATATTAATATTAATACGTATAATTAAAATAAAAAAAATGCACACAATTAAATTTAGAAATATTTATTTAAATTGATAAACTGAAAAACACGGAAACAAAAAATTAATGGCTAACTATATGTAACCCAATACTAATTTTTTTTTTATTAAAAAAGGTCGAACTTCATTGATTAATTAAAACGACATTACACTCATTCAAATTGTATGACAAAGTCTAGTTGGTAGTATATTTTTATGTTTTATTATATGTGTGTGTGTTTTCATGTTCCGGGTGTAGTGGGTATTGTTATTTAATTTTCAAATTTATGTATTTTTATGGTGTAAGTTTATGTTGATTTAAGTTAATGTTGTTTATGTGACTATAAATCTTTAACATATGGTAAACTTAGCGAATTTTTTTTCTCATCCAAACATATACAAAATGGGTGTCATTGGGTAGAGAAAAATAAATCGTATTCAAAAATAATTTTTTTTATAAATACGTTATTTATTTAATGAGTAAATGGGGGTTTTAATTTAATTAAAACCTCCTGCCATGTGTCTCACTACCATTGGTTAAAAAAATAAAAAATAAAAAAAATAAATGAGATGATCCGCATCACCCAGCAGCACCTTTGGCCATTTTTTCACACGAATCAAAAACTTCTCTCTCCTCCATCTCATGATTTTGATGAGCTGGCCTCCCCATTTGATCCGTGCGGATCTCCATTGCGCATGGTCTTATTACGGAGGGTGATACACATACACCAAGTGTATGTGTAAATTCCTACACCTCCAATTAAAACCCTCCATTTGGAATTTATTTTTATATAAAAAAGTGGAAAAAAACTAATTAAACAAGTAGTTATTTAGTAACCGTTATTTTCAATAAAAAGATAATCAATTTTTAATATTAAAATATGTGGTGAGATTTAAATTGTAAAATAAATTAATAATTTCAATTTTATTTTAAAATAAGTTTTAGCAATAATATTTTTATTAGAAATGAAATTTTCATTTATGTTTCTTAAATTTTAAAATAAGTTGTCGTTAAACCAATAATTATATTATTTATATCCATATTTATCATTATTTAATGTAATGATTTTTTTATTTGTTTATGAAATATATGTTAGATTATTTAATAAAGTATTGGTTGCTCAAACTTAATAACACTTTATTACGATTTCATGTGATATGTATTATATTAGGTTGATACATTAATTATCTCATTGTTGTAATCTTTAAAGTCACTAGGTAATTAAGCTAAACATATTTGAGTAAAAAAATCAAAATGACTTTTAAAAATAATTATGTACTTATTACTAATAAGTATGAATTTTTTAAATTTTAATATTTTATATAGTTTTAATTATACTAGAAAACGTGTATGAGTAAATAGTAAACAATATGTTTTGTCAAGTGCGAGTACTTATTTTCATTATAGATCAAAATATATCAAGTGTTTGATTTAATGATATGTTTTTTCCCCTTTTTAAACGTACATACACTCTTTCTCTATATAATTTTTAGTTTTTAATGAAGTTAAATTGCTAAGAACGTTAAAATTAAAGAAACAGCCATCTCAAATATAAAAAAATGTGATGTAAAAAAAATTAATTTGAAATTAAATTAAATTGTTAATAATATTAAATTTATAATTTTCATCCCACTAACCCCCCCACTACCTATTTTTAATTAAAAATTCCAAATTATTTATAATTTTTAAATACAAATGTTGAATTTTGATTGGAGGTGTAGAAATGTAGACATACACCAAGTGTATGTGTACATTTGTCCTCTTATTACTCACCAAACACAAGTCCATCTTCTGCCCTCTCCCTACAACCCTCCTACGCTACTCTTTTTTCTTTTCTTTTTTTAATTTAATTTTATACTCCCTAATCCAGTAATCCCTGTTGTATTACTTGTATAGTTGTATAGGTCATTCTAAATATTTGAACAAAACGTTACTTTTATATCTCTCATTAATTATCCACAATTACTGATAATCAATAATATTTCATAAAATAAGTAAAAGGCTATTTTTTCTTTTATCCCAATGTTTAGAAAACCTAAAAAGACTTATATTTCTAAACAAAATTTTAAGCCTAAAAAGACTTATACTCCCTTCGTTTTCTTTTAAATGACTTTTTCAAATCAAGCATGTAGTTTTAGAACGGTAAAAACTATATTAAATTTTAATATTTTAATATTTTTTTAATAATATTATACTTGTCAGTTGTCACCCATAGGTATGAGATTTTTGAAAAAAAGTTATTTAAAAATTTATTATTTTATATAGTTTTTCACACGTTAAAAAGCGTGTATGAATAGTAAAAAGTCAATTAAAAGAAAACGGATGGAGTATTTTTTAACGGAGGAAGTAAAAATTATATTTATATTTTCCACATCTATTTTTATATATTTATAAAATTTTATTTTGAGAAATCATGTTTTATACTATTTAATAATTGTATTTTTTGTAAAATATTATCTTTTTAATTTTAAAATATTGTAAAACATGAATTTTTAAAATTAAAATTTATAAATATATAAAAATAGACATTCATAATATAAATACTACATATGTTCCAAAATACATTGGTTTTTAACCATTTGCACAAGTTTTAATAAAATACTCCACCTTTAAAAAAAACATTATCTTTCCACTAGCTTTTTCATAAATTTATTATTTCTTAATACACACTACTATACACATTTTAATCAATCAAAATCTTTAAAAAAATCAACAACATATAAATCGATATAAATTAATAAATTATTACAATCCTCTACCTATGAAATATAAAAGACCATCTATTTTGAAACAAAAACTACTATATACAAATATATCTATTTTAGAACGCATGGAGTATACAACAATAACATTCCCAATTATCCCGCCTAGGCAGGGTTTGAGGAGTCAAGTTATACATACTATTTCCCCAACTATGACGAGAGAGTATTTCCGAGTGACCCAAGCACAAACATGTTAACACATAACAAACCAACGGGACGAGTAAAACAAACGATAAAGTGAAAGAGATTTTGGGGGGGAAAGCATGCATGGTGCAAGAACAGGGGTGGAGAATGAATGCGTTCTTTGCCAAATCCTCGACGACCCAACCTAATCCTCTTTGACATAAATGATGCTCATTCGATCACTACATTATATCCCTAACAATGTTCTCATTAAGGTTCAAGAGGGCAAAATCTTGTTTTATCACTCCCCTCCAACTTTTCTTTGGTCTCCCTTTGATTCGTCGTACTCTATCCATTTCCAATTTTTCATGCCTACGCCCTGACGCTCTCAGATCTCTCCTCTACCCATGACCAAACCAACGAAACTTTAACTCATGTAGCTTATCTCGGATACTACTTACTCCTATTTTAATAAATGTGTCGTGTTGGATATCCGACAAGAAAAATACTCCGATCCGAACATGAGACGTTTTTTTTATCGTGTTTTAACCTTTTGTCTTATATTCGTTTCATATCTTTTTTTTTTTTTTTCCGTGTGATTTTATCGGATTTTCGTGTGGTATTAGTCGTGTTGTATTTTGATGCCGATAAAAATATGTATTTCATTACACTGTCAATCTATTACACCACCCTTTCATTTCTAAGTCAATTATGCTTCGATCTTGTTCTTCAAGTATATCAACTTCTCTGCTGCCGCCATTTCCGATGCGAGGTATTTTAACCCCATGTTGTTCCTGATGGCAACTTCTTTAGCGCGGCATTTGCACGCTAACAACTTGACCCCCGGCGAAAATCCATTGCTAGCGAACCCTTGTTTGAGACGTCATCTCCCGTAAGCCCACGTGTTCACACTAGAGCACAACTATCGCTATGATCCATTTTTCAACATCAAAATAGGATTATAGGAATATAATCCAATTCAACTGCGCACGGGCAAAGGGGGTCCTGGGAATCGTTGAATTAGTTGAAAGATTTGCTTTCATTAACCATTCATTTTTATTTTTTTTTAAAAAGTCAAATTTGTAGGTACTTTGGAATATTTTTCTGGTGAACTTGTAATTTGTCCCTCCTTGCTCTATTTGGTCTAGTAATACTTTGCAAGTTGCAACGCAAAACTGGAAATTAGTATTTTAATCAGTTGGTTGAGTTTCCAATACAAGGATAGACCTCTCCAACCTTACCAAAGTCTTATCTCTTCACTAGTTATGAAGAATATGTGATCTCTTCCTTCTATCTATTTCCTATGCTTCTTTATGCTACATTTTGGTCATGTAATAAGCTACTGCTAAACCTCCTTTTTTCCTGCATTTTGTCTTCTAGCAGCTTAGACAGCTGTAATGGTATGAGGCCTCAGCCAGCTGTGTTGTAGTGCACACCCTTGTCACGTGAGTGACCTTGTTCAGGGTATATAAGCATCCCATGTAATCCTTTCCGGATTTGTAGGGTTTTGGGGATCTGTTCCTCACAGAAAGAAAGAGGCGGCCACACCTCATTTTCCTCCTTTGCTGTGTTCTTCAATGGAACAGTGAATACTCCTTTTATTTTGATCAAACCAAAACCAAACAATTCTAAGCACTTAATGTGCTGAATTCTCTATTCAATTTGCAACTCTTATCATGGTATCAGAGCTTGATGGTTAGCTCGATCAATCATAGCTTCTAGCTGAGCACAGAAATTGATGTTCACTCCACCAAGACACAGCACTGAGATCAACAACATTGAAGGAGATATGGCAAATCAAGGTAACCCAAATGATCCTCTATTTTTTATCAGATTCTGATCATCCAGGAGCCCAACTCGTTGGGGTTCCATTTGATGGCACCAACTTCATGACATGGAGTAGAGGTGTGACTATGGCTCTAGGAGCCAAATGCAAACTTGGGTTCATTGAAGGAACCTGTGTGAGACCTGCTGCAGAGTCTGCAGACTTGCAGAAATGGATTAGATCTGACTTTATGGTCCGTTGTTGGATCATAAATTCCATGAAAAAGAACATAGCAGAAGGGCTGATGTTTTACAGCTCCACCAAACAGCTTTGGAATGAGCTTAATGAGAGGTACAGTCAGACTAATGCTCCCTTGATTTATCAAATCAAGAGGAAACTTGCTAATGTGTCACAAGGAAACATGTCTGTTTCAGACTTATATAACAAACTGAAGAAGTATTGGGATGAACTCCAAGTATTGGAGGAAGTCCTTGTGTGCAGTTGTGGTGTCATAGCCACTTGCGAGTGTAACTTGACTAAGAAGTTTGAGGAGATGGAGCAGAGAAACAGGCTTATGCAATTGCTTATGAGTCTAAATGATAGTTTTGATGCAGCTAAGAATCAGATACTGGCTACAGATCCACTTCCCTCTGTAGGGAAGGCTTATTATATTCTGCAACAAGTGGAGACAGGCAATGATCCCTCCCATGGGAGTCAATTTGGATCTTCAGAGACCAGTGCTTTTATTGCTATGCGAGGAGGATCAGGACAGCAGGGAAACAGATCTTACACTGGGAGTCAGAAATCTAATCAGTCCTCAAATGGATCAGCTGGGAATCAAACTGTAGGAAAAGACTGGAGAGAGATCAGAAAGCAGTTGAAGCTTCAAAAGAAATGCACTCATTGCAACATGAATGGGCATACAGTTGAGGAATGTTTCAAGATACATGGGTATCCAGATTGGTTCAAAGGAACTAAGAAAAGAGAGAAGACTGCCAGTACACACAGGAGTTCAGTCAATGCTGCAGGTTCCATGAATATGAGTGCTCAAAACAGTCCTATGGATGATCTTGATGGCTATGATGCAGGGAATCTAGACACAAGCATGGTGAATGCTGTGTACCAGGAGGTCATGAGGAAGATGAAAGGAAAGTCTGAGAATTCCTTTGCAAATTTTGCAGGTAAGATTTTACCATATCCAGCTAACATAGTTGTAGCAAATAACTATGTGAAAGACTGGATCATAGACACTGGTGCCAGTGATCATATGATGCCAATGTGTGACAAAATTTTTGAGAAATCTAGACTTGCAAGGCCTGTGCATATAGGCCTCCCTGATGGATCTGTCAAAGTTGTTACAGAAATGGGAAGCTTACAGTTGACAGAGAACTTAGTTCTCAATCATATATTGCTTGTTCCTGATTTTCAACATAAGTTGTTGTCTGTGGGAAAGCTTCTTGATGAGAATGATTTGATAGCTCACTTCACTCGGTTGTCTTGTTTGATTCAGGACCCTGGAATTGAGAGAGTTGTGCTCAAAGGAATCAGGAAGCATGGGATGTATAGAGTGTTGTCTGATGATCAAGTTCAAGAATGGGGGCAGTTGAAATTAGTTGACAAAAACATTAAGAAATGTTTTGATTACTGCCTTAGCAATTGTAATAAAGCTAGCACAGACTTGAATGTTATGCATGCTAGACTGGGTCATAGCTCTTTGTCTAAGATGAAACATATGCAGATTACTAAGCAGTTGAATCTTTCATATTTTAATTGTGAAATTTGCTCTCTCTCCAAGCATCACAAGCTTCCTTTTGAAAGAAGTAGCAGCATAGCAGACAGGCCTTTTGATCTAGTTCACATGGACCTATGGGGTCCCTATAAGGTGGATACCTACAATGAGTTCCAATATTTCCTTACAGTGCTTGATGATAACACTAGAACAACTTGGACCTTTTTGATAAAAGACAAAACTCAGGTATTCAAGCTTATCTGTCAGTTTGTTGCTTATGTTAGAACACAGTTCAACAGTCGTGTGAAATGTTTAAGAACAGACAATGGGACTGAATTTGTCTCTAAGCAATGCACTGAGTTTTGTGCTTCAGAAGGGATAGTTCACCAGAAAAGTGTTCCATACACTCCACAGCAGAATGGGAGAGTGGAAAGAAAACATAGACATCTTGTTGAAATGGCCAGGGCCTTAAGGCTACATGCTGGTTTACCTCTCAAATTTTGGGGGGATTGCATCCTGACAGCCACTCATATAATCAACAAGTTGCCTTCCAGTGTGATAGATTGGGAAACTCCATATGAGAAATTGTTTCAGAAAGGAGTGAGTTATGAAGAGATGAGAGTTTTTGGTTGTTTATGCTATGCCAATGTTCCCCATGGCATGCAGGATAAGTTGAAAGCTAAAGCCAGAAAGTGTGTTTTCCTTGGCTATCCACATGGCCAAAAGGCCTACAAAGTGTGGGATCTAGAAACCAGATGCACCTACACCAGTAGGGATGTCATCTTTCAAGAGAATATTTTCCCTTTCAAGGAGGTTGAACCACCTTGCCTACCACCTGAACAATCTCCTTCTCACAAACCATTACCCCTTGTCAACCCTGCAGATGATACAATGTATCATCTTGCACCTTTTCAAACACCACAAAATACACCCTCTCCCCACATCAATCTCCCAATTTTCAATGATCATGTTCCAAACTCCACTTCAGAAAGTGCCTCATCCAATTTACCAACCTCTGACAGCACCCAAAACCAAGAGCCACTTCCCCCTCAAAATCAACCAAACTTCCTTGATGATCATGACCATTTCCCAATTCTCAGAAGGTCCACACGTGAGATTGTGAGACCTAGGAGGTATCAAGACTATGTGGGTCAAACCATCAACCAAAATACTTCCATGTCCAATTCCTTTCTTGCCATTTGTTTATCAGAGATTCATGATCAAGATCCACACTATTCCCAAACCTTTGCTTGTATGGCAAATGTTTATGAGCCTTCCCACTATAAACAAGCTTGTAGGGATCCTAACTGGATCCAAGCTATGCAAACTGAGATTCAAGCCCTTGAGAGAAATGGCACTTAGGAACTAACAGAACTGCCCCCTGGTAAAAAGGCCATAGGCAGTAAGTGGGTGTACAAAGTGAAGTACAAGCCAGATGGATCTGTTGAGAGGTTCAAGGCTAGGTTGGTGGCAAAGGGATACAACCAAGTCAAAGGGAAAGACTACAAACATACATTTTCCCCAGTAGCTAAATTTACCTCAGTCAGAATTGTCATTGCAGTGGCAGCAGCAAATGGATGGCCTATCCATCAATTAGATGTGAACAATGCATTCTTGCATGGACATCCAGAAGAAGAAGTTTATATGCAACCTCCGGAAGGCTTTGATCAGGCTAAGTTGGGTCAGGTTTGCAGGCTAAAGAAGTCAATCTATGGTCTGAAACAGGCCTCCAGACAGTGGAATCTTGAACTTTGTGGTTTTTTGACAAGCTTGGGTTATAGGCAATCCATGGAGGATTACTCCATGTTTGTTAAAAAGGTTCCAAATGGCATTGTGGTGGCTCTTGCCTATGTGGACGATCTATTGCTCACAGGAGATGATTTAGCTGTCATTGCAGAGACTAAGAAAGCCTTACATCAAGCTTTTACAATCAAAGATCTAGGAGAGGCTAGATATTTCCTAGGATTGGAAATAGAAAGGAACCTCACAGGGATCTATTTACATCAAAAGAAATATGTCCATGACATATTAAAGGATTGCTCCATGCTGGACTGCAAACCATCTCCATTTCCTCTACCAAGAGGTTTGAAATTGTCTACAGACAGTGGGACATCTCTAAATGATCCAGAAATATATAGAAGATTAATTGGCAGATTATTGTTCTTGAATTTGACAAGGCCTGACATCTCCTATGATGTCCAACACCTCAGTCAGTTCATGACTGATCCAAGAGATACTCACTATCAAGCTGCTCTGCATGTTGTCAAGTACCTTAGAGGCACTGTCTCAGTGGGTTTGTTTTATCCAGCTTCCACACCCATTGACATCACTGCATACTGTGATGCAGACTGGGTTAGTTGTCAATTCAGTGCTAGATCATTAACAGGGTTCTGTGTTTTCTTGGGTAGCTCCCTGGTTTCATGGAAAACAAAGAAGCAAAAGACAGTTTCAAAGTCTTCAGCTGAAGCAGAATATAGAAGCATGTCCAATACCACTAGTGAGCTGGTATGGATTGAAGGGATGTTAAAAATCCTCAATACTCAAATTCCTCTACCCATTCCTTTATACTGTGACAACAAGGTTGCTATTCACATAGCTGAGAACCCTGTGTTCCATGAGAGAACCAAGCATCTCAAAATTGACTGTCATTTTGTGAGAGAAAGATTGCAAGCAGGATTTGTTCTTCCTCAACATATCAGAACTGGTGTTCAAATAGCTGATGTTCTAACCAAGCCCTTGGGTGAAAAACATCACTTCTTCCTTGCATCCAAGTTGGGATTGATTGGTCTTCCGTCACTTCCAACTTGAGGAGGGGATATGAAGAATATGTGATGTTGTTAGTCATCACATTTCTCTTCCTTCTATCTATTTCCTATGCTTCTTTATGCTACATTTTGGTCATGTAATAAGCTACTGCTAAACCTCCTTTTTTCCTGCATTTTGTCTTCTAGCAGCTTAGACAGCTGTAGTGGTAAGAGGCCTCAGCCAGCTGTGCTGTAGTGCACACCCTTGTCACGTGAGTGACCTTGTTCGGGGTATATAAGCATCCCATGTAATCCTTTCCGGATTTGTAGGGTTTTGGGGATCTGTTCCTCACAGAAAGAAAGAGGCGGCCACACCTCATTTTCCTCCTTTGCTGTGTTCTTCAATGGAACAGTGAATACTCCTTTTATTTTGATCAAACCAAAACCAAACAATTCTAAGCACTTAATGTGCTGAATTCTCTATTCAATTTGCAACTCTTATCACTAGTACAAAGTGATATTTTTTTTTTCAAACGATTGTAGTCAAAGTTTAATCCTAATCATTCCAAAAGATTTATATAATCCCCGAAAAGGGAAAAATGACTTCATATTACAAGTGTCATTAGTCGTAACAATGAAATTTGCAGTACAGTTTAATTCTCTATAGCAGTGCTGAAATTTAATACTCCGTAACATTGAAATCTCTTCTGATTTTTTGAATCTTTTCAATCGTACGGAGGATCTCCCAATGAATAGGTGTTTTCTTCTTGATGGAAGATATCACTTCAAGACTTTGATAATGAGGTCTTCGATCCCTTTCTTGATTGTCGCCTTTATATCTATATAAAAAGTTGTTGCTTCTGTTTGTAGCACATAATCCTTAGAAGTCACGTGATGGAGCATATCAATAACCCGCCCATTAATATCCCTAATCAGACCTCCAATTTTTCAAAAGCTAGAGGGATTAACAGCCAAGTTTTTAGATGCCTCTAGCAGACTTCCTCCGTTAATTTGGGTGTTCTAGGATTCTTTTTAATTTGTTTCTCGCCTTTATTTTTTGATTAGTGCCAATTGTATATAAATCTAATGCTCATGTGAATCAATTCTGTTGGAGAAAAAAAAAGCCCCCTGTTATTGAAGATATTAATTGGTTTCTCATTTCCAAAAAACCAAGCCAAATGAAACACGAATCCTCAAAGTGTCGATTTGTTTCTTTGGTGTTTGTTATTTGCAAAGAAAAATGTGAGTAGGGGTCTATACGACTACTATTAAGGAGAAGGAGAAGTTGTCATGTGTCTCAGATAACTTCTCCTTTATTATATACTCCTTTCACGTCTTCAAGGTGTACCCTCTAGTACTGTAGACATCATGTAATAATAGGTTAATCCTAAGTTTATTTAGGGTTAAGATTGCACACAAGTATGGAGCTATGATGAGTAGGGGTGGGCACAAATCCCGCAAATCCCGGACCCGTCCCGCAAAAATTATGCGGGACGGAACGCGGGACGAGGATTCCTTATCCGGCAAATCCCGTCCCGTCCCGTATGTATTATAATAATAATAATAATAATAATATTATTATTATTATTATTATTATATACACTTTTACAGTGTACATCATATATACTGTTTTTTTTATAATAATAATAATTATTATTATTATTATTATATACACCTTTACAGTGTACATCATATACACTGTTTATAACACTGTAAAAGTGTGTGTATGTATTGTTGACCAATTTTACATTGAATACTTTACCGTGTGTATTGTGTATATATATTTTGTATAAATTGTTGATCAATTTTTCTTATATATATATATATGTATTATGTGTAATTATACCTATAATGTGTTCAATGTATATATATTTATATAAGAAAAGTCATAAAATTATATAAATTTATTATGTTATACCTTTGAAAACCGAAAAATATATAAGAATTTTTTATAATGTTTTTTATTCGAGGGACAAGGCCCATCCCGTCCCGTCCCGTGAGGGACAAGACCCGCGCGAGATTGAAAAAAAAGTAGTGAATCCCGTCCCGATCCCGTCCCGCAAAAATTATGCGGGACGGGACGCGGGACGACCCCCGTCCCGTCCCGTCCCACGCCCACCCCTAATGATGAGATTAAAGGATTAAGTGAGGAACTATGCTTAATCTATGGTTTAGGTATTCTCGTAGGCATTATGGAGGTAGATCATATTGGGGTGTAAAGGAAACCATACTGGGCTTTAAGCCCAAACTGATTGAGGCCTTAGTCCAAATATGAGATGCTCCCAAGGCCCTTGAGTTAGGGGTGGGCACAAATCCCGCAAATCCCGTCCCGTCCCGCATCCCGTCCCGATCCCGTCCCGATCCCGGTGGGATTTAGAAAAAAAAAAATTCAATCCCGTCCCGATCCCGTCCCGCAAAAATTACGCGGGACGGGACGCGGGACGGAGAGTTCGAATCCCGCAAATCCCGTCCCGTCCCGCATATATATAAAATTATATATATTTTATTAAAATTAATAAAAATATATAAGAATATATTTACATTATACCTTAATATTTATTTAAACCCAAAATTTAAAATAATAATAAAAACATTAAAAATATACTAAGAAATAAACAGTTTGTTGTAATGTCTTACTGTTGGTCTAAAGTGGCCTTTTAGAAAGAAAAAAGACTCACTGCTTGTGCAACTCTAGTATTGTTGTTTTAATTTGCATGAGTTAACATTTACAGTGTTATGCTTTGCATGGATTATGGATGCATGGACTGAATTTTTTAAAAAAAACTTACTGTTAATTGTGGATTATATTTTAATCTTTTTATGAGGGACAAATCCCGTCCCGTGAGGGATAAGACCCGGCGGGATTTGAAAAAAAATATTAAATCCCGTCCCGCAAAAAATACGCGGGACGGGACGCGGGATTACCCCTATCCCGTCCCGTCCCGTCCCACGCCCACCCCTACCTTGAGTACACACCCCTAAGATGAAGCCTAGAAGCTCATTTGTCCTTCTGAGCTCTAAACGTAATGTTCTGAGAAAGAGCTCCCATATAAAATCACTTCTCCCGGTACTGCACACTTAAGACAACCCTAGAGTGATTCACCCTCCTGGAAGCAAAGCCAAGAGCAAAGCTGAGAACGAAGGCGTCTGAGAGTCTTCATCGAATAGAGTCCAACGGTGATCTGGTATTGAAGGTCAGGAGCTGTATCGAGATCTCCCATCTGCAGAGATCCTCGCTGAAGAAGTGTCTTGAAGATTCAATCGGAGAAGAAGGCGTCAGTGAGGCTCCGATTCGCCTCAGTCTCATACAAACTATACCCTTCTAAACTCTAATCTATTTTCTCTTCCAGTTCTGTACTTCTGTGTGCCTCTTGCTTGTTGTCGAACAGTTGCCCTTCTTGTATTCGTTTTGAATTAGTGGATTAGGGCTTGTCTTGAGGCCCCGGAGATGTAGAATCTTTGAATCCGAACCTCGAAAAATACTGTGTTCTTGCGTTCTTGTTCTCGTGTTCACCGTTTAGCTCACACATAGAACTGTTCGTTTGGCTCGTTAGGCGTCGATCTGATCGATTAGATCCTAACAAGTACAAATGTTTAGCCTCGTAATATATTTCAGTTGTGGTCAACATGAGCCATATTAAATTCCAATGGACCAATATAATATGGGGGTCTACACGTTCGCATTAGCACATTATGCAACAATCGAAGTCGAGCACGCCATAAAACAAGTGAGATTTCATCATAAAATCAATTAACAATAAAAGAAATAGCTCATCGAATTTATATGATAGGATCTAGGTTATCATATTTTTGACATAGGAATTATTTTCATGACACATCTTAAACATTACTCCCTCTGTTAATTAAAACATGTCGTTTAAAATTCATGCATGCTTTTTATAATGATAAAAACTATATGAAATATTAACTTTTTTAAATCCGTTTTTTATAAATTTATACCTAATATATAGTAACAAGTATGAAATTATTAAAAAAGTTAATATTTTATATAGTTTTTAACACTCCAAAAAATGATTCCTTTAATCTTTATATTGTTCCTTACAATATACTTACCAATTGAGCATAAAAATATATAAGATCACCAAAAAAATATAATATCACCACTAGTAAAAAAGCATAATAAAATTTATAATTTCCTTGAATTATATATATAACTAGTATTCGGTACCCGCCCGTTGTGCGGTTTTTAATAAATTTTATTATATAAAACATCTTTGAATTAATATAAATTATTACTCCATATAAAGTAAATATATAGTTTTCAGTTGTGTTATGTTTTTGAGAATGTAAACATTTTTAACTACATTAATCATATTTGTTCTCTTATTAAGAAAATGGTCAAAATCTATTTTTATAAATATATGATACACATGTGAAAAAAAAATTAATACCCTATTTATTTTATAACTTATTTATTTATTAAAAAGCTTCATCATTTAAAAATAATAAATGTAATCTATATATTGTAAATGGAGATGGCGAATAATTTTATGAAATTAAAAATACCAATGGTAATCTATTTATCTACGTGCATTTTCATAAATATATCACATAAAAATTCATTAAATTAATTAGTAACTTCTTAAAATTGAAACTTACTTTACGGTGAAACTTCTACTGTATCTTTCTTGATATTCCAATTGATTAGTTTAAAGATAGATTCAAATAGTCCTGTTTTGAAAGATAGATTAACGGTGCTATATATAAATATATTTTATACATTAGATAGTTATCAGATATATTTATCTAAAATAATTGTCGGCATGAAGCACACATATATATTAGATAGATTTATCTAAAACGATAACTTTTCTACCTAATTAAAATATAAGGCTGAATATACATATACATATACAGGTGTATTATATAAATTTTAAATCCACCTTGATTCTAATATATTATATATTTTGTCCAGAATTGAATATTGGATGAATATTAATAGGGACCTTATTATAAATTTATTACGTGACATTTTATCCATAGTAGTTGGTATATACATTTTCTGGATTAAAATCTATATAATGATTGTTATTATATACTACGATGTATTATATTGATCAAAATTTGACGGTTAAAATATAAGACTGAATATACATAATACATATACAGTATTATATAAATTTTAAATCCACCCCTTCCGTCTCGATATACATGTCTTTTTAGGCCATAAAATTTTGTCAAAAATACATGTCTTTTTAAATTTAATCATTACACTTAATCTACTTTTACATCTAATAAATACTCTAATTTTTACATCACCCCTACTATCCTCCTCACAATTTTTTTTTTTAAAAAAAAACAAAATACTCTAATGCCAAAGTCTAATCATTACATTTAACCTACTTTTTACATATAATCATTACACTTAACATATTTCTTAATTCCCGTGTTTCGGAGTAGTTTTCAGTTGTGTTATGTTTTTTAGAATGTAAACATTTAGAATCTACATTAATCATATATTTGTTCTCTTATTAAAAAAATGGTTAAAATAAATTTTTATAAATATATCATACACATGTCAAAATACGACTTGAAATATGGAAAAAGTATGGACATTTTAGGAAATTAGCACAATCTCAAGGGCACCACTAACAATTTCCTTGTAAAAAATTCATAACGTATACTAATAAACCTAACAAAAAATTACCTAGCGGTATCCTAAATCCTAATAGTACTTTTATAAGATTTTAATAACTCGGATCAAAAAAAAAAGATTTTAATAATTGATTATGGAATTAAAGTAAACATAAAATCTTATCCTTTTTTATCTATGCCACATTTTGGATCAAATATCCTATATTTTATAAGATGAGATGAAGATCGATCATATATAGTTGTAAAATCAAATCGTGGTTAACACTATACTACAAAGTTAAATGATATTTTACAAATAAAAATAATATTAGATAGATTATTTGATCTAATAAAATAAGTTTTTTACCTAACTATATTTACATATTAATTGATGTGGCTAAAAAATATAATACCACTTTAATTCAGAAAATTACACGCAGGCATAAATAATCCGCTTTAATCCAAAAATTTCCGTAACATCGAGGTCGCTTCAGCGGTCTCTGTTTTAGTATTTTATATATAGATTGTTATCAAAATATAATATAATATATATATATCGTCGTTCATTATAAATAAATATCATCCAAACAAAATCGTAAAACAAAAAAGAAAAAAGAAAAAAGGGTGGAGAGAAATCAAATAAAAATTGATGAATGAATGAACTAATTCAAGTGAGTAAAATGAAAAATATGAAACCATCACCTAATAATTCCATCGACCCTAAATAAATGCGGTGGATGAGAGGATCGGCTGCGATTAACCATTGTTTTTCACTTTGGATTCCATGGAGTTGCTAAAATAACTCCATGTGAAGTTGGTTAAATCCTAACCACTTAATTCTAAATAAATGGTTTAGATTTAAATGCATTTAGCCATTTTTTAATTTATTTTTTAGGGTCGATGCATTCCTATTGGGTAATCCTTCCAACTCCACGGAGTTCAACTCCACGGGATCCTGACCGTTTTTTTTTCCCGCCACTAAATTCTATTGGACTGTTATTCCAAATTCCTTGGGCGTAAAAATCCATACCTGCGGAACACACGGGGAGCAATTGACAACTTTACCCCTCCCTAATTGAACGTAGCCCGATCAATCAGGAAGGGCAAAACGGTAATAAACCCCTAGGAAAACCATTAGCAAACTACCCACCAAAACAACAAACTACATATCAAAACAACCGGCGGGAAGCAATCACTCTCCTATAAAATCCACCCACTCCCACCTCCAATTTTAAATATCAAACAACTTGTTTCCAATAACAAACAGAAAAGAAACCAATTCTTGAAGGAAGGATGAGTTCGGCGAGGAGAGGAAGCAGCTGGGCGGTGGCGGCCGGGATAGCGGCGGTGGAGGCGTTGAAGGACCAGGGATTCTGTAGGTGGAACTACACCATAAGGAGCCTGCACCACCACGCCAGGAACAGGCTCAAGTCTGTGGTTCAGGACGCCAAGAGATCGACGGCTGTGATCCCGGGAAGAGCGAGGCGGTCGGAGAAGATTAGGGAGTCGTCGGAGTCTATGAGGACAGTCATCTTTCTGAGCTCATGGGGTCCTAATAACTAGTTATGTTCTTTTATTATTACTACTTAGCTATTTTTGAGGGCCGGTAGTAGTTACCGATTTACAACTATATAGATTATATATGATGTGATTTTGCAAGCATTGTAATTGTAAACCATTATAAACCAGATATGTAAATGTTTGCCATAAAGGCATAAACTGTCTCCTTTTCTATCAACAAATTAAATGTAATATTTTTATCCCAAAACGAGTTGAGAAACAGCAATCATGTATTATAATAAAAATAATTGAATTTAGTGAAAATGATTCCGAAATTGATACTAGAATATTAACACCGGCCATGGCAAGAGGGCTATATAAAATCCAATTCAAATATAGAGAAGTTGAAAAATTCTATTTGTTTTAAATTTTAATGGATATAAACTCTAATAGATCGATTAGAAAAAGAACGGAATCTATTATTTGATTATTTACGATAAAGGAAATTTTGTAAATAAATAAATTTTTTTTAAAAAATACTAAAAAATATCATAAGATCTTTATCTTTCTTAATAATAAATTATTTTATCTTCATCCCACAATCTATTCAATGATTAAATAAAAACGAGTATGCACACTTTTTTCTTCAATAGATAACAAGTTATTCTAATTGGTAGGTTTAAACCAATATATATAATGCATGCTTAATTGTTTTATTGTGCTAGTTTTGCTCAAAAGATCGCCCTAAATCACTTCAATTTTGAGTAAGTATTTATTGACTTTTAATGACATGTAAATAGTCTAATTAATTTTTTAAAATAATAAATTTAAGTTATATTTATATGGTATGAGACAGTTTTTATAATTAATTCAGTTATGAATTTAGATAACAAGAATTAAGTGTAACATTTTTTTATATATATAAGAAGTGATGATATTTTTAAATAAAATTTTTTTTGAAGAGATTTTGTAATTAATGTGAATTTGAAGGTAACTTAAGGCTATTTTTTATAACTAATTTGAATTTGAAGTTAATTTTTTGAATTTGAATGTAGCTTGAACTATTTTATGCAACCAAACAAATACTTGAGACTATTTTATGCATTTTTTATATAGTTGAAGCTAACGAGCTCAACAACTCCTAAGACCATCAGCAACGGAGCATCATGCGGATCAAAACCGATGGCCAGCTCAGCAAAATTGGAAAGAGGGAGGAGAGAGAGTATATGATCCTGGGGAGGTGAATCAATTGAAAGAGTCGGTTCATCCGATTAAATTTTTTTTGTTTTTGTTTTTGCTAGCCAATGGAAACACGCCACATGGCGAGAGTTTCAATTAAATTAAAACCAAATTAAAACCCCCATTTATTCGTTAAATATTTTTTTATTTTAAAAAAAATATATTTTTGAATATGATTTATTTTTCTCTATCCAATAACACCCATTTTGCATATGTTTAGAAAAAAAAAATTCGCTAAGTTTATCATATGTTACAGATTTATAGTCACATAAACAATATTAACTTAAATCAACGTAAACTTACATCATAAAAATAGATAAATTTGAACATTAAAATTAGTATTGGGTTACACATAGTTAGCCTTATTTTTTTTGGTTTCCTTTTTTTTTAAGTGTATCAAGTTAATAAAATATTTATAAATTTAATCGTATGCCTTTTTATTTTATTGATACGTATTAATATTAATATTAATAATATCAATAACAAAAAAAAATTAAGTAAAATAATCAACATTCAGCTTAATAAATATAAAAAAGTGTAAAATGAGTTTTGATTCGCGCGACTCTCTGTTGTGAGTGAAAAATGTAAAAAACTGAAAAGTTAGTGGAAAGCTGACGTGATATGAATAGTTGCTGATGTGGTTGAAATGAGTTTTGATTCGTGTGGCTCTTTGTTGTTGATGGTCTATAAATTATTTGTTTGTTTGTTTGTTTTTTTGTTGCAATTTTCCCTATTTTGAATTATTGACTTATTCACAATTTTTTGTGCTCCCTAACCAATCCAGAACTTATTGGGCTACATAGCAGCCTACTTGGTCGTCTTATTTTGGGCCTCCATGGCAATTTCTTAGACAACACATTACAATTCAGATATTTGGGCTTTTGCCGGTTAGGCAGCTCGTATTTATTTTAGGGGTGATTACCTCGATATCCATAATTTTGGATTTTATTAGGAAAATGTCCACCACCCTCTCAATATTAGCAAAATGTCCACCCCTAAAATAAAGTTGCTGAAACTTCTGTGCTAACTTCTGTTTCAGCAAAAAAAAAAAATCGCTTTTTTTTTTCGTTTTTTTTTCCGCATTTCTAGAGTTGCTGAAACCCCTGCGGCACGCTCTGTTTCAGCAGTTTTTTTTCGCTTTTTTTATTTCGTTTTTTTTTTCGCGTTTCCAGAGTTGCTGAAACCCCTGTGTCACCCTCTGTTTCAGCAGTTTTTTTTTGTTTTTTTTTTTCGCGTTGCTCAAACCGAAGTTGCTAAAACCCCGGTTTCAGCACTATTGTTGATGCTGAAATCCCGGTTTCAGTAACGTTGTTGATGCTAAAACTCCGGTTTCAACAACGTTGTTGATGTTGAAGTGATTATTGTTGACACTGCTGAAAATGTTATACATACAAACTACTGAAATGCTGAAATACTGAAAACAGAAAAGCTGAAATGTTGTCATATATGCTTGTAAGATATAGTAGCTTATACAATTTTATAAGAATCAATTTCAGCAAGGCAATTTTTTTTGCTGAAAATGCCAATATCCAAACTCTCATTAGCTAATTAAAAACATTAGCTCTACCGGCCTTTTACATTAGCTAATTAAGAACATTGGTTCTACCTGCTGAAATGCTGAAACCGGGGTTCTCCGTGCTCTCTTTGTTCTTCCTCGTTATACCAACGTTGCTGAAATGCTGAAACCGGGGTTCTCCGTCCTCTCTTTGTTCTTCCTCGCTCTACCAACGTTGCTGAAATGCTGAAACCGGGATTCTCCGTGCTCTCTTTGTCCTTCCTAACTTCCTTGCTCGCTTGCATTCTCACCGAATACACCAGTACACTAGTCAATATACACCAGACATTTGTATTCACAATAATTTGCTGAAATTGCACAAAAAAAAAAGTCTAGAAAAAGGCTCAATTTGATAACAAAGACTCAATATACACCAGACATTTGTATTTACAATAATTTACATATATCTATAAATTAATCAATGAAAGAGAAAGAAATTGACATGGTAAAGCATTTCAGCAATTGCTGAAATGCTGAAATTCATCAAACTACTAAAATGCTGAAATGCCTTTAGCCGTTCTTCAAAAGTTTCAGCAATGCAAACAAAATTGCTGAAATTACCAATATCCAAATATCTCAACAAAGCAAACACATTCAAGAACAACATAAAGATCACAAATTCAACAGCTATACACAAATTAAAGACCTGAAAGCTAAAATCCCTCACAAGCTATTTCATACTCTCTTACCTCCATCTCTCTGAGATACTCGTATATGCCACTAGCGTACGGCGCGCACATCTTCGGGTCATCATCATTCTTCATAGTATCAATTCCTCTCCCGCTCACCACCGACAAGTCCACCGCATCCTCCACCTGCTTTTTACGCTCGCCCTCGCATCCATCGTCTCCAGATCCAACGCTGTACTGTCATATCTGTGGTGGATTGTCACGATCGGAGATCGGTATGTCGTAGGAGGTGTTAACCGAGTAGAGAGAGAGATAAGGGAAGGAGAGAGATAAGAGATAAAGGAAGAAATTCTGTATATTGATTTTCGATGATCCCTTAACAATCACTAATTGGAGTTTATATGCTATTTCATATTGGGCCGGCCCATACCTTGCTATATCTCAATAGTTCAGGCCCATTACATGGATGCAACACCACAACCTCCACCTCCGCCTCCGCCGAATCTCCGTCGCCTCCGCCTCTTGCCCGTTGCCATCAAATAGAAAGCTTATACGGTGGCGGAGCTCTTCGACAACTAGTCTCAATTACAGCCTTCAATTCGGCCACTGTCCACCGCCACATCGGGATTGAAAGCTTCTATCGGAGAAGAAGAAACCGGAGACCACTGCGAAGCCGAAGGCAACAGCTGCGAAGTCGAAAGCGAAACCGGCGAAGAGAGATAGATCGGGAGAAAGGATATGAGGGAGGAGGAGAAAGCGAAATCGGCGGCTAGGGAGAAAGCCCGAAGGGGAGATCTGAAGGAGGGGGACAGAGATAGATCGAGAGAAAGGATAAAAGGAGAGATCTTATCTCTTATTTCTGTGGTGCTGAAACGGATTAAATTAGAGGGTAATTTTGTCTAGAAAATTTTATGTGGATAAAACCCTAATTTTACAAAGGTAGGAGACACTCTCCAAATAGAGGCCCAAAAATTGGTCCGCTGGTCAAATTTTGTCTTTATTTTACTTAATAGTTAATTGTACTTACAATTTATTGATGTTAATTAATTGCACTTGGATAGTTGTTAAACTTGGGAAAATCCCAACAAGCTATATATCGAGGTATCCAGAATCATAAAGTGTATTCACAATATACTTTTTTAAGAGTTTTGTTTGTTGACAAGATAAATTTTTTTCGAGTTCTGGGGTGTGTTTGACAACGATAGCTGAATGGGTAGCTGAAACTGAACAATTTTTTTATGTAAAATGTGTTAAATTAAATTGTCAATAAGCTAGTAATTTATTTGGTAACCTTAGCTGAATGGGTAGCTCATAAAAGATAAGAAAATTAATAGATTTGTGTATATAAAAGGAAAAACTTCGAAAAGCTTAGGGTGGGTTGTCATTGATGGAAATTGAATTCTAAAACGTTAATTAACAAATAGTGTTAGCTTTATTTCATTTAAAACTATATCATATTAAAATAAAAAGATCCAAAACGCTACCTGGGTTGCCAAACACACCCTTAGTCTAGTTTGGAAGTTGATACATATTTTGGTGGAATTTTATTGTTTATTGGTTTTAATTGAATTAGTTGTTTATAGCAAGACCAAATTGATGTTTGCATGCATTTATCAATCTGTAGGTGTTTACATATTATCATCAATATCAATATATACTACTAAAACAGAGGCGTAGAAATCCTATGTGGCGGGCTCTGGTGCGATTCGCTTACGTGTCGTACTCTGGTGCAATCTGGACCGGGTCTTTGACACGTCAGTTAATGATGATCCAATATATTTAAGCCACGTCAGACGATTAAATCATTTATTTATACACGTGTCATCCTATGAGTCCATTTTAATTGAAGATTAAATTAATTTTTATTATAAATATTTAACCTAATATCTTACGAATCTTATCATTTTACCTTTAAGTTTTTTTTAATCTTAGTTAGAAAACTTATCTTTTATACTCCACATCTAAGAAACAATCTTTTAATATAATAGTTTTTTTTAATAATTTTTATCTCCTAAATTATATATTACCCATTATATTAATTATAGTAATATTATGAATAATCTAAGGCAAACACGAGTCTCTGATATCTTTTAAACACATCTAAGATAACCTATTATTGTCATTATCATCATAATTATTTTAATATTATGAATAATCGCAACACTCCTATGTGTCCATATTATAAAAGATAATTATAAAACTTTCAAGATAGAAATAAAGATATTTTTAAAGAAAAAATTAGTAATATAATTTGAAATTAATCTTTTTGTAATATATATGCATATGTTTAAAAGATAATATAAATTACTACGTACATATTTGATTAGTTTTACAACATAGATTAATCCTTTGTTTGCTTTTATCATATATGGTATTATGATAAATATTTATCTTATTATTTTTTAGTATAAATATTCAACCTCATATCTTACAAATCTTATCATTTTACCTTAAGTTGTTTTATAAATATTTTATCTATAAAAAATCTAGATTAGATTAATTTATACGAAAAAATGTTAGATTAGTCTTATATATCCATATCTTTAAAAATAAAAATAAATACATTGATATTATTTATAAAAATATTAACGGGATTATTTGATGAAAAATAAACCTATAACAAATCTATCTAACCCAAAGAGAGTAAAAATGTATGAAATCAAATTCCAATGACCGGGTTTGCATGGTGGTAAATTGATTATTCACGGTCCGATCTATATCCTCAAATTGAATTGAGCCATAACATGAAAATACAATTTCTAATAAATTGGTAGAAAAAAATAAATTAACATGATTTAAATAGTAAACAAACTTTAAGAGGTGAAAATAGTAAACAAAGAGATTAATAAAGATAAGGATATTTTTACGTAACAATTCTAAATTAAATAAGGTTTAAACAAATATTAAAGTATATTAAATTGCAAATTGCATGAATATAAAAGTCAACGTTTATAACACTCTCGACAATGAATATGATTATAGCTTCAATTTTTGTATATTAGTAATTAGTTTTATGTAACTATGTTTTGTTTGAATATAAACAAAATATTTTCTTTTCTTTCACCTCTGTTTGATCATGTCATGTGTACAGCCAAATATTTAATTAAAATAAGGGGGCTTTATAATCTATCTATTAAAAATTTAGCATAATCTTATTTTATAGCCTTTCATAATCATAACCTATATATACACAACATAAATTGTTATAAGATAATTAATTAAAATACTTTAATTATAAAAATGATATATGATATTTATATATAGGCACAAATAAACATGTGTGAAAGTATATATTTTTAAAATTATTTAAATTAATTAAAAGTTATTTTATATAAATAAAAGTTATGAAAAAACCGCGAAGATCGCGGGTAATAAGACTAGTATTTCATAAACCAAGGAAACATTGTACTGGTTATGATTTATGTAAGTGTTGGAACTTTAGAAGGGGAGACTTAGAGTTTATATAAAATAAATAAATGACATATCATGTAGACAAATAAATAAAATTTTAATATTAATGATTTTAAAAAAAAAATATCAATTATCTTATTCATAAAGAAATAAAATTTAGGAAAGTAATAAAAATCGGTGATCTATTATGAATAAAACGACAACCTTTATTTTAGGAACCAAATGACATCGATTCAAAATTAGGAACTAAGATATATATTTAACATTGAGAAATTGGGCCGAGTTTATACAATAGGTTGGGCAAAATTCATTGAAGAAATAACAGATGCTCTGGCATTCCTCTTTGACTATGGATAGATATATCCGCCACCAAAAAGTTCATCACACGTTTCCCGTTAAGAACTAATTGTTGAACTTTAGACTATTTTATATACTACTAATAGTTCATCTTTTCTTCGAATATTCGTTCGAGGGTTGGGGACCAACCTCTTCTTTTTTCAAGCGCTTCGTTCAATCAAATTTCGCATAAATATACAAGTTGCTCTTCGCTGTTGTTTCAAACGCCATTTACACAGATCTGAGATCTTGAGCTTGATCTCGGCTTTGTTGGAGGATTTGAGCTTTGCAAATCCTTTACAACCTAGTTTCGTCTTTTGTAGGGTGTGTTTTCGCTTGTTCTAGCTATTATAACTGTTTGTTTCTATTGTAGTTTTAATAGTCTTCCGTCTGCCTACTTGTCATTCATCGAAATTCATGTTTCTAATCTCAAATTCTTCCTTAATCAAAAAAATAAATAAAGGGTGTTGCTATATACACCGCAAATCCGGATTAAGGATTTGCACGTCCACTAGCAAAGACTTGCACGTCCTTAACAACGTTCTTGTACGTCCTTAAGGACGTGCAAACCCTAGTTAGGGTTTTGCGTTTAGGGTTTAGGGTTTAGGGTATAGGGTTTAGGTTTTCCAACGGTTTTGTAATGTTAATTGATAAAATTGAAGTGTTTAGCTAGTGGAGTTGAAGGATTTAGGGTCAAATTAAATAGAAAACAATAATTGTTAAGGTTTTCATTCGGATAATATGCGAATAACGTTACAAGGAACGGAAAAAAAGGTTTACATTCATAATTTTAATAAAGTTGTGGAATAAAATCTAGGAAAATAGTAAAGGGCGGCCGGACTCGACACGCAAGGCTCGAAATCTCTCAATCTGAGCTTGAAACGGAGCATCCTATCATTCGACGCTCGGATGATGATGTGCGACCAATTCTGGCGGAGGCGGCGGAATAGGAGCGTTAGGACGCAACCAGATCTATGAGAACGGAAAATTAGAGTTAGAGTATTGACATATATATATGAAAAGCAAGAATAGGTAATAAAAAAAGACGTTTGAAGTCGTACCGCAGCAAAATGGTCTTGGTTTCCGATGCAAGCTACACCAAGGGTAGCTGATTGAGGGTTGTTAGCAAGTGTCGGCGAGGTCATGGGGAGACATGTGAACGGATGATGCCAAGCTAGGACGACGAGAGGAATCTGATATACCGTTGCAAATACTAAACCCATAATGGGTAGCTCTATCCACCGTCTCCTATCACCATGCACAGCTCCCGCCTATCTCTGGTAGTCGACGAACTGCTGGAATTGGTAACCTCCTGTATAACAATCGGCGTACAGATCGGCGTGATCCTCTAAGTGATTACATAGTAACGTTTTGAGTTCCGGGAAAGCAGTCTCGCCGATCGATGATGTCAAAGCCGCCAAAGCACGGTAGCCACAATGACCATCTCCAACAGTGTCCCTCACCGTCTCAATATGACCGAGCATGAAGGGATCAACGTTGTTTCGACCCCAGTTGAACCCTTCGAACACATCATCACGTCCACGTCGAGCTGAGGTCGCTTGTGGACGATGCCGAGCAGCATTTCGAGAACCACGCGCTTCTTCTTTCTCAAAACTTTCCCTTACCTCCTCGTATGGCAATGGGTTGGTTCTGCAGGCATTCCTCAACCCCCGAGGCCTCCCCTTCCTTCGGACGCTTGCTGATGAGGGTGGGTGCAGCTCATCTTCGCATACATCGTTGGAAGCCGTGTATGAAGATGACAGCTCATACGGCAGTAGGGTGTCGTCGATGTCAGTCCATGACAAATCCATCCAGAACGGGTGGATGTCCTCGGCGGGTATCGGAGTATCGGAGTTGACGTATGTCTGAATCTCATGGACACAAGGAATCCTGTAACAAACCCTCCAATGTCGGTCCGTGCATACCGGAGGAACCTTTTGGTTCACGACGTCCTGCCACATCTTGTACAGATAATCGAAGCACTTTTTGGAGATTAAAGTCTTTACCTCATCGAAAAGGTTGACTTTATACGCCGATGTTGGCCATTTGAAGCGGTCGATCTCCAAAGCAGTTTGCAACTCATGCAGTTGACAATCGTTGACTCTATGGATTGCATCGATCACGATGCGAAAGTCACCAGTCGATGAGTGAAGTGCCTCCTTCAGAACCTTGTGTTGACCCTCAACTCTGTACACATTGAAGTGCATACCACTAAATATTCGATGTTATATCATATTGTAATGGGAGATATGAAGTAAGGTTGTACCTGTTTGTCGTATGAGTGCCGAGATGGAAGACATTATCTACGTAACATCGTACGATGCTCCTGCTGTATGGAAGCCAAACCGACTCTAAATACGCCACCACACCTGGGAATGGGTGTCATGCAGCGTGTAGCGCCCGACGACGTCGGTTGAATGATTCCTCCGACCTCGATTCGAACAGCCCCCAACAGTTGCCCTTAAAGATGCCAGCGTGGTTTAAATTCTTCGTGATCTTCAGAGCAGCTTCCTAGCATCTTCTCGTCACGTGTAACGAGCAAAGGAGATGTTAGACGTCGGGGAAGACAACATCCAGTGCCGCCAAGAGACCTAGCTCCCGATCAGTCATGATAGCTTGAGGCTGAACCGTCCCAAGCAAGATCTGAAGCTGTCGCAACACCCAGACGTATGTGTCTTCGTTCTCTTGCGACATGAAGGCATATGCGATGCAGTAAGTATTGCCTGAGGGTGTGAACCCGACCACCTCGCACAATGGAATCTCATATCTGCAAGTGTAAATATGCTACATATAAAATACTTTATAATTGACTATATGTGCAATAATGTAATCGTAATTAAGTAACTTACGCATTTGTTTTGTACGTGTTGTCCATTACGATGACGTAATGGAACCTTCGTAGAAGGCGTATCCCGTCGGGATGCGCCAGGAAGAGGTCGCTCAAGACGTTGTCGTCATCCGGATGTCGTCTGAAGTCGTAGTAGTACCCTCTTTCCCGCAGATGGTGCAAGGTATCCTGGGTCATCGTCCGACTACATCTTTCTTCGGCGACCATCATGGTGAGCGTGTTGGTAAGGCTCTTCCTTGACGTGACGCTGGTCTCATCCAACTGCCTCAATCCGTACCCAATGGATTTTGGAGGAGTGCCAATTTCCTTCATCCACCTCGCCATCTTCTTTTCCCCCTCTGTCATCTGTCCGGCGATAACGTGACCCTTCAAGCTCGTGGAAAGCCCGTGGTTATGAACACCGTGGGTTACCGTCATAACCCAGTGACCCGACGGAGCTTCGTGTCCGTGTAGAGAGAATGAACAACCGTTTATTGGAAATATGAACAAAACGGAAGGAATACGAAATATATTCACTATACGAAACCTATCCGTACCTGGGATACTTGGAGACGAGGATTGCTTTGCGGCTCGGCCATAACGATTCTAACGGTGAAAGAATATATCGAAACAAGTCGGACTTTGTTTTGGAGTGCGGAATCAAGCTGTCCTATTTCGCTTCAAATAGGCACTGTTGCGTTAATGGTAAGCAGAACCCTAGCACGTCCTTAAAGACGTGCTAGGGTTTAGGGTTTGGCTAGGGTTTTAGGGTTTGGCTAAGTTAGGGCTAGGGTTTAGGAAACAGCACGTGGTCAACTTGCAGCACGTCCTTAAGGACGTGTTGTTTCCTTTACCCTAGCCAAACCCTAAAACCCTAGCCAAACACTAACATAAAAGTATAATATGGTGTTAAAAATCATGAATTAAAACTCACTTTTATGTAGCTTTCGAGGGCGTTGATCACCATCATCATCGTTATCTTCTTCTTTGATTCGGATGGCTTTGGATCGATCTAATTCGACACTCTTGCGACTAGTACTCGCAGCCCTAACAGGATATTGGATCTCCAAGGTAGTTGTATCAAGTATGAGGATATGGAAGCAGGATTCACCTTCGTGTCGAAACACCAAGAAGTACCCAACTTTGATGGAGTAGTACTCAACAAAATGTAAGAGCAACTTACAACGGATCCATTACGGATGGTTTCAGGGGATATGAATTTGAAGAAGTGAGGGGAGGGTAAAGAGTTGAGTGGATTAGCCATTAAACAAGATCAGCTCACCCACAAAGACGCAAGAAATCCCTGACGTCGTTGAGGAGGCTGACGTCGTCAGCCTCCTCAACGACGTCAGGGATCACATCATCTGCAGAGACCAAGGAGATCGAAGGGTCGGCCTCGTGGGTGCCGGATGTAGAAGCCTATGGGACAGCTGAAGTAGAAGCCTCCGGCACAGCTGAAGTAGAAGTCTCCGGAACGGCTGAAGTAGATGCCTCCGGGATGGTGGGTGGAACACGAGTAGGCGGTCTACCCATGTCGGCCCGTCACCCAGCGACTACGTCGGTGATGCAGCTACTCAAAACATCAGCGGTCTCTAAAGAAGGCTGCAACCCCATCATCGCATCGCCAGAAGGATCCCAACCTGGCAGACCCTTCCAGAAGCTGTCGTGCTCGTCGACCGGGGGCGTCCCCATCGACTGCTGGTACCGCTCTGCAGACGCAAGCAGATCGTCGACTGTGGCTGTCGAAATGTCGGGTACCATCTCCTCTGGAATCTGGCTAACCGTTTCCCGGTCGGCGAACGTAACAGGCCAGAGGGTACCGTCCCCCCTCATGAGCCTCCTTGCCTGTTATTATGAAATGTTGAGAACCTATTTTTATGTATTTTAATATGTTATAATGTTTTTTAATATATTTTAATATCTTTTAATGTATTTTAATATCTGTTAAGGTCTTTTAATATATTTTAATATTTTTATTTACTTTAAATTTAAATTTATTTTTTATGTATTTTATTATAATTTATTATATTTTAATGTTTTTATTTTCTTTCAATTTAAATTTATTTCTATGTATTTTATTATATTTTATTATATTTTAATGTTTTTATTATCTTTCAATTAGAATTTATTTCTATGTAGTTTAATATATTTTCATATATTGTAATATTTTTTAATATCTTGTAATATATATTAATCGTTTTTATTGTTTTTCCATGAAAACTATCAAAATATACAAACTATATAGTATCTTTCAAACTATATACTATAACTATATAATCTATCAAATTATATAGTATCTATCAAACTATATACTAAAACTAATTATAATCTATCAAATTATATTATAATACTATATTAAAATCTAAACTATATTATAAAACTATAAAAATAAATCAAACAACATAAATAAATCAAAGAACATACCGGTGGGGTCGGGACCGGCGAAACCTCCATAGGTCCGCCTCCGCCACTCCGCTGCCATCACCACCACCACCACCACCACCGTCACCGCCTCTGCTGCTCCACCGCCACCACCGTCACCACCACCACCCTCCTCAACCTCTATGGGCGCCGCCCCACCACCACCCCCGGTCACCTGCTCCACCGCCACCCCCTCCCCCAAGTGCTCCACCCCCACCACCACCCTCCTCAGCCACCGGCTCCACCAACACCGCCAGCTCCACCACCACCTCTCTCTCCGGCTCCATCTCTCTGTCTCGATCTCTTTCTCTTTCTCTTTCTCTCTCTCCGGCGACCTCTCTCTCTCTCTCTATTTCTCTCTGGCGAAGCGAAGACGAAGACGAAGAGGCATGTCCTCTTCGGATTTAGTAGACGGGCTTGCACGTCCTTAAGGACGTGCAAGAACGTTTTTTTAAAAAAATAAAGACGTGCTTGCACGTTTGGGCTTGGGTGGCTGTCACCCCACTTGCACGTCCTTAGGACGTGGGGATTTGCGGTATATATAGCCGAAACGTAAATAAATGTATAGCTAGGTCCCGCTGTATAGCCAGGTCCATTTACAAGAGGCTTTCTCAGCTAAAAAGGCTAGCTAGGTCCCGCTGTATAAAGTATAAACATGGAGCAAGTTTATACAGGACCAAATAAATAACGACAACGAATAAAAACAGAAAACATGTTAATATAACAATATACGTATATATATATTCAGGATCAGATGATCACATGTATACTTTAGAGACAGTTAATATAACAATATACGTATATATATTCAGGACCAGATGATCACATGTATACTTTAGAGACAGTTAATATAACAATATACGTATATATATTCAGGACCAGATGATCACATGTATACTTTAGAGACAGTTAATATAACAATATACGTATATATATTCAGGACCAGATGATCACATGTATACTTTAGAGACAGTTAATATAACAATATACATATATATATTCAGGACCAGATGATCACATGTATATACTTTAGAGACAATTATTTATACTTTTATCTTTTCAACACAATATTAGACAATTTTTTATGTGACAAATAAAGCTCTATTGTTCACATATATAACTCTTTATATTTTATTTGAGAAAAATGTATTATTTCTATGTCTTCATATATGCTTGATGTATCTAATTTACCCTTTTATTTTTGTTTATAAAAAAAAATTCCCCTTTTTTTAAATTTTTTTAGTTCATATATAGGTGATGTCACAGGAGGTCACATACTTAGAACAAAAACTATATTTAGTATTGTTAGACAATTTTTTAATACTCCTCTACACAACAACTTCCGTACTTGTGAACATATTATACTAGTAGGGCTGTTATATGAGCAGAACAGCTCGAGCTCGGCTCGGGATCGGCTCGAAAAAAACTCGACTTGAGCTCGTTCACTTACCTAAACAAGTCGAGCCTGAAAATGATTTTAAGCTCAGTTGAAAGCTCGGCTCGTTCAATTTAGGCTCGAATAATATGGAATTTCTAAAATTTTCTTTAAGTTAATATGTTATAACCAAGTAAAACTACTTAAAGCTAAAAAAAAGCTCGGCTCGAGCTCGTTCATTTACTAAAACAAGCCGAGATTGAACAAAAAAGAAAGCTCGTTTGAAAATTGGGCTCGGCTCGAGCTCGTTTAACAAATGAACAAGCTTGAACACGCCAAGCTCGACTCGTTCGGCTCGAATAACACCCCTAATACTGGATATATACTATCTACATAGAACATTACATATGTCTAAACTGACTTTTTGCTAAAATTTTATTGATTGATGAGGGTTGTGGATAATTAATGAGGGGTATAAATAGAATAAGTTTATGATTTTCTTAATTTGTGTGCAAATGTCTAAACTGACTTATATTTTTGAACGGATGTAGTATTATTTTCTTAAATTTGAAAAATAATTCAAATATAAAAATAATATGAAATTTTTATGAAGTTATACATAATTTTTATTTTTTTAATGTTTATCAAACCCTTTAGATTTTAGTTCGTCATGGACCTATAAAATAATAGGATCGAAAATAATTAAGTGTAACACCGGGTGTAATGTACACGTAAAGTGTTACGGGGATCTCTATTGACGAAAGAGCTTTTATATATTTTACCTGGTCTCCCTGAAACGAGGCATCCAATACAAGAATTTCTATGAGAGCAATGTATGTTTTCGGACGCTAAACGGGATGCACTGTACGTTGTACGTACGTAGTATATATACATAGAGACATATCGGTCTATACAGGGTCGGCCATTAGCATGTGTAAGAAGGGTGATCGTGGCCTCCAAATATTTAGAAGAAGTTATTAGTTGTTATAATTAATTATCTGGATAAAAGGTTTAACCTTTGCATGTGGCCTAGTGGTAATAAAGAAGGTAAAGCGCTCCCCTGAGTTTAGAATGGCCCGAGTTCGAATCACCCTACCGGCCTACTGCTTACTTTTTTTTTTTTAAACCGGAAAAGTTTAAGTCCGGTACAACGAGAGACCGAAAGAAATCGGCAGATGGACTAACCGTCATGATACAATCAGAAAAGCAAAATATAAAAGAAAACCCGAAAACACAAGATCTCAGCAAGAAGACTAGAAGAGAGACAGTCGAAGAACTCCGAGTGGAAGCTACGAATTCCGAGAACATGGGAAAGTCGATGGACTGACACGACGACTCGACGCCGAGGAGACAGATCGATGCAGAAATCCATCGAAAAAGGCGTCATCACCTTTGGAAGTGTGGATCAACGACGTTCCCTCACCTAGATGAGAGATCTTCGAGAATCACGAACACTGCCACGTCAACTCGAACAACAGGGCGCTCGAGATTGCACTTCATCCGGAACTAAACGAAGCCGCACTCAAGAAACGACTCCACTCTAACGGGCAAATTAAATAAGCCACGATCAAATGAAACGGGTTAAGGGTAAAAGCAATTGAGCCGGTCGGAAAGGCTTAAAAGTTAACATGGATAAATTTATATTTACTGCACACGGTGCTGGAGTGTTTATATAAATATAAAATATATAAATATAAACACTACAGAATTTTTTATTATTTTTTATTTTTGGGTAATTTGACCTTGGCGTGCAACGGATTAAGGGTAAAATATATATAAATATAAACACGCCAAGGAGTGTCAGAGGCGGAGAATCGGAGGTTGGAGGCAAAAGTGAGTCGGGGAGATGGAGCCGGGGCGTATAGCATCGACGACGGGTGGCGGAGGATCAGAGGTGGGAGGTCGGAATCGGATGGCGGCACAAGGCTACACCGAAAGGAATCCGGAGCCCCAAAGCAAGGAGACACAAATCAGTGCGCTAAGCAACACGGATCTAGGCCGAAGCTCGGAGGACCAGAAAGCTATGGTGGAGGGAAGTGTTGTGGTGACGGCGGCACCGGCGTACGGGCCTCGGAGGGTGGTGGATCTGGGCCAAGAAAACTTGGTATTGGGCTAAGCATCATGTATGGCAGAGGGCTCACTCAAATAAAACACCGAACAACATTGTAATTTAATTTAATTTTTTTAATTGATGGGGGATTGGGCGTTTGACAGAAAGTGGGAGAGAAAGAAGATTTTAGGGTTGTGCTAGGAGAGAGTCGGCGATCGTGGAGGCCAACAATCACACAAAAATTAGTGACACCACGCATTCTAGGTATACATGGTTTAGGATTCACAAAGCAAGTGAGAATCAGATCAAATCGAAACCGAAGGTGACACCGGAGAACGGTGGGAGAAGTCAATCGTCCGGATTAGACCAAATCGAGATCCAATAAGGCAGATCTGGTGGAATCTGAGCTCGTTCACAGGTTTGCCTAATAGAGTCAGGCTCCAAATCTATGGATCTGGAGCAACGAAACCGGACTCAAAAGCGAAAGCCCCGAGGGTCTAGTTGGTTTTGAGTCAGAAGTTCCACGGCCCCAAAATTGAACCGAGAACGATGGTAATTTGGATTGCGATTTCTAAGGGGTTTATTGTTCTTTTTCCCTTCGATTATGCTTTGAATTGGGTAGAAGAGGTTTAGCAAATGGGTTAATCCCAAAACCCTCTTTATTTATTCATGGATAGTTATGTTGATTGAAGAAGAGAGATTTGGGGTTGAGGGTTATTGGCTCTCGGTTGGTCCCGATTAAGAAGAGAGATTTGGGGTTGAGAGTTATTGGCTCTCGGTTGGTCTCCAGTTTAAGAAGAGAGATTTGGGGTTGAGAGTTACTAGCTCTTGGTTGGTCCCCAGAATCAGATTAAGTTGGTGTTGATGGTGGTTTGTTATTGTTTTTTTTTATTAGGTAAAAATTCGATGCATCGGACAGACCCGGTGGATCAATAGGCCGATGAAATCGGCGACAGATAAACTGTCAATACAAGTGAATTACAATGAAAAATCAAGCCAGAAAAACCAAATTACAAGAGTACAGTTACAGACCCATGCTAGTACTAACCAAGAAAGAACAAAAGCAAAGAGTGACATTTCGTCCGTCAGCTGGTAGACGCACTCAGGGAAGCCCTGGGGAACTAAGTGAAAACCTCAGATTTGGACTCTACCGACGAGCCTTTAGGTTTCGATTACGTCCACGACCTCTCGCACGTTGACAAATGAGAAGAACTCTGCTTTACACTGCTAGCCCCAAAGCCAAATAATCATACCATCTCAGTAATTCGGTAAATGTAGCAATATAAATATATATTTATATACACACAATGGAAAAGCGTTTTTCCATTGGTTTTTTTTTTAATTCTTTTCCCAACCTTGAGCCCCAAGGAGAGAAAACAACTTTTTTTTTCTCAATCTCTCTTCCTTGGCCCCCAAGGAGAAACAATTTGCAAGTGGTGTGCCAACCCCTGGAGAGAACACCCTGGCGACGGGCGGCAACGAAGACCACAGGTCGGACTCCGGCAATGACAAGGAGGACGAAGAGAAGGAATAGATCACTCTGAGCCCCCAAATTGCAAAAGCCCCAAATTAATTTCAACCGGAGGACGGACACCCGACCTACCCACCCTGAGCAAACCGAATCGAAAAGAGAAAGGGGGCAAATTCCCTAGCTGGCTAATTCGCCACAAAGGAACAACCTCTAGACGAAACCGGAGGAGAACCAGGGAGACGAAGACCACCCTACAGTAACGGACGCCGGAGGGGGACCATGACAAAGGGTCACTACTGACGAGTAACCCCGATAAGGCATCGCAGCCTGGATTGACAAAAAGGGGAGTAATATACAAGATTGAGTAGAGAGAATGACGATTTAGGGAGAAAACTCCAAATTCAAACAAAGCCTCAACCCAATTTAAGGATTCGATTACAAACCAAATATTGAATTTCGGGGATAGGGTTTCTCGGTATACATCCTCTATCGGAGGACGAGTATGACGGGACAACAATGACATGGGAACGGTCGGAGTCGGGATAAGGAGCCGAAACCGGAGGATCGAAAATTGGTGGATGGAGGTGTTGATTTGGCCAAGAATCCAGGAATTTGATGAAAAATGAAGGAGAATGTCTGGAGAATTTGGCTACCCAAAGAGAGTTTCTCCCTCCTAGAGGAGAGAGAAACTCTGGTGCGGTGGTTTGTTCTTGTTGATGTTAATGGTGGAGAGCTTTTGGTGGTACGGTGAAGGTGAATTTAGTGGACTCTTCCTCTCTCTAGATTCTAGAGAGAGGAGAGAGCGTTTTAGCTGTATGGAGTTGGCTAGAGTCACTACCGGCCTACTCCTTACTGTTTTTTTCCTCTTCCGTGTCTTTTTATTCTGTCTTTTACTTTTTTTTTAATATCTTTTTCTTTGTTCATTTTTTTAGTTTGTTCTTTATTTTCTAGCGGTTTGGATTGTTCTTTTTTTCTTCCGGGATTTTTTCCTTATCTTATCTTTGTTTATTTATTTAAATTTATTGATTTTATTTCTTTGTTTTGTTTCTTTTAAGGGAGGTTTTGCAAAATAGCCACGAAAATGGGCTTATTTTGCGAAATATCCGCGTTTTGGGACATTTTTGCAAAATGTCCTAAATAAAAACCCCTTCCCTTTGTTTCACGGGCCTTTCTCTCTCCTCCGACCTCTCTCTCCGCGCGCTCTCTGTTTCTCAATCCAGAACTGCTCAACGGCGATTGTGAGCGAGGCCGAGATATATGGCTTCGGCGCCTGATCTGAAGCAATTCCATCCATCTTCCTCCTTTCCTCCTTGTCACTGCCGCAGCCGCTCCGCCTCGCGCCGCCTCGCACCCTCCCCCGGCCAGATCTGAATTCGCCATCTATGTCCAATTGATTCTGAAGTCGAATTCGATTAATTGAATAATTGATTCTAGATCTGAATTCCAGATCTGGAATTCGATTAATTGATTCTGAGAGCGAGAATGCCGGAGCGACGGGAGGAGAGGCGTGAGCGTCGGCGACCGAGAGTGCTCGAGATGGAGATCAAAAGCGCCGGAGAGCGAGAATGCCGGAGCGAAGTCGAGCAACGGCCGAGCGAGCCGGAGGCCTTCGAACGCTGGATCTGGAGAGACGAAGGTTGAAGAAGGACTTAGCGAGCGAGCTCAGGAGGGAGGCGGTGGTGAGCGAGCGTCAGAGCGAGGGAGGGAGCGAGCGTCGGAGGGAGGGAGGGAGCGAGCACCGGAGCGAAGGAGGCCGACGGCGGTGGCGTCGAGCGCGGAGCGCGATGGATTCCTCTTCGCAGAAGTCGGAGGAAGAAGATAGAATTTTGATAAAATTACAAAAATCACCCTACAAATATTAGAAATTAAAAAAACTATCTATATTTTATTATGGGATCCATAATCTATATTTTTATTTTTGCACAACAAAATGTTATATTTGCACAACATATGATTATATTTGCACAATTTACGGTTATATTTGCACGACAAAATTTTAAAAAGAATACAAAATAAAACTAGACTTGCTTCAATTTATTCTGAATCGTTTACAGTTTATTGAGAAAGTATGAAATTATATTGAGATAAAATAAGATCATGTTGAGAATAAATTCACAAGTCTCGATTGTCGTGCAACTCTTAAAACAGAGTCGTCCAATTCGTACAACAGAGTTATGCAACTCTTAAAACAAGAGTCGTACAACTCTTAAAACCGAGTCGTGCAACTCTTAAAACAGAATTGTGCAACTCTTAAAACAGATGCGTGCAACTCTTACAAGAGAGTCGTGCAACTCTTAAAATAAGAGTCGTGCAACTGTTACAATAGAGTCGTGCAACTATTAAAACAGAGTCATGCAACTCTTAAAACATGGTCGTGCAACTCTTAAAACAGAGTCGTGCAACTCTTGCAACATAGTCGTGCAACTCTTACAACATAGTCGTGCAACTCTTACAACATAGTCGTGCAATTCTTAAAATAATATTGAGAGAACGTAAAATCATGTTGAGAACAATTTCAGAAATCTCGATTGTTTTGCAAAAAATAACCTATTGTTGCGCAAAAATAAGAGTAAGTTGTGCAAATATAAGAGGACGTTGTGCAAATTTAATCATAAGTTGTGCAAATATGACCCTAGTCTAGTTTTTATTTATTTTATTTTTGTAACTTTTTATCGTGCAAATATAAGAATACTTTGTGTAAATATAACCATAAATTGTGCAAATATGATCCAAGTCTAGTTTAGAGTTGCACTTTTTTCGGTGTCGGCACTTTTTTTCCCATGTCAGCACTTTTTTTAGAGTTGTACAAGCATGGATAACAATTTCACAAAGAATCGAAAAAGCACATGACAAATGAATAATAAGCCGATCAAATGATGTCGAACAATTCCATCAAGCCTGGATAACAATTTCACAAATATGATCCAAATCTAGTTTTTTTTTTCTACATGGATAACAAATTTTTTTTACTTTATAATATTATTCGTGCGCATTTTATTCTAATTTGTGCACTTTTTATTCTATTTGTGTAAGCACTTTTTTCAAATAATTTTTTTTTTCACGTCAGCACTTTTTTAAAATAAGATCATGTTGAGAATAAATTCATAAGTCTCGATTGTCGTGCAAATCTTAAAACAGAGTCGTGCAACTCTTACAAGAGAGTCGTGCAACTCTTAAAACAAGAGTCGTACAATTCTTACAACAGAGTCGTGCAACTCTTACAAGTGAGTCGTGCAACTCTTAAAACAAGAGTCGTGCAACTCTTACAACAGAGTCGTGCAACTCTTAAAACAGAGTCGTGCAACTCGTACAACAGTGTCGTGCAACTCTAAAATTTCATAGTGTTATACCTCCGCTGAAAGACAATAATCAGCGGGACATCATCTTCTAAAAGGTCACATGAATCAGTACCCAACCGACATCGCTTGGAAGGTGAAGCAACCACATCAACCTCCTTATGCAATTCTGTGTCAGCAGTAACTCTCTTCACCTCCTTAGAAGGAATAACTCTACCACCTGTCCTCACTGCTGAAGCCTTCTGTCGAGGCTTCTTTACATCACTCTTGACAGATTTTTTACGGTCTAGAGCAATGTATGGATTGAATAGAACACGACTTGCAGAACGACCCCTCCTCAGGAGAACCCGTTCCTCAGAGGTATCGTTGGACTCCACCTTCTGTTTCTTTTTACCACCCATCACTCCAGTGGAAGATTTCCTCTTCTTTGAGGTCCCTACATCTTCTTTATCCCCCTCTGGGAAAACTTCAAAAGCAGTTTCAAAGGACTTACCATCCTGTTTCTTTCTAGCAGCTTTGCCTCTCTTCGCAGGTGTCTTCTTCTTTGAGATCTCGCCTTCATCATGTTTCTGCAACACATTAGCTTCTTCCTCCTCAACCTGGAGAGCCCTATTTGAAAACTTAGCTTCATATGCCCTTCTACGAACACGACAACTCTCATACAAAGTCGCATCAACAGGTCCAGAAACTATTTCTTCAACTGATGCAACAACTACTGCATCAACTACAGCATCAGCTTTTTCACCAACAAACGCCATTCTTTCGGTGCGTGCAAACTCCCCATAAATAGGGAACAACGGAGTCTGGACAAAACGCATGTATCAGAATAAAAACCCAAAGATGCATCAAATAAAAATGTTATTTCAGAGAGAAAATATAAAAATATTACCAAATCGCCATGAAAGAACTTCTCAACTTCAGCGTATACTTGGCTATAATCACATTGCCAGTGCAACGAGTATGGATCTAGTTCAGGCATCTTAAAATTACAGTCAAAATTAACGGATATAGATGGGAAAGCTTCTAATATCCAAGCCTGTTACAAAAGAAAACTCGTTATGACACTACAAAACAATATTTTAATAATGCTCACATAAGCATTAAAGTTGTGCTGACACAGACAAAAAAATGACGACATAAGACAAGCAATAACTAAAGCACAATACCTGGAATGCAAGGCAATACCCATACATTTGATAAGAACCCCTAACCCCATTCCGATCTGCAACAGAAGAACTCTTCAATGACTTCAACAAACGGGTATATGACTCTCTACCCCAAGGATATAGTTCAAAATCCTTCTCATTGCACGCAAGAGATAAGAATTGTGCACTTACAACTTCTGACCTCCTATAAACAATTAACCTCTCAATCAACAACAACTTTGCCATAATCAACTTCTTCTTAGACATCTTTTTCTCATATATGAAACGATCAAGTAACTCATCATGAGTCATTTTCTTCTGCCCAAAAAATTCAAATATTGACACTTTCTTTGGGATATTACAAACACGGTCTTCACAAGGAAGGCTTGTAATAACATGAAACTCGGCAATTGAAAAACGTGCAAGATGTCCACCAACTTTAAACCACAACTCATTCTCTTTTTGTGTTTGTACTTGACGGAGCACCATTTGATGCATAAGCTGAAAATTCATAACCATTTTGGTGCCTTGCGTCAGCACCCATCCAACGCAACTTTTTTGCAGAGTATTGTAGTGAGAAGGACACAAATGCTCCTTGATCAGATCACAGACAGAAGGATGTGAATATATGTTGGATCTAGAATGAAATCGCTCAGAAACAGGAATGCAATATTCCAAACCCTGATCAATAACATACAATTAAGCAAAAAAAAACAACCATCAGATTAAGAAAAAACTACAACTTGCTCATCAAAATAAAAAATAACTTACATCAGACCCACGATAAGAGGTGGATGAATCGGAAGATTGAGTTCCTGCAAGCAACAAAATACAGAAAAATGTAAATAGACAATAACAGAATATGTGATGACACAAACAACAACAAACAATAACAATATAATGTTACACACACATAGTAAAATAACATAAACATCACAAAACACAACACAAAATACCAAATCCAAACACATACATTGTTGGAACTACAACAAACTAAAACAAAAACAGACAGTGTCAGCCCCATACACTTGAACATAGCAGCAGATAAGTACAGTATCATCGACACAAACAATCAAAAGCATGGAAAACAGGTCCACATACACGAAGAACACTAAAAAGGCACTTACAAAGTGCCACACCGCAAATTTAACGAAAAGAAACAGTTCAAAAACCCGAATTTACATATGCAACTTCCAAAAACGACGGAAAGTACTAAAAACCGCACATAAGAATGCATATAAAGCATCGATTTACCATAGATTGCCAATAGTACAATGAACAAACAATAAAATCAACATAAACGAACATATTCCAAAACCCTAGCACGACAAATTTCGCAAAAATCCCCAAAATTTATACCTGAGCTACTGGATGACGACATTGAAGTAAACGATGCAAACTCCGAGCTTTACAGAAGCAAGGAAGAACAATCGAGCCGGAAAAAGCACCAAACCGGAGATGGAGAGCCGGAAATGCAAGATGAAAATTTTCGAGCAAAGAGAGAGTTGGAATGAGGAAGAAATCGATTTTCTGGAAACACGAAAAAAATGTCCGTACAGAAACTAAATTAAGTATATATAGGGGCGATTTTGCAAAATTGTCCAAACATGTGTCTATTTCGCAAAAACGTCCAATTAATGTGCCTATTTCGCAAATTTTTTCTTTTTTTAACAAAGCCAGGTTTTTTTTTTGTTCCCGTTTTCTTTATCTTTTTTTTTCAATACTTTAAAAATATTTTATTTTTATTAAATAAAATCAAATAGCTTGTAAATTATTGATTTTCATCCAATAAAGTAATTTTAATGTTATAAGAAAAAAATGCTTAAGTTGTTAAAGATATATTTTACACATACTTAGAAGATCTAAGATTTCAATGTAAATAATTGTATTAAATTCATAAAAATTAATTTTCCTAATCTTCTTGATTTATCGGGGATAAATAATTTGATTATATTCAACGTATTTACTTATAATAATATGTATTTATTTATTTATTTATTTAATAATTGTTGGGATAAAATTAATTGTAAGATTGATACTATTAATATTTATCATATATCATATGACATAAATATGAAATTTTGATTGTAAAAATCACAACAGTGATCTTTTTTAGTTAAAAATGAAAATTAAAGTTTTGAAAACTAATTTAATGTCTTAATAATTGAACACTTGCTTACAAAACAATATTAATAGAATTATTAAATGTGAAATAAAAATTTATATTTGTATAAAAGATATTTATGTTTAATGGTGACTACAATATTAAATACCTTATTTTCATATTTGCACAAGGCCAGGGACGGAGCCAGAAATCTATCGAGGGGGGGGGGGCGAAGTTTATACAAGTTGTTGATTCACTCTTCGATAGATTTTTTTATAGTACGTTTAGCGAACCAAAACTATGATGTTTTAGATTAAACGATGATATTTTAGTTTAAACAAAGTTTTTTTAACTTCAAAACACAATGTGTTTTTGTTCAAAACAGCAGTGTTTAAATTTAAAATTGTGTCAATCTGTCAGGACCCTCGAGGTCTGATCATGGCGATCGACTTTGTCTGATCGTGAATAGAGAGAGTGAGGAAGAGCTAGGGAAGAGAGAGAGTAAGAAGGAAGAAGAAGATAGGGAAAGAGAAATAGGAATTATGTAATATTGATGATAATCCCTTACAATAAATCATACCTATATTTATATAGGTGGTCCCTAACACAATAGTTGTTATATATGTTTTTCTCTTTAAACGAAAAAATGACGTCATTTTAATCAATAACAATATTTTTTTTCGTCTAAAAATATATCGTTTAAAACCTACAGAGTCAATATGCAACTTGTTGTTTTGTTAGCTTGCAATAACGTGTAACAAGATATACAAACTTTAAACTTGCATAATTTCTTATATAATTATCGAATTTAGTAATATAACCTCTTGTTTCGAAGTTCTTTGGTTGAATTATATTGCCGAAATATCAAATTAAGTAAAATATAAAAGAATCGTGCTTTATTAAAAGACGTTTGAAATAATTAATCTGTGTTTAACTTTAAAACGGTCATAACTTTTTACTCGTTTATCGGATTCAGGCTTATATTATATCAAAACGAAGCTATCGACGGGTAGAACAAATATAGGTGATTCTTCGGATGAAAGGGGGGCGTATGCTCCCGCTTGCCCCCGCCTAGATCCGTCTATGCACAGGGCCTCCGAAATTGATTGGACGGCCCTGGGTCTATATATACAACAATGTAAGAAGGTTAATGAAAAGTAGCCAGAAACAATTAAAGGATCAGTCCATCGAAACATTTACTCGATCCTGGGAGAAATGAGTCACATAACTAATTGTCATATTCTGCATTCATCTCCTAAACTTGTTGATTGTTCATATAACCCTCTTGGTGCTCTCATCAGCTTGAGGAGATCCTCCACAGCAACCCTCAAAGTTGCACGAAGATCAGCAAGATGCAACCTTGCAAGCCACAATTTAATCGAGACTCCAGTCGCTAGACGATCTGCAGATTACCCGGCCAATGCTTGGGATTATGATTTTCTTGCATCTCTTTCAACCCAAGACTTCAAGGTACGTGATTGATCGTTAATAAATATATTCTATACTTTAATTACTTGTTTAAATTATTTGTTAATTAATTAATTAATTAGTTAATTTCATGTATTTTTCTCAAAAAAAAAAAAAAGTTAATTTCATGTATATGGTTTGATAGATGGACAAGTATGAAGAGGAGAGGGAGAAGATGATAGCGGAGATTAAGCAGATGCTGGAAGATTCTTCGATGGACGCATTGAGTAGGCTGGAGCTTGTGGATGCCATTGATAGGCTTGGTTTAAAGCGCCATTTTCAAGTTGAAATCAAAGCTAATGTCGATATCGTTTATGGTGACGATTCTGGCAAGGACGATGATGACCTCCACGCAGTTGCTTTGAGGTTCAGGGTTCTTCGACAACATAGATATCCCATCTCTGAGGGTATGTGGCCTATCTACCTATATACTCCGTATTAATTCGACCCTTTCATAATTGTTTTTTCTTATAATTGAATTGATAACTCTCTACCCTTAATCACATACAGTATTTGAGAATTATTTTTTTGAGAAGAAATAATTTAAACTTTGTACTGAATGATGGGCTAAACCATTGACTGAAAAAAAAAAAAGTTATAGTAATACTTCAACGGTTAACTAATAATTAAAATTGATTTTTGGGATTATGAGAGGTTGTTTTTGGAGATTAATTTTTTTTTTTTGATTTTAAGGTTAAAATATATTAAAACTTAAAGCGAGATATTTACAATGTAGTTTGTAGCCAGCCGGTTCTAAGTAGAAAAAGAGGGGATTCCTCGAATCAATGAAGCACATAGGGTCACTATGGCTCGGTTCCATCGCATATTAGGGGTCATGGGCCGTGTAGATCCTATCACTTCAGTTCAGGCCAAGGAATCGGTAGTCGGACATACACCCAAAGGCCTTATGAGCATCAAATACCAACGACTATGTCGCGAATGATGATGTCCAAAAGACCTTTGTTGAGCCTAATACATTGCAAGTATAAGATCAAAGGTTGTTGGGACCTTGTAATCTTAGCTTTTGGAGAATAATATTACATGTAGAAAAAATAGAGATTATTTTTTAGAAATAATTATTGCGGTTAGAGCTGGCAATTCGGGTTATCCGGTCGGGTTTTGGTCGATCACATTCGGGTCTGGTCACTGATGAGTGGGGTCAACTCGGTCAAAATTTCTGTGTCAAGCTTTGTGGGGTCGGGTCGGATTCGATCAAAATGAAATTCAGATTGGTCGGGTTTCGGTCAGAATCGGGTCGGTCTCGTTCGGGTTTCAGGTCGGTCTTATTCAGGTTTCAAGTAGAAGCGGCTCTACGTTTGTTTCAAACTTTTAATTGTTTGGGTTGAATTTGTTGAATCGTGTTCATTCGGGACTTTCGGGTAATCAATTTTATTAAATTGAATATGTAATTCATGTTACCTGTGTATTTCAAAAAGTATTTTTAGTAAAATTAAATATGATTCAATATATAATCTACTCATTGGCTCGTAAGCTCCAAACCCTAAGCTCGTTCTATTCATCATTAATTTTATTGAAATTTGGCCATACATTGTTATCAAAATCATACTTGATTCCAGAGGCGGATCTATATTAGGGTCAGGGGTGGAAATCGCCCCCCCAACCGAAAATAAAATTTAATATATGTATTCCTCTCGTCGATAGCTTCGATTTGATATATTATAAGCTCAGTTCCGACACCTGAGCAAAAAGTTATAAACGTTTCAAGATTGAACAAAGATAAATTATTTCCAACATCATTTTCCAAACTGAGTTACTTCTATCGTAATAATCGTTTGTTACACATACCTTAATACTAAAATTAAACTCGATAACTTCAAATTAGTAGGTTATATTGAAATATTTGAAAACCATGGAATAAAGTATACACCATTAATGTTTTTATTCTAGTCACACATTCATGATTTTATTCTAATCACACATTCATGATCAATATTGAGGATTCCTTCAAAAAAAAAACTAGACTTTAATTTTACGGACAATTTCTCGATGATAATTTTCCGCCCCCTCAAATAAAAGTTTGAGGATCCGTCACTGCTTGATTCCCTATCTAAAAGATAATTAACGTTATTTGTGCGATTGTTATTTGTTTCTTTCAAAAAGTAGTTTTAAAAAAAAAAATACTACGTATATGATTCAAGTTATAATATCCTCATTGTACTCATCTTTTATCAGTGAGAAATGAGAATTTTGAATTCAAGTCGATCATTCATAATTCATTACATGAATAAACGAGTAACTTTGATCAATGAAATTTTTATTTTGTTTAGCAATAGCATTACTATTAGTAGCTCGGTGATAGATTACAACATTTTTTTTGTAGTATAAATGTATATTAGATATATATTCAAGGATATTCGAGTCGGGTTTGTAGTCGGGTTGGGTTGGAATTTGGGTCGGGTCTGGTTTGAGTCGGGTTTGTCTGTATTCGGGTCACTTCGGATTTCGGGTCAACATCGGTTGGGTTCGGTTTCGGGTTTGGATTATGCATAACGCTAAATTTTCGGGTTCGGTCGGATTTCGGTTCGAGTGAGTCGGTCAAGTTTCTCGGGTCGGGTCAGGTCTTGTCATCTCTAACTGGGGTGTTTAGGTGATTGGAGATTATTTTTTAATAATATTTATGAAAAAGGCCATTATGTCATTATCTTCTCCTCTTTTCCCTCTATCATTGCGCTTCAAATCCTCCATTCTCTAATTTTTGTCACCTCTCCATCTCACAAACTCTAATTTTTGTCATCTCACATGCCGAAAAAATTGCATAGTAAAATTACTGCACAAAAAAAACATATATCTAGTTTAATCCTCTTCTTCTTTTTTCTGACCAAAGCAGATGTTTTCGAAAAATTCAAAGACCAAGAGGGTAATATTCGTGAAGCGTTTTCAAAAGACACGAGAGGATTGTTGAGTTTATATGAAGCATCCTTTGTAGAATATACAAGCGATGATACCCTGGAGGAGATGAGAGATTTTGCAGCTCGGCATTTGAAAGAGCAACTAAACAATTTGAATTTGCATCCCAAATGGGAGAAAGTGGTAAGGCAAGAGTTGGTTCTTCCCTTGCATTGGAGATTTCCGAGGTTAAAAGCTAGATGGTCCATTGAAGCATATGAACACCTTTGGCATCCTTGTTTGATTAGACTATCTAAGTTGGATTACAATCTAGTACAATCTGGTTACAAGAAGGAGATTGCACAACTCGTAAGGTATATCCATAATCTTAATTTGCTTATTCGTCTTAATTTTGTTTCTGCGCGCTTTTACTTGTAAAACCACCAAGAATGAAGCTGACAAAGATAAATGTTGCTATAAGTAGGGTTGTCAGCTGTATGTAGGGGTGGAAATTGGTCGGGTGATGGATGGGTAGAGCCATTTTTCCACCCGACCCGTCACAAAAAAATTTCCCCCGACCCATCACTCGTCCGTCTAATATTTCACCCATCACCCGATCCGTCGGGTGAATCGGGTGGGTCGGGGGTAATCGGGTGAAGTAAATTAAAAGAAAAAGAGGCATAGGTCATACTTAGAAATCGACCATATTTGATAATTTCACAAACCACGTCAACGTGGAAATCTTATTAATTGGACAAAAGGTTTATTCATACATTATATCATTATCCCCATCTTACAAAGTTAGTATTAAAAGTTTAATATCAAATCAAATGAGATGAATTTTAGCCCTTTGCTGAACTCGCAGTTAAAAAAAGGAAAAAACAATTTGGCTAAATCATGTCTTAACACACTAAATGCTAAGTCGTTGAAATGAGCGAAATTGTTAACATTCTAGTAGTGTATGCAAAACAAATAAAATAATTTTTTTTAAAGATGTGATATGAGGTTAAATAAAATAAGTTTATATTCTTTTAGATTTTTTTTGCACAAAAACAATTAGAAAATAGAGAAGATCGAATTAGAAAAAGGAAAAATATGTAGTTATGTTAGGATATATTTTTTTAATAAACTAGGTTTTTTTAAAAATAATCGGGTGGGTTAGCGGGTGATTATGCGGGTCGGGTAATGGGTCGAGTGATGGGTCGGGTGATGGGTGAAAAACATATCACCCGTTTCACCCATCCATCACCCGGTTTTTTTTGGGTTTTCACCCGTATGATCGGGTCGGGTGGGTCGGGTGAGTCGGTCACCCACGGGTGATTTCCAGCCCTAGCTATATGCGTAAATTCGTTATAAACCTAATTAATGGATAATTCTAGAGAAATTTATCTTAAAATCAATTGGTTATGAGAGGGATAAACCAATCAACCCAGATTTTAAATGTTGCTCAATTTATTTGTTTACTACCGATGTGATAGATAATATATCCTTGGCATCCAAAATGCGGGTGGAGATGGATCAGGTTGTGGGTGAACCTGTAATGACCCTATGTCTAAGGGGTACTCTTGTAGTGGGTGTTGGTATCACATGGATGTATAAATACTAGATGGGTTGCATTACACAAATCATGAAATGAATAATCCAATTACTACCTTCTTTCTATCAGACTCTCTATCTCTCTCCCGTTCTATCTCTATCTCTCCTTGAATTCATCTCCTACCTCTATCTTCTTCATCTTCTTCCTCTAATTCCCCTTCTAATCTCATCTTTCTCTTCAATCTCACACAAGATCCTATTAGGATCATAACAGAACATAATGATTCCACCACCCGCACTGCCAATCCAACTCTCCACCCACTCCGATCCATCACTTGCAAGCCCTCCATGACACCGGCACCTAACCTATGTGAGTGAGCGGGTAATGCAACTGATGACAGAATACCCAATAAGAGTGTCTACATTTATCATTTAAGAAATACTTTAAAATACAAATTAAAACCAAAACATACTATAATTTAAACAATGTTATTATCTTAGAAAATGTAAATAAAAATCAACATATGCTAACATAATAGGATTTTAAACTATATATACAAATAATTTAATTAGGAATTGGATATTTTTAAGGCAAAAAAAGAGAGTAAAATTGTAGGTTTAAGTGAGTTATATACAGGGTGGTTGTTAAATCTGGGTGGACCATATAACGTGAGGGTCTACACGTCCAAGCGCATCATGCACACCCTAGCCGAGCATACAAGACCAGTGGGGTTCCATCCTAAAAACAATTGGCAATAGGATGAGTGACCCACTAACTGTTGATAGTATATTCGATCACAGCCTTGCAAACAAATAAATTTATAGATCGAGACCCGCTGTAGTATAGTAGGGTCCAGTTCGTCCATAGGGAGAAAGTCAGTTCCTAGGCTTCAAATAGTAAGAAATAGCAGGAAGAGATGGCAAAGTAGCTAGAGATTTTGGGGGGTAATAACTGCTGAATTTTGGGAATAAAAATCAATATAAATGAAATCTAGGATAATATACGGATCACCACAACGACAATCATGCATGCAAACACCGCAAATCACATAAAAATCACACTTTTATTTATGAAAAAGGCTAGCTTTTGCACACCCTACCAAAGCAATCAATTAACTTTCGCAAATTTAATTGCAATAAAAACACACCTTGTAAAGTCCTCAAATTCGCCCTAGAAACCCTAAAACGCTTGCTGAAAAGTTGCTGAGAAATTGTTACTTCTGATGTGGGATATGATCCCTTCCGTCCAACGTCTCACTACACTAATATGATATACCATTTTCATGTTATATATGTTTCATTCTTATGCATTAAACTGATTAATTAGGTGGTGGAAGGATATGGAATTGCCAAGAAAGTTACCATATGCAAGAGATAGGTTGTTAGAGCATTACCTGTGGACTGTCTGTATAGTTGAAGATCCTGAATATCACCTCTACAGAGTAATGGAAAGTAAGATGGTCAATTTGATTACTTTGCTCGATGATACTTATGATGTTTATGGTACACTTAAAGAGCTAGAGGTCTTCACGGACTTAATCAACCGGTATGTAAAACTTTTCTCTTTCAGTCAATTCATCATGTATATTTACTACAGTATATATGTTTTTAATACTTGACCGCATTCTAGATGGGAGACTAAAGGAATCGAACGACTTCCAGAACCCATGAAGCATTGCTATCTTGCAATTTACAACACTAGCAATGAGATTTCCAATGCAATTTTCAAGGAGAAAGGTTTCCATATAATCACATACTTGAGCAAATCGGTAACTAATTAATCCCTCTTATATATATATATATATATATATAAAGAGTGATGAACTTGTTTTGATTGTCAATTTTTACTTACAGAGTTTACTTGAATGATGTAATTAATTGTAGTGGGCAAGACTATGCAAGAACTACTTGCAAGAGGCAAAATGGTACAATGATGGATTCAAGCCAGATTTGAATGAATACCTTCAACAGGCCATTGTTACTATTGGTGCACATATTATGCTCCTTGATTCCTATCTTCTTACCACACCATCAATAACAAAGGAAGCTATAGACTATATCAATAATCTCCCGAATCTCTTACGTTATGGTGCCACTGTCATTCGACTATCAAACGACTTGGCTACTTCCTCGGTAAAATCAATCAAACTGCATAGCATATATATATATATATATATATATATATATATATATATATAGCATATGTGTACGATTTGGATTGTCGCTAATTAAATTTACATGTATATGTGTATGATTGTACGTAGGATGAATTGGCCAGAGGTGACACATGGAAAGCGCTTGAATGTTACATTAACGAAACTGGAGCTTCTAATCAGGTTGCAAGGGAACATATCACTAGTTTGATAAGAGAAACATGGAAGAAGATGAACCAGGAATGTTACTCATTATGTTCTCAATATCCAGTGACCATTGCAGAACCCTTTTTAGGTGCAAACCTTAACCTCGCACGAGCATCGCAGTTTTTTTACTCCTATGGAAAAGATTGGCATGGCAAACCAGATAAAGAGATGAAAGATCATATTGAATTATTATTGATAAATCATGTTCCTTTGTAGTCTCACACTCTCACCTAAGTTTGTGAATTACTCCCTCCGTTCGGCGTTCGACAAAACTTGTCGTTTTAGAGTTTTGTTTTTGTTCGGAAAAACTTGTCACTTTATGTATTTTTGCTTCTTCTTTACTAAAATGCCCTTTATTTGATTGATGTGTTGTGAGTTGTAGTTTTTGATAAAGTAAAAGGTAGAGTAATAAATAAAGGTAAATTACTAAAAAATGCATGAGTGTAATTATTAGCTTTATTAAAAGTTGTGTGGAGAGTTAAAATGACAAGTTTTACCGAACGGATGGAGGATAAGACAACATATATTTCTTTAAATCTTTATACTTTTAAAGCTTTGTATGTATACAAGACTACACAAGAACACTTATAAAATTTTCATGCGGTATCAAACACAACGTCCACCTAGCCAGGTGCAAGGGTGATTGCCTAGATCCTCCAATTCGGATACCTCACAAAAAAAAACATTAATAATAAATTAAAGTCCAATTAGCATTTAGATTTTTATTTTTTTTTTGGTAACACGGGGTTCCGATGTTGTTGACTAATCACCCAAGCCAATGAAAGTTTGAACACTCACTATTACACATAATGTGTCAGATTAAGAAATTGCACAAATATGAAGCATCAGATTAAGAAATGAAATAGCTGAGATTAAAAGTAACTTGTGAATAATGATATTATTCAAAAGTACCAAGTGATTATCAATAATCATTTGTTAAATACAAATAATTACACTTGTTTATATATATATAAATAATTACATTATTATGTATCAATAGTACTTACGAATAATTTCAGTTCTTACAAATTACAGCATAAGGGCTACATACATATATGGGATCCAGCCTCTATATATAGAGTGTTACAGTTGTTTGGCTCGTGAATTGGAGTTTAGTTTATATATTAATCATTTGATCAAAGCAGATATCTTGAACAAATTCAAGGGCAAAGAGGGTAAGATTCACAAAGATTTTACCAAGGACATAAGAGGGTACGTTGTTGAGTTTATATGAAGCCTCCTATCTAGAGTATACAACAGACGATACCCTCGCGAAGATAAGAGATTTTTCCGCCCAACATTTGAAAGAGCAGTTGAACACTTCACCACCGAAATGGGCAAAAGTGGCGCGATAAGCGTTGGATCTGCCTTTGCACTGGAGATTTCCGAGGTTGAAGGCCAAATGGTCCATTCAAGAATACGATGGGTCACTGACTAGCGTCAGAACGCCGGGTGGAGATTCAGAGTTTTTTCAGATTCGAGTGGGGTTACACCAGGGTTCGGCTCTTAGTCCGCTTCTATTTACTCTTGTTATGGATTCACTTTCTGCCCCACTTCAGGAGGAGGTTCCTTGGTGCATGCTGTTTGCAGATGATATTGTGCTGGTGGACAACTCTAGCTCGGGTTTGGCTCGCAGGCTAGAGAATTGGAGAGGGGTGCTGGAGGCCAGAGGTTTCCGGTTGAGAAGGTCCAAGACGGAGTATGTTCATTTCAGTTTTGGGGGGATAGTGATCCAGACACTTCAGTTCTATTGGGGGAAGATCTTGTCCCCAGGAAAGAATATTTCAAATACCTTGGATCTATCGTTCAGAATGATGGGGGTATCGACAGGGATATTAATCATCGTATCCAGGCTGGATGGCTTAGATGGAGGAGAGCTTCGGGGGTGTTATGTGACAAGAGAGTACCAGCTAAACTGAAAGGTAAATTCTACAATGTGGTTGTAAGACCGACCCTATTGTATGGTTCTGAGTGCTGGCCTATTACAATAGCTCAAGAGCGGAAGTTATCAGTGGTCGAGATGAGAATGCTGTGCTGGATGTGTGGGCATACGAGGCTTGACAGAATCAGAAATGTCGACATCAGACATAAGGTTGGCGTTACAAGTTTAGAGGATAAATTGCGGGAGTACAGATTGCGTTGGTTTGGACACGTTCATAGAAGACCAACTTCGGCTCCGGTTCAAAGGTGTGAGAGCGTAGAGCTTGGAGCTATCCGAAGGGGAAGAGGTAGATCGAAGAAGAAGTGGCTACAGGTCATTCGTCAGGACCTCGATCAACTCAGCCTCTCGAAAGATATGACATCAGATAGGGACCCGTGGAGGAGGGCCATCCGGGCCAGTGAGGTGTAGAGTGGTGGGCTAGGGTGTTTAGCCATGCAGCCTATGCTTTTCGTCTGTCGTCTTCTTCGTTTACTTATGTTTTCGTCTCTTTCCTGTCTCCTGACTTGAAGTTTCATTGTCTTATGTTTCTGGGTCTATCGGAAACACTCTCCTGACCTGGTCGGGGTAAGAGTGCGTACATTCTAACCCTCCAGACCCTGCCTTCATGCGGGATTTACTGGGTTGTTGCTGTTGTTGTTGTTCTTACACCCTTGTTTGATTCGACTAGCTAAGCTTGATTACAATATAGTACAATCTGGTTACAAGGAAGACATTATACAACTCACAAGGTAAATCTGTATCAATTCAACTTTACTTCATATATATATCCATCACTCACCAACGTACTTGATGTATCTTTTGTTTAGGGGGTGGAAGGAAATGGAGTTACTGAAGAAGATACCTTATACAAGAGACAGATTGCTAGGGCATTTCTTGTGGACTGGAGTTTTGTAGAAGACCCTGAGTATCGCCATTACCGAGAAATGGAAACAAAAATTACAAATTTGATGTCTTCACTTGATGATTCATATGATATTTATGGTACACTTGAAGAACTAGAGATCTTCACTGATTTAATTAGCAAGTAATATATGTTCTCTCACAAAGTAAACATTAAGATGATGGATATCTATATATATCTAACCTTTTGTCATCCAGATGGGAGATTAATGGAATCGATCAACTTCCAGAACCGATGAGGCAGTGCTATCTAGCCATTTATAACACCAGCAAATGGCATAGCCGATTGGGTACTCCGGGAGAAAGGTTTCGACATTATCCCCTACTTTAGCAAATCGGTAGCTAAACCTCTCTTTCACTCTTACCGAATACTCGTTAAGTAATTTTGAAGATCGATTTCACATATACATAGTATGATGTGATTATAGTGGGCAAGGCTATATATGTAAGGACTTGTTGCAAGAAGCCAAATGGTACCATGAGGGATATAAGCCAAGTCTGAACGAATACATTCATAGCGCCATTGTTACTACCACAGGGCCTATTATGTTCTTTATCATCTACTTTCTTACCGCGCCATCCATTTCAAAGGAGGCGTTAGACAATATTGACAGTCTCCCAAACCTATTGTGTTATGGTAGCACCATCCTTCGGCTACTAAACGACTTGGGAACTTCTTCGGTAACATCAAACTATACATCTCTATTCCGCCATATGTGTATAGTCCTCATATATCTAACGATATTCGTTACATGTGTGTACGATGAACTGGCCCGTGGTGACACATTAAAAGCACTTGAGTGTTACATGAATGAAAGTGGAGCTTCTGAAGAGGTTGCAAGAGACCATATAATGGGTTTGGTTAAAGAAACATGGAAGAAGATGAATGAAGAATACTACTTGTTGCGTCCTCAATATCCAGCTACAATTGCAGAACCCTTCTTGGGTGCAACCCTAAACCTCGCTCGAGCATCGCATTTTTTCTATTCCCTCGACAAAATTGGCACGGCAAGCCAGATAAAAAGATGATGGATCATATCATGCTTTTGTTCATTGATCCTGTCCCTCTGTAATCTAACTTGTAATTTGTGAGCTACAAGACTATGAATGTTGTTTTGCATTTCCTGCCTCAAGTCCAAAGTTGTAAATTCGAATCTTTTTAGTAGCATAGAGTCGCCTGTGAGTGGAAAGAAATCATAAAAGTGAAATAATCTAATTGTTTGCATCCCTGACACTCAAATTCGTCTGTCTTCAAAACTATGTACTGAATAATCGAATCAAAGGAGCCGCGCGAAATCATTGTATAACATGTTAGTTAACCATTGCTGCAGCCTGGTCGCGAGTACTTTCATCGGGTTAAACAACAGTTTCACATATTGCTATTCGACATATGTGCACAACCCCCATTTATTTTTGCTACCTATAAGCTTCGAGTGGAAACTTGTAAAATGTTTACATAAACTAAATAAGGTCTGAGAATAGCTTCAACGACGAGAACTTCTGCAACTTCTAATTGCCACAAATTGCTAAGTAACAGTACTGTCATTCCAAACGTTAGCACCTCGCGCCCAATAGCTTGACTGATCCTTCATAGACTCAGATTCCCCAAATTCTTTGCAGCTTTTGACATTCCTTGACTTACACCTCTATCTTCTTGATCATCAGATGGGTTCGCTCTGTAATTTGAGCTGGCCTCTTCGTTGTCCGAAGAACCAGGTCTCTCGGTTAGAAACTGCTCCCAAAAAAGATCATTGGTCCGGACTGGTGCAGTTGCTGGCCCATGCTTGTCACTTGGGGACTCTTGTGATGAGGATAAATTGCCAGCATCATCTGTATGGTGCTTACTCAACGAAGCAGCACCATGGTCTGAAGTTCTATCGTTAGCATTAGACCTCCTCTCAGGATGCCCAAAACCTTCCTCGTTAACAGCTGGGTTTTGCCCATTGTTTGCTTGGAAGGGAGAAAACGATGCAAGGGTCAGGTTAAGCTGGCAAGAGACATTGCCATCTCGTTCTGCACTTCGCACCGGTCTCTGTTGTAAGGGCTGTATGCCTGAATTCTCCTTTGTTCCAGCATTTAGGGACAAAACTGAATTCATTTGATATGTTAGAAACGCCCCTGAACTTGTCAAGTCCATTGCCTCAGCAGCGAACTGAAGGGGGAAAGGTACATCTCTCGGTTCAATGGTGGGTAATTTCCTTAGTGAACTTGCCAGATCTTCACTTGAGCTCTGTGTGCTAGTTGAAGCCAAGTTCCTGTCTGAAACAGCAGGTGACAGTTCAAGAGTCAGCGTATTCGACAAATCCTGGGGAAAGATATTCCCTGGGTCAGGTCTCGAAATGCTCTGGTTTTCCGCAAAGTTATTTTCAGCGCCTGGCTCAAAGTGACTGGCTCCTGGTAATCGCCTTTTCTTGTAGTATGCAGTGAAATCCATGGATTCAATTTTACGTGCAAGATGTTCTAGAGCTACAGGATCCTGAACGGCTTTCTCCAAGGATGTAAGCAATTTTTTCTGTCTTTCCTCCATGCTGCTTACGCGTTGCTTCAAGTCATCTAGATGTGACTTAGCTGTGGATTTCTGTTGTTGGAACCTTGCAACTTTCGCCTGTAGTTCGGCTTTCTCCTGTGAAAGCTTATCTATCTCTTCATCAAACGCTGCTCTTTCAGGATCCACTTGAGGGTTGCTGTGGCTGTGAATTGGTTTTCTTCGGTGAATGTTCTTCAGGAGATGCTTCTTGTCCTTTACAAATTCCTCGTTAGCAAATTCCCATCTCTCAGGGTCAATCTTGTGAAATCCCTGCAATAGAACCACAATAAAAATAAAAACTCACTCCTGTTCTACATCTCTGTCCAGCAGGCGTCTTTATGGTAGCCTAAAGATTTGAACAAACTAAGGTCCCATCTCATATCTCTTAGAAACGATACGGGAACAAGGATAAGTGTTTTGTAAGAGAGTACAGAATTACACTCTAATTTATCTTCTATTCCTCACTATTTATGTATTCCATTCATCTTAAACATACTTCCTACCATAAGAAATGCTTTGGCAATGCAGAGGGGATAAACTATAATTTAGCAGTGGTTTTGTGAAGGAAAAAAATCCTTATAGTGAATGCAATACACTTTCCCTCATTTTTACCAAATGTCACCTAAAATTCTTGTTCAAAAGCATCCCCAAGCAGTGGACTTGCATCAATAAGCAGTGAACTCGATCACGACATACCAATTCTATAAGCCCATAAATGAAGACACAAGGATATCTGAATACGAATTCCAGATTTGCCTAAGACATAAGGCCTTATCAATGTTATGCAAAACTAGAAGCCATTGGGTGAAAGGGTATCCTCAATGTAAACTCCTGATTGATAGTCATAATCGCTGTTGCGAAAATGAATGGAGATGATCTAATTTCAGTCACTACTAGTGTGATTAATGGAACTAAGGAGAGGAGACACTTGGCAGAAGATATAAAATTTCAAGCAGTCCAATCGACAACCGAATACAGATGCAAATCAATCCGCCAGAATCTCAACAAGATCATAGATATGCAGCACCGATTTGAAATAGGGGGGTACTCACATAGGTATTGAGCTGGCGGATGAAGCTTGAGAAGTTGTTGTGCTTGAAGTAGGTAGGAAGCAAGAGCCTGGAGAATTCTGGAGGGTTCCACACAATGAAACTCGTCCTGGCGGGGCTCCATGATACGATGTGGTTCGTCGACGAGTCATCCACCATCTCGTACGTTTTGAGAAGGAAAGGAGCCGGCCCTCCTCCTCCTCCGCCGCCGCCGCCGCCTCCGTCCATAGGAGCGTCTAGGGCTCAAAGATAGGATTGGAGTTGGGAGAATTGGGCGATTGTGGAGGCAAACAATCGCGGGGAACAAGCCCTAGATGAAGATGGGAGGAAGAACACCAGATTCCGGTCAAGTAGGGAGTGGGGAAAGAAAACCCAATTGGGAGAAAAAAGGGAGAGACGACTGAGAAGTTCAAACTTCAAACTTTCAAAAGTCAAAATTGGATGGCCACTGGGAAAGACTCGCTTGGTAGATGGGGTGTTTGGTAAAAGGGGGGTGCGAGTAACAGTAGTCGGACTCGGAGACTCGAGTTGAAGATGGAGATACTCCAACTCTACGGGTGTGTATGGTAAAGGTATTAAACCGGTTAAAAATAGAAATTATTAGCTGTTAAAAACATAAATCGGTTTAGAGTGTGTATGGGAATAACAAATAAGCTATAATCAGTTTAAAAAATGGTTTAAAAATAAGCTGCAAATTGAAGCTTATTTGGGGGTTTATATTCCATAATTACTATTTTACCCCTTCTCTTTTATCTTATTTGGTTTGAAAGTACCACAATACCCCTAATAAAAAACAAATAAACTCCACTTTTTACAAATAAACTGTTTTTCGCCCCATACGGAGATTATCTTGTTGTTTAAATTTTTAACTACTTTTACCAACAGTTTATAAATTTTACCTTGTTTATAATTTTAGTCGGTTTATTAATTCCGTCCCATACGAACCCGAGTACGATGAAAGAGAGGAGTTAGGCTGTGTTTGGCAACTAGGGGGTGAGTTAGCAAATTGTCCATAAATATAAGGGTTATTGATAAGATTTCAAAACGATTATTGATAAGACCATTTCAATTAAATTGAAACGAGTCCTAAACACAATTGTCGTTCTTCAATCTCCATCAACAATTCACCAACGACTTGCAATGAGCAAAAATATCATCTCTAGACATGGATCTAACAAAACCAGGATGTCCTCCTGCTCGAGACCCCCATATCTCCCGCACTACCAAACGGGCTCAAGAAATCAAAGAATTCAGCGAATTCGTCGGCGCTCCTAGGGTTGAATTGGAAAGAGGCGTGTCCGCCGCCTCCATTGAAGGATCAAGGAAAACATCTGGCGTCTGGAGGCGGAGGCAATATGAAGATGGGGATTTATGCAGTTCATTCCAAAATTTATGAAACCAAGTACGATGAACCAGACGGAAGAACTCCAAACCTAACAAGGCCAAGTCCGAAGCCAAGTCGCCAACGCCTCTTCTGAGATTGTGAGAGAACAGAGGACGTCTCTTCCTAAATTTCATCTCTCGAAACTTGCACCACCTTCGGATGTCGTAGTGAGCGGAGAGGGCAAAGGTGGATGAGGCAGAACCATGGCGATTCTCCGGCGACGAAGGATCGAATGAGAACGGGGCTTCATAGGTGGTCATCTAAACACTCACGCTTTCAGAAAATAAAGACTTGTCATTGCAATTTTGTAAAATAATATTGTCAATAGTCATTTTGACATCTTGACTTTAGCCTCACTCGTCCATAAATGTTGGCCATATAAGCAAATTGTCTACATTATTGGAATAATTAGCAAATTGTTCATCCTCATGTGTCTCCCTCCCTGCATGGGGCCCCTCCCCCGTGTGCCCCCTTACCCCCCCCCCCCCCCCAACCCACCCACCCATGTTAGCATACACCGAATCTTTGCCTCCAGATCTGGCTGCCATGGCTAGCGACGTCGAAGCGAATGAGAGCGAGGGAGGAGACATGGTGAGGTCGAAATGGACGAAAAACAGCAAGATCGAGAGTTTAGATATGAAATTTTTGGATCGAGGGAGAGAGATCGAGAGGGGCACAATTTGATCCGAGAAGAAGCATGTGTTGGAGATCAGATAGTTTGCTAAATATCTCAAAATCATGGACACTCTCCTAATTTGGTAAAAAAATTGCGAATTCGGCGCACAGTTTTTCTTTTATTAGGAGGTGGAGATACTTTTTGGAGTGGACGAGGTGGAGATTATTTGTTGAAAATAATCTCTGCGCTGGATATGTTTTTTTTATAGAACAGAATAAAAAGACGTATACAACCTTAATAAATAAAACACCAAAAATAAAAATGGGTTATTGATCCACTGTCTTCAACCACGTACTCGAAATTTTTGAGTCTTTTAATGGCGTCATAAACCTAGCCAATTCAATCAAATTACGCAGCCTATCAAATTCAATTCGAAGGCAATTTTGTCGCATTCAATGGTGGTTTTGTCCCCTCTGCACCTTATCGGCAACAATTTTGGCGACAAAAAGCGAGAAGGAGTGAGCGGGGGAGGAAGGAGAAAGAAGTCGGAGATCGCGGAGAGGGAGACTGAGCTTCGAAGGGGTTTCCGTCTTCTTAGGAGGTGCGATTTCGTCGGAGAAGTGCAAGATTTGCTTGGGGTTAAATCCAGATCTGACACGATTAGGGCGAATTTTGATGGGTGAATTTGGATTGTTGTGGGGGATTCGAACTGAGCGATGGAGGAGTTGAGTCCATGGTTGTCTGATTTTGAACGAGGAAGATGATGAGGGAAGAAGGTCGGTGGAAGCTTAGTCTTCAATGGACGATCGAGAAGGAATTGAGAATCTGAAACGAGGGAAGAAGGTAGGAAGAAGAAGATCAGAATAAGAGAGAGCGAGAGAGAGGTAAGAGGGAAAAAGTAAAGTGTTTGTAACATTTTCTGGATATATCTCAATTACAATATCTAGGGGTATTTATACCCTAAACCCCTAATACTAAGGACATTACATGAGTTTGTTTTTAATAGTGAAAACTTTCACACATTTCAAACAAAATTTCTCTGATATTACATCCCCTAATTTTCCAGCACACACTTGGTGTCTCCATTGTTGATGCTTTAACAAATGACAAAAAAAAATGTATGTTTTGTGTCTATGAGATTGTAAAATGGAGTTACAAGGTATAATTAGTAATAAGTATTAAATTGAAAAAAATAAAAAAAGTTGTTATGTTATATATTTAAAAATTTGAACTTTATTAAAACACACGTATGTTTGAAAGTCGAACATCTTACATTTTAGATGGGATGAACTACTTAATATTTCAATATGGGATAAGATTTAAATTTAACTTTCAAAGTTAGACTTATTGAAATTGGTTTATAATTTAGATCAATTTGAATAATGTAGCATTTTTTTTAATGTTTTGTCCTCTTAGAATTTATGCACTTAAATATAAGGTATGCTTTTATAATTAAAGGTTTAAAATATTATAAAAAAATACACTAAAAATCGATTTTTATTACTTTAGCTCCATTGGATTTGTATATTTAAATATATGGTATCATTTTCTCAAATTGGTTTATATATAATTTAGATCGATTTAAGAGGTATAACACAGTGTGTAACACATAAAACGTCACAGAGAATCGGGAATCGGTTTTCTTAGGCTAAGAACTACAAAACTTTTTTTTTGTTTCAAATTAAGGTGGATGCTAGAAGAAGTATGAAAGGAGCCAATCTATTTTTTTTTTTTTTGTCAAATTGGAAGTATTGATCACTTCGAAAAAAAGACTCCATAACAACCGAAGATTTAGAAGAACGTCATGGTGAGAAACATGAACAAAATGGTATATTTTTTATGATGACGAGGAAATCCACATTTGGTGACAAACTTCATGCACGTGACCCAACCGATAAGAGTCACACACAAATTTACATCTAGTATTTTGTGTAGTGTCAAACTGAATAAAAAATACTTTGAGAAAATTCGAACATGGATAGGGAAAAACATTAGTTTTTTTTTTTTTTTTTTTTTTGATTGAGTAAAAATTCGACCACCGGACATGCCCGGTATGACGATAGGCCGAAAAATCGGCGACGGACAAACCGTCAAGAATGCTACAGACATAAGCAACAACATAGCAGAAAAAACAAAATACAAGGGCGAAGTTACAAACGTAGTCTAGGACAAACGAAGAAAGATCAGAAGCTGTGTGCAACCACTCTTCAATCAGTTGGTAGAGGCAACGCAGGGCATCCCTGGGGAACTAAGTGGAAACCTCAGATTTGGACTCAGTCAACGAGCCTTCAGGTTTCAATCACGTCCACGACCTCTCGCGCGTCGACAAAGAGAAAAACACCGCTCAATATTGCTAGACCGCAACGCCCAATAACAACACCACAAGCAGTTCGGCCCCACGCTACAATTTATTCAAACAAAAATATAAATATATATTCCAAAAGTAATACATAGATTTATATATTTATTTTCCACCGCTCCTTCGGGCCCAAGCCAAAAACTTGGGCCCAAAAGACAAGAGCCGGGCCAACACAAAGGCGAAGTGAAACACCCTCGTTTAGCACCGGCCGGAAGGACCACAAGCGCCGACGACGACCGGAGAGGAGGGAAGCCAGACTACTGAGAGACCGGCGACGCCACCAACCCAACAACGGAAACACCAGCAGGATATATACGAAGGGTGTTTTATTTTTTTTATTTTTTATGTGATGTTCCCCAAAGATGAAGGAGGAGAAGAGGCTCCGACACATCCAAACAGCTGGGACCAACCACCCAAACCCGGCCAGGAGCGAGCGGCCAGACCGGAAAAGACCCGGAACCCCGACCAAGAACATGGAAGCCCCCACCCAATTACTCGAGAGGAGAGAACCCCGACCCACAACCCTGACCGCACCCAAGCCGACGGGAAATCAGGACCCCATCGGACCACAAGTGTGACCAGAGAAGAGGGAGATTAAACAAGAGGGAGGTGAGATCCGGCGCCGGAGATGAATCAGGCTGGCACCGAAGAACCTTAAACGATAGCCGAACGAAGATCGACATCGAGAGGTAGCAAAAGTCGTTCCCGAGATTCACATGGAAGGCGGATGGAAGTATATGGGTTCAAAAGATTTGTTTGAAGGATCAATTTGATCAAATCAGGGAGGATGGCGAGGGAGAAGATGAACAAGTTAGGGATTTCACTAGTTATAATTTGAGGAAAATGGTAGACCAAAAGGGAGTTTCTCTCTCCTAAGAGAGAAAAACCCACTTCAAGCTTATAAAAAACATTAGAAACAACTTTCAAGAATTTTAATTAAATAAGGGTAAACAGCAGAAAACCACCCCTCAAATATGTGATATTGCCTAAAACCACCCCTTACATTTATAATTGCTGAAAACCACCCTTTATAACTATTCCGTTAGCAATTAACCACCTTATTCAACTTTTCATCCAAACTCTGTTAAGTATTATGTAATTTTAATGTATTTTAATATAAATGAATGAATTTTTTTATATAAAAAAGTAAAACAAAATAGAACACAAGGGGGTTGAATTTGAAGAAAGTGGAGTAGAAGATATCAGACATCTGAGACTCAAATCACAAATCGAAGAAGAAGGTGGCGGTGGCTCGCCTCTTAGAGAAGGCGGCGACGGTGGTCTTGAGTTCGGTGTGATGAAGGCGATGGCGAGGCTTGGTCCCGGGACCTGTTCCCCCTTTGTCTTCTCCGAATCACAACTTCTCTTTCCTTTCTAGTTTCTTCTTCTTTCTGAAATTCTTGGAGTTTCCATTGATGTTGGGTCTTGTTTCTTTTGCAGCTTTCTAGACTTTGAATCTGTGATTTTGGGGTTCGAATATTGTAGATCTGGCTTCGGATTTTGGTTAGGTTAAGGCTCTGCAATCTGCATTCGATTCCGGTAGAAGATGGGTTGTTTGGGCTATGGGCCGCTGCATTTCTTTGTTTTTTTTTTAGTTTTATTCTGGGACTTTTCTTTGTGGTATTCGGAATACTGATTTGAGTGGGTCGATTAGGATGGTCGGAGGCGACGATCGGAATTCTGATTTGAGATGGGTGGTCGGGATCAACGGTGGTGGCGTTCTGGCTTCTAGGGTTCTTCCTCTCTCACCTGTTGTTTCCCTCAACCCACCTCTCACGTTGTTGTCAACGGTTGCGCCGAGGATGAGCAGTGCCACCGCCCACATCTTATCTCTCATCTCCACTCCTCTCTCTTTTGCCGCCTCTACCATTGTCCCCCTTCCCTCCTCTTCCTCTCTAAGCCACGCCTCCTTCCCTCTGTCTCCCCTCCTCGCCATCGATTCTCCACGCCCAAACCTCTACGGACCAACAATTCGGCAATTATTTACCTTCTTCTTCCTCCGTCAATGTCGCCTTCATGGAAATTCAGCGAGTATTTGCCGAAGTGGTACAAACTTATCAATTCCTCCCAAATTTCTCGCACTCCAGCCACCTTCATGGATTTCGCGCTTGATATGTTTGTCGGCGGCGGCAAGGGTTTGCCTGCTGATTAACACCTTCCTTAATTTTATTTTACTTTTTTCAATTGTTTTCTTTCAAATAAAAGTATGTTAAAAATTAATGGGTATAATGGTAATTTCATAATTTTAACAGAATATTGACGGAAACCTAACGAGGGTGGTTGATTGCTAACGGAATAGTTATAATGGGTGGTTTTAAACAATTATGAATATAAGTGGTGGTTTTAATCAATATCACATATTTAAGGGGTGGTTTTCTGCAGTTTACCCATTAAATAATGAAGAAACCCGAAATTGACCCGGAATCGGATCAAATCCGGAAGCCCACCCGATATCCGCTTTACTCCAAAACCTAAGCGACCCGACCCGACTAACAGATCCGGTGCGTAACCCTAGATTACTCTCTCCCGCCCTCGTCCCAAACACCCCGATAGAGTCCAGTCGCCACCACTCCCACTCACCGCCTCACCTCTCTTCCTTTTTTCACCGGCGCAAGTAGCTTCCGCATCTCCTCTCGCTTCTTCACCAGGGTCGCCATCCGCCACGCCACGATCCAGCCGTCCAGGTGAGGTCGTCGTCTTACTCCTCTACTGATTTGTGAATTTGTGCGCAGGGGTGTGACTTACTGAATTTGTGGTTATAGATAGGGTTGTAATTATCACAGTGAGGTATCCTTTACCACCTATCAGCGATTCTCTTTGTTTGGTTCTCCTCGCTGGATGCTGGTTTCCATTTTTTTTTTCCTTGTTTTGAAACCAATTTGAGTTTATCATTTCAAAGTTGAATACTTTTACCGGTTTTAGTTATGCTGTGTTACTGAGTTCATGAATTCTGCTGAACTGTCAAGTATCTTGTTGCTTTTCAGAACCCTAATTTCCGGTAGTTGCGTTTCTGTGAAAGAAAATGGGTATGAAAAAGAAGAACAAGGGACAAAACCTGAATGGCGCTGCTGCCACCTCTGAGAAAGATAGAAAGGATCATGATGGAAAGAGAATCATCACTGATGAGAGGTTTGCAATGGTGCATTCAGACCCGAGGTTCCAGAAGCCTCCCAAGCACAAGGGGAAGGTGGCCATTGATTCTAGGTTCAGTGCAATGTTTACTGATAAGCGATTTGCGACGTCTTCTGCTCCTGTTGATAAGAGAGGAAAGGTCAAGAAGGGCTCTTCGGAGAATGCCCTTGGTCGTTATTATCGCATGGAGGAAGAAGACGGTCTGAAGGTGAAGGAGATGAAGAAAAAGAAGAATTGTGAGGTGGAAAAGGAGGACGAGGAAGAAAGACGAAATGGAAAGGCTACAATGAAGGAAGAAGAAAGTGAAGAGAGTGATAGTGATTCAACGGATTTGGAGTCTGGTGATGAATTGGAGCCCTTAAAAAAGGACGGTGACATTGAGGAGGAAACATCAGAGGATGATTCTGTTGATGGTGATAGTAGTGAAGAGGAGGTTGATATGGAGAGTGATGCAACGTCGTCTACCACTGATTCAGATGAGGAGGGAGATGCTGCATTAGAAGACGATGATTCAGTGGAGGTGGGTCATCTCTCTTTAAAAATCTGTGATTTTGCCATTGTTAGTCTTTTTTCATTGGCTTTAGTGATTAATTCATCGAGTATGTGAACAGGTTGAGAATGTGCCCATCGTTGAAAAGGAAACACACAGGTTGGCTATTGTTAATATGGATTGGAGTGAAGTCAAGGTATGTTATTTTGCAGCTTCAATTATTTTTTATTATTGGTCCAATGAGGTATTTTCTGGGTAGAAGCTTGTCGCACAATGATTTTTTTAAATATTATTGAGTAGATCCAAGCTCTCATCCTTCATGTGAAATTTTGTCTCGGTAAATCCTAACAAATCGGCAAGCGCATATAAAGTTTTTGTTGTTACAATGTTTTAAAGAGTTCCAATCTTTGTTTCATGTATCTCTTTGGGTAAATTCATGTTATATCTTGATCTTTCTGTATTTGTTCAACTGTACAAGACTATGTTACACTTCCCTGTTTACACATTGGTATTCTTTTGTTGGTCAGGTTTACACTTTTAGCTGATCTTATACACCATTATTTTTTTTTTGTTTTGGCTCAGGCTACTGATTTGTTCGTCATGCTAAGCTCCTTTCTCCCAAAAGGAGGTCAAATTTTGTCTGTATCAGTCTATCCTTCAGAATTTGGGCTAAAGCGTATGGAAGAGGAAGCTATTCATGGTCCTGCTGCCCTTTTTGACGGCGATGAAGAAAATAAGGGCCAGGATAGTAGTGATGATGATGATGAGGTAGACAATGAGAAATTGCGTGCCTATGAGAGAAGTAGGCTAAGGTAGTGCTAAAGGAAAGTCTTTAGTGCATATTAAGTTGCATGTTCTTGGAAGACTTGTATCTCAATGCTCTTTTTCTTTTGCATTTACCTTGTAAATCTTCCTGTCGCCTTTAATTTTGTTACAAGTGTACTGAGTAAATTATTCAAGTCAAAATGTTAGATATCATGCCTTTTCCATTTTTCATGTACTTGAAAAGCAGGTGAATAGGTCAAACTGCATTGTAGCTAGCAAGGGATCACAGCCTAAATTATCTCCTTGAAGATGAACAAATGTTGGCTTATTATACTTGCCTTTGTTGAGTGAAAAGAAATCATTAGTGATCATGTTTCATAGTATTGACTTTAATATTATTGTAATGTAATTTTTAACTTATTTGTGATCTTTAGTTGTATTTGTGTTTGTGCGTCCTGTTTTTATAGCCCATATCTGCTTTAAAAGCTTAAAATATGTTTGCAGCTACTGTTTATTTTGTAGAGGTGTGCAACTTCTCTAGACCTTCATTAGCAAATCTGTGATTTTCTTTTTCACCAATATTGACAGTTTTAACGTGGCATTTAATTTTGTTTGAGAAAATTCACTATGGAATTGGTCATGGGATTTAATAACCTGTTTATTCCATTCAAACTACTTTCATACTGAGAAATCATGTTCCTATATTTTGTCCTGTTAGGTATTACTATGCTGTAGTGGTGTGTGATTCAGTTGTAACAGCAGATTATCTATATAAGTCATGCGACGGAGTAGAATTTGAAAGATCATCCAATGTACTTGACCTGAGGTTTATTCCTGACGATATGGAATTCAAGCACCCCCCTCGTGATCAGGCAACAGAGGTATTCTCATAACTTAGAATTTCCGTTTCTATTTCAGTATTTTAGAGGCTAAAAGGTTTTTTTTTTTAAATTATTGTAAAAGATAAAATGATTGTAATGTTTCCAACTTAGCTTATGCAGTCTTGAAGATTTGGCAATAATTTCATCTCTAGAAATTTGAACCATTGTGCAGTCTTGAATATGATGAATGGCTTCACTAGGGTGTAAATATGTATTGTTCTGCTCTTCTGCATTCTGTGGGACCTTGTTTTGTATGTTGAATGTTAAATCAATTTATAGGAAATTGGTAATGTGGAATAAAAGCACCAAGCAGACGTTCTACAAGTTTTCTAGAAAGCGAGTTTTCAAGACACTAGAACATGGAAAGCTTGACAAGATTATGGGGATTGATGTAGTTCTGTTGTTCCTTTTTTCATACAGTCAGCCCAATATGCTCTCTTACATACTGTTTGTGATCCTGCAGTGAATTGTCTCCAATCCTTTTCTTTTCTAGTTTGCTGGATTTTCATATTTTATATTTTAAAAAATGAACTCATTTCTTTTGCATCATCAATTATTATTACCGCCACCAATCTGCTGTGTAAGTACTGGGTTTGTTGTTTCCATCTAGTTGGTTGATCTGCAAGAATGTTGATTTTGTAAGGTGTTGAGGTAATTATTGGTGATAAATAGTGTTTCTACCTAGTACCTACCAACATTTTTAATGTTAGTTAATAGTTATTGTTGTTTATCCTAAAGTTCTTCAATAATGTCTTTGATAGTCGTGTCTCTTTACAATTTAGATTCACCTTTTGCCTTCTCTGAACAATTGAACAGGCACCAGCAGGCTACGAGGGTTTGGACTTTCTTACAAGGGCACTACAACACAGTAATGTTAATCTTTCATGGGATGAAGATGAACCACATAGGGTTAAGACTTTGAAGCGAAAGTTCAACGCAGATCAGGTTTGTTAGGCAAAATCAACATGCTGCGCCATTTCTCATAGGTGCTCGATTGAAAATTTCTTTGATGTTTCTTGTAGAGATCCGTAGTAGACTAATACTATGTGAGCAGACCTTAAAGGGATAGTCTCAGTCAAGATATCATATGTTTGGCTGAAATTTCTAGTGATTGTTTTCATGGACTGAATGAACATGTTATCTTGTTAATCTTAAGGATAATAACAATTTTACCAATAAAAATTCAACTCATTGTACCAGTGATTGCCTTAGTCCAAAGGAACTTAATCATATATTGCTGCAAATACCATTAACTGATATGTAGATGATTTATTTGTTCATTGCTTCTTTGCTGACATAAGCTTTTCTTTTATAGTTGGCTGACCTGGAATTGAAGGAGTTTTTGGCCTCTGATGATAGTGAAAGTGAGGAGGATGGTGACGATACAGAGGATCTGGCTGAAAGGAAAATCAGAAAGGGTGATAAGTACCGTGCCTTGCTCCAATCTGGTGAGGGTTCAGAGGAAGAAGAAGATGAACAGCAGGATATGGAGGTTACTTTCAACTCTGGCTTAGAGGATATAAGCAAGAAGATACTTGAAAGGAAAGATGCGAAGTCAGAGACTGTGTGGGAGAAATATCTGAGAAATAGAAAAGAGAAGAAGGCTCGTAAAAATAGAAAGTATTCCTCGGATGACGAGAGTGATGATAGTAGTGATGGGGCATCAGTGGAAGAAACAAATGACTTTTTCGAGGAAGAAGAACCTCTGGCAAAGAAAACTAAGAAGGCAGATAGAGGTAAAAAGAAGAGAACTGCGACCCAGTCCATGGACACAGAAAAAGACGATGTAGCTAGTCATGCAGAGCTTGCTTTATTGGTTGCTGATGATGATAAAGTGGAGAATAACGTACGGGGTTATAAGATAAAAGCCGACAAAGGGAAGCGGAAGAAGGGGAAAAAGGAGGTTCCTGACGAGGATAAATTACCAACGGTTGACCTTGATGATCCTCGTTTTGCATCTCTCCTCAATAATCCTTTATATGCTTTGGATCCCACAGATCCACGATTCCAGAGGTATGCTTCTGCCACTTTATTTATTTGTGGATGCATACTTGTTTCTCTTTATGAAGAAACCACAAACATAAAAAGTTGGTGCCAATGTCCTGGAAATAATTGTTTGGTCTTGAAATAATGTTTTTGCAGCATATCTGTTTCCCCTTTTCATTGTTGTTGCGTTGGATTGGAGTACCAATGACAACTGGATCTGGGTTTTTTAGCTTAATAATTAATATTGTCAGTTAGGCGCATATTCAGTAGCTTAACAATTAGCATAAGTCATCTCTCCTACTTAGGAAATTATTGCTCAACGGATGAAGAAATGTACGTCTCCATTCTAATGCTCGTTGGAAATTAATTTGCAGGACCGTAACATATTTTCGGCAGTTGTCCAAGCAGCAACTTAAGGGACGAGAAGAACTGTTGAATGAAGAGCTGTCAGATATAAACAAGTCTGGATCTGCCTTGATCAATAAAAAAGGCAAGGACGAAGGTGAGCATTTGAAATCTGACAAATCAAACTCAAAGGACAAGCACGAGTTGTCTATGTTAGTTAAGTCAGTTAAAATGAAGGCGAAGCAGGTCCCTTTGCCGACTGATAATGGAAAGGTGGGTGGTTCAAGCAAGAAGAAAAGGAAACAGGATCATTCAACCAAGAGAAAGGTTAATACAGGATCATGATATGCTTTATTGTTGTTTGGTCTTTTGAAAAGAAATTAACAATCTTTTTTGGGTGTGATTAGCCCTAAAGTTTTGTTCCAGACAATCACTATGCCGGACAGTGACTATTAGAAATTTAGAATGAGGTCTCTATTGTTTCTCACTGAAACTGTAGCATTTGAATGAATCCCTGCTTATATAGATAAATAGAAAAATCAGTTTTTTTTAGCACAAGCACGAACCAACCTCTCTGATAAAGTTAAATGTTTAGCAGTAGCGGACTTTTGGTTGTGTAATCTGAAATGTGCAATTTCCCATGAATAGCATCTTGAGTATATGGAGCAGCTTATAGCAGTAACCTCCATCTATCCATTGCCATGAGCGGTGTCTTGAGCATATGGAGCCGTGAGACGTCATCAGTGGCTCGGGTTGCATTGAGTCATCCAGAGTTTCGGTTGCAAAATTAGTGGTGATGTTGCAAAATTTGTAGGTTGTTACGTTGTAGCACAAAGGGTAAGAGCTATCCACTTCAGAACAAAGGGCAAGAGCTAGTGGCCAGTTCAAAGATGATGTCATCAACTACGCTTGTTTTTTTTTTTTTTTTTGATTAGGTAAAAATTCGGATGGAGAACCCTATCCGAAAGCATCCTGTCGGATGAGGTCAAGAAGACCTGTATTGAGGTAAAGCTCAGGCCCCCTGGTAGAGTAGCAAAGGTGTGCAACCTTATCCGCTACCCGGTTACCAATACGGGGAATATGTGATACACTAACATTTCTTATTCCTTGGAGAAGACTTTGGATATCAGACATAACCATTTCTATTTCCCAAGGACAACCAACTTGTGATATTAGGTAGTCCGTGATAAGTTTTGAGTCTCCTTCTATTATTAGATCTGTTATGTTTAGTTCTCTCGCTTTTTCTAACCCTAGGCGTAGAGCTAAGGCTTCCGCTATAAGGGGTGATTGTCCACCATTAGCTTTTCCGCCAATGTTGATTGGGTCTCCACGCCAGTCTCTGATGATGTATCCAATGGAACTGTTTGTGGCGGATTTAAAAGATCCCTCAAAATTTAGTTTATATTTACCCGCCGGAGGTTTCCTCCATTGATAGGTTTTCCTATTGTTCTCAGAGAGCCCTTTTCCTTTACTTTGTTTCTGTATGCCGTCATCCTCCATTTCATTCCATCTACTAGCTTTCCTCCAGTTATCAATATTATTCGTGATCATTTTCTTGATAGCCTCCGCAGAGGGGATGGTTTCATTTCTAAAGATTGTTTGATTTCTTATAAACCAAATGCTCCACCATCTGATTGCTATCTGTTGTTTCTTCTCCATCGGAAGAGTAGAGCCTAAAATTTGTAAAATTTGATTCATATCTCTGTTTTCTATAATTAGGTTGTTAATGTTTTGAGATATTTGTCCAGGGAATTGTTGTTGGAAATTGTTGATGGAACATTCTATTAATAGGTGAATATCATCTTCCATGAACTGGTTGCACAAGGTACATGTGTTCGGTACCGCCACCCCTTTTAGGGCCAGCCGGGTAGCCGTGGCGAGGCCTTTTTGTTTTATTTTCCAAATAAAGTTCTTAACTTTAGGTGGGGCGTCGAGTTTCCAGATCCATGAGAATTCATCTGACGGTCTTTGTGGTGTGGATAAGATTAAGTTATAGACACTTGTCGTTGTGAACCATCCTTTTTTGGCGGGCCACTAATATAGTCTGTCTGTAAGGGGGGTGATTGGCAAGGGGATTTTCATAATATCCTCTACTATGGGCTTAGGAAGCACCGATACAAGTTTTTCCTTCCACCACTGTCCTCCTATTATGAAATTGCTTACGGTATCATGTGGATTAATGTTATGTTGAGAGTCTATTTTGTCCTTTAGAGGTGTCGTAGCTACCCAATTATCTTCCCAAAACTTAATTGATTTCCCATCCCCCACCTGCCAGATGAGTCCCGTTTTGAATTTGGGGATTAGATAGCTCAGTTTCGACCATTGCCACGAGGCATTGCCTTTTCTAGAGTAGGTAAGGATGTGGTTTTCTTTTAGATACTTATATTGTATGATTTTGACCCAGTTATTTTCCGGTTCAACCAAAATTTTCCAGAGGAGTTTTAGTTGAAGACTTCATTCATGTCTTTGGCTTTTCTAATTCCCAGTCCTCCATCTCTTTTTGATTTACATATTTTGTCTCAACTGATTAATGGGCTATGTTGTGCATCTTTGTTCCCGAAAAAGGTTCTGTTGATTTGATCTAGTTGTTTGTGGACCGCTACCGGAAGCATGAAGCTCTCCATTGAGTATAACGGTTTTGATGATAAGTTAGACATTATTAGGGTTGCTCTGCCTTGTTGAGAAAGGGCATTCGCCCGCCATTTGCTCAATTGGTCTTTAGATTTGCATACCATTTCGGCAAAGGTTTCCTTGGTAACCCTCCCATTAATGATGGGACAACCTAAGTATTTTTCTAGGTTTCGTTCAAGGGGTATGTTTAGAATTCCTTCTAGGACTCGAGCTCTTGATCTAGGAATACCTGGAGTGGTTTGAAAGGACGATTTGTGGTAATTCACCTTTTGTCCTGAGAACTTACAGTAGTCTTCAATTATCTCTTTAACTTTTTTACATGCACCATTACTTCCTTTCGAAAATATTATTATGTCGTCCGCAAAGGCCAGAAACGGAACACAGGGGCCCGAATGGCCAAATTTAAATCCGATGTTGTTGTGGTTAGATTCTGCATCCCTCGAGAGTTTACGAGCAAGAATTTCTGCCCCGAGTAGGAAGAGAAACGGGGAGAGGGGGTCCCCTTGCCTCAAACCCCTTGAAGGTTTGAAAGGATCTGTAGGGCCATTATTTACTAAGACAGAAAAAGAGACTGTGGTCACACATTCCATAATAATATCCACAAATTTTTGGTTGAATCCAAATTTTTGGAGCACTGCTTTCGTGAAATGCCAATCTACTATGCCGTATGCTTTCTCCATATCAAGTTTTATTGCAACCCAACCCTTGGTACCTTTTCTAGTACAAAAGGAATGGAATACCTCGTGCACTATTAGGATATTGTCTTGGATTGCTCTATCGGAAACAAAGGCACCTTGTAATGGGTGTATAAGTTTTCCAATTACCATTTTCAGTCGTTCTGTTATTATCTTTGAGATGATTTTATATAAGGTAGAACATAGGCTAATCGGGCGATAGTGTGTCGTCATGGAGGGGTTATCAATTTTTGGTATGAGGGAGATAAAAGTGTGGTTAATTTGTTTTAACATTTTTCCAGAATGAAAGAAAGCTTTTGTAGCCCAGATGATATCAGAGCCAACGATGTCCCAATAATTTTTGTAGAACTCAGCCGTCATTCCATCAGGGCCGGGGGATTTGTTGTTCCCAATTGAGAAGACTGCTTTTTTGATTTCACTGTTTGTTGGTTGTTGAATAAGTGATATGTTTTCCTCTTCTGTAATGACCGGGTTGATTTCCGAAAGGTATTCTTCTAATTGGGGGGTCCTATACATTTGTTCTCGATTAAATCTTTTCTCAAAGTCCCTTTGAATTTCGCTTTTAATGTTTTCATTGCCAATTATGTTAGTTCCTTCTGCGGAGGTAATTGTTCTAATTATCTTCTGATTTCTTCTCCCTGTGGCTACTCTATGAAAATAGGAGGAGTTGGTATCTGCTAACTTTAAGTGTTTTGATTTAGCTCTTTGGTTCTAGTAAGTTTTATGAAAAAGGAGTAGCTTTTCTCTTTTAGATAATAGATTTTGTTCTTTTGTGTATGACTCTGGGTTTTGGTTAGTTTGTTGAATAGATTGTATTTCGATTAAGGCCTCATCAACATCTTGTATTTGTCGGAATATGTTTCCAAATGTTTTTTTATTCCAATTTTTTGCCTTTTGTTTGAGGATTTTTGATTTGTGTGTAATTCGGAACATAGCAGAGCCTGTACATGAAGCTCTCCATGCTTGCTTAACAATATTTCGGAAGTCTCTCCTTTGCAGCCAAATGTTTTCAAATTTAAAAGGGGGTGGTTTAAAGCTAGTGTTTTTGGAAATGTTAATTGAAATAGGACAGTGGTCCGAGTTAGAAAATGCTCCATTTTTAGTTGCCAATTCGGGAAACATATCGATTATTTCATGATGGACAAGCACCCTATCAAGTTTTTCCAGAATGTTGTCTAGGCCAAATTGCTTCTTTCTCCAAGTAAATGGGTTACCGTACGAGGGAATCTCCAGCAAGTAGCATGCATCTTTGAAATCCATTATTCTAAGAAATCTTCCAGGTAGGGTTTCTGCTCCTCCGCTCTTATCCGATGATTGACTTATTTCGTTTAAATCTCCCATGATTAGGCATGGAATGTCGCTTTGGGTAATCAAATTATATAGATTTCTCCAAAAGTCATCTTTTTCTGAGGGGTTTGGGGGGGCGTATACAAACAGCATTAGACATTCAAAATTCTCTTTTATGTTCTCGTATTTTACGCCAATAATTCTTGGGAGATGAATGATCACCGCGATGGATTCGTCTATGAAGGAGTTTTCATTACAGAATAGGGCAATACCCCCAGCACGACCAGAAGCCGGGGACCAACACATGTTTGTGAATCCTGCATTTTTCCATAGAGATTCCTTTGGTTCTGTTTCAGTCTTTGTTTCTGCTAAGATTAACATTTGTACATGATCTAGTGAGCGCCATTCGTTCATGTTAGTCCAGAAGGTTCTTTTTCCAATCCTCCTACAGTTCCAATATCGTATAATCATGACCACTTTGTTTTTGCATAGGAGAGCAAAAGGTGATCCCTCCCATACCCATATCTTACTCTTTTGAGTTTCTTTTGTAAATTTTTAGTCTTTGTAAATATTTCTCTTATTGTTTTATTCGGACTACATTTACCGCTATCACAAAACATCAACAAGCAAAGGGTGATTTTCACGAGACAACACCTCATAAACCCCAGATATGCTTCAACAGGGATGTAGTCAAGATATAGTTGAGTTATACCCGGAAGCCGAGTGCAATGAGAGCATATAATCACCCGAATGTTCATAGGCCAGACAGCGTTCCCAAGCATTGATAGATCAGCCGTGAAAGTTGCGCCCTCACCAGGAAAGTTGGTAAAACTATTAGAGGTTACCAAAGCCACAGATTGTTCCGAGCCCTTTCGGGGGGTATGTTGTGAAGAGGCATATGCCTCAAACACGGGTTTGATCAAACACCAGTAGACCGTGTGGTTTCCTACACAGCGCAACAAGTACACCAACAAATGTGTCAGACAAGAGGGAGTTCTACATATGACGGTGGGGATTACGCTACATATGTACAACCGGTAGCGAAATGTAGTTAGCCAACCATCACGACTATATATTTGCACCCAAGAGATTTGAGGAATACACACCCAATTCAATACTAATTGGTTCATATAGTGAGCTAGACAAGAGGGAGTGCTGATGTTACTTAACTCCCGATTCATTGAATGAATAACAAATAAAATACAAGGAAAGGTTATCATCAAGTTCTTATTACATTTACATTTACTAGCAGCAAGTTCCCAATAGTTGATTAGTAGCTTTTTTATGACGGCTTTTTTAACAAACCGCATAATCCACCAAAATGTATTGATAGTAGGTTTGGAATAACACATATACACAATATAATTTTCATTCCACATAATCACTTGACAAATATAACAATTCACACAAGTTTGATCTGGTCCATTTAAGCATTTAGCCACGTTCTTTAATGCAAAGAAATAGATATGACAGTGGAAATTTATAATTGTTATACATACTCTGAAAACAGTGTTACCAAGATCGGGTACATACCATTTAGCAAGCTCATTACGCATGAATACCATACTCCTACAGGTAGCTCTACACAAACTCCGTACAAGGTTGTTAAGACACAACAGATAAACAAGATTGATCATCAGCTGCAGTTTATTGTTCATAGAGGGGGTTATTGAAAGACTTTTACCCACTATACCCATCAGCAGGGGGGATGACCAAAAACCTTCAAGTAACCCATTCTTACACTTACCGGGGACAGAGGCTTGACATTCGCCAACTCCTAGCTGCTCAAACCGAAGGTCTTCAGCGGAGAACCAAGGGGAGCAACAAAAGGAGTGGAGAGCGATTTAGTGAGAAAAACCATTTTATCCAAGTTGGTGAAACCCAGAATATCATAGGAAAATTTTGTGTTAAAAATATTAATTGATTCCTCAAGCAAGATTTCATTCCACCATTTAAGACCATTTTTAAGTCCCAAGTAAAATATTGGTTTGCAAAGGCAATGTGAAATCTTATAAAAGATGTCATCCATTAATTTAGTATCATTCTTAATCACCTGCACAATATTACGGTCATATTTGTGTCTTACCTCCCCGGACATGAGAGTAGTGGTTACTTTGAAGCTATGCATCTTCGACCACAGTTTATCATCATTAAGGGTGCATACACTAGCTGACCTTGATGCCAAGTACTCCTGGACACATGATTGAATCGTCTTTGGCTTCTCGATGTCGATCATCGACTTCTTCAATCTCTTGTCCATATTTTTTTTCCTTTCTTTTGGAAAACCATCAGCAGGGGCCGAGATCCCCACAGATGGAAGAAGTTTGTTTAGGGCCCTTTCGGAGGGTGTTCAATGGAGGCACGAGAGACTCGGCCTCCATGGGTGTTTTTCCTTTATCCTTGGACGAGGAAGCCATTTCAGCAAAGAAAACCAAGAGATGATTAGTGATTATAAACAAGTAAACAATGTTACTAGGAGAAAGCTTGAGGAGAGAAATGTAGGCATACGATTCATTAATAAAGCAAACACCAGAAACATTTTTCCATCCACAACCTGCAGTACATGATCGATACAGCAGCGGTAACAAGGAAGGTAATAACATCAAAAGGGTAAATATAGAGATTACACTCAAAAGGAGGTGACTTCTTCGTAATCACCTTGAGAGAGGCCTTGTCCAGCTTTTCAACAATTATGAAGCGTCTTCTTCCGCCGGAACCATTCAAGCTATATCCTCTACCTTGCAATGCCTTGAGATTGTCTCTATCACTAGCTTTCCTTTTGAGTTTTTCCACTCCAATGCTCCTCTCGATAGAAGCTTCACCTTCATAAGGCACAGGAGTACCCTCAGAAGATTTTTCCTTTTCATCTCGTGTGAGGCCCTTTCAGAATGCACTGGTCCCATGGGGTTGTTGACAAATGAAGACTTTGATGAACATGCATGGAGGAAGAAGAAGACGTGGAGGATAGCAAGGACAGGGATTTTTAGAAATGAACATGCATGACGGTTGTTGACAAATGAAGACTTTGATGGCTATCAAAAGATACTTGTTGAGTTTTGTTATGTCCCAAAGGGGGAATGATTAAGGTTGAATTAGGGAAGGTGAAAGGAAGAGGAAGGAGATGAGAGACGGAGTTGAGAGTTTAGATAGAGGAAGAAGAAGACATTTAAAGGGAGAGATAATGAGAGTAAAAGTTTGATTATTCATTACTTGGATAAAATCTCATCGAACTAAATGTATTAGTGTTATGTGTGTATCATTTCCAATATGTTTCTCGTAGTTATGTTAAATTTTTGTATTTCTGTCAATCAAGTACTTGAACTTAATGTTGTCTTGCATATTTTGCATATTTATGTAATGGATGGTTCTAAATTAATGTAATGGTTGTGTGTTTATCTCCTTAGTCATCTATTTCCCTCTTCCCAACCCCGTCCATTTTCTTCCACTTCTCCATGTTCAGGAACTTTCCATCTTCCCTATCCCATTTACTTTTCCATTTCTTCATACCATTGACTTTTCACCTTTCACATATCTATCAACTTGTCATTTTTTCCCATACCATCAACTTTCTCTCTTTTCCATATCATTTACTTTTTCACTTGTGTATCCATCAATTTTTCATTTTTCAGTTATCATCAAGTTTCTCTCTTCCCCATATCCCATTTACTTTTCCATTTTCCCATATCTATCAACTTTTCATCTTTCCCATATCATCACATCTACTATGGACGAGTAAATAGTCCGACTATAACCAAGGAGAGGGTCCATCTCCAGGCCTCATCTGCGACGATGTTACATCGGAAGGGGTCGTGAGAGTGGCCATGATCGGCTATTCCACAACTACTTTGCCAAGAACCTGACGTATAATGAAGCTCTATTCTGACGGGGTGATAACCTTGTTTTGAGACGAGTATTTGTGCAAGCCCAACTTAGATTTTTGTTCAAATATTGATTTGGTTCCATGAATCACTTCACTTTCCTTTCGTATTGTCATCACATTCAGCGGTTGAATTCTTCTCGCTTTAATGCTTTATAATATTTTATTATTAATGAATTACGTAATGAATAATAATAATTTGCTTTTTTAAATTTAGAGGAAAAAAATTGAAATAGTGTAAAAAATAAGTTAAAGGCCCCCCCGGATCAGGATCATCAATGAACAAATGACAAATAAAAAAGTGAAAAAGTGGTTTGAGGCTCTTAAGTTGATGTGGAAGATGAAAAGTAATCATTTTGGAATGGCCTACTGAAAAAGATTTGCAGGTAGTATCCAAAGGTCCCCAGTTCGAACTCCGAATGGGGCTCATGGTTAAATATGCTCATAATAAAATAACATTTTGGTGGATCACAAATGGTATAAATTCCACACCAACTTTAGAACACTCATTAATCATTATCCTCGTGTATAAGTGTATTATGACAACGAAACTTTAGAAGAAAGCAAGAGAAGTCATCAACTTCCACCTCCGAATTGCTTCTTGATGTCCTGAAAAGAAATGGTGGCAGATCCCCTTCTCTTTGCCTTTGGCTGAGATGAATGTTCTTTCCAACCAGTCATGTATATTACCTGCAATTCACAAAGTTTAAATACCCATGAAAGATCAGATGACTCTTTTGAAGCTCTGTGCTTGTGTAGCCACTTCACAAGCTCATCTAACCAATACATCTTCGGCAAAACAAATTAAATAACTCAACATTTGAAGGGGTGTGAAAAAAATAAATCCATGGTATTTAAAAAAACCAAAAATAATACGAAGTACGTTGTATTAATCATGAACCAATATTAATATAAACTTTAAAAATCACTAAAGGATTTACAAACTATTCATATTAAACCAATTTAGATGCAGGGAAAATTTCATCCAATTTTTTCGTTCAATTTTTCGACATGGCAACTTAATGTTATTTAAATTAATGACATGGCACCATATTATTAAATGTTCCTATATAATGTTTGAAAATAAGAACTAAATTTCAATATAGATCGGATTCTAAGGTTAATTTACTCATCAAATTTGTACTCGAAATTGGTGTTTTCGTAATACGAAAAAATACAGTGAACACTTAATTATGTGGCACAGCATCACCCGTCACAAATTTGATCGAAAAATTGGCCTAAATTTGTCTCATATCCAAATTGGTTTAATGTAAAATAGTTTGTATACTTTTTAGTGATTTTCAGAGTTCATATTAATATTGGTTCATGACTAATGGTTCATATTATTTTCGGTTATTTTTCTCTTTTTTTCATCTCCCCCCAATATATGTTTCCATAATTCCATTGATACTGTAGATGAATTGTACAAATGATGCTAACTTAACACCAACTTGGCTACACTATTATATAATTTCTATAATTGCACAAAGCTTCGTGAAAGTAAAATGCTAGAATAGCACCCAGCGGACTGAACCAAAAAATCCATATAAGCCGGGAAAAAACAGAACTTGCAGGGAAAGATTCCAAATGAACAAGATATGCATGGAGCTATAAAAGAGTCTAGGAGAATAAGTGGTGTAGGGTACAAAATTAATTGGACAAAATTTTGAACAGGTCTTTGAAGCGAGTTCAAAGATGTAACTAGAAACATCATGTGAACTAACTGATGATGACTACTTCATTCCATAAGTTAACCGGATAGATCATTTTCACTGAATATGCCATAATATATTTACTGAAAATAGAACATTGTGCAAGTTAACATTACTTCAGAAATTGATCATGAATACCTGGAAAGTAGCAGGGATAGTACCATCCTCTGCTCCGAACATTGACTGATAAACAGCAGCAGTTGCTAGAGCAGTGTCTTTCTTCAAAACCTGATTTAAAGCAGTAATCTTTGTAACTAATCTTCCAAAATATAAGCAATACAAATAAATATAGCAGCAATCTCATTGCAGAAGCAGCTCACTTGGTTCCTCTGCAGAAGGGCATTAGTTTCACCCATTGAACGAAGGTGCTCTATCAGCTGCAAAGCTACAAAATGGACGATCAAGAACTATAGAGCTGTATCATAGTGAAAATTCATTCTATATATTCAACACAGGAATATTAAGTAACTCTAAAAATGCTTACCGTGTTTAAGCATGGTTAGTTAACAATTACAATTTACAATCGAGGAAAACATAATGGAATTTTCAGCAAAGCATAGAATTTCAGCCCATGCAGCTGATGGGCTTCAATTGTCAGAATGCACAGTCAGATTTTTATAAACAATGAGAAGGGTGGATGGACTAATGGATGTCAAGTTATCATGTATACATCAGTAACAAAACCAGCATCTTAATCATGAATCCAAACTTGATACTTCTCAAATTGAACAAAATGTGTTCATCTTCGATTCTTCATCCACAAACTTCACTGATATAACGGTCTATGGTAAGATGTTAAAAGGGCTCAGAACGGCAACCAAGTGAGTCTATGGCAACAGAAATAATTGTACTTTCTCTTGTTAATTTTGCACAGTAGGAGAATTGGAGCTACTTTACATAACTGTGTGAATATTTCGGTACTGAGGCCCCCTGATGTCCTTCTATTGCAAGGATTAGGAATCAACATATATTGAAGTATTTCATTATCCGTTAGACCTAAGGAGCTACCCAATGAAAAGAACATTGGAGGGAATGAAAACTCACGATCTTTGTACTTGACAGTGTACTCATCAACATCCACGCCAGGAAGATTGAACCCTGCCCTTGTCAAAAGGTTTCCTGCATCACGAACCTGGAAAATAACCACAATTAAACTGGAAGCTCATAATATGAAGAAAACTAGAGAAAAGTGGCAGATAGATTATGTCAATAGGTATGAGATGGAGCAAAATAAATGAAGCAGTGATTATGGTTTCAAGATTGGGAACAAAAGAAAGAAGTCGGGAACTATATGGAATTATTTTCAAGCTTTAAATCTTATACACCGTATATTTTCTTGTTCAAGAGAATATCAAGCAGGAAACAGTGTTAATATAACACTGAACAAAGTCTAAATAAACTTCGATAATTTATTCCAGTATTGTGCCCGAACGTTTCTCTTAATTGAAGCTTTATTTATTTATTTTTATTTCTTTGATGTGATGCTGAAAGGCTATATTTAAAAGTTAAGGCAACTGACACTATTAGGCAATAAGTGACAACTAAAGAGTACACAGAAGTCTAAGTTGTAATCAAACAGAGATAGAAACAAACAGAAACCAAGGAATGCAGGGATATAAACTTCTAGCACAGATGTGCTAAGCATGATTGGATATGACATAAAATAAGGAACAACAACAACAACAACAACAACCCAGTATATCCCGCGATAAGGCAGGGTCTGGGGGGTCAGGACTCAGGATGTACGCACTCTTTCCCCGAACTAGTCGAGAGAGTGACAATTATGCATGAAAATGAACGGAGGTTCAATACAAAAGTATTTTTCAAATGCATGGGGATATATAAACATTTCCCCAGGGCCTGAACCATGTTCAAGTCAATAATACTTTATTGATCATGTTTCTATGCTTTAAGTTGATGCCAAATCACTGTCTTCCCATTTGTGAAGTTCAATCTAATCATTCAGAAACTATACAGATGTGAGCCCGTTGACAAAGGACCGTGTAAGAAATTATGGGTCTCACACATCTCAGGTCAGAACTCGGAAAGTGTTAAAAATATGTTGATCTTTAAGAAAGCATTAACAATATGTTGACCTTTAAGAAAGGCTAGAAAGCAGACAATATATTGATCTTAAAGCATTGATAATAAGTCGATCTTTCAAAAAAGAATTCATAAAATGTTTATCTTTAAAGGGGGTTACCTGTGCCAAAGGAGAGAGGCGTGGGCTAATGCCACCCTCCCTTTCCATTTGTGCTACTGTGCATGCTATTCTCAACTCTCTATACAAAACAGAACCAATATTACCACAATTATAAATCACAACAAAGCAGTACTGACATTTGAAAAACATAAAAAAAAGGATATAAAGAACAAATATAACTTCAATGTTTCACCACCAAGGATAGCTCCCAAAAAAAGCCCATCAGGTTTCAACGCTAGTTGACTCTGTACAAGAATGATTGAAGTATGTTACATGCACTGCCATAGATGTCTATTTCATTGCTGCAAATCATATGAAGAAAAAGCTGATGCTTGAAGAAGGCATACCTGTATCAAAGCTCCAGGGAGATCATTTGTCCAATGTAGTCCCAAGCAGCTGATGACCAAATCTAGTGAACTTGGAGTGATCAAACAAAATGAGAAATCATAGGGATTAGGGGAATATGGTTCTAAGCATTAATGGACATCAGAGAGGCATATCAATGCATACCTTTCTTTTACTGGAAGAAACTCTTCATCACCAACCAAAAAAGAGGTCTCAATATTTCCAGTGGTCATTTCTTTCTCATTTTCCATGCACAACTTTACCATGTCAAAAGACGCATCCATCATAATAAGCTTTTCAATGCCACCTGATACAAGGGACAAAAAAGGTAGCAGATCAGAGGCTATGTTCAAACACGAGACTGTAATATTGAATATACAAAAACCATTTACGAGAAAAAAAAAATCATCTAAAACAAAGGAAAAAGAAAAACCAAGAATGGAGAAATCAAACCTCACTAGAGATAAGTACGCCAAAAAGAAAATGAGAAGACAAAATGAAACCTTCCCAAAATGAAACCTATATAGCGAGAATTAATAAACAGAAATGATAACACCCCTGATTTAACCCACCTTGCACAAAACCACCTTTTATAATCAAAATCACATTTAGGGTATGTTTGGCATTTTGTGTTGATTATTTACAAGGAACTTATTGCACAAATAAAAAGGAGTTGGTAAGGAGCTTATAATATATAAGTTGTCCTTGTAAAACTAACCCTTAACCACAAGATGTTTGAATAATCAAAATCACATTTAGGGTTGCAAGTTAAAATATAAAAATTTTATTTGATAATATTTTTTTGTTCTTAACCTAGTTCGAACAGGCCCAGCTGCGCCGTGCGGCTCTACATCTGGACCGGGTACTATATGGCCCATTTAAGGGGTTGACCCTCCCCCACCAGCAATGTCATCTTTCCAAGAATGGCTAGACTCAACTTTTATTATGGTGATAATTTTGTGCAAAGTGGGTAAAATTTGGGGTGGTTTTGTGTAAACCTGATAAGAAAAAAAAAAGGGTGGGCGAGATGTTCCTCATTCGTAGATACTCAATTTTGCACTCAAGCAAACCCAAGGAAGATGTTTTAAAAAATGAAGTCCACATAATATCTAGCTCATAAAAAAAAACCATTTGATTCAAAGTTGTAATATTATTGTCTCATTCTTAATGTTAGAATAGAATTGCCAACAAAATACAAACTAATTAGTATGAAAACTCCTCAATCCTCATAACCTTCACTAACTCCTCTTCTTCACAAGTAATCTATATTCTATAAGGTGCCAGAATTCAGTGCCTCCAAATCGTTAAGTAATAAGGTGGTAGTATTTAATCCTTCCAATCCATTCTGAACTTCTCCCTCATTCCAGGTGCAATCCTAATTCTACCCACTTCAACCCAAATCACTTCTATAAGTACTCCTCAAAACCCCCTTTTCTGCCTGCCTTCATTTACCTTAAAGATAACTGAGGGTATATAATTTGGGTAAATGAAGGCTCTACATTCCCAAAGGAGATAATTAGTTAAGAAGCTAATTCGAATGTTCTTCAATGCAGTCCAGAAATCCCGATCAAAGGCCGTAGCCTTGTTCAAAGGACGGTGAAAAGAACATCTAGTTTAAAGCAACCATTCAGCCACCAGACCACCAACAATCCCATGACACTTTCATGACTTCTACTGTCCCTTCAGACCTGGCATAAGCCATGACTGACTTCTAGGTATTTGTTCCATCAAGACCTAAGCCACTTCAAGATTATGTCTCTTTTCTTATTTTCATGTTTATATGTTTGTCACTTAACATAAGTTTCAAATGAACGAGGGATGAGATGATGCCAAATCTGGAAGGGTGATTCTCAGCTTGTTGAAAGTCGAAGTTATTCAATATCATAGTCACTTCACATAGTAGACCTTTCTCCTTATTATCCATGAAGCTACAGTAAGTATACATGAATCATGAGAAGCAACACATTAAAGAAATTTAAAATATATTGGCACGGATTATTACGAAGAAAATGAAGATTGAGGGGACTACGTCTACTATGATGAGATTAGCAAGTCTAAAAATTTAAGGCTACTACAAAAACAACATTTACATTAATGCCATACAACCAAGAAAATTAAATAAGTCAACTATTAGGCTAACTCTTATTATTAGCGCATTCTCCAATTTGAATTTCCAGTGTCTCCCTTTGTATATATTACCAAGACAGGTTGCTAATTGCAGGGGAAGAAAAAAAATGAATTTATTGCATATTACCTGCCTGCAACCTTTTTTTTATTTCATAAATTTAAGTTATTGAAAACAAAAGAATGGAAATAGTTGCAACTCGCAGCATAAAGATAAACCGAGAAACAGCCAGGAAAAGGAGGAAAGACCAAAAGATAGAGAAAAGAAGCAATGATGAATAATATGAAACATTCATTTTGCTCACCATGCCCATGGAGCAGATGCCTAACAGAACTCAAACAACCACCCGAAAATAATGCTGTAGGGAATGTTCTTTTGCAGTCCTACAAAAAAGTAAATATAGTCAAAATTTGAAACATAAACAAAACATTTCAAAATATCATGCAATTGATTCAAGAAACCATTACTATTGCATACACAAGATACAAATAAAAAAAAGTTTAACTTTGTAAAAATTAAGAATTGCAACAAAACAAATGAGGAAGAGCTCATGGCAAATCATTTATTCATTCTCAAAAAAACACATAAATAAGTTGCAACACTGATCAACCTCTAATACAGAATGGTTAAAAGTAATGATATCTCCTACATTTACACACCTCTAAACATACAATCATTCCATGCTTCACATTTCAGAAGGATCAGAAAATTTATCTTCAGGATTAATTATGTATTTGATGACAATTGCTGCCAAGGAACTTTTAGTTGATGGAATGTGATAACATATTTGACTGTGCTGATAAGAGTACTGATAATGTAAAGTGTAAACAGTGCAATGCTAAACATCTCCTAAGCTAGTTCTGAGATCATGACGGTGTCACTATAACCAGTATTCCAAATTCTTGCAATAAAAAGTGGAAAGTAGACTAAGCACAACTCTACGGCATAACAAGAATATTCAACTGCGACACAGTACAAACTCAGTAACACAACCTTCTACGATAATCTCACATGCCTCGCGCAACTTACACCATTAATCATAAGTAAGACCATTAGCATCACTTTCCAGTTGAGATCAACACAGTATAAACAAACTATGATTTGGCACTAGAATCTCAATACAAGGGCTCACTTTCCAGTTGAGATCAACACAGTATAAACAATTACCAAGCCTTAAAGTTTGATCTTATAACCCTTTCTCAAACCCAAAAGACTATTGCCATGCTTCTATCAAGTTCACTTTCCCCCTATCAGCTTATTCCACCAATGAACAAGACAAGATCCTGAATTCTGTCACAGAAAACCATCCTCAAATAAACTAACAGCATTTAGAAGAGAACTGAATTGTTCCACCAATAGGAAGCAAACCTTCAGTCGATCTACCATATTCTCTGCCACAGACTCAAGAAAAGAATCGCCTGGACGCATTAACCAGGCTGCTCGATCACGCTGTGCAGACAAAACAAAGTAAAATGCATGAGAGGAAATATATCAGTGAACTACCAGGATAGTACAATGTTGAATCATCAAGAAAATTTGAATGATTCCAGTAATATAAAAGGATATCACTACAATGCACAAAATGTAGTATCGACCAAAAAAAAAAAGCCACTGATCTTAGTAAGAAAGGACGGTCATGAGATGGTCAGTTTTTCAAACTAGCAAAGTAATGAGTCAAGATTAATCCAATTTGTAATCCTCGATTCAGGATTAAGCAATTGTCAATTAATGACAAATTAGACCAAAAAAAAAAGTTCTAGCTGATTCAAACACAGTAAATGCCGATTGATAGTTAATGAAACGATTTCCTTGAGCTCCCTCCATCTCCACCTCAATCTGTCACTGCATAATTTAAACTTTCCGCGAGGAAGGAAATGCAACAGAGATTGGTAAACACCACAATCAAAACTATAAACTGAATCTCAGTTCCCTACAATCAAAACTATAAACTAAAACTCCCCAATTTCTGATCATAAAAACAGAAAAGCAGTAAAATTTATGCGAGCAAGTGATTTAGGTCGTTATGAGGTGGAGAGAGAATCTGAACCTGTTTGCGCTTGAGATGGCGATCGAAAATGTTGACCTTAGAAGCACCACTAGCGAATCCATCACCGGCGTCGGTAGAATACCAGTTCGCTTTAGCGCGAAACAGGGCGGGCAGTGGAGTTTTCCGCCGAAAGAAAGCAGAGAAAGCCGTCATTTGTAAATGCTCAGCTCTTCACTTCCGAATTGAGGCTTCACAGTTTGATGCTCAGACGAAAACAACCAAAATCAGAGTAATGATGAAAGCATTGTGCACTGATTTTAGAAGCTGGAAAGTATTGGGATTTTTGGTGAAATTTTGAACTGATTTGGATAATTGAAATAGATTTGTTAGGTTTGTGATTTTAGGTTTGAAATATTAATTGGGGGTTTGTTCATTAAATTGATTTAGAGATTTGAAATGAATTTATTTGATTAGGGTTTGAAATATGAATTAGGGAGTTTTGTTGAAATGTTTTTTTTGAGCATCGAGTTTTGTTGAAATGTTGAAACTGCACAATGCATAAAAGTGATAAAACATACAAGTTGCTCAGCCCCTAGTCAAAATTCCACCTTTGCTGAAGCAAAGGGACTCCTAGGCATTGCTCAGCCCCTAGTCACACTAGCTTGCAAATGATCTCTCTTTGGCAAGTCAAAATTTGTGGAAGCAAAGGGACTCCTAGGCATTGTCATGTGTAGGCTCTATTGATTTTTGCCGTCCTTTAGAAAACTAAGAAATTCCACCTCAAACAGCAAGTTTGTATCTATTTCACATTCCACCCGCTTGAGACTACCCGCATCAGCTTTCGGAAAAAAAAATCCGCCCCTTTCAAGAAATCATGCGACTGCCACTGGCTATGACAGAGGGAACAGTAGTGAAAAGGACCGATCGGGGAGAGTCGACGAAGAAGCAAGTGTGTTGTCGACTCTTTGACAGGATGACAATTTTACCCGTAGGGCCGCACCCGATGAGTGGGTGACGGGTCGGGTTGGATGTGGGTGATGCTTTTTTCCACCCGTCCTCAACTCATCATCCATCACGTGCTGCTAGTCTGCCACCCACCGCTCATTTACAATAATATACTTTTTTTTTTAAATCCAACGCCACCATTCAATTATCTCATATCACGTTCGAGTACATCAGAATGTCCATCAGGGAGTTGCGAAACAAAAACTACACATCAACACATTATCCGGCTTAGCCCATCAGGGAGTCGCAATTAACCTTGATGTATCCCATACCCGACTTAGCCCATCTAAGTATCTAACCTCTCCTACTGAAATTGTCCGCTTCTCCCTTACTTCCCCCTGTCAACAACAATCATGTATTCCTCAAGCCGCAACAGTGAGTCCTCCACCAGTGCAATCGCTAGCTTGGTCTTCCCTTCGAATACAAATTCATTTTTGCTCTCCAAACCTCGCACATTATAGTTGATCACTGTTGCAATCGACCTGGAGACTTCAAAAGCATCACTCTCTAGAAAATCAAACACTTCTCTTGCCCCCTTTCCGCACCTGTATCCGGTACTGCCTTCCAAGCTTCCTTGGCATACCCATAACGGAAGAGTGCGTGCATAGTATCCTTAGTTTGCCCACATCGTGCACACTCAACCGGGACTTCCATCCTTCGTTTGGTCAAGCACACATTGCAAGGTAAGATGTCCCGACACGCTCTCCATATACTATTTATTTATTTTATTATTGTGATTTACGAATAAAAACATATACATTTTTTTCCCTTTTCTAACTCTAAATCATAATATTGCATAAAATTCAGCATCGAAACTCGAGTGAAATAATAATTGTAATATAATGCTATTCGAGTCATTCTATTTATAATGTTAAAGATACATTTATATCTTCTAGTATTGACTTTTTATTGTTGTATTTTTTAAACAATTTTTTTTATTATAGTTTTATATTGTATATATATATATATGACAATTTATCTTTCAAATTAGACAGAAATAAACCAGATCAAATGGACAGAAAATCACCCATATTTTCCCATCTCACCTGATGGGTGGTGGGTGAAGTGGATATGAGTGACACGGATATGGATGATCCGTGAGGTGGGGTGATGATCCACCCATGGTGGATCGAGTAAAAAAAAGTAGAAGTATGCTGTTTTTCTTTTTAACCATGTATGGATGTAAAAAATCATGTAATTATGGTTAAAATTTTGATTTAAAAAATAAGCTAATGGAAGCTGCTTTTTTTGTGTTTATTTGGTTTATATGGTTCGAAATTATCATAATACCCCTAACTAGTACTTTTCCCGTAACTTGTACGGGAGAGAATTTTTATTGAAAATTACCACTTTATTTCTCCCTCATACCATGAATATATTTCATCAAGTAAGTCAGTCGGGCATGTGATCCGCAGATCTGAACCTGTTACCATCCAATGTTGTCACTCGGTAGTGGATCATTTGTTTGTCTAGTGTAAGGCTCGGGCCTCAGGCCTGGGTATTTCGTCAAAATTAATAATATTTGGGTTTTTTTTTAGTATATTTTTTTAAAAGTTAAAACTATATAAAATATTAATTTTATATATTTTATTTATTAATTTCCTAATCATTAATAATATATGCGAAATTATTTAAAAAATTAATAACCCATGTAATTTTTAGCTTTTATTAATAACATGTAAAACTGTAAAAATTAAATATTTTAGATCAACTCTGAAATATTGTAATGATGCTTAACGTATGAGAAAAAGCTATTTAATTAACCAACTAATTGATCTCAATCATACGTCATTCCAAAGTTGACAACCAAATTTCATTTCCTCTATTCAAAGAGGAGACATGAGAGATGACGCTAGAGATGCATCGCGAAAGTCCGTTCACCTTGAACCTGTGAAGGAAGGTTGATGTCGACGCTGTAAGAGAGGGGTGCCGCTTGATGGAGGACAAACCTGAAAACATGGTATGTATCGATGTGGAGAGCACATCGACTGATCCTCCGATCCCTCTATGCCTACTGTCTTGATTGCCTCCACCACTTCACATGTGACCTTACGGTACCATTCAACTCGGCTTTATGATTATTCTTTGCCTTAATTTGCAAATTCCTGAAAGTTGATTGCCAACATATATCTTCTCGCATAAATAATAGATTATCCATATGAAGTCTTGCTCCCAAAAATGCGATCAATCTAAAGACTTGCCTCCCAGTTTTCATTTGTGGTATACAATACAAGGCCTCATATAATCATTTTGTAATAGAAGCCATGAGAGATGTCCTAGAAAAAAAATGTAAGAAGCATAATTTTAAGCATATGGAATAATTTAATATATTTGGTGAAAAACCAACTGATTATGATGATATGTCTATCTTTTAGGTATTCTTCCAAAAAGTTCACAATCACATACATACATGCAGTTTACAAAAACATGCCCATTAGCACCAACTACCAAGAGATCTATTTCATACATGAGAGAAACGGGTGGGATGGGATGATATTGAATTACCAAGTTGCCCCTCTATGACTACATGCACCTCCTCGAGATCTTTTTTAAGTAGAAGATTGACAGTACGAATTTCCCCGAACATGGTTCGGGTTTTTTTTAATAATATTTTTTACCGAATATGACATACCGCACAAGTACTCGATGCATGTTAATTTTCTACTAACATACCATTTTGCCCATTCTCTTTAACATGTCGTTTTGCTAAATCTTCTTGTTATGACGAAGTCTTTTATCAAGACGATCAATACTACGAATCTGATAAAGAATAGTATATCGGTTGCTTTCACACTTCTTCTAACATCCGCTCTATTTCAAATAAGAGAATAAAAGTCTTGCAATTTTCTCCCAAATAAAACCGAGTTTGGATCCTTTGTAATGTTTTATGTGTTACACACCATTTTACAATTCTTAAATTGTTATAAATTATAAACAATTTGAGAAAAAGATATTCTATATTTAAATGTATAAACCCTAAAGAGCTAAAGCCTTAAAATGATATTTAGTATCCTATATTTAAACGCATAAACCCTAAGATACCAAAATATATTAAAAAAAAATGTTACATAACTAAAATTAGTGTAGATTATATATCGATTTCAATATGTCAAACTTTAAAAATTAATTTTAAATCAAATTCCAAATTTGAAATATTAAGTATTTTTTTTGACGCATTAATTCATCGAACACCGAGAACACCATATGAGAAAGGATTAAACCCAAAAAATTGCAACTTTATAAACTTCGATTTCACTTAACTAACCCCAATATCTCATGATGAAATTTGATCAACAATGATAACCTTTAGTTTCAAAAATTTTATAAAAGAAAAAGTAAACAATTTATACATAGCAGTTTAAATATTTTACCAAATAAATGTTCCAATGACGAAATCTTTAATAAAGATGATGAATAGTAAAGATAAATTAATCAATGTTGAAGTAAGAGATGAGAACGTTTAGAAAAGTAGCAAATTTATTGAAGATTGACCACGTGCAATCTTCGGATAGATTGTGAAGGAAAAAATTGGTTGGGGGATTGGGTGATTGTAAGGTTTAGGCAACACGTTTGGTGATGTCAGTTGAAGTTAAAATCCTTATACGAAGAATTATGGCAAAGCCTCTTACATATAAGGGAAAAATGATTTTATTATTATTTTTTAAATCCTATTGTATTTCATGATTAACTTTTACTTTCATTGTCACATTTTTTTTCTTCATGGCTAGCCTATGGAATGGATTGAACAATATCAATGTTGTGTGTTATGATTCGTTTTAATACCATGTTTACTTTCACCGAAGCCCAATTACATTACCACCTTCAAATGACTATTTTTATTTCTTTCTTCACGGGCATTTTGTATTTCATGACACCCTTGTGAAATTATCTGCAAAACTTTTTGAAGTGTGTTATTAATTTAATTACGGTCATGATTATTTTCATAATATGGATGTAAATACCAATAAAATTGAAAAATTCAAGGAAAGTAGATTGAACCATGAATGTTGAAACCATATAACTTCAACCACAACTAACTAAATAGAAATCCATATAAAAAATTGTAATTACCAAGATAAAAATCCAAACAACGACTGAATCTACAAACTATATATAAAACTTCAAATCAAAAATAAAATTGAGCTAAAATACTAAAAGAGACCATACAGATTTGCACCATGATGACTAAATGTTCATAAAACTCGATTGCCTCCTAATTTTATTTGACGAAGTGTGGGACTATTTTGCAATGATTACCGTACGTGTTACATTTTCTTATTCAAACAAATCCTCAAACTTCATCTTTGTACTTCTTTTCATATGACCATTATAGAGGCAAGTTATTCCAAGGGGTAACCGGAGTCCGGAAGACTTTTTTTTCCAAACCAACTGGGAATGCTCCCTTAATGTTAGACTTAAGCTCTCTAGCTGCATCTTTTTACATCTTTTTATATGCAACCCATTTGGTATCCCATTCAGCTTCAAGAGCAGTTCCTTCAAGGGTCTGGCGGCTCTAATGCCTAGCAAAAGGAATCATGGAATACCAAGTATAATTCAACATTTGAGAAACAATAACTCAATAAAAGATATGTTGATTGTAAAATTGCTTCCAGTTTAATATATTCAAGCACCTGGAAGGGCTTAAGTGCCCATGCAATTTATTACTCCATGTTTGAACGTAACTGGCTCAATTAGTAGCATAAGCTATCAAGGTTGTTGGTACTAATCGAAGCCAGTTATCTCTATCAACCTTGATAGCTTCGTTTAGAGATATAACCTGATATGTTGCCGAAAAATCATTGATCGGAGAAACTATAATATGTACTTAAAGGGTTGATTATGAATCCAAAAGTAGCATATTCCAACCAATCAATTAAAAATAAAATAAAAATCAAAAGGATGGGCATAAAGAAAGAACCTTTCTCATATCGTTTGGCAATCATTCATAAGAATACAACGTCCATTTGACATATTCTAGTATCAACAGAGCTTCATATAATAACAATTTCACAAAATAGAAAATGAATAAAAAATTGTTTATGATGAATCCTAACTATGTACACCACACAACAATGGTACAACCAATGTATATATGTACTCATGAGATAAAACATTCAAATAAAAAAACATCAGTCCTTAAAGAATGTATACAAAGAGATCATAAGATAAATTTGTGTAGAAGTCCAAATAAATTTGAATTTCACCACACAAAACGACACAAATAAAACTAAAATATAGGCACATTAATTGACTCATATAAGAGTGATTGATGCAATTTATCAAGCAAATTGTAAGCAAATGCCATTGCTGAGCAAATCATAAACCAGGAAATCATATTTAGTTATGATGTAGAGTTGTGCGCAATACACACGAATTCAACGATACAAACCTCATCATCACCAACATCCATTTATTGAGAGCTATCGACGTTGATATTCATCGTGATCTCGAATGTGGCCTCTGGACCACCCGAGGATGACAAACCTTCGTCATTTCTCTTGGATTAGAAGACCTCTTTTTTGTTCTTTTGAACTCAAGTCATGCTCTATATGGGAAAACCTGTCTTTTTGAAATTTAACCAAATGAAAAAAAAAAGTAAAGTTAAATTGACATGTTTGGTACAATTTTTATGTTTAATTGGTACAATTACTATTTTACAATTTACTTAAATTTAGAAGTTCAGTGTAATCATATACCATTGAAGACCTAAGTGCACAGGATCTCATCTCTCCGAATATCGTTTATCAAAGCACATATCTCATAGATACTTTGGAACACACAAGTATTCTTCTGTCTCCATACTCGCGTATTGCAACCAATCATAAATGTACCCTAAAATCATCCACATGAAATCAATTCAACCCCAATTGGCAATAAATCTTGTAAATTATAGAGAATATAATATACCTTTGGTGCAACATATTTCTTAGAATCTCACAAGTCATGATCAAAACTTGAGCATCCTTATTTATACAAGAATCTCTAACCAGAAGTCCAACGTTGTTATCACCAAATGTATCCCTAAAAGAGCATATTCACCTCATGAGCACAAGGCCATCCTGAAATATGGTTCACAATGTTTACTCTAAAATTCACATAAGCAGTGACTTGCCAATCTTACCAAATTCTACAGGAAAATATAAAGCATCTACAATACCAAAATTCATGAAATTTCTAATTTCAAAGTGCCTTGAGTGGTGTGGTATAAAACAAACATTACTTCTAGCTAGAAATTGTCGCGGCGGCCATAGCCTTTGCAATCAAGGTCTGCTCCTTGAAGGCATGAATGACCAAAAAAAAAAACCTCCTTGAGTACCTAAAAGGTGAATGACAACTAAGTTAGTGACATCAATATATAATTTTAGTAAAAATGATATAAAAAAAGTGGGGATAATACGTTCTATTTTATATTCTCTTGGAAATACTTGGTTTATTCATGCAATCTTTGAATTTGAATTGCATTTAAAAAAAATATGGGTAAGACCGGTAGTAGGGCTTGTTACCATTGTCGATGTTGAAAATAATAAATATCATGAGAAAATCACACCAAAATGAAATTTCCCCCAAAATAGCAACATTAAAAAAACAAAATTACATGGATATATATGATGAATCATTTTAAGGCCACATTTTAGAAGGATAATGGGTGGATATAAATAATACACCCATGTTGTGTTTCACTGGGAGCCTGTAAAATCGACTGATCAACTTAGAAACTTCAAACTTATATTCATATGATATTTGCATATGATCAACTCAAATTGCATATGATACATGATTTCTATTTTCATTCAACTTAGAAACTTATATTCATATAATATTTGCACATAAAAAAGTAAAGTCTTCCCAATCAGATTGTCACATTGTGCTATGTAAATTGAAATTTTGTGGTAGGTTTAGCATTTGAAGGTTCAAGCTCCTAAATTAAACAAAAAATACCAATTTATTGATATTACTAAACCTATTCCACCATTCTGTTTCGGCAAAATGAACACAACCAATGTCAAAAATAAAGAATCGATCATGTGTCACACTAACTCTGAACAACGAAAGCAGCTCAATCAACTCATAAATTAGTTCAGTTTACATAAAAAATCAGAACAAAGACATCCCAATAACCTTTTGTCCTAATTTCAGAATCAATGTTGAGATTTTAAAGCACCTCTCATTTGCAAAATGCAAAACTTTCATTCATAAAAGAGGAAATCAAAGTTGAGATTTTAGAACAACTTCACTTCTTTGCCATTTCGGCTACAAAATTGGCATATAACAACCCTTTCTTCTCTTGACAAAACCAATAAGAAACCTATAGAAGGTTACATCTTAGTGAGTGAGGCAACCATCACATAAGTGTAATATTCACAGAGGTCAAGCAACGCAACCCTAAAAATCATCACATATTTCTGTATAAACTTAGACTTAATTGGTCATCTTAGTGAGTGCAACAATTTTGACCATAGTTATGATATAAAAGTCATCACACAATTCTATCTCCCTTTGCTAATCCATAAACTCAAATGAATCAACACAAAATTCAAAACGGGATTATGAAATCACAATAACAAATCACAATCACATTCACATGAGCTACCAGCAATCACAAATCAAAACATTATCAAATAAGCATTTCATCAAACACCTTGTGTGCAATACATTAACCCAAAATTCTCTAACTTAATCAACCTAGTATATAGATCCAATTGGTAAGCAAAGGGCGAATAGAGAGTGTTTTACCTCGATTTGACGCATCCCGCCTTCAATTGCAATCGATTGCCACCTCTAGCCACCAATTCAGCCGTCCCGACTGATCACCACATCAAACACAAACCAACAAACAAATCAGATCAAAAGCATTCTAATAATATGCAATTTGTAAAGCTAATCAAGAAAAATTCAGCAATTGATTAAGGGCAGGGGAGAGCAATTTAAGAAGGGCAGCGCGAGAGCATCATCGCCAACCGCTGGAATGTACCACGCACACCCATATCCGGTTCTTCGCACCACCAAAGTCGGTGTCTGGGCTTCGCTTGGCTCCTCCAAATTCGTCGCCGGGAGCGAGATGCGAGTAAGAGATTCCATGGGAGAGCTTCATATTTGGCGTCGAGAGCGGTGAGAACAATGGAAGGATTTCAGAGAATAACAGAGCGTTTATTAAGAGAGTAAAGGCGCTGACCAAAAAATAATACTCCGTAATTAAGAGAGTAAAGGGGAGACTAAAGAAATTACATTTGATGAAGAAAGTGCATTTGAGGAAGAACGATTTGAGGAATTGAGGAAGAACGATTATAGAATCCATAGTTACTTCAATTTCAGAAAGGGGATTTGAGAAGTTGAAGAGATCTTGTGTTGAGAAAGTGATTTCTTATGTAACCCTAACAATAGCATCCATGAGAGAGGGGAGAGGATATGAGCAGTTGAAAGAACGTGGTGAAGAAAGTAGTTTTTTAGGCTGCTCAAAAGGTTGACACGTGGCTCAATTTTTTGTGAAAACGTTGCTTCTAAAATTATAAGTATAAGGGGTGGATAACAACCAAACAAACTCCATTTTTTACAAATAAACTCTTTTTTCGTTTCATACGGTGTTTATATTATTCCGTAATATTTCAACTTTTATTTACACAATTTTTCAATTTCAACTGTTTTTAAATTTTAGTCACCTTTTTAACTTTGTCCCATACGAACCGTCTATTTATTAGACAACAATCGAATGGATCAGGTCGAGTTTGTTCGGCTATTCAGATTATGAGTAATTGTTAATGGATGCAATGGATTGGAGATAAAGAGAGCATTGCTCATACAGAGAAAACAGACAAAGCAAGGCAAAGAGAAGAGAGATTTCTGTGTATTGATTCATCGTGTGTAATGCTGTATATAGCTACAATTGGTTCCACTAATTTGCAAGAAGACAAAATCTGTTATGTGAGAATAGGTTGTATGTGCTGAGGTGCAGTGTAACACTATACACCCTCATTGTCTAGCTTAACACCCCCCCTCAAACTCGGGGTGGTGACAAACCGAGTTTGCCCAGCAGAAGATTTTGTTGGTGGGATGGTAGGATCTTTGTCAAGACGTCTGCTAGCTGAGAAGTGGTTGGAATGTGACAAAGATCCAGCAATCCATCTAGAACCTTTTCTCTTGTAAAGTGGCAATCTATTTCAATATGTTTTGTGCGTTCATGAAAGATTGGATTACGAACAATCTGCATAGCTGAAACATTGTCATAATACATTGTGACAGGCTTGATAGGATTGACATCAAGCTCATGAAGCAATTGAACCACCCAGGTTACCTCTGCTGCAGTTTGAGCCATTGCCCTGTATTCAGCCTCATTGGAACTTCGAGAAACCACTCCTTGTTTCTTAGACTTCCAACTAATAGGAGATTTGTCTAATAAGATGACAAAACCTGTGACAGATCGACGAGTAAAGGCAAAAGATGCCCAATCCGAATCTGTAAATGCTGCAATGCGAGGAGAGTTGAAGCCATTTAAGGTAATGCCATGTGAAATAGTACCAGCAATGTACTTTATAGTGTGATGCAAAGCCAGCAAGAGTGGAAGATGGGGTGCCTGCATGAATTGACTGAGAGTCTGGACTGCAAAGGCAAGGTCAGGGCGTGTATTGGTGAGAAAGTTGAGTTTCCCAACCAACCTTCTATAATATAGAGCATCAGTGAGCAGATCACCTTCAAGAGGGTCAAGCTTAACATTCAGAGGTAGAGGGGTGAGTGCACATTTGTCAATTGTGATGGCAGCATCCTCAACTAAATCTTGACTGAACTTATGTTGAGAGAGATGAATTCCCTGATCACTGTAAGTCACTTCCAATCCCATGAAGCAGTGAAGCACACCCAAGTCTTTAATGGTAAATGAAGTATCTAGAAAAGACTTGAGGTTGTTGATTTCCTCCAAACTAGAGCCAGTAACTAGGAGATCATCAACATAGACAGCAACAATTGTGATCTGACTGTGAACTCGCTTTATGAACAAAGAAGAATCAAGTTTCGACTGAGTGAAGTGGAGAGACTGAACCAAAGCATCAGTGAGTTTTGAAAACCATTGTCTACTGGCCTGTTTAAGCCCATATAGGGACTTTTGAAGTTTGCAAACCAGGTTATGAGGATTTGGGAGACCTTCAGGCATTGTCATATAGACATCTTCATGGAGATCACCATGGAGGAATGCATTGTTCACATCCATTTGAAATAAAGGCTATGATTTAGCAGCTGCAATAGCAATGATGATTCTAATTGTGGGCATCTTCACAACAGGAGAAAATGTTTCATGATAATCTATTCCCTCCTTTTGAGTGTATCCCTTTGCCACTAAACGAGCTTTGTGCCTTTCCAAAGTTCCATCAGCTTTGAGCTTGACTTTAAAAACCCACTTGTTGCCAATGGGTCGTTTCCCAGGTGGAAGAGAAACCAGATTCCATATATTATTTGCAGTTAAGGCCTCTATTTCTTTCTTCATAGCTAGAACCCAACAAGGGTCTTGGGAAGCAACTTTGAAAGAGGATGGCTCAGTGTATGATGATAGGTGAGACAGGAGGGCAAAGGCTGATGAGGATGGTGATGGGAAGGTGAATAATGAGGATGAATGGGAGCAATTGGTGCAAACAAAATCATCCAAGTATGAGGGTGGTTTGTGAGCTCTGGTTGATCTTTTGAGGAGTGGAGCATCAGTGTTTGGAGGATCAGGATCAATAGAAGGAGGGGTAGGGGGTGAGGAGATATCAGTCATAGATGCATCAGGTGATGAAGGAGGTGAAGGAGGTGGTTGGATAGTCTGAGTGGGTAAGAAAATTGAAGGTGGAAAACATGATGCAGGGACTGGGAGTGTGACAATGCTGTGAGAAGAAATTTGAGAATGATAGGGGAAATTATACTAAAAAAAAAACATCCCTAGAGTGGATGAGTTGTTGAGCCTTGAGATCAAAAATGGTGTAAGCACTCTTGCCATGAGTGTAACCAAGGAAAACACAGGGGTTAGACCTTGGCTAAAATTTGTCTCTCCCTCTCTTAGAGGTTGCAGCAAAACATAAACACCCAAATACCCTTAAGTGATCATAGGAAGGAGGTTTTTGGAAGAGCATTTCATAAGGAGTTTTGTTGGCAATTGAGGGTAGAGGAGTTCTGTTTATCAAGTAAGTGGCAGTGAGGATGCATTCTCCCCAAAATTTTATTGGGACATTGGACTGGAATTTGAGAGAACGAGCCACCTCAAGGAGGTGCCTATGCTTCCTTTCCACGACCCCATTCTGCTGTGGAGAGTCAGAACAAGAGGTTTGATGGATAATGCCATGACTTGAGAAAAAAATCTTGTAGAGATTTATCAAGGAACTCAGCTGCATTGTCAGATCTGAAGGCCTTTATAGTGGTGTTGAACTGAGTTGATACAAGGGAGACAAAATGTTTGATAATGGAGAGGGAGTTTGTCTTAGAAGACATAAGAAATGTCCATGTACATTTGGTATAGTCATCCACAATGGTTAAGAAATATCTAAAACCATTATGAGTAGGGTGTTTATAGGGTCCCCATGTGTCAAAAAACACCAGTTGAAATGGTGTGGAAGACTGAGACTGTCTAGAGGGAAATAGATGTCTCTTGTGTTTAGCCTGTGGGCAAATTTGACAAATTTTATCCGGCAAGTATTTTGAAACAATAGTATCAACAAACCTCAATTGAGCAAAGGGAACATGTCCCAAACGACAATGTAATAATTCAGCATTGTAAGTGGCATAAACTGAAGTACTAAACACAGCACTGTCAAGCTGGCAATTAAAAAGAGGATCCTTATTACATGAGGTGTAAGAAGTCTGTAAAACAGTTGTTAAGGTGGTGTTTTGGTCCATCTCATAAGAGGAGTTGGCTAGATAGAGTCCCTTTCCTTCACTTCCAATCACCAATGGCTTCTTCATCAAAGGGCCCTGAAGGATACAAGAATGTGGAGTAAAGAGGATGTTAGATTGGATGTCTGTGGACAGCCTTTTAATGGAAATGAGGTTGAACTGGAAATCAAGGACATGGAGAACATCTTGAAGAATGATATGAGGAGAAACATGGACAGTCCCAACGTGCAAGATAAGAGCTCTTCTACCATTTGGCATGGTCATAAAGGATGGTTTGGTGAGAGGTTTGTGATCAAAGAATTGGAATAAATGTGGTGAAATGTGGTCAGTTGCTCCACTGTCAAGAACCCAGGTTGAATTAAGCATAGAAGAAAAAAGACAGGTTGTCTTACCTACAAGTAATGCAGTGGAATCCTGAATCTCATGCTTCTGGAGAATGGATAAAAGTTGCTGGTATTGTGCCTGAGTAATAGCATCAGAAGAAGACCCTGTGGTGGTAGCTGCTATCTTCTTGCCTTTGGTTGAACTGTTTGATGGCATCCCAGGTGGATAGCCATGTAATTTCCAGCATTTTTCAATTACATGCCCCATAGTCTTGCAATGATCACAATATGGACGAGAGCCAGTGGTGTTTGAAGGAGTGGTGTTGGAGGGGTACCCATGAAGTTTCCAACACTTATCAGTGGAATGCCCTCCAACCTTACAGTGATCACAATAAGCACCTGAAGCAGGGCTAGTAGGATACCCAATGATCTTCCAACACTTCTCTATAACATGACTAGTTACTTTGCAATGATCACAATATGATGGCTTCTTAAAACTCCCACTGGTGGGCTTGAACTGTTGCGAAGCAAAAGCAGCGTTTTCACCCTCTTTGATTGTGCTGGATTTGCTCATACCCCTTTGTTGCTCTTCCTGGACTAAGAACTGGTAAGATTCATCAACATTTGGAGGGGGAGACATCATCAAAATGTTACCCCTCACCACATTAAAAGACTCATTGAGCCCCATCAAAAACTGGATGACCTGTTGGTCCTGAATAAGCATCATTACAGCCAGATTAGATCCACATTCACAAGCCCGATTTTCCAACAATAAAGCATATTCATCCCAAATACGCTTAAATTTTGTATAATAAGTAGCAATATCCAGAGAGCCCTGCTCAATTAGTGATATATCCTTCTGAACCTGATAAATCCGAGTTCTATTTGAGCTACCAAAACCAGAAGCAAGGTCTCGCCATATCCGACTAGCAGAATGAGAATACAGAATAGACTCAGCTATATCCTTATCAACTGAATGAACGAGCCAAGAGATTACCATACTATTGCAGCGTTCCCACTGACGAATTCGGAAAGGATCAGTTGTCGGCTTCACGCAGGCACCAGTGACAAAACCCAGCTTGTTCTTTGCGTCCAGAGAGACCTCCACAGAGCGTCTCCAATGGCCATAGTTCTTCCCATCAAGCAAGCGAGTAGACAGCACATAGCTAGGATGATCTGAATGATGAAGAAACAATTCATCATTCGGATCAATAAGAGCGACTTCATTCTGGATGATTGGATTTGGAGGATCCACTGGGTTTTCCATAGGATCAAAGAGTTGATTTTAAAAAAAAATTGGAAATCGATTGAAGATTCACAGGATGAGCTCCGATACCATGTTAATGGATGCAATGGATTGGAGATAAAGAGAGCATTGCTCATACAGAGAAAACAGACAAAGCAAGGCAAAGAGAAGAGAGATTTCTGTGTATTGATTCATCGTGTGTAATGCTGTATATAGCTACAATTGGTTCCACTAATTTGCAAGAAGACAAAATCTGTTATGTGAGAATAGGTTGTATGTGTTGAGGTGCAGTGTAACACTATACACCCTCATTGTCTAGCTTAACAGTAATTGCGGATGATTTCGTTAATATGCCGGGTTTGGTCGAATTTAATAAGTTTTATCTTCATTTTTAGATTATCTTGGATTTTTGTTATTTTCAGTTTTTATTATTTCAACATTCATATTTATATTTTTAGCTAGTAGATTGCATTTGAAGTCCTGGATCTCCGCTACACTCACCACCTCCGGGCTACAGTGTTCGGTCGCTGCAGATCTACCGTCTATCGCCTCCCCCGATCGCCATGGTGTCTCCACCCACGACCTCGATCGCCCTCGACCTCTCTCGCAACCTCCGGGTCCGCCTCTTCGTCCCGCTGTCCTCCGCCCCCTCCCCGCTCTCCGTCGCCGTCTACTACCACAACGGCAACTTCGTCTACCTCAGCGCAGTCTCGTTCATCTATGACTCCCTCTGCCAATTAGAGACGATCAGATTCAAAGGAGATTTGCAGGCCGAACCTGAGATTTGAAATGCCCGATGTCGGATATAAAAATGGGCCCCTTCTGTTTTTATTTTTGGAGAATTTTCTTTATCATTTCGTTCTTTTATTTTATTTAGCTATTTTTATATAAAAAACTTCAATATAGATGGTTTTAATTTTTTTTATTGGTGATTTTGGGCAAATATCCTTTTAAAAAGGGTTTGTGAAAATCTATTTTTTAAAAAATATGAAGTTGCACCAGCTAGAAAAAACAAAATAAAACATCAATAAAATTTTGTTTATTTTTCATAGCCATATACTCCCTCCGTTCAACAAAACTTGATGTTTTACTATTCATGCACGCGTTTTTAGGAGCTAAAAACTATATAAAATATTGACTTTTTAAATAAATTTTTTTTAACAATTTCGTAGTTATTATTAATAAGTACAAACTTGTTAAAATTTTTTTAAAAAAAAATGAATATTTTATATAGTTTTTATCATTATAAAAAAACGTGCGTGAATAGTAAACGACAAGTTTTGTTGAACGGAGGGAGTATAATAATAAGTTAATAGTTAGTACTTTGTTATATGTTACCGACCGAGTCATGGATCGATGAGTGAATTGTAGATGTGGGGTTGAAGTCGATCGATCGGACACCCTATGTATCGTACCATATACATTAATGACATCCATCTCTCCATTTTTTCAATTTTCGTTTTCAGTTTAATTTGGATATGGATGCGATCTTTCTCAACCTAAAATTATAGATTGAGCCAATGATAGATATACAGTACGTATTATATACATATGGATTAATTATATAGGGACATTACTAGCTAGGAATAAATCCGACAATGGAAGACAACAACATGTTACATGGTGGTTGAATTTAATTATAAAAGCGATTGATGGCTAATCACATATATAAAATTTGTGGTGACTGGTGAGTGATCGAATTTTGGTGGTGGGACACCATCACCATGGATTAATCATATCTACTGCCTCCTTTTTTTCAAAATGGGTAATCATGCATGCCTTGATCGATTCATATAAACATCGATCCGATGTATTACATATATATGAATCGATCGATTGGTAGTGAAGTGATTACCAGCTAATTTTTGGGGTACGGTTCACTTTTGGTAAATCAACGGAGCATGTATGATCTATTCGTGCAGGTACGTTGAAGCCGTAATTACTACCAAAGAGCATACATTTTAAAATCCGTATTATATTTAATTCATGTCAATTTTAGAGTTGTACATGTAGTCATGTAGAGAGCGTATCGCCTCCATTAGCTTGTTCATTGTAGTATTTATTTCTTTGATGTATATATATATATATATATATATAGAGCGTAAGTGTCATCCATTCACCAGAATATTAATTTTAAAAATATGAATACTGTACGTTATGAGTTATGACCTAGGGTCGAATAGGGAAGGCTTGGATCTTTAATATATGGTGAATTGGAGAAAGGATGACGAAGGAGAAAAAGATTTCAGAGAGAGAGAGATAGAGAAGACAAAGAACTGAAGCAGGTAGGAGAAAGGGTATGTAATTCCATCGATACCCCGTACAATACAATTGTGGGGTAGTTATAACCCTAGGTACGAAACCAGGATTATAATTTTGGGTAAACTGAATTTGTATATAATTTTAATATTTTTTACTATAACTATTGATTAAAAATTAGAGAAATTTTTTTTTATCTATAATGATAATAGAGTTAATTACTTATTATTTAAAAAAAAAAAGAATGAAGATGAAAAAATAAATGAACAAATTAGTTAGTTGGTCGGTCATTGTAGAAAGAAACATACAACTAAAAAAGTAGTGAAAGGAAAGACAAATAATAAAAAGAAAGGAACAATGTGGAATAAAAAGAAAGGAACAATGTTCTAGCTTGTGGGTTTTATTGTATGTTGCAAATAAAGAGGTGACGTCATCTGCTCTTTCCCTCTTCTTCAAGTTGTTGAGAGTTCCTTATAAACTCCAACTGATTAGGCCACTTGATTCTTGCTGTATGAAGGCTTATAAATAGTCATTTCCCCTCATTGTACAGAACTTAGATTTTACACATTACATTGAATGAGAGAAATATCTTATTTGTTTCAATCTTCAAACTCTTCTTCTTCTTCATCTCTCGTTCTCTCTAATTGATCTTGTTCTCTGCTTGAATCAATTAGTCTTTATGGTATCAGAGCCTTTGTGTTTGATTCCGATCTTGTTTTCTTTTTCCTTCACGTGATTCATCCTCAAATGCGATGTCGTCGTCATCAGGGGAAAGATCCAGTGAAAGGAGGAGATATGAGAGTATCACTGTGGCGGATCTGCAGAGCCCTATGTTCATACATCTTTATGATAATTCGGGATTGGTATTGTCCACGATTTAGATGGTCGGAGGCAACTATCGCCGATGGAGGAAGTCGATGATGAAGGCTCTGTCCGTCAAGAACAAGGTTTGGGTGATTGAAGGCTTTATTACACCAGTTGCCGACAATCAGAATCAGTGGAATCGGTGCAATGATATCGTGTGCTCGTGGATTCTCAACACAGTGTCGAAGGAGATCTACAACTCCATTGACAAGTACGACACTGCTTTCGAGATGTGGAGAGATCTCGAAGAAAGCTATGGCCGGAAGAACGGGCCACTCATCTTTCAGATCAAGAAGCAGATCTCGGCTTGTGAGCAAGGTACTTCATCTGTCACTGAGTACTTCACACAATTGAAAGGTTTTTGGCAACAATTAGTTTTTGTGTCAACTCCGATTGTGTGTAAGTGTGGTCGCTGCACTTGTAATCTTCAAAAGCAGCAAGAAGATGCTGATCAAGAATCAAATTAATGACCTTCTTGATAGGATTGAATGAAAAATTTGACAATGGGAGACGTCAAATTCTGCTCACTGTTCCATTGCCCAATGTTAGTACAACTCACTCCTTGTTGCTTCAAGATGAGACGAGCTCCAAGGGCAAGATTTTTCCTAGTGCTAGTATCCCAGATAAAACTGCTCTCATGGCTGCTGGTAATGATGATAGAAATCAAGGAAAGCCAAAAGGAAGGAAGAAATGGGAAGTGCAATCACTATGGAGGGAATCACAGGTGAAGACTCCACCTTGATTGTAAGATCTTGAGACCTAACGTGCAGGTGATCTAAAGGATGATGAAAGACAAAAGGCTAGGTTTCAAGGCCTTGAAACCTAGACTAAAATGTTTGGATAAACGGTTATGCATTTATCTATTGACTTGTTCTTTCAGAGGAAATGATCCGAGGCCAACCTTGTTGGGCCTAAATTATATCATGGGCTTTACCTTGGGCTATGAGAATCGATTTGGTCTTAATCGATATATATGTTTCTCTCCTAACCCATTTTGTGTGCTAGATGCATTATGTATGTTTCTTAAGGATTTCATATGCCATACAAGGAAAGATTCGATCCATATTTGATAATGCGTGATCATGAAGAATGTTAATGTGCCTTGAACGACTGTTGACCGGCGACGCATCGGGGGGTCCGGGGGGCGGAGCCCCCCGGCGGTGGTCTCGCTGACCGGTCCAGGGGGCGACGCGCCCCTGGCGGGGGGGGGGGGGGGGGGGGGCTAGGGGGGGCAGCGCCACCCCGCCTTTACGGTATGCGATGTTTATTGTAAACGGGCCTATCGTCTGTCTATTTTGGGCTTTCAGCCCGTTGTCTGTTTAGGGTTCCATGAGTCTCTTCATATACTCATGGAACGCCGACCCCTGTAACCTAATCTGCTTTCGCTTCCTCTAATAAGAAATCTGGTTCTCTGCCCGTGGACGTAGGCAACACACCGTTGCTGAACCACGTAAATCTCTGTGTCTTTCTTCGCTATTATCGTTCTCGTTATAACAAACTGGTATCAGAGCTTTGGTCGTTGAATTCCGCCGAGAATGATGTCTGGTTCTGTGTTGAAGATCGACAAGTTTACTGGAAGAAATTCTTTCAGTCTGTGGCAGATCAAGATGCGGGCTTTGCTGAAACAGCAAGGCTTATGGACACCGTTGGCCGCCGACAAGAAGGGGGCTGATACAACCACCGCTGAGTACGGCCTTCTGGAGGAGAAGGCTCATTCGACGATTATGTTGTGTCTCGCAGACGATGTCATAACAGAAGTTGCTGATCAGGAAACCGCAAGCAAGTTGTGGCTAAAGTTGGAGTCTTTGTACATGACAAAGTCTCTGACGAACAAGTTGCTTCTGAAACAACGGTTGTTCGGGCTGCGTATGCAGGAAGGTACACAACTCAGAGATCATCTTGATCAACTTAACACTTTATTACTTGAATTGCGTAATATTGATGTTAAGGTGGAGGACGAAGATGCTGCCCTAATTCTGCTGGTATCCCTACCCCCCACATACGAGAACTTCGTTCAATCGTTCGTCGTTGGGAAGGATACCATCACGTTGGAAGAGGTTAGATCGTCGCTTCACAGCAGAGAGTTGCGTCTGAAGGCAACTGCGTCGGTTACAGACAATCAGGCTTCCGGGCTTGTGGCAAACGGAGGCAAATCTGATGGTAGAAAGGGCAATAAGAAGAAGCATCGGCAAGATCGCAAATCAGGCCCTAAACCAAACGATGTTTGTAACTATTGCAAGGAAAAAGGTCATTGGAAGAATGACTGTCCGAAGAAGAAGAAGCAAGAGGAAGAGAAATCTGGGTCTGCAGCAGTAGTTGATCGTGGCAATACTTCTGAGGAGGATATTGTTCTGTTAGCTGATGATCACACACACAGGGCTGATGTGTGGTATCTTGACTCAGGGGCATCCTATCATATATGTCCTAAAAGGGAGTTGTTTGCAACATATAGCCGTGTTGATGGGGGCAATGTATCCATGGGGAATGATGCTCTCTGCAAGGTTGTTGGGACTGGCTCAGTTAGGTTTCGGACAGATGATGGGAAATTTCGCACATTGGAGGATGCCAAGCACGTGCCATCCATGACGAAGAATCTGATATCCCTAACAGTGCTAGACGACAAGGGGCTCAGGTACACAGGCTATGGGGGAACGTTGCGTGTGTTCAGAGGCTCTGATGTGGTTCTGCAGGGAGTCAAGCGGGGAAATGAAACTTCGTACACCCTACAAGGTTCCTCGGTTACAGGTGCTGCAGCGGCTGTTTCTGCTGGGGTTCAGGAAGCTGATCTGACCAGGCTTTGGCATATGAGGTTGGCTCATATGAGTGAAAGGGGGATGCAAATTCTCTCGAAAGCAGATCTTCTGGGAGGCCATAAGGCCCAGAGCCTTGAGTTCTGTGAACATTGTGTGTTTGGGAAATTACACCGCAGCAAATTTCCTAAAGCAGTTCATCAGACAAAGGGCACGCTGGATTACATCCATTCAGACTGTTGGGGTCCTTCACGTGTTCAGTCCTTGGGCGGTCACAGGTATTTTTTGTCTCTGATTGATGATTACTCTAGGATGACTTGGGTATTCATGATGAGGCATAAAAGTGAGGCATTCAGTAAGTTCAGGGAGTGGAAGACTCTAGTAGAGAATCAGACTAGAAAGAAGGTCAAGAGGCTGCGAACTGATAATGGTCTGGAATTCTGTTCATCTGAGTTTGATGGGTTCTGCAGAGATGAGGGCATTGCTCGGCATCACACAGTCAGATACACACCACAGCAGAATGGTGTAGCAGAACGAATGAATCAGACTCTTCTGGCGAAAGCAAGGTGTATGCTTTCCAATTCAGGCCTTGATAGGAGATTCTGGGCAGAAGCAGTTTCAACGGCTTGCTATCTCGTGAATCGGAGCCCACACACAGGTATCGACTGCAAAACACCTTATGAGGTGTGGACTGGAAAGGCTGCTGATTACTCTAATCTGAGGGTTTTTGGGTGCATTGCTTATTATCATGTTGATGAGGGTAAGCTAGAGCCAAGAGCTAAGAAGGGAGTCTTCATGGGCTATGGTACTGGTGTGAAAGGGTACAGGATCTGGTCTGATAGCAAGATTATACTTAGCAGAAGTGTAGTCTTTGATGAGAGTTCTTTGCTGAATTCTAGGAAGAAGACCAGTGATGCAGTTGAGAAAGAGGCTGTTACTAAGGAGGTGGAGTTGGACTTCACTCCATCTGAGAGTCAGGTACATGATTTGGTCACAAACCAATCAGGTACTATTGAGTCAGACACTGCTGAGACAGAGGCTATAACACTAGACACAGGAGCAGGTGGAGCGACACATCGCAGTATTGCTCTAGATCGGCCAAGAAGGGCTGACATCAGACCCCCTGCGAGATATAGGTCTGATGAGCTGGTGGGATATGCCTTGCAGGTGGCCGAGGAGGTGGAGGATGATGCTCCGTCCACCTACAAGGCTGCTATTTCTGGAGATGAGTCAGCACAGTGGCTTGCAGCAATGGGAGAAGAGATGGAGTCTCTTCAGAAGAATCAGACTTGGGAGCTTGTCAAATTGCCTGCTGATAGGAAGGTGATTACTTGCAAATGGGTCTTTAGGAAGAAGGAAGGACTATCAGCTGCTGAGGGTATTAAGTACAAAGCACGAGTTGTTGCAAGGGGTTTCAATCAGCGAGAGGGAGTAGACTTCAATGAGATTTTCTCACCAGTGGTCAGACATACTTCTATCAGGGTGCTACTAGCAATGGTTGCACATCAGGATTTGGAGCTTGAGCAACTAGATGTGAAGACAGCTTTCCTACATGGAGAATTGGAGGAGGAAATATACATGTCTCAGCCAGATGGTTTTCAGGTTCCTGGAAAAGAGAACCATGTTTGCAGACTGAAGAAGTCTTTGTATGGACTGAAACAGTCACCAAGGCAGTGGTATAAGCGATTTGATAGCTATATGGTGCAGCTGGGATACAACAGGAGTTCATATGATTGTTGTGTTTACCACAACAGTCTGGATGATGGTTCGCGTATTTACTTAGTATTGTACGTTGATGATATGTTGATTGCTGCGCAGAACAAGTCAGATATTCAGAAGCTGAAGGATTGTCTCAGTGCAGAGTTTGATATGAAAGATCTGGGTTCTGCTCGAAAGATTCTGGGAGTAGAGATCTATAGAGACAGGAAGCAGAGAAAACTCTTCTTATCTCAAGAAGGGTACATCAAGAAGATATTGAGCAGGTTTGGAATGTCTTCGGCTAAGTCTATAGATACTCCAATGGCGTCTAACAGCAAGCTGGGAATGTACACACTTCAGACTGAGGAGGAGAAGGAGTACATGTCTAAGGTCCCTTATGCCAGCGCAGTGGGGAGTTTGATGTATGCTATGGTCTGCACTCGACCAGATCTAGCATTTGCTGTTAGTGTGGTAAGCCGCTTTATGGTTCAGCCTGGGAAGGAACATTGGCAAGCTGTGAAGAGGATCTTCAGGTATCTCAGAGGCACTACTGATGTTGGTTTGTGCTATGGGAATGATACAGAGTGCTTGGTTGCTGGGTTTTCAGACTCTGATTATGCCGGCGATGTGGACAGTAGGAGATCGATGACTGGCTATGTTTTCACTCTTGGGAGTTCTGTGGTGAGTTGGAAAGCAACTCTACAACCTACAGTCACTTTGTCTACCACAGAGGCAGAGTACATGGCGTTGACAGAAGCTGCTAAGGAGGGAATCTGGCTGAAAGGCTTGGTCAATGATCTAGGCCTACATCAGGATCAGGCTTTAGTGTATTGCGACAGCTTGAGTGCAATATGCTTAACCAAGGATCAAGTTCATCATGAGAAGACGAAGCACATTGATGTCAGGTACCATTTTCTGAGGAATGAGAAGAGAATCAGGGTGAAGAAGGTGGGAACTGCTGATAATCCCGCTGATATGTTCACTAAGCCAGTTCCAGAGAGCAAGTTCCAACACTGTTTGGACTTGCTTAATATCACCAGCTCTTGAGTTGCCCTACGGGGCAGTCTGGGTCCTTCTTCAAGGACCAATCTGAGGCAGAGAACGTCTGGGCACTTTGTCATAGGTGCATCTGTTTATGAGAGGATTCAAGTCAAGGTGGAGATTTGTTAATGTGCCTTGAACGACTGTTGACCGGCGACGCATTGGGGGGTCCGGGGGGCGGAGCCCCCCGGCGGTGGTCTCGCTGGCGGGGGGGCTAGGGGGGGCAGCGCCACCCCGCCTTTACGGTATGCGATGTTTATTGTAAACGGGCCTATCGTCTGTCTATTTTGGGCTTTCAGCCCGTTGTCTGTTTAGGGTTCCATGAGTCTCTTCATATACTCATGGAACGCCGACCCCTGTAACCTAATCTGCTTTCGCTTCCTCTAATAAGAAATCTGGTTCTCTGCCCGTGGTCGTAGGCAACACACCGTTGCTGAACCACGTAAATCTCTGTGTCTTTCTTCGCTATTATCGTTCTCGTTATAACAAAGAAGATTGAAGGAACAACCTTGGAAAGCACACAAACGGAAGGAATTCAAATAGTTTGGAAAGGTTTTGAATTTCTAACGGCCTTCCCTCCAAGGAAACCTCGAAGACATTCAACTATATAAAGACGAAGGCAAAAGGACGATCATCATCTAAGCAAGCACTCGAGCATTCATAAGCTTCCTAAAGCATTCGTCATCTCAGTTTCTCTCTTACGTTCTCTTAAAGCCTAAGTGTTGTTTATTGTTTGAGAGTTGAGGGAAACACTAGCACTTATTGTACAAGTCATTCATCTTACACTTAGAGTATTTTATACTCGATCAAACACACTTGGTGTGTGGTGTGAGCTTTTATTTCACTTGTAAAGTTGAGAGCTAGAATAGAAGCGGTGAGGCTTTGTATAGAGAAAGGGTAGTTTCTCTAGGAAGTTCTAGGCTCAAGTGAAGTGAAATAAGAAGTGTTTGAATCCTACGAGTTGGATAACCCTAGGCGGGGACGTAGGCCAAGTTCATGCCGAACCTCGTTAATAATTCGTGTGTTCATCTTTTACACTCCGCATTTACGTTATCTTATTCGATCTCATTTTGTCAAGTTCTGATAGGCTATATCAAGGTCTTGACAAATTGCTTTAAATTTATTTAGTTGCGAAAATTATCCATACTTTATTCATCCCCCCCCCCCCCCTTCTAGAGTATTATTCATCGCCTTATAGACTCTTCAACAGGGTTGAGAAATGCTGGGAGGTTATTGGTTATCCAAGCTGGCATTACAAGAGCAAGGATAAACCTCAAATGCAGAGAGATTATGATCCCAAGAAGAAGGATTTCAAGAAATCACACAAGGCCAACAACATGACTGAATCGGGGAGTTCTTTTTCTGATGGTGGAAGCTCCATGAAGTCACCACAACTGTCAGTTGAGCAATAACAGCTAGTGTCCACTTTTATTTCCTTCTTGGGTAACAATAGCTCAACTAGTCATGAATCTCATCTTGCAGGTAACCTATGTTTAAATGCTTCTGTCAGGTCAAAATTATGGATTATTATTTATGGATAGTGGGGCAACCGATCACATGGCTTATGACATCACTCTCTTTACTTCTCTTTGTCCTATTTCTAACACATTTATAAACCTTCCTGATGGTACTATTAAGCCTATTACACACACTGGAATCATTCAATTGTCCACAATGACCTTAACCAATGTACCCTGCATTCCCAGTTTTAAATTCAACCTTTTGTCCCCTAGAAAAGTGTACACTGAGCACAATTGCCATGTTATCTTACAATCTGATGCTTGTTTTGTCCAGGACCGAGCAAAGAGAAAGATAATTGCATATGGTAACCAGCTTGGTGACCTTTACTACATGGATCCTGAAGTCACACCACCCATTTCTCAAGCTTTTTCTGCATTCAGTTCATTCAATCCTTTCCCAATTTTCTTACTAAAACACAATGTTCATATACCTAGTTATACGGCTTTGTGGCATCTTAGATTGGGGGATGCCCCTTATGTGAAACTCAAACACATTTCTGCAATTCATGATGTCATTGATACTGATTGTAATCATGTTTGCACTGTTTGCCCTATGGCTAAACAGACAAGGAATTATTTCAAGTGTAGTTTGTCTCATGCTAATGACATTTTCCGAGTTTTGCATTGTGATGTATGGGCTCCCTATGAGCATCAAACCATGAATGGTTGCAAATTTTTCTTAACCATTGTTGATGATAGAAGTAGGGTTGTAAGGGTGTTTGGGCTTTTTTGATGAAGCACAAAGATGAAACCATCCAACACATTAAATCTTTCATTCAGATGATTGAAACACAATTTCATTCAAAGGTCAAAATTCTCAGAAGTGATCTTAGTACTGGGTTTTTTTAACTCTTCTATGACCTCTTTTCTTGATTCCAAAGGCATTATTCACCAAAAATCCTGCAAAGCTACACCTCAATAGAATGCAAGAGTTGAGAGAAAACACAAATATGTACTTGAGATTGCTCGTGCTCTCATGATACAATCATCTATTCCTCTTCATTTCTGGGGTGACTGCATCCTGACAGCCACTAACATTAAGTCTCCTATTGAAATCATCATTGGTAAACCTTCGGACTATTCTCATATGAAAGCCTTTGGATGTCTTTGTTACATGTCCACTGCTACTGAACCCTCCACAGAGAAATTTCAACCAATATCACACCCTTGTATTTTTCTGGGATACCCCTATTCCTAAAAAGGATACAAAGTGTACAACATTAAGCTTGGAAAATGTCAGGTTAGCCGGGACATTCTATTCTATGAGCACATTTTCCCATACTCTCAGCTCACATATCAAAATCTATCATCTCCACAAACAACACCTTTAACCACCTTCATTGATGAAAAATTTCCATTTGATTACAACCGCCTGATGATATTGCTCATGAGGTTGCTTCACCTCATTCTGAGACACCTGACTCGGTATCCTCTCCACATGTTCATGTTGATACTACAGGTGATTTAACTGGTCATAATATTGACTTTGAAAACTCATTGTCTTTGGACACATTTGACCCCATCCCTGAACCTCAACCAATAAGACAATCTTCTATACCTCACAAAGAACCCGTGTGGATGAAGGACTATTTAGGAATAGGCTCCGGGAAGGGTACCAATGCATCTTCTTCCTTTGTTACGGTAACTCATCCCTATCCTTTAGCTTCCTTTATTTGTTATACAAGCATCTCACCTTCTTATCAAGCCTTTATAAGTCATATCATATGGCTCCCTATTCTGAGCCTAGGTCCGTGATAGAAGCAATTAACACCCTGCTTGGTGTGAGGCTATATATGCTAGTTGAGTTAGGTGCTCTTGAAAGGAATAATACTTGAACTGTTGTGCCTAAACCTGATGGGCAATCTCTAGTCACATGTAAATGGCTTTTTTAAGCTAAAATTCAAGGCATTTGGCTCATTGGAAAGGTACAGAGCTCATTTAGTGGCTCGGGGTTTCTCTCAGATTGCAGGCCTTGACTATGGAGAGACTTTTGCACCAGTGGCTAGAATGGTTTCGGTCAAAACTCTCCTTGTAGTCGCTGCCGCCCAACAATGGCATACTTGTCAAATGAATGTGACAAAGTATGGCCGCCTGATTATCAATATCACAGAATAAATCAATAGCTTAAGGTTGAGCTACGCCCAGATCGATCGCTCAACATTCCCACAAGCCATTTTAACTCATAGTAGGTCATGGCCATAGCCCTGTATTCAGACTCTGCAGTAGACATAGCTACAAAAGATTGTTTCTTGGATCTCCAAGATATGAGTGAGTTTCCTAGTAGAAAACAGAACCTTGTAATTGACTGACTTATCATGAGACAAGCTTGCCAATCAGCATCACAAAATGCTTTCAATTTCAAATCTGACTTGCTTGACATCAGTAATCATTGACCAAGTGCTCCATTTATGTAACTAAGTAGATGTTTAGCAGCTTGCTTGTGATCTATGGTTGGCCGTTGTATAAATTGACTCAAATTATGCACAGAATAAGTGATGTCCGGCCTGGTCACTGTCAAATAGATCAATTTTCCCACCAACCTTCTATACTGTTGTGGATTGCTAAAGACTTCACCTTCATCAGCGAGCTTACAATGCACATCCAAAGGTGTGCTAAGAGGTTTTGCATTCTCCATGCCACATTCCTTCAACAATTCAAGAGCATACTTCATTTGATTCATGATGATTCCTTTCTCAAACCTGTCAATCTCATTTCCAAGGAAGTACCTAGTTTCTCCCAGATCTTTAATCTGAAAGTGCAGTTGAAGATGTGCCTTCAGTTTCTCAATCTCTTATTTGTTATTCCCTGTGATTATCATGTCATCCATGTATACTAGCAGGGATGTAATCTTTCCTTCATCATGCTTAGTAAATAAAGCATGATCATACTCAGATTGCTTGAAGTTTGCTTTCTGAATTACCTTTGCAAACTTTGTAAACCATTGTCTAGGCGCCTATTTCAACCCATAGAGAGATTTATTTAGCTTGCAGCATAGATTTCTGACTTTGTGATCACTCCTGCACTCCTCCTGAGCACAAAGACTAGAGCCTTGCAGTTTAGATGCCTCTATGCTCTTGAGAAATTCATACTCAGGTGGCATTGTCATGTAAACTACCTCCTCAAGATCCCCATGTAAGAAGGCGGACCTGAATAATAAAACAGTATTAGATTGAGTGTATGTTTGAATGTAGCAGTAAGAAGAGAGATTTGATAAAGAAGAAATGAAAGTTTGTTATTGATTGATTGAGCAATTACAACTGAAGCCGAGTACTTATACACACTTCCTCAACAAAGAATTACAATATTGCCCTTTACTAACACACACTCTATCACCCCCCCCCCCCCCCCCCCCCCTTCAAGCTGGAGGTTGGTTTACCAAACTCAGCTTGGACACAGCAACAGAGTGGCGAGGTCCAGACAGAGATTTTGTGAAAACATCAGCTACCTGAGACTTAGTAGGAATGTAGGAAAGGGAAATCAGACCATCCAATAATTTTTCACGAACAAAATGACAATCTATGTCAATGTGCTTTGTTCGTTCGTGAAAAACGGGATTACGAGCTATGTGAATGGCGGCTTGACTGTCACAATGGACTGGAATAGGAGCAACGTCAGGAACTCCTAACTCGGACAGAAGGCGAGTAAGCCAAGCCAGTTCTGCAGTGATTCTCCTTAATGACCTGTATTCTGCCTCTGCAGACGACAAGGAGACGGTGACCTGCTTCTTTGATTTCCAAGACACGGGAGAAGATCCAAGAGTAATGAAGTATCCACTGACTGATCTTCTAGAACAAGGGCAAGCCGCCCAATCAGAATCACAAAATCCTTGCAATGTGAAATCAGATGAAGCAGAAAGGAGCAAGCCAAAATGTGAAGTCCCTTTGAGATACTTAATAACATGAATAGCAGCGTCCCAATGTTTGTCTGTTGGTTGTTGCATAAACTGAGACAAATGTTGTATGGCAAAAGACAAATCCGGACGTGTATTTGATAGAAAATTCAATTTACCAACTAATCTCCGGTAAACAGATGCATCAGGCAAGGGTATACCATCATCCCGACGAAGCTTAAGAGTGGGATCAAGAGGTGATGAAGATGGTTTGAAATCAGGAAGATCATAATCCTGTAGAAGCTCAGAAACAAATTTGCGTTGAGACATCACAAGACCATCATCAACTGGAATGAATTCGATCCCAAGAAAATAACTGAGATTGCCAAGGTCCTTAATACGAAACTCCTGATGCAGAAAGGCTTTAAGATCTGAAATTGCTTGCTGATCATTGCCAGTAACCAACACATCATCGACATAAATGGCTAGGAACACAACCAAAGAGCCATTTTTCTTATGAAACAGTGAATAATCATTCATTGAATGAGTGTAACCTTGAGTGAGCAAAGCATCAGACAAACGCTTATACCATTGTCTCGAAGCCTGCTTCAAACCATAGAGGGACTTGTTAAGACGACAAACCTTGCCTTGATAAAGTTGCTCTAATCCCTGAGGAATTTTCATAAAAACCTCAGTGTCAATCTCACCATGCAGAAACGCATTGTCAACATCAAGTTGAGAAAGAGGCCACTTGTTCTTTACTGCTGTAAAGACAAGGCAACGAATCGTAGTCAATTTAACGACAGGAGAGAAAGTTTCTGAATAATCAATACCCTACTTCTGGGAGCAACCACGAATAACCAATCTGGCTTTGTGTCTTTCAAGAGAGCCATCAGCTCGATATTTCAGCTTATAGACCCATTTAGAGGTAATTGGTCGCTTCCCTGGTGGAAGATCAACAATGGACCAAGTGTTGTTCCTTTGTAAAGCCTGTATCTCCAAATCCATGGCTTTTCTCCAGTGTTCAGATCGAACGGCCTCTGAATAGAACAAAGGTTCACGGTCTTGAGGAAATTGTGTAAGGGAAGTGAAACAATGCTTGACTGGGACATAACTGGAAGCAGAAGCAAATGAACAAGTTGCCCCACAAAAATAATCATCAAGATGGTAAGGTTGTCTATGTGCTCTTGTAGATCGTCGAATAGGAGGATTAACAGGTGGGTTATGAATTGGAGGATCAATCGGTGTGCGAAATGACTGATCAGTGAAATCAGACACTGGTAATGGTAAACAGACAGATGAGGAAGTAGGTTTGGAAGATGCAAAGGGAAAGATGTGTTCATGGAAAATCACATCTCTTGAGAAGAAAATTTTGTGAGCGTGGATGTCATATAATTTGTAGGCTTTCTTGTGGAAGGGATATCCGAGAAAGACACAAGGAATAGCACGAGGTTGTAGTTTGTCACGGCCAGGTTTGGGGGTTGAGGCAAAGGCAAGACAGCCAAACACTCTTAAATGATCCAATGAAGGAGATGCCCCAAACAACTTCTGGTGAGGTGAAACACCATCCAAAACTGAAGTCGGATATCTATTGATCAAGTACGTTGCTGTCAACAGACAATCACCCCAAAACTGGATTGGACAATGGGACTGAAATAGAAGAGCACGACAAACCTCTAATAAGTGACGTTGCTTCCTCTCAGCTACACCATTTTGCTGAGGAGTGTGAACACATGAAGTTTGGTGAACAATTCCTTTTGATGCAAAATACTCCCTAGCAGCAGAATTAAGACCCAACTCTAAAGCATTGTCACTTCTTACTGTCTTCACAGTTGCATTGAACTGATTTGAAACCAACTGAATAAATGCCCTCAAGAAACTGAATGCAGACCCCTTGGTCTTTAGAAGCTGAGTCCAAGTGACTCGTGTGTAATCATCAACAATGGTAAGGAAAAATTTGCAACCATCATATGTCTCAGTATGATAAGGACCCCAAGTATCTATGTGCAGCAACTCAAATGGTTTAAGAGAAGTAATAGAACTATGTCCAAAAGGCAAACGTGTTTGACGTGCTTTAGCACATACAATGCATGAAGTGATGTCAGACTTATCAGACAAAGGAACAAAATTCTGAAGCTTATTACAAGGCAAATGACCAAATCGAGAATGCCATAAAAGAGCTAAAGAGGATGACTTAGCAGCAGCAGAAGAAGCAGACAAACCAGTGACTGAGAAGGAAGAAGCAGCAGGTGATAGCAAGCTTGCTTTAGCAGAATCAGCCACATAAAGTCCTCGTTGAAATTCACCAAGAACCAAGGGCCTCTTTAGAGAAAGGCCCTGTAAAAAACATGTATGAGCAGTGAAGCAAATCATACAGTTTAATTGGCAAACCAACTTTCTCACAGACAGAAGATTGAACTGGAACTTGGGAATAAGCAGAACATCATTCAAAATAATTTCATTGGAAAATCTGACTTTGCCTTTTGATTGAACAAGAACTGTATCACCAGTAGGGAACCTTACACGAAAAGGTCTATCTAAAGCAACCAAATCAGTGAAGATAGACGAATCATAGCACATGTGATCGCTAGCACCAGAATCAATGATCCAAACACGAGAAGAAACTGAACCAGCCACTGAAAATGAAGATGAAACATAACCAAGTATAGAGGATGGAGAAATACCAGCAAAATTGCTGAAAGCCTGCACCTCAGCAGAAGCTCCAATATCAGATTTCTGGAGAAGGGACATCAAATTGGCATACTGATCAGGCGTAATAAGAGGAGCAGTAACTGAGGGAGATGAAACCGGTTGATCATTCGACGCCTGAGCAGCAACACATCATCGACATAAATGGCTTGAACTTGCCATCCACAGGAACTCCATGGAGCTTGTAACATCGATCAATTAAATGACCTTGTTTCTTGCAATAAGTACAAACAAAATGTGGATTTTTGTACTTAGAAGGCCCTGATGAATGGCCTTGAGTAGATGAAGAAGACGAAGATCCCGGATTTGAAGAAGATTGCCCATATTTGTTGGAATTCGCAGCAAGAGACGATGAATCAATAGGCAATTGTGATGTACTGTGATACGAACGCTGAGCCTCTTCGTCAATCAGAAGCGAATAAGCCCAATCAATATCTGGAAGAGGATTCATTAAGAGAATTGTACCCCGAACAGGAATATATGAATCGTTTAGCCCCATCAAGAATTGCATTAAGCGTTGACGCTGCTTCGATTCAAGAACAGATCAAGCATGGCCGCAAGTGCAAGGATTGCAAGAACAAGGTGAAATCGTCTGTAAAGAATCTTGCTCGTCCCATAATTTCTTCAATCGAGTGAAATAACCGGAAATTCCATCCGGATCCTGCGAAATTCTCGCAATGGATTGCTCAACATTGAAGCATTGAGCACTATTTGATTGCGAAGAATCTAGAAACCAATCCTGACCAAATATCCTTGGCAGAATTAGCGAGAAGGAAACTATCAGCAATCTCCGGAGAAACGACATTCAACAACCAAGATGTCACCATATCGTTGCAGCGCTGCCATTGGCGAAGATCTGGTGAATCGGGTGGAGGACGAGGTATGGAACCATCAATGAAGCCGATCTTGTTTTTCGCCGACAGAGCAATAGAAATAGCTCGTTTCCAAGAATAGAAACCAGATCCATTGAAGGTCTTCGAAACTATATTCAAACCAGGTGAATCGGAAGCATGGATGAAATAGGGATTGTTGGGATCTTGCGTACCAGAAAACCATGGGTTGGGAGGTTGATGTGGCATGATGAAAGGAAGAACAATTGAGATAAACAACTCAGAAATGAAGATCGATGACGATTGATACCATGTTTGAATATAGCAGTAAGAAGAGAGATTTGATGAAGAAGAAATGAAAGTTTGTTATTGATTGATTGAGCAATTACAACTGAAGCCGAGTACTTATACACACTTCCTCAACAAAGAATTACAATATTGCCCTTTATTAACACACACGTACTCTATCAGTGTATAATCAGTATGTATCTGTACTTAGATATTTTCACGTTCATTATAGGATAGCAAGCTGAATCTTGGATGATGACCGACGAAGAGATGGAGGAGCCCACGCCATCATACGTAACTCTTTTCTTGTGTTGACAAAACTAGTGGGTTATGGGTGGCCATCATAATTTCACTAGTACTATATATGAGCTGCATTTTGTTTCTTGCTTTAATACTATGTCCATCAGTCCATGTCTATGCCTCTATCAGTATCATTTGCAATTTCACATCTTTAATTGTATCATATTTAGTCTGCAATTCATAGTGGCTACCTATTTCACCATCTTCTCTCATTAATTATTTCAATAATTGTATCGTATTTAATATATATTATGCCTTTTTTAATTATCAATTTTTTTTTTGTTATGGTGTTGATGTTAATTTTTTTATACAATTTTTTTTTGTTATGATATTATACCACAATCTAATAATTGCTTGATTCCACTTTATTAATTTCACTAGCTATTTTTTAGTTGATGGCATATTATAATTAATGTATACAATCAATATTGATACCACATTTCAAATATGTTGTGTTTTTATATGTGATATATTGGGCTAAAATAAGCTCATAAAGATCTAGGGGTACGATCGTCTTTTACGAGGTAAATCTCAATCAAACCCTAATTTTTCACTATTAAATAGAAGCTAGATAAGCCCGTTAGGGAGGGGACAGGAAGGATCTGATTTGAGCCTCGGAGGATCCTCCGCAGGAGATTAACCCCACCCGACCTCGTTTATTAGTGAATTGCAGGTTCTAGATCGATCTTCTCGAAGAATCTTGATGCGGATTTTATGCATCAAATATATGATCTTATAAAAGCAAAATAAACCCAATACAAACTCTCGTTTCTCACCGTCTGATTAAATTTCCTAAAGTTTAACAAGTTTGATATGAGAAATTTGTGGACAATGTAAAAATCCATGTCAAATCTTAAAAAAAAAAATTGTTGGCAACATAGATCGAAGTACGCACGTTTGGGCATTGCAATCCCAAACTTAAATTTTGTTCCACGAGCTAGATTTATTGGCACGTGGATAAAGCAAAAAAAAAGAAAAACAGATCGAAGTACGTCAGGGCATTGATTTTGCAACATTATCTATAAGGTAAAAAATAACTTTATTTGGACAAAACAAAAGTACCAATGATTTTCATGGGCTGATCGATGCCCTACAAAAATTCAATCACAATACGCACCATCGGCATACAAAAGTAAAATCACATATAATGATACATAAAAATTTACCACAAATCAAGAAGGCAAAAACACTTGGGATTAATTAATTAATGGTTTTGATTTGGTTTAGTTTTCATAATCTGTACAGGGTGATCGAACCCTTAATATAAATGTAGCTATAGCTAGCTAGTGGCGGTGGTGGACGCAGTCGTCGGGGGCAGTGGGGAACCGAACACTGTCAGCGCAGTAGTCGTAGACCAAGTGGTTGGTGCGGACCCAGTGGAGCTGGTGGCTCCGGTGGAGGGTGAGATCGGAGACGGAGGGGGAGTGGATGTCGTCCCAAGAGAAGTGCCTCTCACCACAGCGCCTCATGTTGTCGATAGCAGCGGAGGGGATGGGGCACTCGCAGGCGTCGATGAGGAAGCCCCTGTAGGAGGCGACGAAGGGGGCATGGGACCAGTTGGTCTTGATGCGGCCGCCTTGGGTGGCCCAGTCGTCGGCGTTCCATATGGAGCTGTAGACCCCCATGGTCTGCCCCTTGGGGAAGGGTATGCCCCTGTGCTCCATGTTCCTGTGGATCCGTACGGGTGTCTCGTCCACCAAGAAACTGATATATATGTACCACCCACCATTTTAAATGTTATGATCCATCAATTAAAACTACTTATATAATTACATAGTATTTTAATTTTTTTTTTAAAGATACAATATACGGAGTATTCATTATGAACTTATAATTTTCCTATCAAATGGATATAAAAATGTCTTGATTTTTTTAGAAAATGTGAAAAATTAGGTATTTCTACCATAATTGGGGGTCGGGCATATGCATATAGATTTGCAAGGTGGTCATATAACTAAAGGGTCATGTATAGATACCACTGTTCTAAAACCTCCCCAACAGTTCTAGATTCTGACTAAATCTCTAACCTCACTTCGTCGCCAAGGGCGTCAATGTCGCTCAGACTTGACTAGACTAACAAGATCTGCTAAGAAACTCGTCAAGAAACCCAACTAGACCCGTCTAAACCCTTAATCCTACCATACCGTCGTGCACCCAATGTACTTGTGCAATGTAGAATGACATGTTGATAAAGTAAAAAAAATGTAATAAATGAGAGTAAAATAATATATTTATTAATTTTCTTAAAAATGATGTAAGATATATATAATGACATAGTTTAGTAAACCGAAGGAATATATACTAGTAAACCATCAGCTTTATTGTTTTATTATCACACACTTGTGTCTAACCATTATCTGAAATAAGACTGTTTGTGTTAACAGCAAAATCACGTGAAGATTCCATAGCCTTTCTTTTTCGTTGCCCTTCTTGCTTTTCCTTTGTGTGTAATCTTTTTCATCTTTATATGTTTTCAAATTCAATTCCAAACTAAACTCAAAATGGTCACATATGTTGACGGTTGCCGCCGGGACCCACCTTAAATTAATAGCGTATTTTATAAAATCACTCCTTAAAAGAATATATTATATCATTCTTATTTTTTTCTATCAAAGAACACGTAGTGTTTTTTTAACAAAATTATCACTGGCTAATTCTTCAGACGTTAAAAAAAAAGCGTGTAAATTAAATACACCATAAATCCAGCACGTCGGAATTGACGTGCAGATTTAAAGTGGGTTAATTAATATTTTTATCGTCTTTAATTCTGACGTACATTTTGATAGAAATTACCAATGTATCTAACAAAACCCTAAAAAGTAAAAAGGAGATCCTATATATACTCCTACTTGAGTATAAAATTTAAAAATTTACCGCTGGTCTTGGCAATTTCACCCATTATAAAAAAATGCAAAAGCGGAAACAACGCAAAAGCAATACGGTAAAAAATAGCGTCCATCAAGCAAAAGGCGTTTTTTTTTCTCTTGGTAGCAGGTAAAAGTGAAATAATTCCTAATTCCTTGGTGGATTGCTTCAGAAAAATGGTCAGACCAATAATTCTATCTATATGATTCTTTTCTACCCTCTTTTCTCAGGCCCACTAACACAGCATGCACAAGTTTTTATTTTATATTTTAAATTATTATTTACCTGTGACGTCTAAACGAATCCTAAATGAATCACACTATCAAACTACATTTATACCATACATAACATTATGAATGTAGTTGCACGGATTGAGAAGTAATGTACATCTTTAGATATTCGGGATGAGATATTTGTGATGCAAATATAACAGTCGAAAAGAAAGGAAAGAAATATTTACGCAATTTGACGTTGGCTCCAAAGGATAGAGTACGAGTGGAAGTCCTTGGTCGGGTCGAACCACAGCTTGAGCCTCTCTTCTCTGTTTCCGACCCCATTCACGTACACGTTTGTCTGCACAATGTAGGGCTCGTCCGTACTGTTTCCCAAGAACTCGAAGTCGAACTCATTGTGGTATGGACCTTCCGATGCCATCTTCATTTACCCAAATCACGCATCCGTTAAACTTTTGTTTTCCGAATGTGCAAAATAAAATAAAATAAAATTATATTCTTTGTCCCCACTTTCGGTAAACCACCCAACCCAATTCCCTTTCGGTGAGTTCATGTGACTGACTGACTGACTATCCTTTTTTCCATCATTAAATAAAGAAAAGTAAATTACTGAAAATCACCCTTCAATTACGGACATTTTTACAAATGCACTCGTAAATTAGGAAATCACATATAAATCAATTATCATTTTTTACGTTTAAAAAATATTAAATTATCACTTGTAAATAGAGTGATAATTTATTTTATTAAACATTTATGACTAACCCCTTAATGGGTCTAAAGTAACCCGATTCAGATGTAGATTGGGCTAAGCTCACTTGAACTGAAAATGATTAAAAAAAAACATTTATGACTAAACTGACAATTTAAAAATTTGTGGGAATGTTTTACCAATGAGAAGGGTCATAAATATGTGTGCTTATATGTAATTTTGTAAGAAAAATATCATATTTTAAGGGTGATTTTTTTTTAACTCGCCAAAAAAAGGAAAAGAAGAAAGAAAAAAGTGGTCACAAGTTCAGAGTACAATAATTGATGCAATTGAGGAGAATGGGGTGGACTGTGTTACTGACTTACTGGAAATTGGAATGAATGCCACTGACAATTTTGAAAATAAAAAAAACAATTCATAAAATATATTTTAACTAAAGTGGGGTTGCCATTTTAATGAATGCAGCAGTGCAAAGAAAGGGGGAAATTGATTGAAAGTTTGAGCTATTTCACGAGATATTAGTGTTGGTTCTCTACTTGCACAAACACCCTTTTGTTTGCCGACAACTCTCTGTGTAATCAGTAGTAATTTTTTGTTTTAAACATTTCATCGAAAAGATTGATTGATTGAGGAATAAAGGGTGAAAGTTAATTTAATCGCGATCATGACAAAAAATAATGACGATTAAAAAAGAGTTACAAAAATCTAAAAAAAGCAGAGGCATAAAATGGGTTATAAACTTACATAGAAGGCAGTAACGGTGCCGGCGGAGTCACCCTCTACGAGCTTCATCTGAATTGTGGCCTTTCCGTACATGTATTTGCTCTTTGATGCAAACCCGGCTCCTGAAATGTCATGAATTCGGAGCGCATCCGTTCAATTTCAAGCGAAAAATAGGTTCAATTTGAAAGATTGATGAATGAGGAATTAATCATCGATCGACAATTTGAAGGCTTGTTACCGGAAACGGTGTCGAGTTTGAGCTTGACGAGGTCTCCTTGGTAGATGAAATGGTCACTGGCCCAGCTGGGCTCGAACAGATCATTAAACGACGTCGGTGAGCTCACGGCAGAGGTCGCCATCGCCACCATGGCGAGTAACACAAACGCCATTGCGGGTTTTGGAGGAAGGACAACGAAAGCCATTGCGGCTTATTAGAACAGCTCAGAGAGAGAGAAAGAGAGGGTGGGGGAGCGTCTACTATGACGAAGAGGTGGGAGTGGGAGGCCCTTTTATAGCCCAATGGAAATCATGGGCCCATTCGGTTAACCAAATCTCATAGATTAATCGGAAATCGGTTATCCATACTTTTGCTGGATAGAAATTGTTTACTGTACTAGTTAGAGTTAGAGAAGTTAGAGTTGTCAAAACCTAACCCGACCCGATCACCCCAATCCGTACGTCTAAAAATTTTTAGATCAAGACTCGAAAATTTTGACCTGAATCCAAAAAACCGATATTTTGATAGGTAAACTGAGTTTCGATCCGGTGACCCAACTGACCCGATTTGTTAAAACGAAAAACTTTAACTAATTAAAAACCAAGAAAATCTCAGTCATAATAGGGTAAGTTGAGTAATTAATATATTATTAAAATTAATTAATTTATAATTAAATATTATTAAAATTATTCATGAAGATTCCAATTTATTATATTTTATAATTATATACTTATGTATAACCACTAGTTCTTTCTTTTTCAAATCAAATTTTATATTTATCTTTATTGTATATTACTCCTTCCAATCAATAATATTTCATTTTTTATTTTTCAACAAGTTTTTTTAAGAAGCTAAAAAATCTAAAAAATATTAAAAAATTTATTCAAATGAATATGAATATCCAAGTTCATATTCATATGAATATATGTATCTTCATATATTCAAATGAATATTAGTTTGAATATTATCAATTCATTCATCTGAAAACTAATCACTCGAATATTGATCTGAATATGTTACCTTATATTCAGATGAATATTATTTAGATGAACCCTAATATTAATCTGAATATGGACGGATCTATGATCCGTTCATGCATTTATATTTTTTAATTATTTTTTTCAAAAATTTTAAACTTGTTTTTTTATATATAAAAAACACATGAACAGATTATAAATCCATTACTTATATTAAAATGATATTTGATTCGTTCGTTAATGTTTTAATGTCAGACGACGTATTTAAAGTTAAACACATGTCAAGCTAAGATTTAAACGAATAAAATCTGTTTGTTGAGTGTATATAGCACGTGTACTCGGTGCAAATAGCCATGCCCGTATATTCATTTCATAGTACAAGGGAGTTGGAATAGGGTTTTAGGCAGATGATTTGGGCTCAGGGGCGGAGGGAGGGGGGCATGAGTAGGGATGGCAATTTCACCCGCATCCGACCCCAACCCGAATCACCCGACCCAAAAAAAAGCGGGTGGAAAGTGGATGTGGGTGAAGTGGATATGGGTGGTGGGTCGGGTGGGGTGAAGTTTTTCTCCACCCGCACCCGATCCACCACCCGACCCGATCCATATAATATGTGTGTGTGTGTGTGTGAATATATATATATATATATATATATATATATATATATATATATATATATACTTTGATATGTGTTTAAGACTACTTATTTTCCTTATGTTTTAGACTTATGATATGGTTGACGTTCATCCAAGGCGATTCACATTCAAGTCAGACTACTTATTTTCCTTATGTTTTAGACTTATGATATGTCTTTAAGACTTGTGGCATGTGTTGTTTAAGACTTATTGTATGTGTTTAAGACTTATTTAAGACTTAAATGTGTAAAATAATCATATTTTATACACTATTTTGTGTACCAAATTGATTGGAATTCAATTACATGCATTTAGGGAAAACTACCCACATTTCACCCATATTTCACCCATTTCACCCGATCACCCGATGGATATGGGCGAAGTGGATATGGGTGGGGTGATGGGTGGGGAAATGGGTCACCCATGATGGGTCGGGTGAAATGGGGGTCCATCCACCCACCATCCGACCCATTACCATCCCTAGGCATGAGGTGGCTCGAGCCCCCCTGGGTCGGGGGAAAAACGTAAAAAAAATAAATTTTGTATTTTTTTTGTAATTTTTGATAATTTAAGGGTTAAAAATAGTTAAAAAGAGTTTTAAATCAATAAGTTTGCTTAGCTTAGTTGGTATGGGTTGAGGAATAGAATGATAAGGTCTTGAGTTCAAAACCTTATAGCTTCATTTTAGAGATTTTTTTCTCCTTTTAACATTTTAAACTCAAAATAGCAATTTATTATAGCTTCATTTTAGAGATTTTTTTCTCCTTTTAACATTTTAAACTCAAAATAGCAATTTAAATCATACATTTAGTGTGTTTCATACTATATTTCTTATAACAAAAATTGAATCTTATATATATCTTCAAAAAAAATCCCGAAAATTTAGTTGAGTCCCCCCTCGGATTTTTTCTGGCTCCGCCCCTGTTTGGGCTCGATCTTTTCAATATCGTAAGTCGGTAACATCACTGCCAAGGGTGACACGGTGGCGACAACTCAGCTGTAACGTCATATGCCACGTAGGAAAGGGTCCATCCGCAATGACGTGTCCCCCTACTCCTATTTTGTTTAAAACCCCATGAATCAACGTGATTGTAAAATACAAGCGAGTGGGCACCTTTGGCCATTGTTGTAGAGTGGGCGAGTGTTTCTCCGGGGGCCAGGGCAAATCTTCTGCCCCAACTCCCTAATCCCTACTTACACAACTTCGTCCTACAAGATTATTTTACCTCTAAATTAATATTAAAAAAAATTAAAAAATATATTTAGCTTCTACATATTTATTATAACATATTTGGAAAAAAAAATTTAGAAAATCGAATTATAATTTTTTTTAAAAATATATAGTAAGCTCACATCTTTTTAAAACTTTAAAAAATCTTTCTATCCGTTATGAATTATTATAATTTTTGTAAGTTGATTTTTTAAGATTTTTTTAAAATATTTTTTTTTTAATTAGGTAAAAATTCGATGGCCAAACAGACCTGACTAATCGAGAGGCCGACAACGTCGGCAGACTGCGAATCGTCGAGCATACAAACTAAAGTAAACGGTGCAATACAAAAGTGACAACTAAAAAAAATTTAAAATATGTTAATAAGTATGTAGAACCTAAATATATTTTTAAATTTTTTTAATATTAATTTAATAATAAAATAATTTTAATTATGGGATGAAATATTGGGGCGGGGTTGTGGTGCAGAGTATTTGCACCGGTGTTTCTCAGCTTTTGCGTACTACAGGTCGCTGTTTTACACAAGGACCTGGCCAACAAGAGATTGCCCCGTGATACTTCACCGGCTGGTCCGATAAGGAATGGATACGTACGTACACAGTTGCATTGTCAGCTGCAGTATGGGGGAAAATATAAAGCGAATTACCTCTTTTGCCGGCAAAGCATCGATCACTTTCACTTATGCTTTAATTTGTGTTTTCCTCCTACAAATGTAGATCGACACGACGACAGTGCTTAGAAGTTCCATATACACTCGTATGTTAGCGTTGATCATACCGTTTTTTAATGTCACATTTCAATACGGGAAATCGCGTTTTCTCCATTTTTCTAAAGGTTATCACTTTCCTCTTGTGGTGATCGATTTATCTCCAACTGAGTCTTAATCAGTCTTAGTTGCTCCATGTTTGGGTTGGGAATAAAAGATAGCCATCTCACATTGATCGTGGATGGTATAATCATACAAAATATAAGGAAAGGAGAACCTCCTACATAATGATTTAAGCTTTTTGGTAAAGTGGTAGATCCCAACCTTATAACAAATAACAAAAATTAAAAAACCAACACTACTCCCGTTTTTATACGACCCAACCAAGGACAAGGTTAAGGATTTAGGTGGGGTCTAGCCCGGAAGTATCTCAACTTATAAAATTGGAAAACGAAGATTTGAGTTTCAATTTATATAGATCTAGAAATTGCTAGCGCCTAGATCCAAAGTGTTTAGTCGCTTCCCCTTTATTTTTCATTTCAAAACTCAACACTTTTATTGGCCACTTTTTATGATTTTATACATCAGAATTTTCATTTTGCCGTCACGGATAACAAAGAATAGTTTTGATGGTCTAAAGCATTGACATCATTCTAAACACTCAAATGGTGTTGAAATTTTGTTACAACGCGTTTGGATATAATATGTAGAAAATGACACAAGTTATATATATCGACACTTGTCATTGCCATAGTTGACTTGCAGTTTATAGCTGGCCACACTCTTGCCTCAATTCCTAATAGTCGATGTGAGATTCAATCATTCAACTTCCATAAAACAAGATGGCAGCTAAAAAGCACTCTCTTAATTTATAACTATAATCACTTTCCTATCAACACCATATATTTATATATAATGAATTTGCTTTTCACATATTTATTGAAGTTTTAACTCAAATTACATAAACATGTAAAGTACTATTGTTTCATTTTCTAGCTACTACGCACTTCTCTTTTATGAGAGGTGGTGGCTAGAATGGAGTTGGAAGGTGGTGGAAGTAGAATAGTAGATGCTGATCTTTCACACAGACCCTTCTTTTTCTTGTACAACTACTGCCTTTTGCATTAGCAAAACTCTTTCTTCATCATTGAATCCAGGCTGTCCTATTGCATTTTCTTTTGGGTTATGGCAGTGGCACCATAATCCATAAGAAAATGCAACTTAATGCACAATAAACAACCAAACGTAACACAACATACGAAGTACCTATTTAGAGAACCTACAAAGACAAAAAGCGTTAAGAAGCTAAAATTGGAGATTGATGAAATTATAAGTTTGTATCAAACAACCATAGATATTATAAATTAACCTTCTAGCGAGTTATATATTGCATAAGCGAATTACCTCAAATGGGAAGGAAAGAGCAAGGACGTAGCGGCATGCCCGGCCGGTTACATTTATCTAATACCGCACGAGAAAAATTGATGCACTCCGGGATCATCGAAGAGGCTTCCTATCTTCTTCCAGGACGGAGGATGAGGGTTGCGGACATATATGGTCGAAGGATGCGGTGGAAAGTTTATAGTCATTGGGTGTTCTTAGCAGGATGAAGAACACAACTTAGCGATGGTTAGGTAAACTCGAATTCTCCGGGCTCTCACATTTGAATCAGTTCTAATCGATCAAAGGAAGCATCGGAATCACACTTCTGGTCCGTCGATCCTTGATACCTTCTCCTCTTACTAAGGTATTTCTTTCAACTTCTCACCGAATGGTTTATTTCCAACCTTTCCTTAAAGAACCAAATTTTTATTCTGAATCAAAGAAAACTACAAGTACTCATTTTTTTTTTTATATATAAAAAATTCAACGTGTTTTTCAAAAGCAACTGCTTACAAATATACCATTGAAAACTCTAAATAATTGTTTCTCTCAAGGAACTGAAATATCTTATGTATGATTTTGTGCACGTAGTTTTAAGAGATAAAAACTATATAAAATCTTATTTATTTTAATTAAAATTTTCATAGTTTAATACACAGTATTTATTAGTAATAAGTATTAAATTGTGAAAAAATAATAATTAAAAAATTAATATTTTATATAGTTTTTAGCTCCTTATACATGACCTATTAACGCATCTTTAATTACCTTGCGTTCTCAGGCTCATGGACACCTGACAATCCAATGCTTCACGATTTCATCCGCTTGGATGCTTTTGACATATAAGGTTTCCTTATTGCCAAATTATTTCCGGTTCAAAAAAAAATATATACCATTGAAAACAACAAAAACAAATTGAAAACAAAATTAAAATATGGAAACAAGCTAGCAATTGGGCCGGGCATTTTTTGGTAGCTGAAATGGGCTGATCCACATGACCTAGTTTTTGATTAAAATGCATGAAAAGTGCATGGGAAGTGGCTTACGAAAAAGCATAAAATTATATGGTCCAAAATCAATTCGGATCGTCTCTTGTAGTCACCTTAAAAAACACTTTATCGGTGACATCTTCCTTCTTCAACGAGGATTCAGAGAAGGTGACCTATTTGCTCCCTCCCTCTCTATTTTAGGAGCAAAAAAGCTTCAAAAGGAAGTGATAACGAGTGGCGGGTTCAGGGGCCAGCCTAAGACCATCTGTACACCTCTAATAATGGTATTTGAAATACCATAACCCTATTTTTAAATAAAAAATAAAAAATAACTATAAGAGTGGGGTGAGAATCAAGATAATCATTATTAGTGAGTACCACTCTTACACAGTATCATTAGCTTTATCCAATGAATAATAACATGTGACGATCACTTTTTTTTCTACCCCACAAAGATTTAAAAATAAAATGAAATATATGTTAAGATACTTTTGTGAGTATCATGGTTGTGCATTCAATTATCGTAAAATGACGTGACAAGAAAAAATGTATGATATGATACTTGACTTGAATATCATGGATAAAGATGCTCGAAGGAGCCCATGAGCACAACAAATTCGCCGACTGAAATAGAATCTTCGATCAACAAAAGTCACCCATGTCCAGCAAAAAACATCAATCGTTACTGAAGTCCGTTGGGACTCGGGATCGGGGGTCGTGTGCGCCCATGCGCTAATAGCCTAGCACATAAGCCGAGCGGGGTTCCATCCTAAAACCAATTGGCGATAGGAGGAGTAACCCACTAGCTTATATACTATGACTTCTTTGTTTGTATAATCAATGTGGGACTCTTTTGTCTCTTCACATTCTCAACACGCCCCCGCAAGTGCAACTAGGGTCGTCTTTCGCCTCTAGTTGACACTTGGACAACGGGTCTAGCATCTCATTCTCTTTTTAGCTAGCCTAAGATCGAGAGTCGGGCCGTTTGGCTTTTCCGCTCTGATACCATACTGAAGTCCGTTGGGACTCGGGATCGGGGGTCGTGTGCACACGTGCGCCCATGCGCTAATAGCCTAGCACATAAGCCGAGCGGGGTTCCATCCTAAAACCAATTGGCGATAGGAGGAGTAACCCACTAGCTTATATATTATGGCTTCTTTGTTTGTATAATCAATGTGGGACTCTTTTATCTCTTCACATTCTGAAAAATCGTTGATCAACAAAAAAAGAATCCACCGAGGGGATCGAACATCTCCAAACAACAACACACAACATCTAAAGAACTAAAATCAACAAGAAGTACATGATATATACATCAGAACGAGGGGAAACTAAGATTGGAATTTATAGTTCCCAGTTTATACTCCATAGAAGCACTCTCTATTTGATAACAACTCAGAAACTTGGATAACGTTAAAAAACAGAATATACCATGCAGTAACCACTCTCAGTAATCTGCTGTTGAAAAGCCCCCAAGGCATCCAATTTTATTAGTCAAAGTCCAAAAGCTGATGATGTTTGAGGCTTTTCATTATCTAAGTGACAACTCCACCTTAATGAAATCATATTATATAATATGTGTTGCAGGTATGATGAAAGACAAAGTATGAAAGGGAGTAGTATTTCATACAAATATCGTTAATATATATTGACAGATTTAAAGGTTGTTTTAAATCTGTTATATATCTTCTAATTCAAAAGGATATGTATTATTTGTTAGATATTGGTTTCGGTTAAGATTTGCTGCAGGAAGATTTTATTGAAGATTTGGCAACAACTGAATCTGGATTTTGTGGAAGAGAGATCTCGCAAGCTCCAATTCAAAAAGTTGTTCAATCTGTTGAGGATTTGGTGGAATTCAAAAGCCGTAGCAATCTCAGCATAAATAATTCAAACGTCTACAAGATCAAGCCTATATAAGGAGACACTTTGCAAGCTTCAACACACATAAGTTCTCAAGTACTCAATTAGCAAACACAACGATCTTACTGTTGTCCATTTGTTTTCTTTCTCTTATCCATTGTAATTGCTTTACTTTAAGTTGAGAGAGGAAAACACAAGAGTGATATAAGATAAGTCATTTTTGTTCTACTAAGAGTATTCGTCTACTCAAACGTTGATACACTTCGGTGTAAAAGGGACTATTATTTCACTAGGTTGTGAGTTGATCGTAGCGGGCTAGCCTAGCTACAAAGTGTTAGAAGAGAGGAAGTTCTCTAGTTTGTATCTAGGACTCAAAGAGAGTGAAATAAGAGTTTTTTAAATCCTACGGGTTGGATAATTCTAGGCGGAGACATAGGTTGGTTTAGAGCCGAACTTCATTAACAATTCGTGTGTTCAATGTGTTTTAATTTCCGCATTTTACTTTAATGATTTACCTTGTTACAACTGAACATGTTTATGAGATTAGCCAAGATCTTGAGTCCCATTTCAAGACCTTGACATCCGGATCAAGACCTTGACATCCGAATCAAGACCTTGATGTCTTATCTATGTAAGTTTGCGAAAAGTTTCTATACTCTATTCACCCCCTTCTAGAGTATATATATTATATCTCCTACAATGTTCTTCAATTGGTATCAGAGCTTAACGCACATTTATTTGATTTAGCCATCTATGAGATCGATCATGAGCACTGTAGGTGATGGCGAATTCGCTCAAGGAAGATCGGCCAATCGTCCACCTCTCTTCTGTAGTGATAACTTTGTTCACTAGAGATCTCTTATGTAAATATTCATCATTGATTAAGACATGGAACTCTGAGATATTGTCAAGAGAGGACCCAGAGAGCCAACAAAGATCAATGCAGCGGGAGCTACCGTGGTTAAGGATGAGAGCGAATACAATCAAACCGACTTGGAGAATGTGGCAAAAAATTACAAGGCTATGAATTTACTTTAATGTGGTTTAAATGCTGATGAGTTTAACTGTGTGTCATCTTGCAGGAGTGCTAAAGAGATCTGGGATAAGCTTGTAGTAACTTACAAAGGAACAAGCCAAGTGAAAGAGACTAAAATCAACATCTTCTTAAGGCAATATGAGCAGTTCAAGATGACTCCCAACGAGACAGTAAAGTAGACGACTCCCAAAGAGTTAATAAAGTAAGATAGCTTGGTGAGAGTCTTTTAGGTCATCATTACAACGTTCTAGCTCCTGATCCATATTAAGGAATTTGTCCAGATTGTCATCCAAAGTTAAGTTGGTTTCCATTTTGAATGTAAACAATCGACAAAGCAAAGATATTCTGGAAGGCAGAGATTTAGTCAAGAAAAGCTTCTCCAAAGCAGTCCAGAGAGAGAAAGCAGAAGAAAACCTTCAGTTATCCTCAACATGGTTTCAGAATATGCCTTGAGATCAAGCTCAAGATCAGACTTCGAGACTTCATCTTTTTTAGGCTCGTCAGTAGGCTTGGGAGGGTCTTCATCTGCGACCCCTTTGCCTTTCTCTCCGGGTCTGAACCCGGATGTGCTAGTGATACCTATCTATCTTTAAGGTCGAACTGGTCTTTGGCAGGGTTACTGGCTTTCTTATGGCCTTCTAGGCCGTGAGGCTCAAACTCTAGTACCTCTAACTTGACTCTGATACCAATATGTACTTCCAGATCCTTAAATTGAAGATCTAGGATTACAAAAGCGACAAGAACACGGACATGCAGGACTGTAAACAATAAAGAACACCGGGAATGTTTACACGGTTTGAGTTAAACTCTACATCGCGGAGAATCAAGTAGGGAGAGACTCGGACCCAATCCACTAGTTCTTGGTGATTTAATAAACACGGTTGCAATACAAGTTCAAGTACACAGATCTAGGCCAAAGTCGTAAGAACACAGAAGAACAGAAAGCATCTTCTAAAAGGGTTAGGAGCGAAGAACTCTATCGAGATCTTATGTCAGAAATCAGATCTCTGTTAACAACCACTGTATGAGCCAGGAACTCGCCGCTGGAGGAAGCTAGGACGTCTTCTTCGTGCCTACGTTCAGAGTCTCGAAGAGATACGCTTTCTTCGTGCCTACGTTCAGAGTCTCGAAGAGATACACTTTCCATGGAGGAACCTTCGTCGCCGATCTGGAGGTGAAGCGACGCGAGGGAAACCCTAGCAGAGCTCTTCTCTTTCTCTCACTTTCTTCTTTACTCTCTCTTACCTTGGAGGCCGAACAACTAAACTGTAGGGATGCCAATGGGTCGGGTGATGGGTGGATGATCTACTTCCGTCACCCGACCCACCACCCAAAACCTTTCACCCTACCCGACCCATCACCCACCAAATATTTCACCCGCTCCGTCCACCCATTACCCACCGGGTGATCGGGTGGATCAGATGATAATTCGTGTGAAATACAAGACATCAAAATCATCAAATTTTTTATTGAAAAACATACGTCGAATACATTGACGAATAAACAAGTATCAAATATAGTCAAATTCGGTCAAAAAATTATGAAAAAATTATTGCATTCACATTTCCATGAGCTAATTGCCTTCAAATACAATAGGTATATATATAAGTCAGTGGAAATATAAACCAATTACATTTACGTTCCATTTTAATGAGTATATATATCAACCACTGGAAAGTATTTTGGAATACATGCATACAAATACAATTACAACTCGAGGTTTAAACAAGTTCTTACGACAAGAGAGAGAGACTCATGAGAGACAACGGTGACCGGAGAGGAAGGTGCTACATGGGAGTACCGAACATTCAAACTAGGGTTTATGGAGTATATTAGTAATTTTACATATAAAATATAATTATATAATATAAGTCGGGTGACGGGTCGGGTGACGGGTCGGGAATGTCTTCACCTAAATTCGACCCGACCCATCACCCGTTCACCCATCACCCATTTAATATCCACTTTATTTCGGATTTTCACCCACTTTTTCGGATCGGGTGAGATTGATATCCGTCGGGTGCGGGTGAAATTGCCATCTCTAAGCTAAAGTAAGCAAACCTTTGCGGAGAAGCCCTTGTATAGGCGAGCTGAAACCAAACGCCCGTTTAATAAAGCGTGTTGCAAGATTAGTGTGTGCTGAGTGAACCGAGTTTTGAGCTTAACTGATTTGGGCTATAAGGCCCATATATACAAACAATATAAACCAAATATGGAATAGCATATATGTATATTAAGTTTAGTTCTAAGTGTAACATGTTAGATTATTACAGGGCGGATATTTTCACCGCTAATTTTTACTATTTTCACCGCTAATCACCGCATATGTATGCGGTGGTCTTAATCCACTTTTTTCCAGACCCACCGCATATATATGCGGTGGATCCGTTGACCGTATACAAACCCACCGCATACCTATGCGATGTGTTATGACGACCGTATTAATGCGATCAGCTTTTAGGCAATTGAAAACGGTTTGTAGAAGTGGTCCAAAACCGTCGCCATAACCCACCATATACCCATACAGTAGATTATGGCGACAATTTTGAACTGTTATAGTGACGGTTTTGAACTGTTATAGCGACGGTTCAAACCCACCGCAATAATAGTGAATTATGGCGACGGTTCAAACCGTTATAGTGAATTATGGCGACGGTTTTGAACTGTATACTCTCGACGGTTCAAACCGTTATAGTGAATTATGGTGACGGTTTTGGATCATTATGGCGACGATTTTAGACATGTATACTCTCGACCCACCGCATAGGTATGCGGTGAGATCGTTGACTGTCATTAAACCCACCGCATACCTATACGGTGATTAGCGGTGGAAATAGTAAAAATTAGTGGTGAAAATATATGTGATTATATTACCTGAAACTCTAAAACTTCGGATTAATGATTCGAGCATCTCCAAATATAATCTCCGTTTCAGACCTCCAAATATAATATCCATAACATATTTCCTTAGACAACCTAGAACTTATGCACGAGTTTTGATATTGCTATTCAATTATCTGCAATGGGAGGATTTATACTAAGATGAAAAGATTAGCTTTACAACAATCTTTTCAATTTTGAAGAAAGAATCAATTTCTGTCCTTAAGTTCATACATCCTATTTCACATATATTCCAAGCGCATATGTTTATTTTGGTTTAGTGGGATTCATTAATCTCTTTTTCCTAATTTCCTCTCTTCCCGCTATTTTTCCTTTTCCCGCTTATGTCTTTTGTAAGTTTATTTGTGGTTGCCTATGTAGTTTGAATTTGGGGATTAGAGCATGAGTTTGCTCACCTTAAGGTTATTAAAAGATAACTCCATGGTTGTAGTCAAAACCTTAAGGTAAAGAAAGAAAAGGGGTTACCTTGATGTGGAGAGGTAGGAAGTGTCTTGGACCATGTGCAAAAGCATTATACTTTATTTATTTTTATGTTTTTTATTTAACTAATTATATTATGATTGATGGAAATCATATAGTGTGTATAAATAAATATGAAAAAGATAAAAATGAGGTAAACTCATGGTTGTGGAGTAAAAATATGAGAATTTAAAAAAAAGATGTTGATAAAGTGAAAAATTATTTCAAAAATAAATAAATGAGGTGTCAAGATATTATAGGGAGAAAGAAAAAAAATTGGATAAGAAGTTGTAGACCTTATTAGGTCGGTTTAGTTAGTATAGGATATTATTGTAAATAGGAGGAATAAGGTGGAGGACGGTGGTTACAACGGATTCCACTATAAATACCTGATTGTACATATCAAATAAGAGGAAAATACACATTACATTCGGGACAAGCTCCCACAACAAACTATCTTACTCTCTAAGCTTCTCAGGTAACTGATCTTGTTCTTCACCATGATCTGAGTGAGGAAGCAATCTCAGATTGCTTAATTAAAGCCGCTATTTAATCTTATGGTTACGGATGATCGGTCTTAAGGGTGCCCTCTTGTTCCAATTATTACCTTTCTCATAATGAAGTCATTGCTCTTTTGATTCGTATGATTGTTTTGTTTTCGCCTTTTGCTTGGTTTGTTTCGGTTCTCTCATTTGGCCATTTGTTGTATAATTTTTTCGTTTTGACTTTTGTTGGTTTCTTTGCCCTTCTATGATTGGTTGTTTTTATATTGTTTTTATTTCGTTCTCACCAGCATCCTGCAGCTACCCGTTTTGTGAGAAGAGAATCCTCTACAACACCTAGTGTGACATTAGATATAACACAAAAATATTTGGTGTATTTTTTAATAATAAAAAAATTAAAAAAATTATATTTATATTGTACATGTCAAATAATATATATTTACATACTTTTTTTAATATAAAATGATATTTTTAATAAGTATTATAATTAATATTCTAAAATAACGACTCTTTTAATTTTAATATTTTTTAAATATCATTTTCTATTAAAAAATTATATAAATATATGTTATTTGAAAATACAGTTTAAATATAATTTTTATAATTTTTTTATCATTAGAAAATACCCCAAATATTTTTGGGTTACACCTAGTGTCACACTATAGGTTGTAGATGATCCATTCTCCGTTTCTTGTGTTTTGCTTTTCTTTTCTGGATTTTCCTGGTTTTAGAGGTGGATTCCTAAAAAGTATAAGAAGTAAATCTTGTTAAGAAAAATTTGTCATTTTAGGTATTTTGTCATCTACTTTACGAAATTACCCTTGTAATGATTAGATAGTTGTTAGTTGTAGTTTTTGAGAAAGTAAAAAAGTAAAGTAATAATTATAGGTATAAGTGTATTTTTGTTTGTTTTCTTAACAAGTGTTTAGATTTCTAAAATAAAAAATTTTAATTAACGGAGGGAGTATATGATATAAGACTCGAATTGTACGATTTGACAACACATAAATCCAGCGAGATTCTATCTCAAAATTAATTGGCAATGAAAAGAGTAACCCGCCAACCTTATATCTTATTCAAGCAATCTCAATATTTTTGATTACATTCCAACATAATCTAGTGTTAATTTCTCAGAAAAATTGTCAACTACTTAATGTGGGATGCAATGAAGGTGCTAACAAAGACAAATTAAATATAGTATTTGTGTATTTTTTCCCTTTACGATTTTGTATCTGTCGGTTTACTAACCTTTCGAGAATCAAGTTTGTCTAATCTTGAATATTAAAGGATGTGGATCTCCATTACATAATCAATCTCAACGGATTCGAGCAACAAAACCTTTGATTTTCAGATCTAGGGTTTTGCTTCTCCGAATTTCCGACCTCCTATGTTTTGAAATTGAACATGAATTCAGCTTTCGATGCTCCATTAATCACATTCACATCGAAGCATGCTTGGTTAGAGCCATAATTTTCAGCAACGACATTCTTTGTCTTTCACCGGTGCCAATGGCAATGCAACCGATCTTCTTTCTTCGGTGGCGAGCTCGCTCCTCCGGTGGTATCCTTACTGTCGGTCGCTTCCTTGGGTTTAGATCCCCTTTGCCTACAAGCATGGCCTGACACAAAACATGACACAAAACATGGCGTGTAAGTCTACTTACTGACTTTCGCACCACCCAACTAAAAAAAAAAGAAAATTTATCAACATGAAAACATTTCAAGACATATACCCATATATATTTGTAATAAAAACCCATTTTGAGTAAACCTACCCGAAAGGTATGATAAAAATCCAGTTAGGGTCTTGACAAAAATCATGTGATGGTCTTGACAAAATCTTGAAAGGGTTTCTGGTGCGTTTTTGGTTGTTCCTTGGTGGTCCTAGTCTGAGTTAGGGCTCCGGGTTTAGTCATCGCTTGGTGGCGCATGGCCGTGCAAATTGCTAGGCAGTTTGGTTGCCGCTTTTTTATATTTTACCGTTTTTATTTTACGTTACGTTGGATATTTGAGAGTACGCCGTCTGCCGACTTTGTCGACATCTCAAGGAGTCAGATTTGTTTGATCCTTGAATTATTACCTAATTAAAAAAAACATAGGCAAGAAACAACTTCACATTTAATTAGTTAGCAACTAAATGTCAAATAATTGCACCATGTCACATTGCACACTTGACAACTTGCCATCCAAGAGATTAGAAGATATTATATGTAAACAAGCTTTATTATATAATTTGAGTAAATTTAGAGCATTAAATTAAAAAAGATCAACATGATGAGACTATGGTTTCAAATCGGACTAGCCTTGCAATTTGCACGGCCGTGTATCGCCATATGCATATGGTCTCGGATTTACTCTTTGGAATTAGTGAGAGATTTGCTGACACCAGAAGCCAGAGTCGACAGTTTTGGTATCGACATCGGATGGTAGAGGGCATCTTAATTGCAAAGGCGTGATGGATTGATTTGACGCGACACTTGTCGACTTTGGCAACTGGGACATGTACGTGGAGTGACATGATTTGACTCGGGAATCTTGCAGAGGCGTGCAGATGGAAAAGCAGAGGAGATGGCCAGGTCGTCGACTCCGGCAACCGGTGGTGATGGACAACTAGTCAATTCCTACAGCCGGGACTGGTGGAGTGTTTATCGACTTCCGAGCCCAGATTCGATACAGTGCAAATGACGAGAATTTGACCGTCCGAATAACAGCTCCAATGCAGCTCTAAAATATAATTTAAAAAAAAATATCTATAGGTAATAATAATACTCATCCCCTAAAATATAATAGACTCGAACACACCCTTTGTCGTCTTATTAGGGGAGATTTGGCACCTACCCTAAGCCCATGGTTTCATGCAAATCGGGTCATATCCAGAGTACGTAGTATTGAAAGAACAAGCTTAACTGCATGCTTAAGGGAACAATTATTTTATAGTCAACCATTGACTCGTTCTCAAGAACACACCAATGTAGAGGAATTGAACTCTCTCTCTCTCTCTCTCTCTCTCTCTCTCTCTCTCTCTCTCTCTCTCTCTCTCTCTCTCTCTCACAGATTCATAGCTAGCTGATGATAGCTAATGAGAAATGAGGTCTTCACAGCACATACATCTTCAGGTGATGCCTAAACACTTGTTGTTCCTCCTCCTTTGTTTTGTGATTTACGCATCTACGCTTTGCAGTGTGATTTACGCATCTACTCCACCGTCTAATTTTTACAACGGGACTCGGCGTTGTAATGACTACAATAGGTGTAGTAGGCAAAGACGTGCTCCTGCTACTACGATTGCTGATAGTAGTACCTTAACACAAGGTCAATCAATCAGCTACGGTGGTGGAACCCTAATCTCCAAGAATGGAAAATTTAAGCTTGGCTTCTTTGTCTGCCGTGGCTACACCTACCTTGGGATATGGTACAACAACAACAACTCTGAGCCGATCGTGTGGGTCGCTAATCGGGATAGGCCCATATCGGCTCAGCAACAGCGCAACTGCTCTCTTGTCGTAGCAAAAGATGGGATTGCTAAGCTATTGGATCCCAACAACCATTCCTTGTGGTCCTCTCACTCTAAAAAATCATCCGGAGTAAGTGTTTTGCAGCTCTCAGATATGGGGAATTTGATCCTGACCGACCGAAGCACTAGAGTTAGATCGTGGGAAAGCTTCAAGGACCCAACCGATACCATTCTTGAAGATTCAGAGGCGACTTTCATCAAAGCTGGTGTGAATTTGACGTCGTGGAGAAGCGCCGATGATCCAGCTCAAGGGGACTACACCTTCCAAATTGGGAATACTACCACGGAGCTCAGCCTTGTCATTACTAAGATCAACAACCCGTTGATACCTTACTGGGAGAGAAGTTTGTCCCTTCTTCCTCCCGATTTACGTCTCTTTCTAAATGGCAATACAACAGATACAAACACATCCTTCCGGCTGGTTTTGAACCCGGATGGGTTCATTCAATTTTGGAGGAAGCCTCATACAAGTGGTCTCAATTGGTCAATTAGTTGGACAGCTCCGACAGATCAATGTGATCTATACGGGGCATGTGGAGGTTTTAGCATCTGTGATGCTGGAAATGGGTTTAAGTGCAAGTGCTTGCCTGGTTATACCCCTAATGATCCGGTCAGATGGGAGTCCAAGGACTTCACTTCTGTACAGTGCTCAAAGAGAACCACTGGTGGGACTTGTCCCGGTGCCGATGCCATGTTTTTGAGCTTGCCTATGCTCAGTTTGCCGCCTACCAACAGGAACTACTCCGCCCAAAGTGAAGATGAATGCAGTGATAGGTGCCAAAAAGATTGCGGATGCAAGGCGTACTCTTTCGATCCCAATGCTGATCCTGGCAATTCCAATTGCCAACTTTGGATCGATCAGGATCTTTCCCACATTCAAGAGGGGTACTCCAATCCGGATAATCGCACCCTTTCCATCCGAGTTTCTCCTTCCGATATAGGTAAACTTTTGTCTAATAATCTAAACCCTAGATTGATAGATATATACGCTGACAACTGAATCATCTTCGTACATATATGGTGCAGATTTTGGTAAGAGTGCGTGCGGCATTTGTGGGACTAATGTGATTCCTTACCCGTTGAGCATCAATTCGACTTGCGGAAATCCAAGTAATTACTTGGACTTCCAATGCGATTCCTCCAATGGTCAGGTCTACTTCAGGCCAACTAGTGGTGGAAATTTGTACAAGGTATCTCATATCAATGAAGCTGGTATGACGTTTGTTGTACAATTACCACAACAAGGCAATACGACCATATGTGACACTACAAATACAAATAATATCAAGTCCAAGTTGTTCGGCCTCAGCAACTCATCTCCTTATAACGTTACAAACTGCAGCGTGGTGCAACTAATAGGTAGACCTCCAGTCAAGGAGGTCGAAATGTCATGGAATCCACCGCCGCCACCACCATGTATCACATCGTTTGACTGTGATTATTGGCCCAACACCACTTGTTATGAGGATACAAGGGTGTGTAAATGTGCAAAGGGCTTCCATTCGGATCTCCAGTTTCTGAATTGCACTGCAGGTACGTACATCCACTTGATCGAATCCATTTTACGTACAAAATCATCTCTCCCGTCGTTGTCACATTGCAATGTTTAGGTGTTTCCATAGCCAAATTCATAACAATAGATTATTATAGAATGCCTACATAACTTATTGTTTGGAAATCAACTTGCATAAAATAAAGTGAGTTTGATTGTAATAACTCTTTTAAAATCAAACTTTCATATTCATACGTACAATATATTAATGAACTAACTGTGGCCATATGGCGGTATTTTCATTTATTTATCTATTTTTTAAAAAAGGAAATGGACAAGTCAGTCACATCAATTCATGTAAAGAAAAGTGTTTTCACGTACCAATTCAAACTAGGGGCTTCAAATGATTGACTTGGTCTATATCCCACTTTCTGATAAAAAAAAAAAAAAAAAAACTAAAAATGACTAGGTACAAGTATATATACCAAAGAGATGAATAAACAAGAAGATTACAAGTTTTTCACCAAAAAAAACAAGAAGATTACAAATTTGAATTACAACAAATTAACGACATTGATTACTAAACCCTCGATTAAATTAATGACATGATAAATGGATTTTATATTTTGAACTCTATGAATAAATTATTCATAATTTTCTATTTGATATCTTCGGATTTTGGGGTTTTAATGGAAAATACGTAATATATCATGGGAAAATATTTACCTTTTCTTCTTTAGGGTTAGAGGTGGCAGTACCCTCCCTTCCAATCGAAAATGAAATTTAATATACATGTTTATCTCATCGATAGCTTCGATTTGATACATAATTAATAAAATCAAATCCAACAACTAAGCAAAAAGTTATAAACGTTTCAAGACTGAACAAATATAAATTATTTCCGACATCATTTTTCAAACTGAGTTACTTCTATCATAATTATCAAGATTAATGTTTTTTATTCTAGTTACACATTCATAATTTGATTATTTCTTAAAAGAAATTAGATATTTTACAGAAAAATTTTCGATGGTAATTTTCCACCCCTCAAATAAAAGTGTCAGGATCCGCTACTGTCTGAATATTTTAATCAAATATTTGTGCTTTGTGAATTTCTTAATTAACTATGACTTTACAAGCAGTGGATGGTAAGGGAATGTCGTCGAGGATGAAGGCTGGAATTGCTTCTGCATGTGGGATTGTGCTTCTTTTAGGCATTCTTTTCATTGTTCTTCATTTCCAAAAGAGAAAGGCTACACAAAAGCTTGGTAACTATGTTTTGCTAGTTTTCTTGCACTTTATTCACACAAAAAACCATATATGATCAAGTTGATCGAAAATCCATTTTCTTCAAAACTAACATATTTTCTACTAAATCTGACGCAGGAATCACTGAAATCAAAATAGATAACGACATAGAAGATACTGACATACCATATGTTGAGTATGAAAGCATACTATATGCTACCGACAACTTCTCTGATGCAAATAAGCTTGGAGTTGGGGGGTTTGGTCCTGTTTACAAAGTAATTTATTTGAACATCACTTTTCTATCCGATGTAACAAGTGATTATATAGTACAAAAGTTAATGTATATTTTCTGTAGGGAAAACTTGTAGATGGAAATGCAATTGCCGTCAAAAGGCTCTCAGCAGCATCATTGCAAGGTGTTGAGGAATTCAGAAATGAGGTAATACTTATAGCCAAGCTTCAACATCGAAACCTTGTGAGAGTACTCGGCTATTGTGCAAAGGACAATGAAAAGGTCTTGATCTATGAGTACATGCCTAATAAAAGTTTAGATGCCTTTCTCTTTGGTAAGTAATTAAATTTAACTAATAGTAACCTCTCTCTCTCTCTCTCCTCTCTCCATTGGTTCAATCTCACCATGAGCTTAATTATTTTCTTGTCTATAAGACCACAAAATTTCACCGTTATTAGACTGGACAAAACGCTTCAACATTATAATGGGGATTGGTCGTGGGCTTCTTTATCTTCACCAAGACTCTAGATTGACAATAATCCATAGAGATTTGAAGCCAAGCAACATCTTGTTAGATGAAGAGATGAGCCCTAAAATTTCCGACTTCGGCTTAGCTAGGATTGTTGCAGGGAATGAGATGGCCGCTAGCACTGCGAGAATAATTGGAACACAGTAAGACAACTAATTCATTCCTTTCATTTTTTAAATTGTAAAATAATATATATATATATATATATATATATATATATATGCTCCATGAAAATCACAGAAGATTATGTTTGTTGCAAGGTATTATAGCACATTGTGCCATACATACTCGAAAAGCTTGAATTTTGATTTTACAACATATCGTCCTTGGAAACATTCTTGATTTGATATTACCATGCATATATGTAGTGGTTACATGTCACCAGAGTATGCAATGGACGGATATTTCTCGATCAAATCTGATGTGTATAGCTTTGGAATTCTTGTACTCGAAACTATTAGTGGAAAGAGATGCACCAGCTTGCTTCATGTCGAAAACAATCTAATAAGCTTGTTGGGATATGTAAGTTCCTTTATAAACGTTTAACATATGATTGAATTTTTAATGCTAACTTTTGATTAATTATATGACAAATATTTGTCAATAGGCATGGTTCGTGTGGGATAAAGGGAGTCCAATAGACTTGGTCGATGAATCAGTTGAATCATACGATGCATATGAAGTTAAAAGATGCATAAATGTGGGGCTTTTATGTGTACAAGAAGATCCGAGTGATCGACCAACCATGTCGACCGTGCTCTTGATGTTGAGTGGTGACAATATGACTCTTCCATATCCAAAGCAACCCGTTTTTGTTGCAAGAAAGACTCCTTCAGAGACAGCTTCTTCTACTAGTAAGCTCGAGATAAGTGAATCAAATGTCGGGCTAACAACGACGATTGAAGGACGTTAAAAACTTGAAAATGCCAAGTCAAGGTTCTTGTATATATGAATCAAGTTCTCTCTACATTTACATTGAAGATTTTTGGCCCAAAAATAGCAATTGTAAACTAGCTTGTCTCTCTTTTAATAAGTAAGGTGATACTATTCACTGAAGTGTGCATGAAACTCAAGTGTAAGAAAGTTTGGATATAACGTTGAACATCGTTATACAAACCATAGAATGGTAATATAAATTAAGCAACTTGAGTAATAGTTTTATTGATGCTCAACTCTTAAATAGATGGGAGCTAGTGGCATCTCTATATGTTTACCCCTTTCCTTTGACCAAGTAATAGTGGAGCATCACTTAATATATTAGTGATGCCATTGAAACATCTTACATATCGATAAAAATTGATATTTGCTAGCTTGTCATCCTACAAGAATCATCATGATCATGCAAATAAAAACTTAGACCCAACATTTTTATTTAACTCGAACCCAAACAACTTGTAATTTTTTTTTGGTAAACTAGGTCTGAGTAGGTTAACCCAATCTGTCACCAAATCAAAAGAACTGATGGAAGGCGAAAATCCACTGTTAAGGCAACACTCAATACCCTTCTTGGTAAGGCCTATGATAATACTATTGTTTGCAGTCTGTTTTGGATTATTTGGTGCCTTGGAAACACTATATTTGATGGTTCTATCATGGATCTTGGTAGGTTAAATTGCAATCACCTGATCCCTTTTGTTATTTGGATCGTAAATATCTCTGTTTGTGATCAGTGTAAGCAGCAAGGAGCAGGACTCTCATCTACCTCCAGGTTTGGAAAGTTCAAGAGTGTCATAGGAGAATATGTCTTAAAATTGTCCCTGCTGGAGGGAGTCCACAAGGAACACCACATTCAAGGTTTGAATAATGCTGACTATCGTAGAGGTCAGGGCTTCAACTTGTTTTAAAAACCTCAACTACAAAATCCCTTAGGGGGCATTAAAAAACTGTTCAGTTTCATCAAAGGAAATTTCTTTGATAAGCTGCTGCATCTCCGGCTTCCTGTGCTCTTTGAGCTGGCTGTTTCGGTTACCTGGATTCTATCTGTTATAACGAGAATGATAAAGCGAAGAACAACACAGAGATTTACATGGTTCAGCAACGGTGTGTTGCTTACGTCCACGGGAAGAGAACCAGTTTTCTTATTAGAGGAAGCGAAACAGATTGAGGTTACAAGGGGTCGGCGTTCCATGAGTATATAAAGAGACTCATGGAACCCTAAACAGATAATGGACTGAAAGCCCAAAATAGACAGACAATAGGCCCGTTTACAATAAACATCGCATACCGTAAAGGTGGGGTGACGCTGCCCCCGTCAGGGGCGCGTCGCCCCTTGGACCCCCCGAGACCACCGCCGGGGGGCTCCGTCCCCCGGACCCCCCGATGCGTCGCCGGTCAACAGTCATTCAAGGCACATTAACACTATCTTTGGTGGTGCTCTGCAATTTAATTTCCTCTCAGCTAGCAAATTCATGTTATATTACTTTTAAACATTCCTGCTTGCCCTGTATTTTTCTGATTTTTGTTCACAGTTGTGATTGGGTTGGATGGTTTAACTTGTGAATTGAGTTATGCAATTTTTACCTTATTTTGATTCCATCTGGGATTAATTATCCCTGCAACTCGGTGGCTGAACGTCCTTGCTTAGTGGGTGGTTTGGCTTGGTTGATTACTCGTTACCACTCCCCCGTGGTGCCTTTCTTTAGCCCTCATATTAGCTTCTTTTGGGAAACATTAACAAAAATAGTGAATAATTCAACTATTCCTTATATTGTGATGGGAATCTAAATGAAATTGCGTGTTATAATGACAAGCTGGGTGGGGTTTATACTCGTCCTTCTCGATTCTCACGTCTTCTTCAATTAAAAAATAACTGTTCACTCATGGATATTTCTACTTTTGGGAATCCATTCACTTGGAGAAAGAGTCCTGAGGATGAAGGCAACATCCTCGAAAAACTTGATCGGGTGCTGGTTCGATCAGCACCAGATCCTCGACGAATTCCCCAACCTCATTACTAAAATTGGGGTTTTCTCAACCTCGGATCACTGTCCCATCTCAATTACTCTTAAGAGTAGTTTCACCTTCAAAGCCCCCCTTTTAAGTTTGAAAATGCCTGGTTTCAGCGGAAGGATTCTCGTAATATCGTTAAACAATCTTGGAAAGCTTCCTGCCCATGATCGACTATGTTCCAATTAATGTTCAAACAAAAAATTCTTAAGAAAAAAAGCAAAAATTGGGAATAAATTTACTTTTGGGAACATATTTCATTGCAAAGAACCTTACTTATGTGTCTAAGGTAGAGCTTGCTTTCTCTTGGTGGTCGGCTTGTTACATTCGGAATCAATATGTGTTTAGGCAGACCCTCATCCTTCACAGAGACTGTTCATTAATGTAATACATCAAGTCTGCATCTCGTGTCCATCGATCCTCCTGCATAGATTAGAAGAGGAAGAGGTTGGGCTCGCTCCCCTGGAGGAGCCTCCGACGCTCAAGTCAGAATTGTGTTGGCTGATCGAGGATTAGGGTTCACCTGGTAAAGGACGATTATACCCTTGGACATCTTATGAAATTACTTTTGCTCTATCAATTGCCCGTCGGATTTCCTCAGCACGATCTAGTGATGATGGAAGACGAATAATTCGATACTCTTCACTTGTTATGATCAAAGATCACCAGTAATGCTTGCCCCTTGTCTTCGTTGTATCCTGCAAGCTTTAGCATTTTTAACTGAATAACACAATATAATGCAGTTGGTGCGTTATTAAATGATTAGATGAATTCTTTGTCATAAATGAGAGATAGTGCTAGTTGATGACAATCTCGTTTGAATTTTATTTATGATTGACAATTTGATGGTTTTCATTAAGGTTGAGCATTTCGCCTTAAACGACATTCTTATTGCTCGATTTTGACTTTTGTTGGCCCTTAACGGGATTATTATGGCTCAAAATTGGCCTTAAGTGACGATTCTTTGGCCATAAGTGGCGGTCCTTTGGCCTTGATTGGCAATCCTTTGGCAATCCTTTGACCTTGATTGGTGTTCTATTGACCTTGATTGACGGTCTTTTGGCCTTAAGTGGCGTACTCGGAGTAAGGATCCTCTACACCCCTCCGTGAGACGCCCGGTGTGACACAAAATTATTTTTGGTATAATTTCATGTTAAAAAAAATTAAAAAATTATATTTATATTCTATACATTTATATTTATATATCTATAAACTTTTTTCTTGAAAAAACAAATTTTAAAAAATATATATAATTAAAATAACAAATATTTGATAAAATAATTTTTTTATTTTTTTAAAACATCATTTTTCATTATGAAAGTTTATAAACATGAGAATATATGTATACAGAATATAAATATAATTTTTTAATTTTTTTTAACATGAAATTATACCAAAAATAATTTTGTGTCACACCGGGCGTTTCACGGAGGGGTGTAGAGGATCCTTACTCGCGTACTCGTGGCCTGAAATCGGCGTTCTTTTGGCCTTAAATGGCGTACTTGTGGCCTGAAATCAGCATTCTTTTGGCCTTAAGTGGCGTACTCGTGGCCTGAAATCGGCGTTCTTTTGGCCTTAAGTGGCGTACTCGTGACCTGAAATCGGCATTCTTTTGGCCTTAAGTGGCGTACATGTGGCCTGAAATCGGCGTTCTTTTGGCCTTAAGTGGCGTGCTCGTGGCTTGAAATCGGCGTTCTTTTGGTCTTAAGTGGCGTTCCATTGGCCATGAGCGGCGATTCCATTGGCCATGAGCGGCGTTTCATCTGAGATTGCATTGAAATTTTTTGCCCCAAACACCAGGAAGAAGAAGACCAGTTAGTTGGTGTCAGCTCAGCTCACCATTTCAGTTTCAAGTTTGTTAGAATAAGAGGGTGTTTGTATAACAAACTAAGTGCTTGTATCTCCGTCTATAAATACAAGCTCCTCAAGTGTAATTCATTCATTCAGTTCAAATCAGAACAAGTTCTTTCCTCTGTTTTCCTTCTCTCGGTTATCAATTGTAATTAACATGGTATCAGCTAGGTTTTTCTTTCATTGATCCATGGCAATCGATTGTCCCTCTCCTTTTGACATTGAAAAAGACGGAATTATCCCTCTCCTTTCTTCAATTTCTTATATTGGTCAATTGTCTCCATTTTTGTTTTCGCAAAAGCTTTGCAATCGATTCATGAAGCTCCTTCTATGAGAGTCTCACAACGATGATCTTCGATCTCGTAGTAGGGTTTGCAAGCTTTGCAATCGATTTGGTTTCCCTGCTTGCTTTTGAAAATCACTAATACCCATTTCTATTTGTTGGCAGAGACTCTTTGCAGGTTCCATTTCGCTTTCTTCACCAAGCATTTACGCTTTCACATTCTTTATCTAATGGAAGTTTTTATGAAATTACGCTTACTCGCTCTTTGTTGTCCACTTGTCACGATGCAATTTTGATTTGCATCAACCCTAATTTTGGATTTACATAAAACTACACTTGTTCATCTGAAATTTTGGATTTGCAACAAACACTAACTTTTGTTTTTCATGGCCTGAGACTGATTTGAATTACTTAATTAAGATCGGTGTTTGCTACATAAACAAACTTGAATTACATGTGTAATTCTTAACACATTTTTCCATCATTTGGGGTTGTTTATGTTGGGCTGAGAGGCCCATTTGTCCAGCCTAATTTGAAGCATCAAGTTGATTTTTCTTCAAATGATTAAAAGTAGACCGGTCAAAACGTAACCCAACCCGAAAATACGATCCGAACGTCCAGATTTTTTTGGGCCAAGACCCGAAAATTTTGATCTGTGAATTTTTTTTTGACCTGAACCCGAAAAGCCGATATTTTTCTTGGTCAAATGGGTTTCGACTCGGTGACCCGATGACCCGCGCCGATTTGTTAAAACAAAACTTTGACTAATTAATAAAAAACCAAGAAAATTTCAAAGTCATATTAGGGTAAGTTTAGTAATTAATATATTATTAAAATTATTCATGGAAATTCCATTTTATTATATTTTATAATTACAAACACTCGATCTTCTTTTTTAAATTAACTTTTATCCTTATTTGCATTGTATATTACTTCCTCCGATTGGTAATATTACTAATATCTGATTTTTTTTTTCAACATATATGTTTTTAAAAAGCTTAAATAACTTTATAGAAAAACATCTAATATTGTTCCCATCTGAGGACGAATTTGACGCAACGCAGTTCATGGGGTGCAGTGGTGAAGCCAGAAAATATTTTGGGGTGGGCAAATTAGGAGCCAACGTGAGAATATACAAATTTGTTGGAGATATTTTATAAGAAATAAAATAATTTATATAAATGTTGAGAAAAAAAACTCTTAAATTGCAGCAATTTTAATTTCATTCATTACTTTGCCTAATTTTTCAATTCTAATTTTAATCTAATGAAATTATAAAAAAATAAAATGATATTTTATAAGAAATAAAATAATTTATATAAATATTGAGAAAAAAACTCTTAAATTGTGACAATTTTAATTTCATTCACTACTTTGCAAAATTTTTCTATTCTAATTTTAATCTAATGAAGTTATAAAAAATAAAATATTAATTAAATACTCAACCGAATTTAAAAATATACAGAGTACTAGGAGTCGAACACGGGACCTCATGAGTTAATAAAACACCCCTTTACCACTAGACCAACCTAACACATATGCTTATTTATACTTTCAATATATACATTAATACATGTACTATTATTTTTCCAGTTTCCTGTATCCGCCACTGATGGGGTGTGGTGGCGTGGAATTTCAATTTGACGGGTATGAGTTCGGCGAGGAGGAAGAAGGCAAAGGGGAGAAGGAAAATTGGTACAACTTTGATACCCATATACTATAATAAAATACCAAACGAGATACTACGTACTAGATATCAGATATCAACTTTGATACTTATATCCCTGTTATCAATATCCGATACCAATATATCTAATATACGTATATTGATACCAATCGTACATCATCAGAATGAAATCAACATGTATCCCCGTTACCTCGTCAATAGCCTTTAGTTGGTCGAAGATAGTAATTTATAAAAAAAAAAAGCATTGGACATAGATTTTTGAAAGCATTGGACATAAATTCTAAGAATTTATCTCTTAAAACTCTTTTGATATAGCTGGGCTGGGTATGCCAATCGTACATCTTCAGAATGAAATTAACCTGTAGTTCTATTTCCAGGGGGATATATGGACCAGGATGCGACCCACAAAAATGGCGCAGAGTTATTTGATGCAGCTCAAATTAATGCATACGTTGCCTAAGAGCTCAAGAGCACCATATATAGCTAGGAACAATGTTAAATGCTACCCAAGTGACCTATATATGCTGTCAAGTTGATCTATGTGGAGGATGAGATGCTTTATATTGTAATGGGATGATTATACCTTTTTGGATTCCTCATCAAGGCAAATCAAAATGTCAATCTTTGTTTTCTTAATTCTTGGTTATTTTATAACACTAAATCCTTGTACAAAATCAAGATCATAAACTAAATTTCCAATGAAAGGAAAATCATATAGTGAAACTAAACTGCGGCACGAATTAAAGTCACAACAATGGGACAGTGACGTAAACAAGGCATTATATGTGCTGAACAGCAATTAAACAAGATGTTTCAAGTAGAGTGCTACCAAACATGCTATATACTAAAATGGTAGCAACCATGCTATAATAAGCCTTGCTTCTTCTGATCATTTCGGGTCCAAATTAAAAGTGCTGAACAAATGCAAAACCACATACTGAATTTACTGACTCCCGGGGTTCCAAGGTGCTGAACACATCACACCATCTGCAGAGTCGACTACTTGTTCACTAGCAGGCGATGGTTTTCGCTTCCTCGTCTGGCTCTTCTATGGAAACCTAACCTTGTTGAACTTTAATTTTTTTCAACTACTTGTTGCGGGATGCAGTGGTGATTGAAACAAAAGACAAATTAAATATAGTAGCAGCCAAATTGAACTTTAATTTAGAGCTAAACCAAGAAACAACTTGACAATTAGCTAGCAATTAAAGGTCAACCAATTAACTATGTCCAATAGAAACTAGTATTTTGTTACCCGCGTTTTACACATTTTGTTAATAAATTACATTTTATTATATTAATATTATTTTTTTAATTAAATTTTGTGTGAAGATTAATAGTTTATTTGAAAATTTTTAATAAAATTTTTCATAGTAATAGGTTTTATAAAGACTTAATATACACACACAGTTAACAATTAATATAAATATTTTGATGATAAAATTTTATTGTTCAATAGATAATTAATTAATAAATTAAAATAATGAATCTTAATGACTAAAGATCAAGGTACAATATTTATAAAATAATTCATGGTAAAATTATAGTTTTTATAATCAATTAAGCAATCATAAAAATGCATTCCAAGACACTTTTCCTGAAGGTTTCATCGAAATCTTTGTGACCGGAAGCCCTATAATAACATGAAACTCAACTAACGAGAACTAAGCCACAAGACCATCAACCTTGAACCATAACTCATTCTCTGTTTTTTTTTTTTTTTGGTCTTAATCTGATGAAGCATAATTTGATGGATCAGTTAGAAATTAAGGCCTCGTTTGGTTAGCCAGTTAAAAACACAGGAAGTTAAAAAACCCAGGAAGTATGATATATTCCAGTGTTTGGTTGACAGAATGATACAGGAATTCATCTTCCCAGGAATTTCAATTCCTACAAATCGTAGGAAGTTCACTTACCTAGGGGGACTAGGTAAGTTCAACTTCCTCCATTTTTTAACATGAATTTATTTATTTCCCTCTTTATACTACTAAAAACCAAAATTCAACCAAACAACTTTTTTTAATTCATAGGAAGTGAACTTCACGGGAATTCAATTCATGGGAAGTAAGTTCCCAGGAATTGTACTTCCCGCATTCAACCAAACGAACCCTAAGTATTATCTTATTTACTTGCACCAAAACCCACCCCAAACAACTTCTCTTCAAAATCTCATAGTGCGCAATCGACAGATGTTCTATAATAACGTACATCACAAACATCTGGAAAACAGACTAAACAGTACATATTCAATTTAGCACGAAATCTAGACTTTATAAGGATCCAATATATGTTTGAGTCGTTGTTAGAACAACACACATACAAAGAAAAACGATTTCAGCGTATTAGAACGTACATAAAATTGCGGACTCACTAAAAAGGTGTAAAACTACATATACTCACATCAAATTGACATTTATATGACACGATATCGTTTCCAGAAGCAAGAATAGCTAAAACACGAACAAAAAAAACGTCAAAAACAATTTCAGTGTGAATAAAATTAAAATGCAAACACGTATATATTGTCGTATATGCATCCATTGAAACAGAAAACCACCATATACATTAATTAAACCTTAGATTTGAAAGAATGGACGAGAAAACCCAAAAAAAAACACGACAAAACCACAAGAACATATAACAATACGTAAACCTTAGCACATGGAACAAAAAAACTATCAAAGTTCGACTCAGGCCGTGTGCACATGCAGTAATAGCCTAGCACACAAGCCGAGTGAGATTCCATTCTAAAATCAATTGACAATAGAAGAATGTTAGGATCTTGCCATGGAAACCATTGTTTTGGGAAGAAAGGTAAGAGAAGGAAGAGAGATTAGGGAGAGAGAGAGCGAGAGGTAGGAGACGATAGAACTGGATTTCATTCATTCATTCAAGATACCCGTACAATACCCTAAGGTAGGTATTTATATCCCCAATCCTAACTTTCTAACAATTACACTTAATATATTAAGGTTTGATATGTTCAACTTTCTGATGTGTTACAATTTAATCTCATTCACATCTCTAACAAAAACAAATCACAAAAGCTTCGTTTGTACTGCTACGTACTCCCTGCCATTTCACTAGCCAGTGTTTGTATTTGAGCAGAACCGAAGTAGATCCTATTGCAAACCTTGATCACCACCGTTCTTCGTATAATTGCTTTCGTGAATATCAGTTGAAAAAGCGCTAAATTGGAAAAAACCGCCCAACTCCCCCAATATACATATATCATGCGAGGGGTATTTTTATCCGAAAAAAAGAGGATCTAGTTTTTACGTACAAAATAAGTAAAGCGCGTGGACACTGTCATAAATAAAGCGAGGAAACGGACAATGGGCAAATTTTATCCGGAAGATGAAGATGAAGATAGTGTGTAAACAAGCCTTATTTGGAGAGATTTAAATTGGCATAGTGAATATTGATTTCTGGATAAGTGGGATGCAGAGGGGAACACTACTATTTCATTTGATTCCACCATGCCTTTGTCAGTTGAGTGTGTATTACATATATAGCATACAATAGAAGGCCTAGGAAGCTTCCTGCTAGACTACAGCTGTACAAGACTATGCTTGGTGAGCAAGGAGGATTTGTTTGGATTTGTCACTACATATTAGATTGGGCTCATTCTTGGACTCGTCACCCTTGTTTGGATTGGGCTCATCCTTTGGTGTGCTAGTACCCCCCGTCGATCCCATTGCGCGGATGCAGAGATGGGATCGAAGTCGTTCAAACTGAGGTTTGGAGAGGGGTTTAGTCATAACATCAGCCAGCTGATCCTTCGACGAGATAAAGGCGACTGAGAGAGACTTGTTGGCGATTCGCTCCCGTACAAAGTGATAGTCCATAGACAAGTGTTTGATGCGATGGTGTAAGACAGGATTGACTGCAAGATATGTAGCACCCAAGTTGTCGCACCAAAGAGTCGGAGGCCGAAGAAGTGGAACACCAGTTGAGGAAAGAACGGATTGAAGCCAGATTGTTTCGCAAGTGGCGAGAGCTAAAGCCCTGTATTCGGCCTCAGTAGAAGAACGAGCGACTGTGTCCTGCTTCTTGGAGGACCACGAGATGAGGTTGGAGCCATGATAAATGCAATAAGCACTGGTGGAACGCCGATCAACCCGGTCACTGGCCCAATCTGCATCGGAGAAGGCAGAGAGATGGTGATTCCGTTGGGAGGAGAGGTGGAACTTGTGATGTTTTGTGTGATTGAGATAACGGATAATCCTTTTAACAGCCTGCCAATGTAGAGTCTGAGGATTATGCATAAATTGGGAGACTCGATTCACCGCATAAGCAACATCAGGCCTGGTAAAGGACAAGTACTGCAGGGAGCCGACAACACTGCGATAGAGATGAATATCGCTCATAGAGTGTGAAGCAGCCGTGGGATCAAAATTCGCAGCCATGGGCGTTGAAACAGGATTGGAAGATTGCATCCCAGTTCTTTCTACAAGATCGGCAATGTGTTTTGTCTGAGACAAAAAGAATCCAGAGGCTGTCCTTGAGATTTCAATGCCAAGAAAAAAATGAGCCGGTCCCAGATCCTTAACAGGGAACTGCAAGGCAAGAGCAGACACAAATTTGGCAGCTAAAATTTCATCAGAGGCAAGAACCAACAAATCGTCGACATAAACCAAAACGAAGACAAGACAATTCCCTTGGCGAAAAGTAAATAGAGAGGTGTCAGCAGTAGAGGTGGAGAAGCCCATAGAGACAAGAGAGTCACTAAGGCGAGCGAACCAAGCCCGAGGGGCCTGCTTCAAACCGTAAAGTGATCGATTGAGTTTACAAACATGATGGGGAAAAGAGGGATTGATGAAACCTGGTGGTTGAGTGATGTAAACATCCTCGTCAAGGGTACCATGAAGAAATGCATTCTGTATGTCAAGCTGCCTGGTCGTCCAATTGTTCATTGCCGCAAGAGAAAGGAGCAGACGAATGGTCGACGGTTTAGCCACCGGAGAAAAAGTATCAGTGTAGTCAATGCCCGGGAGTTGATTGTAGCCTTTCGCCACCAAACGAGCCTTTCGACGCTCGATCATTCCATCAGACCGCCTCTTTGTCTTAAAGACCCATTTGACGCCCAAAACATTTTGGGATGGGGAAGGTGGGACAAGGTTCCAAGTGCGTGTGTCAAGCAAAGCTTGAAATTCCGCGGCCATAGCCGACCTCCACTCAGGGAATTTCGAGGCAGTGGAGAAACATGTGGGTTCTTCAGGCACCATGGTGGTGGAATGGAGCGACGGAGGCCAAGGGATAGTGCCGTCGGTACGCTCGATGGGTTTGAGACTATTGGTCATAGACCTCGTCTTCATAGGATGATGGGAGGTGATGGTTTTGGGAGGTGAAGGAGGCGGCGAGATTTGACCAGGCAACATGGTGTTGGTAGTCACAGGAGATGGTGGCAATATTGGGTCATTAGGGAAATTAAAAATTGGGTCTTGAGGAGGGGAATTTGGAGGAGAAGGTGGGCCTGAGTTTGGAGGAGAAGGTGGGCCTAAGTTTGTTTCTGGGCCTGTGTTTGTTTTTGGAGATAAGATAAAAGGGAGATGGGCCTGAGAGTTAGGTTGATTGGAGATGGGAGCCGAGGTTGGAGTATATGAAAAGGGGAAAATCTTTTCATGAAAAATTACATCCCTGCACACATACATCTTGCTATTTGCCCAGTCAAAACATAAATATCCCTTATGATTGGGGCTGTATCCCAGGAAGACAGTGGGAATAGACCGAAAATTTAACTTGTGTTTGAGATAGGGACGGAGGTTCGGAAAACAAAGACAACCAAAGACCTTGAGTGATTTGTAATCCGGTGAGTGATGAAATAAAATAGAATAGGGAGATTGATTTTTGAGAATTGGTGTGGGAAGGCGATTGAAGAGATAGACCGAAGTTTGGAAGGCATAATCCCAAAAACGTAAGGGAAGAGAAGCATGTTTAAGAAGGGTAAGACCCATGTCTACAATGCGTCGATGACGCGACTCAACACTCCCATTTTGTTGGTGAGAGTATGGGCACGAAAGTCGATGGAGAATACCCAAATTTTGAAACAAGGGTGTGAGAGGTTTAAATTCCGTCCCGTTATCGGTTTGAATGGAAACCACATTCCGACCAAAAAAGTTGGTGACAAGTTTTATGAATTGTGAAACAATTGGAGAGACTTGTGTTTTGGAATTAAATGGAAATATCCATAGAAATTTAGAGTAATCATCCACAATTAAAAGGAAATATTTATTATCATTAATAGAACTCAAGTGGGCCGGACCCCATACATCCAAAAAAAGGAGCTCAAGAACATGGGTGGACTGAGATGGACTAGGAGGGTGAGGGAGGGCATGGGCTTTAGCCCATGAGCATGATGTGCAGGGAAGATGGGCTGGGCCTTTTGATTTGGAAGAAAAAAAGAGGCTAGAAACTAAATGGGTAACTTTTGGTGAAGGATGCCCTAGGCGTTCATGTAGCAAATGAGGCGGCGGTGGCGACGTACTGGTGAAATGAAGCAACGGCGGCAACGTAGCATAGTGATCGGAGGACGAGCAGACCGGCATGACATACAGACCATTGTCAACGTGGCCCTTGAGAAGTGGTGTTTGCGTCACGGAATCCTTCACAACAAAAAATGTATCATGAAATTGGAAGAAGCAATTGTTATCACGACAAAATCTATTGACTGAAATTAAATTCTTATTAAGCAGAGGGGCATGAAGAAGTTTTGATAGAAGAAAAGAGCGAGAAGGAGAATGAATATAAGAGGAACCATGAGACTGGATTGGAATTGTGGAACCATCGCCAAGAGATATTGAATCCGTGCCCTCGTATGGTAGTCGATCGAATCGAAGATTCGAGACATCTGGTGTGTAGTGGTGATTGGCTGCCGTGTCCGGGAACCAGTTGGAGGTGGTGAAATTGGCTTGAAGGGAACTCGGTGGTGGTGTCTGGAAGGAGTGGTCAAATCGGCTCCAGCAACGGGTGGCTATGTGGCCTCGTTTCTCGCATATCTGACAGATAGGGCGGGTGTCTGGAGCGCCATTGAAGTTGTAGGAGCCTCGACCACGACCACTGCGTCCACCACGATCATCGCGTCCTCGGCCACGGCCTTGATCCCCTCGACCGCCACGGTAGGATCCACGACCCCTATTTTCAGTAAGATTGAGTTCTGGCGTTTGGGGCTGGGCCGGAGGAGGGCCGAGGATGGATTGAGAGGATGGAACCGTAGTCCCATTGTTCCTTGAAATACGACCTTCCCGGAGCAACAGATAGGAGAGAGTGAGAGTCGGGTTCGGAAGGACGGGCTGCGTGGAGAGAGTTGTGACCATAGCGTCATAATCAGTCCCAAGTCCAGCTAGGAGATAAACGACAAATTCATCATCGGAGATGATTTGTCCGGCAGCCTGGATTTGTTGAACGAGCGTTTGTGCTCTGTTGTAGTACTCCGTGACGGACTCGTCGCCCTTCTTGAGGCTTGCTAATTGAAGACGAGACTGAACGATTTGAGCATTCGACCGAGCCGAGTAGAGTTGGTGAAGACGGCTCCAAATCTGATGAGAAGTTTGACAAGTGAGGATCTGGGTCAGGATGGGCTCGGTGAGAGAGGCCGAGAGAATCGCCACCACAAGTTGATCCTTGGCGGTCCAATCTTCAATGGCTTTAGCATTGGAGCCATCTGGTGCAGCAATCGGACATGGAAGAGAGCCATCGGCGTACGCCATGAGACGTTGAGACCGGAGATATGGTGATATTTGCTGGCTCCAAAGAGGGAAGTTGGAGGGAGAAAGTTTGATGGTGTTGAGATGAGAAAAACTGGAGAGAGAGGGATTTTGTGGGTTGAAGGAGAGATTAGCCATGGAGGCTTGTAGATGTTGAGAAAGGGCTGCAGTTAGATCGGAATCAGCCATGGGAATGAGAAAAAAAGGAGGAATTTTTTTCTAATGCGACGTTAGTCGACTGAAGGCTCTGGTACCATAGTGAATATTGATTTCTGGATAAGTGGGATGCAGAGGGGAACACTACTATTTCATTTGATTCCACCATGCCTTTGTCAGTTGAGTGTGTATTACATATATAGCATACAATAGAAGGCCTAGGAAGCTTCCTGCTAGACTACAGCTGTACAAGACTATGCTTGGTGAGCAAGGAGGATTTGTTTGGATTTGTCACTACATATTAGATTGGGCTCATTCTTGGACTCGTCACCCTTGTTTGGATTGGGCTCATCCTTTGGTGTGCTAGTATGGCAACTACCCCTAAGCACATGCATGGTTTCAGATCGGGTCATATCCTGTACAGTTTTGAACGGGTAGACTAATAATGAAAGGACAAGCTTAAGTGAGTAATCATTTAATATGGTCAACCATTGACTCGTTCTCAATCACACTACACCAATGTAGATGAATTGAAGTTTTGTTCAGTATATGTCTCTGAAATTCATAGCTAGCTGATGGCTCGATCATCAGAAATGAGGTCTTCACAGCACCTCCATCTTCAGGTGATGCCTAACTACTACAACTACTTGTTGTTCCTCCTCCTCCTTTGTTTTGTCATTTACCCCTCTACTGTTTCCACTGCAAGCGGGAGGGGATGTAATAATAGTACAAACCTTTGTATTAATCCTCAATCTCCTCCTTCTCCTCCTCATAGTAGTACTTCTGGTAATAGGACCGTAGTAGTTGTTGATAATAGTACCTTAACACAAGGCAAATCAGTCAGCTTCGGTGGAAGTCTAATCTCCAACAACGGGACATTCAAGCTCGGGTTCTTTGTCGGCGGCGGTGGCAACACCTACCTTGGGATATGGTACACCAATAGCCCGAAGGCGATCGTGTGGGTCGCGAACAGGGACAAACCCATACCTTCTCAACTACAACGCAACTGCTCCCTCAAGATTGTTGCCGGGATCCCTACTCTATTGGATTCCAATAACCATTCCTACTGGTCCACCGACCCTCATTCTTCCCAAACATCATCTGGTGAGAATGTGTTGCAACTTGAAGAAAATGGCAACTTGAAGCTGATGGTAAGTCGAGGCACAAAGTTGTTGTGGCAAAGCTTCACCAATCCAACAGACACCCTCCTCAAGGATCAGTGGTCGTCTTTCAGTAGTAATACTCCTCCGATTTTGACGTCCTTGATAATCCAGCCGTGGGGGACTACACCCTCCAAATAGAGAGTTCAACAAGCCTCTCCCTTTACAAAAACGTTAACAACCGATACTGGGTGAGCACCGACAGTTCGTATCCACTTCCTACTGGTGTATCATCCCTTGTGAATGGTACCAACACGACCACTTCGCTGAGGTTGGTGTTGAATTCCAGTGGGATCATTCAACTATGGGAGCTTCCTATTGGTGCTCACAATTGGTCTATTAGTTGGACGGCTCCAATAGATCAATGTGATCTGTATGCAAGGTGTGGTCGTTTTGGAGTTTGCGATGCTGGAAACGGCTTTATGTGCAAGTGTTTGCCCGGTTTCGTGTCTGTTACCAATGCTTCAGAGGCTGACTGTACCGAGAGAACAAGTGATACGTGTGGCGATGTGTTTCTAAGTTTCCCTTTGATCAAAGTCCCGCCTGATCCCGGACATCGATCATCCTTCCCAAAGCGAAGAAAGTTGCAAGGGTGAATGCCAAAATGACTGCAAATGCAAGGCATACTCTTTTGATCCTCATAAGTTTAATTGCAAGATTTGGAACAAGGATCTTTACAGCATACAAGAGGAGTACTACCATCCGGAAAACTGTACCCTTTCCGTCCGAGTCTCTTCTTCCGATATAGGTAAGCCTAAATTTTATTACGATAGCTATAATCTAAGCATATATCGATCTATGTACGTACATGGTGCAGATTTTGGTGGTAAGAGGGCTTGCAGCATCTGCGGGACTAACGTGATTCCATACCCATTGAGCATCAACTCGACTAATTGTGGAAATGTCAAATACTCCAACTTCTACTGCAACTCCTCCAATGGTCAAGTCTACTTCAGGCAAACCTCTGATGGAAATTTGTACAAGGTATCGCATATCAATGAAGCAGGTATGAAGTTTGTTGTACAATTACCACAACAAGGCCATACGACCATATGTGACACTACAAATAATATCAAGTCGAGTTTGTTGGGCCTCAGCAACTCCTCTCCTTATAACGTTACAAACTGTAGCGTTGTGCAGCTGATTAATAGGCTTCCAGTTCAGGAAGCGGAACTGTCGTGGAATCCGCCACCTCCACCGCCATGTGTTACATTGTCGGACTGCGATTATTGGCCGAACACCACTTGTTATAAGGATGCAAAGGTCTGTAAATGTAAAAAGGGCTTCCATTCGGATCTCCAGTTTCTGAATTGCACTAAAGGTACGTACACTTGATCCAATCCATTTTACAAAATCGTCACATTGCAAGGTGTTTCTATAGCCAAATTCATAACAATAGATTATAGAATGCCTAAATAATTTATTGTTTGGAAATCAACTTTCATAAAATAAAGTGAGTTTCATTGTAATAATAATTCTTTTAAAATCAAACTTTCATATTCATACAGTTAATGAACTGGGGCCATATGGCGGTATTTTCATTTATTTATCTATTTTTTTTTAAATGGAAATGGACAAGTCTGTCACATTTAATTCATTTAAAGAAAAGTGCTGTCATGGACCAATTCAAACTAGGAGGTGGCTTCAAAATAATTGACTTGGTACAAGTATATATAACAAAGAGATGAATAAACAAGAAGATTCGAGTTTTTCGCAAAAAAAAAAAAAAAAAAAAAAACAAGAAGATTACAAATTTGAATGACAACAAATTAACGACATCGATTACTGAACCCTCGATTAAATTATGAAATGATAAATGGATTTATTTTGAACTCTATGAATAAAATTATTCGTTGATCACAAAAAAAAAAAAAATTCATACTTTTGTATTGGGTATCTTCGCATTTTGGGGATTTAATGGAAAATACGTAGTATATCATGAAAAAATATTTACCTTTTCTTCTTTGGTACAATTGAAGAACACACAAATCATAATTAATTAATAGCCTTAGTATCCCTGAATGAAACATTTTATTCAAATATTTGTGTTTTGTGAATTTCTTAATTAACTATGCCTTTACAAGCAGTCGATGGTAAGGGATTGTCGTCGAGGATGAAGGCTGGAATTGCTTCTGCATGTGGGATTGTGCTTCTTTTAGGCCTTCTTTTCATTGTTCTTTATCTCCAAAAGAGAAAGGCTACACAAAAGCTTGGTAACTAACTATGTTTTGTTAGGTTTTCTTGCATTTTATTGACAAAAAAACCCCATATATGATCAAGTTGATCGAAAATCCGTTTTCTTCAAAACTAACATATTTTCTACTAAATCTGAAGCAGGAATCACTGAAATTATCAAAACAGGTAATGACATAGAAGATATTGACATACCATTTGTTGATTATGAAAGCATACTGTATGCTACCGACAACTTCTCTGATGCAAATAAGCTTGGAGTTGGGGGGTTTGGTCCTGTTTACAAAGTAATTTGTTTGAACATCGCTTCTCTACATGATATATATAATTAACAATTGATTGTATAGCAATTTAATTTCTTGCATTAAAAGATTTACAAAAGTTGATATATATTTTATGTAGGGAAAGCTTGCAAATGGAAGTGCAATTGCTGTTAAAAGGCTCTCAGCAGCATCTGCACAAGGTGTTGAGGAATTCAGAAATGAGGTAATACTTATAGCCAAGCTTCAACATCGAAACCTTGTGAGAGTACTCGGCTATTGTGCAAAGGACAATGAAAAGATCTTGATCTATGAGTACATGCCTAATAAAAGTTTAGATGCCTTTCTCTTTGGTAAGTAAAATCTAATATTAACCTCTCTCTCTCTCTCTCTCTCCACACACGCATATATACACACATTTATTAATTTACTCCATTGGTTTAATCTCACCATGAGCTTATTTTCTTGTCTATAAGACCACAAAATTTCACCGTTATTAGACTGGACAAAACGCTTCAACATTATAATGGGGACTGCTCGCGGGCTTCTTTATCTTCACCAAGACTCCAGATTGATAATAATCCATCGAGATTTGAAGCCAAGCAACATCTTATTAGATGAAGAGATGAACCCTAAAATTTCCGACTTCGGCTTAGCTAGGATTGTTGCAGGGAAAGAGATGGCCGCTAGCACTGCGAGAATCATTGGAACACAGTAAGACAATCATACTTCATTCCTTTCAATTTTTGAATTGTGCCAAACATACTCGAAAGCTTGAATTTTGATTCTACAACATATCTTCCTTGGAAACATTCTTGATTTGATATTACCATGCATATATGTAGTGGTTACATGTCACCGGAGTATGCAATGGACGGATATTTCTCAATCAAATCTGATGTGTATAGCTTTGGAATTCTTGTACTCGAAACTATAAGTGGAAAGAGATGTGCCAGTCTGCTTCAAGTCGAAAACAGTCTAATAAGCCTGTTGGGATATGTAAGTTCCTTTATAAACGTTTAACATATGATTGAATTTTTAGTAATTTTTTTTTGGTGAACTGAATTTTTAGTAATAAATGTTGATTAATTATATCATAAATATTTGTAAATAGGCATGGTACATGTGGGATAAAGGGAGTCCAATAGACTTGGTCGATGAATCAGTTGAATCATACGATGCATCTGAAGTTAAAAGATGCATAAATGTGGGGCTTTTATGTGTACAAGAAGATCCGAGTGATCGACCAACCATGTCGACCGTTCTCTTGATGTTGAGTGGTGACAATATGACTCTTCCATATCCAAAGCAACCCGTTTTTGTTGCAAGAAAGACTCCTTCAGATACAGCTTCTTCTTCTAGCAAGCTCGAGAAAAGTGAATCAAATGTCGGGCTAACGATGACGATTGAAGGACGTTAAAACTTGAAAAATGCCAAGTCAAGGTTCTTGTATGAATCAAGTTCTCTCTAAATTTACACTGAAATTTTTGGCCCCAAACACCAAGAAGAAGAAGACCAGTTAGTTGGTGCCAACTCAGCTCACCATTTCAGTTTCAAGTTTGTTAGAATAAGAGGGTGTTTTTATAACAAACTAAGAGCTTGTATCTCCGTCTATAAATACAAGCTCCTCAAGTGTAATTCATTCATTCAGTTCAATACAATCAGAACAAGTTCTTTCCTCTGTTTTCCTTCTCTCGGTTACCAATTGTACATGTAACATGGCAATCGATTGTCCCTCTCCTTGAATTTGTTAAATAAAGAGCGGCCATCATATAGTATATATATAGCTTCTAGTTTTTGAAGATAGTAATTTCATAAAAAAATAAATATATGTTGCCCTTTTTTTATCTCCTGGTTTCTGAAACTGGATGGTGTTTTTACTGGTTGGTTAGGTGATAATCTGGTTGGGGAAGCAAGCAGACTCGTCATAGCGCAAGCTTATGTACAAGCATTGGACATACATTTCACACAAGGGGCGATTTTTGAAATCAATTAACTCGATCAGTCAAGGTAAAATTCTAATAATTTATCTCTTCTTTTGATATAGCTGGGCATGCGAATCGTACATCATCAGAATGAAATCAACCTGTAGTTCTATTTCTAGGGGGATGGACCAGGATGCGACGTACCCACAAAAATGGCGCAGAGTTATTTGATGCAGCTCTCAAATGCATACGTTGCCTAAGAGCTCAAGACTCAAGAGCACCATAGCGCGCTGAACAATGTTAATTGCTACCCAAGTGGCCTATGCTGTACGTCAAGTTGATCTATCTGGAGGATGAGATGCTGTATATTGTAATGGCATGGGATGATTATATACCTTTGGCTTCCTCATCAATCAAGATAGGCAAATCAAAATGCCAATCTTTGTTTTCTGCTTCTTGGTTATTTTATAACACTAAATCCTTGTACAAATATCAAGATCATTCGAGGGAAGGAATCATAAACTAAATTTCCAATGAAAGGAAAAATCATATAGTGAAACTAAACTGCCGAAACGAATTAAAGTCACAGCAATGGGACAGTGACGAAAACAAGGCACTGTTGGACAAAGACCCTGCTGGAACCTGCAATCAGCAATAAACTAGCTATAAAGCGTTAGTGGATGTAAGCCGAACTCGTTTCTGTGAAGGGGCTAGGGTTGCGGTGAAGCGTGGTATGAGAGCCACTGAATGAGAAACGTATTTGCCCCCGACAGTGGTGCAGATCGTATGCGAGGCAACGTCCCCCAAGGATTTCACCGGCTTCTCTCACAGGTGCACTCGAGGGAGAGAAATTGGAACTGGAACAGGCGCTCAGAACGGTGAAAGGGTAGGAGAAAACAGGAGAGGGAGAGAGATGATTGTGTTCGCTGTGTTAAAAACCAAGCCCTTGATCCCTTTATATAGATGCAAAATCAATCCTTAAGCCGCAAGCAAAAGGAAGATTTAATTCTAACTTCAGAAGATCTTGACTTATCTAAAACCGTTTGAAAGGATAATTTTGTGAAAATAAATCCAGTGTAAAATAGATATTCGCGGATAAATACTAACAAGTCTATCCGTAATATCTTCGGGCTCAAGAAAAGATATTTTCCGCAAAGCTCCATCTCATCCTTTACCTCTCAACGTAGGTAACAGAAGAGTCTCCTTAAAACCCTTTTAGGATACCCTTGAACATTCTATGTGGGATGGAGAAAGTCTAAGAGACACCTTAAAACCACCTACTCTAAGCATTATATCCAACAATCCCCCACAAATGCCGAGAGAAGGGTTTAAAAACTGAGGTTTTGAAAACAATTTCTGAGCGTGTCGAGGTCAGTGCTTAAATGCTGATGTCTTGCGACTTGAATCAGCACATAGTGAAACTGGAGATCCCTTCGATAGAGTGAATGGCCAGAGGCCTTGAATTCCTCCACTTAGGGGTAAACTAGCAACACACACCTTCCACAGGGTCTTGTAACATTCCGCTAAGTCTTATCACATAAGACGTCCAATTTTGGCACACCTTGGGTGCTCATGAGTGTTCTAGTGAGGACTGCCCTAAGTCTCACCTTGGAGGGTTGCCAATCCCTCACACTCACGTAGGTAACTTCAACATATCTGTCTCAATACAGAATACCCCACAATGGGTTATGAAGTATTAAGAGCTCTAAGGCTCAACCTCTCTACTGTCGTTCGGTGATCTATCAAGTCCGTCTCAAAAGGACCACCCAATATCTGGGCTATAGAATCATTAAAAGCGTTAGCTCAACCTCACTATACACTTGCCATAGGAATGGGAGATGTGTATCTCATATGAGTCTTTCCATGACTTGCGTTCGACCAAATTAATGGTTTCCGCCACAGATTCCTCGTCTCACGGGCTTTAGCCCTATTCCCCTCGACGTGTCAAGGACTAGCCTTCTGCAAAGTCCTTTGGTCAATGGATCCGCAATGTTCCTATCTGACCGCACATACTCTAAAGAGAATACCCCATTCCTTATCAACTGCCTCACAACTTCATATCGGATGCGTATATGCCTCTTCTTGCCATTATACGCTCCGATGTTTGCTACTCCAATGGCAGCCTGTGAGTCACAGTGTAGAGAAATCGCAGGAGCTGGATGCCCCCACATTGGTATATCTGCCAGTAGGCTTCTCAGCCACTCGGCCTCTTGCCTTGCTAGGTCTAGAGCTATAAACTCTAACTCCATCGTCGATCGGGCTATGCAACTCTGCTTTGCAGATTTCCATGAGACAGCTGCACCACACAATGTAAAAACATATCCATTAGTGGAGCAAATTTCATCAGTCCCACTTACCCAGTTTGCATCACAATATCCTTCTAGAACGCAGGGAAAACCCTCAAAATGTAATCCCCAATCAAGAGTGTCTCTAAGGTATCTCATTAACCTTCTAAGTGCAATCCAGTGTTCTTTGCTAGGATTATGTGTATATCTACTGAGTCTACTTACTGCATAAGCTATGTCAGGCCGAGTATAGTTCATCAAAAACATTAGACTCCCAATCACTTTAGCGTATTCCTCTTGGGAAACACCTATACCTGAGTTCTTCACTAACTCTATGGTAGCATCATATGGGGTCATAACTGGCGTCACATTATAGTTGTTAAACTTTTTCAATACCTTCTTTACATAATGGGATTGAGACAAAGTAAAGCCATTTTTAGTTCTAGTCACTTTAACACCTAGAATCACATCAGCTTCTCCTAAGTCTTTCATTTCAAAGCGAGAGGAAATAAACTTTTTGGTTTCATTTATCACATGCATGTTAGTGCCAAATAACAACATATCATCAACATATAGGCACACAATAACACAACCAGAATTGTACATCTTGGTATAAACACATGCATCAGATCCACTAACCACAAATCCAAAACTCAACACAGTGTTATGGAATTTCTCATACCATTGTTTAGGTGCTTGCTTTAGGCCATAGAGAGATTTCTTTAACCTACAAACCTTATTCTCCTTACCTGGAACCACAAAACCCGGAGGTTGTTCCATGTATATTTCCTCATCTAGATCACCATTCAGAAAAAGCAGTCTTTACATCCATTTGATGTACTAAGATATTGTAATTAGATGCTAAAGCAAATAATGTTCTAATGGTTGCAATCTTAGTTACTAGAGAATAGGTGTCAAAATAATCTACTCCATGTTTCTGTGTGAATCCTTTGATTACTAGTCTTGCCTTAAATCTTTCAATAGAACCATCTGTTCTAAGTTTCCTCTTAAAGATCCATTTACAACCAATGGCCTTATAACCTCTAGGCAAATCAACTAGTTACCAAGTGTGATTACTTGTGATAGATTCAATTTCACTGTTTACAGCATCTTTCCAAAAACTAGCATCAACAGAACTCATAGCTTCTTTATATGTTCTAGGTTCATCCTCTATCATGTGAACATAAACTAGAGCTTCATTGATTTCATCTAAATCACGGAGTTCAATTAAGAATGCAGTCACAAAATTAGGACCAAAGCTAGTTTTAGTTCTACGTCTTTTACTTCTTCTAATTTCACTAGTTTCATCAACATTGATAGAAGTATGTAAAGACAAAGATGCATGTTAAAAAACAGTAGGAATGCTATCATGATTTTTCTTCAAAGGAAATATATGCTTAAAAATTCAGCATCACAATATTCACACATTGATATATCATGCAAGCACATAAATTTATAAACGGTATAATAGTGCTCTTTATAACCAACACATATAACATCAACCATATAAGATCCAATATCATTTCGTTTAAAGGAATATACGACCACCTTAGACACTCAACCCCCACATTTCTCATATACACTAGGTAGACTCTAAGTCATAAACCTTGTGTGGGGTTTTGCCTAACTTCTCATGTGGTATCTCATTTCCTACCTTTATTGAATCTAAATTAGGTTGGTTATAAAGAAATTGGTTTTGTACCTCATATGTCATGAACATGTCATCCTACATCTTTGAGCTTGGTTAATACATGAACTTGGTATCTCTTAAGATCTCTAAAGATCATCTACTTAATGTGATATAACACCTTTACCACTTTGCTTTTAGAGTTCTAAGAAATAAAACTCAAGCTTTGTTAGTTCAAGCAATACAGATTGAAAGGTTGTTTAGCAAGTTATGCACATATCACATTTATTTGATCAAAAACATCTAAGTTAGATATTAGGAGCATTTTATGGAATTCTCTTAAACCCAACTTACTAATACCATTTCATTGATCAAAACTCCAAGAGATACACACATAAGATATACATAATAACCAAACTAATTTCAAATATAAAGAGGAAGTCGATCACTTAACTCACAAAATGGGTCGACTTGAGTACTCAACGAAATGTCCTTTGTAAGACCGAAAAGACAACTCGACTGGTTCATCAAAGCAATTGTTCTCCGCTTTTGACATCCCAATGCTACTCCGTATATACTCCCTTTTAGGTGTCCGGGTGGTGTCGGAGTTTGGAACAACACTGTATATATCGCCTGCTGTAAAATATGCTCAAAATTTTGTCAAAAACAAACAACACAAAATAGATAAAATAAAATAGGCCCAAAATCACACCCTAAAACCGGCCCATTTTAACAAACAAGCCTTCTAGGTCAACAGGTTGACCAAAAATAGGTGTGACCCGGTGTGAGCCCACCGAAGCCCGTCACTAGGCCTGGCGCTGCCCGAAGTCACAAACCCTCACAGTGCGCCGCCATTGCAGCGAGCTTAAAGCTCCTTCCTCCGATCATCTTCTTCGTCGCCCACTTGAGCTCGCCGTCAAGGACCCTCGGTGGCAGCGTTGCCACCTCCAAGTGCTCCAACAATGGAACATAGTGGCGAGAAGCACCGCCAGACCTCAGATCTCCAGCGGATCTAAGCCAGAAGAGGAGCGATCCCCATCGTTCTCGTCGCACAGTGGGTTCAAGGCCCCAAGTCCACCTTCCTTCTCCATCGCCTCGCCGACGATGACCCTAGGCGGTGGCACCGCCGCCTCCATGTGCTCCGTCGATGAGCACGGTGGCGTGCAGGCACCTCTATGCCATGGATTTCTGGCGAGGACAGCTAGATCGAGAAGTCCGAGGCCCCAAAACCGACCTGCGAGAACGACACAAAGTGAGCGGCACCCTTTGGCCGAATTGCGAGCATCTCTCCGTCCCGTCTCCGGCTCTTCGCCCAACCAATCTCCATAACCACGACCAAAAAATCAAATTTCTTGGGGTTTGTAGTTCGAGGATATCAAATCCATCATCGTTCTTGACCAATTCGAACAAGCAACCGTCGAATTTCAGATCTGGGTTTACTCTTCACGATGAACAAGAACCCCTGAAGTCAGATCTCTGGAATTCCGGCTTCCTCTCCTCGCTCCTTGCCGTCGACGCCCTAGGCGGTGGCGTCGCTGTCTCCAGTTACTCCGTTGAGGAGGATGGTTGTGAGTCCGACGCCTCCAAGCCCAAGGTCCGGTCAGGAGATATCGATCGCAGAGCACAAGGCAACAGATCGATCGAAATCAATGGCATCGAATGCTATTGACTTTTCACCAATGTCGAGTCCAATAAGGCAAGAACGATTCTAGCCTTTTTTCGTAATCTGCCAAAATCTCTTAAAAAACCACTAGACGTTAGATCGAAACAAAACTCAAATCGATAGCAATCCAGTAAAGAGATGGAAAGCACAAGGGTGAAGAAGACTTGGCCTTTTTCAAACTAAAGGAGGTATTGTTTGATCCGGCTCTATGAATTTAGAAACTCCTCCCTAGAGTTCTCCTCCGATCAACCATGTTCAATCCTTTGACGCCTCAACATCCAAAGGCTCCAGCTTCGAGAGATCGAGCAGTGACATCTTGTATCTGATCTCCATTGCGTTCATAGTCCAACTAAAATACGTTTCTCACTGTTGGACAAAAATCCTGCTGGAACTTGCAATCAGCAACAAACTAGCTATAAAGCGTTAGTGGATGTAGGCCGAACTCGTTTCTGTGAAGGGGCTAGGGTTGCGGTGAAGCGTGGTATGAGAGCCACTGAATGAGAAACGTATTTGCCCCCGACAGTGGTGCAGATCGTATGCGAGGCAACGTCCACAAGGATTTCACCGGCTTCTCTCACAGGTGCACTCGAGGGAGAGAAGTTGGAACTGGAACAGGCGCTCAGAACGGTGATCCCTTTATACAGATGCAAAATCAATCCTTAAGCCGCAAGCAAAAGGAAGATTTAATTCTATCTTCAGAAGATCTTGACTTATCTAAAACCGTTTGAAAGGATAATTTTGTGAAAATAAATCCAGTGTAAAATAGATATTCGCGGATAAATACTAACAAGTCTATCCGTAATATCTTCGGCCTCAAGAAAAGATATTTTCCGCAAAGCTCCATCTCATCCTTTACCTCTCAACGTAGGTAACAGAAGAGTCTCCTTAAAACCCTTTTAGGATACCCTTGAACATTCTATGTGAGATGGAGAAAGTCTAAGAGACACCTTAAAACCACCCACTCTAGGCATTATATCCAACAATTATATGTGCTGAACAGCAAACAAGTTTCAAGTAGAGTGCTACCAAACATGCTATATAGAAGTGGTAGCAAACATGCTTCTTCCGATCATTCGTGTCCAAAAGTGCTGAACAAATGCAAAACCACCTACTGAATTTACTGACTCCTAGCCCAGGGTTCCAAGGTGCTGAACACATCACACCATCTCCAGAGTCTACTTGTTCACTAGTGGGCGATGGTTTTCGCTTCCTCGTGTGGCTCTTCTTTGTTGGGCACGGAAGTGCGTCCGGGGTAATCCGGGAGTCAAATGGCAATCAGACAGCAATCCGACTACACCAGTAAATAGCACCAACTAACTACCATGCAAATCTAGAACCAAATCCAGAAAACATCCAAGCAATGTAAAAAACAAAAAAAAAACACAAGATTTACGTGGAAAACCCCTCTCTAATCAGAGAACCATAAAACCTCACCTTCCACCGGCCAAAGCAAACACCCCACTAATCAATCAGACAGGGCCGTGCCACTAATTTTAGGGGCTCTGTGCAAAAATTAAACTATATAATAACAATCACCCTTTAAATGTTATTTCGAATATTAGACTTTAAAAATAAAAATAGCTAGTATTCTCAATTGTAAAAGTTGAATATTTTATGAAATTAAAATGTTCCAAAAATGTAAATCACATGAAACCATCCTTAGATAAGAAGAATTTTATAAAAATAAATTACAAATTTGAAAAATATATGTAACAACACGTATTTTTTGTTTTTCTTCAAAAACAGAACTTATGATCATTTTTCCATGATTTTTTAATGCTTAGAAAATGTTTTAAGAGTATTGAAATAGTTCTATATTGGTTAAAGTTTAAATTATATCAAATCAATTAAATATATTAAACACTTCCTTTTTAGCATAGAAAGGTCGTAGGAGTTTAAAAAATATGTATGCTTTTTCCAATTTTTCTAATATGTATTAGATTGGTATAAAATCTATTAAGTGAGTATAATGATAATTTTTTCAAAGGGAAACATAATAACAAAATGCAAAACATCATAATAAAATGGGAAATGAATAAAATGAAATGAATAGAAAAAAGATGGAAGTGAATGCAGATGAAGAAAAGGCCCAATGGAGAGAGGGAAAAAAGGCCCAATGGAGAGGAAAATAAAAAGGGGCAGTTACGGGAATCGAACACGGGTTAAAAGGATTTAACAGTTTCAACAACGACAGTTATACCAGTGGAGCAACAGTTAATACTTGCATTTTTCAAACAATAAATTTATATATCCAAAAATTCTATAATATTGGGTCCTAAATTTTTTTGGGGCCCTGTTCCATCGGGCCACCTGCACATGCTGCTGGCATGGGCCTGCAATCAGAGGATCATAAAACCCCACCTTCTGCCGGCCAAAACAAACAACCCACTAATCAATAATAAACCAGTACAAGTGTTTAACAATTTAGTCTCACAAACAAACATGAAGATCTCAAATACCAATCTAAACACTTAGCTAAACATTTCTAATCAAATTAGATTTCCATGAGGTGAAGAATACCTATCAACAACTCCGTTGTTAACTTATCGAGAGAAGAAGACGGATCACCAAAACAATAGACGAAACACCCGCTTCAATCTTGAATCTCCCACCCTTCCTCTCCTTTCTCCCTCCTCTCTCTTTTCTTTTCTTTCTATCTCCTCTTTCTTATTGCTACCTAGCGGCACTCCTGAAGCAACAACCCCTGCTTCTCTCTCCTTCATTTGGGTAGACAATAGCGATTACCAAACCAAACTTGGGTTGGACTCCCATGGGCCTAGGCCCAACATTCTTATCTGGACACCTTGTTCCCGGCGTTATTCTACTATCAACCCGCCTTTACATGTCCTAGAATTATATCCAAACTAGTTTTACTACCCGCGATCGTCACGGTTTTTTTATATGGCTATTATTATTCAAGCACACGCGATCGTCACGGTTTTTTTATATGGCTATTATTATTCAAGCACAGATTGTGTAAAATGATAAAAATTATATAAAATATTTTTTTAACCTTTTAATTTCCTATTTATTAGCATATATATACACACACTTGCTTTAATATCACACGCATCTATAAAAATAAATTATTGTTATAAAAAAATAAAGATATATTTATATTGAATGGTTGATTTTATATATATATATATATATATATATATATATATATATATATATATATATATTCATCGCCTTCAACTTCCGTGTTCACCTTCGTCACCTTCATCTTCGATCACCTTCACCTTCATTTCCGATCACCTCCGCCTTTGCCAGCAGCCTTAGGTTGACTCATCTTCAATCACCGTCATCACCTTCACCTTCTGTGTTCACAATTGAAAGAGACGATTCAGTTCGACCTCTGCCGATGCCGCCACACAAAAACCGCCGCCGATACCACCACACAGAAGCATTCGCCGCCGTCGATCCTCGTCGACCGTCGCTCCGCCCAGCAACTCGAGCCCTTCGGATCTCCATCGGGAACGCTCTTCGGCTCCGCCCAGGAACGCCGATGCACCAGGATCGATCGGGAGCGAACGATTCTCTCTGAAGTTTTGGATGACTTGGGATCTGAAAATTGAAATACAGAGGGAAGAGGAAGGTGCGAGATATAATCACGCGCCTCCTACCGAATTTGGGGCTTTTTATTTATTTATTTATTTTATTTATTTACAAAATTCATCCATTACGTGGCACTTCCTCGTCCCTCCATTCAATTTAGATCAACGACCCACAATTGTGCACAAGATACACCCTAAGAGGTGTGCACAACTTACCCATTCTCTCTCTCTCTCTCTCTCTCTCTCTCTCTCTCTCTCTCTCTCTCTCTCTCTCTCTCTATATATATATATATATATATATATATATATATATATATATATATATATATATATATATATATATATATATATATATATATGCATGTGTCTCTGTGTGTGTGAATACTTAATGGTAAAATTTAATCTATAGACCGGATTAAGGACATTTAATTTCAAATTTGTATGATGTAATTTCATTACTTTTTCTAATTTTTTCCATAAAAAAATTAATTTATCGATAAACAAAGCAATATGTATACTGGATCTAATAAAATTGAGTATAATATCAATTTGCACTTTAAATTCCAACAACCGTTTATCAAATTATATGATTAATCTAGATTCAAAAATGGGTACGTTCTAAAAAACATAACACAATAGTAATTCATATTAATTCAAATATGTTTTATATAATAAAATTTAATAAGGGTTACCCGTGGTATTTTCTCCAAAATTTTAAATTCTTAGTTCATATTCATTTAATTATCTTCTTAATTAACATGGACTACAATATCATTGCACACGTGTACTATTTATCTTTAAAGATTTATATCATTAACTTTATTATAAATACGTATTATAATTAATTTGCTCAAAAAATACGTATTATAACTCATTTTATATAATTAAGATATAAGATTATATTGGATAGATTATCGATCTAAAAAGATAAGTTTTTTACCTAACTATATTTTCTTATTAATTGATGTGGTCAAAAAAGATAATACCATTTTAATCTAGAATATGACACGTATACAAAAATAACCCTGTTTTAATCTAGAAAATTACATGTATGCGAATCGCACCAGATTCCGTTTCAGACCTCTGTTTTAGTATTTTATATAGATATAGATAGATATATAGATTATATTGCAGTAAAAATAACAAATAAATGAAATCCATATTTTAGTACGTATATACAAAAATAACCCTGTTTTAATCTAGAAAATTCCATGAATGCGAATCGCACCAAATGCCGTTTCAGACCTCTATTTTAGTATTTTATATAGATATAGATATAGATAGATATATATATATATTATATTGCAGTAAAAATAACAAATAAATGAAATCCATATTTTAGTACGTACGTATATATTAGATGTTCTCTACCGTTTTACTTGAATTTTATTTTTTTTTCCTACCGTTTTACTGTCATTAGTAATTAACTACATGCTTAGTTTAAAAAGAAAAGATGAGATGAGATGAGCTTGTATTTGTTTGAATTATAAATTTTACTTTGTAGAAGATCAAAGTTTTATTTATTGCTCCGTGTTTTATTATTTAAGAAAAAGAAATCAATGTCCAAAAAAGTATATAATAGTAATATTACTGTAGTTTATAAGATAAATTTTTTTTTTATCGGATTACAGATTAATAAAAAAATATATATTAATTTTGTAGTCAATTAAGATATGGATGAAAAAATTATATTAAATTAAAAATAATTTATTATATTAAAAAGATTATTTCTTAGATGTGGAGTATAAAGATAAGTTTTCTAAATAAGATTGCTAGATAAAATATTTATAAAATAACTTAAGGTAAAATGATAAGATTTGTAAGATATGAAGTTGAATATTTATACTAAAAATTATTTTAATCATTAATTAAAATGGACACATAGGATGACACATGTATAAATAGATAGGGTTATCGTCTAGCACGACTTAAATTTATTGGTTCATCATTAATTGACGTGTCAAAAAAATCCGGTCAGAATGCACCAAAAAAAGACACGTAAGCGAATCGCACCAGAACCTGCCACATAGGATTACCACGCCTCTGTTTTAGTATTATACTAGTATATGTAACCCGCCCGTTGTGCGGTTTTTTTTTATAATTATATTATTAATTTTTATATTAAGTTTTTTTATTAAAGTTTGAAGGTTAAAATAGATAAGTTTTAATGACTCAAAAAAATAACACCATATGATAAGTAAATAAAACCAAACATAAATATATTCCTTTTTTAATCATATATAAATATATTATATTCAATTTGATCTAAATAGAATAATTGACCAAATATTCCTTTGTCATCTTTTAGAATCTTGACGACACATTACATATTCATATATAGATATATTGCGCATTTTTTTAATAAATCATAGTTTATTATATTAATTTGTTTGAAATATTTTTTTATTAAATTTGATGCTTGAAATATTTGAATAAAACTTGCAGTCCATCATAAAAGAAATTAAAGCATAATCGTGTTCGGTGAAATTTATAATACCATTTTAATCCAGAATATGACACGTATGAAATTTTTTTATTGTTAATAAATGATATTTTATTATATTAATTATATTAAAATATTGTATTAGATTATTAATTGACGTGACTAAAAAAAATAAAATCAAATTGATGTGGCTCCTAAAAATAAAATCATATATAAATATATTATATTCAATTTGATCTAAAAGTAGAATAATTGACCAAATATTCCTCCTTCATCTTTTAGAATCTTGACGGCATAGTAGATATTTATATATAGATATATTATATCAAATTTGAACTAAAACATAGTATAATTGATCAAATATTGGATATATTATTTGATCTAAAAAGATAAGTTTTCTAACCCATTAGTTGAGATGACAAAATTACATTGGGTTATTAATAATGAACCAAATATTGAATAAATTATTTGATATAAAAAGATAAGTTTTTTACCTATTTAAGATATACAGTTGAATATTTATAGAAATATATTTAATTTCATCTAAAAAGATAGAAGGTTGAACAAAGATTTAATTTGAAAAATATGAACAAAGACCGTACCGATATGTAAGCTACTGAATTCAATTACTTTCAATTGTATTCAATGAATTCCAGAGATGGAATTATATACAGCAATACAAATCAATGAACTAACCACTACGTTAAACGTGTGGAGGAGATACAAATACGTTTGAAAAACAATATGATTGAAACCATGGAGATTAAGTTCATCATATTTGACGGCATGAAATTTTATTGAAAATTTTACAAAGTAGATTAGTTAGAGAAATACTCCGTAATTTTTACCAAAAATGTTGAATTAGTTAGAGATAAGATTAGATAGTTATTGAATATATGGATCCACTAACGGTGCAATATATAAAGATATTTTATATAGATTTCTTTTGTAATATAGTCATAATTAATTTCAGTGATCTAGAAAGATAAGTTTTTTACCTAACTATATTGGCCTATTAATTGATGTGGCCCAAAAATATAATACCACTTTAATTCAGAAAATAACACGTAAGCCAAAAAAATCCTCTTTTAATTCAGAAAATTCCATGGGTGTGAGATCGCACCAGCGGCCTCTGATTTAGTATTTTAAAAATACAACTAAGAGGTTTATTTTAACTTATGTGTCACTTATTCGTGTAGTCTAAACCCTTTTAATCGTATCAATTAATAATTTTATATCTTTTTATCTAACTTATTTGACCAAATTTGTCTAAAATTATTAGAAAATATATCAAACTCAATCAGATGATATCTTTTATGTTATATATCTTTTAGTTAAATTGTTTTATGATACCCAAACAAATAACACTATCTTTTGAAAAAAAAAAAAGGTCGATGTATATAAAGAATAGTAATTAATTATAAAAGGTTAAGTTGTTGTTTTTTTAGTCAGAAAAGATAAGTTGTTGCAAATCAAACTTTTTAAGTATTTATCTTTTTAAGCTTATGTTTTAAATATACAATTCAAATATCACACAATACATGTACTATATGTACGTATTAATTAAGGAACTACCAAATTCATGTAAGATGCAAAGTAGTAAATACCATTTTTTTCTGCCAAGTTTCAACAGGGTATGAATTGAATTAATTGTATTTATCAATTACGGGTGTATCCAATTAGCGGTGTATTTCTATCCAATTAATTAGTTAGAAAACTTATCTTTTTAGTTCAAATAATCTTATCTAATATTTGGTCAATTATTCTATATTTTAGATCAAAATGAATATAATATCTATCTATATATAAATATGTACAATGCCGCCAAATTTTAGTCCATACTTTTAAATCAAATTGAATATAATATATTTAAATATAAAATAAGTATTTAAAAATAATCCGAACCTACTTTCCCCATATCACATCAAGAGTTAAACTTTGTAAACTTTCCGTATTCATTTCCTAGGTCCCTAGCTAATACTCAACGTTAATCCAGCATTTCAAGTTATAAGAATATTCACTTGAATTTATTCCTTTTTAATAAAATTGGTTGGAATACTAACAATCTTTTATGGCTATATGTTGCACGTAGTGTATATATTATACCTTTTTATAATATTTTGTAACTTATTTGAATATAATTATTTTTATTTCAATATACTAACAACTTACCCAACTTTAAACTATATGTTGTACGTAGTTCTAAATATAATTATTTTTAATAAAAACTATTTATTATTCAAGTTGAAAGATTTTGGTTTATTGTTAATTATTTTACCTTGAATGACCAATTAATTATTTAATCGAATGAAGATATAAGGTTATATGAGATAGATTATTTGATAAAAAAGATAAGTTTTTAGGCAACTATATTGGTTTATTAATGGATGTGGCCCAGAAATATAATATCAATTTAATTCAGAAAATGACACGTAGGCAAAAATAATCCCGCTTTAATTCAGAAAATTCCGTGGCCGTGAAGTCGCATCAGCGGTCTCTGTTTTAGTATTTTATATAGATATTTATTTATTGATATTGATATTGATTGAATGATGATTCCTTGCACACCACAGCATGCCTACATATTTTACAGATTTCTCATACCTTCATATTACAAATTATATAGATTATATAGATCAAACAGATTTCCCATTTCAGAATATACATATTACACAGATTTCATAGGTTGTACAGATTTTGCATATTATATAGTTTTTACAGAAATTTAACAGATTATGCATCTCTTAGATGATAGAAGCGGTGAAGAGAAGCGAAAACTACCTTTTGCGATGAAAAATGACACAACAATTATCTCTATTAGTGTCCACAAGCAGCCGTCTCAATCAGATGATAGAAGAAGGATGTCCACAAGCAGCTCTCATTTTGGCCATTTGTTGTATAATTTTCTTTCAAGTTTTTGTTGGTTTCTTTGCCCTTTGATGATTGGTTGTTTTATTGTTTTCATTTGGTCCCATCTATATGGCTGGGTTCCTTCTTGTGAATCTTCGTGATATCCCGTAAGCAGGACGAGGTCCTCGTCCTTGCTTACGGGGCAATAACAAATCACTAAATCAGTCTTTCTTTTACTTTTCCTTGTTAAGTTAGCCACATCGGATTAGTCCGACTCCAGGAAATCAATGTGTAAAATATTGCTTTATACCAAAAAAACATACAAAAATTAAATATATGATCTCGACTTTCCATCCAAAAAATACACCATTGCTTTTTGTAGGGATGATCTCAAGACTTTATACCAAAAAAATACAAAAAAAAAAAAAAAATTTGATATGAGACCCGAATGGTACGATTTGGCTGGAACTAGGGGTGGGCACAAATCCCGCAAATCCAGGTCCCGTCCCGGGTCCGTCCCGGTCCCGTACCGGGATTTCGAAAAAAAAATAGTAAATCCCGTCCCGCAAAAATTATGCGGGACGGGACGCGGGACGACCCGTCTCAATCCCGCATATATATTAATATATTAATATATTAATATATATATATATATATATATATATATATATATATATATATATATATATATATATTGTAATACTATAGATAAAATATATTATTTTATAAAGTATATTATATGTTATATATAATATATATACATACAGTATATTATGTTATACTCCCTCCGTATCGCAAAACTTGTAGTTTTAGAGTAGTAAACTTGTATCAAAAAACTTGTTGTTTTAGCTATAGTTACTATCTTTATAGGTAATGATTGCTATTTTTATAGGTAATAATTAGTGCTTTTAGGTACTTTATCCTATAAAAGTAAAAGAAATATAGGTATTATTAATAAGTGTGCATAAAGCTAAAACTACAAGTTTTGCGATACGGAGGGAGTATATAATATAGACAATATAGTATATATATATATTTGATTACATATTTTTTCACACTGTAATTTAGTACTACGTAAATAATACCGTAATAGTACTACCTAATATATATACAAATACATGCACTGTAATACAAAGTGTATACTTTCAAGTAATTAGCAATTTGATTAGGGTAAATAATATAACTATATTCTATACAGTATATATATAATGTGTGTAATTAATTATATATATAATGTGTCCTGTGTATATATAAAAAATTATAAAATATAAAAAATACTATAAATTTATATATGTTACGTCCTTAAAAACCGTAAAATGTATAAGAATTATAGATTTTTTTATAATGCTTTTTATTTGAGGGACAAGGCCCGTTCCGTCCCGGTCCCGTCCCGTCCCATAAGGGACAAGGCCCGTGCGGGATTGAAAAAAAAGTAGTGAATCCCGTCCCGCAAAAATTACGCGGGACGGGACGCGGGACAACCCCCATCCCGTCCCGTCCCGTCCCGCGCCCACCCCTAGCTGGAACATCTCCTAATCTGGCCTTAATTTTTCTCGCATATTTTTTTCAACTAGCTAGTTATTGTGGGATGCAGTGAGGGTGCTAAACAAAGACAAATTAAATATAGTAGCAGCCAGACTAGCAAATTGAACTTTAGGCAAAAGACAGTACAACTTGACAATTAGTTAGCAACTAAAGGTCAAATATATACTCCAATAGATAGAAATACATGCTAGCTAGCTGCAATGTGACAACTTGCCATCTAAGAGATGAGAAGATACTAGTTTTATTATATAACTTGTGAGTGAATATGGAGCAGTTTAGAAGAGATGAGAAGATACTCGGCTTATATGGTTTGCTAGTAGCACATATATACATAACACCAGTTTAGATCCCCTCCGACACTCTATGTTTACACTAAATTATTTGAGTTATAAATATATCCATGTTAAAAAACTCCAAAAATTATTTTTAAGTTTTAAACAACTGTTAATATATGTTTGTAAACAAAGTTGATTAAAAAGCATGATTTAAATTTTTATATAAATTAAATATCGAATATTATACTCCGTACAATTTATTTAAAAAAAAAAATTTGAAACATGATTTTCATTAATTAATTAATTTATTTTTTGGTAAGGAATATCAAATATTATACAATTTAATTTTTTTTTATAAACTTATGTTCTAATTGTTGTTTAATATAAAAAAAAATTTAAAAAAAAATTAACATGAATTTATAATCTTAATAATTTAGTGCAGTGTTACATGGTTTCAAATTCGTAGTAGTAACGAAAGGACAAGCTTAAGAGCACCAACAACCAAGAATTTTGATTACCTTAAGGTCACTAAAAGGTAACATCTTGATTGTAGCTTATAACTTTAAGGTAAGATAATGGAAAATGTTGAGAGAGAGGTAACCTCTTCCCTTGTAATTTTTTTTAATCAAAAAGTAAATGAAAAAATGTGATGTTACACATAATAAAGGGAAAGAAAATGAATATTTTACACCTATATCTATATTTATTTTATACACCCTATATGTCCCTTATTATAATTTCAATATTTTAAGACATGCAATTTTTTTTTTATAAAGTTAGTACGTAAAAATAATTAATTTGTGAATATTCGATTTCAAAAATTAATTGTAAAAATCAATTAGAGTCAAAATTTTTTTTTTCACAATTTACTTATTTTAAAAGTTAATTAAGACTTACAAACATTACTTATTTTACATCTTAGATGAGGCGCCTTAGATCACTTTTTTTTTTTACTATCTTACCTTTATTTTCTCTATTTATATCTCTCTGTTTCTAGCCACCTTTCTCATGAAAATAATGAATAAGTTATGTATATCTACATAACATCAAAAGTATTCGCAAAATCACGTGCTTATGATTTTTTTGATCATTATATGACAACTTTTATTTTCCATTTTAGTTTTATCCTAATGATAATAATTATATATGTATTTCAAATTATAATAGGCGGTTGTTTGAGTTTTATTACTACTTTACCTTATTAAATCATTTAAAAAATTATATTGTATCTCTTTCCAACTAATTTATAAATTAAAAAAATACTTTATACGTGTAATTTTTGTTGTAAACAAGTATATATTAATATAGTATTATATAGATATATAGAATGATGTTCAATTTGAAATGAATTAAAATCTCGTGCTTTCAAGGCACGTGTATTACACTAGTTAATTCTAATTCCATTGACGTTCATTCCATTCCATCAACACTCGTTCTTTTTTATTCCTCCCTTCAATTAAGTGACGCTCATTCTAATCCCATTGACGCTCATCTCATTCCATTCCATGAACGCTAGTTCTTTTTCTTTTTTTCTTCAATTAAGTGACGCTCAGGGAATTTCCAAAAAAGAACTCGTCATCACCATTTGTAATTTCCAAAAAAGAACGACGATGTAGGGTACATGAAAGAACGACGATGTAGGGTAGATGAAAGCTTCAGGGAATCAATATCTTACCTACCTATTGTATTCGCTTCTTATTAGTTAGGGACAATAATTTAGGTTACAATAATCGTTATCTATTTTTACAATAATTGTATGCTACTTTAATTGATACCTTTCATTACAAGAATTTGGTCATTACAGTAAATCATTTATTACAATAATTGCATGCTACTATAGTTGGTTATAGTAATGAGTACAAGAATTCGTTCATTACTGTAAATCATTCATTACAAGAATTGTATGCTACTGTAGTTGGTTATAGTTGTTGTAGTAATTTCTTGTAATTCAACTCTACGAGACAAATGTGGGTATAGTAATATTACAAGAATTGATTACATAAATATTATTGTAATTCAACTCTACAAGACAAGTGGCATTGTATTACATGAATATTATCGTATTACATGAATGATTAATGTAATGTTCACTTTTATTGTAATACTAGGCCAAGCGCCGCGCGCATGCGCGCGGTCTAATCGTATTTGGATTGTACAAATTACTTCTTATATGTGTGTAAATATTTATATATGCAAATAGTTGTAACTTGATTGTTTTCCTTACAAATGTTGTACACGTTACTTTTTATATGCGTGTAAATATTCATATGTACAAATAGTTCTAGCTGAGTTATTTTCCTTATACAATTCTATAATATATAGTAAAAATAATAATTGCATATTATAAGAAATTGTAAGTATATTATTTTGAAATTTTTTAAGGTAATAAGAATGATGTCTTTCAATTAAAAAAAATATAAAGAAAGGTAGTCTTTAAAAAAAATTATTAATCAAAACAAAAAAGAAACCCAAAACGTTCTAAATATTTTTTTTAAGAATTCATAGTTCCTAGAAAATGTCCGTTTCAATATTATTATTTCATATATTAATTTAGAGTTATAAATTAATTGGTAGGATAACTTTTTATCATTTAATGTATATAAGTCGGGTTGATTAAGAAAACCTAAAAGTTATAATTTGGGTAGTTTAATTAAAACCATAAAATATGGTTGATTTAAGAAAACTTTAAAGTTGCAGTTTGGGTATTTTAAGAAACAAAACATAAAATTGGGTGAAATTGATGAAATATGATAAATTATAATTAATAAAACCTACAAGTTACAATTTGGGTGGTTTAATTTAAAACATAAAGTATGATTTATTTGAGAAAACTTTAACGTTGTAATTTGGGTATTTTAAGAAAAAACATAAAGTTGGGTGAAATTGATGAAATATGAAAATTTATAATTTTGAAAAGACATAAAAGGACATTGAAATAAAAAAATTAATATTTTTAAATTCAAACTTTTTAGGTTAAAAAAGGCATTTTACAAACAAATAAGGAAATTACCTAAAAGGGTATAGCCTTATAGAAGACGGGAATACAATTTGTAAGGGTAAAATAGACATTTCAACCATAAAAAAACAATTAAAAAATTGTAAGTGGGAGTTACTATTCATTTACAACTTCATGCTATTATAAGGTTTAAGATATTATTGGACTGTACATGGAACGTTACCTGTTACCTACAAATTTCTTGAAGTAGTAACCTAGAAAATTCTCCGTTGATAATAATACTTTCATCCACCAATCCGTCTGCAGTAATCTAACTGAGTAGTTTTTAAAAGGATAAAGTTTGTTAAAAATATCTTCATCCATCAATCCTTTTAAAAACTGATAAAAAAAATATTTTATGATAAATTTTGATTTGTTAAAATATCTTCATCCTCAACCATTTCAAAAAAATGATAAAAATTGATTTTAAGGGTAAATATGTAATATCCATTTAAAAAAAGTACAATTACCTAAAACAATACTCCGTATTAAAACAATATTAAAAAGGTACAATTACTTAACAAAAACTTAAAAGGGTATACTTGCCTAATTTTCTCAATAGGGTCTATAACGGAACAATTATTTTATAGAGTCAACCATTGAGTCGTCCTCAACCACACACCAATGTAGATGAATTGAGCTTTTGCTGAATGTCTCTCTCAGATTCATAGCTAGCTGATGTTAGCTAATGAGAAATGAGGTCTTCACAGCACATACATCTTCAGGTGATGCCTAAACACTTGTTGTTCCTCCTCCTTTGTTTTGTGATTTACGCATCTACGCTTAGCAGTGCGCGCAGTAGCCCAACTCCACCGTCTGATATTTACAACGGGACTCGGCGTTGTTCTGCCTACTCTCGTTGTAGTAAGCAAAGTGGTCCTATTGCTGATAATAGTACCTTAACACAAGGTCAATCAATCAGCTACGGCGGAACCCTAATCTCCAACAATGGAGCATTTAAGCTTGGCTTCTTTGTCCGCCGTGGCTACGCCTACCTTGGGATATGGTACAACAACAACAACTCTGAGCCGGTCGTGTGGGTCGCTAATCGGGATAGGCCCATATCGGCTCAGCAACAGCGCAACTGCTCTCTTGTCATAGCACAAGATGGGATTGCTAAGCTATTGGATCCCAACAACCATTCCTTGTGGTCCTCTCACTCTAAAAAATCATCCGGAGTAAGTGTTTTGCAGCTCTCAGATATGGGGAATTTGATCCTGACAGACCGAAGCAGTAGAGTTAGATCGTGGGAAAGCTTCAAGGACCCAACCGATACCATTCTTGAAGATCCAGCCGCGAATTTCATCAGCACCGGTGTGAGTTTGACGGCATGGAGAAGCGCCGATAATCCAGCTCAAGGGGACTACACATTCAAAACTGGGAATACTACTACGGAGCCCAGCCTTGTTATTAATAAGATCAACATACCTTACTGGGGGAGAAGCTTGTCCCTTCTTCCTCATGATTTAAGTCTCTTTCTAAGTGGCAGTACAAACACATCACTCAGGCTGGTTTTGAACCCCGATGGGTTCATTCAGTTGTGGAGGATGGTTGATACAAGGGGTCTAAATTGGTCAATTAATTGGACAGCTCCCACAGATCAATGTGATCGGTCCCAGACATGTGGAGGTTCCGGCGTCTGTGATCCTGGAAACGGATTTATGTGCAAGTGCTTGCCTGGTTTTGTGCCTATTAATCCTGTTAGATGGGAGTCCAAGAACTTCACCGCGGGTCAGTGCACGAAGAGAAACCCTGAGACATGTACCGCGGGTGATGTGTTTTTGAGCTTGTCAATGATCAATTTGCCGCTTAATCCGGATAGTAACAGCAATGGCCAAACTGAAGATGAATGCAGTCATAATTGCCAAATACAATGCGGATGCAGTGCTTACTCTTTTGATCCGCTCAATTCCAATTGCCAATTTTGGACAAAGGGGCTTTACGGCATCCAAGAGGAGTATTACCATCCGAATAACCGCACCCTTTCCATTCGAGTTTCTCCTTCTGATATAGGTAAAACCTAAATGTCTTATTGTCTTATAATCTAATTAAGCCAAGATAGCTAGCCGAGAACTGAATCATCTTCGTACATGGTGCAGGTTTTGGTAAGAGCGCGTGCAACATTTGCGGGACTAACGTGATTCCTTACCCGTTGAGCACCAATTCAACTTGCGGAAATCCAAGTTACTTCAACTTCCACTGCAACTCCTCAAATGGTCAAGTCTACTTCAGGCCAGTGAGCGGTGTAAATATGTACAAGGTATCTCAGATAAATGAAGCAGGTATGAAGTTTGTTGTACAATTACCACAACAAGGCGGTACCAGCATATGTGACACTTCAAATGATATCGAGTCCAAGTTGTTCGGTCTCAACAACTCTCCTTTTCGCGTAACAAACTGCAGCGTGGTGCAACTAATAGGTAGACCTCCAGTCAAGGAGGTCGAAATGTCATGGAATCCACCGCCGCCACCACCATGTATCACATCGTTTGACTGTGATTATTGGCCCAACACCACTTGTTATGAGGATACAAGGGTGTGTAAATGTGCAAAGGGCTTCCATTCGGATCTCCAGTTTCTGAATTGCACTATCAAAGGTACGTACACTTTGATCGGATCCATTTTAAATTAGGATGTACAACCACATCGATTAGTCGTGAATATAGATTCCAATAATACTTGCATATTCCAATAAAAAAAAAATTATTTGGTGCTATGCATTCCAATAATTTATTTAGGGCTTTTTACAACCACATTCATTTGTCGTCGTGACGATAGATTCCAGCATGCCTACAGGCTACATAACTTTATTGTTTGGAAATTCACTTTTATACAATAAAGTGATTTTCCCTTATATCTTTCATATTCAAACGTACAGTAAAGGAAGTGGGGCCATATACAGAAATTTTCATTCATTCATTTATTTTTAAATGGAATGAAAGCATCAGTCACATTCCGGTCAATTTTAAGTTAAATATAAGATTTTAATTTAATTAGCTTTTTAAATTGGATTTTCAACAGTTACTAACCGCAAGCTTTTTAAAATTCTATTCATTTTCTCCTATCTGATCAGCTAGTTTGTATCAGCTACTCTATCAACCGGGTTACCAAACACCTTACTGGTTTATGAAAACTCCAATTTAACATACTTAATCCATCGACTTCAGCTACCCCATCAGCTCCATGTTACCAAACTGACCCTCATTTGTACAAAAGTGTTGTCACGTGGGACTGTAGAGCTAGGAGGTGGCTTCAAATAATTGCCTTATCAGCGCGTAAAATAAAGAAAGAAGGGGAAATTTTAGAAAAAAGATGATTTTTTTTTTTTAGAAAAATGACTTAAAATAATATCAATTATGAGATATGAATAAAAAATAATACGAACTAAAAAAGTCTCAAAATAATACAAATTAACTATCCACCTATAATTAAAAAATAATACAAATTAAAATCAACAAAAAATAATACAAATTATGTTATTAGAAGTTAAATTACGTTATTAGAATTGAGCGTAGAAGAACGGGCATTAGAATAACTTAATCTTATTTAGTTAAACAAAATTGTTGCTTTCGAAGTTTTTAATTTAGAACATTAAAAGTTTTTTTTAACTTGTTTAAAAGTGCATTAAGTTACTCCGTATTAAGTTTAGAATTGTTAAATTACCTTAAGTTTAATAAATGCATTTATTATATTATGAATTTATGTATTTATTATATTTTATAATAAATGCAAAAATAGTTATAATAGACATACAGTTGGAGTTGAAGGATAAAATTTGTAGAGATTTTAATATTTGACTCTCTATTTTAGAATTTTTTTCGTAAAGGAGTAATTGAAGATGCTCTAACAATGAAATGAATAACCAAGAAGATTAATTACATGTTTGAAAATTCATCTTAGCCTTAATGTCCATGAAAAAATACGTAGTATATCATGAAAAAATGTTTACCTTTTCTTATTTGATACATGAAGTTGGTGCAATTGAAGGACACTCACATCTTAGCCTTAATGTCCATGAAACATTTTAATCAAATATTTGTATTTGTTTGCGAATATCTTAACTATGACTTTACGTACAAGCAGTCGATGATAAGGGAATGTCGTCGAGGATGAAGGCTGGAATTGCATCTGCAAGTGGCATTGTGCTTCTTTTAGGCATCATTTTCATTGTTCTTCATATTCGAAAGAGACATGCTACACCAACGCGTGGTAACTAAGTTTTGCTAGGTTTTCTTGCAATTTATTGACGAAAACACACACACACATATATGTATGTGATCAAGTTGGCTGAAATCAAATCTAACACTTTTCCTACTAAATTGATCTGACGCAGGAATCACTGAAATCAAAACAGAAAATGACATAGAAGATATTGACATACCATATGTTGATTATGAAAGTGTACTGTATGCTACCGACAACTTCTCTGATGCAAATAAGCTTGGAGTTGGGGGGTTTGGTCCTGTTTACAAAGTAATTTGTTTGAACATCACTTCTCTACATGATATATATAATTAACAAGTGATTGTATAGCAATTTTCCTTGCATTAAAAGACTTACAAAAGTTGATATATATTTGATGTAGGGAAAGCTTGTAGATGGAAGTGCAATTGCCGTTAAAAGGCTCTCAGCAGCATCTGTACAAGGTGTTGAGGAATTCAGAAATGAGGTAATACTTATAGCCAAGCTTCAACATCGTAACCTTGTGAGAGTACTCGGCTATTGTGCAAAGGACAATGAAAAGATCTTGATCTATGAGTACATGCCTAATAAAAGTTTAGATGCCTTTCTCTTTGGTAAGTAAAATCTAATATTAACCTCTCTCTCTCTCTCTCTCTCTCCACACACGCATATATACACACATTTATTAATTTACTCCATTGGTTTAATCTCACCATGAGCTTATTTTCTTGTCTATAAGACCACAAAATTTCACCGTTATTAGACTGGACAAAACGCTTCAACATTATAATGGGGATTGCTCGCGGGCTGCTTTATCTTCACCAAGACTCTAGATTGACAATAATCCATAGAGATTTGAAGCCGAGCAACATCTTGTTAGATGAAGAGCTGAACCCTAAAATCTCCGACTTTGGCTTAGCTAGGATCGTTGTAGGGAACGAGATGGCCGCTAGCACTGTTAGAATCATTGGAACACAGTAAGGCAAACTATACTTCACTCCCTGCAATTTTTAAATTGTGAAAAATAATAACATATATGCTCCATGGGAATTGCAAAAGATTATGTTTGGCGCAAATGTATCAACACATTGTGCCAAACACACTCTTGAAGTTCGATTTTACAGTATATATTCCATGGAAACATTATTGATTTGATATGACAATGCATATATGTAGTGGCTACATGTCTCCAGAGTACGCGTTGGATGGGTATTTCTCGATCAAATCTGATGTGTATAGCTTCGGAATTCTTGTACTCGAAACTATTAGTGGAAAGAGATGCGCCAGCCTGCTTCAATTCGAAAACAATCTAATAAGTTTGTTGGGTTATGTAAGTTCCTTTATAAACGTTTATGACATGATTGAATTTGTAGTGATATAAATTAAGATTAATTATGTCGTAAATATGTTTCAACAGGCATGGTTCTTATGGGATAAAGGGAGCCCAATGGAGTTGATCAGTGAATCAGTTGAATCATATGATCCCTATGAAGTTAAAAGATGCATAAATGTGGGGCTTCTATGTGTACAAGAAGACCCGAGTGATCGACCAACCATGTCGACTGTGCTTTTGATGTTGAGTGGTGACAATATGAATCTTCCATATCCAAAGCAACCCGTTTTCGTTGCAAGGAGGACGCCTTCTGAGACAGCTTCTTCTTCTAGTAAGTTCGAGATGAGTGATTCAAATGTTGGGCTAACGACAACAGTTGAAGGACGTTGAAAACTTGAAAATGGCAAGTTAGGGTACATTCTTGTATGAATCAAGTTTTCTCTAAATTTCTAGTGAAACTTCTTTTTTTTTTGAAAAATAGCAATTGTAAACTAGCATTTCCCCTTTTAAATAAGCAAGGTAGTAATATTCATTGAAGTGTGTATATGTATGAAATTGGTGTAAATAAGCAAGATCTAACCTTAAGGTTAGATCTAATGTTGAATACCGTTATAGAAATCATTGAATGTTAAGCAACCGAATTGAGTCACATGGTAGACGTTCTTTTGATGTTCATCGATCAACTCTTAAGGAGATGGGAGAGACATCTCTATATAGAGAGGTGAACTTATCATCTCCATTGTAATCTAAAATAGAAATTATGCATGCTTACCTTAGAACAAGTATAGGTGGAGTTTTGTTGAAATTAAGTGACGTCATCCAAAGATCTCCAATGACGTACTCAGGAAAATGGTTGCTTTGGATGATCAACGCTCTTCGACGGGAGTGTGAACATAGCAGAGATGAAAGTACGCTTAACCAACTATACCCAAGTCTCCCCCTTCCCTCTAGCATATGTGACAACACCATACGTGCACATGCTCCAACCAAACCTCCTTCCTATAGACCTTAAAATGTATCTTATCTGACATCACCTATTTCATAATATTAGACTGTTGTGAATTTCCACGAGTGAATATCGTTTAATAGAAAGAGATTAAATAATATGACATAAAAGATTTTTGTATTCTAGCAAAAGCTGCGCAGAACACCCTCCAGAGAAAGAAACTCTCTCCAGATAGGGTTTCTTATTATTGTGTTGCTTTGATAGATACATAATTTTAACCCTACATGTCTCTATTTATAATAGAGAATCTCCTATAGATAACCCTATAGATAATTTGATTTTTTTTTTGCTAAGTATCCATTTTTAATAAGGCATTTTGCAAAATGTCCACTTTTATATTCTCTTTTGCAAAATGTCCATATATTATGACATTTTTTTCCTTCCTTCCCATTTTAATTTGACTCCCTTCCTTTCTTCCCATTTTTATTTTGACCATTGACCGGTCAAGGTCAATGAATTTGGTGACACATGTATGATGATAATTTATTGACAAATAAATATTTTGGTGACGATTTTTTTACGAGATTAGTGTCACCACCTTTATTAATGGTGACAATTGGTGATATCTTAGTTTTTAGAGTTTTTTTTACGAGGTCACTGTCACCATCTTTATCACTGTCATCACTCTTATTAGTGGTCACTGTCACCACTTTTATCGCTTTCACCACGCTTATCAGTGGACACTATCACCACTCTTACCGATGTCACCACCCTTATCACTGTCACCAACGTAAATAATGGCGTCATCAACAAAAAAACAGCGTCACCACTCTTGTCACCAAAAGAAAATTCTATAACAAGGGATACAACACCTAAAAACAATATTCTCACCAAAAAAAAAAAAACAATATTGTCATCCAACCAGTTCCAATTTCAACCGGCCAGTTCCAATTTTGGCTAGTACTAACAGATGAATCACAATGTCAACTAGCCAGTTCCAATTTCGATACAAATTCGAACTTTTCGGAGAGAATCAAGTAGCAACTGCAAGTAACTACAAAATAGGGAGACAAACCTCGGTCTTCCAAATCCGATGATGAAGAATGGAACCAATCAAATGACTAGTACCAAAGAGTTACAGAGGAGGGGAAGCTAGTGGGTAATGGTGACATTTGGCGAGCATTAGTTCCGCATCTCGGGGGTGGGACGGGACTTGGATGCAGGTGAGACTAGGACGAGCAGAAATGTCTTCTCTTTGGGCTGGAGGGGGAGATTGTTGGGCCCATGACCCATTATTGTGTCCAGCCCAATTCTGGGTTAGTTAATTTCTAGGGTATTTAGCAATTGATTAAAACAAAGGAAAGGAGAAGCAAGGGGTTTTTGCTTCAAGAAGTGCCGCCAGCATCAAAGAAGAAAAAGGAGGGAGAAAGAAAAGAGAGAAGAGGGAGAAAGGATAGGAAAGATAGGAGATTAGAGCGGGTGTTTCGTCTCTTGATTTGGTGATCCGTCTTCTTCCTTCGGTAAGTCAACAACGGGTGTTTGTTGATAGATATTTTCTCCTCCTGGAAATCTAATCTGATTACAAGTGGTTAGCTAGGTTTTGGAGAGGAACCCTTTCTAGATCGGGTTGTATTTAGATTGGTGTTTGAGATATCTATGTTTGTTTGTCTCGGTCTGAGACTGGATTGTTAAACGCTTGTATTGTCATGTTGATTAGTAGATTGGTTGCTCTGACAGGCGGAAGGTGGGTTTTTTTATTCTCTGTAACCAGAGGGTTTTTCCCACGTAAATCTTGTGCCAATATTTGTGTTTTTATGTGTGTTTGTGATTGTTTGGTTGTTTGGTTTCTGAATTGGATATTATCGATTAGTCATTAGTTTACTGGTGGATTGTTGTTGGTTCTCTTATTACTCGATTTCGCTTTCGGATGCGGCTGGAAAGTGGTTTCTAGCCCAACAAAATGAACTAGCTAGTAAAGATACATAATTTATTAATAAACTGCGCAAGAGCGTTGGTGACAAATTCTAGTTTCATAGATAAACCAAATTTATTTTTTATAGGAGAAATTATACGGGTTAATTTAGCGCAATAGGTATTGTTTGTAATAAGATGATAATGAGATTATTAAGATTTAAAACTCATGGTTTTCATACGATTGTTTTGAGTTTTAAATTAGTATTTATGGGTTTGAATTAGGTGATGACATGCTTCGAACGAGTACATTAATCATTGTTGAATGAATGCTACGGGCTTTGATAAAGAAAGCTCGAGGGAAACTACATAGTTAATTGAGATGTGAATCTATATAGATAGATGATATTAAATCAATGATCTAATTAATTGACATTTAAAAGAAAAAAAAACTCGTTGAACTTAGGTAGTTGTTCAAATTATTCAATCTCTATGGGCTTATAATCAACGCTGCAATTCATATTGCAATGACCGGAAAATAAAGAATACAACGTATTAGCGCTTTTGCTTCATTTTGTATTTTATTTAATTTATAAAGATCGACAAAAAAAAAACACATCGATCTCGATCTGAGATTCATAGCTATTAGCTAATTAATGCTCTTCACCAACACGTACTACATCTTCCGGTACTGCGATGCCTAACTACTTGTTGATCCTCCTTTGCTTTGTGAGTTGCTGTACGACTCTGGGCACCACCGCCCGCAACTACATCTCATACGACGATTTAATCAACTCGACGGTGCCTTGTGATCGTCCTGGAGCTAGTTATTATTCTTGCCGGCCATCTATTCATGAGTATCTTATACAAAACGATTCAATCAGCTTCGGTGGAAGCCGAGTCTCGGAGAACGGGACATTCAAGCTCGGGTTCTTTGTCCGCGGTGGCAACACCTACCTTGGGATATGGTACAACACCACCAACTCCAACGACGCCGAGGTGATCGTGTGGGTCGCTAATCGGGACAACCCCATATTGGCTCACCAACAACGCAACTGCTCTCTTGTTGTGGCACAAGATGGGATTGCTAAGCTCTTGGGCCCCAACAACCGCTCCTTGTGGACCTCGAATTCGAAAAGATCACATGGAGTGACTGTGTTGCAGCTCTTAGATACCGGGAATTTGATCCTCAAGGATCGAAGTAGTAGAGTTGTATTGTGGCAAAGCTTCGATAGCCCAACCGACACCATCCTTGGTGATCAATGGTCGAATTTCGACACTGCAGGTGTGAGTTTGAAGTCGTGGCAAGGCACAGATAATCCGGCTCAAGGGGACTACTCGTTCCAAAGACCGAATTCTTTGTATTATGACCTGTCCATTACCATGGACGACAGCCCATCTATACCGTATTGGACAGGCATCTTGTCCGATCTTCCTACCAATTTGACTTCCTTTTTGGACGGTACGATGAATCCTACTAGAAAGAGATCAATGAGGTTGGTTTTGAACCCGGATGGGATCATTCAGTTGTGGCCACGAGATGGGTCGGAATTGGTCACTCATTTGGATGGCTCCTAGTGATCAATGCGATGTGTTCGAGGGATGTGGGAGCTTCAGAGTCTGTGATGCCGGAAACAGCTTCAAGTGCAAGTGTTTGCCTGGCTTTAAGCCTATTGGGGAATCCAATGGCTTCACCGGAGATTGTAACAAGAGAACCAGCGACCTTTGTGGTAATGAGTTTCTGAGGCTGCCTATGGTCAATATGCCCCCTAATTCAGCCACTTCCAATGCCGGAACCGAAGAAATTTGCAAGGAGAGATGCCTTGCCCTCTCCAATTGTGCGTGTAAGGCATACTCATATGATCCTCGACATTCGAATTGCCTTCTTTGGACACAGTATCTTACCAACATCCAAGAGGAGTTCTACAATCCCAGCAATGGTACCCTTTATATCCGAGTTGCTCAATCTGATATAGGTACATCTATATACAACTTGAAGAGTTAACTCTTTTAATTTCCATCTACATACTTACTATGATAAATTTGATTTATGTATTACTTGGGGTGCAGATTTTGGTAAGAGCGCGTGCGGCATTTGTGGGACTAATGTGATTCCTTACCCGTTGAGCATCAATTCGACTTGCGGAAATCCAAGTAATTACTTAAACTTCCAATGCAACTCCTCAAATGGTCAGGTCTACTTCAAGCCAACTAGTGGTGGAAATATGTACAAGGTATCTCATGTCAATGAAGCTGCTATGAAGTTTGTTGTACAATTACCACAAGGCAATACGAGCATATGTGACACTAGAAATGCAAATAATATCAAGTCCAAGTTGTTGGGCCTCAGCAACTCCTCTCCTTATAAAGTTACCAACTGTAGCGTTGTGCCGCTGATTGGTAGGCCTCTTCCAGTTGAGGAAGTCGAATTGTCGTGGAATCCGCCACCTCCCCCACCATGTATTACATCGTCGGATTGCGATTATTGGCCAAATACGACTTGTTATGAGGATGCAAAGGTGTGTAAATGTGCAAAGGGCTTCCATTCGGATCTCCAGTTTCTCAATTGCACTAAAGGTACTACTACACTATTTCGATATTTTGGTGTTTTTAAAACCAAATTCATGTCATTAGATTGTATAGAATGCCTTTTTTTTTTTTTTTTTTTTCGAAATTGTGACCTATTGGTCACTACATGTCATCCTTATCAGCTAAGCTTTAATAACACTAATTTAGAAATGTTTGGACATAGGATAATGACACTAATTTAGAAATGTTTTTAAATTTTTTTAATTAATTTAGCCTTTTTTTAACTAGATTTCTACCGTCGCTTGACTTTTGGTAGATAATCTTTCCCAATTAAGAATCTTATCGATCTAGAAAAACGGTATAAATCATTAATTATTGTTTGGCAAATTGTTTTTACAATCTATCTACCAAGAAACGGCAGTACTTTCCATTATTCCTTTGTTTTGAATACTCCGTACAAATTTGAGCTTGAAAGAACCGGGGACATACATATTACCGGGATTTTGTTTGACAATTAAATGAAAAAACAACAAGATTACATATATGTTCGAAAAAAAAACTACTTAACTTGTTCCACCTACTACTACACATTCCATCAAAAAAATTACTAATAAAACCCTAGACTGAATTAAATTAAATGCTAAATGGATTTTATACCCACCGTTTACTCTGGATGGGATGATTTATAAAAGTATTCTATCGTTAACATGATCGAACCTCTTTTCCCATATTGGATATATGTGCGGCTTTCGGGGGGTTTTGTCTTTAGTTTATAAAGTATTTTTGGAGTGAACTGAATAGCACTTTCATGAAAAATTGTACAAACTTTTGTTCTTTTGTATATGAATAGTAGGAAAGATGAACAAAACAAAAATACAAATGTTGTAACATATTGTGTAACAACAGAATTGAAGGAAACGCTCATCTTAGTAGGCTTAATACCCTTAAAACAATTTAATCAAATATTTGTATTTGTTTGTGAATTTCTTAACTATAATTTGACAAGCAGTAGATGATAAGGGAATGTCGTCGAGGATGAAGGCAGTAATTGCTTCTGCAGGCGGAATTGTAATCCTTTTAGGCATCCTCTTCTATGTCCTCCATCTCCGAAAGAGAAAGGCTACACATAAGCCTGGTAACTAAGTTTTGCTTGTTTTTTTTCCACTTCATTGATATGCCCTAATTTCATGGAAAAAAACATGTATGGGTTGATCGAAATCCAATTTTGGAGAACTAATATTATTTATTCCAAATTCAATGTAGGAATCACTGAAATAATAACGGATAACGACATTGAAGATTTTAATATACCATTGGTTGATTATGAAAGCATACTGCATGCTACCGATAACTTCTCCGATGAAAACAAGCTTGGAGTTGGAGGATTCGGTCCTGTTTACAAGGTAATCCATTACTTGTCTAGATATCAAAGTGATTGCAACAATTTGAATGCTTTAAACGCTCACAAAAGTTTATGTTTAACATTGCAGGGGAAGCTTGTAGATGGGAATGTAGTTGCAATTAAAAGGCTCTCAGCCGCATCAGCACAAGGTGTCGAAGAATTCAGAAATGAGGTAATACTTATAGCCAAGCTTCAACACAGAAACCTTGTGAGAGTACTAGGCTATTGTGCAAAGGAAAATGAAAAGATCTTGATCTATGAGTACATGCCTAATAAAAGCTTGGATGCGTTTCTCTTTGGTGAGTAAATTTAATTCATAAACTAATTATAAAACACTATATTTGTTCCTTTGTTGGCTTAATCTCACAATGAGTTTTTTTTCTTTTCTATAATAAGATCACAAAATTTCACCGCTACTAGACTGGACAAAACGCTTCAACATTATAATGGGGATTGCTCGTGGGCTTCTTTATCTTCACCAAGACTCTAGATTGAAAATAATCCATAGAGATTTGAAGCCGAGCAACATTTTGTTAGATGAAGAGTTGAACCCTAAGATTTCCGACTTTGGCTTAGCCAGGATCATTGTAGGCAATGAGATGGCCAACAGCACTGCTAGAATCATTGGAACATAGTAAGGATTCTATGCTTCATTCATTACAATTTTCAAATTCTATGAAAGATAATGTCATCTATATGCTTCTAGCAAATTACTAAGGATTATTTTTGGCGTAATTAGCTCATATCAACACATTTCACCAAACAAACTCAAAAGCTTGAAGTTGATTTAACAAAATATCTTCCATGTAAACTTTTTTTTATTAGATATTACTATGCATATATGTAGTGGATACATGTCTCCAGAGTATGCGTTGGACGGATATTTCTCGATCAAATCAGATGTGTATAGCTTTGGTATTCTTGTACTCGAAACTCTAAGTGGCAAGAGATGTGCCAGTTCGCTTCAATTTGAAAACAATGTCATAAGTTTGTTGGGATACGTAAGTTCTTATATCAACTTTTAACACATATGGCTGGTTTTTTTTTATTATGAATTGTTATTAATTGTGTTGCAAATATTTGTCAACAGGCATGGTTCCTATGGGATCAAGGGAACCCAATGGAGATGGTGGATGAATCAGTTGAATCATATGATGCATCTGAAGTTAAAAGATGCATAAATGTAGGGCTTCTATGTGTACAGGAAGACCCAAGTGATCGACCAACCATGTCTACCGTGCTCTTAATGCTAAGTGGTGACAATATGAATCTTCCAAATCCAAAGCAACCTGTTTTCGTTGCAAGAAGGCCACCCTCTGAGACAACTTCTTCTAGTAAGTTCAGGTCAAGTGATTCAAATATCGGACTAACAACGACAGCTGAAGGACGTTGAGATTTGAAAGTTATGGGTACACACTATTTTGTTTTAATGAAAAAATAGATATGGTTTAACAACTAATCCCCTTTTTTGTAATAAATAAGCATGGTTATAAGTAATATTCATGGAATACTAGTTTGTTGAATATGAATGTGTGTTTCGTATGGGAGGAGTATTTCTCTTACATTGGAAATAAAAAGGATAAAAGTGATCAAGATTTTTTTTCATGATAAAAATACACAAATATACATTTAATTGGTTATTTAAGCATAATACACATAATTTATAGTCTTTTCAAGGCTATTATACTACTCCTTATATTTACAACCGGTTTTGTAATACAATCTTACTGGGAAAAAGGTCATTAACCACTATTGACGCTCTAATGATTAAGCTAGATTCCACTCTATATTCTTAAGAAAGTCAAAAGTCCACCACATAATTTTATAACCCAAATACCCCCAATCATATATATATAGAGAGAGAAGGGGGAGGGGGGATAAATACTTTGTAAGCAGCTCTTACGGTGTAACTGTTTGCTGTGCTTTCAAACCACAGACAGAGTGCTTTCTTCTTGAATTTTGACATTATATTTTGCTTTAAGTGTCATCTGCAGTGATAATGCTTTGCATTTGTGTAAATCAACTATATAGCTGTTGCAATGCTTTGATGACGATCAGAAACAAAAACCAGCTCTTCACTTGATGGGATGACTGTTGCTAGCTTGTTGAAGAACCACTCCCAAGAGTCGTTGTTTTCTGAGTCAACTACTGCAAAGGCAATAGGGTATATTTGATGATTTGCATCTTGTGCAGAAGCTGTGAGAAGAGTCCCTTTGTATTTTCCTTTTAGAAATGTACCATCTACCACAAGAACCTGTACAATTGAATTCTATTCAGTAATTATTTGGTTACAGTGTAATTTTTCCTTATGAAATGAATATGTACCTTTCGTAGGATTGGAAATGCTCGGATACATGGTCCAAAGGCAATGAACACATACTTGAACTTTGAGTTTCTCTCAAGTTCAATGAAGGTGACAGTTCCAGGATTTGCTTGCTTCAGGACCCAACAATATGATGGCACTAATTCATAGTTGTCTTCTGCAATCCCCATTGTCATCTCTATTGCTAAATCACGAGCCTTCCAAGATTTCCAGCAGCTAACATTCTCTTTGAAATCATTCCTCATCGTGTTTCTAATTTGTCTTGGAGTTGGACCTTGTTTCTCATCTTCAAAACTGTATATATTATGTACAATAGTGAATAAAATATGAAATGAAGCATGATTACAGTGAATAAAATATGTAATGAAGAACTGATTGTAGTCTATGTCACCTGTGTTTTATCCTTTCGGCTATGACTCTGTATTTTAGAGGGCGTTGCTTTCCTATTCGTACTTCCATGTTGCAGGTGTGTTCCTTAAAGTATTTCTTAATTATAAATACAGTTGAACCACCAATTATGGCGTCATGTATTTTCCAGGTGCAGTTGCTATCCACACACGCTGTTCTGTAATAACATGGTTTTGTCTTCTTCACTTTGTAAGCAAACACCTCTTGTGCACCCAACAGTTCAATAGTCTGTTTGAGATCTTTCTTTGTTCGGAACAGTTGTTCCAAAAATATAAGAATTTCTCCCTTTCTTTCACTTATAGGCTGTGCTGTATATTTTGTGGACATTGTACTGTCTGCACTGATGCGACTGTCAATCCCCGTGTCATCTCCATTACTATTCATATCACATCCATCGTTTATGGATTCTGCATTTCCAGCCTGCACATCAAAGTCCTCTTCCATAGCATTTGTACCCTTGGCAGAACTGTAAGCATGTAAAGCCAATTGATTTTCATCATGTATAGATTCTGTAACCTGTTCTTCAGTGATTTCCTTCACAGCTGTAACATATAAAGGTGACAGGAGGAAACTGCCGTTGTTCCTATCAAAGTATAACTCAAACCTACAAACTAGTATAGTAAGCAAGTAAGAGGTCGATCCCACAGAAAATCAAGTATTCCTAAGCAATGTATATTTACCAATTAGTAGGAAAGAGGGGTTTTGGTGATTGAAGATGAGAAAATAAACTATAAACAAGTTAATAGAGATAACAATTGAGAAAATAGTTTCATCTACAAACATCCACTTTAGTTTGGTTGATTGATCATCGATTCTTCTTCAAGTTCTCTATTCATCCTATTATTGTTCCTGTCCTGATCTTGTGTAAATTACTAGTCCTACGAATCCTAGTAACCCTTACTGATTAGATAACCCTAACACGGTCAAGATTTAACCTAATAGTAGCATTAAGATTAAGGATTAACCAGGATACATGCAACACCAAGCTACGAGTCAGCATTTAACATATAATTGATTCTCTACACACCAGTTTAGTCCTACGAGTTCTAAAAAGGCATGATTGCTACCATGGATTAAGGTTCGCTACGAGGAATCTACAAAATCCTAGCAATAATATCTACTAGTTGCGCGGACTAGAAGAAATCAACAATATTCGCAAAAGAATCAATACGAATCAATAGGAATAGAACAAGAATAGAAATCTCACAACTTTATCAAACCAAAGCTTCAATCCATAGACGAAACGGAAGAGTTTAGCACTCCATGGCCATGGAGGCTCTTCTCTAGGGTTCTCTCAATTGATAGTCTCCAAGTGCATAAACTAATAAATTAGATCCCTCAAATAAAACCCTAAAATTTCCTTAAAAGGCCTCAAAAGAGTCGGCCAAATAATAATTCTCAAAACTAATTAAAGAGATAAAAAGTACTTTAACAGATTCGGCGTTTCTGCATAGGCCGCGGGGCGGCCAGGCGATTGCGAAATCCTTCGTCAGAGCTACGGACCGCGGGGCGGTTTCCTTGGCCGCGGGGCGGCTTTTACTGTTCACACGAAAGTTTTCCTCTTCGAATTTGGTCTCAATGTCAACACGAAAGTTGTAGATCTCGGAAAGAGCTTTCCAACGCATGGTTATAATAGTCAATCGGACCACCGAAGCCTCCAGAAAGTGTGAAACAAGTTCAGCATGTCTGGCGACAACTTCTGCTTACTTGTTCTTCACTTAGGCTTTCTAACTTCGATTCTGTTCCCGGACTCTTCACTTTTCCTCCTCTTCTTCACTCTTCCTTCATCCATGAGCCTCCTCATTCCTCGTCGGATCCACATATACCTGAAATAATCCATAAAAGCGTGTAAATTCCGACTCCACCAACAACACAAGTATAAATGCAAATCTATAGCTTAACCTTATACGTTATGCACATCTAAATCATGCTAAATGCATCCTAATATGCATACCTAAATGTGTTCTATCATTTGCTATTTTTATGAAGGGGTCTTATTGTGAAGTTATTGTTGAATACATCTTTGAATCAAAAGTAGAAGAAGTTACAAGTAACGATTTTCTTGCAGTTGGGTTTAGAAGAAATTATGTTGGTAGTTTTAAGGACAATGCGAGGTACGTATTAATCTCATACAATTTTATTATATTTTCTTATATGCAAATTTATATATAAGTAAGATATTTTGTAAATTTAGGGTTGAAGAAGTGTTTTGTAGCTCTTTGAAGCATTGTACTGCTTTTGCATTGAGATGTGCATGTGTTCAATGCGACAATATATGATAGACTATCGGGAGGAGCTCTACATGGTTAATGTTTTGTCATATGTATTTCTTATTAACACTAATTTATTTACTTCTAAATTTCTTATTTGTCTTTTTTAGCTTATGGTGTGTCTATCAACCAGTTGAAACCGTTAAAAATCTGGGATATTCTCACATGCTACTCATTATTCTATAAAGACTTTGAGATACAAGGCAACACATTGTTCATTATAGTTGATATCAAGAAAGCAGAGCGTATGCTTTCAAAAGATCTAAAGGGATATTTCATGTACGAAATTATATAAATCTAATGATATATATAATTATATATATTTTAGTTATAAACTATTGAAATATGAAAGCTACTTAATAAACTGAACAGGGAAAAACAAGACATGATAAACAAAGTGTCATCTGGTGTGTAAGATTCAAGTGACAGAAAAGGAAGGTTTCTACTTTCATCGCATTGTCTGCAACAGTAACAAAGATGCTACTAGTATTTTCAAATGTTTCAATGTGAGACCTATGACAAGAGCTATAACAAGGAATGGTCTAATTCACCACATTATCAGGAAATTCCTATACTGTATGGTGATTGGAGGTAAGGACAAGGTTTTGGAGATATATATGAATAGAGTTTCAACTGACTTAGTAGGAAGAAATTCGCAAGCATAACAAATGCTCGGAGAAACCTGAAGAGGTATACACATCAGTCATCATTCTTAACTTTTGATATTGGAAAACTACAACTGAGTTAGAATAATCCCTGAAAACTATAGAAGCACACTTATGTAGTAGGCTAGTATCAAGTTGCTCTTTTATGTAGTAGCAAGGACTCAAGATAGAGAACGTGATTGCATAATTGATGCTTATTTCACTCTTCCTTGTTGTCCCTTGTACGATAGAGAACATGATTGCATAGTTTATGCTTATTTCACTCTTCCTTGTCCCTTGTACTCCTTCAATGTTCTGAATCAGTACTCTTTGAATCATTGTTGTTCCTTGTACTCCTTTTTGTTGTTCCTTGTACTCTTTTTTAATGTTACTGACATGATGCTAGCAAGTAGCTCACAAGTGGTTGAGAATTTCACAAGCAAACACTTCGGCTAAGCAAATTGGACACTGAAAAAAAAAAAGCTCTTATGAGTTGGGTAGGGCTTGAATCACTTATAAATCACTCCTTACATCTCTATTATATTCAATGTGGGACGGGGGTGTTACAATCTCCTCCACTTATATCCAATGTGGGATGGGGTGTTACAATATACCTCTGTCTCGCTTTCACAACCCCGTTCTAGTTGCAGAATTGAAACTAAAAACACATTTTTCAAGGGTGGTGTTTCCACAATGCTCTACCAACCAAAATTCGTACTCAAATTATCCTCTGCACTATTGGAAGATTGTCAGCATGAATTCCTAGATCAAAAATCAAATCTTCATCCAACCATCTCTGTTTGACATCTTGACATGCACACACTCTTCCTGGATCGAAGAAACTAATTTGTTCTTTCTCGAACATGTGCACCAGTGGCTTCTTCCCTTTGTCATGAGGACCAAAAGTCAGCCTCTGTCCTACTAACCTGTCCTCAACACACTAACATTAAGATTAGGTTTTCCTATCATAAGGTATTGAGGTTGAGAACTCCCTTGTAAACTCAAAACGTCAATCCGATTCACCATCCCTCATCTTGGCTATTGACTTGTGAACGACATTGCTTAATAGAGACATACACACGTTCAACCTAATCAAAATCCAAGCAATGTCTAGATAAAAAATCAGATTCGTTTAAGTAGGGCATGCTTATCTATGGCTGCAACTTGTAGGCATACTTGGGCACCGAAATTTCAAAAGTTTCAAGAACAAAATCTTTATGCATCATCCCAGAGTGAAGACTCATCCTGTCTAAAGTAAAAAAAACTTGCTATTGAATGGACTCAAAACCATAAAAGAAGAACCCACGATATGAGAATGGTTCGTCACTTCCATCAATTTATTGCTCATCATTCGAGGTCTCCATCACTCCCTGTACTTTTTTGCAATTCATCCTGGACTTTTTTGCAATTCATCCTCATCTTCGAAGGGTCTGTCACATCCTCTAATTGAACCAGCCTTTGAATTCCCACTTTTTCGGCTTTTGATTTTAGTAAAACACTGATTTCTTGATTCAAGTCTGCAACTAGGCCTTCAATTTGGCTTTTGTGCAAAACTGGGGTTTCAATCTCAATAGATCGACCACTGAAGACAGACGATGAATTCCCTAGACTGTCACCACCTTTAATTAAGGTGGCTTTGATTTCGCTCGCTATATCACTCATTTCAGATGCTTGAAACAACTCCAATTGACTACATCTATCATATATGCATCTGCCATTATACCAGTCGAGAGCTCTAATTGCGGAATCTTAGTCTTGGAAGCTAATCTTTGAATGAAATTCCTCTCCAAATCTGAGAACACTCTCTAGCACTCTGGTTGAGTTCACAAAGTTGATCTTGATGAGAATCGATCTTTCCTCTTTCTTTGTCAGAAACCGAAACCTTTCAAAGAGCTCGTCAAATTTTAGATCGATGCTCTCTTGTACCTTCAGAGAATGGAAGCTTGCCTTTATTCCTTCTCCTTGTGCCTCGTTCTGAAAGATGTGTAGCCTATGTGGGATTCGAACCCACATATCTGTGCATGAGCACATTGCTCTTCCATTTGAGCTGATAGGCTAGGAAAACAATATATAAGCTATACATTTGAGTATATATAGTCATACACATGGGTAGAGAACATGTCAACAACAAAAATTGATTCTAATAGTGGGTTTATTACTGCAAATAAAATGGAAGCAATAGAAGCATTATCTAAGCAATAGATTTTCATATTTCAGCCGCTTGAACTCTAAACTGACCTAACCCCCACAAATACATACATATTCCCATCTCCACAAACAAAAGCACGCAGAGGCTTCTCCTATGAGAGGTATCAAGTATCTCATCATTAGCTACTACATCTTACAACAAACTTGTTTGAGGGAGCCATAGCCTATTCAAAATCCTAGAGAAATAGCTTACACATAATAATGAATAATTCAAATCATTCAAATGAACGTCACCTAATGGCTTTACAATTGTGGGACTGAGATTTTGCCAAATTGCATAAACCAATCTCTAACCACAATACCCAGCCCCTTATATTCACTGCATATTACCGAATAAATAGTCCATCAATGAAAGTTTGATCCAATTCAAATCTGCAACTTCCACTTGATCATTCACAATGGAAAGCTAGCTCAGGATCAAAATTCAAAAGATTGAAGAAGAAAATTTAAGATCAGATAGCTAAGAGCATGTGCAATGGTGAGCCTCAACCTCAGGCTCTTAACTTACTTTTCTTATGCCACATCAGTTTAATGACCTCATTCTAACTTTAAAATTTTTCACCTTCATTCGTGAGCCCAAGTCTTAGGCCCTTAAATTACCTTTTACTATTTTTCCTTTTTATTTACTCAATTCTTTTATTAATAATAATAATAAAAATATTAAGTAATTAATTTATAATAACATAGCATAAAAAAATAATTTTTTAATGTTTAAATAGGAAAGTATGGGTATTATTCGAATGAATTTTTTTTCCAACAAACATATGCAAGAGGGGTGTCTATGTGTAGATAAAAATAAAATAAATTCAAAAATAAATTTTTTATTTTTTTTAAACAAATGAAAAACAACCGAAAATCATTTAAAAGTAAATAAAACATAAGTTCTGTCACGTGGAAGTTATGAGCCCTACTTTTTGGGTCTCATATATAAGAGCTCAAAAAATGGGCCCTTACATTAAATTTTTATTCCCCTTTTTTTTCCTATGTGACAATTATAAAAGCCACAAGGCTCACCATTGCACATGCTCTAATAACTCTTATGATACACCATAATAAGCTCAAAAACCATAGCACAAAAAGGAGATCATTGTGATGTTCAATCAGTAGAATAGAACAACAGTGTAATAGTATAAGCTAAAAAACTCTGCTATAATCAACCCATAGGCAATGAGTAGCAATCATAACCTAATGACGAAAAACGCCATACCCCGATCATATATACTGTAGCTTATAGCTACATTCCCAAGCCAAATGGCTTAACTGTATCTCCATTTGCTTCACACTAAGATAAAGTACCATGTTGGATCTTGTGCTGATCATTCCGATGAACAAATCAACCTCTTAACAAATCAAGTATGTGTATGTCTTACCGTATAGCAAATCCCCAATTTTCATACCCCAAACCCTAATTTTATGAAATCCCCAATTTGATAAACTAACATACCTAGCGTGGTTGGAATGGCACCACACCACCCACCAACGCGTCGCCGTCTTTGGTCCCCCGATCGGTCGTCAGCGTCGTCCTCTAGCAAGCTGGCGTCGTCTCCTTCGGTCCTTCCCTCATCACAGACGTCTCCTTTCTCTCTCCCTTTTGTCGCCTTCATCATCAAACCAGGAAAAACGACTAACTTGTTTTAAATTACTATTTTAATTATTTAATACTCCCTCCGTTCGGTAAAACATGTCATTTACTATTCACGTACGCTTTTTTTAGAATGATAAAAGCTAATATCAAATATTTATTTTTTTATAAAATTTGTTTAATAAGTTTGTACTTACAAAATTGTTTTTAAAAATCCACGTGCGTGAATAGTTAAGTGACATGTTTTGTTGAACAAATGTTGCTTGCTTTAAATTTCCCCTATAGGTTTATCATGTGGATTTTAGAATGCATCTGCACAACTTCCTATTCTATTAATATTAATGGCAGTATGCATGGTTTCTTTAAGGGACAAAGAGGTTTGAGGCAGGGGGACCCAATTTCACCTCTTATATTTGTGTTTTATGTGGATTACTTGTCTAGAGTTCTCAAATGCACAACAAGGCTTCATTCTTTCAGCTTTCACCCAAAATGTGGTACATTGCAAATCTCTCATTTAGCATATGCAGATGATATCATCCTTTTATCCAGAGGAGATAAAGATTCCATCACAATTTTGCTTGACTCGTTAGAGCATTTCTCCCAAGCATCTGGTCTAGAGGTAAGTGCATCTAAGTCTTCCTTCTTTATAGCTGGAGCTAAATCTGAATATAAGGATTATCTTGCCAGAAGAACAGGTTTTCCCCAAGGTACCTTTCCCTTTAGATATCTGGGCATACCCATCTCCTCAGGAAAGTTAACGGTAACTCAATTTTCCCCTTTTCTAGATAAATTATTAGCTAACATTAGTTATTGGAATTCAAAGACTCTGTCATATGCAGGAAAGGTGGAGCTTATAAGGGTAGTATTGCAAGGGATCCAAGCTTTTTGGTTCTCAATCCTGCCCTCACCCTCCACTCTAATAGACAAGGTAAATAGTTTGTGTGCCAAATTTTTATGGAAATCACATCGTGTGAGATGGCAGGATGTGTGTCTACCAAAGGCAGAAGGAGGATTAGGACTAAAGGATCTGAAGACATGGAACACAACTTTCTTATTCAGGATCCTTTGGGACATTTTAAGGAAGAAAGACAGTTTATGGATAAGATGGATACATCACCAATACTTACAAGAAGGAAGCATTTAGGGTTGGGAACCCCACAAAGTCAATGATTCTCCTCTAATAAAAAAGTTTTATCTATCAAGAATGAGATACTAACAATTGCAGGTTATGAAGAGCAGGCTCAACTGCTACTAAACTCGTGGTTCATGGGTGGAAAATACAGGATCAGTGCTGCATATGACATCTTCAGAAGGAAAGCCCCGAAACCTCCATGGTGCACTGTTGTTTGGGACATAGAAATCATACCCAAACACTCTTTTATATTGTGGCTAGCAGCAAGAACAAGACTGGCTACCAAAGACAAGATCAAGACAAGGGAAGTTGACTTAAGATTCACATTCTGTAATCAAGCATCAGAAACTCATGATCATATATTTTTTGCTTGTAATTTTTCTTCTCAAATATGGTTTCAGGTGAAGCAATGGGTGGGAATTTGGAGAGGAATGAATACACTAAAGGGAGCTCTCAAGTGGCTAAAAAAGGAAGTAAGAGGAAGAAGTTGGCAATCAAAAGCAAAAAGGGTTGGCCTAGCAGCTACTGTGTATTACACATGGAGAGCTAGAAATGAGAAGATTTTCGAAGAAACCATGAGGAGTCAAGATGAACTCATACATCTCATAAAGATCCACGTGTACAAGGTGCTAAGTCATAGGTTCTCATTGCACTTCAATGCAGCACCTCAACTACAAGATGGACTAATCAATGAGAACCTACCCATGGAGGCGCTATAACGATGAAGAATATGTGCACATGTATTACTTTTTGCTTGCTGCTGTGCACAACCATGGAAGGCCACCAGAATATGACAAATACAAGACCTAAGCCCAGGATTCATGTGTGTAGGCAACCTTTTGGCCTTGTTGCTTCACCTTTGTAATAGGTCTTTGTGTTTGTACTGAAAAAGGGGTAATTTTTTATCGATAGGCTGAATTTAGAATCAGGGTGCTTTATGTGTTATGGTGTAACCTCCTTGATGGCCGAGGCGAAGAGGAGGGTACCTCATAACATATAGAGGTGTGTGTCCGACTTCGGATAGCCGTGGCTTGAAGAGACATGATCAACACATGGACATTGTCCCCCACCCTTATGGTCAGATGTAGGATGTGAGCCTTACTCACTTTGAAGGCTACAATAGAGCTAGTCTCGGTTGTGCCTAAGGGTCGAACCTCAAAATTTTTACATATCTAATTTCTGCAATTTATTTACCTTTAAAATAAAAAAAAATAAAAAATAGATTGAGATTGAGGGGAAAAAAAAAATGGAAATTTTTATTGGTTAAAAGAATTAAAATAAAGATATGCTTAACACAATTTAAGATATTACGGAGTATATAGAAATAGAATAGAATATTGATATAATTTATTTTTTATCTAGCATATTTTTAGTTTCAATCAAATCGCGAGATATTTTGTTTATCTCCTAGCGTCTATATATTGACTATTGTAATTTCTCCCAAACAGCGATCCCTTATTTCGATCTCACCAAATCGGTAGGGCTTCTGATATTCTCTCCCTCACCAAACTCCGAATCGCGAATTACTTGTCCTACTTCTTCGCTCCACGTTTCATCTCTTCTGATATGATTGGCTTCTCTGCCGTTGTGTGTAGCTGATCGGCGATTGCTTCTTCTCTGGCCCGAGATTAAGGTTTGTTCTTTTGCCAAAGCTGTTGGGTACGGGATTGCGGTTTAGTTCGAAATCGAAGAAAATGTGGTTGATTGGTTGTCGTTTGAGGTTTCGGTCGGCATTCGATTCCTATTCGATCGCCTGCGAAGCGTTCTCCGAACACCTGTTGAATTCGATTTGTTAACAACTGTGCTGATTCCTCCGATTCACTGTCGAGTTTTCATCAGTTTTCAAGGAATAAAATCTCGAAGCCGAAATCGATGGAGTCTGATGATGATGTTGCCGAGAGAGATCCGTCTGGTCGATACATTAGGTTTAATGAGATATTGGGGAAAGGAGCGTCCAAGACTGTATACAAGGCATTCGACGAGGTCGATGGGATAGAGGTTGCTTGGAGCCAGGTGCGGATCGATGAGGAGATCGTACAGACGCAGATGAAGAGGTTGAATTTCGAAGTCAATTTGCTCAAATCACTCAAGCATGAAAACATCACCAAGTGCTACTACTCTTGGGTTGATCATGGTAACCAAACAGTCAACATGATTACTGAGTTGTTCACATCCGGAAACCTGCGTCAGTATCGCAAAAAGCACAGCAAGGTTGAATTGAAAGCTCTCAAGAATTGGGGGATGCAGATTCTCAGAGGCTTAATGCATCTGCACACTCACAGTCCTCCGATTATTCACAGAGATCTCAAGTGTGACAATATCTTCGTCAATGGGAATGCAGGGCGAATTAAAATTGGGGATCTTGGCCTCGCGGTTTCTATGGACCAACCTACTTCCAACAGCGTCATTGGGACTCCTGCATTCATGGCTCCGGATCTCTACGACGAAGAATACAACGAACTCGTGGATATATACTCCTTCGGAATGTGTATGCTTGAGATGGTTACCTGTGAATTGCCCTATGCAGAGTGCAAAAACCAAGCTCAGATTTTCAAGAGAGTTACTTCAGGCATAAAACCGGCTTCCCTTGGCAAAGTGTCTGATCCGCAAGTGAAGCAGTTCATCGAGAAGTGTCTTGCTCCGGCACCTATGAGACCGTCTGCTGCTGAGCTGTTAAAGGATCCTTTCTTTGACCATTGTGCCAATCTGCCAAGGCTGGAGTCTCACTTGATGAAGGAGAAGAGCAATGTCTACAACAATTCTAGTGCATTTTCAGAAAGCGGTGACGAATCATCTCCTATGACTTCAGAAGTGTCCAAGTCCAATGGCTTCAATTCATTCACTTTAATCGGGAAGGTGGAGGATCACAGTTCAATCTCTATGAACTTGCGAATTGTGGGCAAGTTTGGTGGTACTAAGGATGTCAACTTTGTGTTCTATTCATTAACTGACACCGCTCTCTCAGTAGCTAATGAGATGGCGGATGCGCTCAACTTGCTCAATGAGGACGCGGTTCTAATAGCTGGGTTGATGGATGACTTGATCAAGATGCTTGCCGGTGATCGCAAATGCTCTTCTTATGATTCCAGTATGTGTGAAGCTGAGGCAGAATCCCTGGTTGTTTCTCAGTGCCCGAAACACGACCTTGGTGCTCAAGAATCATTCACTTCAGAGATTACAACAGGACATGCTTGCTCTGATTACTTTACCCTATTGAGCACTTGTCCAACTCCAACTTTAGCAGACAACGACAACTGTGATGATGAGCTGAAGACAGAGCTCACTGCCATTGATTCCCATTACCAGAAACTTTTGGGCGAGCTCCTGAAGATGAAGGCATCCGCTGTTGAAGATGCAAAAAGAAAGTGGATTTCAAGGAAGATCCCGAATGGTGCTTGACGGGTAGGGTTAGCTCATGAAGATGAATCAAGTTCTCTGTCTTAATATTTTTTCGCAAAATATAGCATTTTTTGAGTAGTTAGTTCCTTTTTTGGCACTGAAAGGTTAGTGATATTCATTGAAGTGTACATATCAATGGACATAATCTATCAATTTGACAGGTATAGGCTATAGCTACACAAACAAGTTTGAGATGCACTCCAACCTCTAATGTTGCAAGATATTCATGACTTGTATTTCATTAGGTTTGCATAGAAAGTGCTGAACTCTTATGTCGAACTCCAATTTCTTTTTTGTGAAAATATACCTCTAATGTTGAATATCATCATCAAATAGTAAGTAACCGAAATAAGTGGACAGCTCTACTGATGTTCGACTCTTCCAGGAGATGGAAGGTGTCTTCTAATGAATTGATGTTTACAGCATTGTTTGTGGTGTTGCAACACCAATTCATTAAAGGAATTTTTTTTAATCAACTGTTCTCTAATGATTCAAGGAATTTCTTCTACATTTCTTCTTTGTTGATTCATATTGCTAGTCTTGCTAGATGCATTGATTGTGTAATCTACATATATGACAGTTGCAATCTCCTCCTCCATTGAGTAAACATCTGCCTGAGGTTCACAAATTATGGAATTTGTGTTTAATTTTGCTCTAATCGATCGAATTTGTCCACTTTACCTTAGGCCGTGTTTGTTTGAGTAGAAAGAAATAGAAGGGAAATGAATCAAATTTCATAATGGAACCCCAAATAGAATGTACCTTAACTTGGAATTTGAAAGTTTTCAACGTCCTTCAAGTTCTGTCGTCGTTAGCTCAACATTTGAATCACTCATCTCAAACTTACTGGAAGAATTTGTGTCAGAGGGAGGCCTTCTTGCAACAAAAACGGGTTGCTTTGGATATGGAATATTCATATTGTCACCACTCAACATCAAGAGCACACCCGACATTGTTGGTCGATCACTCGGATCTTCTTGTACACATAGAAGCCCTACATTTAAGCATCTTTTAACTTCAGAGATATCATATGTTGCAATTGATTCGTCCACCAATCCCATTGGGTTCTCTTTATCCCATAAGAACCATGCCTGTTGAGAAATATATTTGCAACATAATTAATTAACCTCAAATTATAATAGAAAAATCCAACCATATTAGTATAAAAAGTTGATAAGGGAACAGGGAACTTACATATCCCAACAAGGTTATTAGATTGTTTTCGAATTGAAGCAAACTGGTGCATCTCTTGCCACTAATAGTTTCGAGCACAAGAATCCCAAAGCTATAAACATCAGATTTGATTGAAAAATATCCGTCCAATGCGTACTCTGGAGACATGTAGCCACTGCATGGATGCATATGGTAACATCAATTAAAGATTAATGTTTCCATGGCAGAAATCACAATGAATAAAATGAAGCATTGTTTCCTTACTGTGTTCCAACGATTCGAGCAGTGCTAGTGGCCATCTCATTCCCTACAACAATCCTGGCTAACCCAAAGTCAGAAATTTTAGGGTTCAACTCTTCATCTAATAAGATGTTGCTTGGCTTCAAATCTCTATGGATTATTATCAATCTGGAGTCTTGGTGAAGATATAGAAGTCCACGAGCAATCCCCATTATAATGTTGAAGCGTTTTGGCCAGTCTAGTAGTGGTAAAATGTTGTGATCTTAAAGAGAAGAAAACAAGTATATATATGATGTTGAGCCAATGGAGGAACAAATATGTTAAGTTCTCGAGTTACTTTAAGAATTTTACTCACTGAAGAGAAATGCATCCAAGCTTTTATTCGGCATGTACTCATAAATCAAGATCTTCTCATTTTCCGTTGCACAATAGCCAAGGACTCTCACAAGGTTTCGGTGTTGAAGCTTGGCTATAAGTATTACCTCATTTTTGAATTCCTCAACACCTTGTGCTGACGCTGCTGACAGCCTTTTAATGGCAACTGTGTTTCCATTTACAAGCTTCCCCTACATAAAACATCATTTTTTTTGCCTTTAAACATTTAAAGCATTCAAATGTCTGCTATAATTTGATATACTTAGACAAGTAATGGATTACCTTGTAAACAGGGCCGAATCCCCCAACCCCAAGCTTATTTTCGTCGGAGAAGTTATCAGTAGCATATAGTATGCTTACATAATCAACAAATGGAATATCAATATCTTCTATGTCCTTGTCTGTTTTGATTTCAGTGATTCCTGCGTTATGATTTTATTTTTTTTTAAAAAAAGATCTAGTGAAAACCGACTTTCGATTGACTCATATATGACTTTTTTTTCTCCATATATAAAAATTAGGGAATGTAAATAAAGTCCACGAAAACAAGATTTTTTTTTTTATACCAAGCCTTTGTAGAGCCTTTCTCTTTCGGAGATGAAGAACAAAGAAAATGATGCCTAAAAGAAGCAGAATTCCACAAGCAGAAGCAATTCCAACCTCCATCCTCAATGACGTTCCCTTATTATCCCCTGCTTTTAAAGTCAATTCATAAAAATGTTTCAAAGAGAGTAAGGCTAGCTATTACTTTAAGTCATAAAACAAGTAAGAATTTATATATAAGAATTTAAAATGGATTCGATCAAGTGTACGTACATACCTTTTTTAGTGCAATTCAGAAATTGGAGATCCGAATGGAAGCCCTTTGCACATTTACACACCTTTGCATCCTCATCACAAGTCGTATTTGGCCAATAATCACAATCCGACGATGTCTTACATAGCGGTGGCGGCGGTGGATTCCACGACAATTCGACTTCCTCGACTGGAGGTCTACCAATCAGCTGCACAACGCTACAGTTTGTAACGTTATAAGGAGAGGAGTTGCTGAGACCCAACAATTCAGACATATGATTTGTGGTGTCGCATTTGCTCGTACCGCCTTGTTGTGGTAATTGTACAACAAACTTCATACCTGCTTCGTCGATATGAGATACCTTGTACAAGTTGCCTGCAGTGAGTGTTGGCCTAAAGTAGACTTGACCGTTGGAGGAGTTGCAGTGGAAGTTAAAGTAGTTGGGATTTCCACAAGTCGAGTTGGTGCTCAGCGGGTAAGGAATCACATTAGTCCCACAAATGCTGCACGCGCTCTTACCGAAATCTGCACCATATATATATATATGTACGAAGATGATTCAGTTGTCAGCGTATGTATATATCCATCAATCTAGGCTTAGATTATTACCTATATCGGAAGGAGAAACTCGGATGGAAAGGGTACGATTATCGGGATGGGAGTACTCCTCTTGGATTTGGTAAAGATCCTCTGTCCAAAGATGGCAATTAGGATTGGCAGGATCAGGATTGGGATCAAAAGAGTAAGCGGTGCATTTGCAATCTTGTCGGCAACTATCACTGCATTCATCTTCAGTTTTGGAAGAGTCGTTCCTGCTGGGATTAGGCTGCCAATTGAGCATAGCCAAGCTCAAAAACACGGCATTGGCACCGGGACAAGTCCTCCCATTGGTTCTCTTGGAGCACTGCACAGAAATGAAGTCCTTGGACTCCCATTTGAGGGGATCATCAGGGGTAAAACCAGGTAAGCACTTGCACATGAATCCATTTCCAGCATCGCAGACGCTGGAACCTCCACATGCCTCGTACAGATCACATTGATCTGTGGGAGCTGTCCAATTAATTGACCAATTTTGACCCCTTGTATCAAGCATCCTCCACAACTGAATGAACCCATCGGGGTTCAAAACCAGCCTGAGTGATGTGTTTTTATCTGTTTTCGCACTCAGAAAGAGGACTAAACCGAGAGGAAGAAGGGACAAACTGCGCTCCCAGTAAGGTATTGACGGGTTGCTGATCTTAGTAATAGAGAGGCCCGACCCTGCAGAAAGCACATTTTGGAGTGTGTACAGCCCTTGAGCTGGATCTTCTTTGCTCTTCCATGAAGTCAAATTCACATCAGTCTTGCGATGACTGTTGATGAAATACGCCATTTGAGCTGCAAGGATGGTGTCGGTTGGGTTGTCGAAGCTTGTCCACAACGCTTTCTCTCTAGTGGATCGGTCCTGGAGGACCAAGTTTCCGGCATCTGAGAGCTGCAAAAAAGTCGATCCACCATATGATTTCTGAGAGTTAGTGGACCAAAACGTATGGTTATTGGAATCCAATAGCCGAGCAATCCCATCTTCTCCTAGAACAAGCTTGGACTGATTTCTTTGTTGTGGAGGTATGGGGTTGTCCCGATTAGCGACCCACACGATCACCTCCGGGTTGGTGGCGTTGTACCATATCCCAAGGTAGGTGTTGCCACCGCGGACAAAGAAGCCGAGATTAAATGTCCCATTCTCGGAGATTAGACTTCCATTGTAGCTGATTGAATTGCCTTCTGTTAAGCTATCACTGATCCCAATTATACAACTGACATACGAAGAAGCATTACACACCGGTTTGGACCTATTTTGAGTGTCGTAAATGTTGAAATGCGATGTTGAATTTGTGCCCCTCCTCGTGGTCGTAGTGAGCCGCGTAGAGGCGTAGATCAAAACACACAGGAGGAGAATTAACAAGTATTTAGGCATCACGAAACAAAGGAGGAGTAAGTTTCGTTTGTTTGGGGTCAGTTGCAGGGGCCGGTCGAGTACATAACTTGAGAGATATTGAACAAGTTCGTTTTCGTACCAATGTGTGGTTGAGGACAAGTCAATGGTTGACTCACAAGCTTGACCTTTCAAAATAAGCGGCTTTGAGTTGAGATATCTAACACAAATGACTCGATGAAGAACTATTAAAAGAATAGATGAGAATATTAAAATCTAAATAGTTTTTAGATTTTTATGAAAATCGCAATCTATATTATAATATTAAAGGAGAAGTCGCCTACGACATATAGCGATTTCTCCTTTAATGTAGCATTTTTTAATTAATTAACTTGTTTTACAAATTCCATTAACAACTTGATTCATTTAATTATTTATTATTAACATAAAATCTTAACAAATCTTATCCTAATTAAGTATTGATTTTTTATTTTTTTTTATTTTTGTATAAGTAGATTTTCTTTTAATTCCTTATAATACGAATCGGTTGAGATATTCTCGATAATGTCGGATTTTTTAGTTACGTAATAATTAATTAAGTTATTTTGTATAATCGGATTTTCTTTTAATTCCTTATAATACGAATCGGTTGAGATATTCTCGATATTATGGCAATTGCTTAGTTTAGATATTCATTAGATAAAATTTAAATAAAATTATATTTATTTTTTTAATATAAATAAATAAATATGAGTTTATTTGTTGGATTTTTACCTGATTCTCAACGCTCTAAAATCTTATTTACTTTTCTTGTATTGTTTCCTAAAGTTATTCATTTTTTTTGTCATTTTTTAGGTAGTTGATATTTTTATAATCAATAATGGTGGAATGAATTTAATTTCTCCATGTAATTATTTCTATATTAGTGTAATTCATGAAGAAAGTTCATTCCACCACTCTTGATTACAGAGACATCATCTACATGAAAAAAAAATGAAAAAATATTACCACCGTTACATACTTTGATCTATTTGGAAGACTCATTTTTTTTAATTAGCTCAATTGTATCTCAAACGTATTCTTTAGTTTTATTTTTTACATTGCCTTATTTATTTCATTTCATTATTATTCTAATATTTATGAGCATCATTTTGATACTAATAAAATTTACAAGCTTTACTAATATTTGGATAACGTTATGCTTATATTTGATTCTAATGCTTAAAGTTTATTATTATTTAGCATATTTATTTATTTCAGTATTCAATTTGTTAGAGAATGTTTATTTTTTATTACTTTGTTTGTGATACTTATAATATTATGTCAAAAATAATAAATGATATTATATAAACATATATTTTAAAACAAAGATCCGTGCAATGCACGGGATACTGAGCTAGTTGAAAAGTAAGAGAATTGACCCTTTATTTGCCAATTGGTCACAAAAATTAGGAATACATTCATATATATTTACACGATCGAAGATAGATTGTATTGGATAACAAGTAAAAATGGATGGTTCTCAACCGTCAGTGCATTACGATATATTACAAAATATAAACGAACAAAATAATACGAATTGGATTTGGAAAATGGATGTCGCCCCAAAGATAAGGAACATTATCGGGAAACTATATTTGGATAGAATCGATCCCTACCAAAACCAAACTGCAATTAAAAGAGTTGCAATTTCTACCAAATGTGAACTATATGCGACCAACCTGGGATTATTGAAGGCAAAGAAGCTTGGTCTTTCGCGCATTCAAATCGAGTTAGCCAACCTTACGATTATCAACATCCTCAAAGAATATTGGTACTGCCCTTGAGAGTTTGAGATCCTAATTTCCGACATCCTCCCCTGTCTTCAGCACTTTGAGATGGCAGACCTCAGCAATGTCTTCAAGGAAGTTGTGAAGCTTTACCTATACCAGAAATCAAGAATCGATTATTGATCAGAGAGAGAGAGATACAAGAGTAAGAAGAAGCTGAAAATAGAATCTACTGAATGTCGGTTAGGAGAGGAGTGTATATATATAAGACTCTACCCTCTATTCTTACTTATTACACTCTCTTCTTCTATACTTTCTAAAGTGTACAAAAGTACCCTTATAACATTATGTCATTACCCCCCCCCCCCCCTCCCCCCTCAAGTTGGAGATGGGATTTCAAAGATCATGCCCAACTTGAGTGCTAGAAACATGTGTTGAGCTTCACCAAGTGCCTTGGTCATCAGGTCAGCAAGTTGAAGTGCAGATGAGACATGGTGAGTGAGAAGAAACCCATCCTGCTGCTGTTCCCTCACAAAATGACAGTCTATCCGTAGATGCTTGGTCCTCTCATGGAATATTGGGTTGGCAGCCAAGTGTTGAGCAGATTTATTGTCGCAATACAGTGGAATGGGGCGAGGAATAGTCACTTTCAGATGAGCAAATAACCCTTCTAACCAAATCATCTCAGTGGCTGCATAAGACATAGCTCTATACTCGGATTCAATTGAAGACTTGGAGACAGTTTTCTGCTTCTTAGTCTTCCAAGACACCAAGCTTCTCCCAAGCAACATACAATATCCAGATAATGATTTAGCCGAGTATGCACAGGAGCCCCAATCTGCATCTGTGTATGCAGTCAAATCTAGTGAGGAAGTTTTAGAATAAAACAGACCTGCACTGATAGTTCCTTTCAAGTAACGCAGGACGTGCATAGCAGCTTGATAATGGGGAACCCTTGGAGAACTGATAAATTGAGAGAGGTGTTGGACAGCATATGACAAATCAGGCCTTGTCATATTAAGATATAATAGCCTACCAACCAATCTTCTGTAGACTTCAGGTTCTTCCAACAATGCTCCTTCTTCTGGAGAAAGTTTTAAACCTCTTGGCAGAAGAAAGGCAGCTTCTTTGGTGTCCAACATATTTGTATCTCTGAGCAGGTCCAAGATGTATTTTTCTTTGATGAATTTTCATTCCCACTGATGATCTTTCTATCTCCATGCCAAGGAAGTACCTCACTTGGCCAAGGTCTTTAATTGTAAATTTTGAATGCAGATGCTCCTTTGTTTTGATGATCATATCCTCATCATCACCTGTTAACAGTAAGTCATCTACATACACCAAAGCTGTGACAATTCCTTTGGGAACCAATTTAATAAATATAGAATAATCTTGCTTTGACTGTTCATAGCCCAATGAAATGAGGAACTTAGTAAGTTCCACATTCCATTGTCTACTAGCTTGTTTCAAGCCATATAATGATCTTTTTAAAAGACATACTTGACCTGAAACAGCTTTAGTATAACCATCAGGTGGTTTCATGTAAATTTCTTCATCAAGAAATCCATGTAAGAAAGCATTATTAATATCTAACTGATGGATAGGCCAAGGAAGTACCTCACTTGGCCAAGGCCTTTAATTGTAAATTTTGAATGCAGATGCTCCTTTGTTTTGATGATCATATCCTCATCATCACCTGTTAACAGTAAGTCATCTACATACACCAAAGCTGTGACAATTCCTTTGGGAACCAATTTAATAAATATAGAATAATCTTACTTTGACTGTGCATAGCCCAATGAAATGAGGAACTTAGTAAGTTCCACATTCCATTGTCTACTAGCTTGTTTCAAGCCATATAATGATCTTTTTAAAAGACATACTTGACCTGAAACGGCTTTAGTATAACCATCAGGTGGTTTCATGTAAATTTCTTCATCAAGAAATCAATGTAAGAAAGCATTATTAATATCTAATTGATGGATAGGTCAATCTCTAATAGTAGTAAGAGCTAAAACACATCTAACAGTTGTAAATTTTGCAACAGGGGAAAAAGTATGTTTGTAATCTTTATCCTTTACCTGATTGTAGCCTTTAGCTACTAACCTCGCCTTATACCTTTCAATTGACCCATCTGGTTTGTATTTGAGTTTGAACACCCATTTGGATCCAATTGTTGTCTGTCCATGAGGTAATGCTGTGATGACCCGAGTTCTGTTTTTCCTCTAAAGCCAGCAATTCCTTGTCCATGGCATCTACCCAATTGGGATCTGTCTATGCTTGATTATAAGTATGAGGCTCAGGAATCTGGACCATACTAGCAAAAGAACTTACAAACTCACTGGAAAAATTAGTAGAATCTCCAAGCACTATTGACAGAAAACTTTGAGAAATAGAATGATCATTATGAATTGATGGGTACAGAAAATCCTTTAACCTGGTAGGAGGTTGGTGAGTTCTCCCGGATCTTCTTGGCTGTTCAACAGGATGTAATGGCCTGCTAATCTCATTACTTTGTGAATGAGAATGATTTTCTGAAGCTGAGGATCCTGTACCCTCATTTAAATTGTTAGAGTCTGAAACAACTTCATTATTAATGGATAAGTTATCCATATCTGTATGAGAATCACTTACCAAAGGCACATTTAAATCATGAATAACTGGATGAATGTCTAACAAATCAGCAGGACTTACCAAAGGAAAACTAGATGTTTTAGGGGTAGAAACATCTATTGAACATGTCTCTTCTTTGAAGGGAAACCTGTCTTCAAAAAATTGAACATTTCTACTAATGATATATTTGTTAGTTTCTAAACAATACAATTTATAAGCCTTTTGAGCAAAAGGATAACCAACAAGAATGCACTTAAAAGCTTTAGACCCAAACTTATCCTTTTTGGAATTAGGATTTAAAGCAAAACATAAACACCCTATGGTTCTCAATTCATCCAAAGAAGGAGGATGCCCAAAAAGAACCTCAAAGGGAGATTTCCACTGTAACAAAGCAGATGGCAATTTATTTATAACATGTGTAGCAGCTAAAACACAATCTGCCCAAAACCTTGTGGGTAAATTAGCATGAAGCCTGATAGCACGTGCAGTCTCAACCAAATACATGTGTCTTCTTTCCACCTTACCATTATGTTGTGGAGTATATGGAGCACTCTTTTGATGAATAATACCCTTAGAAGCAAATAACCTCATACAATCTCTTTGTATGAATTCAGATCCATTGTCACTCCTAAAGCACTTAATTTTAACATTGAACTGAGTATAGACATAGGCAATAAAGGATGACAAAATTTGAAACACTTTTGTTTTGTCAGACATCATAAAAGTTCAAGTCACCCTACTTCTATCATCCATAACAGTGAGAAAATATGAAAAACCATCCACACTCTTGGTCTTATAAGGACCCCAAATGTCCAAGTGAACCAAATCAAAACATGCATTAGAAATAGAAGAACTCAAAGGAAAAGGAAGTGTATGTAATTTTGCTAATACACAAGTCTCACAACTAGGCAAGTGTTTATAGGGAATGCCTTGCAAATGAACCATTTTGCTCAAAGAGACATGACCCAACCTAGCATGTAACTGTTGCAAGAGTACATCACTTTTCCTCAAACTAGAGATATGAGAAACATTTGAAACAGAATTGTTCATTACAGAAAAGCAATCATCATTGATCTTGATAGGTAGTTGCTCAGCATCTATGTGATCAGCTTGCAGTTTGTAAAGTCCATGGTGTTTAGCTCCAGAACCAATGACTCGACTAGTGCCAAGGTCCTAGAAAAACCAACCATGGGCTGTGAATATAGCTGCAAAATCAGAATCCTCTACCAATCTCCCAACAGAAAGAAGATTATGTTTAAAACTAGGAACAAGTAAAACATTATGCAAAACAATTTTATCATTAATAACCAAAGAGCCAACCTCAGAAACCATAGAAATATTACCATCAGGCATACCAACCTGAGCAACTTCCTATCACTAAGCAAGTAATCATATGCAGTCATATGATCTGTTGCACCCGTATCAATGATCCAATCTGTATCTTTAGTAAACCTAGCCAATAAAGCCATGTTATAAGAGTAAGAATTACCTGCCATATTGGTAACTGTAGCACAATTCACTTGAGTCTTTTCCTGCATAGCCTTCAGCACCTCTTGACACAAAGCATTGACCAGGGAAGGATCAAATTTCCCAACAGTACTGGAACCCACCCCATTGCTAGTTGTGTTAAAACACATTCCTTTACCATCACCTTCCTCCAATGGTGATTCCAGTTCATTCTTAGTAGCATCAAAGGCATTATTTGCAGACCTGCCATCCTTAGGACCTTTGTACCACTCAGGATAGTCGTGCAATTTGAAGCAATTTTCCATAAGGTGTCTCTTAGATCTGCAGTGGTAACAAATCTTATCTTTGTTGTCTTTCTTGAAATCTTTCCTGTTACCCTGAAACTTATCATTCTAGCTCAGTCCTCTTCGAGCTGCAACTAATGCCATATTGTCAGATTGAGAAGCACCATTAGAAACCCCTTTTCCACCTTCAAACTGTTGAACAATAGAGTAGGCTTTATTGATGGTGGGTAGCGGATCTGTCGCCAAGATTGTGTTACGGACAGACTCATACCCCTCACCCAAACCTACCAAGAACTGCATCAATCGGTTTCTGCCCTCAGAATCAGACATTTTCTTTATCAATTGGCATGTACAAGCAGCCATAGCTCCACAATCACAACTCGCAAGACCTTCCACAGATTGTAACTCATCCCAGATACGCTTAAGTTTGTTAAAATATTCAGCAATCGTCTTATCACCCTTAGTAATATGAATCAGTTCCTTTCGCAACTGGAAAACAAGAGGAGCATTGGACTGACCATACCTTTATGAGAGTTCTGACCAGAGATCTTTCGCAGACTCCACGCACATAAAGCTTTCTGAGATCGAATTGACCATTGAATTTAAGATCCAGCAGCGAACCATGTAGTCCGCCCGGATCCATCTCTGAAAATCAACTGACTCTATCGGTGGCTTCCCACAAGCCCCGTCGATAAATACGAGCCGAATCCCCCGACTCCATCCCAAGAAATTCGATCCTGAGAATTGAAATGACACCAGCTGTGCCCCAAGGTTGTCCGAATTAGCCAAGGTAAGAGGATCGTTGGCATTTCCTTGAGATCCTCCACCTCCAAGAACTCCAGAAAGTCCTTCGTCCGCCATTAAAACCAAAATCGCCGAGATCACCAAGACCAGGCAAACAAGACCGCACCAAGCGAGATTCGCACACAGCAAACCCCAATTCTCTATCCAAACGATCGATTAAAGCTTCGATTGCTCTGATACCATGTGAAGCTTTACATATACCAGAAATCAAGAATCGATTATTGATCAGAGAGAGAGAGAGAGATACAAGAGTAAGAAGAAGCTGGAAATAGAATCTAATGAATGTCGGTTAGGAGAGGAGTGTATATATATAAGACTCTACCCTCTATTCTTACTTATTACACTCTCTTCTTCTATACTTTCTAAAGTGTACAAAAGTACCCTTATAACATTATGTCATTAGAAGTCAAGTGGTGGTTGATCGTGTTGTCAGACTCTTCCAAATAGCTGCTACACTATCTCCTCTCAAGGACATAGAATTGTGTATATACATCCGTAAGGATGCCATTAGATGATGGTTTAGCAAAGCCTAGCTATATCTATATTATTGTTTGTATATAAAAAAAAATTAGTTTTAGGGCACTCACAATGTTATACATTTGGTAGCTCTTTGAAACATTGTACTCCTTTTTATTGAGATGTGTGTGCAATGCGACAATATATGATACATTATCGGGAGGAGCTCTACATGGTAATGTTTCGTCATATGTATATATATACCTCTTTATACTAAATTACTAATATCGTATGTGCAGGGCCGGCCCTTGGGGTAGGCCCAAGGGGCGGTCGCCTAGGGCCCCCTACCGAGTAGGGTCCCGGAAAAAAATTACGTTAGATATATAATTAGGGTATTATGTATTATTATATTTACATGTAATAAAAGATTAACAAAATTTACATGTCAAAAAAGCTCATTTGTGATATGACATTAATTTATTCAATATTTCGAATCAATGACAAAGAGTGTAAAAAAATCTTCGTCTTTCATGTTTTTGCTATAAATGCAAAAACGGGTGGTTTTTAAGTAACAATACTTTAATAAATTTATTTAAGTGATTATAATATTTTTTTTGGATAAATTTGCAAATTAACTATATGTTTTTTAAGTGTTTAATTATACTGTTTTATATTCCGGTGAAAAAATAGAATATTAAAAAATATTTTTTCATGCACCAAAAAAAATATTTTTTTTCACCTTTATTTCTTACTGGAAAATTCACGTATTTTTAATTGAACTTGTAAGGAAATATAATAAAGTTTAGTAAATAAGTATATTAATAAATTTAAAAATTATAGGCTTTTGTTGTGTTATACGTATCGAGAGATTGTTGAATTAGTCATACTCATATACTACTTTAAAGCTCATAAATTTCACTTTTAGTGATAGAAATAAAATTCGAATTTAATAATGGTTAAATAAATAAAAAATTTGCATTGTTTAATAATGTTTTTTAAAAAATTATGAATATACTTGTTGATCAAAAGACTCGTATTTAGCTCGCCTCGACCCTTAAAATCTCAGGATCGGCCCTGCGTATGTGTTTCTTATTAACACTACTAGTTTATTTACTTTTAAATTTCTTATTTGTCTTTTTTAGCTTATAGAGTGTCTATCAACAAGTGGAAACCGTTACAAATCTGGGATATTCTCACATGCTACTCATTATTCTATAAAGACTTTCAGATACAAGTCAACACATTGTTCGTTATAGTTGATATGAAGAAAGCAAAGCATATGCTTTCAAGAGAGTTGAAGGGATATTTCAGGTACGGGTTTATATAAATCTAATGATATCACTATATATTTTTAGTTATAAACTATTGAAGTATGAAAGCTAATTAATAAATTGAACAATGAAAACTACAGCTGAGTTAGTATAATCCCTGAAAACTACAGCAGCACACTTTTATGCAGTAGGCTAGTATCCAGTTGCACTTTTATGCAATAGCAAGTACTCACACTTTTATGCAGTAGGCTAGTATCCAGTTGCACTTTTATGCAATAGCAAGTACTCAGGATAGAGAACATTATTGCATAGTTGGTGCTTATTTCACCCTTCCTTGTTGTCCCTTATACTCCTTGAATGTTATGAATTAGTACTCCTTGAATGTTACTGACATGATGCTAGAAAGTAGCTCACAAGTGGCTGAGAATTTTGCCAGCAAAAATCTTAAAGCTTGCTCTTCAACTGGGGGTGGAAATCACCCATGGGTGACCGATTCACCCGACACACCCGACCCAAATATCCGGGTGAAAACCCGAAAAAAATCGGGTGATGGTCGGGTGATGGGTGATAGGTTTTCACCTATGTAGCACGGAAACGCCTATGTGGGGCACAGTATCGTGTCGGAAACACGGACACGACACGAAACACCTCGGAAACGCCTGGACACGGTCAAGAAACGGTCAAACTTCGGACACATATGGAAACGCGATGGAAACGCCTTGGACACGGTTCACAAATAATGGACACGGTTTGGAATTAAAAAAAACCCCGGTTCATAATTAAAATAAAAAGGAAAAAAGCAAACCCGGCTATCAACCTTTGCCCTTTTCTTCTTGAGCGTCCTTTTGCACTAGCCACCGCCGAGCGTTGTTCTACACTAGCCACCGCCGTTCTTCGATCTGCACCAGCCACCGTCGATTGCCGGGCTTTCTGAACACAAACGAGTGTCGTTCCTGTCAATCTCCCTTCAAATCTTCTCTCCCTATCTCACTCCCTCTCTATACCTTGATTTATTTTCAGATTTAGGGTTACTTTGATTGAGTGATGTTTGATTTCAATTTATATGAGATTTAGGTGTAGGATCTAGAAATTGATGATGGTTTAGGCTAAAAACTAATGAAGGTAGCAGAGGGGGTGTTTCTTTGAAATAGAAGGTGGAGATGGAGTGGACTACTTTGGGATTATGTTGATAACTTGATATAGTTGGCAGAACAGCATGAGGGGGGTAACAAGACATGATGGTGGACCGTCTCCTCTCTATACTTTGATATATTTTTAGACTTAGCAATGTTTATTTGTATATATTTTGATTTGAAATGTTATTTAATTATTTATTTATATCTCATTGGTCTTAACATCTAGGTGGCTCTTATTAGTATAACCTTTAAAATGATATATATATCATATATGTTTGCCGTGTCCGTGTCTTATGTTTTTTGAAATTGTCGTTTCCCCGTGTCTTCCCGTGTCCGTGTCCTGTGTCCGTTTCCGTTTCCGTACTACATAGATTTTCACCCATTACCCGACCCATCACCCGAACCGCTAAATCACTCGTTAGTCCACCTGTTTATTATAAAATACTTATAAATAAGTACATAAATAAATAAATAATAGTTTGAAAATAAATAAATATTGTATATTACATACCCTTGGGTATAAATAAGTGAATAAATAAATAAGTAATAGTTTGAAAATAAATAAATATTGCATATTACATACCCTTGGGTTTGGCAAATAAGTATCACCCTCCTGGTCGGCATTTCCTTTCTTTTGGACAAGGGAATTTTTTTGTTTGATCTGGTAAAATTTCAGCTGGTAACAACCTAGCCGATAGCATCATTTCGGATGAGATCGAGAACATCTGAATTTGTAGTCAATGCAACCTCACCAATAGAGCTTTTGGACAAGGGAATGCTTCTTTGTAGCTCCATCGGTTTATTTTGACTTATGATTTAAAGCATTAATTGGATTTTCACTTTCCGGTAGCTTCGTATGAATTTCCATTTGTAGTTCATTTGACTTATAACTTATGTTATTTTGGTTTATGTAATCTTATTTTGGATGTAATATATGGTCTTGCTTTACGTAATCTTATTTTGGCTTCAACTATTCAATGTGTTTGGCTTCACCCGATTAATCACCCGACCCACCCGATCACCCGATCCATCGGGTGATGGGTGAAACATTTCATGGGTAGATGATGGGTCGGGTGAGATTTTTTTGAGACGGATCGGGTGAAAAAATAGCCCCACTCATCCATCACCCGACCCATTTCCACCCATGACTTCAACTTACACGTCGGCTAAGCAATTTATTTCAACAATGTAGAAAGAGTCATTCCCATGTCATATATATCATTGTCTTTCTTTCACAACCCCTTTCTAGTTGCAGAATTGAAAGTTGAAACTAAAAACAGATTTTTCAATGGTGGTGTTTCCACAATGCTCTACCAACCAAAATTTGTACTCAAATTATCCTCTGTACTATTGGAAAATTGTGAGTATGAATTCTTAGATCAAAAATCAAATCTTCATCCAACCATCTTTGTTTGACATCTTGAAAATGTGGTTTATTTATTGTTTGGTTTCGAAATTATTTTAAAAAGATGTATGGAGTAATATAGCAATGTGGTGTTCTGAACTGAAATGGTTTCTTTCCCATCTCAATTTGTTTTCATCCTTTACATGCTCCGTGAAGAAATTGTCATTGTTTCATGGAATCACTGCTGTTGTCGTGAGATACAAAGATGGCTTCAATATTGTTGTTGATTCTAAAGGGTCAAATGAGCCCTCTTTTGATGAAGAGCCAATGAAAACACAAAGTAATCTGAGAAGTTTTCTTCAAGCATTACGTGAGATTATGAAATCTTAATTTGGGTGCAATATTTACTTATGTTTCAATCATTTATGTGCAGTTCGTGACACCATAAATAAACAACTTAAAATACGTGGCCACATCATGGGTGTGATGCTAGGCGATGTTGCAAATGCCCGTTTATTGAGGGTTTGTATAAAGAGGGACTGTGTTGTAATGGTAAATTATTTGTGTGTTTTTTCTTGGCAACTTGTAATTGAAGGAAAACTAAAACCTTTTTATTTTATTTGTAGTCTTCAGTTGATAGTATATACAAATATGTTGTGATTTACTTGAACAAGTTCTGTAATAGAGAAAATTTATTTGGGGTTCCCATATGTGGTTCATGTACGTTCTACATACTCTAGTATGAAAATATAATTTATTGAATTTGCTTTATAATTTTAGTGTATAGTCTGTTATTTCACTCAATTGTGTAAGTTGTAATGGAACTCATTGTTTGCTATTTTTATGAAGTGATCTTATTGTAAAGTTATTGTTGCATACATCTTTGGATCAAAAGTAGAGGAAGTTACAAGTAAAGATTTTCTTGCGGTTGGGTCTAAAAGAAATTATGTTGGTAGTTTTAAGAACAATGCGTGGTACGTCTTAATCTTATACAATTTCAATTGTTCATTATATTTTCTTATATACAAATTTATATATGAGATATTTTGTAATTTTAGGGTTGAAGAAGTGTTTGGTAGCTCTTTGAAGCATTGTACTGCTTTTGCATTGAGATGTGTGTTCAATGCGACAATATATGATAGACTATCGGGAGGAGCTCTACATGGTAATGTTTCATCGTATGTGTTTCTTACTAACACTAATTTATTTACTTCTAAATTTCTTATTTGTCTTTTTTACCTTATAGTGTGTCTATCAACGAGTTGAAACCGCTACAAATCTGGGATATTCTCACATGCTACTCATTATTCTATAAAGACTTTGAGATACAAGGAAACACATTGTTCGTTATAGTTGATATCAAGAAAGCAGAGGGTATGCTTTCAAAAGATCTGAAAGGACATTTCAAGTACGAATTTATATAAATCTAATGATATCATTATATATATTTTTAGTTATAAACTATTGAAGTATGAAAGCTAATTAACAAATTGAACAGGGAAAAACAAGAAATGATAAACAAAGTGTCATCCGGTGTGTAAGATTCATGTGACAGAAAAGGAAGGCTTCTACATTCATCGTATTGTCTGCAAAAATAACAAGGGCGCTACTAGTATTTTCAAATGTTTCAATGCTAGACCTGTGACAAGAGCTACAACAAGAAATGATCTAATTCACTACTTTATCAGGAAATTCCCATGATGTATGGTAATTGGAGGTAAGGATAAGGTTTTGGAGATATATACGAATAGAGCTTCAACTGATTTAGTAGAAGAACTTCGCAAGCATAACAAGTACTCAGAGAAACCTAAAGAAGACGATCGATGATAGAAGAGAAGGTGGTCTTGGTGGTATACACATTAGTGTATCAAGTTTCACTTTTATGCAGTAGCAAGTACTCAAGATAGAGAACATGATTGCATATTTGATACTTATTTCGTCCTTCCTTGTTGTGCCTTGTACTCCTTAAATGTTTTGCTGGCAAGTAGCTCACAAGTAGCTGAGAATTTCACAAGCAAACATTTTAAGCTTGCTCTTCAACTTACACTTTGACTAAGCAAATTGGACACTGAAAAAGAAGAGCTCTTATGAATTAGGTAAGGCTTAAATCACTTATAAATCACTCCGCACATTTCTATTATATCCGATATGGGACGGGAGTGTTACAATATCCTCCACTTATATTCAATGTGGGATTGGGTGTTACAATATCCCTCTGTCTTGCTTTCACAACCCCTTTCTAGTTGCATAATTGAAACTAAAAATACAATTTTCAAGGGTTGTGTTTCTACAATGCTCTACCAACCAAAATTTGTACTCAAATTATCCTCTGCACTATTGGAAAATTGTTAGTATGAATTCTCAAATCAAAAATTAAATCTTCATCCAACCATCTTTGTTTGACATCTTGGTAATGCGGTTTATTTATTGTTTGGTTTCGAAATTATTTTTAAAAGATGTACGAAGTAATATAGGAATGTGGTTTTCTGAACTGAAATGGTTTCTTTCCATGCCATCTCAATTTGTTTTCATCCTTTACATGCTTAGTGAAGAAATTGTCATTATTTCGTGGAATCACTGTTGTTGTCGTGAGATACAAAGATGACTTCATTATTGTTGTTGATTCTAAAGGGTCAAATGAGCCCTCTTTTGATGAAGAGACAATGAAAACACAGAGTAATTTGAGAAGTTTTCTTAAAGCATTACGTGAGATTATGGAATCTTAATTTGGATGCAATATTTACTTATGTTTCAATAATTTATGTGCAGTTTGTGACACCGTAAATTAACAACTTAAAATACGTGGCCACACCATGGGTGTGATGCTAGGCGATGTTGTAAATGCCTGTTTATTGAGGGTTTGTGTGAAGAGGGACTGTGTTATAATGGTAAATTATTTGTGTGTTTTTTCTTGGCAACTTGTAATTGAAGGAAAACTAAAACCTTTTTATTTTATTTGTAGTCTTCAGTTGACAGTATATACAAATATGTTGTGATTTACTTGAATGAGTTCTGTAATAGAGAAAAATTATTTGGGTTCTCATATGTGGTTCATGTACGTTCTACGTACTCCGGTATGAAAATATAATTTATTGAATTTGCTTTATAATTTTAGTTTATAATCTATTATTTCACTCAATTGTGTAAGTTGTAATGGAACTCATTGTTTGCTATTTTTATGAAGTGATCTTATTGTAAAGTTATTGTTGCATACATCTTTGGATCAAAAGTAGAGGAAGTTCCAAGTAAAGATTTTCTTGCGGTTGGGTCTAAAAGAAATTATGCTGGTAGTTTTAAGAACAATGCGAGGTACGTCTTAATCTTATACAATTTCAATTGTTCATTATATTTTCTTATATGCAAATTTATATATGAGATATTTTGTAATTTTAGGGTTGAAGAAGTGTTTGGTAGCTCTTTGAAGCATTGTACTGCTTTTGCATTGAAATGTGTGTTCAATGCGACAATATATGATAGACTATCGGGAGGAGCTTCACATGGTAATGTTTCGTCGTATGTGTTTCTTACTAACACTAATTTATTTACTTCTAAATGTCTTATTTGTCTTTTTTTACCTTATAGTGTGTCTATTAACGAGTTGAAACCATTACAAATATGGGATATTCTCACATGCTACTCATTATTCTATAAAGACTTTGAGATACAAGGCAACACATTGTTCGTTATAGTTGATATAAAAAAAGCAGAGGGTATGCTTTCAAAAGATCTGAAAGGATATTTCAAGTACGAATTTATATAAATCTAATGATATCATTATATATAGTTTTAGTTATAAACTACTGAAGTATGAAAGCTAATTAATAAATTAAACAGGGAAAAACAAGAAATGATAAACAAAGTGTCATCCGGTGTGTAGGATTCAAGTGTAAGAAAAGGAAGGCTTCTACTTTCACCGCATTGTCTGCAAAAATAGCAAGGGCGCTACTAGTATTTTCAAATGTTTCAATGTTAGACCCTATGATAAGAGCTACAACAAGGAATGATCTAATTCACCACTTTATCATGAAATTCCCATACTGTTTGGTGATTGGAGATAAGGATAAGGTTTTGGAGATTTATATGAATAGAGCTTCAGCTGAGTTAGTAGAAGTTTGATTTCCAACAACTTATCTTTTCTGACTAAAAAAATAACAACTTAACCTTTTATAATTAATTAATATTCTTTATATACATCGACCTTTTTTTTTTTTCAAAAGATAGTGTTATTTGTTTGGGTATCATAAAACAATTTAACTAAAAGATATATAACATAAAAGATATCATCTGATTGAGTTTGATATATTTTCTAATAATTTTAGACAAATTTGGTCAAATAAGTTAGATAAAAAGATATAAAATTATTAATTGATACGATTAAAAGGGTTTAGACTACACGAATAAGTGACACATAAGTTAAAATAAACCTCTTAGTTGTATTTTTAAAATACTAAATCAGAGGCCGCTGGTGCGATCTCACACCCATGGAATTTTCTGAATTAAAAGAGGATTTTTTTGGCTTACGTGTTATTTTCTGAATTAAAGTGGTATTATATTTTTGAGCCACATCAATTAATAGGCCAATATAGTTAGGTAAAAAACTTATCTTTCTAGATCACTGAAATTAATTATGACTATATTACAAAAGAAATCTATATAAAATATATTTATATATTGCACCGTTAGTGGATCCATATATTCAATAACTATCTAATCTTATCTCTAACTAATTCAACATTTTTGGTAAAAATTACGGAGTATTTCTCTAACTAATCTACTTTGTAAAATTTTCAATAAAATTTCATGCCGTCAAATATGATGAACTTAATCTCCATGGTTTCAATCATATTGTTTTTCAAACGTATTTGTATCTCCTCCACACGTTTAACGTAGTGGTTAGTTCATTGATTTGTATTGCTGTATATAATTCCATCTCTGGAATTCATTGAATACAATTGAAAGTAATTGAATTCAGTAGCTTACATATCGGTACAGTCTTTGTTCATATTTTCAAATTAAATCTTTGTTCAACCTTCTATCTTTTTAGATGAAATTAAATATATTTCTATAAATATTCAACTGTATATCTTAAATAGGTAAAAAACTTATCTTTTTATATCAAATAATTTATTCAATATTTGGTTCATTATTAATAACCCAATGTAATTTTGTCATCTCAACTAATGGGTTAGAAAACTTATCTTTTTAGATCATTGTAATTAGGATTTTTATAGGTTACAATAAATACATACCATAGATTTCACAAAATAAGAGTGGAGAGGAGGATTGTAATCAACGACGGCCTTCAAGATATAATCTACTTGTAACTTGTAATCAGTGGAGAGGAGAATTGTAATCAATTAGAGTTGTAGAAGACTACGTATATAGCCGTAATCGATAGAATTGAAATCCTAGTACGTATATAGCCATTGATTACGGGTATTTTGTATCGATTACGGATATTGCTTCTATCGATTACGTATATAGTGGTGAGGAGACTACATATATAGTGGAGAGGAGGTTTGCTTCAATCGATTACGGGTATTTTGTAATCAATGACTATATTGTAATTAATGGCGTCGAGTTTTTTGGGTAAATTTCACCCGGTATAATATTACAGATATCATTCTAGTAATAATCTCAAATACCTATGAACTATACGACAAGATTTATAGCATATAACTACATACCTTTAATCTTGAAGCATCAAAATAAATTGATTGTTTAGAAGAACGTATTGAGCGATTAGCCCTACTTGTAATCAATTTGGGAAAAAGGTCAGTTAGACGTGATTTAAGGAAGTTATCTCTAGGGGCAAATCAGTCATCAATAACCAAAAAGGTACAATTATAAAAAAAAACTTTCATTGGTATAATTACCCATAAAAAAATTGAAAAAGGTATATTAACCCAATTATCCCTATAAAATATCAATTTTTTTTAATAATTTTTTAATATAATATAAATCTTATTAATAATAAGTGTCATATTATTTAAAAAAATTGTTTAAAAAGTTAATATTTTATATAGTTTTTAGCTCATTAAAAAACGTGCCAAAAAGTCAAACGATATCTATTTCTGAACGGTGGTAGTATAATATAATATTGTTCTAGCGGCCGTAAGGGTGAGGTATCATATAAGAGAGGTCCCTGGTTCGAATCTCACTTGGTGCATTTAGGCCATATTAATTCCCACAAGCGCGTACGACCAAGCGGTGTATACTAATCTGTAGGACCAAGCCGAAGTGGTGAAGTGGTCCGTGTGCAGGTAGGTGAGGTTGCGATCGCGGATCGCACTCTGCGAAAGTGGTACTGAGCCTCCTCAAAAACTCCCGCAAGGGGTTTCTGGGGTATGGGGCCGCGAAGCGGTGGGGCCAATCACTATAAAAAGTTTACCCTACCAAAGTTTTAACCATTCCGGAATTGCTCACCGGATAGGATTTGTGGGTAGTATCCATAGATCACCGGTTCGAACCTCGGAATGGCCGCTCTTTATTTACCAATTCAAGATAGAGATAGAGAAAAAAAGGGAGGGATCAAAAAAGGGGAAAAGACAATATTTTTATTTTAAAAATATATATGTAGATATATTGATATAGAATATATAGATATAGATATATAAATAGATATAGATTGCAAAAGATATTGAATAAACAAAAATTAAATAAATTTTTTTTATTGGTTAAAAGAATTAAAATAAAGATATGCTTAAGATATTAGGGAGTATACTAGTGTAATACCCGTGCCTTGAAGGCACGGGAGCTTGATTTATTTTAATTTGAACATCATTTTATATATTTATATAATACTATATTAATATATACACGTGTTTAAAACAAAAATATGTATGTAGACGAATTAGTTGGAAAGAGATACGATACAAATTTTGAAAATGATTTAATAAGGTAATGTATGTAGACGAATTATGAGAATATTGCAACTGGAAAAAAAAAATGGAAACATGTCTCAATATTTACGGCAATATAACCGAAAATTAAAAAAAAAAAAATTCATCCAAATCATATTTAAAATAGGAAACAAATATTTTAAAGTTTCCATAATAATATTGACCAATAAAAAAATCTCATTTGAATAAAAAAATTCAACTTTAATTGTGGGCGTGACACGTCAGCAAAATGCTAGCAGAATTAGTAATATATATATTGCAATCGGAAAAAAAAAATGGAAACATGTCTCAATATTTACGACAATATAACCGAAAATAAATAAAAAAGGGAATGGATTCAAATCATATTTAAAATAGGAAACAAATATTTTAAAGTTTCCATAATGATATTGACCAATAAGAAAAGCTCATTTGAATAAAAAATTCAACTTTAATTGTGAGCGTGACACGTCAGCAAAATGCTAGCAGAATTGGTAATATTAATAGATAGATAGATAGATATATTGCAATCGGACCAAAAAAATGGAAACATGTCTCAATATTTACGACAATATAACCGAAAATAAATAAAAAAGGGAATGGATTCAAATCATATTTAAAATAGGAAACAAATATTGTAAAGTTTCCATAATGATAATGACCAATAAGAAAAGCTCATTTGAATAAAAAATTCAACTTTAATTGTGAGCGTGACACGCAACAAAATGCTAGCAGAATTAGTAATATTAATAGATATATTGCAATCGGAAAAAAAAAAATGGAAACATGTCTCAATATTTACGACAATATAACCGAAAATAAATAAAAAAGGGAATGGATTCAAATCATATTTAAAATAGGAAACAAATATTTTAAAGTTTTCATAATGATATTGACCAATAAGAAAAGCTCATTTGAATAAAAAATTCAACTTTAATTGTGAGCGTGACACGTCAGCAAAATGCTAGCAGAATTGGTAATATTAATAGATAGATAGATATATTGCAATCGGAACAAAAAAATGAAAACATGTCTCAATATTTACGACAATATAACCGAAAATAAATAAAAAAGGGAATGGATTCAAATCATATTTAAAATAGGAAACAAATATTGTAAAGTTTCCATAATGATATTGACCAATAAGAAAAGCTCATTTGAATAAAAAATTCAACTTTAATTGTGAGCGTGACACGTTAGCAAAATGCTAACAGAATTAGTAATATTAATAGATAGAAATAGAATAGAATATAGATATTTTTTTTTTATCTAGCATATTTTAAATTTCAATCAAATCGCGAGATATTTTGTTTATCTCGTAGCGTCTATATATAATTGCTCTCGAAATTGACTTTTGTAATTTCTCCCAAACAGCGATCTCACCAAATCGGTAGGGCTTCTACTACTATTCTCTCCCTCTCGAAACTCTGAATCGCGAATTGTTTGTCCCACTTCTTCGCTCCACGTTTCATCTCTTCTGATATGATTGGCTTCTCTGCCGTTGTGTGTAGCTGATCTGCTATTGCTTCTTCTCTGGATTGCGGGATTGCCGTTGGGTGTTCGACTTACGGGATTGCGGTTTTGTTCGAAATCGAAGACAATGTGGTTGATTGGTTGTCGTTTGAGGTTTCAGTCGGCATTCGATTCCTATTCGATAGCCTCCGAAGCGTTCTCCGAACACCTGTTGAATTCGATTTGTTAACAACTGTGCTGATTCCTCCGATTCACTGTCGAGTTTTGATCGGTTTTCAAGGAATAATCTTATTCCCTCGAAGCCGAAATCGATGGAGTATGATGATGATGTTGCCGAGAGAGATCCGTCGGGCCGATACATTAGGTTTAATGAGATATTGGGGAAAGGAGCGTCCAAGACTGTTTACAAGGCATTCGACGAGGCTGATGGGATAGAGGTTGTTGGAGCCAGGTGCGGATCGATGAGGACGTCGTACAGACGCAGATGAAGAGGTTGAATTTCGAAGTCAATTTGCTCAAATCTCTCAAGCATGAAAACATCACCAAGTGCTACTACTCTTGTGTTGGGGAAAAACCGGGGTAGCTAACACTCGATCACGTGTGACTCGGATGGATCAGGCTTCACTTACAAATGAGAACTTGTATTATATATGTACACAAGTACACCTCTCAAAAATACAAGACTCACGTACACCACTCGACTCAAGAGACTAACCTCACTCTTTGGTGGATCCCACACTCGTGTGATCGAGACGCCCTCATGCTCTATCGATCACACCTATTTACCAACCCACACACTCTAGTGTATGATCGAGAAACCCTCATCCTCAATCGATCATACACTAGGACTCACACTCACACTCACTAGTATGTGATCGAGACGCCCTCATGCTCGATCGATCACATACTAGGCTACACAACACCTTCCATACTCACACTCATTTGGAGAAGCACTCACCTTGCCCGCTCACTCACAACATGAGCTCCTTGTGCCTATTTATAGGCCATTCCCTCCTTTACAAGAGTCCTAGAACATCTCTAGAATATTCCAACACTATAATCATCCATATCCTTCTAGACTCCTCCACACATTTTCCTAAGGTTCTCCAAGCTTTCGGAGAACTCTACACATGTCTAGGCATATCTAGACTCTTCACCATCCCGGAACCTTCCATAAGGTTCCACACGCTTCCGGAGTCTTCGACACACTTCCGTATGCTTCTAGAATATTCCACCACATTCCGGAGACTTCCGCCACATTCTACATTCTTCCGGAACGTTTCACCATTTAGCCCAAAACACATTTTCATGTATGTGAAATATGAATTATTGTCCAACAATTCCTCCCTTAATTCATATTTTCACGTACCTCCATAGCATTCTCGATCTTCTCTTTCATTCGCTCCTTGATTCCAATGCCGTGTCATCTCCCCCATCACGACGTGCTCTTCAAGGAAGCAAATGTTCCTCTCGACTTGTGTCGTCTGCACTTGATCAAGCCCGGTTGTGAGCACCTTGCACCCTCTCATTGTGGAGAGCGTCACACGTACCCTCCAACTTTTCACCATCCACTAAGTCGAGGGACCAAACTCTCCACCCATCTTCAAGGTCTCAAAAATGCTTGATCCCAACACACTGCACATAAGACGACACCATCCATCTAGCCGACTTAGTAACCTTTCCATCTGTTACTAAGTGGACACCATCATCCTCAACATCATCAACCACATCATTGTAGGAGCCATCACCACTCATCCGCAAGGACGTCTCTCTCATCATCATCACGTCCTCCCTCAATAGCGGACATCACACTACATGTGACCCTTCTCCCTACTATAGCACACACGTCAATCATCTCCACATGGACGTGCTTGTGCTCTCCATCTCAGGTCACCATGTCTCTCTCATAATGGCTCCTCCCTCACTCTTGGAGACGAGCTTCTCCTCCACCGGAGTGCATCACACATACTCTCCCTCCTTATGTGAAGTTGGCCTTCCATCAAAGAGTGGATTCTCGAACACCTCCGACAAGCCTGATGTCATCACGTCAACACGGAATCCTTCCACCAACAAATGCTACACCGATTTTCCGACTCCGACACCCTTCGCAACCTCGCTCTGATACCACTGTTGGGGAAAAACCGGGGTAGCTAACACTCGATCACGTGTGACTCGGATGGATCAGGCTTCACTTACAAATGAGAACTTGTATTATATATGTACACAAGTACACCTCTCAAAAATACAAGACTCACGTACACCACTCGACTCAAGAGACTAACCTCACTCTTTGGTGGATCCCACACTCGTGTGATCGAGACGCCCTCATGCTCTATCGATCACACCTATTTACCAACCCACACACTCTAGTGTATGATCGAGAAACCCTCATCCTCAATCGATCATACACTAGGACTCACACTCACACTCACTAGTATGTGATCGAGACGCCCTCATGCTCGATCGATCACATACTAGGCTACACAACACCTTCCATACTCACACTCATTTGGAGAAGCACTCACCTTGCCCGCTCACTCACAACATGAGCTCCTTGTGCCTATTTATAGGCCATTCCCTCCTTTACAAGAGTCCTAGAACATCTCTAGAATATTCCAACACTATAATCATCCATATCCTTCTAGACTCCTCCACACATTTTCCTAAGGTTCTCCAAGCTTTCGGAGAACTCTACACATGTCTAGGCATATCTAGACTCTTCACCATCCCGGAACCTTCCATAAGGTTCCACACGCTTCCGGAGTCTTCGACACACTTCCGTATGCTTCTAGAATATTCCACCACATTCCGGAGACTTCCGCCACATTCTACATTCTTCCGGAACGTTTCACCATTTAGCCCAAAACACATTTTCATGTATGTGAAATATGAATTATTGTCCAACATCTTGGGTTGATCATGGCAACCAAACAGTCAACGTGATTACTGAGTTGTTCACATCCGGAAACCTGCGTCAGTATCGCAAAAAGCACAGCAAGGTTGAATTGAAGGCTCTCAAGAATTGGGGGATGCAGATTCTCAGAGGCTTAATGCATCTGCACACTCACCGTCCTCCTATTATACACAGAGATCTCAAGTGTGATAATATCTTCGTCAATGGGAATGCAGGGCGAATTAAAATCGGGGATCTTGGCCTCGCGGTTTCTATGGACCAACCTACTTCCAACAGCGTCATTGGGACTCCTGCATTCATGGCTCCGGATCTCTACGACGAAGAATACAGCGAACTCGTGGATATATACTCCTTTGGAATGTGTATGCTTGAGATGGTTACCTGTGAATTGCCCTATGCAGAGTGCAAAAACCATGCTCAGATTTTCAAGAAAGTCACTTCAGGCACAAAACCGGCGTCCCTTGGCAAAGTGTCTGATCCGCAAGTGAAGCAGTTCATTGAGAAGTGTCTTGCTCCGGCAACTATGAGACCATCAGCTGCTGAGCTGTTAAAGGATCCTTTCTTTGAGCCTTGCGCCAATCTGTCAAGGCTGGAGTCTCACTTGATGAAGGATATGGGTAATGTCTGCAACAAGTCTGGTGCATTTTCGGAAAGCGTTTACGAATCACCTCCTACGATTGCAGAGGTGTCCAAGTCCAATGGCCTCAATTCATTCACTTTAATGGGGAAGGTGGAGGATCACAGTTCAATCTCTATGACCTTGCGAATTGTGGGCAAGTTTGGTGGTACTAAGGATGTCAATTTTGTGTTCTATTCATTAACTGACACCGCTCTCTCGGTTGCTAATGAGATGGCGGATGCACTCAACTTGCTCAATGAGGATGCGGTTCTGATAGCTGGATTAATGAATGACTTGATCAAGATGCTTGCCGGTGATCGCAAATGCTCTTCTTGTGATTCCAGTATGTGTGAGGCTGAGGCAGAATCCCTGGTTGTTTCTCAGTGCCCGAAAGACGACCTTGGTGCTCAAGAATCATTCACTTCAGAGATTACAACTGGACATGCTTGCTCTGATTCCTTTAGCCTGTTGAGCACTTGTCCAACTCCAACTTTAGCAGACAACGACAACTGTGATGATGAGCTGAAGACAGAGCTCGCTGCCATTGATTCCCATTACCAGAAGCTTTTGGGCGAGCTCCTGAAGGTTAAGGCATCCGCTGTTGAAGATGCAAAGAGAAAGTGGATTTCAAGGAAGATCCCGAATGGTGCTTGACGGGTAGGGTAGCTCATGAAGATGAATCAAGTTCTCTGTCTTAATTTTTTCCGTAAAATATAGCATTTTTTTTACTAGTTAGTTCCCATTTTGTTACTGAAAGGTTAGTGATATTCATTGAAGTGTACATACCAATGGACACAATCTATCAATTTGACATGTATAGCTACAAAAATACGTTTGAGATGCACTCCAACCTCTAATGTTGCAAGTTATTCATGATTTATATTTCATTACGCATTCATAGAAAGTGCTGAACAACTCTTATCTCAAACTGCAGTTTCTTTTGGTGAAAGTATACCTCTAATGTTGAATATCATCATAGCACTGTTTGTGGTGTTGCGGGCTAGTAATAGCCATTACTCTTTCTTTCAAACTTCTTCTAGGAAAAACATGATTCATCGCCCTTCAATTGTCATCGTTAGCTCGACATTTGAACCACACATCCTGGACTTATTAGAAGAAGAAGTTGACTCAGAAGGAGGCCTTCTTGGAACAAAAATGGGCTGCTTTGGATATGGAAGATTCATAGTGTCACCAGTAAGCATTGAGAGCACGGTAGACATGGTTGGTCGATCACTTGGGTCTTCCTGTACACATAGAAGCCCTACATTTATGCATCTTTTGACTTCAGAGGCATCATATGATCCAACTGATTCATCCACCAACTCCAATGGGTTCCCTTGATCCCATCGGAACCATGCCTGTTGACAAATATTTGCAACATATCAATCAAAGTTTATCAATGGAGAGTTCAGCCGACGATTAATTGCGTATGTTAGAAGTTGGTAAAGGAACTTACGTATCCCAACAAGGTTATTAGACTGTTTTCAATATGAAGCAAACTGCCACATCTCTTGCCACTAATTACTTCGAGCACAACAATCCCGAAGCTATACACATCAGATTTTATCGAGAAATATCCATCCAATGCGTACTCTGGAGACATGTAGCCGCTGTATATATGCATCCATCAAATCAATGATTGTTTTCATGGAAGATGTTTTATTTTTGTTGATAGGAAGCTTGTGAATTTGTGATAATTTTTCATAAGAATTTAAAAAATAGCGATGAAGGAATCATGGATGCCTTACTATGTCAATATCTTCTATGTCATTATCTGTCGTCTTGATTTCAGTAATCCCTGCGTTCGATTTTGCAGGGCAAAATGTAGCTCTTGAGAAAATTGGCTTTGAACACGAACATCAATCTATATGTGTTTCAAAAGAAATGAGAAGAAAACAATAAAATATAGTTACCATGCCTCCGTTTTGCCCTTTTCTTTCGGAGTTGAAGAATAACGAAAATGGTGCCTAAAAGAAGTACTATAGATGCAACTCCAACCTCGACCCAGAACAATTTTCCCTTGTGATCTGCTTTTCATAAAATAGGGATTAGTCATTACAGATTTACAGTACAATTTAAACAAATTGTGAATACATTTTTCCTATTTTATTTCCTACTGGTTTACTGCTATTTTTACATACAAATGAAATATTCATTTGTGAATACCAATTTGTCTAGTTCAAGTTTTAAAATATTCATTTGTTCAACTTTGTTTCTTAAATACTCATAAGAGCATCCCAATACATTGCTATAATAGAGAAAAGAAATAATTTAATTAACAAAATATTAGTGTTTTTCCTATCAAACTTCTCTATTTTTTTGCCTTAAATAGAGAATAGGAGATTGGAAAAATCTCTAAATTTGTTGCATTTGATTAAAAAAATAAAATAAAATTTTCACCAGTTTCAAAGACTTTATCACCATATATGACCAAAAAAAAAGCAAAAAAGAAAAAAAAAAAAGTGGTCCCCAATTTCGTTTGTACCAGATCAAGGAAATAGATGTAAAATGTTGTAAATTAGAAAAACTACTAGAGGGTAAAATTTGTTCTTTATTTTAGAAATTTTTTTACCAAAGTTGGTAGGATACTCTAAATAAGATTGTTTCACTTTTAAATATGGATTCAGTACATATTTTGACCAACTGTAAGGTAAACACCGAAATCCGCCCCAAATACACCTACAAAAATGACTACATTAATGCATTTAATGTACGTACGTACCTTTGATAGTGCAATTCAGAAACTGGAGATCCGAATGGAATCCCTTTGCACATTTGCACACCTTTGCATCACAAGTCGTATTAGGCCAATAACCACAATCCGACAATGTATTACATAGTGGTGGCGGTGGTGGATTCCACGACAACTCGACTTCAACCGGACGTCTATCAATCAGCTGCACAACGCTACAGTTTGTAACTTTATAAGGCGAGGAGTTGCTGAGACCCAATAACTTGGACTCGATATTATCTGTAGTGTCACACTTGCTTGTACCGCCGTTTTGGGATAACTGTATTACAAACTTCATACATGTTTCATCGATATGAGACACCTTATACAAATCTCCACCAAGTGATGGCCTGAAGTAAACTTGACCGTTGGATGAGTTACACTGGAAGTTGAAGTAGTTGGGATTGCCACAAGTCGAGTTGGTGCTTAATGGGTATGGAATCACATTGGTCCCGCAAATGTTGCAAGCACTCTTACCATAATCTGCACGTACAAACTAGTACCTATGTTAGCATTGCAATATTGATTGATTGAGTAAATGGAAAATGAGTTAGGAAGATGTACCTATATCAGATTGAGCAACTCGGATATAAAGGGTACCATTACTGGGATTGTAGAACTCTTGTTGGATCTTGGTAGGATACTGTGTCCAAAGAAGGCAATTCGAATGTCGAGGATCGTACGAGTATGCCTTACACACACAGTTGGGGACGGAAAGGCAGCTCTCCTTGCAAATATCTTGGCTTCCAGCATTGGAAGTGGCCGAATCAGGCGGCATATTGACCATAGGCAGCCTCAGAAACTCGTTACCACAACGGTCGCTGGTTATCTTGTCACAATCTCCGGTGAAGCCATTGGATTCCCCAATAGGCTTAAAGCCAGGCAAACACTTGCACTTGAAGCTATTGTCAGCGTCACAGACTCCGATACTCCCACATGATCCCTCGTACAAATCACACTGATCTCTTGGAGCCTTCCAAAGGGTTGAATTTTGAGCCCTGTGGTGAAGCTGCTGCTGCAGTAACTGAATGCTCCCATCCGGGTTCAAAACCAACCTCACAGACGTCTTGTTATCCTTTATTAATGTACCATTCAAAAAGGAAGTTAATGCGGTAGGCTGATCATCAGACACCCGCCGGCTCACCACCCAATAAGGTATGGATGGACTACTGATCCTAGAAATGGACAAGCTGTAATCTGTAGAAATCGCTATCTGGAACGAGTAGTCCCCTTGAGCTGGATTATTACCGCCTTCCCATGAAGTCAAGTTGAAACTAGTGTTGAAATACGTCACCTGATCTTCAAGGATGGTGTTGGTTGGGTGCATGAAGCTTTGCCACAACGCTTGTCTGCTGCCTTGCTCGTAGAGGATCAAGTTGCCACTATCTATGAGTTGCAAGAAATTAATTCCATTGGAGGAACTACTAGTGGACCAGTAGGAATTGTTATCGGAATCCAAGAGCTTAGCGATCCCACCTCCTACCACAACAAGTGAGCAGTTGCCTTGTCTTTGAGAAGGTATGGGGTTGTCCCGATTAGCGACCCACACGATCGCCTCCGGGCTGTTGGTGTACCATATCCCAAGGTAGGTGGTGTTGCCACCGCCGACAAAGAACCCGAGCTTAAATGTCTTATTCCCGGAGATTAGACTTCCGCCGAAGCTGATTGATTTGCCTTGTGGTAAGGTACTATTATCAACAATTACTATGCTCCTATTACCAGAAGTACTACTATGAGGAGGAGAGTGAGGAATACAAATGTGTGTACTATTATCACATGCCCTCCCGCTTGCAGTGGAAACCGTAGAGGGGTAAATGATAAAACAGAGGAGGAACAACAACAAGTAGTTGTAATTAGGCATCACCTGAAGATGTATGTGCTCCTTCATTAATTAGGCATCACCTGAAAAGCTCGGGTGCTTTTGTTTTTGTTTTTAAAAGAACCAAGATAATTGCTAATTGCAGTGGTGATGAGTTAAGATTTACTATTGGACAAGTTCCTTTTCCTTGGTCACTTGGTGTGTGGTTCAGGACTTGAGGCCAAGTCAATGCTTGACTGGAAAAACGCAGTTTACTTGTCAAGCGTGTCCTTTCAAAAGTCCTTTGTCATCTTGTGTGAAGGCTACTGCAACTTTTTTTTTTTTCCATTTCTATTATTTTTGCTATTATAAAGTTAAAATTTGGGAAATTTACAGAAAACCACCCCTTAAATTTGAAATTACAATAAACCACCTTTTAAATGGTTTTCTTTAACAAAACACCACCCATTACCAATTTACATTGTGTTTTCATTAAATATATTATATTTTAACATTTTTCAACTTAAAATATGCGTTTAATTATTTGAATTGTTAGTAATAACCTCTTTTTAAAGGTTAATTATAATTTTTCTTCAAAGGTTAATTATTGAAATACAAATTTTAAAATATAAATAAATATTTTTAATATTATTTTTACCTTTATAAATGGAAATTATTATTTATAATCATATTATAATTAAAAAAGAATTTTAATAATATTTACAAAATTATTTTAAGACATCAACCAAAAGATATTTCTAAGTTATATTTATAAGTACATTTTTAAAAAAAAAATGATATCTATAATACAATCCAACCCCTTCAATTCAAATTTTAAATATTTTTATACATAAAATTTGAGTTAAATAATATTAAAATATAATATCTTTAAGGATGACTTAACAAAAATAGACCAAGGGTGGTGATTTGTTGATGAGTATTATTTAAGGGGTGGTTTTCTGTAATTTTTAATTTAAGGGGTGGTTAAATGAAAACCAACATATTTAAGGGGTGGTTTTCTGTAAATTTCCCTTAAAATTATGAACCAATGTAAGGCTTTAACAGACCTTTATAATACACTTTTTTAATTCAGTTACTCAATCTACCGACTTGTCCGATCTCTCGATTTTTTAGACCTGTCTAGAGATAATCAAATTTCTTTCCTTATAAAAAAAAACTATTTTTCTCTTTTATTTGATATACAATACATATATATGACTATATGAGATCTTTGAATTGTCTCAAAACTATCTCAAAATGAAAAATCCAATCAAACTCATAAATTTTATGCCTTTGATGGGAGTTCCTTATACATTATAATCTTTTCATTCATGCAAATAATCTCATCAACAATATCTATTAATATTACTAATTCTGCTAGCATTTTGCTGACGTGTCACGCCCACATTTAAAGTTGAATTTTTTATTCAAATGAGATTTTCTTATTGGTCAATATTATTATCGAAACTTTAAAATATTTGTTTCCTATTTTAAATATAATTTGAATTCGTTCCTTCTTTTTTTTTTCCGGTTATATTGCCGTAAATATTGAGACATGTTTCCATTTTTTTCCGATTGCAATATATATATATATATATATATATATATATATATATATATATATATATATATATATATATATTACTAATTCTGTTAGCATTTCGCTGACGTGTCACGCCCACAATTAAAGTTGAATTTTTTATTCAAATGAGATTTTCTTGATATGTTGTATGTCAATTTGTGATCTATTTTAATCGTCTACGTACATTGAACATTCGTCAAGTCTTGGCTGATTTTATTCTTGAATATTGAAATTGTTGATTTATCACATTTAACCGATTGCAATAGTCCCCACAATGTCTACATACAACGAATATGTAATAATCAATTTGTAAATATTCGATTTCAAAAAATAATTATAACAATCAATTAGAGCCAAAAAAGTTTTTTTATATAATTTAATTATTTTAGACATCTTAAATGACTATCGAAAAATAAATAATATTTTAAGACTCACAAGCATTACTATTAACTAATGTTTATTTTACATCTTGGATGAGGCTTCTTAGATCACTTTTCTACCTTTAAGGATTTTTTTTACCATCTTACCTTTATTTTCACTATTTATTTCCCTCTCTTTCTAACCATCTTTCTCATGAAAACAATGAATAAGTTATGTATATCTACATATATAACTTCAAAATTATTCACACAATCATGTGCTTATGATTTTTTTTAATATTTGTAATTTACAAATATTAAAAAAAATCATATTAGGTGGTGTGTTTGAGTATTATTACTACTTTACCTTATTAAATCGTTTTTAAAATTTGTATTGTATCTCTTTCCAACTAATTTATAAATTATAAAAAAATACTTTATACATACTTTTGTTGTAAACACGTATATATATTAATATATTAATATAGTATTATATAGATATATAAAATGATATTCAAATTAAAATAATGGATCAAGCTCCCGTGCCTTCAAGGCACGGGTATTACACTAGTATCAAACTAATTATCTTTACGTGTTTCGTATATCGTGTACGATCCAGCTTACATATACCCATGTATTGTATGTAAGCTATGGCTGGCTAATTAATGATCGATCAGCCCCTTATTGTATAGATGATCTGAGTGTGGCTACCTAGTGCTTCATATTTATGTATTATTGTTATGAATATGACTCTGCTCAACTTGGTAAAGTAAACCCACCTCCCTACATGTATGGATCAAACCAGTTGCAATCCAACCTTGATAAATTTTTGTTCAAAATAATCATTTACAAAAATGCCTTTTTCAAGGCCTCTAATAAGTAATAACTACTAGGGGTGGGCACGGGACGGGACGGGACGGGATTGGGCCGGGACGGGACTCGTCCCGCGAATTTTTTTCGGGACGGGATCGGGACGGGATTGACATTTTTTTTTCGGGACGGGATCGGGACGGGATGGTGTCTGGACGGGACGGGATCGGGACGGGACGGGCCTTGTCCCGCATATAAAAATAATAAAATATTATATAAATTTGCAAAGTGAAAAATGCTTTCATAATTCATTATTTAGTATAATATGTAGAATACGGTATTATTCTCAACTATATTATTCAATAATAATAATAATAATATTATAATACTATTATTAATTCATACAATGATTGTATAATTAATTATAATATTCAACATATCTGGCTACATTATCTTACTAGATGAGGACGGAAAGGAATTGAGACAAGATTTACCAATATTGTCTAATTATCGATTGATAGTTAGGAAGAATACCGTATTTAATTAGCTATTTGCCTCTTGTAACTCTAAATGGGCGGGATGTGTGTGTCGATTTGATGGGATCATCTCCATTGACTCAGTCTGGAATTTCTGACTTTATGCCTGGTCGTGCTGTTGTTGATGCTGCTCGACGTAAGTGTGTCAAGTATCGAGATTTGTGTACGGCGGCTGTTTATGGTTTCCTACCCTTCTCATTCTCTTCATTGGGGGAGTTGGATACAGATGCGGTTGCATTGCTGAAGCGGATTCAGAAATTCTCGGTATCTCAGGATGCTGGGGCTCGTGCTGCACGTTATATTTTTACTAGACTTGGCTTTGTTATCGCTAAAGGGGTGGGTGCCCATATAGTATCTCGGTTGCCCACTAATTTCTTGTAATATGTTTTTATTATAATAATAATAATAATAATAATAATAATAATAATAATAATAATAATAATAATCCCACATTATAATTAAAAATAAAATAAAATAATATTACTTATTTTTATTGTTATTATTATAAAATAATTATACTTTACAAGAAAAAAATATAATATGATATAAATTAATATTATTATTAAATTATATTATATTATTATAATATTATATAATAATAATATTATTATTATTATAAATTGAAAATTGAAAATTATTATTATAGTTATAAATAATATTTGCTCAAAATAATATATTATTATTATTCTATAATATTATAATAATAATATTATTATAATATTATAATAATAATATTATTATTATTATAAAAATTATTATTATTATTATTATTATTATTATTATTATTATTATTATTATATGCGGGACGGGACGGGATTTGCGGGATCCCACCGGGATCGTCCCGCGTTTCGTCCCGCATAATTTTTGCGGGACGGGATCGGGACGGGATTCGCTATTTTGTTCTAAATCCCACCGGGATCGGGACGGGATCGGGACGGGACCGGGACGGGATCGGGATTTGCGGGATTTGTGCCCACCCCTAATAACTACCACAGATGGATAAACTTTAGCAAAGGTGGAAAAAGCAAGGGGAAAAAATCAAAAAGAAAATATGGATAAGCTTAAGAGAGCGAAATTAGAATCAAACAGGGCAACTACTTAAGAAATACTCGAGCACATTTGGTGTGGAAAACTTTATTCACTATGTATAAGACAACTAAATCCTTCTTCTGGAAATATAAACTTGGCATAAAGAAATAATTGTTAGGAGAAAGTATAAAGATAGGTTTAAATGAGGATTTGTGCATGGAATTGTAGAGGAAATGGATAAATAAATTTTTTGAACAAAAATTAATGCGTTCAGCGGATATGAACATATTCAAATATTAGCGTTATCTAAAACAAGAATAGATGAAATCCTCATATGAGAGAAAATGGTTTTGTTGTTTTTGACAATGCCGTTTGGTAAACAGCTATTGGTAGAGCTGGTGGACTGGGGGTACTATGGAAGTCTCAATTACTCACTCGCGAAATGATTACACTATAATCAACGTTCTTGACACATCATAGTTAAATACACAAATACAAACTCTAACTTCGTTTGTAAAATCATTTTTGTTTACGCCCGGGGGAAGAGAGAAAAATACCTTCTAGCTAGAGATTAAAAAAAAATAGCATAAATGATTCAGATATTCTATGTATAATAATGGGGGATATGAATGAGATCGCAAGTAGGAAAGATAAACTTGGTGGAGCAAAAATCAACCCAAACCGCTTCAATTGACTGATAGACCTAAAGAATAACCGTGAGTTGATAGATTTACCCTTTTGTGGCAATCGGTATACTTGGAGAAAGAAATGTTCAGGCCTAGATAACATTTATGAAAGACTTGATAGACCACTAGTTCAAAAAATACCCAAGCTTATAGATAATCCATTATGCATTCTCTACATCAGATCATTGTCCAATCTCCATGGAGTTGAACAATGGCGAAGCCTTTAAAGCAGTACCATTCAAATTTGAAAGCATTTGGCTTTTTTATAGAAAAGACTTTAGAAATATTGTCAAACAAGCATGCCGAGCAACTGCAATGGCTCGTCCATGTTTCACGTACCTAACATTTAAAACAAAAATCCTTAAACTAAAAGAAAAATAATAGAACAAAAAAAAAATTATCTCCATCCCTTCCATCTCTAAAAAGTATATCCACCTCCTAAAAAATTTTCTCCTCGCAAACACCATCTGGGAGGCTCAACCCATTCATATTGGCTACGAAGAGATAGGTAATATGACTCCCCTAAAGGCAAAAGTCGTTGCTCGATGACAAGGCATTACACAATCATTGCAACCTAGGTATAAACAACTTACATATCGAAAGATATTCCCTAATAATCATAAATTGCCTCAAGACACAAACCCAATGCCCTTGGGAAATTGAAATGATTTTGTCTAATATTAAAACTATTTTGTCAACGGTGAGAGATGTGTCCTCTCACATACTCTGTAATGGCAACAGAGTGACTAATAAGGTTGTACACTTTAGCCGCTTTGTCAGGTGTCTCGACATCTATAACTGCATAGGTCTTCAGAACCTCATCTGTAAAAATGGTCTCGGGTAGGTATGTCCACCTGAAATCCTACCCAATAAAAAAAACTATATATATATATATAGACATTCAACCTATTAAGGCTATGTTTCACAAAGGGTTTTTGGGGGGTAGATTTTTTATAGGAGATGAAGATTATTTTGTGTATTCTGGAGGTGTAGGAGGTGGAGATTTTTTTAAAAAAAATAACCTGGTAAAAAATATGAATGGTGTTTGGTGGGTATAAGATTTATAAGTAGTTAACGTGGATGAAAAGTAAAAAATGCTATGCTTGTTGGGGAAAAACACGAGTAGCTCACACTCGATTACGTGTAAGACTCAGATGGACAAACTCTCCTTACAAATGAGGACTTGTATTAATGTACAAAAGTATTTTGTACAACTCTCACACTATACAAGACTCTCACCAACACTCACCACTCTTGACCAACTCACTCACACTTCACTTTGTGAGGATTCACTCGACTCACAACTCCACACACTACACAACTTGAGGAGACTCACACTCATTTGGAGGAGCACTCACCACGCCCGCTCACTCCCTAACTTACACACCACTAAGCCTATTTATAGGCCATGCCATCTCTTACAAGGAGCTCTTAGAACATCTCTAGAATACTCCAATACTAGAATCATCCCTATGCTTCTAGACTCCTCCATACATTTTCATAAGGTTCTCCAAGCTTCCGGAGAACTCTATGTAACGGCCCATAATTATGATTTCCGGGTTACGTTTCAAGGGATAAAACCCCTTGTTCGGATCTTGCAATCCAGGTACGGGTCGAGGTTTCAAACTCATTTAAGATTAGTAGAAGGAGGGATTTCAAACCCTAAAAACCTCGAAGGACCATTAGGTACCCTTTACCTGTCTTAAGACTATGTCGCAAAATCCAATTCAACCGAAAGTAAAGCGGAAGCAAAACTATGATACAAATGCCACGACAAAGCCGGGTCAAACCAAATCATAAGCAAGTGATTACCATTTTACCAAGTTAGAATATTAGCTAGGTTCTTCGATTCGCCAAAGGGTTTCCCGTCACAGAAGCAAGGAGCAAACAAGATCTGCAGAAAATACCTTAAAAAAAAAAAACGGGGAAAGGAGTCAGATCGAGCCACTCATGCGGGACCGACAGTCCTCACTGAGGCCACATAGTATGTGCTATACCTAATAAAGATGCTCTAATGCAGTACGAAAGTCAAACACACTAGCATGCTCCTGGTTATAATAATGTGTAAAAATACTGTAAAGGGCCCAAGACAATGCCAAGTGGCATATCCCTCTCCTACCTCCACCCCTTCCGATAGGCGGAGACTGGCCAGCTCGTGAATGCATTCCATCATAATCGGGCGGCACGCATGCCTAACCCGCTCCACAATAAAGCCCGCAGGCATCTCATAATACAAGGAAGTTCATGACTCGATTGACTCAGGGTACCCGATGAGGCTGGGCTACCCTATGACCCTAGCAAAGACTCTAGGACTATCACAGATAACGACCGTTCTGTTTCAAACGCATAAAGTAAGCAGATGCTCATTCAATTAGTGCAACCTAAACAGGATACTACATGACATGCTATTATGCATATGCAACACCTAACATAAGATGCAACAACAGGCATGAATGTCCAATCTGAGTAAGCCCCTAGGGAACTTACCTGAAGTCTTCACATCCAATTAACCAGCAAATAAGTCACTAGATACTCGTCCATCGGCCAACAAGTCACTCAGAGAATCATCCAATCACACTAGCAAGTAATAAGCAAGGAATAGCTCATCAATACATGTTTAATTATCACACAAGCAGGTGACTACAAGACTGAATAGTATTTTATTCAAGTAATGGGTATTCTCATCAAGACCGTCATTCTCAATTCATCTCAACTTATCTCAGAACATATCACAACATCTCGTCATGTCTCATTTTCAGATCGTAGTATCTTATCTCATCATATTTTAATTCACATATCACCCAATGACTCATGTAACATCTAATCATGCTTCTATTCACATATATTCATCTCTTATTCACATACTTCGTATAACTTCGCATGTAAATTAAAATTCACTGGTCATTCAATCAAGTCAAACCCAAGGGAAACCAAAATTCTTAAATATGTCAAGAAGGCAACAAGTATCTTATATTCGTTGATAATTAGGGAGTAAGTCAACATTTCTAAAATCCATTATGAATTCAATTATCACTAAATCACTCAATAAAAGCTTGAAGTCAACACAAATAAGATTAAACATAACAAGTTATCAGGACATGCTCCATAAGACTTTTCTAATTCAATTCATTCATAGTTGTAACCCATTAATAGGATCGAATTCTCAAGTCCGAGTTAAAATTTCCTATCTCAATCAAGTAACTTATTAGCCACTTATCTACTAGTTTAGTTTATCACTGTAATAAATCTAAGTCAACAATCCTCAAGCTTAAATCAACATCCCAATTGTAACAACTACTCAAGTTAAATTCATAACCAAGTTTGAATCTACAACCCTCTTTAATACAGTAATTAATATAGAGGTGATCTAGTCAAATTATTAAGGTTAACAGAACTAATCCACAAGGCAACCAACATCGCGACAACAACAAGACCCAATTAGCCAGTGTACAAGTAAAACTTCCGAAGCCAATATTTCAAATCCAATTCAATCGGTCAACTCCGCTCAACAGCCATCTAAAACAAGTTTATTCCAGTCAAAACCAAAACTAATTAGAAGGAACATGGCTAAGAAAAGGAGCCCGGAAATTATACCCCCAATCCCGACAAGGAAGTGCTCGAGGCTTCGAGGGACGATCTGGAGTCCGGTCCGGGCGTTGGGTTCGTCGGCGCCAAGCTACTTGAGATGGTTGTGGGTTCGATCGCAGCAGGAGGAGGGCGGAGGAAGATGCAGGTGCTGAGACGGTCTCGACGATTCGGACTCGTCAGTGGTAGTGCCAGAGGCGAGGTCAGAGAGGACAGCGCCCGGGTCGGCGGCGTGGATCCGAGCTCCTGGCTAGGGGCGCTGCTCCAGCTTGAGGATGGCGTCGACTCTATTAGGCTTCAGCGGCCTAGTCGCTTCCTCAGCGATAAGGAAGGTGACCGAGAGAGAGAATGGGGTGTCGGGTAGAGTAGAAGCTGATGGGAATAGCGGGGTGAGAGGCTGAACCGAGGCGGCCATGGAGGGCTTGTGAGCGAGAGAGTGAGAGGTCCGAGTAGGAAGAATGGGAGAGAGAGGAGACGAGAGCCATGGGAGCTTCGACTTCTTCGGATCTGGTAGAAGGAGGCCGAGATGGAGGAGAGTAGCCATGGATCTTCAAGTTTCTCAATTTGGTTTTGTTTTGAGGGAGTAGCAGCTGAGGACGGAAGAGAGCTCGTGAGGCAGGGGGGAGATGAAGCAACAGTGAATGGGGCGGCACACATTGGGTGGGGATAAAGGGTATATATACCCGGTGAACTAGGGTTAAGTTAGCTTATTAAAATTTACAAAATAAATCCGCTATTTTTAAGTGATGGAAATATTACCACATTACTTAACAAATTCCCCCCAAATAGATTCTGGTATGCGAACAGACTGTTTTTAAATCGAGTTCAAATATATGCTTGAATTTGCTTTGAATTGACTAAAATAAAGAATCATTTTGACCAAGGACGGAGTCTTCCAAAATTTTCAGAATTTCAGAAATTTAATATTGAAATTTATTTTAATTCATAAAATACTATTTTAAAATTTTGGGTCTTTACACTCTACACTAGTCTAGGCACACCTAGACTCTTCACGGTTCCGGAACCTTCCATAAGGTTCCACACACTTCCGGAGTCTTCCACACTCTTCCATACGTTTCTAGAGTATTCCACCACATTCCGGAGACTTCCGCCACATTCCACATTCTTCCGGAATGTTCCACAATTTAGCCCAAAACACATTTTCATGTATGTGAAATATGAATTATTGCCCAACAATGCTTCCTCCCTCCCTTTCTTCCTCCTCCTCCATCCCAATTCAAATAATCTCGCCAGAGTCGCTCCTCTCTCTTCATGCCGATGCCGGAGGCTGGGATGGTTTTGTTGCCGAAGCTCGCAAGCGCAACCTCCTCCCCCTCAATCCCTCCACATCTCCTTCCTCTTCCTTCTGCTCCACCTTAATTAATTCCCTCCTCGCCGTTCCTCCCTCCTCTTCGACCCCAATTCTCTCTCCTTGGCTCTCATGCTCGTCGTCAGGTGGTGAGGTTGGTGGTGGCGGTGGTTGAACTCAAGGGCAAATGGGGGATTGTTTTGACACCCAAAAAAAAAAAATCTTCCAAAGCTTACTCCCCCAAGTTTCCATTTTCATGGAAAAAACTCCAACTCCCCCACCTCCCACAAATTCAAACACCCATCTTCCACCTTTCTTTTTTTTAACCCCTGCCTCCACCTCCAGCCAAACACAACCTAAAGCTAAAAAGAATCCTCTCAAATAATTCGAAACAAAAAAAAAAAACCCAAAAACAATACAGAAGTTGAAATAATACAAATTAAAAATAGATTGATATTTCGTGGTCACTCCTCACTAGGGATAAGTCTTTAAAGTGGATGTTAAGTGGACCAAGTCCACAAGGGCAACGCGATGTGGACTCGCACACAAGTATGTGTTTTTACTGATTTTAAAGGTAAAAGAATATAAAATGAGTAATGAATCACATAGCTTATTTGCAAAGGATGAGTAAATCCACCCGAAAGGGTATGAGTAAATCCCGTAAGGACTTGACGATATTTTTGTAGGTGAGGAAATTCCGAATTGGATCCGTAGTGTTTGGCAGGTTGTCAGATTGCTTGGTGGTGCGATGGTGGGGCTTTCGAGGCTAGCAGTTTCTGAGCGGTGTTTCTTCTTATTTGTCGACGTGCGAGGGGTCGTGGACGTGACCGAGACCTGATGGCTCATTGACAGAGTCCAAATATGAGGTTTCCACTTAGTTTTTCAGGGATCCCTTGCGTTGCCTCTACTAACTGATGGATGAGTTGCCGCACACTGCTTCGGCTCTTTCATCATTTGCTAGTCTTTGCCTTTATTTGCACTCTCGTAATTTGTCGGTTCTGCCTTATTGTTGGTTTATGTCTTTAGCTTATTTTGACGGTTTATCCATCGCCGAGTTCTTCGGCCTATCGACCCCCAGGCCTGTCCGAGCGTCGAATTCTTACTTAATCAAAAAATAATAATAATAATAATAATAATAATTGCAAAGGATGAGTTTTTATTACCTGAAGTCTTGAAGTCATAATTCAAACCTCATAACCTCACTTTTTCATAATTTTATTTCTATTAGTTTTTTCCACTAAAAATACAGCTATTAAACATAAATTTAAGTTTTTCTCCAATCTATTTAAACAAAAAAAATTATTTTCTATATATACATATGAAAAAATTATCATTTTTTGATAAATTTATTTTTACTGAAAATGAATATTTTAAATCACAAATTTAAGGTTTATTTAATATATTTAAACAAAAAAATTATTTTTCATGCATACATACATATATATGCAAAACAAAAAAAAAACCACTAACCTAGTCTATATGGTTATGAAACGTAAACACTAGACAATGAGTGAATTCTCACCAGCGACAGTGTGGGAGCAACCTCTCAAATGAGGGGGCTCCTTGTGCGCAGTGAGCACTGGTCTTGGCCTCTGTGATCGGTTGAGTCACCATGATTTACCTCCTCTCACAATCCCCTTCGGGCCGGGGGTGGGGTGAGCGATTTCACCTTTAGGAACAATAGACAATGAGTGAATTGAGATAAGCAATCACAATCAAGCAGCCAACGGTTTGATGACAGCCAAAGCAGGTAACTACCGAAAAATGGTGATTATCACGTACCAACCATAAACTGGTGGTACGTAAATTTCCATACCACGTACCAATCACAAGTCATAGTTACTGCATATGTGGTAACCACGACTTGTGGTTACCATCGGTATATTACAATATATGGTTACCAAGCTGTAATTCTATTTGTATTTTTTTTTTAAAACCCTTTGGCTACCTTCTGATAGTAATCAAAGTTATCGACTGAAAAAATATGGTTATAAAAAATAATATGGTTACCACCTACTGTATTAAAACTTCAAAGTACAAACCAATTCAAACTAGGGGTGGGCACAAATCCCGGACCCGTCCCAGTCCCGTCCCGATCCCGGTGGGATTTGAAGAAAAAAAAAAGTGAATCTCGTCCCGGTCCCGTCCCGCAAAATTTGTGCGGGACGGGACGCGGGACGGAGATTCTTCATCCCACAAATCCCGTCCCGTCCCGCATATATATTATATATATATTTTTTATTAATATATTATACATTATATACATATATACAGTGCATATAGGTATATATCATATATGTCAATGTATATCTATGCAGTGTTAATATATATACACACACGGTATGTATGTACACAGTGTCGATATATATTAGTATATCATGCAATGTGTTAGTACAGACCTGTCAAAACACAACCCGACTCGGTCGACCGGACCCGACCGCCCGGAAAATTTTCGACCTAAACCCGAAAATTTTGACTCGGAATTTTTTTTCGACCCGAACCCGAAAAACCGAAAATTTTCCGGGTCATCTGGGTTTCGACCCGGTGACCCGATTAACCCGGTAATTTTGACCCGGTGACCCGGTTGATTTTTAATTAAATATAATTAATTTTTTTATATATAATTAAAATTTATTGCAAAATTATCAAATTATCATTTTTTTAATTTAAAAAGGAAAATATTGACAAATCCAAAATCGACCCGAAATGACCCGAAATTCGGTCAAACCCGGATTATAGTCAACCCGGAAATATCCGGCACCCGTTTTACCCAAGACTCGAAGTAACCCGACCCGAATGACCCGTTTGACAGGTCTATGTTAGTGTGTATGTACACACACTGTGTTTGTACACGCAGTGTATATATACATTGTCTATATATACAGTACCGAGTGATACATAGGTACTATATATATAAAAACTATAAAATATAAAAATATTATAAATCTATACGTGTTATGCCTTTTAAAAATTGGAAAATATTAGAGAATTTAAAATACTTTTTTATTTGAGGGACAAGGCTCGTCCCGTCCCGTCCCGGTCCCGCTCCGTCCCGTGAGGGATAGGGCCTGCGCGGGATTGAAAAAAAAAAATAGAGAATCTCGTCCCGGTCTCGTCTCGCAAAAATTACGCGGGGCGACCCCCATCCCGTCCCGTCCCGCGCCCACCCCTAATTCAAACCAACCAAGTTTAAAGTCTTGATACAAACCAAGTTCAATTGTTCAAAAATTCAAAATGTTTATGCAAGTTCAAACAAAACAAGTTCAAAGTCTTCAAATATTCAAAATGTTTCTACCGTTTCTAATAGAAAATGTAGAAATGCCCAATTTAGATCAAAATCAAAACACAAAATATAAATTTAAAACTTAAAGGTAATAACAACAAAACATTAAATAAAAAAATTAATATATATATATATAGAGGGTAGATCATATGTAATCAAGCCTTAACGTGTATCATGTGAACAAATCTGGGGCGTTGATTAAGATAAAATGGAGGGTTGTGATTATTCCAAAATAATTCAATATTTTAATTAAAAAATCAGAAAATGGATCTTCCTTCCCTCATTAATGCGCGTGCTATCAACCACTTCTAATCTTTCTTCATTGAAACCCTGGACCGTATCTATAACCTCCAGGCAAAACACTAAGCCCTAAAGGAGAGATTGAAGGTGGTGATTTCCGGCAACTCGGAGAAGTGGGCGATGTTGCGGGCGGTGGCGACGATCTAAAGGAGAGATCGATTGTAGCAGGAGGCGGCGACATCAGGCTGAACCTCTAGCCATGGCGGTAGCAGCGGGTGGCGACGACAAACTGTGTCCGGAAAAGGTGGATGCCGGAGGCGTGGATGGTCTGAATTGCGTTGCGATCCATGGTCGATTGCGATGGCCTCTAGCCATGGCGTTGCGATCCGTGGTCGATGCGATGGTCTGGTTCCTCTCCTCAGATTTGGGTTCCTCTCCTTCGGGTTCCCATGGCGGAAGCGGCGATCGGATTATTCGATGTCCATGGTGGCAGCGGCGGTTTGATGCCCAGATCTGCAATTTCATTTTTAAAGGTTGAATGTTCAAATTCAAATGCATCTTGCCTGCAATTTCAATTTCATTGTTGCCTGCGATTTCCTAAATTATCGGTTCATTATTCAATCTCAGAGGTATTCGGGAGAAAAACCGAATTATTCAGGTGTATGAACCGAATTATTCACGTGTATGAACCGATTTTGTGTTTACGGAGATGAGTTTTTTTTAAATGTGCGGTCATATAAAGGAAAAATGCATATATACTATCGAGTAAGCATGTGATACTATCGAATAATTCAGCGATACCATCGAATAATATTTAGTTATTTGTTAAAATGACATAAGTAATCGAATAATATTGTAACACCATTGAATAATTAAGCTATACCATCGAATAATCAAGCGATATCATCGAATAATCAAGCGATATTATCGAATAATTATTAGTTAAAAGTTTAGGACATTTTCAAGGTGGTAGCCTCTTAGAATAATCCATCGATACTATCGCATATTCCGTCGATGCGATCGAATAATCCAGATATATCATCGAATAATTTCAAGAGAGTGCATCACACACTCCCCCAATTCAGCAAGTGGGCGTGAGAAATCGTGGGTCCCACTTATTTTTAATTTAAAAAAAGGCTAAAATTGTCTTTTAATCTCGACCATCCATTTCATCCAATCAACGGCCCAGACGTATTCACATGTTACACAATAAGCCTTGATTACACTTGAACCATCCCCTATATATATATATATATATATATATATATACTAGTGTAGATCCCGTCCCGTGTACGGGAAATGCGTTAATCTAACTATAAATGATTTTTTCCTCCAAAAAATAATATAAATATAAATAAAATTAGTTCGATGGGTTATATATAATCAAAATATCTTTTAATTAGATTCTCTCAAAATATAAATAAAATTCACATTTATAAGGTACTACGTAAAAGTTTTTTTTTCTAATCTATGGTTAATTATATCTCATGTAATTTAATTAGATAGTTGATTTTCAAAAATATTTTAATATTCTTTTTTATTAAATATGTAGTATATATTTATTACATTAGTTTACTAAAATATCTATGTACGGATGGATTGTGGCTACATATATAGCTATATAATGTTTTAATTTTTTATTTTGTCCTCAAAAAATAATATAGATAAATATAAAATAACAATTATTAAATGATTGATTTTGATATAAATAATTCTTTCCATAAAAAAATAATCTAAATATAAATAAAATAGCACCTATCAAATATTACATATTTATCTATTAATATTTTTGGTAAGTATGACTATGAAAATTAGTTTTATTAATTATTTTTATTATTACTACTATTACGTTTAATTATATTGATATAGTTTTTTCCTTATATAATATTTACTCTTTTATAAGATATTCCATCTATCCAATTATATGTGTTAATGGTAAAATAAAATAATTATTTTTATTAGATTTTCTTTTTTACGGGAGAAAGTTCTGCGAGACTTGCTCACGCGCTGCCACGTAGGCAAATTCACTCACATGCCGCCACGCGGACACCAATGCATCGGTTTTAGTATATGTATATAGATAGATACTTGGTAACCATGGTATTCAGATTTCATTACCATTACCGTATCATCTTCACGTGGTTACTACCATGTTAGTTACCAACATAGTCGGTTTGTGGTTGATACATGGTTAGTATGGTAATTTCCGTACCATTTGACAGTCCTACTCTCGTACACAACCCAGTCTGCAGCTTGATTGCAACCCATGCTGAAATTTTCTTCCTTTTGGCAATAAGATGAAAAGTCCATCCACCTTTTATTTAGTAGACTTGTTCTCTTTGTTAAAAGACCATGCATATTTTCTTCATATCCCTCCTTTTGTTAGTTAATAGTAAAAAATTACCTCATTGAAGTTGATAGAAAGATCAAGATCAAGCATGATGAAGCGATGTGAAAGAGATGATAACAAGTTTTCTCCGTTGAAGAAATAGTACTGTCCAACGCAACGACGCAAGAAAATTAATCAAGGGAAATTAATTAGAATAATTTTAGAATATATGGGCAACGAAGAGAAGGATATATATATATAAAATAATATGCATTGTTATGTTATCTAAAAAGTAGTTATTAGGAGTTTTATTTTTCGTTATTGACATTTAGCTTAAATGTCAACATTTAAGCTAAATGTCAACATTTAGCTTAAATGTTGACATTTAGCCGTTGATGTGCAAAAACTTTATCTTTTACCATTTCTTTTATTAGAGGATTGTAGAAGTTTAAGCTTATCATCTCATGTAATATGATATCAATTTTAAGAATGATCTTATTTGTAAACTTTATCTTTTATTAAATGTCGACATTTAGCTTAAATGTTGACATTTAGCCGTTGATGTGCAAAAGCTTTATCTTTTATCATTTCTTTAATTAGAGGATTGTAGAAGTTTGAGATTCTCATCTCATGTAATATGATATCAATTTTGAGAATGATCTTATTTGTAAACTTTATCTTTTATTAAATGTTGACATTTAGCTTAATGTTGACATCACTACTAGAATTATGCAATTAGACATCACGTGTTTTAAGTCTGTCAATAAAACGACTGATTTTAATTTAGTATGTTACATCAATTATTAAATTTGTGATGTTAAATAACATTTTAACAACTGCCAATTTTTTAACCAGATGTCAAATTGTTTGTTTTAGAAAAATTAAAATGGGCGCGGGTTTGAATTTTCGAAGTTGAACGAGCGGGATTGTAACACTTAGAAAATTTTCGAAGGGTTTCAAATTTTGGAGGAAAATTATAATAGTTGGAAATTTTCCCAATCTCCATTTCACTGCATGCTATTTCAACTTCTCTCTCCCATTCAGCACCACCACTTTCTCAATCACCTCCGGTCTCCACTGTCTTCCAGTTCCAACGACCTTTCTTCAGATAAGACCTTCTTCTCTTCTCTCTGCTCCAGCCTCCTTGCCCGCTCACCGCCATCGTCTTGTTGTCTTCTTGAACCCCATATCCCGACCCCGACCTCGCTCTTCCTCTCTCCAGAGCACCACCTCCTCCTCCTTCTCTATCGTCGGGATCTTCGCCACCACCAGATCTACCCACCCTCCCCCATCTCTGTCATCTCTCCTCCGTTCCCATTCTCTCTGCTGTCTCTCACTCTCGCTTTCTTCCTCTCTCCTCCGCCAATACAATCCCTGGCGATGGAGCTAGATCTGGAGAACGGACGCCGCCTGCAAGCCCCTTGAAATCCCATGCTCGTCGGAGAGCCTTGTCTGTTCGCTCTCTCTCTCTCTCTGGAAGACATCACTCTTCGCTCTCTCAGCAACAGGTATGGCCTTCTTCTTTTCTCTTTTGTGCTCTTTCTTTGCTTTTTATTTTTGTGTAGATCTAGGGTTTATTGCTGTTTGCTGTGATTTTGTGGTGGGATTTAGGATTGTGGGGCTGTCCATTTTTACTTTTTATTTTTGTGTAGATCCAGGGTTTATTGTTGTTTGCTGTGATTTTGTGGTGGGATTTGCATCTCACATTGTGCGATTTTTTGGTGGGATCTGCATCATGAAGCTCTTATCTCTACAATTTCGCTTGACTGATCTCTCTTCCATTTCCTCTCTTTATCTCATACGATCTGGGATTGCTCCTGTTCTGCTAGATCTATTTGTAAATTTGCTTGATTTGTGCTTAAATCTGTTTCTATTCATCTGATTGCATGTTTTGTTGTTTGGGTTCTTATTTAGAGTTGGAAAAATAGAGCTACATTATTGTTTTTATCATTAAATATGACTTTTGTTCTCATGACAGATGCATGTATATAATTATTTTAAAAAAAATAGAGCTACATTATTGTTTTTAGTCAAAGTTATGATCTTATAGTCCCGCTGCATAAGTTAAAGAGTATTTGTATTTTTACCCTATGATTTATAACTTTAAGTTATTATATATTTAGTATGCAGTGGTGATTTTCTGATGCCTCATTTATGACAATCAAGACGGTGATGAATAACTTATATGATGGTCGGGGTGAAGTCTACCGTGCCTCTTGAAAATCGCAAAGACTCGTGAATGATGGAAGAACACTTTGTATGATGTTTCTTGTTTGATTATGTTTCCCTTTCATCTCCTAGTTTGTTTAGTTTGCATTGATTGCCTTTTCTATGACAAACTGTTGTTGTTTCTATTCTTAATGAAAGATTGAAAGAATTATGTTTGCTCTCTTTCTCTAGCGCACACTTCTCTTATGCTTAATCTTTGGAGTATTGTTTTTATTGTATGGTTTGATTTCAGTTTTGCATGGCTTGAACCAGTTAGTCACAGAACCTTCATGCCTAATTTATTTACTTGAAACTCTTAGAAGGGTTGGCCTTATCTGCACCGGTTATTAGTTAACTTGTTTTGGTTCATGGAGCCATTCTTTAGAAATGCTGAATTGGGACAAGCGGTTTGTCTCTGGCTCTAGATTATCTTGTACTTTTTCTGTTTGTACATCATGTTATTGATTTTGCCATGTTTGTTATGTGAAGATACATTTTCTTAATAAAGGAACTCTCAGAGAGTGCTGGTGGTTCTGCTGCACGATTTTTTAGAGTTTTTGTGTGATTATCATTTCAGTTTCTGCAATTTAATTTCTCCCAGCTGCATACAGCTAAGAAATATTATACTTAGTGCTTTTCCCAGAAATATGATGCTTCCAGATCCTTAAACTTCTAATTTGAAGGCAGTTTTGCAATCATGATATCCTGATACACTCTTTAGTTTGTTATGTGGTAAGTTTTATTTTGCGCCAGTAACTTTTTTTACTTGTCCAGATTGATCTGCTTGAGGAGATGAGCCAATCACCTCACATTCTCTTTGGGGTTGATGCAACTCTGAGAGCAAAATAGAAGAAGGTTGATGTGGATAAATACATGAAGGTAATACTCTCTTTTGTTGCTTTTTATGATTACCTGATGATGCATTTATGGTCTTATTTCATGCTTTTACAGCTCCTTATTTGTCTGTGTTTGTAGTGACATTGTGTTTCTGTCTTGTGTTGGGTTGTAGGAGATACAATATAACAATGAATTTCTGAATTTTTAATCCTTTTGTAACTCCATATATTAGGCACATCTACTCAAAGCAACTCATTTTTCAAACTTGCACTTAGCAACTCATATTTATCAGAAACTCATTTGTTTCTCAGTGCTGTGAAGACATGGATTAAAGGATCTGAAGAAGCTCATACTTGTGCAGCTTCTCTATGCACATTACTTTGCCATGGTTCATGTATCTTTAATGTTGTATTTTGTGTTGGTTTTCGATGCGTGATCATTATGATAGCATGTAATTAAGTCCTTTGGGAATCTTGTGGTGTTTTAGCTGATTAGGTAATCGGTCTCGAGCAAGGGGAGAGGTCTACTGAGACTAACTTCGGTTGGCTTTCATAATCTTACTTTTAAGAGCTATGAAGGGTAATTCATTCATCTTCCGATCCTTTACATTCCCCTCATTTTTCGTCTAACAAAATGCCTCCCCTAGTTTAAGTATTGATTTGCTTTATGCAGACTCGGGCACTATACGGTCCCAAAAGAAACCGATGACATCTGCAGCTGGCTGAGAGAGATGTTGTGCCTCAATGGAGCCGATTCAGACTCTTGAAAAGGGTTCTATTGGAGGAGAAGATCTGATGGTGTGCAAAAGAATCGCCTCGTAACAGCTCTAGTTGACTGCTTATATGTATACCGGGGATCAGTTTTTGGTTCTGAAAGTGGGAGTGCAGTAGTAGCTATCACACTAAATCCTTGATGAATTTAGGATTGGTTGGGGTTGAAGATGCTGAAGAAACCACTAACCTTGGCCAGGATGGTGGAGATGATGATGTTGTTCCCAAGTGCTTTCATGTGAGTTTCGTTCTTCTATTTTTCTTTGATTTAGTGACATTGCTGGCTTATTGACCTTTTTGTCCTTTAAGATTGAAGGTTTGTGATGCTAGGCACTCGGAATTGATTCCTTGCTTATATAGACACCTCATATATGATATACCAGTTAAGATTGAAGTTGGATTTATCTTTGACGGAACACTATGAAAGGAATTCTTTATTGCTTTGTGCTTATCGTTTGTGTATCCTTTATTGACTCTAGAAATGTAAAAGAGAAACATGCAAAGAACTGAAGGTGCATGCAACCATCAATGCAGTTGTGGATATTGTGAAAGACGATTGCTTGGCAAGTGTTTGTTTTTTTTTTCCTAGTTTTGTTTTTCAAGGAGATCAATTGGTTAGAAGTGATCTATTTGGAAGGGCATTGACAGAATCCTAATGTATCTATTCTAAACAGGTGTTTTCACCTCACTTTCATCATCATTTGTAAAAGTGTCTTTTAATTACCTATTATTTGTAAAACATTTGTAAATGTCGATTTTGCGTTTATCTTAATATATATGTTCATTAAAGTATGTCGCCATTTGCAAAATCTTATTATATGAATAAAGGGAGTTCTGTATCGAATGAAAATACATTGGATGTAAAGTGTTGTGATTGAATAGCTATGAAATCAAACCTTTACATGAAAACTGATGTTAGTATCATTATAAACATCGGCAAAATAATTTAAATCAACGTGTCACGTATATTTTTACATCACAATATTAATATAAATTGATATATATTGCGAACAACGACATCGTTATAAAAATCTAAAATGATGTCTATATGATATGAATACATCAGTTATGTACATATTTTATACGATATATGATTTTAAAACAATAAAAATCATAAATTATATATATGAAATTAATATACACAAAATCCATAAAATAAAAATGGTGTCTATTTTGTTTTAATACATTGATTATTTTAAAAATAGTGATGTAAATGTAAACTTTAGGATTGGTGTGGACATCTTCAAAAGCTTATAAATGAAAAATAATGAGGATTTAACAACAAGTGAACGTGACAAAAAAAATTGAGGGGCTTAAAACTGAGAAAAGACATCGGCCTAAAACCGATGTGGAAAAGTTGATCTTTTACTACACGCACAAAGAGATCGGAATTTTTTTTGAAAGACATCTGTTCACAACAGATGTATAATTGTATTTTTCTAGTAGTGCATTTAATTTAAATGTTGACATTTAGCCGTTGATGTGCAAAAGCTTTATCTTTTACTATTTCTTTTATTAGAGGATTGTAGAAGTTTGAGCTTATCAGCGTCAGCATCTCCGATGTCGGCGTCAGCCGACATCAGTGTCAGCACTGACACGAAAAATGTTAGTGGTGTTTGCAATGTTAATGGTGACAGTGTCAGCAGTGTCAACAATGTCAGTGCTTACACGAAAAAAAGAAGCGTTGACAAAAAAAAAAGCATCTTCGACGTCGGCGTCAATAGCGTCCGCAACATCGATGTCGGCGTCAGCATCGAAGATGCTAAAGTCAGCAACGTTAGCATCAATGTCAGCATCTTCGATGTCTGCATCAGCAATGTCAACGTCAGTGCTGCTGACACGGAAAAAATCATCTTCGATGTCGGTGTCAGCATCTCCGATGTTAGTGTCAACGGTGTCAGGAATGTCGGTGTCAACAACATCTCCGATGTCGTCGCCAGCTGACATCTCCGATGTCAGCGTCAGCAACATTATCATCTCGAATGTCGACGTCGACAATGTCAGCGTCAGTGCTAACACGAAAAAAAGAAGCCTTGACACGAAAAAAATCATCCTCAACGTCGACGTCGACGTCAGCAGCATCGATGTCGGCGTCAGCCGACATCTCCGATGCCAGCTTCAGCATCTCCGATGGCGGTGTTCGCAATGTTAATGGTGATAGTGTTAGGAGTGTCAACAATTTCAGTGTCAGCGGTGTCAGAAATGTCGGTGTCAGCAACATCCACGTTGACTTTAATGTAATTTTAAAAGCCTCTTAGGTAAATCAATGGTAGAGTGATGTGCTTATGTGCAAATAATATATATTAATGCAATTTTAAAATATAAATGCATGTGCATATTCTTTCTATAAGGTTCTTTGTTGCATAACATAATATTATATTTGCATAACATAATATTATATCTACATAACATCGGGTTATATTTGCATAACAGAAAGTGCTGACATGTAAAAAAAATTTATTTTTAAAAAAAAATCTGGACACGCGAGGGGGCCCTGGGGGACACTGAGGATGGGGGGCGGGGGGGGGGGGGGGTTGCAGAGGATGGGGGCAAGGGGGGCATGGGGGATGGACACTCCACCAATTTTTTCAAAATTTTGGATACTCCTCTAATTAGAGCAATTTTTTTGGACATTTTACATATTGCCTCTAAAAATTAAAGCAAAATACCAAAAATTAAAATCCAGAAATAGAAAAAGGGAAAAAAGTTATCACCTCTCCCAAAAGAATGCAACCGGCAACATGGATGCAGCAGCAAAGAAAAAGCGGTAGGTTACCATGATTTTCAGATCCATTGCTGCCAATTTGAACATTATGTTCATTGTCGCGTTTGCTATCTGAACCAAAACCATAATCAATGGAAGTTTGAGGCTGGCCATTGAGTTAAGAGATGAAAGAAGAGATTGAACTTAATCTCTTCTTTCAAGCGGTGGAAGAATTTTTTTTTTTCGAGTTCAGAGATGGAAGAAGCGATGAAATTGTGTTAAGCGATGGAATTAAGTAGAAATTGAGTGAGGAGATAGACGAAGCTGGTTTAGGTAAAGATCGAGTCACCATTTTCTTTTAGAGGGCGTGTACGGTTTGTGGTGGGGCACTGGGGCGTTACCTATCTACATCTAGACCTGGGCAAACGCGGGCGTGGGCCGAGCTTGGGACAGGCTTTACCCGAGATTTTATCCCGTTGTTGCGGGCGCGGGCCGGGCTAAGCCCGCTTAACGGGTTGGAAGTCGTGTCCAAGCACGTCCGCGAATCCGGGTGCGGGTAGCCCGCGGGTACCCGCAAACCTAATCAAATTTTCTTATTAAATCTATTATAATTAGGTTATTATTATTATATATATATTATATAAATAGTTATTGTTTTAATTTTATTTTATTTAAAAATGAATAATTACTGTTTTTTATTATATATATACCATTACTGTTTTTGTTACATACATAGTAATATAGTATATCATTATTGTTTTTATTTGAAAATGTATATATGAAAAGTAACTATATATTACACTACTATTTTTATTTTATTTAAAAATGAATACTTAATATTTTTTATATTATATGTATATATGTATATATGTATATATTAATTTTAACTAAAAAAGGCGGGTACCCGTTACGGGCCGCTAGGTCCGTAACGGGTTGATTGATTTATCCAATCCCGCACCCGCTGCGGGGTCGAGCCGGGCCTAGCAGCCCGCGTGGGCTTTTCCCCATGTCCAAGCCCGCCTGCTAATGCGGGCGGGTGGGTTTTACTTGCACACCAATGGAGCCGATCCTAGGGTTTTTTCAGCTATAAATAGAGGCCTAGGGTGGAGTAACAACAACACATCAAAGAGAGAGAAAGAGGGTTGAGAGCGAGAGATAGAGAGAGAAAGTGGTTTTGGCGACGAATTGCGACGCTTTTAGAGATTTTTCAAGGTGTTTTCTTTCCTTTATGAACTAGTTCATTACCCGTGTCTTGCACGAGTTGTAGATTACAAAAATATTATATATGTTTTGGTTAATAAATAAATTAAAATACAATAATTTTTATTAACCTATTTTAATAGAAAAATATTTTAAAAAATCTATTGACCGAATTTGTACTTAAAACTTATATAAATTTAATTTTCATGATATCTAACCTCCCTTGAGCCAGTAATAATCATATCCAATATTAAATGATTCTGAACCGATTTGAAATTAAAAAACTCAATAAAAAGAACTGGCTCAATTCTACAAATGACATATATATCCATGCCAACCACCACCCCGAATCAACCTGAAATTTCATTAGTTATAGTTTCAGATTTTAACTTGTACTTAACAACTTCTAATACACACTTATTTAAATTTTTTAAAATTAATGTTATGAAAAATCAAGCAAGGTACCCACTGCGTTAATTAATGAGAAAGATATTTTTTAGGGAAATTAAAAAAACTATCCGTTAAATATAGACTTTTACACTTAACCACCGGTTAAATATAGACTTTTACACTTAACCATCTATTAGGAACGAAATTAGAGAAAACCACCCATTAAATGTTTTTTTATTAACAAATCACCACCTATTATCAATTTCTATTAGGATTATGTAAAATATATATGATATTATAATATTTTATGCTTTATATTTAAATTAGAATCTCAAATAAATTTAAAAAATATATTTTACCAATATTTTAAAAAAATATTATTTAAAAAACTTGGTGTATATATGAACACATTCTCCTATTTTATTCCTAAAAATGGTTATAAATTTTACAAATATCTTATAGACTTCTTTTTAATCAAAACTAAAATAAGTTTATTAGATATTTGGTGTATATATGAACGGTCATCCACATTTTATATTCAAAATATAATAATTTATTATCAAAAGAAATAAAAAAATAGGTGGTAAATTTTTCATACGTGGCACAATAATAGAAGGGGAAAAAAGGCGGGAATTTTTTCATACGTGTCCTAAGCAGCCCCTACTTTAGTATTGTTTAGGATATGTTATTTTTTTATAAAAAAAATAATGTGCTATTAAAGATAAATATATTCCATATATGAAAGAATCTCTAAAATTAGTTTGAATATAAAATGTGTTAATTTTGTCTCAAATTCTTATAAAAGATCTTCATTTATAACTTAAATATATTTGTCTTTAATACACCATTTTAAATTTGAACAAAAATATGAACCTAATAAGTAGAATTTTATTTATCATAAAAACTTATTTCAAAATATTTAAAGTCAAACAAATGTGAATCAAGAGGTCATTGCCCTTTTTGTACTTTGATAATGAAACACCTAAATTTTTTTATGAAGAGGTATGTTATAATTTTCAATTAAAACTATTTTAATCCATCTTTGAAATTTAATATCTTTGACTTAATCATAGTTTTTTTAATCATGTTTAATTTAAAAATTACATAAAAACGATACTTCTTTCTAGTATCACAAATTCACAATACTTGTTCTTCTAATCATACTTATCTTTTTAGCAATTTTTTTTTCAATACACCAAATTAATAAGGTAAAAATCAACCTTGGCAATGAACAACGTAGAAAGATATTAGAAGTTATTGAATTAATAAGACATTGTTAGAAATAAAAACTAATATATAGGAAAATGGAAAAAAATTAGAATGTTTAGACATTAAATATATTTAGAATGTTAAGTGTTATCATACAAATAGAGTAAAAATTAAAAGACCGTTCAAATAGAGTAAAAAAGCATAACAGTATGTAATCAAACATATTAATTCATAATTATACTTTTAAGTGGAGAAAAAATATATAGATTAAAATGTGACTTACCTATATACAAAACTTAAGAAAATACGAAGTACTAATTAATTGAAAAAAATTAGAATATATTAAAATCACTCCTATAGTTGAATTATTTTAATATAGTTGAAAAAAATCTGACAAACCCAAAATGGACCTAATTTAACCCAAAACAAAGTGAAACCCGGGTTCGAGTCAACCCGGATATATGCAAGACCCATTTTACCCAGAACTCGAAATGATCCGATCTAAATCCAATCCGAGTGATCTGAGATTAACATGTCTAGGTAGCGACATGTGGCAGAAGTTGGTATTGTTATTATTGTTTATGAGATAAGATGTATATGACTATGAGTATAAGTATTATACAATTTGTTCTAATTCAAAGCAAAGGATCGGAATATAATATATTAGATTATTTAGGAAAAAAGATTAAAAAATGAGTTAGCTAGGTTAGGAATGTTATTGGGAAAAAATCAATTGAATGCTACATATTTTAAGAACAAAAATTATAATATTGATACTCTTGCCAAAAAAGAAGCAACTATCTGTTAAAAAAACTAACATTATGTAATAATATACATTTGGCATTAATATAAAATATTATATAATTGCTAAATATTTGAGCAGGGAAATTTTACACTAGAAGTATTTCTATTTAATATTATACGGAGTATATGATTGTATAAAATAAGATACACATAACTATATTTATGTTATATTTTATTATTGAAAAACGAAGGATTAAAAAATGTGTTACCAAGCTAATTAGGATGTTAATGGTTGGAAAAAAAAAAAATCAAGCGTATGCATATTTAGGGGGAAAATTACAATATTGATATTCTTGTCAAGAAAAAAAAAAGATTGTGTTATTATCTACACATTTGAGCGGGAAAATTTTTCACCAGGAGTTGCCACGTATCCTAAACATGTTCTGTTTTAGTATTGTTTAGGATCTATTTACATTTTCTATGATGAATAGTGAGTAGTTCCCTTTCCCTCAGGGGTTAGGGATAACCCAACTATAGACATATGTGTTGAATTGATGATTTTATGATATCGTTTGGTATATATTTTAATCCTCATCTACTACAAATTAGACGTTTATCAGGGTTTTTTTAACAAAGCATACAGGAGTTTTTGAACTCCTTTTATTCGCTTGGCTGATAGATGTCTCTCGGGTGTTTTATAAAAAACACCGAGAGAAAGCTAAATCATACCACCCGTTTTACTTTCAGCTCTATCGGGAGTTCTTTAAAAAACTCCCGATATGCTTTCTCAGGGGTTACAAAATAAACACTTGAGAAAGGCAATATATTTGTTTTTTAAAAAACGGGTGCTTTCCACCCTAGTTGGGTAGAAAGTTGTTGTTTTGTTGTTACAGATGGAGTACTGAATATGTCAATAGCCAGATGACATAACAAAATATATCAAATCAAAAGAATTAAAGGATAACACCTTATAATAATTCACTCTACTATATTGAAGCAAATGCTTATCTATATTGTCAAGAAAAGTGTATAGTTACATCGAGATTTTTTCTAAACACTAACAAACACAACCCTCCAGTTGAGAACTTAACCAAAAATTCATGATTCATCAACACTCTCAACATCGCCACGCTCCCAAGACCAACACTGGCTTTTCTACACCCATGCGCTCTTTCTGTCAAGAAAATGATATCAACAATGACGTGATCTCAACCTTACCTCCCTCAGCATTATACATTTACGTATTAATTTCTTGCAATTTTTTTTTACCAAATCTCTGCTACATGATAGCACAAAAAAATGGAAACATGACTAGATAAAGAAAGTTGTCTTACCAAAGCACTGTACAGTCTGCACCAGATAGGCAGATATAGAACCTGGATAAGGCCACCAAATGCACACCTGCCAAATTTTTGCTAAAATGAGTTCCCAAATCCCTGGAAAAAAATAAACAAAAATAAAACAGCAACCCACGTTTACTTAACAATCTATTACGCCTAATATTTATGGTATCATTTGAATTCCCACTAATTTGTTGTGTTTGAAGTAACAGAAGTTGATCTTCAATATCTATTATCTGTCGGAAATTATTATTTGGGTGAGACTTACACCAGATCTTTGTATTTTTTTAAGCAGTTTCTGTTTTTGTAAAAGTGTAAACATAAACGACCCATGAAGCTTATTCTGCCAAGTTGATTTAACTAACCTGTTATAATTATCATTACTAGTCCAAGATCAAGTTTATTCAGTTTCTAACATATACGGATCGGAGTATATAAATCTATAACAACATTTCTTCCCAATATATATAGCTCTAAGTTAAATCCACCAATTTCTAACCAATCTATTCATCACAAATTAATAAATTCCAAGTTTATTTAATAAAAAAAATCTATGTCTACCTTAAATCTATCACAATTTCTCAATCTTTAACAAAAAGGGCAAGTTCAATCCATTTCTAACTTATATCTATAACCAAATCTCAACGTAAACACAAATCTCTACCCAAAATTTCACACTTAAATATAACGGTCTTTCTATCCTATGCAGCATAGGATAAGCAACCCATATTAGAAAAGATTTCATATATTTGGATGCATAGGTCCTAAGAAAGCATTATTAAAAATGGCTAAAATCATTTAAATTTGAAACATATATCTATTTTTAGTCTCTTATCCTATACCCTTGGGGCATAGGTTTGAAAAATCATAAATATAAACTCTAATCAAAATATCAAACTTAAATCCAAATAAAACATTATATATATAGGAACAAACATTATAACATAAAACACATACTAACCTTACTACGTACGTACAACTAAGCGCAAATTATTTTCTTTCATCAATAACCACAAATTTTTTGCGAAGATCGATCTCTTCTAGACCTGTCAAATAGGTTTGGGTCAGGTTGTCTCGGGTTCAAGTCAATTACGGGTCAGATTGTTTTAGATTACGGGTTATGAAATACTCAACCCATACTCGTATTTCACGGGTTCATGCGGGTCAACCTAATGGGTCATATTCGCTATTTTTAATAGTGGATTATTTACATAGTTTCAAAAGCGCGCTACAACCTTGATATTGCCTTATTGTTAGTTAATATTTGTTGAAAAAACTGAAATTATTATACTACCTAACTAATAGTTAATATTTATTAAAAAAAAGTAATTAATGTTATAATAATAATAATATATAGTTGTATATACTTTACAAGTTGCAATATTAAATTATAAAGTCAAGCTAATGATAAATAACCACCACCACCAGTGCACCACCATGAAAATCAATAATAAGTTCAAGTTTAATACAAGAAAAACTCTATTCATGATATTGAAGGTTTTTTTATGTTGGTGATTAAGTTGATTGCATTGAAGGTTTTTCTAGGTTGAGGAATGTACGTCAATGGAGGCTAGACATTAAGAAAGGAATTTCCCTAGTTTTGATGATATTAGGTTAAATTTCAATTTATGTACGTTTTTCATTACTGTAAATCATGACTCAACGGGTGACTTACAAGTTGATTCAACATGACCCAGAAATTTGTGAGTTAAATGGATTCGAATTGTTTCAGGTTTCAGTTTGAAATATTTATGTCAAAATCCACGTTTTACACGTTGGGTTGGATCGGATTCTCGAATCAGGTTACATTTTAACAAATCTAATCTCACCAATTGTATATGAGTGAAAGAGATGGATGAAGAATGGGTGAAATGTGAAAGATATGAAAGGAATGAAGACCTCCATGCATGGTTGAGTGAAAAGTGTAACCTTAAATGGGGTAGCACTTAAAGCAGCATGTAAAAAAGTTACTTGAGAGGCAATGGACATAACATTTTTTTTTGTGGTGCATTGGACATAACATATTTATCTCTAGTACTTGCATTAAATGTGACATGTCATTTTTAAATTCAAGCCACGAGCATTCATTCTATGTGGCATGAATTGACTTCAAGCGACCAACTTACATTGACGGATTCAGAATTTTCGAGATTGTTTTTTTTTTTTTTTTTTTGCATTTATGTATGAAAAAATCATTTTTTTTGTTTAAATATATTAGAAAAAAAAATAGCTAATAGAATTTGAACTCATGATTCCAAACAAATACATACCTCTTCTTCCCAACTAAACTAAGCTATCTTAATGATTCATTACCTTTTTACTCTCTTTTATCTCAAAAATTAGTAAAAATTACCAAAAACTCTCGCAAAACAAAAAAAAATCCTACGCTTTTTTCCTGTCAGCCACGAGCCACCTCGAGCATCCCCTGATCCGCCACTATCAACATATATGACTTATTCAGTTTCGTCGCTTGAGTGCCATTTTGACATGGTGATTCCATCAAACTCATATATTGTGGAAATATGTTGCATTACATATGTGCATTGCTTGCATTACATGTATGTATTGCTTCATTCATATGGTTTTCTTATCATTATTGCTTTTCCTTACTCTTTTGTCTTGTTGCCAATGGCATTACTGTTATTAGCTGGTTTTAGCTGCCTTGTGTAATAAGCTTCTAGAGCATCTCTCTTTCACGTGACTTTACAGCTATATAAGCTGATGTAAGAGACAACTTGCATTCATTAGGGTTTTTGGGATCATCAAATGGAAGTTTCTGGCCTGTGACGGTTGTGCTCTTTACCTTCTTTTGGCAATGGAACAGTAAAGGAGCTCTTTTGATTTCTGGATTTGGATTTGGAATTTTGGCTAATCTGTGTCTTGCAGTGCAGCAGAGGTGTCTTGATCTTCACATGGTATCAGAGCGAACGGTCCATATTTGAGATTGATTATTTATTTCTTGAAGGAAGTAGCTGAGTACAGGATATGACTGAAGAAGTTGAGATCAGAAATCAAGGGAATGGAGGAAATCAAGGTAACAACAATGATCCTCTATTCCTTTCTAATTCAGATCATCCAGGAGCATTGCTTGTTGCTGCTCTATTTGATGGATCCAATTACATGACATGGAGTAGGGGAGTCATTATGGCTCTAGGAGCTAAATCCAAACTTGGATTTGTGAATGGGTCATGTGTAAAGCCAACAGAGAATCATGCTGACTTGCATAGGTGGATAAAGGCTGATTTCATGGTGAGATGTTGGATATTAAACTCTATGGAAAAGAGTATAGCTGAGGGTCTTCTGTTTGTTGATTCGTCTAAACAGCTTTGGGATGAGTTAGTGGAGAGGTCCATTCAAAACAATGCTCCATAGATCTTTCAACTCAAGAGGAAACTGAGCAATGTTACTCAAGGGAGCATGAAGCTGGGAGAGGTTTACAATGTTCTTAAGAAATATTGGGATGAGCTTCAGGTTCTGGAGCAGATACCTGAGTGCACTTGTGGAGTCATGAGACAGTGCACCTGTGAGCTTGTCAAAAAGGTGAATGAGATTGATGCTAAGAACAAGTTGATGCAGCTGCTGGCATGTCTGAATGACAACTATGAAGCTGCAAGGAATCAAATCCTGGCGACAGATCCTCTCCCTCCAGTGAACAAAGCTTACTTTATATTGCAGCAAGTGAAGTCAGGTGTTGGGGCAAAGGGAATTTCAATAGCTATTCTAACTTCAACAGTGGGAATCAGGGAGCTAGAAAGGACTGGAAGGAATTAAAGAGGCTGAAGTATGAGAAGAAATGCTCTCATTGTGGATACAAGGGGCACACAGCTGAGGAGTGCTTCAAATTGCATGGAGTTCCGAATTGGTACAAAGAACTGAAGAACAATGAGAGAGCTAACAGTGGGAGCAGAAGTTCAGTGAATGCTGCAGAGTCAGACAATGTGGGACAGTTGGGAACTCCTTTGGATGATGAGATGGCAAACAGGAATGGAGGTAGCAACCAGCTTGACACATCTATGGTCAATGATGTTTACCAGGAAATCATGAAGAAGATGAAGGGTAAGGGTACCTCTGAGAGTGCCTTTGCCAACTTTGCAGGTAAAGTTTCATCTTCTTCTCAGTTTTTTAATCAGTTAAATAACTCCAAGTTGGAGTGGATTGTTGACATTGGGGCAACAGATCACATGATGCCCAATGATTTCTATATGAAAGAAAGAAAGCAGTTGGAGAAACAGATTCATATTGGATTGCCTGATGACTCTATTAAAACTGTGAATGAGATGGGGACACTGCAGTTGACCAGCTCAGTAGTCTTGAAGAATGTCTTATTAGTTCCAGGATTTAAGCACAACTTATTATCTGTTGGTAAATTGCTTGATGATCATGAATTGATAGCCATCTTTACAAGAGATTCTTGTTATATACAGGACCCTGGAACTAAGAAGATCTTGTTATCTGGAGAAAGAAGGCATGGCCTCTACAAGATGCTGTCAGAGGATCAGTTTCAGAAATGGGAAAGATGCAGAAGAGACAGAGACTTGAGTTTTTTTGCCTTTGAGCTTATGTAATAAAGCTAGCAGTAGCTTAGAATTGGGTCATGCCAGATTAGGACATAGTTCAGTTTCTAAAATGAGACATATTGATCATATGATGCAGTTTAATTTTGATGGATTTCATTGTGAGACTTGTGGTTTGTGTAAGTTTCACAAGCTTCCTTTTGGAAGAAGTAATGCCAGGACAGTTAATGCTTTTGATTTGGTTCACATGGATATATGGGGACCATATAGGACTCCCACCTATAATGGTTTTCAATATTTCCTAACAGTTTTGGATGATTATTCAAGGGTAACCTGGACTTTCTTACTCAAGTCCAAATCACAGGTGTATCAGACAGTTTGTGACTTTGTTGCTCACATTAGAACACAGTTTGATAAGACAGTGAGATGTTTTAGAACAGACAATGGGTCTGAGTTCACTTTTCAGAAGTGCCAAGATTTTTTTGCTAGCATGGGTATCATGCATCAAAGAAGTGTTCCTTACACTCCACAACAGAATGGCAGGGTGGAGAGGAAGCACAAGCATCTCATTGAGACTGCCAGATCCATAAGAAGTCATGGATGTCTTCCCTTAAAATTTTGGGGAGAGTGTGTTCTTTCTGCAACACACATTATTAATAAATTTCCAACAGAGATACTGGGTTGGAAAACTCCTTATGAGCTGTTGTTTGGAAAAGTTGTTGCATATGATGAATTGAAAGTTATAGGTTGCTTGTGTTATGCACCTGTAGCAATGAAAGACAGAAACAAGATGAATGTTAAAGGTAGGAGATGTGTCTTGCTCAGTTATCCTCATGGTCAAAAGGCTTACAAGATGTGGGATTTAGAATCCAAAATGACCTTTGTCAGTAGAGATGTCATTTTTCATGAAGATTGTTTTCCTTTTAAGGATGATATTGAAGAAGGAAGGAAAGAAGATAGGAAACCAAGTGCTTCACTCCCTTTAGTAAATCCTGCAGATGATTATGATCCTCCCATACAGCCTTTAGTTTCCTCCTCAACACTGGGATCTCATGAGCTTGGTGATCATCCAGACTCCACTGAAGAGCCTGAGCCATTACCCTCTCAGGTTGCTGACACTGAGAGCTCTCAAGGAAGCACCAGCAGATTGGACATTCACCAAGATGTCCCATAGATTTTGATAAATGATGAGATCAACTTCCCACCCTTAAGAAGGTCATCAAGACAGGTGACAAGACCACAGAGATGGAATGATTTTGTTTCCAACACTCCAAGAAGAAGTGATTCTCAGTCTCAGTCTTTTCTAGCAGATTGTTTTCAGTCTCAAGAAAGAATTGATGAATCTTATGTTAGATCATTTTCTTTTATGGCAACTGTTTATGAGCCTTCACATTTTGGGCAAGCAGTTCAGGAACAGCACTGGAGAGATGCTATGGATCAGGAATTGTTTGCTTTAGAAAACAACCAGACTTGGGAGATGACTTTGCTTCCACCAGGAAAGAAGGCCATTGGAAGTAAATGGGTTTATAAAGTCAAATATAAGCCTGATGGGTCAGTTGAAAGATTCAAGGCCAGAGTGGTGGCCAAAGGATACAACCAGATCAAAGGAAAAGACTACAAACACACTTTCTCACCTGTTGCTAAGTTCAGTACAGTGAGGATAGTGTTGGCTGTAGCCACTGCAAAGGGTTGGCCTTTACATCAATTGGATGTGAATAATGCCTTTCTACATGGGCATTTGGATGAGGAAGTGTTCATGACACCTCCTGCAGGATACAAGACACACAAACCTGGGATGGTTTGTAGACTCAGAAAATCTATCTATGGGTTGAAACAGGCCTCTAGACAGTGGAATGTTGAGCTATGTAAATTCCTTATTTCCATGGGATTTGTCCAAAGCTTGGGAGATTATTCTTTGTTTATTAAGATGATTGGTGCTTCCATAACAGTGGCACTGATTTATGTTGATGATGTATTGCTCACTCGAGATGATCAGGTGCAAATTATGGTGACAAAGAAAGCATTGCATGATAAGTTCACAATCAAGGATCTAGGCCTGGCTAGATATTTTTTGGGACTAGAAATCTTAAGAGATGATGATGGTAATCATCTTCATCAAAGAAAGTATGTTTTAGACATACTTGAAGACTATCACATGACTAATTGCAAGCCAGCCATTTTTCCTTTGCAAAGAGGATTGAAATTGTCCACTGAGACTGGAATTTTGCTAGATGATCCTGAGATTTATAGAAGGCTGGTTGGAAGATTGCTATTTTTGAATTTTACTCGTCCTGATATTACTTATGTTGTCCAGCATCTAAGCCAGTTTATGTCTCAACCAAGACAGCCACACTTAGATGCTGCATTGCATGTTGTAAGGTACCTAAAGGGTACCATTGGTGTTGGTCTATATTATCTAGTGAACAATGCCCTCTCTATAACTGCATACAATGATGATGATTGGGGAACTTGTCACTTCACTATTAAATCTCTCCCAGGGTATTGTGTGTTCATTGGTAATTCTCTTATCTCATGGAAGACAAAGAAGCAGACAACTGTGTCCAAATCTTCTGCAGAAGCAGAGTATAGAAGCATGTCTGCTACAACAAGTGAGCTCATATGGGTGGATGGCATCTTGGATTCCTTAGGCATTCACTCTCCAAAGCCTTTCCCTCTTTTCTGTGATAACAGAGCTGCCATCCACATTGCAGAAAACCCAGTCTTCCATGAGAAGACTAAGCATTTGAAGATAGATTTCCATTTCATTAGGCAACATCTTCTTGAAGGGCTTGTGCTACCACAACATGTCAGAACAGGAGTACAACTGGCTGACATATTCACCAAGCCATTGGGAGAGAGGCAACACATGTTCTTCTCACTCAAGTTGGGACTTATTGGATTCACCCCAAGTCCAACTTGAGGGGGGATGTGGAAATATGTTGCATTACATATGTGCATTGCTTGCATTACATATATGTATTGCTTCATTCATATGGTTTTGTTATGATTATTGCTTTTCCTTACTCTTTTGTCTTGTTGCCAATGACATTACTGTTATTAGCTGGTTTTAGCTGCCTTGTGTAATAAGCTTCTAGAGCACCTCTCTTTCACGTGACTTTACAACTATATAAGTTGATGTAAGAGACAGCTTGCATTCATTAGGGTTTTTGGGATCATCAAATGGAAGTTTCTGGCCTGTGACGGTTGTGCTCTTTACCTTCTTTTGGCAATGGGAACAGTAAAGGAGCTCTTTTGATTTCTGGATTTGGATTTGGAATTTTGGTTAATCTGTGTCTGCAGTGCAGCAGAGGTGTCTTGATCTTCACATATATTCGTTTCAAAATTGATAAGACCAAACACAACTTTAGGGGAAAAAACACTGGCTGAGATCGAATGTTAATCGATTTTGTTCTAAATTAACTTGGGAAAAAATCCTACTAGCAAATTAAAAATAAAAATAAACAATGTGGGAATCTTAATTTGAATCGCCATCACTATACTAGGCACTAGCTAATCCTACTTGTGCGGGTGACCCTGATGTAGAAGAACACGCCGGTGAAAGCAGCGGTGACAATCCCTCCTATTATGACGCCTCCACCGATTTCGGACCTGTCATGTGAAGTGTGGTGCTTAAACAGCCTCCTCCCGCTCATCTCCGGTGGCGGTGCCTCCACCTCACCTCCGATGTCCAGCCCCTCCGCTTCTGACCCGGGCGGATCCAAGTCCAACACGCTGTGTAATGATGTCTGGGAGGAAGTGTAGCGGAGGAGGAGGAAGAGATGGAGCAACACCAAACTTAGCAACAGGTTGAGTGTGAGAGACATTTATTACTCACTATTTTGCAGTACTGGGAGTGGGAGGATGAAAAAATGAGGTTTAGTTTGGAGTGTGGTTAAGTCGATCGATCTATTCTAAATATAGTGGTGAGGGGAGAATATTATAGTGATCGATTGTTGACTTACAATAAATCTGTTTACAGTTGCATCACCAAAGCATAATAGTACGTAGTAATTTTTTAAACTGAAATGGTTATGTTGTTTACAGCATATATTGAAATTGAAATTGAAATGGTTCTGCATCTTCAAATATACTGTACATCGTTTTAATTTTTAACGCGCTATTAATTTTAATGTTAATATTTTATAAAAAGATTTACATAGTTTTTAACTATTTTAAAAACGTGTCAAAAAATAAAATATTCTATATTTTGACATCGAGGCAAATTATTTAAAATTAATTCAGAATTGGTTATTGATGAATTTTAGCTACTACTCCCTCCTATTCCAAATAGATGTCGTTGGGTTTTTCAATACGTATTTTAAAAAACTAAAAATTAAAAAAAAAAAAATATTTTTATTGATTTTTTTATAACTTAATATTTGTTGGTAATAAGTATTAAGTTGTAAAAAAAATTAATATATTATAACTTGTAGTTTCAATACATGTTAAAAAGTCAAATAAGATGTATTTTAGAACCGGAGAGGAGTAGTAGTACAAAGTGTTATTAATGTGTGGGATGAAATTTGAGGGAAACAAAGGTGTGTGAGGGTAAACGGGAATAGTAAACCATGATTTGTGGCAATCAATAATTTAATAAGCATTATAAATTTATAAGTGTACAAATAATGGTGTCCCGTGAATTAAATGAAAGACAGGCTGATAGGTGTAACTAGTACCTACGTAAACGTTGGTTTGGGGTTTGGGGGTACATTTCAAATTCAATAGTGTACCTGCAGCCTATTCCTATTATCCTATACAACAAGTGAACAAGTAGTATTTGGGGTGCCTATACAATTTCAATCTCAACTGTAATCCGGACTTTCTTCATCGATCTCCTGGTTTCTTACTCCCCAGTCCCCACCCCCACCGTCCACTACTATACACCAAGTTGTGGATATTTTATGCACTTTGATTAAGGTGTCATCCGTTTCCTTTCTTTTCTACAAAATAAAACATGGATCCATTATTCTTCAATCATATTAATGATTCCAAATTCCGTTTGTTTTTGTGCGTCACACAACTTCCCTTTTCTTTGTGTATGGACTCATTAGACTAAGTTAGTGTTTCTAATAAAGTTTAAGACATTTTTTTTTTGGTTAAAATACAGTTAAAGACATTTGTAAAGACATAAAGACGAAAACAAGTAAGTTAAGGGCCTGTTTGGCAACAGATTTTAACAGGTTTGGAAAGGTTTCATCAGCTTTCCAAAAAAAAAAAAGCTCCTCCCATGGTGTTTTGCGGTTTTAACAGGTTTGGAAAGGCTTCATCAGTGCCTGAAGGATGCTGGCGGTTTTTTGCGGTTTCAGTTTAAAGGGGAAGAAAACGGACAAAACCATTTCGAAATGGCTCACCGGAAAGGACTTGTGGGTAGTACCCATAGGTCTCCGGTTCGAATCCCGGAATGGCCGCTCTTTATTTACCAATACAAGGGAAGAAAACGGACAATGAACAAGGGTAGGGAACAAGAAGGCACAATTGAGATTTTATGGAGAGAGAGAGAGAGAGAGAGAGGTGAGCGATTATGTAAAGAAAAAAATATTTAATTTTTCAAAAATCTCTTAGGGATTAGAACAAGGGTGATTTTGGTACTTGGCCTTTTTTGAATATTCAATTGGGCACTTAGGCTCTAAATCAATTTAATTAGTTTTGTCCTAGACCCCTTCCCAATAGGGTGGGTTGGTCAATGGTCAACCGTTTGACCATTGATCGGTCAACGTTGACCAACCCATTTTGATGCCAACTTTTTTTTTTTTTTTTTTTTTTAGTGATGTCATATTTTACCGTTTTGATGCCAAAATTTTACTATATTTTATTTTCACTTTGATGCCACTTTTTTAATGAAATGATTGGATGACACTTTTTTAATGTCACTTTTTTTAAACATTGATGACATTTTTTGTTTACAGTAATGTCACGTTGATCAATGATGCCATTTTTTTTTACTGTTAACGTCAGATGCCACTTTTTTTTATGTCAATTTTTTGATGATATTTTTTTTTTACCGTGATGCCATATTTTTTATGATATTTTTTCAATGTAGTATTTTGATGACATTTTTTTCTTTAATGTGATACAAATTTTTCAAAATGGTATTTTGATGTCATTTTTATAATGTAATTATTTGATGCCATTTTTTTTTTAATCAAATCGATTGATGCCACATGTTTTTAATGTAATCAATTGTATATCGATTATACTTTCATTCACTGATGACACGTTTGTGATTACACTTCATTGATGCAATCACTTGTGGTGACATATTCATTAAATTTTTATTCATGGATGACATTTGTTATTACGCTTCATTAATCACAATTATTTATGATGACAATTTTATATAATTGATGACATAAGAGCTTAAAACGTGGAATCAAAATATTGTCACCTTATTGCACATATAAAAATACAAAGTCTTTGAAACTACGACATTAATATTGGTTGTATACGTAAAAACACCTATTATAACATGTCATCAACTAAAAAAAATGCATCAATGTAAGTAATATAATGCGGAATCAATAAAATATAGGGCCAACCACTTCGGGGGTTACATATTACCTTCAGGATATGTGAATACTTCACAGGGGCAAAATATGCATCCCTGAAAGTTTTAGGCCGCTTTATGTATTTATATAAAATATAGGGCCAATCTTTAATTTTTAAAAAGTTCGGGCCGGTTTCGTGATTTATTAAGAATTACAACCCAAAACCTTCTTCCCCCGTTGGAAATTTGCAGAGATGCGCGGCCACCCACGCGTCCGGTAGATCCGAGTCCCAGCCGCCCTCGTCGACCGCCGCCACCCCAGATCTGAGTCCCTCCGGCCACCCACACTACAGATCCGGCCACCGAAAGCCCGGATCCGCCGCCATCGAGCCTCGCTACAAACTCAGCCGCCATGGGAGGGGGGTCGAAAAATCCAGATCCGGTGAGCTCCGATGGCGGCTCCAGCTTCGTCGGCTCCAGATCCGGTGAGCTCCGAGGGCGGATCCGACTTGGTTGGCTCCAGATCCGGTGAGCTCCGAGGAAGAAGATGGGAGGAAGGAAATAAGATGGGAGGAAGAAGATGGAGGAAGCAGTCCTTCGGCTAAAAAAAAAATTAGATGGGTTGGTTGTGTCTAATAAAAAAAATTAAGGGAGCTAACTACCTAAACAAAAATAGTTAAAGTTTCATTTCATCAAATTTACTCTTAGAACAATTCCGATCAAAAAAAAAACAACTTACCATATCATTCCCAAGATTAGGATGGATTTCTTTTCAATTCCTCGATGCTTCAAATCCTATAATAGTAATCTCCACCAAATTGCCAACCGTCACTCAAAAATCTCTTCTTGGTAGAGTCATTATTGCTGATTTTGGCACCAAAGCCACTTGCTCGATCTCTCCCAAGTGCCAAAAAATCCAGAGTCTATAGCTGCACCCAATATCACTTTTTTTAATTACTTCCTTTTTCTTTTCTTTCTCCCTCTTTCTTCCACACAACGAACAAATGCACTTCAAAACTTGGTTCCTAGAGACCAGAGAAAGCTCAACTATACCACCATGAACAACTTGATCGAGTTGTGTAATTGAGCACGAATTTTGTGAGAGGGTTCAAGAAAAAGTATTTTAAGCTCAATTATATTTGGGAATGGTGTGGAACTAACATGGTGCAAGGGTCCCCATTTTGGATTTTAATCGAAAGGAGTGAGTTCCTAGGAAACTTGGAGTAACCTCAACTAGGGAGGGTCTTTAACAATGACAATTATTTCGGCTTATAGAAAGGGTTCTACAAATTATGTCACTTCTTCATCCTGTTGAGAGTAGCATCACTGCAAGCTAGCACAGCAAGCTCAAGATCACAGCTCAAGCTCCCTCAAACTCACTCAAGTCTTCAAGGTCACCCGAGTGTCCAATTGCTTTGTCCGAGTGTGTCCGAGTGTGATGTGTTTTAGTTATGTTTTAACATCACGTGATTCTCACGTGACATGTTCTCTATATAACCAAATCTGTTGTAACAGAATTTCCCACTTCTTCTTCTTCAATTCAATTCAAGAAATTCGGTTGTGGTTTTAATGGAGTTTCTCTCTTTTCTCTAAACTCCAATTTGTCGATTCTCAAATTGTGAAATGGTATCAGAGCTACTGTAGCTCTTCTTTCGATTTCTGGTGTTCTTCGATTGTCGTTTTTCTGGGACAATCATCCAATCTCTTCCGCGCAAATCTAAATTCTCTGAAACCCAGTTCTTTGTTTGAAGAATGGATCCTCTAAACAAAGTGAATCAGGTGAATGAAGCGAATCCGCAAAATCTGAATGATGTACTGTACTTGCATCATTCGGATCACCCAAGCTACAATCTGTCAACTCAATTGCTAAGCGGGACGAATTACAACCATTGGAGCCGAGTTGTGGAGGTTTCTCTGGTCGCAAAGAACAAGATGGGACTCGTCGATGGAAGTTTTCCCGTTCCAGATCTTGCATCACCACAGTATCCTCAGTGGAAGAGATGCAATGGAATGGTGGTTGCTTGGATTCTCCATTCAGTGGAGAAAGACATCGCCGAATCTTTGATCTATTTCAGGACTGCTCGCGAGATGTGGGAAGAACTGAAGCTAAGGTCTGGATCTCCAAATTGCACGCATCTGTATCAGGTACAAAAGGAATTATTCAATATTTCACTGAATGGATCCTCAATTTCTTCATATTTTACAAAGTTCAAGAAATTGTGGGATGAATATCTTGATCTCGTGGATATGTGACGGAGGAAAAGTCGTTGATTTTCCTCGCCAAAAATTATTCTCAAACAAACAAACTAGTATAGTATGCAAGTAAGGGGTCGAACCCTAGAGAATCAAGTTTATTCTAAATATTGTGTATTTATCAATATAAAAGAAACGATTTTTATGAATGAAAATAAAATAAAATAATATTGACAAAAGCAAATAAAGGATAGAAGAAAAGCGTTTCCACCTACAAGTTCTCGACTTTGGTTGGTTTTATTGATCATCGAATCCTTTTCAAGTTATTATCTTTTCCTACGAATTCCTCCCGTCTTGGTTTATATAGATTAAAAGTCCTACCAGTCCAATTAATCCCTTACACCTCAATGCAACCTTAACACGGTCAAGATTTAACAAAGAGATAGCAAATAGTCCCAAGAACTTGAGCATATAAATAACACCAATTAAACACGGTAAATCAATGTTTAAGATATATGTCAACTCCCTACATAGTCATGCTTCAAACACGGAATCCACAATCTTATGCGTGCTACTACGGAAATAACACAAATACGAAAGTATTAAATCCTAGCATGAAATCAATATTATCAAGGTCGTGAATCAAGATAACATCAATAACATAATCAATATCACACAAAGAAGTTGAAAGAATTAAAGAGGAAAAATAACTTAAATTAGAAACTCACAAACCACCAACCAAGTCTCGAAAGTGTAGGCGAAAACTACAAAATTAGCCAAACATGGCTTACCTAAGCTTTCTTCTCTTCAATGGTGATTTCTCTACTTGGAATTTAAATTGAAAACTTAATTAAACTAACCCTAGAACATCCTATTTATAAGCCTAATGTCTTCCATAAAAGGTAGATAAAAGATAGAAACTTCCTAAACAAACTAGATCAAAGATAGAACTTTCCTAATTTAATTCAGCGTCGGATTCCGCTGGCAGCGAGAAATTTCGCTAGCAGCGAAAAGCCTTGATTGAGCCACTGTTGGATTTTCGCTACCATCTCGCTGGCAGCGACTTTTCCATGCCTTAGAATTTTTCCATCCTCTCCGAGTCCTTCCTTTCCGCTGGAGCGAGCTGCTTCTTTCGCTGCTGCAAGACGCGCCTTCCGCTGGAGCGAGTTCATCCATCCGCTGGAGCGAGTTGCCGAGCTCCCGTCGCCCTGGTGTCTTTCGCTGGAGCGACAATTCCCGCGGCAGCGAGCGTCTCGCTGCAGCGAGACATGTCGCTAGCAGCGGACTGTGTTGCTCGCTCGCGCTCGGTTCTTCCTCTCTCGCTGCCTCTCCTTCTCTCGATGGCTCCTTCGCTGGCCCCCCTTTGTCGCTTGCTGGGCTCCAGGCTTTTGGTTCCACTCACCGGCAGCGACTGGAGTATTCGCTGACAGCGACTAGTGCCCAGAAGCTTGATTTCTTGACTTTACTTAGACATGTTTAACATCTTTCCCTTGCTTTCCACCATGTCGGATCTACGATTCTGCACAATTTAAACGAAATGGTGTAGATTCCGAACTTTTCCACAAAAAGAGTTTAATCTAAATTAACACTAAAACATGCGTTTTCTACAATGCAAATGCAACTAAACTACCCTATAATGCCCATTAGAAATGTGCATTATCAAACTCCCCCACACTTAACCTTTTGCTTGTCCTCAAGCAATGCAAAATAAAGAAGAACAAAACCATCATCCCACACATATAATCTTTAAGAACTAACCTTGTCAAAAGCAACATCAAAATGGAGGAGCCATGAACATGAAAGCTAACATCCTAGCAAGTGTATGAACGATTCAAAATAAGGCACATTTCATCCAACCTCACCGGGATTATGTGTTTGCTCTCACTCTCATTGTGTTTAGGCTTAACAATATATCGCTCAACTCAATACAATATGCAAAAAGCTACATAGACCTTGACACATATATCACATATTCTCCACCGCGGATGCCATCACTCACAAGCAACATCAAGAGGTCTTTTATCAAGGTTGTAATGGGGCTTGGTAAGGAATTAAGGGCAAGGAGAATTTATGGTCATGTGGTGCTCAAAATCCGGGAATCAAGATCCTAGACAATCAAACATCAACCATCAACTCTCTCAAAAACATCATCTTAAACTCAAACTCTCAACAACTTTACAAAAGACATTCATCTCTCAACCAAAAATTATTTCCAACTCTCACATTCATAATAAAGATAAAAGGCTCAAACTCATGCTTTTTTTTTCTTTTTATTATTTTTTTTTTCTTTATTTTCATTCATTTTTTTCTTTCTTTAGAGCCAAAACAATAATGCACAATGTGAGGAATAAAACTAAAATTACATACTCATCCAAACTTGTAACTTTCTCAACAATAATCTCTTTTCCACTCAAACAAATCAACCATTCACCAATTCTAATCCTAATTCCCGGATAGGGTAAGGCTCATCATTGGCTAGGATAAATTTTTGTGGAGCTTCAAAGAAAAGGTTAAGGCTCAAATTTGGCTACAAGCAAAGGACACATATGTAGGGTGGATATGGATAATAATATGGCTAAGAAAATCATGCCTCTATCATTTGAAACTCATAAGCAATAGACATATAAATTCGGCCTCAAATATAGATAACAATGTCAATCTCAAGAGGTAAGTGCATATGGAGAGTATAATGTCACACAAGAAAGCAAAAGGGAATAAATATGATGAAAATCCCTTATAAGGCCAAAATTTCTCACTAGGACAAGTTTTGTTGGATTTCAATAATGCCTATAAGAATCATACTTGCTCAATTAAACTAACAAGTCATGCTCCAATGAAAATCAACACAAGCATGTGACAAGATTAGCCAATTCAAACATATCATGGGATTTATAGGTTAAGCTCAAAAACTCAAATAAAATAGAGGACAATTAAGGCAAGATGGGTATTTGAATAATACATGAATGCAATGCATGATATTTTTGGATTTTTGATTTTTTTGAATTTTTTTTTTCTTTTTTCTAATGCAATATAAATGCTAGAAAATAAACATGATATGCATGCGAAAATTTTAAATATGACCTAACTAATGCAATATGTACACTAAACCCCTCCCCCACACTTGAATATTTCATTGTCCCTAATGAAATAAAGACAACAAAAATTAAACAATTGAAATAGGTGAGGGAGAAGGAAACTCACGAGCTCAATGTGGCGGTGGAAATTGGGTTTGCCACCCAAAGGGCGCCCAAGCGGTGAATTGGGACATGATCTCCTCATATGATTCTTTCTTTGTTGCTCCATGAGAATGGCATGGTTCTCCGCAATTTGTCGGTCCGTGGCATCTTGACGCTCGGTGATTTGACGGAAAGCACTCTCAAAATAGCCATGAGAGGGAAATCCATCATAAGACTCGCCATGGTATCCTCCATGTGAAGAACTTGCTCTCCCGCCATAAGACTCTCGTGGATGGAAAGTCTCCACTTGCATTGTCGGCTCATACTCCATCTCCGTGGGTTCCTCATAAGCGTCCCCTTCGTTGGCTACCGGAGGTGGCCCCAAAGGTAAGGCGTCGGGTGGAATATATAAATCGGCGGGGGAGGGACCGGTGGGTAGTGGGCAAGGGAGTATCAAAGTGTGGGACCTATTGACCCCGGCATACCAAATGTAGCTCCGCCCATCATCATTCTCCCTCACTATGCTAGATTTCATTAGAGAAACCAAATTAAGCCTATAGTTGTCCGGGCAAGGGACATAGGCATTCAAATCAATGCCGAGCTCCAATGCAATCAAAGTAATTAATCCTCCAAAGCCAATCTTCACCTCTTCCTTCCTTGAATGCTTCTTAATAGCCTCGCCACAAGCGGCAAAGAAAAGCCCGACCTAATCCGGAGTTTCTCGTGTCATTGGCAATAAGCAAGTCATCCATGCCCAACTCCCTTTTGAAACCTTGTTTATCTCGGCATGCCCAAAAAAGGTGTTGTTCAAGACCTTATGGCAAAGTCTAAGGGATGGGTGGACAATGCTAGAGTTGTAGTCATTGCCGGAAGTCATGACCTTTTGTGTGACTTGCAACCATCGTTGTTGAGGGATGGAGCTACGAGGCAATTCAGACCAATGGGCGGTGGGATTGCTCGTGATCCCTAACACATTTTTCAAATCTTCAAATGTCATAGCTCTATTCGCCCCACCCAATCGAAAGGTGTTGTTGCAGGAGGATAGTCAAGTATGAAATAAATATAAAATATAGATCAGACAGACTTCCCTGTCTCAGCAAATAAATACAAGACTTCCTCCCGTTGTAGTAAGAGAAAATCAGGATCGAATCCACGAGGAAGCACGTCAGCAGTTCTTAGGTAGCTGTAAATTCTCACAGACAGAGCAGCAGAAAAGACAGAAACACATAAACAACGAAAGAAACAAAAATAAAAGCAGAAGCAAAGAACAAAGCAAAACAGGAAACTAAAGCAAAGCAGAAACTAAAAGCAAAGCAAAGGGCTCGTCGATCTCGACAAACAGCTACTCGAGATCGACCACAGCAGTCGACAACGGAAAATCGGAAATCACAGCAGACAGGCAAACCCGGCAAGGGCAACTCGATCTCGGCCAAGTCAACTCGAGATCGACAAGGGCAAGTCAAGACATAAACTTCAGAAATCGACAACAGAACAGAACTCAACTCGACCTAGATGAAGCGTACTCGAGATCGAGTACAACCAACTCGAGATCGGCAAGATCTCCTCTGTATCGACAAGAATTGACAGAAAATATAAATTGCAAATTCGAAACTAAAACTCAGATTTTTGACAGAAATAAATCAATATAATAAAAGACTTCCAAGACTAGGGTTTCAACACCACAACGATAACCATGCAAAGTAACACACAAAGGCATAAAAGATCATGTTTTCCATCAAATAACTTTCGTCATTAACAAATAGGCATATAGAGGCTTTCGCATAAACCCTAATTGTTACTAACCCTTTTTCACATAATTAATCCAAGTTGCATTAAGATCACTTTCGCTTCAATAACACAAACAAGGATCACCTTCAACTCTCGCAAAAGAATCATGCTCATAGGGATAGAAGATGAATCGCACAAAAAGATCTGACCTTTATCGCATCGCCTCACATGGCCACCGTCGGGCTCACCCCAGCCCCAGAAATGGGTGGACTACTCACGCCTCATTGCAATAACAGACATTGATTGATGAAAAGAACTAAATTGCATTAAAACTAAATTCAAAAAGCCTTTACAATCCTAGCAATCAACTTTCGCAGAAAGCCAAAACCCCAAAAACCTTAGAACTCCTAAACTTCTCTGTGGAACTACTTGTCTTTCTCTGAAATTCAATTTGTATGTAAGATAAGATGCCTAATGCTCAGCCCCTAGGGCTTTATTTATAGCCTTCTATTCCTTGCTACTCAAGGATAGAATATTTATATCTATATTTAAATCTATATCTAAAATGCTTAATGATAAATAAAAGCGATAAAGAAATTAAATCTAAATAGAGAATTATATCTAAATTGTCTCAAGTGGATAAAATTCTCTTCCTCATGATAGATGTGGATAAATCGGATAGACTTTGCTTCTCCTCGGCTCCAAGGACTCTACATCGAGTAGAACTGCAATCAATGCGTCACGCGGCTTCGGGAAATCTTCGTCGATCTCGACAAGGCATGGTCGGTCTCGACTAGGAAAGTCATCGACTGGGCCGACTTCGTCGTCTCGGCCAGCTGGTGCTCGACAAGCTCGGACATGACACACGGGTCTCGTCGACCTCGACAAGGACTCGTCGATGTCGAGTAGGTCTTCCCTTCCGCTTACGCGAGTTGCTTCTTCCGCTGCAGCGAGGTCATCGATCCGCAGGTGCGAGAGCCCCCTTCCGCTGGAGCGAGTCGGCGAGCTTCGTCGTCTTGGTGCATCCCGCTGGCAGCGAAGATTTCCGCGGCAGCGAGCCTCTCGCTGCAACGAGTCTAGTCGCTAGCAGCGAGTGCTGCCTGGTCGTCTTCGTCCTCGGCTTGTCTCCTCTCCTCGTCGACTCCGGGTGTGCGCTGAGGCGTCGTCAATCTCGACTAGGGCTTGTCGAGATCGAGTAGGACTCCGGAGCTGAGTTGGTCTGGCTTTCTCGATCAGGCCCTGTCGACCAAGGTTGTTCGGACATGCTTGTCTAGGTCGAGTAAGAGCTACTCGAGATCGAGTAGCCTGGGTTCTCGGCTCGATTCGACTGGTTCCGCTGCTTCTTTGACCTTGGACTTCTGTAGTGGTTTTTCGAGCTTTTCTGTCCTTCCTTAGAGTTGCTGTAAAATGTCTCGAATTCTGCAAATTTAAACAGAAACTGATGTAGATTCCATAATTTGGCAAATAAACATGAACTACATAGATTCTGTACTAGCTAACCCCAAATGTATGTAAAGTATGCAGAAAACGATTTTAAAGTTACTGTAGAATATGGCAAATTTGGCTCACAACAAACACCCCATACTTAAGCTTGCTTGTCCTCAAGCAATACTTTTATTTGTCATTCAGGGGAAGAAATCAAAACTCTCAACATCTTAGATTCATTCTTATATAACCCTGCAATCAATTACCATCCTCGAAAAGGTACTAGTGGCACAGATTCATGCATGTGCAAATATGTAAAAGCAACATCTACTCATAAAAAGGAGGGTTATGCAAAACATAATTCATTCGTGACAAAGCATTGATAATCAAGAAGACTTTAATTTAAGCTCATGAAGGAGTAGATTGGTAAAAGGCAAAAGGTGGGCAATTTTTGGCAATATGGTGCTAATGATCCGGGGAAATGGAGTACTTTCCAAACTGAATTTCCACATTCCTTCTCCATTTGATTCATCACCTTTCATAATGTTTTTCTCAATAATAATGCTTTTACCTCTCTAACCTCAGCACTGCCTTCTCGCGAGTCGCAAACATGGGTGTCATGAATGGCCCCGGATACTTAGTGCTTTGGACTCCTCACAATGTGTCCCATCTCTCCAAACTATTATCTTTAGAGAGCAGGGTCAATCTACCTTTATCTCCTGAGGTGATTGGATTTTCTTTCACTCATTAAATTTTCCATATATTTCAAACAATTTCCTTCCAAACTCCAATAATGATAGTAACAACACAAAACACCATATGATAATCTCCATAATGTAACATCATTCTCAACATAATCCCCGGATAGGGTAAAGAATGGCAAATATTTAGATCATGTGGAGCAATATATGAAATAAGGCATATTATGGCTTTTGTGTAATGCATAAGCATAGGTAAGGCTTGGATTATAATAATATGAGCATTATATGGAAATATAAAGTCCTCCATCATTTTATCATGCAACATGTCAAATGCAATATCAAATTTACCTCCTTTCATGTTTTTCAAGAAAATATGCACTTCATTGTGACTTCCCTTTACTAGGCAATTTCATGCTATATCTCTAATGAATCTAATTTTGCATCGTCGAGTTCAATAAAGCTTCCATGACATTATTTCAAAATTTTCAATTTTCAAAGGGGGTCATTTTTCTTAAATTTTTGGAAATCATGCATATAAGCACATAAATCAATAATGCATTCCAAAATAGCCATGTAGCAATTCTAAGAAATAATGCACAAGTAATGTCAAATAAATCAAATATGCATAAAGTAAGCCCTTTCCCCACCCCATACTTAAACATTACAGTGTCCTCACTATATAAAAACAAGGTAAGGGTAGAGAAAGAAACTCACAAGACAGATGTGCAGATTTCTCTAAATATCGAATGGAGCACCTCCTAGGCCGGGTAAGAATGTAGCTTGGTTCTATCCATTGTCCTGAAAAGTAGAAGACATATACCCATAATAGAAACAACAAAAACCAAAGAAATGTTCAAATCCAAAAACAAAAACAAAGTCTCAAAATGTCCTAAAAAGTATATGTACATGCTCTAGATTTTATAGTCGGTAGGCCGACTTTCCATTAATGCTCAAGGTGGCATCTGCAGGGCCCATGTAGCTTGGGCCTCAAATAAGACTCCATTTTTGTCCCTCAGCTGTAATCCTCCAGAATGGATCTTGTTCACCACGAAAGGTCCCATCCGCTTCTTGTTGAATTTGTTAGGGAACCAATGATCCTTTGATTTGGAGACATAGAGTTTGTCTCCAACATCATACTCCTTAGGCTCATCATTGGAAATCCTGCACAATCGCACATACCAAGGCAGACCTCTCCCATGTATAGATAAATCTTTAATGGAAATAGGAGAAGAAAGATCCATACCTTGACTTACCTTCGCAGAGATGGAATCGGGGACTACTGTATTTGGTCGATCTCGACTAGGGCTAGTCGATCTCGACAAGACTGCAAGTTCTGGTGGTGGTCTGCTCGAAGATGCAGAAGTCGACGAAGACGATGGCTTGTCGATCTCGACAAGACTGGTCGACCTCGACAAGGGTTCTGCTCCTGGTGGCTTGCTCATCGAGGAAGGCGGATCTGGTGGCGCTGGGTTGTGGTCGATCTCGACAAGCTTAGTCGAGATCGACGAGGATCCTTGCTCTGGTGGTCTCAGCATCGAGGAAGCAGGGACTGGGCTCCCCGAGTGGTGGTCGACATCGACAAAGGTGGTCGAGATCGACGAGCTCTGGCCGTCTGGTGGAGTCAGCGTCGAGGGAGATGAAGCCGAGGCCGTCGAGTGGTGGTCGACCTCGACAAGTCTAGTCGAGATCGACGAGCCTGGTTTGTCTGGTTCGCTGCTTGACGATGCTGGTGCTGGTGGAGTCTCCTTGGTCTGGTCGAGATCGACTAGGGTTCTACTCGATGTCGAGGAGCCTTGGTCGATCTTGACCCCATACTTAGTCCCTGTCAAGGCATCCGAAAAATAATTAATCCACGACGACTTACCTTGGTCTGTGTCGATTGGATTCTCTGTGTTCTCCTTGAGGATTGCCATGATCTCCTCCACCTGGGCCTCCATGTCCCTCTTTTCCAGCTCCTCAGGGGTCATATTTCTGATCTTGGGTTCCCCGCAGGTGATGTAGCCAGCTGAGATAGATTTGACCTCTTCCATTGGACATGTATGCCTTTCAGTTTTATTAAAGGAATACTCAATTACCTCATCGCTGATGTTGAAGGTGAGCACTCCTTTCCTAACGCTTATGTTGGCATCCACCGTCGCCAAGAATGGTCTTCCTAAAATAATTGGACAAGCAGGATCTTCTTGCATATCAACAACTAGAAAATCAGCAGGGACAAAGAATTTACCTACTTGTACTGGCACATTATCCACCATGCCTGTTGGAATGACCACCGTGTTGTTGGCCATGTATAGTCTAGCATCCACAGGCTCTAGGGCACCTATCTTAATCTTGGATCAAATTGTTAAAGGCATTATACTCACACTAGCTCCAAGATCACATAAGGCATTAATTTTGTATGAACCAAATCCAATGGTTATAGCAAACTTACCTGGATCCGGCCTCTTCTCCAATATGTCCAAGTGGCTGCACTCCTCTGTGATTTCAGCCATCGATCGCTTTTTGCTCAAAATCTCCTTCAGGAACTTGACATAAGATGGCATTTCATTGAGAGCTTCTGTGAAGGGGATGGTGACGTTGAGTTTCTGAAGCATCTTAATGAAGCGCTGAAATTTCTTTTCTGCTGGGTCCTTTAGAGATTTTGTGGGGAAAGACAGCTTCTTTTTCTGATTCGGAGCCAGAACGGACGTCGGAGGTGCTGCAGGTTGTTCTATGTCGACCAGGGTCTCCTCGATATCGACCACACCCTTGTCGATGTCGACCAGGTTGGGTGCATTCGAGTTGCTGTGTGGTGCAGACGAGGATTCTGGAATTTTCTCCTCGAGGTCGAGTAGACCTTCCTCGACATCGAGTAGACTCTGGTCGAGTTGCTGTTTAGCTTCGTCCTGCTGTTTACCGACCTCTGGCTCTTGCATTTGATGGCCGCTTCTAAGTTTTACAGCAGCGATATGTCCAGTCTTTCCCTTAGGATTTGGTTCTGAAGATCCCGGGAGCGAGCCTGACTGTCTGGGGATTCCTGTTGCTAGTTGACCAATCTGTGTATCAACTGATTTCCGCCAGATATCAATTTCCCCAAGCCTAGAATTGACACCTTGCATCTGAGTATAGACAGAGTTGAAGGATTGCCTAGTTTCTGAGTGGTTTCTCCGTATTTCCTCCAGGACTGTCTGTATATCATCCTTTTTCTGTTCCCTTTCCGGATGTCCTGGAGCTCTGTAGGGCGGGGGGTTCATAGGGACACCTTGGTTCCATTGTGGTTGCTGAAACCTTTGGTCCTTTATGTAGCGACTGGGACCCCCGGCGTAAGCTACATCCTCATGATGCTCTGCCATCCTGACTTGTTCTGCGTGTGGGCACTCAGGAGTGGTGTGCCTTTGCGATCCGCATTCTATGCAAGGCTGGTTGACAGAGAGATACTTTACTTGCTTGATGAGCTTCTTATTCTGGTCTCTGTAGTACTGCTCCCTAACATCAGGATCAATCTCCTTAGGTGGCTCATATAGGGGCATGGATGGTGCTGGCCTGGCGTATGGGTTCTCTTCATAGGTTGCAGTAGACCCATACTTGTTGTCGTAGCTAGTGAGCTTCTCTAGCACACCCCATGCGTCACTTGGCGGCATTGTCAGATACTCATAGCGAGTATAATGGTTGATTCTGTCCTTAGTGACTTGATCAAGAGAATTGAAGAAGATCTCCTGAATGACGTAGGGTGGCTGTCCATGAGTAGGGCAAGATCGCAGAAGTTCCTTGTAGCTCTCCCATGCCTTTGCCAGCGGTTCCCCTTGCTTCTGTTTGAAGGCGGTGATTCTCTGGCGGAGATGTGCTGTTTTGGCAGGGGGAAGAATTTGTTCAGAAACTCTTGCTCTACTTGGGCCCAGGTTGTGAGTGATCTTGCTTTCAGCCCTTCCAGCCATTTCAGTGCAGGCCCAACGAGAGACCAGCGAAAAGATTTCATCTTGACATATTCCAGGGTTGTACCTTCAGCAATAGTACGGCACATGTCAGAAAAGTTTGTAATATGTTCAAGAGGACACTCATTAAATCTACCATAAAAGGCATTATTTTTAAGCTCTATAAGAAATTGAGTGCGAATTTCAAAAGAGTTTTCAGGGATTAGAATCGCCGATTCAGGCACGACGAGGGTTGGGTGCATGTAGTCCTCTGCCGTGGTTGGATAATGGGCAAGCTCAGCCTGTGCTTGTTCCCTTGCTGCTTTCTCAACGGTGATAGCAGCATCCTTAGCGGCTATTTCCCTGGTAAGCCTAGCGATCAGCTGTTCTTGTGTCTCCGCAACTGCCATGACTCTTTGTAGTTTAGCTCTGATATGAAAAAGGCGTTCCGGTTCGTCTAAGGCGTCAAACTCAGGTGTTTGACCAGAACGACGCATACACCTGCGAATTCACTCAAAGAAATAGTGAGAACTGACTACCTAAGGCGCGAATGATTGCTTCCCCGGCAACGGCGCCAATTTGTTGTTGCAGGAGGATAGTCAAGTATGAAATAAATATAAAATATAGATCAGACTGACTTCCCTGTCTCAGCAAATAAATACAAGACTTCCTCCCGTTGTAGTAAGAGAAAATCAGGATCGAATCCACGAGGAAGCACGTCAGCAGTTCTTAGGTAGCTGTAAATTCTCACAGACAGAGCAGCAGAAAAGACAGAAACACAGAAACAATGAAAGAAACAAAAATAAAAGCAGAAGCAAAGAACAAAGCAAAACAGGAAACTAAAGGAAAGCAGAAACTAAAAGCAAAGCAAAGGGCTCGTCGATCTCGACAAACAGCTACTCGAGATCGACCACAGCAGTCGACAACGGAAAATCGGAAATCACAGTAGACAGGCAAACCCGGCAAGGGCAACTCGATCTCGACCAAGTCAACTCGAGATCGACAAGGGCAAGTCAAGACATAAACTTCAGAAATCGACAACAGAACAGAACTCAACTCGACCTAGACGAAGCGTACTCGAGATCGAGTACAACCAACTCGAGATCGGCAAGATCTCCTCTGTATCGACAAGAATTGACAGAAAATATAAATTGCAAATTCGAAACTAAAACTCAGATTTTTGACAGAAATAAATCAATATAATAAAAGACTTCCAAGACTAGGGTTTCAACACCACAACGATAACCATGCAAAGTAACACACAAAGGCATAAAAGATCATGTTTTCCATCAAATAACTTTCGTCATTAACAAATAGGCATATAGAGGCTTTCGCATAAACCCTAATTGTTACTAACCCTTTTTCACATAATTAATCCAAGTTGCATTAAGATCACTTTCTCTTCAATAACACAAACAAGGATCACCTTCAACTCTCGCAAAAGAATCATGCTCATAGGGATAGAAGATGAATCGCACAAAAAGATCTGACCTTTATCGCATCGCCTCACATGGCCACCGTCGGGCTCACCCCAGCCCCAGAAGTGGGTGGACTACTCACGCCTCATTGCAATAACAAACATTGATTGATGAAAAGAACTAAATTGCATTAAAACTAAATTCAAAAAGCCTTTACAATCCTGGCAATCAACTTTCGCAGAAAGCCAAAACCCCAAAAACCTTAGAACTCCTAAACTTCTCTGTGGAACTACTTGTCTTTCTCTGAAATTCAATTTGTATGTAAGATAAGATGCCCAATGCTCAGCCCCTAGGGCTTTATTTATAGCCTTCTATTCCTTGCTACTCAAGGATAGAATATCTATATCTATATTTAAATCTATATCTAAAATGCTTAATGATAAATAAAAGCGATAAAGAAATTAAATCTAAATAGGGAATTATATCTAAATTGTCTCAAGTGGATAAAATTCTCTTCCTCATGATAGATGTGGATAAATCGGATAGACTTTGCTTCTCCTCGGCTCCAAGGACTCTACATCGAGTAGAACTGCAATCAACGCGTCACGCGGCTTCGGGAAATCTTCGTCGATCTCGACAAGGCGTAGTCGATCTCGACTAGGAAAGTCATCGACTGGGCCGACTTCGTCGTCTCGGCCAGCTGGTGCTCGACAAGCTCGGACATGACACACGGGTCTCGTCGACCTCGACAAGGACTCGTCGATGTCGAGTAGGTCTTCCCTTCCGCTTCCGCGAGTTGCTTCTTCCGCTGCAGCGAGGTCATCGATCCGCAGGTGCGAGAGCCCCCTTCCGCTGGAGCGAGTCAGCGAGCTTCGTCGTCTTGGTGCATCCCGCTGGCAGCGAAGATTTCCGCGGCAGCGAGCCTCTCGCTGCAGCGAGTCTAGTCGCTAGCAGCGAGTGCTGCCTGGTCGTCTTCGTCCTCGGCTTGTCTCCTCTCCTCGTCGACTCCGGGTGTGCGCTGAGGCGTCGTCGATCTCGACTAGGGCTTGTCGAGATCGAGTAGGACTCCGGAGCTGAGTTGGTCTGGCTTTCTCGATCAGGCCCTGTCGACCAAGGCTGTTCGGACATGCTTGTCTAGGTCGAGTAAGAGCTACTCGAGATCGAGTAGCCTGGGTTCTCGGCTCGATTCGACTGGTTCCGCTGCTTCTTTGACCTTGGACTTCTGTAGTGGTCTTCCGAGCTTTTCTGTCCTTCCTTAGAGTTGCTGTAAAATGTCTCGAATTCTGCAAATTTAAACAGAAACTGATGTAGATTCCATAATTTGGCAAATAAACATGAACTACATAGATTCTGTACTAGCTAACCCCAAATGTATGTAAAGTATGCAGAAAACGATTTTAAAGTTACTGTAGAATATGGCAAATTTGGCTCACAACAAAAGGTAAAGCCATCCTCACTAGCCATTGTATAAGTCGCCAAAAATTCCCTAACCAAATCCGGATAAGTGCGGACACACTTGTCTACCAAACCATCAATGTCTCCAATACCCATAAAGGTCCGTACACTCTCCCCAAGTCCCAACAATCTCAATGTGATGATATCAAAGAATTTCGTCGAAATATAACGACGAGGCTCAAGATCGTCCCACTTAGCACTTTGAGCTCTACTCAATCCCCTAGGTCTAACCATTGGAGGAGAAGCCATAACAATTAAAATCAAAGGATGAAGATCGAGAACTCACAAAGAAGTCGACTCACTGTAAGATTTTCGCTGGCAGCGAATGGAATCCCACTGGCAGCGACTCGAGTCAGGCCGAGGGCTCAGCGCGCGGAGGTGAGGTGACTCGCTGGCAGCAAAGTAGCTCGCGGCAGCGACTGGGGTACACCGATGAGCTCCGGACTTGCTGCGTGATGGGTGAGACTCGCTGGCAGCGAGTGGGATTTTGCTGCAGCGACTTGGATCAGCTTTCGGGCTCGGCGGCTCTGGTGGCGGCTCCTATTCCACGGGAGCGAGTCGGAGCTTCCGAAACTCCGGCGTCGTTGTCCGGACGTCGGAATTCAAAAATTCCTTCACGAAAGTTTCTCAACTCGACCCGATCTATGCAGTGGCGGAAGAATAAAAGGGATTTGGGTGATTGTGTGGTTATGTGGTGGTTGATGGGTGGTCGGAATGTGGTGAATGTGGTGTGGTTGTGTAGATCGAATCGTCGGAAGTCGGAATCCGGTGCCGGAATTTGATTTCGGGGTGGCGGAGATGATGAGGTGGCTATGGAGGGCGAGAAGCTTGGAGGTGCTCCAATGGAGGTGTAGGGGGTTTTTGGAAGGAGGAAGAAGATGGTAAAAATGGAAAGTGGGGGATGATGAATATAAAAAATGGGTAAAAAGGAAAGTGGTTAAAAGGGTAAGTGGGTAAAAAGGGGTAAAAAGGAATCTCCAATATTTTATTCTTTTTTTTTTTTTTTTGGAAATCTGGGTGGCTTCGGGATATGGCATAGCTCGCTGCCAGCGGGTCTGGGTTAGCTGGCAGCGAATGGGGCCGCTGTGCTTGGAAGCTCCATGGTTGGCGCTGGTTTCTCTCGCTGGCAGCGACAATTTTCGCTGTCGGCGAAAACAGCCCAGTACATCCTTTTTCCGACTTCTCTCTTGTCCCTACGAGGTTATCTCCAAACTATTCCGAAAAAAATCTATCTAATGTGATAAGGAAGTTTCTAACCTAATTAGATAAATAGATAAACTAAAACTAATTAACTAATTATGAATTGAAATAACTAATTTAGGAAAACTTACTGTAAAGGCCCGGATTTTTAAATAATAAATTTCAATAAATGGATGTAAGTCAAAAAAAGAAAAGAAAATTGGATATTTTAAGGAAAACTCGTCTTTAAATTACTAAATCGAAATTGAAACTTTTAAAGCGAATTCCGGCCCAATTTTTAACTTTAACGATTGAATATGTCTTTCTCCTCGGAATCACAATTCCGTCATCTTTTCTCATTCTTATCCATTTCATGTCATCTCTCTTATTTGGGTAAAATTATACCTCTCCTTTCACTCCCTCCCTTCTTTGACCCCCTCCTATGGAAAACAAACGACAAATTCCCCTTTTCAAAAATAATATTTGTTTGACCATTTCAACACCCACACAACCAAGGATCCAAACACCCCTTATCCTTTTCCCTTCCTTTGAGACTGTCGACAACAAGTTCTCCAAAACCCCTCACTCTCCACCTCCTTGCTCGGCTGAGCACACTTCTGCCACCACCACAGATCTGCCGACAACCACCACCTCTTCCCTACCCTCGCCGTCGTCGTTGTTCGTCGCCTTGAGGCCCAGCCGCACCACCCTCTTCCTTCTCCGGGCAGCAGTAGCTCGTCCCGAGCACTACCCAAGCCACATCGAGCTCCTCCCGTGTACCACCAGCAGCCTCCGGCCCGAGCGCAGCCCCGAGCCTTCTCCAAGGCCAACGAGGAAGAGCCGAGCCCAGAAGCAGCCTGGAGCCGCCAACACCGACGCCGATGTCATTCCTCGAGTCGATTTTCCTGTTTCAGATTCGAACCCATTGGTGAGGTTTTCTCCCTCTCTTTCTCCATCAAAAGAAATTCGTGAAAGCCCCACCATTAACCCTCTCTCTCTCTCTTTGTTTGAGACCAACCCCGATTCTGTTTCCGGCGAGCCGAAGGAGCCTCGACGACATTTTCCGGCGAACCTTCGAAACCTCGGTGAGCACTCCCTTTCCCTTCCTTCTTCTTGTCGATTCCGTTTCCATGAGTGTTGTTTTGGTGGTCGGAGTGCGGTGTCGCCGGCGAGCTTCCCCTGCCCCTCTCCTCTTGCTGAATTTCGAACGCAGGGAGTATATGGAGAAGGCAATGAACAGTGATTCAATTTGGTCCGGTTTTCTGTTTTAAATAAATGGGTTCGGTTCAACCTTTTAATCAGTGAACCGGTTTTAAAAAAATAAGAGATTGGGTTGGGGTTTTACTTGGATCAGATTTTAGAAGGGGAATGGGCCTATTTTTTTTTTGGGTTGATTTAAAAGCAAGTAAATTGGGCCTAGTTTGTCAAAGCAAATGGATCATTCTTCACCATTGGGTTCGGTTTTGAGGAAAATGAAATAAGGGCTCGGTTTGGCATTTAAATGAATATGGAGGGTCGGTTTTGGAATTTTATAATTATAAGGGTGAGTTTTGGTAATTTAAAAAGGGATGATCTAATTAAATGAATATGGTTGGGATTTTAGAAATATTTTATATAAGTGTTAAAAGAATATGGTATTTGAAATATTATGTAATATTATGTGAGATTTAACATATAAATCATTATTTTGAGAACTTGGTTTGAAGTTTAAATGTTTAATGTCAGGCTTTGGCTAAGTATGACTTTAAAGGAATTGTTGATTTTTTTTGAGTTGATTTAACTTGAGATTTAAGAGTTGGAAAGTTTTGGGAAGAATGATTTTGGTTGATGTTGATCGTATCGGAAAGGTTTTGAAAAATGATTTTACCGTCGATTGGTTTTAAGGATATTGAGAACTCGGGTTCGTGTGTGAGAGAGTATTGGTTCAGTAGCTTATGAAGATGACTTGATGATAGGTGTGTATTGCTTTTGGATTGCTTTGGACTTGCACTTGGGCCCTTGCTTGCGTTATTTTGCTGTTCTGCATCTTCAGGTAAGTTCCCTAGGGGGCTTACTCAGGTTGGACATTCATGTCTGTTGTTGCATTTTATGTTAGGTGTTGCATATGCATAAAAGCATGCCATGTAGTATCCTGTTAGGTTGCACTAATTGAATGGGCATCTGCTTACTTTATGCGTTTGAAACAGAACGACCGTTATCTGTGATAGTCCTAGAGTCTTTGCTAGGGTCATAGGGTAGCCCAGCTTCATCGGGTACCTTGAGTCAATCGAGTCATGAACTTCCTTATATTATGAGATGCCTGCGGGCTTTATTATGGAGCGGGTTAGGCATGCGTGCCCCCCGATTATGATGGAATGCATTCACGAGCTGGCCAGTCTCCGCCCTATCGGAAGGGGGTGGAGGTAGGAGAGGGATATGCCATTTGGCATTTTCTTGGGCCCTTTACAGTATTTCTGCACATTATTATAACTAGGAGCATGCTAGTGTGTTTGACTTTCGTACTGCATTAGAGCATCTTTATTAGGTATAGCACATACTATGTGGCCTCAGCGAGGACTGCCGGTCCCGCATGAGTGGCTCGATCTGACTCCTTTCCCCGTTCTTTTTTTAAGGTATTTTCTGCAGACTTTGATTGCTCGATGTCTATATGATGGGGTTCCCTTTTTGCGAATCGAAGAACCTGGCTAAATCTCTAACTCATTATAAATGGTAATCATCCACTTATGTTTTTGTTTTGACCCGGCTCTGCCGTGGCGCTTTGTATCTTAATTTTGCTTCCGTCTTGCTTCCGTTTGAAATGAATTTCGCGAGTTAGTCCCTAGGACAGGTTAAGGGTACCCAACGACCCTACAATATTTTTAGGGTTCGAAATCCCTCTTTATTACTGACCATAAAAATGAGTTTAAAACCTCGACCCGTACCTGGATTGCAAGATCCGAACAAGGGGTTTCATCCCTTGAAACGTAACCCAAAAATCATAATTCTGGGCCGTTACACTTACCTCGGGTTGCCTCCCGAGAAGCGTCCTTGTTTATCGTCATAGACTCGACGGTTTATTCGTCCATGTGTTCAAGATTCACTCGGACATCGCCAATGCCCTTTTTAGCAAATCAAACTCCGGTGCACACCATCTAGGTAGGCGAGCACCACATATGAAGAAGCCGAAGTCAAATGATGTGATGTTAAAGAAGGTCTTTAACTCTTCATATGCTCGAGCGTGACTTCCCGACGAGGGTATGTAGTACCACCAACATAGTTCCGATGGTGGCTTATTGAAGTAATGCTCTCAAGGATCTACAAATTCACCAAAATCCACAAAAGTGTAAGAAATATCATTACCTTGCTCGAGAGCCACAGAAATCGGCTCTTGACTTGGTTCCTTAATGGATGAGTTGGGGATGATTTCTATAGGTGGAGTAGGTGCCAAAATACATGGTTCCTCATGCGTGCACTCATGAGACTCCATGTCAAGGGTCATCGGGCTCCCTTCTCCATCTTCGATTGAACCATTGGAGCTTGCGTCTTGGCTTCCCTCATGTCTTTTGCCCGCCATTGGTTTGAAAGGTAAGGGCATGGACGCCAACTTGTAGTCTTCTTCCACCTTCGCCATGTCACCCACGCAAAGGAAAAGATCCCACAATTCCGACCAATCCAAACCGTAAAATCCTTCATCTTTCAATGATTGGGCGAATTCTCGTATCTCGGGCAGCATGCCATCTTGAACGCAAAGTACTTGTTCTTTCAAATCATCTTGGATACCCCGTGAAGCACGGTCGTCCACTAAATCTTGCACTCTTGCGAGGTAATGGAGAAAGTATTCTCCCTGGTATTGCCATAACTCCAACTCCATTGCAAACAATTAGAAACGAGTTGTCGTGAACCGTAAGATAGGTCCACGACGGGGTTATATATATATATATATATATATATATATATATATATATATATATATATATATATATATTAATAAATACACAAAACAAAGAAATAAACTTGATTCCCCGGCAACGGCGCCAATTTTGACGGAGGAAAAGTCGTTGATTTCCCTCGCCAAAAATTATTCCCAAACAAACAAACTAGTATAGTATGCAAGTAAGGGGTCGAACCCTAGAGAATCAAGTTTATTCTAAATATTGTGTATTTATCAATATAAAAGAAAAGATTTTTATGAATGAAAATAAAAGAAAATAATATTGACAAAAGCAAATAAAGGATAGAAGAAAAGCATTTCCACCTACAAGTTCTCGACTTTGGTTGGTTTTATTGATCATCGAATCCTTTTCAAGTTATTATCTTTTCCTACGAATTCCTCCTGTCTTGGTTTATATAGATTAAAAGTCCTACGAGTCCAATTAATCCCTTACACCTCAATGCAACCTTAACACGGTCAAGATTTAACAAAGAGATAGCAAATAGTCCCAAGAACTTGAGCATATAAATAACACCAATTAAACACGGTAAATCAATGTTTAAGATATATGTCAACTCCCTACATAGTCATGCTTCAAACACGGAATCCACAATCTTATGCGTGCTACTACGGAAATAATACAAATACGAAAGTATTAAATCCTAGCATGAAATCAATATTATCAAGGTCGCGAATCAAGATAACATCAATAACATAATCAATATCACACAAAGAAGTTGAAAGAATTAAAGAGGAAAAATAACTTAAATTAGAAACTCACAAACCACCAACCAAGTCTCGAAAGTGTAGGCGAAAACTACAAAATTAGCCAAACATGGCTTACCTAAGCTTTCTTCTCTTCAATGGTGATTTCTCTACTTGGAATTTAAATTGAAAAACTTAATTAAACTAACCCTAGAACATCCTATTTATAAGCCTAATGTCTTCCATAAAAGGTAGATAAAAGATAGAAACTTCCTAAACAAACTAGATCAAAGATAGAACTTTCCTAATTTAATTCAGCGTCGGATTCCGCTGGCAGCGAGAAATTTCGCTAGCAGCGAAAAGCCTTGATTGAGCCACTGTTGGATTTTCGCTACCATCTCGCTGGCAGCGACTTTTCCATGCCTTAGAATTTTTCCATCCTCTCCGAGTCCTTCCTTTCCGCTGGAGCGAGCTGCTTCTTCCGCTGCTGCGAGACGCGCCTTCCGCTGGAGCGAGTTCATCCATCCGCTGGAGCGAGTTGCCGAGCTCCCGTCGCCCTGGTGTCTTTCGCTGGAGCGACAATTCCCGCGGCAGCGAGCGTCTCGCTGCAGCGAGACATGTCGCTAGCAGCGGACTGTGTTGCTCGCTCGCGCTCGGTTCTTCCTCTCTCGCTGCCTCTCTTTCTCTCGCTGGCTCCTTCGCTGGCTCCCCTTTGTCGCTTGCTGGGCTCCAGGCTTTTGGTTCCACTCGCTGGCAGCGACTGGAGTATTCGCTGACAGCGACTAGTGCCCAGAAGTTTGATTTCTTGACTTTACTTGGACATGTTTAACATCTTTCCCTTGCTTTCCACCATGTCGGATCTACGATTCTGCACAATTTAAACGAAATGGCGTAGATTCCGAACTTTTCCACAAAAAGAGTTTAATCTAAATTAACACTAAAACATGCATTTTCTACAATGCAAATGCAACTAAACTACCCTATAATGCCCATTAGAAATGTGCATTATCAAACTCCCCCACACTTAACCTTTTGCTTGTCCTCAAGCAATGCAAAATAAAGAAGAACAAAACCATCATCCCACACATATAATCTTCAAGCACTAACCTTGTCAAAAGCAACATCAAAATGGAGGAGCCATGAACATGAAAGCTAACATCCTAGCAAGTGTATGAACGATTCAAAATAAGGCACATTTCATCCAACCTCACCGGGATTATGTGTTTGCTCTCACTCTCATTGTGTTTAGGCTTAACAATATATCGCTCAACTCAATACAATATGCAAAAAGCTACATAGACCTTGACACATATATCACATATTCTCCACCGCGAATGCCATCACTCACAAGCAACATCAAGAGGTCTTTTATCAAGGTTGTAATGGGGCTTGGTAAGGAATTAAGGGCAAGGAGAATTTATGGTCATGTGGTGCTCAAAATCCGGGAATCAAGATCCTAGACAATCAAACATCAACCATCAACTCTCTCAAAAACATCATCTTAAACTCAAACTCTCAACAACTTTACAAAAGACATTCATCTCTCAACCAAAAATTATTTCCAACTCTCACATTCATAATAAAGATAAAAGGCTCAAACTCATGCTTTTTTTTTTCTTTTTATTAATTTTTTTTTTCTTTATTTTCATTCATTTTTTTCTTTCTTTAGAGCCAAAACAATAATGCACAATGTGAGGAATAAAACTAAAATTACATACTCATCCAAACTTGTAACTTTCTCAACAATAATCTCTTTTCCACTCAAACAAATTAACCATTCACCAATTCTAATCCTAATTCCCGGATAGGGTAAGGCTCATCATTGGCTAGGATAAATTTTTGTGGAGCTTCAAAGAAAAGGTTAAGGCTCAAATTTGGCTACAAGCAAAGGACACATATGTAGGGTGGATATGGATAATAATATGGCTAAGAAAATCATGCCTCTATCATTTGAAACTCATAAGCAATAGACATATAAATTCGGCCTCAAATATAGATAACAATGTCAATCTCAAGAGGTAAGTGCATATGGAGAGTATAATGTCACACAAGAAAGCAAAAGGGAATAAATATGATGAAAATCCCTTATAAGGCCAAAATTTCTCACTAGGACAAGTTTTGTTGGATTTCAATAATGCCTATAAGAATCATACTTGCTCAATTAAACTAACAAGTCATGCTCCAATGAAAATCAACACAAGCATGTGACAAGATTAGCCAATTCAAACATATCATGGGATTTATAGGTTAAGCTCAAAAACTCAAATAAAATAGAGGACAATTAAGGCAAGATGGGTATTTGAATAATACATGAATGCAATGCATGATATTTTTGGATTTTTGATTTTTTTGAATTTTTTTTTTCTTTTTTCTAATGCAATATAAATGCTAGAAAATAAACATGATATGCATGCGAAAATTTTAAATATGACCTAACTAATGCAATATGTACACTAAACCCCTCCCCCACACTTGAATATTTCATTGTCCCTAATGAAATAAAGACAACAAAAATTAAACAATTGAAATAGGTGAGGGAGAAGGAAACTCACGAGCTCAATGTGGCGGTGGAAATTGGGTTTGCCACCCAAAGGGCGCCCAAGCGGTGAATTGGGACATGATCTCCTCATGATTCTTTCTTTGTTGCTCCATGAGAATGGCATGGTTCTCCGCAATTTGTCGGTCCGTGGCATCTTGACGCTCGGTGATTTGACGGAAAGCACTCTCAAAATAGCCATGAGAGGGAAATCCATCATAAGACTCGCCATGGTATCCTCCATGTGAAGAACTTGCTCTCCCGCCATAAGACTCTCGTGGATGGAAAGTCTCCACTTGCATTGTCGGCTCATACTCCATCTCCGTGGGTTCCTCATAAGCGTCCCCTTCGTTGGCTACCGGAGGTGGCCCCAAAGGTAAGGCGTCGGGTGGAATATATAAATCGGCGGGGGAGGGACCGGTGGGTAGTGGGCGAGGGAGTATCAAAGTGTGGGACCTATTGACCCCGGCATACCAAATGTAGCTCCGCCCATCATCATTCTCCCTCACTATGCTAGCTTTCTTTAGAGAAACCAAATTAAGCCTATAGTTGTCCGCGCAAGGGACATAGGCATTCAAATCAATGCCGAGCTCCAATGCAATCAAAGTAATTAATCCTCCAAAGCCAATCTTCACCTCTTCCTTCCTTGAATGCTTCTTAATAGCCTCGCCACAAGCGGCAAAGAAAAGCCCGACCCAATCCGGAGTTTCTCGTGTCATTGGCAATAAGCAAGTCATCCATGCCCAACTCCCTTTTGAAACCTTGTTTATCTCGGCATGCCCAAAAAAGGTGTTGTTCAAGACCTTATGGCAAAGTCTAAGGGATGGGTGGACAATGCTAGAGTTGTAGTCATTGCCGGAAGTCATGACCTTTTGTGTGACTTGCAACCATCGTTGTTGAGGGATGGAGCTACGAGGCAATTCAGACCAATGGGCGGTGAGATTGCTCGTGATCCCTAACACATTTTTCAAATCTTCAAAGGTCATAGCTCTATTCGCCCCACCCAATCGAAAGGTAAAGCCATCCTCACTAGCCATTGTATAAGTCGTCAAAAATTCCCTAACCAAATCCGGATAAGTGCGGACACACTTGTCTACCAAACCATCAATGTCTCCAATACCCATAAAGGTCCGTACACTCTCCTCAAGTCCCAACAATCTCAATGTGATGATATCAAAGAATTTCGTCGAAATATAACGACGAGGCTTCAAAATTCATGGGTATCCTCCTAATTTCAAAGGGGATAAGGGCAAGAGATTTGCTGCTAATGTGAATTTGGATGAGAATAATGATGTTGTTGGTGCACCAATGCTAACTAAGGGGCAATATGATCAGATATTGGCTTTTCTGAGTAAGCAAAGTGCTGGTGAGGACACCGACATGGTAGCAGGTAACAAGTTTTGTTTCAATATTCATGGTAATATTCATAGTTGGATCATTGATCGTGGGGCAACACATCATATTTGTCCAGATTTGTCAATATTCAGTTCTTATAAAGTTTTTACTATGCCTAGTTTCATTACCATTCCTAATGGGCATCAGTCTAAGGTGTGTCATATTGGTTCTATTCAACTGCAAAACAAAGTCATTCTTCATGATGTTCTACATGTTCCAGAGTTTGCTTATAATCTATTATCTGTAAGGAAATTGGTTCATGATTTAAATGCTTTTATGATATTCACTCCTTCACATTGTTTGGTCCAGGACCCTTCAATGAACAAGCTACATGTGCTTGGTGAAGTGTCTAAAGGCTTGTATCTTACAACTGAGAGATCCAACAATAGAGTTTTTGGATTACCTGTTTCTGTGACTAGTGATAGTACTCCTATCTGTAATAAGGCACTTAGTGCTAGTGCTGTTTCCCTTGAATTGTGGCATTGTAGACTTGGCCATGTTCCCTTCGATCAACTGTTTCATTTTGATTTTTTGAGAGATCTTACTAGAAACTCAAAGCATCATATATGTCATGTATGTCCTCGTGCAAGACAGCACAGGAATTCTTTTCCTGATAGCTCTATTAAATCTGTTGTGTTTTGAATTGTTACATGTGGATATATGAGGACCATACAAAGTTCCAACTCATAATGGTTTTAGATATTTTTTTACTATTGTTGATGATTTCTCCAGATCTACTTGGACACATCTTGTTGCTTCTAAGAGTATTGTGTTATCTGTTCTTATGACTTTTGTCAAGTTTATTGGTGTTCAGTTCAATGCCAAAGTCAAGATCATAAGATCAGACAATGGTATGGAGTTTTACAGTAAGGAAGCACAGGTGTTTTATGCAGATCAGGGAATTGACCATCAGACATCTTGTGTAAATACCCCTCAACAAAATGGAGTTGTTGAGAGGAAGCACAAACATCTTCTGGAAACAGCCAGGGCATTACTTTTCCAATCTAAGCTTCCCATCAAATATTGGGGAGAATGTTTACTTACTGCTACTCATTTGATAAATCGTTTTCCATTATTGTTGTGAGCTGAATTTGCCATATTTTACAGTAACTTTAATATCGTTTTCTGCATACTTTGCATACATTTGGGTTAGCTAGTACAGAATCTACGTAGTTTATGTTTATTTGCCAAATTATGGAATCTACACCAATTTCTGTTTAATTCGCAGAAATCGAGGCATTTTACAGCAATTCTACAGAAGGTCAGAAAAGCTCGGAAAACCACTACAGAAGTCCAAGGTCAAAGAAGCAGCGGAACCAGTCGAATCGAGCCGAGAACCCAAGCTACTCGATCTCGAGTAGCTCTTACTCGACCTAGACGAGCATGTCCGAGCAGCCTTGGTCGACAGAGCCTGATCGAGAAAGCCAGACCAACCCGACTTCCGGAGTCTACTCGATCTCGACAAGCCCTAGTCGAGATCAACGAAGCCCAGCGCCACACCCGGAGTCGACAAGCCGACGACAAGCCGAGGACAACCGAGCAGCATTCGCTGCCAGCGACTCAATTCGCTGCAGCGGAAAATCTCGCTGCCAGCGGGATATACCAAGACGACGGATCTCGCTACTCGCGGCAGCGGAAGGGACAACTCGCGGAAGCGGAAGGGAAGGCCCAACTCGACGTCGACGAGCCCTTGTCGAGGTCGACGAGACCCGTGAGCCAAGTCCGAGCCACATCGAGCACCAGCTAACCAAGACGATGAACCCGAGGAGCCAGTCGACAACACTCCTACTCGATGTCGAGGAGACCCTAGTCGACATCGACGACGAATCCAGAAGCTGTTGACGTGGCTTGACGAATCCTACTCGGTGTGGGATTACTTGGGCTCGAAGAAGATAGAATTCTATCCGATTCTATCAAGCTACACCATGGAGAAGAGAGTTTTATCCACTTGAAACAATTTAGATATATTTAGATTTAATTTCTTTATCACTTTTATTTATCATTAAGCATTTTAGATATAGTTTTAGATATAGATATAGATATTCTATCATTGAGTAGCAAGGAATAGAAGACTATAAATAAAGCCCTAGGGGCTGAGCATTAGACATCTTATCTGATATACAATTCAAATTCAGAGCAAGACAAGTAGTTCCACAGAGACGGTTTAGGGAGTTCGAAGGTTTTAAGGTTTTGGCAGTTTACGAAAGTTGATTGCCAGGATTGTAAAGGCTTTGAATTTAGTTTAATGCAAGTTGTTATTTCCTTTCAATCGATGATGTCTGAGTTTGCAATGAAGAGCGAGTAGTCCACCCACTTCTAGGGTTGGGGCGAGCCCGACGATAACCATGCGCGTTTGAGGTAAAGATCCGACCTTTATCATGTTTTGAGCATCTTCCTACTTGTTGATGTGTTTATTACCCGTCTAATGGAGATCCATGTTAACAACTTGGATTATAAACATAAAATCAGTAGAGACAATTAGGGTTTCTTGAGAGAGTTGTCTAATTGTTGGAAAAGGCGAAAGCTTAGTCCTTTGATGCGATTTACATAATAAATTGTTTGGTTCCGCCTTATGCATGCTTGGTTATCGTTGTTGCAAACCCCAATCTTGGAAGCCTTTTACATACAGTTTATTTCGAAAGTCCCGAAGCATTTGTCTTTTACTTTATTTCTTTATTTCGTCTTAATTTCTGCCCTCGTCGACCTCGACCAAGCCTGGTCGATCTCGACTACTGATCTTCGATCTAGCATCGCTGTAGCTTAACTGTGCAGGTACTCGACGAGATGAAGCGAAGTCGACGAAGACTCTACTCGACATCGAGTAGGCCTTATCGACATCGACAAGCCTCTGCCTGTGACTGCTGCGCTGTGTTCGACTGTCCGATCTTCTGTCGACTACCCTTAGTCGAGATCGAGGACCCTGTTGTCGACGTTCGTGAGATTTCACCGCTGCCTAGGATCCGCTGACACGCTTCCTCGTGGATTCGATCCTGACAACCTTCTACTACAACGGGAGGAAGTCTTGTATTTATTTGCTGAGACAGGGAAGTCAGTCTGAACTTTATTTCATATTTATTTCATACTTGACCATCCTCCTGCAACAACAATTATCTTCTATACAGTTTAGAACACCTTATGAGATTTTATTCCACAAAAATCCTGACTACTCTATACTAAGAGCTTTTGGTTGTCTTTATTTTGTCAGTACTTTGAAAGTGGATAGGTCCAAGTTTGATCCAAGAAGTACACCATGTGTATTTGTTGGCTATCCACATGGGCAAAAGGGTTACAAAGTTTTAGATTTAAAATCCCATAAGATTTTCATATCTAGGGATGTTAAATTCTATGAAACTCAGTATCCCTTGCACAAGATCAGTTTTGACACTGGGTTACCTTTACCAAATGTCTCAACTGATCTTCCTGATCACATATTTTTTCCTAATGCTGAGATAATTGCAGATGTGCCTCAAGCACCCAATCCTCCTTCACCACCTGATTCACCAGTGGTTCTCCAGCCACCGCCAGTTGTGCAAGACCAACAACTTAGAAGATCAGTGAGGATTGCAAGACAACCAGCACATCTACAAGATTACATTTGCAATTTTGGTTCTCATTTTGAACAATTTCCTATGATTAATGGCTTTACTGATTCTTTCATGTGCTTATCTGCTTCTGTTATTGAACCTGACCCTCTCATTGAACCAAAATCCTTAACCAAAGCATCTAAAGATCCCAAGTGGATTGAAGCCATGAATAAGGAGATTGAAGCTCTTCAGTCCACAAACACTTGGATTTTAACTGACCTTCTTGCAGGCAAACACCCATAGGTTACAAATGGGTCTACAAAATCAAGCTCAAAGCTGATGGATCCATAGAAAGGTATAAGGCACGACTTGTGGCTAAAGGATACACACAGCAATATGGGATTGACTATGATGAGACATTCTCACCAGTGGTTAAGTTGTCCACTGTAAGGATAATCCTATCTATTGCCTTAAACAAAGGTTGGGATTTATTTCAATTGGATGTCAACAATGCATTTCTTCATGGAGATCTTCATGAAGAAGTGTATATGACTATGCCTCAAGGTGTTTCAAATCCATCTAACAAGGTCTGTTTATTGAAAAAATCTTTATATGGTTTAAAACAGGCTGCAAGGCAATGGTTTAGCAATCTCTATACTACTTTATTAGATTTTGGTTTTGTTCAATCTAAATTTGATCCATCTTTATTCATATCCCATACTAATGGTCATTTTACCATAGCTGTTGTCTATGTAGATGACATTATTCTTACAGGATCTCACATTGGACAAATAAATGATCTCAAAAGCCATCTTCACAAGTTGTTCAAGATAAAGGATTTGGGAAAGCTCAACTATTTTCTAGGTATTCAAGTGGTTCACAGTGACAGCTCCCTCATATTGAACCAAATGAAGTTTTGCTCAGAGATCATCAAGGAAGCCAATTTAGATGACACCAAAACCTGTGTCACGCCTTTACCAATTAATTTTAAATTACATGCTTCTAATAAATCTGATTTGATCTCTGATCCTACTACATATAGAAGTTTAGTTGGAAAATTGAGTTACTTAACCAATACCAGACCAGATATCTCTTTCTCTATTCAGGTGTTGAGCCAGTTTCTTCAAGCTCCTGACAACAGCCACTTAGCTGCTCTACATCACCTCATCAGATATATCAAGGGAACACATCACTATGGAATCAAGTTGACAAAAGGTTCCACAATCAAGCTGCAGGCCTTCTCAGATAGTGACTGGGCTTCTTGTCCAATATCCAGAAAGTCAGTTACAGGATATGTGGTGTTGTATGGAAAGAATCCCATTTCCTGGAAGTCAAAGAAGCAGCCCACAGTTTCAAGGAGCTCTTCTGAAGCTGAATACATAGCTATGAGCCAGGCTGCAACAGAGGTCACTTGGTTGGTCAACCTCTTAACTGAATTAGGAGAGTCTGAATTGAGACCTGTTACTCTTCACTGTGACAACAAATCAGCCCTGCAAATTGCTCGAAATCCAGTCTTCCACGAAAGGACAGAGCACATTGAGATAGATTGCCACTTCACTCGTGAGAAAGTCTTGGAAGGATTACTGCAATTGACCTATTTGCCCACTGAAAATCAATTGGCAGACGTTCTAACCAAAATTGTTCCAGCTGTGCATCACAAAGAATTACTTTCCAAACTGGGCATGGATATCGAAGACCATCCTCGAGTTTGAGGGGGGATGTTGAGAGTAGCATCACTGCAAGCTAGCACAACAAGCTCAAGGTCACAGCTCAAGCTCCCTCAAACTCACTCAAGTCTTCAAGGTCACCCGAGTGTCCAATTGCTTTGTCCGAGTGTGATGTGTTTTAGTTATGTTTTAACATCACGTGAGAATCACGTGACATGTTCTCTATATAACCAAATCTGTTGTAACAGAATTTCCCACTTCTTCTTCTTCAATTCAATTCAAGAAATTCGGTTGTGGTTTTAACGGAGTTTCTCTCTTTTCTCTAAACTCTAATTTGTTGATTCTCAAATTGTGAAATCCGGCCTGCAAAGAAATTAAAGCTTTTGACTATAATCTCATAGGTGTGAGCATGTGGTTGCCATATGATGAGAACAACACTTGATAGGGAATAACAAGGAATATAAAGCCACACTAATGCAATGCAGTAATTCTAGTCAATCATATATCAAGCTTTAACTCATGTTTTATGAAGCTTACCCTTGCCTCACTTTTATGATTTCTTCTTCGGGCATGTCCCTCTACCATTCTTTATGCATGAGTATGGGTTTTTTGTCCTCTTAAGAATTTGATTGTAGCCTCTCGAGTGTTAGCTATAAGGGTCATGGGATAGAAACCCTTTTCTAATCTCCCCATTTGCGTCTATCCGCAATCATCTTCTTGTTGCATTCATTTTGAAAGTGCCCGTTTTTTGCACAATACCAGCAAATCATATTTTTCTCCAGCCCATCGTACTTACATTTACTTGGATTGAACTAGGTTTGTTGACCCTTGGGCACCAGTGTTGCTTGGACCATGACTCCTCCTTTAGCTTGGTCAAGGTACATTTTGTGGATATTTTGGTTCTTGTACCATTTACTTTGGTTCTTGTACCATTCACCCTGATCCCCTTTAAGGATCTTGATTCATTCTTCCAAGTGTTATTCCTACTCCGACCTCCCTCCTTCGCGACTCATTCTTTTCATTTTCCTCTTTGGTGTCATGCTTTTCCTTGACAAACTTGATACTAACTATTTTTTTTTTTTCATTTTCAACATTTATTTTCATTAGTTTATATAGTTTAGCTTTCATTCAATGTTCTTGATCTCTTCAAGCAAGTATTCCTTTTCATGTTCAATATGTGTCAAGGATTTTTAGAGATGAAGATTTCGCACAGTGATACGACCCACTTCTTCTTTTAGAGAAGAGAATGAGCACCTATATACTTGGCTAGCTCGACTCAAATAAAACCACTAGCAAAGACACGTGCCATTTTGTTGATGGAACATCTATAATGGGTGGTTTTCTATAAATTTAAATTTACCTAACTGTTAAGTGAAAACACTTATATTTGACGGGTGGTTTCTTGTAATTTACCCAAAAATAAACCCCAAAGGCCAAGCTGACTGCGCTTGTTCTCATCCATTTCTGGGGCGCCGCCCACCGCGCTGTCCCATTTGTGATTTGTCCCCAAACTTGTCATCTCTAGGGTTAGTATTTTCTGAGATTTGATCGCCTCTTATCCGGCCTCCCTGCTTCAAGCGATCGAGGCTTCCGATTCGGAGGATCCAAGTGTTTCTCCGCCTGTCTTGGATCGAGATCGGGGCCAAGCTCAGAAGAAAGAGATCTGTTACCGATCTCTGCGACTCACAGTTTGGCCTGCTTCGAATCTGAATCTGTTCCTAGCTCTTCAAGGTAGTCATTTATCTTGTGTTTTTCAAATAGCTTGATATGCTTTGGCGATTTAGTTGCATCAGATGCACGTTTGATTGATTTCGAAATTAGTCTAGGAAGATGGCTTCCAAGGAGGGGTTTTTGACTGAAGAGCAAAGAGAGAAGATGAAGATCGCTTCACTCAGTGTGGAGAATATTTCCTCATCGGCCAAGAATCTGCCCAACTTGGTATCCCCTCGGAACCTGTCGTCTTCGCCCAGATCTTCTAACATGTTCCATGCGGAGAGTTATGCAAAAGCACAAGGGGGTGGCAAGGTGGGTGCTGCATCTGGCAGGCATGTCCGCCGCTCACATTCTGGGAAGTTAATTAGAGTAAAGAAAGGTGAGAAACTTCAAGCCTCGCTTTCTTGCTGTTTTGCTACCCCGTTTCAGTGTAGTCCAATTTAGCTATTTCTCAATAATATTCACTATTAACTGTGACTGGACTGCATCACTTCCATATGCTGAATCCCACTGGGATGCTAGATGTGGCATGCCATTTATCCTTGACCGTCTGTCATGTTCTTATCTTTATGTTCCATGTAGAATATGTACATGATGCAACAAGGTATATGTTCTGAATAAGTTATTGCTACTACATATGTTGAGTTGGTTCTTGCTTAACATGTAACCCATGGGGTTGTTTTGGAGATTGTTGACCAGTGAATATGATGATCCATCTTTAAATAATTAGGTTTCTGTTTCCTACGGCTACACATTATAGTTTTGTTATTGCACATATCTGAAGTTGACATATACTGGAAGTGTCACTTGACATCCTGCTCTTGATCTATTTTTAAAGCTTTTAAAGGTCGAGATCTGAATGTCTGTGTGAGGCTCAAGAAGCAGGCTCTTCAACTAATTGTCTATTTAAAATACTTTTCTTCTGTTTATTTGTATTCATTTCATGTCTGGGATCACGAAAATTTGTAGCTTACTCAAGCCAACATAATCTTATCAAGTTTCAGATTCAATAGGGCAAGCTGAGAAGAGAGGGAGAGTTTAGGGGAGTTAGGCAATTAGTCAAACCGGAATACAGAGCGGCACCTTTGAAATTTCATTTCCAACTTGGTACTAGGAAATCAATGCCATTCCCATTTCTGCAATTCTGTTTAAACCACACACCAGGTATTCAGTTGGCTAATCGTGAACCGGACTGAACCCGCTTCCTAACTTCGATGCCCTCATACTGATTGAGCCCTTGATACTAATTTTTTTTCAAGATAAAGATCCCTACACTCATAAATAGGAATATAGTTGACGAATGGGAAGCCTTCGGGTTTAATTACCTATATGTGAATGTTTATGCTGAGATTAGTTCTCCCCCGCCCGTTTTGTAGAGAGAAAAATGTGAAGCCTTCAGAATTTGGGTTGCTGTCTTGCTGAGGACGATGTAGGTTTTATATGAACTTTGGTATGTTAATTATAATGATGCAAAATGGCCATTTATGCTGTACAGTGTACATATTACAGCAATATTTAAGATCTAAGATAGTTGAAAACTGAATTCTGTTTCAAGTCAGGATAACTATATAGCCCAGCTATCAATCTGTCATCCATATATTGCCAAGATCTCTTGACAAATAGAGCATTGTCTGTTTCCTGCGAAAAATGTGCAAACTTGGAAACGTCTGCACAAACATATGATAACTGTTGTTGGAATTTTCATTTCTATGTGTTCCTATTGTGTATTCCTTCCTGTTTCTGTATTCTGCATCCAACATATGTCATATACTCTGGGCAGTCCAAGCCTCTCAGCTTTACTTACCCATTTGTGAATGTTTCTGCTGAAAATCATGGCATATTTTTTTGTGTCGGTTAACATGAATTTTCTACCCATGATTGCTAGATGGTGGTGGTGGAAAGGGGACTTGGGGAAAGTTACTTGATAATGAGGATGACATTCACCTTGACCGTAACGACCCCAACTATGACAGTGACGAGGTATTTAGCATCAAACTTTGATGTTACAACTCTCAAGTCTTGTTGCATGTACATCCTCTTTTAATCAACAACACTATGCCAGTTACTTATATTTCATATGAATTGGCTTTGTTTGGGCATCTTTACATAGCGTTCTTATCTTTGATTCTTCAGGAGCCTTACCAGCTTGTTGCTGCAAGCATCTCAGATCCCTTGGATGATTACAAGAAAGCAGTGGTTTCAATCATAGAGGAATACTTCATTACTGGTTCTGTGGAAGTAGCTGCTTCTTATCTCACAGAACTAGGATCAAACGAATACCATCCGTACTTCATTAAAAGGCTTGTTTCCGCGGCAATGGACCGACATGACAAGGAGAAGGAAATGGCTGCTGTTCTTCTCTCATCCCTCTATGCAGACATCATCAGCCCTGCCCACATTAGCCAGGGTTTCATCTTGCTTCTTGAATCTACTGATGACCTCTCAGTGGACATCCCTGATGCAGTCAATGTCCTTGCTCTGTTCATCGCGCGTGCAGTGGTTGATGACATACTCCCTCCAGCATTCATTACAAAAGTCCAGAAAACGCTCGAGTCATCCAAGGGCATCCAGGTTGTACAGATTGCCGAGAAGAGCTATCTCTCAGCTCCACATCATGCAGAACTGGTTGAAAGGAAGTGGGGTGGTAGCACTCATCTCGCAGTTGAAGAAGTCAAGAAAAAGATAAATGATCTGTTGAAGGAATTTGTGGAGAGCGGAGACGCTGTGGAGGCATGTAGGTGCATAAGGGAGCTAGGAGTTCCCTTCTTCCACCATGAGGTTGTGAAGAGAGCCTTAACTCTTGCTATGGAAATCAGATCATCAGAGCCCTTGATTCTTAAGTTGTTGAAGGAGGCAACAAAAGAAGGTGTGGTAAGCACCAGCCAAATGATCAAGGGATTCTCCCGGCTGGAGGAAAGCCTAGATGATTTATCGCTTGACATCCCATCTGCCAAGTCATATTTCCAGTCCTTGGTTTCCACAGGAATTTCTGAAGGCTGGCTAGACCGTGGTTTTTTGAACCCTTCAGGTGAAGATGGTGGGGTCCAAAAGCAGGAGGACGAGAAGGTTAGGCGGTACAAACTCGAGGCTGTTACTATAATCCACGAATACTTTCTTTCGGATGACATTCCTGAGCTTATTCAGAGCCTCGTTGACCTTGACGCACCAGATCTAAACCCCATCTTCCTCAAGAGGTTGATAACACTTGCAATGGATAGGAAGAACCGTGAGAAGGAGATGGCCTCTGTCCTTCTCTCTGCGCTGCACATTGAAATCTTCTCCACTGAAGACATAGTTGATGGATTTGTCCTGCTTTTAGAATCCTCCGAGGACACGTCACTTGACATCCTTGACGCATCGAATGAGCTTGCCCTGTTCCTTGCTCGAGCAGTCATTGATGATGTCTTGGTCCCTCTTAATCTGGATGAGATTGCTGCCCGCCTCCCTTCTAACTCTAGTGCAAGTGAGACTGTCCGCAAAGCAAGGACACTTGTCTTTTCCCGTCATGCAGGGGAGAGGCTTTTGAGGTGTTGGGGTGGTGGGACAGGGTGGGCTGTTGAGGATGCCAAGGACAACATTCAAAAGCTGTTGGAAGAATACGAGAGCAGCGGTGTGTTGAGTGAGGCTTGCCGATATATTAGGGACCTTGGGATGCCTTTCTTTAACCACGAGGTGGTTAAGAAGGCGCTAGTCATGGCCATGGAGAAGCAGAGCGACAAGAGGATGCTGGATCTGCTCCAGGAGTGTTTCAGTGAGGGACTTATTACAATCAACCAGATGACAAAAGGGTTTGCCAGGATCAAGGATACCCTTGATGATTTGGCTCTCGACATCCCAAATGCCAGTTACAAGTTCAACGAGTACATAGAATATGCCAGGAGCAAGGGATGGCTTCTGCCTTCATTCGAGGACCTTTCTCTGCAGGCAACAGGAGGAGCTGCTGCGTAGAACGTCCACACAACCCTGCCTGCCTCACCAGTTGTTTGATGGCCTTGGTGTGGCGCGTGTAGAACGAGATGGATAGAGCACTTTTGGTTATGTCCCTTCCAGTTTCCTTTCCTTTTCCTAGTTCCAACCCTTGAGATAGATGGAACTCTTTTCAACAGTGAGAACTCTTTTCAACCGTGATGGATCAGACGAGTTGTAAAGTTGGTTAAATCCTTTCTTTGTTCATTAAACCCATGTAGTAATCTTTGTTTAGACTCCCGGTTGTCTTTGCATCTGATGTTGTGGAAAAAGAGGTATATATGTATAAATATGCCCTTTTCTCCCCCATAACAGTGCTAACACCCTGATGACAATTGCTGTGACTGGAAAATGGTGTTGCCTTTTGCTTGTTTTTGGGCAGTTGGGCGTCTTTGCATTGTCTTTTATATTCATCATTCAAGTTTTATATACAATTAGGGTTTCATGAGCATTGTCTTCTATATTCATCATTCAAGTTTTATATACAATTAGAGTTCATTTGAAGCAGGAAGTGGAGTCAGAAATTTTTTTGGAGGCGGCACACATGTAATATTGTTTTGGATTAAAGTGGCATAAATAACTCTATATAATAAATATAGATAACAAATGGTGTTATGTTAAAATAAAATGTTGTCAGTTTATAATAAAATGTTGTCATTTTTTTTCATATAAACAAATATAAATTAAAAAAGGAAATAATTGAAGAAAAAACACTAATAAAATGAGGGTTTTAATAAAATGTTGTCATTTTTTTCATATAAACAAATAAAGAAATATAAATGAAAAATGGAAATAATTGAAGAAAAAAACTAATAAAATGAGGATAAGAAACGTAATACAATAAATATTGAATCAATATGTAACTTTTTTTAATTGGAATAAATATGTAATTTGTTGTGCTATTAAGATGCAATAATGTATAACTAGATGTAAAAATTTTACATCTAGTTTGGGTTAGGCTCGTTTGTTCGACTGGGCAGTTTGGTTGCCATTTTTTTGTATTGCACCATTTTTATTTTACGTCGTATGTTTGACGGCCTCTCGAGGTGCCAGGTTTGTCTGGCCCTCAAATTATTACCTAATAAAAAAAAATAGATGTAAAAATTTTAAACTTGCGTAACTTTTTACATAATTGTTGACAAGAGTAATATAACTCTTAGTTTCAAAGCTTTTGAGATAAATTATAATATGTGATTGTTAATCTAAGTAAATAATCAACGCATTATAGTTTATGGAAATAAAATTAAAGTGATTAATATATCTTTAATTTTCAAACATTCATATCTTGTTATTCGACTGTCGGATTATGCCGTATTATATATCAAAATGAAGCTATCAACAAAAAGAATACATGCACATAGGTAGTTCGTTAGAGAGTGGAGGACACATGATCCCCATGCCCCTCGTAGATCTACCATTAAGGAAATTAAATAGAACTAGGATGAGATGGGTGTAAAAGTAATTTCTCGCACGAGTGTGAGGACGAGGATTCTTTGACGGGGATGAGAATGAGGAAGGTACGCTTTGAACCCATCCTATTGTCATCCTTATCTAGTTATCTCATTTAAATATGAGAGATTCCTAATTGTTATTATTTGGGCGAAGCTCTTATTACCCGTTAGTATTTGAGCCGAACTCGAGTGTGTAAAGTTCAATTTGGAAAAATTCTCATATTCAAATTATTTAGAAGTATAAATGATTTAGCTCTTTCAAAGATTCGATCTTCCAATACACCAGATATGTTCAATGGATCGAATCACTTTCAAGGGAAAAAAAAAGAATATTTCACTTGGTAGCCACGAGCTAGGTTTGGCTTTTTTCGCATGGTGCCCAATTTTTTAAAAAATTTCGCATGGTAACCAAGAGGTTAATTTCGACTAATTTCGTGTGGTAGCCAAGAAATTTGGACAATTTCTTATGCAAACCAAATTGGTTTAAAATCTTTTAAAATTTAGGTAAAATCACAAGATAATCATAATTTTTTTTTTCACACAACCACTCGATTTTGATTTTTAAATTTTTAAAAGCTAACCACAAGCATTTAAATGTTTTATAGTGCTAAACATTAGTTGTCTGATAAATGAGTAAATTATACAAAATAACAAAAAATAATGGTAGTATTTAAAAAAACTTTAAGATTTGAAAAAAGTATACATAATCACCCTATTACAATTTAGTTGGTTATTTTCAAAGAGTCATTAATAGTATTTTTAATGTTTTAAAAATATTACATAATAGATATATAATACAAATTTTATTTTAACCAAAAAAATTTAGGATATTTTGGAACAAAAACGAATGGATGGTAATTTAAAATATGTACTTAATTTATTGATTTGAAAATAAAGGTGATTTCTAATTTATATTATAACAAAATAATTTTCTAATATAGATTATTTTGCATACTTTCTAGATTTACTTTCTTGATTTATTTACGTAGTTCATTTAACAATTTTAACCTTTGAAATAGTCATGTTGATTCTTTAAAAACTAAAGGAAATTTTGCATTAATATACCAAAAATAGATGGGTTTTGCAAAAATAGCAATGCCATTGGAAAAATTGCAAAGGGTTACTTTTGCAATTTTTTTTTGTACCTTGTATACCGGTTCCAGGTTACAAAACATTAAAAAAAAAAAGGAAATGCAAAGGGTGGCATAGGAGAAAGGTGAAAAGTATGGGGGAGAGAGAGAGTTGCATTAAATACAAGTAGAGACATTTAATACTCTCATGGTTCCCGCCTAAAAAAAAGGAATGAGTGAGAGAGAGGAATTAGAGATACGCTTTCAAGTTAATTATGCATGCAAAACATGAAAAATGTTAATGTGGCAGTCACTATGTTTTACGTGCCATCAACGAGTAAATGCGTGCCATCGACGAGTAAACACGTGCCATCAACGAGTAAACGTGTGCCATAAATGATTGGGATTTCCTCATAAATGCACCCAAGTCCAAACATACGTGCCAGACAAAATTTACTCCTGGCATGGAAAAACAAGAACCTGACACAAGTATTCTTGCTACCGGCACATATATTTTTACTATTGGCATGTACTCCGTATATTCTGAGTGGTTGTCGGATCGAATCTTTTTATTCACACGCCTCAGTTTCTCCTCCCATTCTCTCACCTGCAAAAAGTTGATTATTCTATTTTACCTTTAATGTCCTTCCTCCCTCTTCCCATTATCTTCTCTCTCATCCCCACATGCATTTTTCACTCCTCTCTCCCCTGCAGCATTTAATGCTCTCGCCCCCTCTGGCGTTATGTCCCCCCTCTCTTTCCCATCTCTCCCATCACATTTAATGCCATTTCTTCTCTCTCCTTTTTTTACTTGAATGAGTGGTTCTAAAACCGGTTATTTTTGCCATTTTGTGCATATAAATGCTATTCATGCAAATTTTCTTAGGTGGGTGTTATTTTGCAAATCCTTCCAAGTTTTGGTATATGCAATCCCATTATCTCAAAACTAAAACCCAAATTTGGATGATTTCACGTTTTTTTTAAAAAAAATTCTAGGTAATTATTTTATAATTTACTCATTATTTATATAAATAATACTTAATTCACACATATAGATTAGCTTTAACATATAAAATCGGATGGTTTCACATTATTTTATTTTTCCAATGGTTACACCACAATTTAGCTATTGTGTGAAGGAATTATAATACATTTATTATTTTATATAATTTTTATATAATTTTAGGTGATTTTGGTAGTTAGCCATTTTTGAATGTTTAATTGGGTACTTAAACCCCAAACTAATTTAATTAGTTTTGGTAGACCCCATCTAAATAAAGTGGAATGATCAATGGTCAACTATTTGACTGCAGATCGGTCAACGGTTGACCATTGACCCCCAACTCATTTGGATTTATTTTATTTTAAAAAAACAAACCGTTTTGATGCCATTTTTTTTTCACTTTGATACCACTTTTTTAATGAAATGGTTTGGTGACACTTTTTTAATGCCATTTTTTTAAAACTATGATGACATTTTTTGTTTACTGTGATGTCACGTTGACCATTGATGCAATCTTTTTTTTTACTGTAGACTACTGATGACACTTTTTCATGTCAATTTTTTTGATGATATTTTTTTTACCGTGATGCCATATTTTTTCAAAGTAAGTGTTTTGATGAATTTTTTTCTTTAAGGTGATGCACCTTTTTCAAAGTAATGTTTTGATGTCATTTTTCTAATGTAATTATTTGATGCCACTTTTTTAATCAAATCGTTTGATGCTACTTTTTTTTTAAAAAAAAATTAATCAATTTTATATCGATATATTTTCATCGATTCTACTTTTATTCACTCATGACACGTTTGTGATTACACTTCATTGATGCAATCATTTGTGATGACATTTTTATTACATTTTTATACAATTGATGACACAAGGACATAAAATGTGATTAAACTTCATTGATGACATCTTTTGGTAGTGCTATTTTGATGCTCACATAAAACCAATAATTTGTTTGTGATTAAACGGTAAAATGTGATTAAACTATAAAATAATTCGAGGATAAGTGGTACTTTGGTGCTCACATAAAACCAATAATTTGTTTGTTCGAAAATCTAACAGATCAAGCTCAAATTTTTGGCAGTAGCAAGCACAACGACGAGGTTGGGTCACACCAATGATGCCACTTTGTTCGCTGCATAGTTTTGAAGATCAAATAACTAGTTGAAAATAACACTCTGCATCTAAACTATCTAACAATTTGGAAGATCAAATAACTAGTTGAAAGGACCAGGAAACCGTGACATAATTAGAGGCTATGTGAAGTGTGAACCATCTAAAACCTAGTCCTAGTTGCAACTTGCAACCACACAAGAAAAGTTCAATACTCTTTTACTCTTTAGTTTAGTTGCAGCATATAAATTCTTCCTTTCTATTAAGCATGATTCCAAACTTGATGATGTTCTATATCCACTAATTCATATCAATTTTAACACCGGATGTTATCGAAACTGTATGAGAAGAGCATTTCAACAATCAAAATCACAATTTTAAAGGGGAAAAAAAACACGCACACAATCACACATATAAAGCCCCATTTGAATCTGTCCTACAACTTTACCATATAGATAATTAGGCACCATACTCACCAATAAGCAAAGAAGCAAATGTTTACCACTTCAAGAAGAGTAGCGCCTCCCTGAGTCCATCATTCTCAGCGGGATTTATAGCAAAAGAAGTCGTTGTAGGATCCAAATTATGCCTCTATTTTGTAATGAGACCCTATATTACAAAAATCTTTTCTAGTTATAAACAAAAACGGACTCAATTCATCTATAGACATTTCATCGAACACCTTGAATGCAACTCTTACCTCACCAAATTCATAAAGTACGATTGGGGAGAAATGAAATTGAAAGATGAAATATAAAACTGATGTTGCCAGAATGCATCTAAATCATCAATTGAACATTGGATTGGCCTTGTTCAATCGATAATCCCAAGCAGCCGGCGGATTCAAGCACATTCGATTGAGTCTGGAAGTGATTTGAGGATTCAAGTTTGGAAGCGAGACAATGAGAGGATTCAAGCTTGGAATCGATTTGAGGATTCAAGTGACAAGAGGCGAGATAGGTTTGGTTGCGAGACAGGCGAGCCGAGATGTGGAAGGAGGTGAACAGTGACAAAGGCGAGACAGAGATGGAGAGAGAGGGGACGGGTTGGCGAGGGCGATGAAGGAGAGAGAGGAGAAGGGAACGAAGGTCGGAGGCCGCTTCTTTCTTCGAGAATGCGCGGAGAATGAATCTCCATGATCTAGAGCGTGAGAGAACGGGGTAGGAGGGTTAGGGTCTAATGTGGCTAAAAAATATTAAAAGGGTTCAGCAAACCTAATAAAAAAGTAAGGGGGCTAACTACTTAATCAAATATGTTTATGGGTCTAAACCACCAAATTCCCTCTATAATTTTTAATAAGTTTAGTTATCGCACGAAATTGATCAAAGTTTCATAGGTATAAATTAATGTGAAATTCTTCAAAAGTTTGGACATGATAGGAACAAAAGCCAAACCTCTTAGCTGCGGGCGACTTTTTTTTTTTACATGAATTCCGTTTAGCGCAGGGTATTTTTTTCCTTTTAGCGCATGATCCTGGTCGCAACGACCATGGGTTAAATAGATCGCAACGACCAAGAAGTGTCGGAGATATGGTACTGTGGTCGCAACGACCACAACCTGGGATGGTCGCAACGATCAGGGTTTTTAGCTCGGGTGTATAAAGAACTGAGCTAAAAACCAAAATTTTATTTTCTGGGAAATAGCTTTTTAGCCCGGTTTTAAATGGAACCGGGATAAAAAGGTGAATTAAATTTTAAAAAAATATATAGAGAAGAGCATCTTCTCCCCCAAAACTCCATGGGCTAGCTAGTAATGGGGTTTATGATTTTGGTTCAATTTACTTTTTCTAAGGGTGTGTTTGGTAACGATATCAAGATATCGATATCGGTATCAAGATATCGATATCGGGCGATATCGATATCAAGTGATACCTCCCAAAAACGGAGTATATTAAAATAGGCTAAATTTGATATCTAGATATCAACTGATATCGATATCTAGCCCTACCAAACACTAGATATCAGATATCAAGTGATATACTATGCCTACCAAACACTAGATATCGATATCAGTTAAAGTGATATCGATATCTAGCCCTACCAAACACTAGATATCAGATATCGGGAGCTGATATCTGATATCTAGATATCATTACCAAACACACCCTAATTGATAAATGAATTAAAATAAGATTTGCCACATAAGCTCAAGTGACGTGATGAATGATGTGCCCAACTTCCCTCCCGCTAATCGATTGTTCGATCGTGGCATACTGGCATCCATCAAATTCGAACCGATTTCTCGAATTCAGAGGTAATAGGCCGCCGCCATGGATGCACGACTCATCTTGCCGGACGAATCGCGTGGAGTGACTCCTGGAATGGAGCAGCAAGTCGCCGGCGTCGGCAACCATTCGGCTAGGGTTCTGCGTGAGGTTTCAGAGAAGCCCGTGAATTGGGTGGGGTGGTATAGGGGTGTAATTCAATCTAATTGCAGGGGTATTTTTGTACTGTTTTAAAAAAATTTTTTACCTTGTTCTAAAAAGTACACCCCAATCCCCTTTTTTTATAAAAAAAAAACGGAAATTTCGCGAGGTACCCCTGTGGTATTGCAATTTTCGCGAGGTATACAACTCTTTTACATATTTCGCGTGGTACCCCTGAGGTTTTGGATTTTTTTGCCTCATACCCTTCCTAGTTAAATCTAACGGATTTCGTTAATTTTCAATTAAAAGAAAAAAAGAAAAAAGAAAAAAGAAAAAAAAAAAAGAAGAAAGAAGGAACGGACATGGAACCTCTCAGCTTTTCTCTTTCCCCGACCAACCCATGACCAGATCTGTCCCCGGCGAGAAGCAGAGAGAGACCAAAGGTGAGCTGGGAAGGGGAGGGCTGGTGGAGGAAGGCGGTGTCGGCGAGGGCGAAGAGGAGAGGGGTAAAGACGATGACAGTGTCTAGTGCGGCGGGGAGGAAGCGTTTGGCAGTGGCGGAGGAGGATTCGTGTTGGAGGAGGCCGATTTTGCCGAGGAGGAGGACGCCGACGACTCCCTTCCTCTCCGTCTCCTCATCTACCACCGACGTGATCTTGATCAGGATCGTCGTTCCTAGAAATTCGATTTTGCAGAGTTAGGGTTTCAGAATTGTGCGATTGTGGTTGTTGCCGCTGACGCCCTGCAATTCCAAGGACCAGCCACCGCATTGGCATCCGAGGTTGTTCCCATGGGTGCCAGCGACGAGAATCTTGCCGACTTTCTTCGGGAGCGGCAACAGCGGCTCGGCCGCGTTGTGTCCGTTCTTGAGCAACACCGGCGACTTTTCACTGCTAGACCGCTGGAGATCCAAACAGCAAGGGGCTGGTGGGCGCGTACCGGAGAGGGTGAAGAAGGGTGGTGGAGGGCTAAGGTAGGAGGCGACGGTTGTATGAACCGGTGGGGTGTGGCCAAAGGTGCTGCTGGGCACCGATGCTACGGCATGAAGGCCGGCGACGGCAAGCCAAAAACTCTTTAGGGTTTTTTCACACCGGAGGACGACTCCGATCTGGTCTATCTCTCTCTCCGCTTCTCTCTCCTGCCTGTTCTTTCTTTCTTTCTTTTTGTTTAAAAAAAAATGAAAACTAACAGAACATTGTCAAGATCTGTTAGATTTAACTAGGAAGGGCGTTAGGCGAAAAAATCCAAAACCATAAGGGTACCACGCGAAATATGTAAAAGAGTTGTATACCTCGTGAAAATTGCAATACCAAAGGTGTACCTCGCGAAATTTCCGGGAAAAAAAAGAAAGAAAAGAGCCCGGCTGATTTTTTTTTTTCGAGCCAAATCTGGCCCCGAAGCTTGGCTCAGATAACCAGAGAACCTCACTTCCGCTGAACCGACACACCCGCGTGCCACTTTGCGATACACGAACAGTCCGATCGTGGGCGTTGGAACGACGAACATGGACCAGCCACCGACGGTGCCGACCGACGACGAAAGTCTCCAAGTTCACAGAGACCCCCCAAAAATCCGTCGCCTTGAAGAATCTGTAATCAACCGCATCGCCGCCGGAGAAGTTATCCAACGCCCGGTCTCCGCAGTCAAGGAGCTAGTCGAGAACAGCCTCGACGCCGGCTCCACCACCGTGACCGTCAATATCAAGGACGGCGGCCTTAAGCTCATTCAAGTCTCCGACGACGGCCACGGAATTAGGGTAATCGAATCGCTGCTAGAAATAGTAGTAGTTGATAAAAAAAGACCTTCTTTGAGGCGCCTATCTTTGTTTTCTTTCTCCTTGATTCAATTTGTTTTCTTTCTAGTTCGAGGATTTGCCGATATTGTGTGAGCGGCACACGACGTCGAAGCTTTCGACGTTTGAGGAATTGCAGTCGATAAAGTCGATGGGGTTTAGAGGGGAGGCGTTGGCGAGTATGACCTATGTCGGTCATGTGACTGTTACCACGATTACTAAGGGGCAAAAGCATGGTTACAGGTTGGGATTTTGGCATTTGCGGTGCAATGCAGACACATTGTTCGATGAAATGTCTTATTGTTGTTTTCATTTTTGTGGTTGAATATTGGTTGGGTTTGGTTATGCTCAGGGTTTCTTACAGAGATGGCGTGATGGACCATGAACCCAAGGCATGTGCTGCTGTTAAAGGAACTCAGATAATGGTAAGAAATCAAACACACTAGGGGATATATTAATGAACTCAGACAGAGGTTATATGCCTTTTTAACATTAGTTATTCACGCAACAACAGGTTGATATTATTGTCTATTTTGGCTATGTCTTGAACTTTCATCTTACTAAAATGTTTGTATACAGTATTTTGTGGATGTCCTTACTGTCTCCAAGTTGATTTCTTTTGCTGTATGGCTCTGTGTAGGTTGAAAATCTGTTCTACAACATGACAGCCCGGCGAAAAACACTTCAGAACTCTTCAGATGATTATTCAAAGATTGTTGATTTGCTTAGTCGATTTGCTATTCATCACATAAGTGTGGGTTTCTCCTGTAGGAAGGTTTGTCTGCTGTTGGTTCTGGAACTGTATATACATCATGATCACTACATTTTTATTTGTTTAATTGTAAATTTTTTAAAACGTTTTCCCCTTTTGGTATATAGCATGGAGTAGCGAGAGCTGATGTCCACACAGTGGGCACATCCTGCAGAATGGATTCAATAAAATCTGTATACGGGTTGACTGTTGCTCGCAGTTTGATGAAAATAGAAGTTTCAGATAATGACCCATCTAGCTCTATCTTTGAGATGGAGGGTTACATCTCCAACTCAAATTATGCTGCTAAAAAAATTACCATGGTTCTGTTTATCAATGGTATGGATTCTTTACATATTCTGAAATAGTATATGTTTACATATCATTATATTCTGTTTTGTCTTCTCACGTTTTATCAGGGGTTATTTATGTAGAAGCTTACATTTTTAGACTATGGATTAGCAGAGAGAAAGTTGCAACTTAATCTTTGAAGACAAATTGATTTCTTCTTAATCTTATGGTTTGATTATCAACATTTATGTTGTTTCTAAGCCTTTTTTTTGGGATCAAAAGTGTGTTTAATAAGGGTAGTTGAACCCTTTTAATGAAATTATGGATTATGGATGGTTATTGATGCAGGATTTCTCTCATTATCTCTCTTAATATTTTTTTTTCAATATTTCCAGATAGATTGGTTGACTGTAGTGTTTTAAAAAGAGCCATCGAAATCGTTTATGCTGCAACTCTACCTAAAGCTTCGAAGCCTTTTATCTATATGTCAATTGTACTACCTCCTGAACATGTTGATGTGAATATACATCCAACTAAGAGAGAGGTAAAGCTTATTCTCCCGTGTAATTGTTTTTTCAGCATATTGAATGTGAAATGAACTGTTTCCATTCTTTTGCAATTCTAGGTAAGCCTTCTGAATCAGGAAATTATTATTGAGAAGATCCAATCAGCTGTTGAATTACATCTGAGGAATTCTGATGAGACCAGGACATTTCAGGAGCAGGTAGTTTACTTAATACGTGTATCCATTTGTGCACTTAATATTGCATCAATTACATAATTTCCCAAATGTTAAGTCTATAAAGTACACCCTCCATTTATAAGTAAGTGTTGTATTCGAAAAATTTTACATCGATTAAGACGATATCAAATAAATCTATTTACGCATAAATGAAGGAAATAAGAGGGTAAAGAAGACTTCTTTTTAATTTTCCAAGATATAAAAACTACAATAATTGTTTTGAAAATGTAAATTATGTCTTGAAATTTGCATTGTAAAGTGACATCAACATGATTAATGCCTTTCCATAAAAAAAACATGATTAATGCCTAAAATTACGTATATTTTGACACAAGTTTACAAGCTTAAAATGACATTTATTATGATACGTAAGGAGTATTCTTTTTCTTCCATAAAAATGTCATATTTAAAATTTGCCTAAGAATTTGAAAACTTGCTCATAGGAATTTAAGCCTTATGATAGGGAAAGTCATGAGGATGATTCTGTATATTTCCATGTTTCTACAGCTTGTTGGTGTGTTTGTATCTGGTCATGGTTTCTTTTGATCATATTTTTGTTGGAATTTAGAATATATAGACATATTAGACGTGCGATGAAAGCGAGCTTTTGCATGTCATGATGTTGCTTGTTTTTGTTCCCTATTATCTTGTCCCATGATCCTTAACATAGATATTTTTTTTAAAAAAGAATCTGATTTCCATTTCCATTTCCATTTCCATTTCTGTTATTGCGCGGATTTGTTTGGCATGTCATGCTGATATGGTACATTTTGCTTACAAGACAGATAGTATCACTAATAAGGTAAAGACATGTTACTGTGGCTAAAAGATCTTTTGAAACAGATCGGCAGATCCATAAGTTGATCTTGTTGTTGCTCCATTCTGGTTGACTAAACTGAAAAGTGTTTTGTCACTTTGAATTCTGACTGTTTTGTCTGAAACAGGCAGCACAACCCTTGCAATCTATTTCCGTGCAAACAAGCAGAGAATTAGATACCTCACCATCTGGTATTTAGACCACAATATACCTTTCCTGTTTCTGCTTGCTTTTTTATATTAATTAATATGTTAAAAACTTTGTTTTCCATGCTGTCATATCTTGTGGTATCATCATGATGTAACTAGTTTTGGTTTCTCTTTCTCATTTGTTGTTCAGCAGTAACCACAAAGCGTCAAAAAGTTTTAGCACATAAGATGGTTAGAACTGATGCACTTGATCCTGCTGGAAGGTTGCATGCTTATATGCAAATTAAGCCCTCTAGTCAGCTAGAAAGACTATCTCAATTGGATACTGTGAGGTGTTACTGTGTTCTTTATCTTATTTGGCAGTTCTGAGTACATAATTTAAGCAATTAATTCATTGTATTGTGATATATTAACTCAGCTTCATGACATTAAGGACAGGTCTTCTGTCAGGCAAAGAAGAAATCCAAAGGAAACCGCCGATCTTACTAGCGTTCAAGAGATACTTGATGAAATTGATCGTAGCTGCCACTCTGGTGAGCTTTTGCTAAATAAAATCAGTTATTGTTGCAATGCTAGGTTTTATTATTACGCTTCGTCTTCTGTAGCTAATTTATTGTGCTTTAATTCTACAGGGTTGTTAGACATTGTAAGAAACTGTACATATGTTGGGATGGCAGATGATGTATTTGCACTGCTGCAGTTTAACACCCACCTATACCTTGTAAATGTTGTGAACTTAAGGTAGGAAATGGTGTCTTTGATGCAAGTGCTTTAGATTTATAATCTGATTATCTATCTTAATCAGAGTACTTTGGAAAAGAGAGACTGAATGTTTCTGATCTTTTATTGTAATGAGGTTCTTATGCATACCACCTCCTCTTATGCACCATTCTTTTTCCTTTATTAGCTCCTTTGCTTTCCTGCTTGAATCCATTTTGCCGAGGCACAATTTCATTTTCCTACATTACTTGACTCTCATCGTTTATGTCAATTTTATTCTCTCCAACACATCCTCTGTGTCCATTTTTAACACGTTCTTTTAAAACGGTACACATTTTACTATTGTATAGGTGGTGTGTATTTTGTTACTCCCATTTCTTATTTGTTCGTATCAAAGTCTATATTCAACCTGTATGTAAAAAAACAAAAACATATTCCTTATGCTTCTGTTCGAACTAGCTATGCAATGATGGTTTTACATCCCATACTTCTCTGGGTTGGGGTGTTACTGCGTATTATCAACTTCTTGCAGAAATAAATGGTCAGCATAGCATCTTAATCATTTCACTTTAGGGATAATTTTAAGGCCTTTGAGCTGACATTGTCTAAAATGTGCTGCCTTTTTTTCTCTTATTTTCCCATTGCTAGCAAAGAGCTCATGTACCAGCAGGTCCTGCGTCGCTTTGCTCATTTCAATGCTATACAGCTGAGCAACCCAGCCCCTTTGCATCATCTTATTACGCTGGCACTTAAAGAGGAGAATCTGGATCCACAATCAAGTGACAATGATGAGTTGAATGGAAAGATTGCAGAGGTAAAAGTTCTATACTTTATTCTGTGCTTCTCCTCAGTTGTTCATAGTTTTCCTTTTTTCAGGACACAAAATATTTCGTTTAACTCTTGAAACAATATTGCAACCACGTTTCATTCTCTTCTTTCATGTGAACGGCCTTATCTTGTATCGAAAGGATTTCATGCTATACACTAAGTTGAGAAAGATCATCCTCCTATGTTCTGTACTCTTTTTTTACAAAGGTAGGTCCTCTTTATATGATGTGACGGACTAACTAATAGAACTATAACATAGCTATTTGGTTCAGTTGGTCAATGGATGTGTGGAGGGTTCTCCAGGGTTGAATGTTCTTTATCTGGTGTATATAAAATGTTAATTAATGGGAATATATGAATATATGGTGTAGCTTCTATTACACAAAGGTTCTTAAACCTTCCTTTTTTCATTTTTATTTTTATACAACAGAGGTGGATTTGAATTGAACCAATGTCTTCTTTTAAGGATTTTTTTCTAAAATTTTTTGGTCCCGGTGTTGAGTAATGTCTGTGCTTATTGTTTGAGCTAACAAATATTACACTTCTTTGCAAAGCATCCTTTGAATGAGTTTAACTGTAGTGTTGTGAACCGGCACACAGATTTAAATCACCACTTCATCATATCATATACTTTTCTCTTAATGTTTGAAGGTTGTTTTCACATGTTTTAATTTTGCCATACTATTTCTTCTCCAGATGAACATTGCATTACTGAAGCAAAAGGCTGAATTGCTGGATGAATACTTCTGCATTAATATCGATGCCCATGCAAACTTGTGTAGACTTCCGGTTGTACTTGAGCAGTACACACCTGACATGGACCGTGTTCCTGAATTTGTCCTGTGTCTAGGCAATGATGTAAGTTTGTTGCTAAACATGCTGTATTATCATGTTGATTCCCTTGTAAGAAATGTCACTAATGCAGATTTTGGCCTGAATTACTTACCTTGTTTGAGCACTTATTTTCCTTGGATATTTATCATAGGAATAGAATAGGGATGAAACTCATCTACAGAGGCCTTTTCCACCTGTTTCATCCACCCGAAAAAGTGAATGAAAAACCGATATAAAAAGATGAATAAGTAGACAATGGATTTACAGGTGGTGGATCGGGTTGGATTCGGGTGAAGGTGTGATGTGTGTCCAACTTGCCACCCTAATCCATCACTAAACCGCCCATTTGATCCATCTCACCCATTTATATTTATTGTATATTATTTTGCTAACCGTAACTCCTTAGTCTACCTCACTTGCTCTCTCCCCTGAAGAAGAACATGTTTTGGAAAGTGATTTATCTAACAGATGATAAACTGTAGGTCTAACACTTGTAAATTTTAATGTTGCTGCAGCAACTTCGAAAGAGATTAATTTCAATTGAATTAATTATGTTTAGGATGGTTTAATTTGGAGGCATCAATTATATGTAATTAGTAGAATTAGTTCTTGTTTGGTTTTTCCTTACAGTAATAAGAAATATACATTTGTTTTGTTCTGCTGTTTGGACTTTTATTCATTGTAGATATATTTTAATTTAGTTGTTAATAACTTGTATTGGATTTATTTGTAATTTGGATGAAGAGGTTATATGTGGATGTGTTTCAAGTTGAAGAATGTCATATTGTGCTTAAGAAATCGGAGAGATTGAGATATAAGATATTTCATGTTTTATGATACCTTCTCAAGCGAGGAACAACTTTATGTTATATATAATTTGTTGTGTTATCATATTGTTATTTGAAAGTGATTTTATGTGCATTTTACAAGTTATGGCGGAAAAAAATGGCATGGAATTATCCACCCGCATATTTCACCCAATCCTCTTTAATATCCATGGATGATGGATTGATCGGATATGGTTGATTTGGTGAAAGGGTTAGCGGATGATGGATGGATCAGGTGGAGCATCATACCTTGTTGATTGGGTGATGGTTTGAGTTCATCCACCCATAATCTGATCATTTTCCATCCTTACATTGGAAACACTTTTATTTGGTATGCATTTCAATAGTCTTTCAAGATTTACTAAGATTTATGTTCTATCTTCTTTGTAGGTCGATTGGGATGATGAGAAATCTTGTTTCCAATCAATTGCAGCTGCCATTTCTAACTTTTATGCGATGTATCCACCTCTGCTGCCAAACCCATCAGGAGATGGGGTGCAGTACTATAGGAAAACCAAGGCTCCTAGAGAATCAAATGATGAAAATCCCACTGGCAAGTTAGGTATTGACTTCTATCATGATCTATTATCTCCATTACAAATGATCTGGCATGAGGACCTCCCCCCATAAAAGTACACCCACGTTGTTGGATGTGTGTATGAGAATTACTTAGTGGGGCTAACTGAAAGTATTTGATAAATAAAATAACTATGCTGTATGATTTTGTGTTCATAGTTACGTACACCAGTGTTACCCGAACGAAATGTGAACAACTTGATGTCTTTCTTTGTGTAATATCAGGGTAGCAAATCCATGTTTGCTCCTGGAGTTTTATATTCTACTTTGAAAGTTTTCTTCTAAAACAAGAGTTTGCTTTGTTGTTTGGGTGGGTGGGTTGTAGTTGTTATTATTAACGGTGTTTTTCCATTTTCTTTTTTGCCTTCACTTTGATCACATACATGCATGATTTGGTCAGAAAGCTGCACAAGTCAGTTCCTTGAAAATTACTCTCTAATGATGAGAATCTTGCAACATGCTAATTCATTAATGACAATCAACTGGTTTGATTTAGTTACTTCAGCCTTCAGTTGCTGCTGTCAAAGACATATATAGTATTTTAGATCTTATTTTCCCTATAATATTTGCTAGTTTCAGAGAGTTTCCTTCAAGCAAATTGAAAGCTCCTAGGTATGGGCAGAAAAATCTTATCCTGTGAACAATTAATCATTTTGCAGGGGAAAATGCAGCAACAGAAGATGAAAGTGTGCGTGAACTTCTGTTAGAAGCAGAAACAGAATGGGCTCAGCGAGAATGGTCAATCCAGCACATTCTGTTTCCCTCTATGAGACTCTTTCTGAAGCCACCAAATTCAATGGCTACTAACGGAACTTTCATTCAGGTGTGTTTTTGTCTTCTAAAACTTGTTCCCACTGAAGACATCCATCAGATGTTCCTAGATAAAACTCATATACACTTATGTGCTCAACTATATTTGACTATGTGAATAAACTACTGGCTTTATATAATTACAGCTTAGTTTAGCTAGTCTCTTTCCCTCCCAATTTTTACAGGTTGCCTCACTGGAGAAGCTCTACAAGATCTTCGAAAGATGCTGAAAGGACGTATCCTGTGTCTGATATTTTGTACATCTCTGAGCAGAAATAGGAATGGTGCCTCAATGCCTTCAAGTTCCTCCACAAGCTGTGTAGAATTAAACATTTTTGGCAAGCTTGTCTGGAGAGTATATACAACGTATTGATTCACACACAACGTACGTAGCTAACAGAGTTAACACTTGGAAAAAAAACCTCTAAATGTAGCTTTGCTTATTTGCAGGAAAGGCTCTGCTCTCTTCAGTGAAGCAATTGCCTGCCACTAGTCATTCCCAGTGAGCAATGGATGTTAAGGTTGTACATGGTAACTACTCAGAACGACATACAAATGTGTATGAGCTCAGTCATATGTTTTGACTAGTTTATCGTGTGATGGAAGGAACTGTTTGCCGACAACTTTTCCCCCTCTTGGCCGGTGACTATCATCTGTAAGTGGCTCATATTACTTCCTGTGGATATGGTATTTTCTAATAGCATATGCTAACGAGACGTGTACGCAATGTATCTTCTGATATAACTCAAGGCATAATTGAAAAGGAGGACAAAAACAATGTACAAAGAATAGAACGCGAAGAGGTTCATTTTTATGTACCTTGGGTGAAAAAATCGAGCGGTCTAGTGACAATCAAATGCCTTTGGCTGTCAATTAAAGGTCTGTGTTACCATTTATAGAAGGAAGGATGATTTTCTCATGTAGTATGGCAGGAGAGGAGACGTCTGTGCAACGTGAATTCTGATGCGAATGTGGAAAAGACGCACGAAAGCGACCATTCGAAGAACGAACCACCAAGTACTACTTGGCAAGTAGTAGTAGACTTGTTACATACTTTTGTTGCAAAAATAGGAAAAGGAGGAACATGCATGATAGTCTCGAGGCACAAACGAGGAGAACAGAATTGACATCGGAAATCACATCACATCGCGTAAGTTGAAGAGTCACAAGCGACGAGAATTGTGTACGTGTCTCGTCGATCATAGTCTCAAGCTGCCAAACCCTTTTTGCATTATTGGAACACAGTCGATCGGTCCATCTTTCACACTCAGAAATTGAATTCAGTCTGAGTGAATTTGGGGTCGCAATGGTGAGGGCATATGCAGTGCATCACCCTGGGCTTAGCCAGGCATTTCTTTTCAAAGCGTACAAAGTTAGGTTCAATACTTTATAAGGTCATTTTTATGTGTCTCCACAGCCAATACCATCACCCACTCTCACTCTCAGGTGGACAGATTTGATTTTTGGTGCTTTTCCATCTCTCAGGAAATTGTAAACTTACTCATTTATCCTAAATGCCATGTGCTCGGTGCTACCTTACCCACCATCCTTGTAAAATTATAACCTAACAAATTATGTGAATTTATATTTTGGAAAGGTTATGTAATGTTTGGCACAAAATTGCACAATCAACTGGATTTTCGGAGCCTATAATTTTGATATTATATAGTTCTAAATGAAATACTTATAAAATTTTACTTTAAATAGCTTTTGGAATGAGTTTTTCAATAGATATTCACCCAAGCTTTTCGGAGCTTTTGATTTTTTTATTCATAAATTTTCATCAGTAGCTAAGTTTGCCAGATATCATACTAGTAGTTTACATACATTTAACAGAAATAATCCTTCAGCTTCAACTACAATTCATTTTCAGCTCCCCAATCAGTTACTCTTTTACCAAACATAGCCTAATTAATAACCATCTCTCTCTCTCTCTCTCTCCACGCATACTTGCGTGGAGGAGAGGAGGGGGGATTATTAGCCCATCCTAGAGGTATTAGTTACCCTTCTTCAAATTAGGGAATAGAAGGATAACAAATTTGTATGAAAAATGGGAGAAGAAGGGGAATGATTAGAATAGCGATCAATGAATCTAAACTTAAATATGTATTATATTCATAAGGGTAATTATTACCTTTCTCTACCAAAAAACAAATGGGCGGTAAGTTTCAAGTTTTTTTGAAACATAAACAAATTTGTGTCCATAGCCTTTGGGTGATTAGATTTCCCCCCAAAAGGCAACTGGATTTGCCTCTAAAATGTAAGAAGCATGGTCTTAAAGAGGTGTCAACCCATGTCACCAAGTCCTCTCAGGTTCATTGTTCTCACTTAGATTCTAAAAAGGAAGAACTCTTGTCACATGGTATATTCGATGTGAGATGGGGTGTTACAATCTCCCATGCTTAAAGCACGGATGACTCTGTCAAGCCCAAGGAACAACCCTATCAGTTGTCCCCACTGGGAGCCTGTAAAGGAATAACTCTTGTTATATGAGTAGGGCTTGAATCTTCTTATAAATCACTCCCAACAATACGTTCTTATTATATCCGATGTGGGAGGGTGTGTTACATAATAGGCAACCAGATTTGACCCCTAAACTAGTTGTGCCCGGACAAATTACTATGGATTCAACATGTCCAAACAATATAACTTGCTATAAGGAACAAACTAAGTAAATAACCTGTTCATAGTCTTTTAATGTAAGATCCCAACGATGATATCGTCTTCAATGAACACCGCAATGGTGGATTACGAATTCTACTCTAGAGTGCCCATCTCAGCAGCTTTACCCTGCTTACTCGATAGCGGCCCCATAGGCCTTCTTGTTTCAACAAAGCATGCATCTTGATATTCCAAAGACTAAAATTGTTCATTCTTGTGAACTTTTTGATCTTGATGTTCAAAACAAACATCTTTTCTTACCATATTAAAAACTCTAAAATCGACCTCTGATACTAGTTTGTTATAACAGATGATGAAAAAGAACAAAATTTCAAACAAAAAAGTTCAATACAAAGATTTATTGTGGTTCTCCAAATTTACTACCTCTACATTGAGGGATTTTATTGAGGACCTTTTCGAAACCAAATGAGGATCAACTACCAAGTTCTCAGTTTGAGGTTGTTTAGGTCACAATCCACACACTCCTCTTGATCTTACACCGCTACCTAGCTATGAAGGACAAGGAGGGTATGTGTGGTAATGGTGTTAAGCATGCGTACTTCATCTAGACTTTGCATGAACGTACAAGGAAGCAGCGGGAGAGGCGTGCTATGTATGCACGCCATGTTAACAGGAGGAACGCAAGCTTATAACTTTCAAACCCAGGGACTTAGTTTTGTTGCACCGGCACAAGGAGAGGTTCCCTAAAAAGTGAAAATCCAAGGTCGGCCCTCGTGGATATGGTCCTTTTTGTGTCCTTGAACGTTTTGGTAACAATGCTTTCAAGCTTGATCTTCTAGGTGAGTTTGGTGTTCATCATACTTTTAATGTTTCTAATTTATCTCTTATTATTGTAGATGACTATTCGAATGATGACCTGAGGATGAGATCAATTGAAGAAGGGGAGAAGGATGACACTATTTCTAGCATGACTATGGAGGATGTCATGGTTCATCTCACTTTACCTCCTCTAGGAGAGATGACGCATTCGAAGGATAGGAAAATGCAAGACGCTCTCCTTATACTTTCAAAGAGTCCTTCAAGAACCATTTAGGTAGAAGACATTTTAATCAGGACTTGTGCAAAGGCTTTTTCGTCATGGAAGATGCTAATGTTCAAGTGTGAAGTCAAGATTGCTCTTGTTGAAAACCATGGCCGCCCCATTAGGTGTTTTTATTTCATTAAGGACCTTGCATATTAGTTTAATACATATACTAATGAGATTACTTCCTAGCTATTGTTTGGTTTTATTCTAATTGGGCTTATTTTCAGCACGTGTATTTTTAGGTTTGGGCTTACAAGTTACAACCCATACTAGAAATCAACCTATAATTTTTTTCATTCCTCTAAAAAGAACCCTAGCTGAATATGTAATGACAAATTTTGAGTGTTAATGAAAGCACTTCGATCTTGCTGAAAACTCAAGAACTCTCATATACTATCCTTCTAGCTTGATCGAAATTGTTCATAGTATATATCAATTTCAGACCGAGAATCGATCACGAGTCATTTCAATTTGAGCTCCGAAGCAACATATCGCTCGTTGTACCAGAAGATCTACCGTACCTGAACTGCGAAATACCTTTAGAAGTGATTCGAAACATATCCACAGATTGCTTTACACGGTACAGGCATCAAAATTTACATTATCCACAGATTGCATGGAAGGATATTATATACTGTTAGCTTCATTACAAAATAAGGATGGATCAGAACGTAGCTAAGCTTAATCTTATTTCAAAATACTTTGAAAACCCATCGTCCGTACCAATTAATAGGCTATATAGCAAGAGTAGCTAAAAATATTCAAGCATGTGGGTCCCCATTCAAGTAGGGTAACATTTAATATGGAGGTTTGGTAGCAAATATGACTAGTGGAATTCATGCATATAGCGTATAGTAATCAAACCCCGGTCCCCAAAGTAAACTTCAATTTGTTAGCTTAATTAAACTCAAATATAATCTAATACCCTCCCATGCATTTCTATATATATATACCCATATAGAGTGATATGCTCATGAGAGATGTGTTAGCATTTTAGGGTTTTGCTTAAACAACTGAAGTTGGGGAAAAGGGGGAAATTAAATGGGGAAAGGAAGAACACCATGTTGTGAGAAGGGAAGGGTGAAGAAGGGCCCATGGTCTCAAGATGAGGACTTTAAGCTCATCTCTTTCATCCACAGACATGGCCATAGCAATTGGCGATCTCTTCCTAAGCTCGCAGGTTCCTCCATCCACCTCTCTCATCTTATCGATTGGTTTCCTCGTTATGTGTCTCAATCTCTTCAACAATTACTTACCTATGTCGATCTTCAACAATTGCTTAAACTGATCACTTTTGTTTGCTTTGGTTGATATGCAACTTTTTAAGTTGTTATGAGAGTTCTTGTCAAACACAAATTGGATTATGATCACCTAATTTTCTTAAGCATTTGATTAATTAATGACAAATAAGGTGGCATATGAAATCCACATAGAACTAATTAAGTAGTCCAAGTAAACTTGTTAGTTGGTTAAACAACAATTAAGTCAATAACTAATCCTTCATTTGCACTTAAAAAATTTCCTCTTACTTAATTGGTTTGGACCTACTTTTTTTTTGGATGTATTTACTTAATTACTCAATTAACAAATAGAATTTTTTAATTAGTTAACATCATACGTGCTCATGTCATGAGAAGCTAGCTAGTTCATGTACTTATTTAAAAAAAAATGATTCCACAATTAAATAAAAACGTGCAATTTTCTTTAATTACAATGATCATATAATAGGTCAAACTGAAACATCTTGTTATGTTAGAACATGAATTATATAATTTGATTTTACATTTTATTGATATATATAGTTGCCTGTTTGATATGTCTAGGGTTAGCGAGGTGTGGAAAGAGTTGTCGATTGCGATGGGTGAACTATCTCCGACCTGATGTCAGGCGAGGGAGCCTCACTCCTGATGAAGAGGAAACCATTATAAGACTGCAAAGCCTTATCGGAAACAAGTACACCATCCTCTACAAAATCATTCTTCTTGGATATGTACATATATCTAAACAATTTAATTGCTTTCTTTCATCTTCCATATGTATGCAGGTGGTCGAAAATTGCTTCTCACTTGCCCGGGAGAACTGACAACGAGATAAAGAACATATGGAACACTCACTTGAAAAGGCGCTTATCGGACAAAAAATCAATCACAAACTCCGGCAAGCATGATCAAGATAAGGTTTCCGATGAGCCATCTAGTACTTGTGTTCAAATCAACGGACAAGCCGGACCCACAACATCAATCAACCACAAGGATGATGGGACCATTGAGTTCTCAAGCTCAGATTGCACCACTCGCGACTCCAACCATGACCCAAATGTCGACGAGCCTAACTTGGTTGATTTGTGGGAATCTTTATTGCTAGATGCAGGTAGCCAGTATGATCAATTGAACCCTAACATTCATGGCAGTACCGGGAAACAATACTCGTATGTGGTCCCTAAAGTCGACAACAAGAAGGATATGCAAGCCAGAGGCAGTTCTTTGTGTCCATTTGGAATGTTGAATGACTTTAACGAGACCACCACTGCGACGAACTATGGAGGCTACCAAGAAATGGTTGATGAACAAGTGAGCAAAACCTATCAATTAGAAACAATGAATTCAAATGAGGGGTTGTTGAAGATGGACAACAACATGGAGAGCTACTTAGAGGCCATGGCCTGGCCATCTTCACCTACTTGCTATAGTTTTTCTGGGTTTTGAGTTATATTAAGTTTGATTAGTTGGATTATGAAGGAAGCCTTTAATTTAGAGAGTAATTAATAAGTTTGATAAACTGTTAATTTCAAAAGGGTTTGTTGGTATTTGGTCTAATGATCTTTCAAGTTCCAACTGCTCTAGTAATTTTAGTTTATTGGTATGTAATGTGTATAAAATTATAAGTTAGGTGGGAAAATACAAGGATCGATCTCATTGATGGAACGAAATTTGAATGTCCACTTGGATCGAGGACGTCATATATGATATATGTGATGATGATTAATAGTCGTACTAATGAGACAGTAATAGATGTTCTTTATATGATTAATTAAATTAAGCAATATATTGGTTTAATTACGTGATAGTTATGTTCTTATGTGCTTAACCATATATATGGCTGGGAGCCTTGGACCTATTATATATATATATATATATATAATTTTTTTTTTACTATAATTTCATATGCTTAACGAAGTTTGAAAGTGATATTAATTTTTGACAAAAAAGTATTGAAATTGGTGGGTAAAATCCTATTTCTCTAAACATATATAAAGAATATTGAGTTTCTCCATTTTGAAAGTTTAAAGTTTTTAGAGAATTTTAAGGTATTTTTTGATCTAAAAGATTCTCCAAAATGGAGAAAAAGCAGAAAAAATAGAGTGTATTCTCTAATTCTGTCGCGTTCTCCAAACTAAATAATTTCCTAAATCTTCGAAATGGGAAGTTGTTGGAGTTAAAAGTAAAAGTAATTTGAAGAATAAGTATTTTGTTTTTCCATTTTAGAGAAATTTTATGAAAAGTGTTGGAGATGGTCTGACAAGAGGATGAAATACATGTTTAAAAAGTAAGTTTTAAAAAATTGCATCCAATCCCATTTTTAACATTATAATTTATACTTTGACCCGATCCTTCCAAATTACTCATCATGAAGATGATAATCATCAATTAAAACGATTTAACAATCGAAACCGGGGAATTCAATCCTAATTCTCATCCCAAAAACAGTAACAAAAACCCCAAATTCAATTCCTTAGTGATAGGTTAAATCCATGGCAGAAAATTAACTCCTCGTACGTTGGATCGAAATCCGAGTCATTGTTGAATCCAAATTCTAGGTCACATCTCTTAATTAAATCACTCTACATCGAATTAGGATCCAAATCCTCTGAATTTCTTAAAGCTTCAAAGTGGAGGATATGAAAGAAATCAGAGTTTTGAGTTCTGGCCCTTGATGTACGTCTTAACTGAACCCTAACACTAATTATTGATCGAACTTAATTCATATACACTAATAATCATTATAACACTAATCCAATTGAACACTTAATTATTGAATTTAACAGCGTACTACCTGATCGGAGTTTTCAATTCAGGGCAGTTTTAAAGCACTGTCACACTAATTCATACTGAGTAGATACTTTTTTTTTGGTCGAAAAAATACAGGGTAGGGGCAGTTACTATACAGGGCATATTTTTTGGTCATATTAGGAAATTGTCCCTCACCCTCTCCATATTAGCAAAATGTCCACCCCTAAAATAAAGTTGTTGAAATTTTTGTTTTCAGCAAAAAAAAAAAATTCTGCGAAATTTAGTTTTTTTTTTTTTTTTTTTCGCGTTTCCAGAGTTGCTGAAACGGAATTGCTGAAACCTCTGTGCCACCATCTGTTTCAGCAGTTTTTTTTCGTTTTTTTTTGCGTTTCTTTCTGAAACCCATGGGCCACCCTCTATTCCAGCGGTTTTTTTTCGCGTTTCCAGAGTTGCTGAAACCCCGAGTTCAACACTGGTGTTGATGCTGAAACCCCGATTTCAGCAATGTTGCTGATGCTGAAATTGTTGCTGAAACCGTGTTATGAGATATAAAATTTAGCCTATGCGGGATTCGAACCCACGTATTTGTGCATAAGCGCATTGCTCTACCATTGAGCTAAGAGGCTTTTAAAGGAGATTTTAAGCAAGTTCAACAACAATAATTTCAGCAAATTCTAGTTTTAAAGCAAGTTCAACACCAATAATTTCAGCAAAAAAGAAGGACCAAACTAAGAGTCCTAACCAAAAGAGTAAAAATATTCCTCTCACGAGTCTAACTCCAAATTTCTTTCCACAACGTTGTTGTTGAAAACCCGATTTCAGCATTGTTGTTGCTGCTGAAACCCCGGTTTCAGCAACGTTGTTTATGGTTTCAACAATGTTGTTTATGGTTTCAGCAAGATTAGGGAGAAAATTCTCAACATAAAAACTAATTGTTAATTAACTAAATAATATAATCCAAAATGAGGAAGTCAAAGGCTATGAGAGGGGAGCTGTATAAAACTAAAGAATAAGCAGCAGACAAGAGCAGACCTGTCAAAACACAACCCGACCCGGTGACCCGACCCGACCGACCCGAAAAATTTCCGACCCAAACCCGAAAATTTTGACCCGAATTTTTATTTCGACCCGAACCCGAAAAACCCGAAATTTTCCGGGCAATCTGGGTTTCGACCCGGTGACCCGATTGACCCGGTAATTTTGACCCGATTTACCCGATTGACCCGGTTGATTTATAATTATATATAATTAATTTTTTATATATATAATTAAAATTTATCACAAAATTATCAAATAATGATTTTTTTAATTTAAAAAAGAAAAAATTGACAAACCCGAAATCGACCCGAAACCCGATCAAACCCGAGTTCGAGTCAACCCGAAAAACCCGAAACCCGTTTTACCCGAGACCCGTTTTACCCGAAACCCGAAGTGACCCGACCCGAACCCGACTCGAATGACCCGTTTGACAGGTCTAGACAAGAGGCAGCTTCATGCTTGAAAAATTCTCAACAATTTCTACAGCCTAAACCTCAAATTTAAGCTACAATTTTTATGTTTAATCTAATTACTTAGCCTGATGAATCAAAGTAAAGGAAAGTAAAGGGAACAATGAGACACTCACATAGCAGCAGAAAGATTGGTGGTCTGCTAAGTAAATGGAAACTTGCTGAAACTCATCGAAGATCTCAGATCTCTCTCTCGCTCTCTCAGATCGCTCTCTCGCCCTCTTCGATTCCAGCCGGATCTTCCTGAGGTGAGAGCCGGCAACCAGGAGGAAGATGAAGGCGGCTTCCTCCACTCCTCTCATCGTCTTCACCTCCAGATCGGCGTCCATGACTCGACGAGAGAGAGAGCACCATGGGAGAGGACTTGTTGAAACGAGGCAGTCCTATCTCCTCTCTCCGACCGGATCGAGGAAGACGACCAGATCGGCCATTGGAGGCGACGGAATCGGCGGAGAAAGTTCAACATCGTCTCCAGATCGACGTCCATGACTCGGATCTGTTGCTGCCGGCGGTTCTGTTGCCGCCGGCTGTCGTCCATGAATCGGAACTATTGCAGCAGATCTAGAAAGGAGCCGCCATTGTCGCTCGTCTGTGTCGGATCTGTTGCAGCAGACCTAGAAAGAAGCCGCCATGGTCGCTCCGACACAGCCGCCATGGTCGCTCGTCTGTTGCTGTCGCCATGGTCGCCATGGTCACTCGTCTGTGTCGGATCTGCTGCAGGCTTGCAGCAGACCCAGAAAGGAGCCGCCATGGTCGCTCGTCTGTGTCGGAACGATTGTCGTGTTGAGCGAGAGAGAATAAAGGGCGAGGAAGAGAGCGAGAGAAGGAGGAGCCGCCAAAATGCCAGATGCTGAAATGCTCCAAATCTCTTAGATTAGGTTAAAATCTTAGGGGCAATTTTGTCCAAAAAATTAGAGGTGGACAAAAACCTGATTTGCCGGACTTGGGAAACACTCCCTCATTTAGGCCCAAAAAATAGGCCCGTTGGGCAAATTTTCTCAAAATACTAAGGAGATACTAAGAGCATGTGCAACCATGAGTTTTTATTAACAGTCTTAAAAGATTAAGACATGGTTGCAAGATAAACCTTAAAGAAGAGGTTGGAAGGGTTACCTCTCTCTATCAAGGTAATATCTTTCCTTTTTATTTTTACTTATTTTTTAAAATTCACAAGTGGGTCACTACATCTTATTCATATTTATTTAGTATGTTAATAACTCAAATATATTCATAATGTATGTATTTTTTTATTTTAATATATAAATTATACCATTATTTTAATTTTATTTTTCTTAATAATTTGAGTATAATTTTTTCCATATATACCCTATTTTGACCTATTTTATTTTGCACTTCTTTTTCCATTTTCTATTTTCATAAACTATGGATCACAATCATCCAAATACCCCACCCATCCTAAACATCCATTTTGATCCAAATCTTTTCAATAATCCTTAATTTTAAATGATGTTACAAATGTTTAACAATTACCGAAGACCCGAATACTCAAACTATAATCCAAATATACATCAATTTGCTAGGAAAAATCATACAAATATACGTATAATCCTCTCTTTTCTCCCAAATCAACAACATATAATGTAATGTTATTATTTTTGTTATTTTTCATCTATATGAAATAAAAAATATTAATATCAAGCACTTATGAATTTTATTTATAAATAAAAATAAATGAGGTAGAAAAGGTGGGGAACAAGGTCAACTCCATGGTTGCAAGGGTATCCTCTAAAGAAGAGGTAGAAAAAATAGAAAATAATTTAGAGGAAAAAATATATGAGGTGTCAAATTAGGATAAGGAAATGAAAATATAACTTACCAATTAACCTATATTCGAAATAATGATTTAGGTTATTATTAGTGGAATATGTTTAGCGTGTTCGTCCATTATATATTGGTTGTGAGTGGTAAAAGTACACAAAAAAATATAAGGGTGGAAAACCTCGTAAATCCCAACCTTATAACAAAAAACAAAACAAACTTGACACGACTCTCGTTTTCATACGCCTGAAAAAAGGAAAAAAAAATGTCCAAGGGTCGGGTTACTCTTGAATGGGACGTGTTGGGATAAAAAAACGGTCCATCCCACATTGGATGTGCAAGGTAAAACTAAAAGTATTAAAAAAATATAAGGGCGGGAACCCCTCTACAATGACTTAAGCTTTTGTGATAAAATGGTTTAGGCTTTTCATTTGCTTTCGGTATTCATTGTAATATTCTTTAAATTTCAAAAGAACATTATATAGTTTCACAGAATTCATCTTATCAATAGATATTTTAATATCTTACCAGTAACCTCACTCTTCTATAGTTATCTTCATTAATATCCAACATATATAGGATTAGAAAGGTAGTTTTTTTTTTTGACGCTGAATAAAGATTAGGTCGTATCGGCAGCAGCAGAAGCCCTTCCTAGGACATCCTTTCGGATGAGAACAAACAGTTCTGGATCATCCTCACAACAATCGTCGGCAGGGAATGCATGGGCACTACGAGCAAGATAGTCAGCCACGGCATTTGATTCCCTGAAAATATGACGAATAACAACATAAGAAAAGGACGAAATATCTAACAAAATATCCGATTGTAGCAGCTCGATAGTTAAATAATAGTGATTTATGAGAATTGTTATGCATTGAAAGTTGTTTTTGTTGACATTTTTTGTTACAACTCTCCATTTAATTGGTTCAAAAGATTAAAAAAAAATTATTTAATAAGTAATAAGATTTAGAAAAATTGTAGACAATCAATGTTATTTAATACTTTACTTAAAAATTGTATCAAAAGTTAAAACGACATATAATTTAGATTTAGATTGAAGGGAGTATAGAATTTCATGTGTGGCCGTGTGCGTATGCGTGCGTATATATGCGTACGTACATTAGAAATCGAAAGGAAGCTTGTGAGTTTAAGATTTTATGACTATGAGTTTGATTTTTTTATTTTTATTTTTGTTTTTCAAATTTTTTATAATGGTAGCTAGGAACAACATTTTATAACGGAAAATTTAAGATATTAAACGGCGGGTTTAAGATTTTATAAATGTGAGTTCAAGACTTTTATGACATTAATTAAGGTTAAGATTTTTATTAGCGTAGATTCAAGATTTTACAACTATAATAACAACCTTGGGTTTAAAAATCTAAGTGTAACTTATTACAAATGAAACTATTTCAGAGGCAGGATTTGTTCAGCTTCAGCCTTTGGGCCTATTTTTTGCACAACATGGGAACAAATAACATACCGTACAAGTCTTCTTACACTACACCCTCTCTTTAACACACACAAGATTCCACACTGCAGCCCAATTTCTATTTTCCCATTCTGATTCATATCTTTTGAATTTGTAAATAAAAAGCGGGGTTCGAACCGGGGACCTATAAATAATACCTACAAGTCCTTTTCGGTGAGTCATTCCGGAATGGTTCTGATTCATATATTACCATCCCAGTAACAACAACAAATTAAGGCCCCGTTTGGTATCACAATGGTAATCGGAATGGGAATGGAAATCGGAATCGGAATCAAAAATGGGAATCGGTCATTTCTTAGGCATGTTGTTTGGTACAAAGTCGGAATGAGAAATTCCCCAACATCAAAACCTAAAAGAATGCACAAATCCATTTACCCCAATTCAATTGCAAAGGTTCATCTCAAATTAAGGTGAACAGCAATTTAATTTCAGAAATTGACTCAGCTCATGCGTTTCCTCACCAATTACGTGGAATCAAATATAAACCCCAAAATTTAAATGTAACAACATCTATATCTATATCTAATATAATACTAAAACAATTGCTTCTCATGCCACATGACAATTTTTTCCTTAAGAATTGTCTTATGTGGCAACTTAACATCAATCATGGGCCCACTTAATTAATTTTTCAATTTTATTGGTTGAAGATAATAACCTCATTTTAAATTAATTAATTATTTTATTTGACTCTACCTTAAATCATTAATTAAAATTTATCTTTTACAATTGTTTTGATGGAATAGTCATTTATATTTGGTTTCAAATAATTAATCAATATAACTTATTAATTCGTTCCCAATTGATTTCATTAATTTAAGTTATACGTAATATAATATTTCATTATCTATTCAATAAGTGAAATATCTAGCCAAATTTTTAGCTTATTAATTCATTCCCAATTCATTTATATTTGCCTCTTGATAAACTTTCATAGTTTGAACTAAATCTTCGTTACTAATTATCCCATTTAGTGAATTTCTTCATCAATAATTACCTCATTTTAAAAACCATACAAGGTAAATTCCCTAATTCAAATACACGGGACAAAATCTTTTAGTTTGTTAAAAATCATTGATTTTAATTACTTACTTTTGTGTAAATTTATTTTTAGTTACTGATATGATTCATTTTCTAACAAATTTAATTATAATTTATTTCTAAAATTATTATTAGTATTTTTATATTAATTTGAAATCATGAAATACGATGAGATTTGAAATCTTTAACCACCAAATTTTTTTAATTATTAATCTTCCCTTGCAATATTGTTTCCTCCTTATAAAAACCATGTTAACAACTTTGTTGAATTTAAGTTTCATCTTTTAATTTAATTAATTATTCATTAAAATAAATCTAATGATAATTTAATAAAATTACAAGAATATTAATATTAATTTATCCCAAATGTTTTTTGACCGTTTGAATTAAAACTAATGATAATTTAACAAATTTATTTTTTTTCTCATTTGTTTTGAGTTAAAACTTAATATCTTTGTTAGTTATCGCATTTTACCATAAAAAAATTTTGTGCGTGTGTGATTTAGTAGAATATTTCCTCATATGAACAATATAATTCACTTATTTTATCTATCTAAAATTATAAACACCTTAAACTAATACGGAGTATCTAAAATATAATTTTATAACTCAATCAGTTATTGAATGTAAAAATTCAAACTTGAGATCCAAAATATTTTCATTCATTTTTTATATTTGTCATATTTTTTATGACACTGAGCTAACTATCTATGCTTTGGCCTAATATATAATAATAAAGCTTCTATTTAGACATTGCAAATCATATAATTGCTCAAATAAAACTAATATAAAGATAATATATTTGATAGAGTTTTTAGCTTCTTAAAAAACATATCAAAAAAATAAAATTGCCTACATTTTGAGATGAAAGGATTTTTTTACTTTTAAGTTTATTAATATAATATATCTTTTTTTTTATGTGCTCTTCATCCCAAAGTTCTAAAAATTCCATTCACGAACATTTGTATTTGTGGAATGTGTAGTCCAACTTTCAAATTATTGGGTTCTACCTTCCAACCCATTACCACAACAAATGTGTGTTTAATGCTCAAAGTAATCAATCCGCTTACTAAAAACTTAAAAGGCTAAAAAAAACTCATTCTCAAACAGTAGTGGTGACTCTAAACTTTGTACTACATTTGTCTCAAAATATCGGTCGTTTTACTTTTTAGCACGTTTTGTAAGAAGCTAAAAACTTTATAAAATATTAAATTTTCTTTATTAGTTTTTAAAAATAATAATATACTTATTATTAATAAGCGTAATATTATTTTTAAAAACCAATAAAAATATAATATTTTACAAAGTTTTTAGCTTCTTAAAAAACATGCAAAAAAATAAAACGATCTATATTTTGAGACGGATGAAGCATTTTTTTTTACTTTTAAGTTTATTACAAGAATATTTCTTCTCTCATTTTTATGTGTTCTCCATCAAAAAGTGCTTAAAACTCTATTCACCTAGAGTTTGTGTAATATGTAGTTGAACTACCAAATTATTTGATCTTACCTTCCAATTCATTAACACAACAAAAAATAATAGTAGAGGGCCACATTTTTATATCCTGCCTCAGACATTATTTTTTATCCAAATTTATATTATTTTGTTATATCATTTTAATATTATTATAATAGTATAATACATCTAATATATAATGTAAATAAATTATGGTAATATATTCTATAAAATATATTATAATTTACAAATCCCGTGCGTTACGCACGGGTACTACGCTAGTAAACTCTTAATTTAGAAGAGTTTAGGATGATGTGTCAATCTTAGAGGCATTTTAGGAGTCTTAACTATTTTTTTTTTGTCATTTTTCTTGGATTTTCTTTAATTCTCCTTTTTTCTTTTTTTTTTTTCCTTTAATTTTTTTTCTTTAATTTTACTAACTATCTATATCTATATAAACTCTTAATTTAGAAGAGTTTAGGATGATGTGTCAATCTTAGAGGCATTTTAGGAGTCTTAACTATTTTTATTTTTTTTTGCCAATTTTCTTGGATTTTCTTTAATTCTCCTTTTTTCTTTTTTTCCCTTTAATTCTCTTTTTTCTTTAGTTTTACTAACTTCTATATAAACTCTTAATTTAGAAGAGTTTAGGATGATGTGTCAATCTTAGAGGCATTTTAGGAGTCTTAACTAATTTTTTTTTTGCCAATTTTGTTGGATTTTCTTTAATTCTCCTTTTTTCTTTTTTTTCCCTTTAATTCTCTTTTTTCTTTAATTTTACTAACTATTGGGCTTAATTCAAAACATTAAATTCAATATAATATAACTATTTATCTATATAAACTCTTAATTTAGAAGAGTTTAGGATGATGTGTCAATCTTAGAGGCATTTTAGGAGTCTTAACTTTTTTTTTTTGCCATTTTTCTTGGATTTTCTTTAATTCTCCTTTTTTCTTCTTTTTCCTTTAATTCTTTTTTTTTTCTTTAATTTTACTAACTATCTATATAAACTCTTAATTTAGAAGAGTTTAGGACGATGTGTCAATCTTAGAGGCATTTTAGGAGTCTTAACTAATTTTTTTTTTTTGGCCATTTTTCTTGGATTTTCTTTGATTCTCCTTTTTTCTTCTTTTTCCTTTAATTCTTTTTTTCTTTAACTTTACTAACTATCTATATATCTATATCTATATAAACTCTTAATTTAGAAGAGTTTAGGATGGTGTGTCAATCTTAGAGGCATTTTAGGAGTCTTAACTATTTTTTTTTTTTTTGCCATTTTTCTTAGATTTTCTTTAATTCTCCTTTTTTCTTCTTTTTCCTTTAATTCTTTTTTTCTTTAATTCTACTAACTATCTATATCTATATAAACTCTTACTTTAGAAGAGTTTAGGATGATTTGTCAATCTTAGAGGCATTTTAGGATTCTTAACTAATTTTTTTTTTTTGCCATTTTTCTTGGATTTTCTTTAATCCTCTTTTTTTTCTTCTTTTTCCTTTAATTCTTTTTTTCTTTAATTTTACTAACTATCTATATCTATATAAACTCTTAATTTAGAAGAGTTTAGGATGATGTGTCAATCTTAGAGGCATTTTAGGAGTCTTAACTATTTTTTTTTTGCCATTTTTCTTGGATTTTCTTTAATTCTCCTTTTTTCTTCTTTTTCCTTTAATTCTTTTTTTTTCTTTAATTTTACTAACTATTGGGCTTAATTCAAAACATTAAATTCAATCTAATATAAGTTATATAACTATCTATATAAACTCTTAATTTAGAAGAGTTTAGGATGATGTGTCAATCTTAGTGGTATTTTAGGAGTCTTAACTATTTTTATCTACATAAACTCTTAATTTAGAAGAGTTTAGGATAATGTGTCAATCTTAAAGGCATTTGAGTAGTCTTAACTAATTTTTTTTTGCCATTTTACTTGGATTTTCTTTAATTCTCCTTTTTTCTTCTTTTTCCTTCAATTCACTTTTTTCTTTAATTTTACTAACTATTGGGTTTAATTCAAAACATTGAATTCAATCTAATATAACTATTGAGATTAATTCAAAACATTGAATATGACTATTGATTATGACACATCATATTTAAACAATGTTATAATGATATTGATATTATTATTATTGAGTAATTTAAAATATCTATATTTATGTATTATACTTTACATAAGATTTTAAAAAAAAATTCTGAAATAATTATAAGATACATTAATTGTAAATTTATTTTATTTTATTTTTATCTTAACATTTTATAATATTTATATATATATAATATTTTAGTTTATAAAAAATGCACCATGGCGCGGGAATCATACTAGTTACAAATTAATTTACAAGTCACTTGTAAGAAGCGACACATCCAACTATACATATCACTCCTTCAAAAGGCAGTAGAAAACTAAGCAAGTTAAGTTCTCCGATGATATGAGATGCAATCGTATAAAAAAGAAGGGTGAGGTGATCCGTGATCACAAATACAAATATAACATAGAAGGATTTATAGATGCATTCACCTCACAACGAAAGCTAATGGAAACTAAGGACAAAATGTCCAATGTATGTAGGAAGAATACGAAAAAGTGTTATAACAGTAGATTTCAAGGACAAAATGTGCAATGTATGTAGGAAGAATACGAAAAAGTGTTATAACAATATATTTCAAGGACTTATGCACAGACTGTTGAGAGATGTGAATGAGACCAAAAGAGTTTCACATCGAAAGTTGAACATAAGAAACCCCAATATATGAGTCGATCGGTAAACTACTCCTTCTATTGCTAATTGATTTTGGTTCTTTAATTAATTGGCGTGATGATTTCACTCAAAAGTGTTCAAAATTTGTTTTTTTCATGATTATCAGTAAATTAAAATGAATTCATTCATGCCTTTAGAACCTATCCAAATTAAAAAAATATTACTAGAACTCCCAAGTTCTGTAGATACACACAAAGGGTCAACAAATGTTACTAACTCTGACAAGATGTAACAACAGATGTTAGTAACATATCTTAACCCTTTGTGAGTATCTACAGAACTTGGAGTTTATAAGGAGATTTGAGCTGTGAAAATCAGGAGAGAGAAGCTCTCTCTTTGGGAAAACAAAATGTGCAGCCCGATTTAACCCTAGAAATCTCAACTCTTCAAATCTAAACCAAACATTCATCCTCTTCCTCAATGGGTTTGGGGTTTTGTCTCGGATCTGGCTTATCATCAGGGAGGGGAGGGGGGGGGGGGGGGGGGGGGGGGGTGGGGGTTCGCTTCTCCCCGTCGTTGTGGCTATTTCACTTTGGGAGGTTTGGTGTGGTTTGGGGGGTTTGGTGTCCCTGTGGGTGGTTCGCCATGGTTTTGGGGTGGAGTGGAAACCGTGGATCGTTGGCCATGGGGTTGCGTTTTGCCCTTTTTTCGCCTCATTGTTGTTCATGCCGTGTCACCGACCCTTGCTCGGCTTCCCTTTTTGCTGCTGGTGTACGTCTCTGGCTTCTAGCTCTTTTGGTCAGATCTTCGGCTGCCGCTGCGTGCTTGGCGGTGGCTATGCCTATGACTACTAAAGGTCTCACTGCATCAGCCCTTTGGGGCCATGAAAACTAGGCTTTGGCAATTGGATACCCACCCCTTTGGGGTTCGTAAAAAAAAAAACGCTTTACTTATACTCTATCTGTTCATGAAAACTTGGTGGTTGGGTGGTGTCCTCGATTTGCTTTAGGAGGTGCTCCCCCGGTTTGGTCGCCAGCGTTGGAGGTTTCTCCTGGCCGATGGCTGCTGGTGTGGTGCTGCTGAAGTGCAGCTCTTTAGTCTTTCCTACCCATTTTGGGCCCATGGGTTTTCCCTTGGGCCCGAGGTGGATCGAAGGTGTTAGATCTAGCCCGGTTGATTGTGCTTTGGGCCTAAAGAACTCTCTTGGGCCTGAGGCAACCCATGTAATTAAAACAAAACAAGCAAACAAAACCCGAGAGTTGAAACCATATCTCAAAAGCACATGATAAAATATCCCGAAAGGGTTTGAAAAAATTAATCCCGAAATGGCTTGACATAACTCCTGTAAGTAGGGTTGTTATATGATCTGAACAGCTCGAGCTCGGCTCGAAAAAAGCTCGACTTGAGCTCGTTCACTTATCTAAACAAGCCGAGCCTAAACATGATTTTAAGCTCGGTTGAAAGCTCGACTCGTTCGATTTAGGCTCGAATAGCTCGAATAATATGGAATTTCTAAAATTTTCTTTAAATTAATATGTTATGACCAAGTAAAACTACTTAAAGCTCGAAAAAAGCTCGGCTCGAGCTCGTTCATTTACTAAAACAAGTCGAGCTTGAACAAAAAAGAAAGCTCGTTTAAAAATTAGGCTCGGCTCGTCTCGGGCTCGTTTAATAAATGAACAAGCTTGAACATGCCAAGCTCGGCTCGTTCGGCTCGAATAACACCCCTACCTGTAAGGGTTTGACAAAACCTCGAGAGGGCCTGAAAAATTATTTGAAGATTAATAGGTATAGTAATTTATCCCTAGACTTTCAATTTGGTCCTTGGAGTTTGCACACAAATTTTCGTCTGATGTTTAGATCTCCCTTTCTGCCCTATATTTGTTCCCTCTTTTGGCGTCAAGTAGTTGCTTTGGGGTGGGTGCGTTTAGTTTTCAGTTGGGTTGCAGTATCGGGCGTCATGTTGATCGAGAGGATCGTGACAGTATTCGTGGTCTTTGAAGATATCTCTCATCTAGGTAGGGTCAACATCGGTGATCCACACTTCCATAGGGTTTGCCCTTTTCGGTAATGGGTTATTGTTCTTCACATTCTCGACATCGAGACACTGTGTGAGTCGTCACACTCTCCCGTGTTCTCGACATTCGTGGCTCGCCTTGGATCTCCCTCGACTCCTTCGTTGGATGGCGGTTTATATGGGTTCTGTGGATTGTTTCTGTATTTTTATGTGTTTAGTATGTTGTATGTTGACGGTTGTCCATCTGCCAATTCATCGGCCTCTCGAGCTTCAGGCTTGTCTGAACTCGAATTTTTACCTAATAAAAAAAATAAGAGTTTTTAGTGTTTATCCATAACCAATAAAATAATATTATAACACTTCCTCTTGGATAAACCTTCATAATATTACAAAATTATCTCGTTAAAAAACCATCTAGAAAAACCAATGGGAATAAACTAAAACCAAGAGAAAAAGAGTACATATGTACATAATTTGATACACTTTAGTGACACTGCCTCGTTAAAAAACTTGTCGGGTAAACCCAATAGGACAAAACCTGACCGAAGAGAAAAAAAAGTACAGTGTGTGTATACTTCCCTTGAATCCAACATCCTTCTTGTAGTCTTCTCATTTTGACAACCTCTTTGATCTGCTTGATGGCATTGATTTCATGAGATGCATGGTCGAGTCTCAACAATGTCTTTGATGTGTACGATATATCTTCATATATCACAATTAACTTCAATCGCGATTGAGATCTATGTATTGGTGTTATGCTGCTTTCAATGAAAAATCCTACATCTGTTCAGAAATAGATGTCGTTTGAGTTTTTGGCACGTTTTTAAGGAGCTAAAAACTATATAAAATATTAACTTTTTAAACAATTTTTTTTAATAATATGATATTTATTATTAATAAGTATTTAAATTATATTAAAAAATTACAAAAAAAAATATTTTATATAGTTTTTAGCTCCTTAAAAAACATGCAAAAAAGTCAAACGACATCTATTTCTGAACGGAGGTAGTATAAGATATTTCATAACATAGTGTGCTCTTTATCATTTAATCTAGGGGATCTATTGTATGAATTGTGCACAAGTTGACTCGTTAAACATCTTTTATTGAAATAATCCAGTGGGATAAAGACTAAGATTAAGAAAACGAGTACAACTTTTTATGGCACTTTGGGCCCTAATACAATATCACTATTTTCACACTTATAGGTACTTCAAGTACTCATAGGGATCTTTAATCAGTTGCATGTGACAAGGAATTGACATTAATGCTTCAGACATTTTTCAATCCTTTAATCCTTTTCATTTATATATTCACACTTGTGAATTACATTTGGAGCCAAAATTATATCCACTTATGCTGAATACTATAGGCTTTTGTGACGTCAACTTAGTTTTATATTTGCTTTTGCACAAACATTCATCTAAAATCAATTGATGTTATACTTTCCAGTGGTGGAACTACCAGTCCAAAAACAACATGCTTAATTAAAGAATCCATCTGAATTTCTTCTTTCTACCTCTTTACCATCATTAATTTCGATGTCGTCGTCTATTATCTATTTGATGATCATCATATTCTCATGGGCTATTTCCACTTCTGGAGAATCATACTAAAAACCTAGTAATCCTCATCACATCTGGTGTATTTGAGAATAATATGATATAATTGGGTTGGAGTTACAAGAACATCCAAATGAGCTAGCGCAATTTGGACTGTCACTTTGATTTCTTGGTCTTTAATAAATGCATTTAATATCTTATTTGCTAAACCTTATAATCATTTGATCTATTGAACTATTGGTCCATTCATCCACGATTTTATAATGATAGAGAAACTGCATCCGTGCAATTCCTTGATAGCATCATTTCATCCCCCCTAAATACTGAGCATTTGATCATGATTATAAAGCTCTAGATATTTGACATCAATAGGACTCAAACCCCGTGTCTCATCCAACTTCTTTGTGATTTCATTTTAGTTTATTTTTGTGGAGGAGGCCTCGAAACATATACCGCTTACTCAAAATCTTTGAATGTCATGCTCTCTTGGAGATCGATAATTTAGGAAAAGTTATTGTGTTAAACTTGCATGAGCCTATTTGATCACTAACAACTCTTTTGAGTTGTCGTGAGCTACTTTATGCTTAACCATGTGATTGATAACATTATCCACCTTGTGTTTCATATGATCAAAGTGTTGAGGTATCTATAAAGTATTGGAATAACACTAGTTCATATGGCGGCCATCATTGTATGTCCATAGTTGTCTAACTGAATTTATTCAAGTGGCATTAGAGACTTTGCATTCACTCTGAATATAGATGGTCTTATTGGTAATTTGACAAGAAAATATATCATACATGCACGGTCATCCTTATTGAGGATCTTCTGATCCTTGGATCTTCTAGTCTTGTTTAGAAGGCGTTCATTTGAATTTCAATAATTAATTGATCCAACCTGAGAACCCGAGCATGATCCATCGATATCCGAACCTAACTCGACCGAAACCCAAAAGTATCATGTAATCTACAACCCGAACCCGAACCCGAACCGAAGTCCGGCCAATTTTGACCTGATAGCCGAATAAGCACGAATATAGACAAACCCGACCCGAACAAGACCCGGCTCATCCTTATAATTAATTACTTTAATTCTCTTATTTTTAAACACTCAAATAACGTAAATTACATAATAATTAAATAAATGAAGTTTAATAGTTAATAATTAAGATAAATAAAAATAATCATCAATTTATAATAAAAAAATGTAACCCGACTTGACTCAATATTCTCACGTGATCTAATCCAAAATTTCTATCATTTGCCCCAAATTTATCCAACCTTAAAACATACCCGACCCGATTCAGACGTACAATATATCTGACATATGACTCAACTCGAAATATAACCAAATCCGAATAAGTATATATGGATACGACCCGAACAACCCACTAACAGCTTCGAAGGGGCTTCTCTAGAGGATTCAAGAGAATCATAGTGGAAGGAGATTGCCTAGAAGTGATCAAGAGCATTAATGACAGAAGTCATGTCAGATGGGAAGTGTTGAGGGAAGTGGAGTTTATCAAGAACCTTAGCTTGAGCTTTGACAGCATAGAATTCAGACATTGCTACAGGGAAGCGAACAAGGCAGCTGATTTCATAGCTAAGTCTAGTAATACTTGTGCGATTAGTAATTTCCCTACTCTTAGGGATCTCTGTAACATCATCCGTGAAGATAATCATGGCGATGCTTTACTTTTGTAAATGTGAGAATATGAAATTGATTGTAATGTCCTCCTTAGGGTTTCCATTCATTGATATAACATATATATAAGTTACAAAGGTATTGGGCCTTAATGGGCTTTTAGCCCACTATACAATATAATCTTCACACCCTATTTCTAATATTCAGCAGACGGAACCTCCAGCGGGCGCCGCAAGGGTTGCTGCGGGCGCAGCAAGAGGTGCTGCGGCCGCCGCCAGTGGGTGGGACGGAGGGTAAGTATGTTTTAGTTGATTGGCTGCGGGCTCCGCATTTTGCGGCGGGCGCAGCATTACACTATGGTGATCCGACGGAGGGATGTAGGCATGGTGTGGAGCGGCGGGGTGATGTGTGGTGGTCATCGAGACGATTTGACGGGGTTGGAAGACACCAGAGACGCTGCGGGTGTGTGGTCTGGTGGGGGGTGGTGGTGGGAGGGGGGGAGAGGCAGGAGCACCGGGAGAGCTCTGGGGAAGAAGAAAATGCGGGAATGGTGACTTAGACTCTGACGGAGACACGGTGGGTGTGGCAGACGCAAGGGGGAATCGCGACTCATCAAAGGTGACATGGCGAGAGAGAATGATCTTGTGGGTCTTGATATCGAGGCAGATGTAACCGCGATGATCAGACGGGTAGCCAAGAAAGACACAAGGGGTGGAGCATGGGTGAAGTTTGTGAGGGGCGGTGGATGATTGATTTGGAAAGCACAAGCATCCAAAGGTACGAAGGTGATCGTACCTTGGTAAAGGGAAATACAGTGCCTGAAACGGTGAACGATGGTGGAGGGTGGTGGAAGGTAGGATGTTTAGGAGGTAGCACGTGGTGGCTAAGGCATAAGGCCAAAAGTGAGGGGGAATGGATGCGTGGAAGAGGAGAGTGCGCATCATATTGGTAATGGTTCGGATGATTCGTTCGGCCTTGCCATTTTGTTGGGAGGTGTAGGGGCAGGACAAGCGATAGGAGATCCCATTGGTATTGAAGAAAGTGTGAAAATCTTTGTTGTCAAATTCACGACCATTGTCACATTGAAAGCACTTGATAGAGGTGTGAAATTGTGTTTTGATGTAAGCATGGAATTTGGCAAAGATAGGAAACACTTGAGATTTAAAGTGCAAAGGGAAAACCCATAAGAAATGTGTATAATCATCCAGAAACAACAGGTAATACTTATGACCCTCCTTGCTAGGCACAGGAGATGTCCAAATATCACTATGAATAATATCAAAAGGTGCAAAAGTATTGTTTAAGGACCGCTGAAAAGGAAGTCTGGCATGCTTGCCTAACTGACAAGAAGAACATAAACTAGAGCGAGGCTTTTTATTACATTGAACAAAACTCTTAGAACGAAGAAAATCTAAAACTGCAGGACTGGGATGACCAAGGCGGGCATGCCAAAGACTGGATGATGATGCCGAGAGGGCGACTGGACTTGACGGGCTGGATGGTGAGGGCGACGACACAGGATAGAGCTCCCCGGTGCTATTACATCTCAGACGAGTAACCCCCGTAGTAAGATCCTTCACAGAGAAACCAAACGGATCAAACACAAGAGAAACATTATTGTCAGTGGTGAACCGACAGACAGATATAAGGTTTTTGACAAGTTTGGGGGCAACAAGGACGTTGTTGAGGTGTAATGGGTTGGTAGGGGTTGGTAGTGTGGCGTGGCCAATGCCCGAAGTAGCAAGGCGACCACCGTTTCCGACGATAATAGAATGAGAAGGACCCTTAAAAGAAAGAGAGGAGAAAGTACCTGAGGAGTTCGTCATATGAGAGGTGGCGCTAGTGTCCATGTACCAAGAGGTGTCAGGAGGTGCCAGCTGCATTGAAGAGAAGGCGTGATGCACATCAGTCGGAGGAGGGTATGCCTGATCAGACGACGACGGGTAGGCCTGATGACCGACGGGGCGAGGAGCTGGACCCAACAAGCCCTGCTGACGGTTAGGATACGGGGATGGTCCGCGATACGACGAACCGGGGTAGCCAAAGGGCATCCAAGGTGGGTAGCCAGGGTTGGGGTACCAAGAGGGGTTGCAGGACTCGTGCTGCTGCGGACGCCGACCAATGCTGCGGCCGCCGCGTCCCCTGCCGCGGCCGCGACCGCCGCCTCGGTTGGGCTGATCGTTGCTTCGGTTGGGCTGGGAGGCAAACTGCTCGTCGATGTCGCTGGACGAGACTAATGCCGTCTTGTCCTTGGCGGATTCGGTGGTCTGACGGTGAAGGCGAGTCTCCTCCAGGATCAATTGAGATCTGGTCTTTTCGAATGTAGGGAGAGGTTCCGTCTGCTGAATATGAGTAGCAGCAGCGTTGTATTCAGACGGGAGACCAGAGAGTACCTGAAGAACAAGGCGGGTGGCACTGGGTTTGGAGTCGACGGCTTCGAGTTGATCAGCCAGGGTTTTGATGTGCTGACAATAGGCAGATATCGATGGAAAAGAGGAAAGCTTGCAACTTGAAAATTCGTGCTCGAGATAGACAGCACGGGTGGACTTGTTGTCTTGAAAGAGATTCTGAAGTTTCTTCCAAGCATCCGAGGCGTTGTCTTTGGGGTTGAGGATGGTGGTTAAGAGATCTTTGGAGATGGTGTTGAAGATCCATTGAAGGACAATGGTGTCAAGTTGAGCGAAGAGATCGTTGTCTTCACTTTCAGGGCGATTGACGGAGGAGTCAATATGGTGGAGGACTTTATGAGCCTTAACATGGGTCGTGAAGAGGTGCGACCACATGGTGTAGGTACTGGACTCATGATCAAGGATGATGGGGATGCAATTCTTGATGTTGGAGATGGTGAGGGCGGAATGGAAGGGTGGCTTTGTGGTGGTGGTTTCGTTGGCCATTGAGACTAGAAGGAGAGAGAGAGAGAGGGTCGGCGGCTAGGGGTGGCCGAGAGGGGTGGTGGGCGGCGCCGGTGGGGTGGCGGCAAGGGGGAGGGGCGGCGGCAAGGGGGTGGGGTGGCGGCTAGGGTTTAGAAAAAGAAGAAAAATTAGAAATAGGGTGTGAGGATTTTAGGCTGTGATACCATGTGAGAATATGAAATTGATTGTAATGTCCTCCTTAGGGTTTTCATTCATTGATATAACATATATATATATGTTACAAAAGTATTGGGCCTTAATGGGCTTTTAGCCCACTATATAATATTAAGACTATGTAATCTATCAGTAAAGACTGACTATTTCTTGACTAAAAAAAATTCGAAGGGGCATGCCCTCTAATTAAGTAGTACGTAAAAGCATGAAAGCAAGCACATGTCCTACTTCGGCTGGTTAATTGTAATGATTAAAAGTGATCGGCAAGTTTAATAAATTTATCCCTCTTCGTGGGATTGGATTCCCTCGGAGCGTGGCCGTCTGATCAGGTTGAATTTGGGTTTCTTCCTAAAGTTAAGGGAAATTTACGGACAAGCGCCCTTAAATATAAGAGTTTTAGGTTAATCACTTCTTAAATTCAAATTTTTAAAAAAAAAAATCAAATTTAAATAGTCTTTATTTACAAATTACTACCTCTTCATCTATTTTCATTAAGCTATTGTTAAATAGTATATTATATTTTATTATTTTGTAACTCAAATTTGATTATAAATATATGTAAAAATATGAATTTAAGGGTTGAATTACATTTTAGGATTTTTTTTCAATAATAAATATATTCTAGAATTATTATCAGAATTTGTGTTTAAAAATGTTTATGAATTTTTAAAATATTATGTAAATTGCTCTTTAAATTATAATATGATTAGAAATCATAATTTCAATAATGAATTAATCTTTGATATAAAAAAGAAGAAGGTAAAAAAGGTCTAATTTTTAAGTGTTGATAAACTATTTTTTTTTTAAATTTATAAATTTTGAGGTAAAAGACATGCAAATTGCCCCATATATATAGTTGAAAAGTAGAAGGGTGGTGATTTGTTAATGGAGAATATTTAAGGGTTGATTTTCAATAATTTTAAATTTAAAGGATAGTTAAGTGAAAATTCTTATATTTAATGAGTGATTTTCTTTAAATTTACCTAAAGTTAAGTAATTTACACGATTAGTCTAACATTTTTAATTAAGTGTACATTAGCATCTGAAATTGAAAAAGTGGAAAAGGGGGAGGAGGGTCCGGCGAGCTGCTTTTTTTCTTTCTTTTAGATTAGATGATCGGCGCATGGTGGCTGCTGCTGGTGCCTGGTGGTGGGTGGCGTGGGCTGGAGGGGACCGGCCGGCTTTGGATGCTCCTTTTTCTTTTCTTTATTTAATTTAATCGGGCTGCAAATAGCAATGCAGCCATATGATACAGTATATGATTTGATACCTCTCAAAATATAAGTTATTCAAGTAACTAAGAATTCTATTAAATGTTAACTTTTTGTTAATTTAAAAAAAAAATGTTATACTTATTATTAGTACTTATAATACTATTTTAAAAAACATAAAAAAGTTAATATCTTATATAATATTTTTTTTAAAAAAAATAAGTTTAACATTATTTTAAAAAATTAATATTTTTTCACAAAGGTTTTTTTTTAACCAAAAAAAATTTGGCTTTAGGGGTCAACCCTAAGAGCCAAGAGCATCCGAACGGATGAAATTATGAAGCGCAGAGTCGTCAGGAGCCAAGTGGTTATGGAAAGCAATGTTCAAGTGCGATAAGCAGTTCGCAACACAGTTAGCTTCCCGAAAGATATGACGAATCTTAATTGATTAAAAAAAGCCAAGCGAGACTAGACTGTCTGAAACACTCATTTCAGAGTCTCCCGTTGGCTTTCCATAGCCTAAAAGGCTATTAATGATAGTTAAATTATCGCTTTCGATTTCAAGATTAGTAATGCAGAGTTCCCGGGCTGCTTGCAAGCCAAACCAAAGGCCCAGAGCTTCCGAACCAAAAATGGAAGAGATTGGACAAGGCCTAGAACCATAGAAAATAGGAGTGCCTCTACATTCTCTGATGATAAATCCATATGAGCTTTTAGAAGAGGATGACCTGGATCCGTCAAAATTGAGCTTGTAATTACCTTTCGACGTAGGCATCCATTTTGCTTTTCTTCTTCTAGCCTCCGATTTAGTTGGTCGAGGTTTTTTTCTGGTTGTTGTTGGTCAGTAATGTCTCATCACTATTTTTACTTGAGTTCCAAAGGAGTATTTGATCCTGGAAGAAAGATAAGATACACCTAGAATCAGGTTTTGTGTTGTCAAAAAGTGCCTTATTTCGGAAATACCAAATACTCCACCTGGTGTAAAAGAGCTTTTACAATATGAAATTGTTTTGAGAAAAGTTATAAAGTTATTATATCAAATAAAATTTTACTAATTTAATATATCAATATTTTAATGACTAAAAAATAGATTCAATTTTCATGCAGAATTTAATTTATCCACTTAGTTTACTTTTAATTTTCTTTTCTTATTCACACATGTTTTAAGAATAAAAATGACGACGTATATAACATATCAATTCTTTTTATAATTTTATAGTTATTACTCATTAATATAAAATTATTTTTAAAAAAAATAATATTTTATATAAATTTTATTTTAAAAAATATGGGTAAATAATAAGCGTCATTAAAAAATGGATGGATTATAATTTTTGAGATGCCAAATATTCTCAAAAATAAAAATAAAAATAAAACTTTGAAGATCATCATTATCTATGGTGCCACCACCCAACCAATTAAACCACCGACTCTATTTAACCCGTTAATTAACCAAGAGATTAGTGTAATAATTTACAAAAAGGAATATGATGGCAACAATGATTAACATTTTGAAAATTCAATTATACCCAGCTGTAAAGGATACAAAAATTTGCTTGCCCAACAGCTATATGCCCAAGATGAAAATCACCAATTCCACTCATGCATAACTTTATACTTTACCAATTACCACGATGAATTAATGTTAAAAAAATAACTAAAAATAATATGTATTCATTCGTTAAGTAAATGGATCATTTTAGATATTAAATCTTATTAATAAAAAGATGACGTTTTAGATATTTTGGTGCTTACTTTACAAAATTATCCTTCTAAGCATTAGAAAGTTATTAATTTGTTGAAGTCTAATGAAAAAGCAAAGTAATAATTAACTTATAAATATTTTTGTTTATAATTTTGAAAAAGTGTAAAAATGCTAGAATGACATATTTTACTTAACGGAGGAAATACGAACTTTAAAAATTACAGTATAATGTTGTATATAAACTATAATGCATTAAACTAATATGGACCCAATGACCATAATTTGCAAGTGAAAACTAATTTTGACTCAAAATATAATTAACAAAAAGAATTGGTAACCAAGTGTAAATTTAAAAGTAAAATTAACGTTCAATGGAATTTGGAAGCAACCAACTCAATAGAGGTTGGTTTCGGTGTATACCTCCCGTACAATTATACGATGTACACACAAGTCTATTGTGTACGTAAAAATTATTAGTCCTGTTTTTTCATAATTATTTAAGTGCTTGTACATTTTTTTTTGATCAGGTAATAGTTCGGGTAGAATAATCTTACCCGATAGCATCCTTGCGGATGAGGTCTTGGAGACTTGTATCAGTGTAAATGTCGAGGCCCCTGGCAGAGCGGCAAAGGTGTACAACCTTATCAGCCACTCTGTTGCCATTTCGGAGCACGTGAGAGAAGGACACTTCTCTCACACTCGACAACAATGTTTTAATATCGGACATCACCAATTCAATTTCCCATGGGCATGTAAAGTTTCTTTTTAAATGATTTATGATTATAATGGAGTCCCCTTCAATTTGTAATTTGTCTATTCCCAATGCACGAGTTTGGATAATTCCCTGTCTTAATGCCAAGGCCTCCGCTTTCAGCGGGGTCTATTCAAGTGCTTGTACATGATTATTCGTTTATAATAATGTAATTATTCATTTATATAAAAAGTGTAAAAAAAAAATTTCTTCCTCCCAATCCAACCACCATTTAGTCACAAAAACGATTGCTAGTTCCATTAATCCTGAGTGAAAATGTTCTTTCTCCCAATCCAACCACCATTTCTTTGACTAATTTGTTCTTTCTCCCCTTTATCAGACAAAAACACAAATTTGTAGTCAAATTCCAATAATAATTATTTATTTTTTTTAAAAAAGGGAGGGTGAAGTGACTGAAGGTGATGGAGTTACTCCAGTGAAGTGCATAATTAAGGTAAAAATGATGGCCGCAGGGTTGGATGCAGTCAGTGAATCAAGTAATCAACGCTTGAACTTTGGATGTTTTTTTTTTTTTTTTTTTTTTTTTTTGATTAGGTAAGAATTCGGATTCGCCGAGGCGCTATCCGATAGCATCCTTGTGGATGAGGTCTAGAAGACCTGGATCAGTAAGCAGTGTTGGATTTCTGGTAGAACGGGCCATTCGGGTAATAAAATCGGCCACTTGATTACCTTTGCGAAGTATGTGAAAGAATCTCACTTCGCGAAACCCACGGAGTAGGCAAGATATTTCTGTCATTATCATTTCAATTTCCTATGGGCACTTCGTCCCATGTTTAAGATAATTTATAATAATTAAGGAGTCTTCTTCAATGACGATTCTATCGGTACATAACTCATATGCCGTTTTTATTCCTAAAAGTAGTGCCCAGGCTTCTGACATTAAGGCTGACTGTTTTCCGATTTCTTTTACCCCTGATCTAATTGGTTCTCCTTCCCAATCTCTAATAATGAAATCAGCTGTACTGTTGTGTCTGTTTGGTGCTGAACCATCAAAATTTAGTTTCAGAAATCCTAATGGGTTTTTTTTCCATTTTTGAACTGTCTTTCTTTGCTTTTCATAATGCAATCGTATGTCCTTATCCTTTACTCTCCCTTTTCCTTCAACCGATTCTTTGGTAGCCTTATGCCAGCTGCTCAGATGCATTTTCACAATCTGTTCATGGTTGTCGATCGATGTCTGTTTTTGTTGCCGGAAAACCACTTGGTTTCTTGTATACCATGCCACCCACCAGATGTACGCCATTTCCTGCTTCTGATTGCTGTTTAGTTGTTCCGTTAGTTTATTCATGATGAGTTTAATCTTCCTTGATGATTCCATTACGTCCATTATTGACTTTTGGATCTTCCTATCTAGTTTCTTAAAAAAGGAATTGTACTTAGCTTGAATTTTGGATGTGGAGAAACGGAGAAAATGATGAATGGATTTTTTTCACTCAATTTTATAATCAATTTTTTTTATTAATTAGTGGTATATTTGAGTCAATTATTATTTTTTTATTTCTTAATTATGATAATGAAATAATTTGCGTCACATACCATTTTTCCGTCCAAATTGAAATATTGTCCACCCATTTATTTTATTTGGAAAAAGTCCATCTCGTAAATTAACCTTTCCAAATCTCATACGAGTATATGTGCCCCTCCTCCTTTCTCTCACCAAATCTCAGATCTCAATTAGCTACCAAACCCTTCGTCGGAGCTTCATCAATGGCTTATTCCGAGAATTATACGTGCTTTTCTATATTTTCGTCACATTCTTACCTAATTCTAATTTGAGAAAATTTGCCCAACGGGTCCATTTTTGGGCATTTATTTAGAAAGTGTCTCCCACCCTTGTAAAATTAGGGTTTTGTCCACGTAAATTTTTCTGGACAAAATTACCCCTTAATTTCTTACATAATTCGCCGTTTCAGCACCACAAATCCATGGACGCCCTTTCTCCCTCCTCTCCTCTCGCGCCGCTAAGACCTCTGTGAGTTCTCACCCTCCCTCCCCCGCCTTTCTCGCTCTCTCCGTCTCCCTTCCTCGTCCTCCATCTCTTTCCTCAATCAACAGATCGACGACGACAAACAGAACGACGGTGCTCCGTTGAAGGACTCAGATCTCATGGCTCTCTCCCATGGTCGCTCCCATGGTTGTTCCTCGATGGCTCGATCGATTGTTTTCTCTCTGATTTTCGTCGACTCGCTCCACCTACGCCGACGCCGTCTTCCTCCTCCGACTCTGTTCTCCTCTCATCCAACATAGATCCGCCGCCCTCCCTCCTCCGACTCTGTCCTCCTCTCATCCACCACATATCCTCAAATCAGTCCGGCGTTGGATGAGGTCGGAGACGGAGGCGATGACGATGCCGATCTAGATCCGGAGGTGAAGACGATGCCGATGAAGATCCGAGGTGAAGACGAACGAGAATCCGGCGAGACGAACGAGAATCTGGACGCAGATCTGGCGTCTCCAATGGGGAACGATGTTGAAATCCTTGTCAAGTGACTCCAATGGCGTGCACTTCCTGTCCGACGGCGCTGTTGCAACGGGATTTCTCTTAGCCGGTTGACGGCGCATCTGAATCGGTACCTCGCAGCCATCGATCTCGGATGTACGACAAGCCTCCTTGTAGCCAGATCTGTCTGACGACGTCGCCACTGGAGCCAGATCAATTTCAGCCTCAATTTCGCCTCAATTTCTTCCATAATTGAGCAAATTTTCATCGCCTCCGACAACCGCGTCCTAGTTTATAGGCCTTGTGGCGCAGATCTGGTGGTGCGGACAGCTGCGTCCTGGACTGTGATCACAGTGGCTCACAGGATACCAACTGTCATGGACTGCTTCATAGAGAACATATGCTTGATGGTGTGAACGATGAAGCGAAGCATGTTCACATGCTTGGCAATTTGCTACAAACAATTGACGTGGTGAGTTTGTTTATTATGTTAACAACACGTTGTTGAAACCGGAGTTTCAGTACCAACAAAGTTGATGAAACCGGGGTTTCAGCATCAACAACGTTGCTGAAACTCCGGTTTCAGCAGCAACAACAATGCTGAAATCGAGGTTTCAACAACGATGTTGTGGAAGGAAATTTGGAGTTAAACTCGTGAGAGGAATATTTTTACTCTTTTTGGTGAGGACTCATAGTTTGGTCCTTTTTTTTTTGCTGAAATTGGTGTTGCTGAACTTGCTTTAAAACTAGAATTTGCTGAAATTGTTGAACTTGCTTTAAATCTCCTTTAAAAGTCTCTTAGCTCAATGGTAGAGCGATGTGCTATGCGCAAATATGTGGGTTCGAATCCCGCACAAGCTAAATTTTATACCCCGTAACACGATTTCAGCAACAAAAACATTGCTGAAACCGTGGGTTTAACATCAATAACGTTGCTGAAATCGGGGTTTCAGCAACTCCGGTTTCGGCAACGTGAAAAAAAAACAATAATGCAAAAAGAAAAAAAACTGCTGAAACAGAGGGGGAACAGGTGTTTCAGCAACCCAAGAAACGGTGAAAAAACAAGGTAAGATGGAGAAAAAAAAACCTCAATTTCAGCAATTTCGGTTTCGGTAATTTCGGCAACGTGGAAAAAAAGAACTCAATTTCAGCAACTTCGGTTTCAGCAGTTTCTGCAACGCGAGAAAAAAAAAAAACTAAATTTCGTGGATTTTTTTTTTGCTGAAAACAAAAATTTCAGCATGATGAAAAATTCGGTGGACAAATCCCAAATATGAAGAGGGTGGGAGACGGATTCCTAATATAGCCCAATTTCGTGTCCTATATGGTAAATGCCCCTTCTAATTTCCTTACCCTCTCTATTTATAATTGAGTAATACTACCTCCGTTCAAAAATACACTGCCTTTACTATTCACTCACGCTTTTTTAGGAAGGTAAAAACTATATAAAATATTAATTTTTTTAATAATTACAAACTTATTATCAATAAGTTTGTAATTATTAAAAAAAATTAATAAAAAAGTTAATATTTTATATAGTTTTTAACTCCTAAAAAAGCGTGCATGAATAGTAAAAGTCAATGTATTTTTGGACGGATGGAGTAGTACTTAACCAGCGTTATGTGAAGTTATTTTACCATGTCTAAGGTATATACATTGAAAAAAATAGTTGTACGAAAATAAAAGATATATGACTTTGTGCACGTAGGTTTACGAAGTTTTAGGAGCTATAACTACGGTGTATGTCATACCTCGTGCGGTATCTCTCCAACATTACGGTGTTTGGCATACCACCAAATGTAATCCGTAACAATCCGCAACCTGATGCGGACTAGTACCGCTGTTTGGCACAACGTCCAAAGTAGTCCGCAACTCGTAATGTACGTAGCTAAGTCCGCATGACTGCATGAGGTCGCGCAGATTAGCGATGTATCCAATAAAAACACACACAAAATTCTAACTTAATTACTTTATAAATAACTTAATTTTGAATTATTAATCTAGCATTTCAAAAGAATCAAAACTAGGGAGTGGTGTGGGACACACTGTAATAATCAAAATCATAGTGTTGGCGTTGGCCGTGCTTGTGAACAATCCATTCTGAATCCCCATGAAAACTTGAAAAAGGCTATAAAACCCACCCAATTCAACCCCCCATGGCATTGGTAAAGGCAGCCATTTCTCTCCGAGTTTAATCTACTTTGCATTGTTTGAGAAACAGATCAGAAATGGAAGGCAAAACTAAAAGCCACAGCAACCTGAAGAATGCAGTGGTAGCATTGATAGCCCCTCTCCCATCCATCATCTTCTACCTCTCCTTCCTCCGCCATTACAGCCACGGGCAAGAACACTCCGCCTCCTCTGGCTCAGAGCTCTTGTGGACATGGTGCTACCAACACCCACTCCTCCTCGCCAACGCCCTTTTCTTCTTCAATGTGAACCTGCTCTTCTGGGCGATCGGCCACCTCCAGTCCAGCAACTGGATGATCGATCCGTACTGGACGGTTATCCCAGTGTTGCTGGTTCACTACTACTCGACTCACCCGCAACTGTTGTCTCACAATGTTGGAAGGTCCAGGGTTGTCATCTTGCTCACATGGATATGGGGGTTGAGGCTCCTCCACAACTACTTCAGGAGGGAGAGGTGGCAGTGGGGCGCCCGCGAGGACTGGCGCTTCTTTGATATGCGCCACCAGTATGGCCCCCGCTGGTGGTGGGTTTCCTTCTTTGCTATTTACCTCGCCCAGCAGGTTTACCCCATTACTCATCCTCCTCTTCATCCAGTATGAATATGATTGCTCTCTTCAGTGCACAGCATGTGTTTGATGAATTGCCTGAATGAGCTTTTATTAATTCATTTTACTTTATCTAGCATTCTATTTTCTCTTTTTGGAGGATCACCTGGAATGGTTGTAGATTAGATATTCAATATGCTTTCTGAGCTAATTTTACTTTCAAACAAGGTTCTATATTGATACAATCACTACTAGATACGTGGTTATTGATGATAGATAGAAGATGATGTTTTTCATGAATCACCAAATGTCTTTTATGGTGTTTAAATAGGAAAACAATTTATCTATGACGTTTTGCAAAAGCTCTAAATTTTTTAAAGACATTCCCATCAGTTACAAAGTCTAATGATTGAGTGATTCATAGGCCCATTGTTCTTCCCACTCAAAATGAGTTGAGTTCTTAAAATGATTGTCCATGATGTATTTGTAATTCACTCTAGTCAACCTAAACTAGTTAAATTCTTAAAACTGATTATGTATGCTTCTTTTATTATGTGCCTAAGTTACTGATTCTCAATCTTATACTGTATTAACTATATAGTAGACGGGATTTTTGTCGTCGTTGAATTGTTTGCAGTCAGGGTATGGGTATGGGCGGATCTAGAAATTTTTCCGGGGTGGGCACAATTTTATTTACTATGGGATGGGCTTAACGATACTTGTATTTTACTTTCCAAGTTTTTTATATAACACATACTGGACTCCAATATTCTTATATTTGTTTTTCTGGGTCGGAGTGGGCAACAGCCCGGTTTTGGCCACCCTTGGATCCGCTCTGGGGACAATGAGCCACCTACACTCACAAGCAAATTGTGTGTCATTTATGCATATTCGGGCACTTAGTTCATCATTGATCTCGTCTCCAAATATTTGCAGATCTTTCTTATGAGCGTAACAATGCCATTGTATGTCATCCATGCTGTCGACAAGCCATGGTGCATATGGGATTTTGTTGCCATCCCAGTATGCGTGACTGGTATAGTCATAGCTTACTGTGCTGACACACAATTGCATGAATTTACCACCATGAACGAGGAGCTCAAACAGCAGGGGAAGCCCTTGGTATCCACCCTTGAGAGTGGCTTGTGGCGTTACTCCCGTCATCCTAATTACTTTGGGGAGCAACTCTGGTGGTGGGGACTTGCTACTTTCGCCTGGAGTCTAGGCTATGGATGGGCCTTCTTGGGTGCCCTTGTAAACAGCATGTGCTTGGCTTATGTGACTGTTCTTGTGGAAGAGCGAATGCTCAGTCAAGCTCATAGAGCCGAAGCTTACAGGATTTACCAGAAAACGACATCTGTTTTGGTACCTTGGTTCAAGTCCTCCCCTGAAGCTGTAAAAGAAAAGAGCAGCTAGTTTGTATTCCCACTCTGAAATACTCTTTTTCAGAGCATTTATATGTGTGTTTGTATCCTTTTGTGTGTTCAGTCATCTAGCCATGTAAGCTTCTATTCTTAGCTTAAATAGCTTTCTCATGAAGGATTTTGTTTCACCTTGTCAATCTAATGCATGAACCTGTATAGCTTTCCACGTCCAAAAAATTCTGAGGAATTGGTTGAAGAGATCAGTCTGTGTGATTTGAGAAAATCTGTGACCTTTTGTTTCTTGTTGCTGTCAAAACCGAAAATTGTGGTGGGGGATCATTCTGCTTAGAATCAGTATATGCTGGCATGGATTAGGGTTTATGAAATGTATAGAATGTTAGTGGAAATGAGATTTACACTGGATGGAATCGGTTAATAGGACTTGTGTTGGTTGTCTGAGTGAAAACTATATTATGGCTGGTACCTGCTAGTGGGCTAAGTAATGGTGCGGTGATGCATCTTATCAACTTTTTCTATGATCTGGGATTCTCTTCTCAATTTGCATCCTCCTTCACAGGGATGTTCATTGTAATAATGAATTTCATGACCACTTGTATTGGCATAAATGGTTTGCCTAATCATATATATGAAAGGACATATTATCCCTGATGACATTGCTTATCATATTGCTTTCTTTACAGGGTAAAAAAATAATCAAGAATTGGGTTCTGATCTTTTATGCCAATGGGAATTGTCTTGTTATACACTTTACATAAATGGGATGCAAAGAATCCCTTGAGTTGGGTTTTAACTGCTTGATCAATCTTTGACCTTGCAGAACGGTGAAGGATGCAAATGAGCTAAGCAAAATATTCTTTGATTCTAGCTATATGTGATAGAGCCTTCCTGGAAGGAGTAGTTCACTATTGAAAAAGTTGTTGATGTGATATTGGAAAATGGTGGTACAGGCTTACTCCCTCCTTTGGATGTATATATCTACCCATGCGTCGCATCAGAGTTGAAATGTGAGGCAAAGGGAAATCATATCCTTCATATGGCATGCCGAACATGGAGACCTGTTCTTGTGATTTTGCTGATCAATTTTATATTTGCGGTGGCTAACATACTTCTGAAGGCAGCCATAGCTCAAGGGTTGAATCATTTGGTCATAGTCGCGTACAGGCAAACAGCCTCCATGATGTTTCTGGCACCTCTTGCGTACTGTTTGGAGCGGTAAAAACCTTTCTAAATGTAGTTCATCCTAAGCACATTTCATCCACTAGATGATTGCTTGAATGTGTTACAGGAAACGAGAAGCCAAGCTGACATATACAGTCTTGTGTTATCTCTTCATTAGCGCACTACTCGGGTTAGGAAAGCTTGCTTATTCTTTCATGCCACACTTGCTAATTTACCCGTGCACTCATTTATATATGTTCATTCTTAATGGGATAAGTAGCATGTATCTTGCAGGGCAACGCTCACGCAATACTTATTTCTTCTGGGTCTTCAACTCACATCTGTTGCATTCTCTAGTGCCTTTCTTAACATGATGCCAGTGTGCACTTTTCTGATGGCTTTACTCTTCAGGTTGAGTCAAAATGCCTGCAGAGCTTAGACTCTCTGATAACAAGAAATCTATATATTTACTGTTTCAAGGAAATCTAGTTTAAAAAGAACTAATAAATGAATGGAATTCAACTCCTTGCAGGCAGGAGAAATTGAACCTGAAGGGAAAAAGTGGGAAAGTAAAGGTTTTAGGGTCAGTTGTTTGTGTTGGAGGAATCATACTGTTGGCCCTCTACAGAGGATTTCCCTTGTCCAAATCCGAACTTTCGCAGGGGTCTATCTTCAACGGAAATAATGACAACATGAATGGCTCAACTAAGAGCGTTAGAAGGTATATAGTTGGCTCCATCTTTTACACAACCAGCATTATCATGTGGTCTTCATGGTTCCTCATCCAAGGATGGGTTTGCAAACTGTACCCGTGCAAATATTCGAGTACTGCTATAATATCTTCCTTTAGCGCTGTCCAGTCAACCATTCTTTGTGTAGCTCTTAACCAAGACATCACCATCTGGGTTCTTCACGGGAAGGTCCAGATCACTGCAGTCCTGTTCTCTGTAAGTATTAACTGTTTTATGTATAAACCTACACACAGAAAGCTGCACTTGTCACCTAGCAAAATTGTTTGTCTGAAATGGCTGAAATTCCATGGACCCAGAAGTCTCAAGAACACTTCACCTTTCGTGCTTGTTGAGAGAATTGGAAGGAGTCCTTCCCATATTGAACAAGGCACATTGAGTTGCTGCAAGTGAAAGTGCATCCATTGATTGCCATATCGGCTAAAATTCTGCTTATGCTCTACATGTTTGTAAAATGCAGGGAATTGCACTATCAGGATTATCCTATGTTGGGATGGCATGGTGTGTCGAACAGAAGGGTTCTATGTTCACAGCAGCATTCAGCCCGTTCATACAGATATTCATATCCATTTTCGACCTCTCCTTCCTTCATGAACAGATTTTTTTTGGAAGGTAACTTGAATCCTTTTCCAACCTCATTCATTCCTGTGGTCTACATCCATATTCAACAGTTATTTGGTTTACAATCCTTGCAGTGTTCTGGGCTCCACTGTAGTTGTTGCTGGTCTGTACATTCTCCTCTGGGGCAAAAGCAAGGAAACAGCTGAAATGAAGCCATCGGAGACTGCACATAACAATGGGACGAGGCCTTGTGTTTCTAACAAGCCAAATCCTGTTTCAGAAGCACAAGGCAGTCATGTTTAGTTAGAATGCCTAACATCATCTCCAAGTCTCAAACTCTTCTCATGCAACTCAATTGTAATCTAGTTGTTTGCGCTGTTCAATGGCAAGTAATAAGATTTTGTTTCATGGTATTTTAAACAAATCCAATGACAGACTGGTTCATATAAACAAAACTTCAGGCGCCAGAGTGGTATAAGAAAAGGTTCAAATGAACAAATCGGTCTATTTATTCATCAGATTTACATTTGAAAAGAAGTTGGTGACAAATTGGTACAAAACAAAGAAGCTCTGGCAGTCAAATAGGCATAATTTATCATCACATTTACAATCTCACTGTCTAACTGCTGCAGTACTAATTCTACATTTACTCGTGAAGATATGTTTTTCAAACAAGGAAATGAAAGATTCAGAGAAGGAAAAGACCTCCCAGCAAAAGGCCATTGCTCACCTGCAGGTTTGTATTTACTTAATGGCTGCTTTCTTTCTTTCTATGGTGTGTTATGCATCTGCTGTGTGATTCCTTAAATGGTTTGAAAGGGTCACATGATTTAATCTGTCTCATATACACTCTTTGTTCATTGTTTAAACAACTGTTTGAGATTTTAGCTTCATCCAAGGTATATCTGTCAAGAACTTGAAATGGACTGTACTCTTTTTCTACAACATAAAATTACATAGCCTGTATCTTACACAAGCTTGAAGGGGGTTTCCCGAAAATTGTTCAAGTCAGAACGAGTCAAATAGCCCATTTTTTGCACAGATTGCATACAAAGTGTGCCAATCATCCTGATCCTACCTGCTTTCATGGATGAGGACTTGTCAAGGTAATGGAGAAAACAGAATTAAAGTTATATGTATATCACTTTGTATACATTTTTTTTATGTACATTTAAGATCACATTTACTAGTCCTGCCATTTTATCTTGATGGCACTACAAAGCCCCTTTGGCGCAGTCAGTGTGATGGCTTGTGCTAAAGCTTGTAATCCAGGCGCACGCCTTCCTGGCGATCTGAAGGCACATCAAGACAAACACAGCAGCATAGCTAGCCTGTGCAGACCATGTCATGTTGGGCTGAGGCTGAGGAACCATCACCAAGTAGATGGTCTCGGCAGCTATCAAAATCCAGCTGAGGATCTCAAGGACAGCCTTCATGAGTGCAGCCTTCCGGCAGTCATCCCTCCACACCCTGCACACAATCCTCAAGCACAGACTCCCAACCACCATCACGGTTGTAACAGACCATCCCCTGAACACGACGAGCATACCACCTACTTTAAGGGCGGTGTCCCTGCACACGCATGACCTGCACTCTCCGGACAGTGTTGACAGCACAAGTGCATCCAGGCCCGTGTAGAAAGGCAGCACCGTGGAGTCCAAGTACAGCGCTGCGTGCAGTATTCCCGATATGGTGGATGATTCCAGGAACACATACTTGAGATCACTGGTTGTCTCGTAGCTGAATGCTATGGCAGAGATCCGGACCAGCTGCAGGATCGCTGGGCCGCCACTCATCATTGGGAAGAGAGTGTTGATCCTGTATCCCTTGGCCATGATCAGGATGGCTATGGGCAGAAAGATGGGGCCTGATGGTAGCAGATATCTCCTCCAGCTCCTGATCCGATCATCATAATGCCGCCTCCCTCCAGCAGCCGTTTCCATCACCATGAAGGCAATGGTTACAAGGAAGGAGAACATCACGAAGACGAGAGCAAGAAGATCAATGGCCGGAGGGTAATTGCCCGGGTAATGGCTGTTGCAGTAGTAATGGTAAGGGCAGCTATCAGGATCAAGGGTTTCCTCCAGCTGCCAATTTGTACACTTGAAGAAAGCAGTTTGGATTTCATCCTCCCACTTCCCTCTGTACATTTTTTTCCCCTTTTAAAAGCACTAGTATCTATCTGTCTGTCTATCTATCTATGATCTTATAACACATGAGATGAGATGAGGCTTCCTTAACTTGGGGGGTGGAGTTTGCAGGGAAGTGGGATATAGCAATCAGTTGTTGGAGAGTTGCTATTGCTGAATGAGGATGGGATGAAGATTGACCAACTATCTTCTGTTATACAGCACTGAACTAACTTCCCTCCGGAGTGACGGAAACCTCCCATGCTTATGATGTGAATGGATGTGCCCATTGAGTTTGTTCAATCTCACTATATACAAGTGAGTTTGGTTCCGTGGGTGGTTTGAGCTTCAATAGCGTGGAATCTGTGTGGGGATCGAGCTTAGACGACGAGAATGTTTGTTTGGGGTTAACATGGAACGTTGGGCCAGTGTTTCCTTCATCTTAAAGGGATGAGATATATGGTACTGCTAGCTTTGGTCTGGTGGCTTTGGTTGATGATTGTGACTGTTTTGCTGATATGTTGTTGCTTAGAAGACTAGTTACTTACTATTATTAGTGGATTATGTTCTAAATTCTTTGATACATGTTGCTGCCATTCGACCTTGCCTATTTTCTATCTTGGGGCGTAGGATAAGAAACTTGACTCTCAAATATTTCTCCAAGGTATAGGGTAGAAAGACTGTTTTATTACATAAACCTATGGGTTTTGTGGTTCGGTAAAGATTTTCCATAATAATTTCATTTGTAAGATCTTGTTTATGTCTTTAGTTTTGTGTATTCATGCACCTTCATCCTTTTTTCTTTTGCGTATCTTGTCCAATACAATTAATGGTTTGTATAAAGTGTTTGTTCCAAAATAAAGACCGATTTATCTGATCAAATTCTTTGTGAATTTGATTTGATAGGATAAAGTTTTGAATAAAAAATTTGGTTTTACCATGAGGTTCGATATAATGAGGGTAGCTCTAACTTTTTGGGAGTTGGGATAGAGCATTAGCTCTACATTTGGCTAGTTGCGTTCTTGTCTAGCATAATGTTTCTTCAAAGTTTGATTTATTTACCTGCCTTTGGGAATTGGGTATCCCTGTTTAGAGTGAGTAAGACCAACCAGTTGAACTTGTTCAAATTCTAGAGATTTTTTTAGCAATTTTGGACTTGTCAATATAGAATAGAAGGAATTTGATCTAAGGTTCCAATAACATAGGCAAATCTTGTAGCTAGATATCCAATATGGGAAGAACAAACCAAATTCATTTTTCTATTCAGTTTTATGATCATAAATAGTGTAAAAGTTCTCAACATAACAATTCCTAACTTTAACATTTGATTATGTGGAAAAGAAGTGAGAACAAGTGCAAGGACATTCAAATAGATCATATTCTTCAATCCTTGAACCTTATCAAGTATGCTTTCATGTCGATTTTCTGTTTCTATTCAAGATAATCTTGTTTCTAATTGAAGTTACCCATGGAATGAGTTTTCTTTCAATTTCATTTTTCCGGTCATCAAACTTATGAATAAGAATAAGAGATGTCGCAATCTTAGACACAATGCAAGCATCAAGTTCTTACAAAAGGGGAGAGGGAGGAAAGTAAGCAATTCGGATAAAATAGAGCAAACAATTCATTGAAGAAAAAAACCAGTTCACAAGGTTCATTATGGGTTTCACCCTCTTTGTATATTTGGATTTCAATTTTAATTGTCTTATTTCTTGAATTGCTAAATTTATAGAGATATAAGGTAATCGTAAAAGTGACAAGAGAACAACTCTTGTCGCAAAAGTGACTATCGCCGTATACACACCTCACTAATCCGGTGTGAACCCTCCTACCAAAAAAATGCTCTACTCACATAGACCTCTATCACCCCATTACGCATCGCCTCTACAAGGATCTTGAGACAACTCTTTTCAGCCATAACACCTCCTTGGGTGACTTGCTTTTGCACCTCAAGGAGATGCGAGATTTACAATTCTCAATGATTCGAGTCGCCCACCGTTTAGGCTCACAAGTTGTTCCTCTAAACACTAGACTACTTCTTTCCAACCAAGTAAAATATACAAAGGCTTGAAATACTAAGAGTTTTACTCGGAACATGACTTTCTTCTTTCCAACAAAGGCTTGAAATATGCAAACCAGCCCAGCCACGTTTCACTGCCTCCATCCCTGTTTGGCAAGCCAATCCACCGCCAAACCAAATCTCTAGTTTCCTTCATGTGGTAACAATCAAACCACAAGTGTAGTTCCGATTCCTCAGATGCCTTGCACAGAGGACATCGAGCGGCCTCTTCACCTTTCCAATGCTTTATAATTCTGGCCGTTTGAAGGCGGTTCTGTGCAGCAACCCAGGTCACAAATGCCCACTTTCCAAATCATCGCACCCCAATCTACCGTAGGCTTCATAGATCTTGCCGCTATCAAACCTTCCCCAATTGTTCAGTAGGGGCTGCACATCACCATTCGGAACAATAACATCAGCCCCCAACAACTCATCTCCAGTGCACAGTAAACTTTTCCAAATCCAAGAATCATTTGTTCTTGGAGCCACAAGTTGAAGTCTCCCAGCACAGGAGAGTAGCTTTGTACTCTGCCTTCCACCTTCTCGATCAGAGCCTTATACTCCGAGATTTTAATCCTTCTTGAATGTAGAGGAGTACCTAGATTAGATAGGTGACAGGAAACTCCCCAACTTTGTACCCTAAAGAACATTTTAAAACACAGCCTTTGCTTCCACGCTCTCTTTCGTCTTCACTCTCTGTACAACAATGGCGAATTCTTGTTCCCATTGGTGGCACGCCCCCATCTACTTCACCCTCTCCGGCGCCCTCGCTCTCATCGCCATCTCCTCCTTCCCCCCACCCACTCCCCCCTCCACCGCTGCTGACGCCACCATCTTCTCCACCAACGCCACCTTCCCCTCCGTCGAGGTCTTTCACAACGCCTCCTCAACCCTCCGAACCCAGGGCTTCACCATCATCGCCGCCCTCCTCGAACTCTCCCCTGAGATCTTCTTCTCCCCCTCCTCCTCCTCCTCCGCCGCCGCCCAATCCACCATCTTCGCCCTCCCGGATTCCGCCATCACCAACTCCTCACTCCCCCAGTGGGCCCGCAAACTCCTCCTCCAGTACCACACCGTCCCCTCCCAAAACCTCCCCTTCGGCGCTCTCTTGCGCATTTCGTCGAACACCTGCCTTGCTACCGGTGTTCCCTCCAAGAACATCGCTTTAACCAAAATCAACCCTCAAGAACGCCTAATCGAGATCAATCACTCTCCGATCTCCCACCCGGATCTCTTTCTCGGCGGTCCAATCTCCATCCACGGTGTTCTTGCGCCCTTCACGACGCTCCATCCCCAAGAAACCACACAAATCACTCCCGATTTCATCCGATCTCCCTTTTGCCCTCCCTCCTCGGCAAAATCCGCCCCGAAATCACCAGATTGGAGACAGATCGTCTGGGTCCTCAGTCGAAGCGATTTCATCTCCTTCGCCGTGGGATTAAATTCCGTTCTGGAATCAATTATCCGAGACTATCCGGACATGAATTCGGGCACAATTTTCGCTCCGAAGGACCTGCCGTTAGTCGATTCGTCGGAGCCGTTACTGGATCGGGTTGTGAGGTACCATGTTCTGCCGGAGAGATACGAGTTCTCCGTATTAGCTTCGTTGCTGGCGAAGACAACGCTGAGGACTCTTGTGAGGGGAAAGGATCTGGAGATCACCTCAGCGTTTAACGCCACTACGCAAACGGTGGAGATCGGCGGCGTTGACGTCACGATGCCGGACGTTTGCTCCACGGAAGGGTTTGCTGTCCACGCTATTTCGCGGGCTTTCGATGTAGATGAGTCCAATACACAGTAAGTATACGTCGTCGTTTTTGTGTGCCATACTCAAAAGTCTGTCAAAACGTCGCGTTTTGGAAGGTTGACTGAGTAGTTGTTAGTTGACTCAAAACGATGCGTTTCCTTGTGTCAATGAACAATTGCGATCGAGTGTGAACTGTTTAGTAAGTTTCCCTCGGTGTACGTATTTTTTTGGTCAGATCCCTCAATGTACATTTTGATAGGAAATAATCTGCAGTTGTTTGAGTTTCATGTATGATGTATGTGTGGTTAATTGAAGGGGGTTACTAAATTTAATGGTGCAAATATCACTTAGTATGCGGCAGCGAAGCCGTATTGCGAATTTGCAATGCGCGTTCATTTTTTTTAATTAATATTTGTGCCTTGGAGCCTTTTTTTTTAATTCAAAAGTGGGTTAATACCCTATTATTATAATATAAATAAAACGTTATCCTCCAAGCGGAGGTACAATATTGCAAACAGAAGATAAGCTGCTAGGAAGAAAGGAGTGTTCAGTAAAGGCATTTGTCAAAGAAAGCGACCAGTTGGCGAGGGCGTCCGCCGCCTTGTTTGCCTGATGCCGGACGTTGGAAACAGTCACTTCCCATCCTGGATCCCTAGCTAACACTCTGCAACAATTTATCAAATGAAACTCTGGATTTGGAGGCACACAATCCGCCATGAGCAGCTCCTTCAAATTGGAAGAATCCGTCTCCACAATCAGCCGGGAAACTCCCAATCTCTTGACTACGTCCAACCCATGAACTGTCGCCCAAGTCTCACCAGTTTGAGCCCGGCAATGCCCACACTTGAATGTGCCTTGGAGCCTAATGTGCGATAGCAAATGTTGTATTTTTCAAATACTGAACGATGCGTATTTCTTAAAGCTAGACTCAACTGACTTTATGTGTACATATCCCTAAAATTTTAGTACCTCTTTTTGATCTCACAAATTAATTACGAAGTTTCGCTCTAATATCACCATTAATTGAAGATGATTTTCTATTCAACTCAAATTGTCACATTGTAACTCATATCAACCCAAGTTTGAAATGATTTTAGTGAAATTCTAGTTTACATCTACATTTCAATTGATATATATATATATATATATATATATATATATATATATATATATATATATATATATATATATATATATATATATATATATATATATATCAGTATTTACGAAAACATTGGGAGGATTTGTATGAAATGACATCGAGTAATTGAAATAAAAACGAGTTAATAGTAAAAAGTTGTCCGTTGAACAAGATAATCTTGTAATGCACGTTTTGAAGGTCTCGAAGATTCGATTGATTATTATAAATATGCGTTGAAAATTAAGCTCTTTGAGAACTACAACTTCTATGTTGACATCGGAACCAAATTCAAAAAGCAAGTGAACATTAAAGTCTGAATTCACACTTCTCGATTATATTTTTAAAAAAGTGTGAACGCGTATTGCAAATTTGCTTAATCCGCACATTACTACTTTCGAGATCGCGGATAACCGTGAACTCGCACTTTTTTTTTTGATTAAGTAAAAATTCAACGCACCAGACATGCCCGGTGGGTCGAGAGGCCGTAGCAATGACGACGGAAACCCGTCATAGAAACATACAAATAAAGTAAAGAAACCCTACAAAACCGAGAAACAAAGATGCAACAAAGGCAAACACTAGCACTATCGAACGATGAACGAGCATGCAATGACACCACTCCAACGCCAAAAAATAGAGGCAACTCAGGAACACCTGGGGAACTTGTGGAAACCTCAGATATGGACCCGGGCGACGGCGAGCCTTCAGGTTTCGATCACGTCCACGACCTCTCGCAGATGGCAACGGAGAGAAACACCGCACAAAAGCCGCTAGTCTTCAAGCCCAATAGAAAGCACCACCGGACTCGATCAAGGGATTTTATTGAAACTCTTTCGGAATTTAATAGCACCCATAAAGGTGAGATTAATTGAATGAATCAATATTAAGCAATAAAAAAATGATCAGCTTAATCAAAAGATCAACTCACAGTTTTTTTAAAGTTTTTATTAATAAATTCTTTAATTGCCCAATTGGGGAAAAAGAGCACAAGCAGCGCAAACGCAAGTGACCAAGCACGAAACCCCTGCAGCAGTCGGCCGGTGGATCGAAGCCAGTGAAAGCGATGAGCGGAGGGAAGTAGAACCGAAGAGGCCAACGACTGCGAACCCAAAGGGAGCAGTGAGCGGCCTCGACGAACAACCCCCGGAAGCCAAGGTATAAACGGCACCTAATCGGCAGCGACAACAACGAACTCGGAGGAAGGGAACCCGAATTCAGCCACCAAACACGCGGATTGAAGCCCAAGACAAGGTTTAGGAGAGGATTTGGATATTAGGGTTTGGCAATTGAAAAAGGGGTGATAAGGAGGCTAAAAAAGGTGTCACCCAAGGACGGTGAAGGAGGACGTCGTTAGGACGGTGAAGAAGATGATGATGGAGGTGGACATGATGGCGGGGCTGCGGTGGTGGCGGCTTTGTGGATTGGTGGTGTTCTAGGGTTCTCGGGTTAAGAATTGGGGATTTCTAGAGAGAGGGCTGATCTCTCTCTCCGTGAACTCGCACTTATTGCACCATTAAACGCTAGTTAATTAACATGGGATATGATTATCCAAGAAACAATACGGAGTATAAGACAAAGATCAGTGTTTATCACGTGCAATTTAAAATTTAAATTACTCACACCATTAATGATCCGTCTTTAATTCGTTACACAATATATTCGATCATCACGTAATTGAGGCCCTACATATTTATAACATCTTCCCTTGTTCGGATCTCAGTTGTCAGCATGCCATTGCTTGTGACCAGCCACCCATTTGGGACACCCACGGCTAAACCACTTAGAAACCACCCTGGAGTTGAGCAGCTCTATGATGGGGGCGTACGTCACGCACCGTGGCGTCTTATACTGGTTAATCGACGCCCCAAGGCTGAGCGCGTAGTCCATCAGCTTATCGAACGTCCCGCCCTCGACAACCCTTATCTCCAGCGGCCCGATCGACTTGTCAGCAGCCCGACATTGGCGGTACACGCTGTTGAGCGCCTCCTCGATCGTCAGGCAACACTCTTCCAACACCGAATCCGACGAATTAGAGTTGCCGTCGTCAATTTCCCAAAAGACTACGTAGTGGCCCGGGATGGTCGCGGTGTCCGCGTAGCTTGTGTACTCGACCAGAGTCGCTTTGAGGGGCGAGAGGTGGGCGTCGACCGCCCTCTTCACCGCGTTCTGGAGCTCCACCTCGTCCGTCTTGTCGGAGTCGATGCTTAAGGCGACGTTCTTCCGTCGCACGAAGTTGAATTGGGGCGCCTTGTTCTTGAATCCGGCGACTCGAAGAATGTCTCCCACACGATACCGGTACAGCCCTGCAATTAATGTTCATATATGTCAACATCTTAATTGTTATGTACCGTCAATTAATTATAAATTGGACCCACTACCTGAAATTGTGCAACATATATAATAGACGCATTATTGGTACATGTATATAACATATGATAGAAATTAATTCCTCAAATAAAAGGTTTTCTTCTCCCCCACGTCGGTTAGACGACTGAAAATGTTGCAATGTAAAGTAGTGTCATTTCCAGCTTGATGTGTTATGCCTCCATGTGTACTATATATGCAACCTTTGATGATCAAGTTATATATAATTTATTTATTTATTTATTGTATGAATTGATTCTTTCTCGTTTAGGAAAAATATATTATTTTAGTTATTTTTTGTCTTTATTTTATGTAATCATCCTTATAATTATATTGTAGTATTTGATGTATTTGTTAATATTTTTTAAAAATGTTAAAATTAAATAACATTTAAAAAAAAAAATTAAGAGTATAGTTTTCAAAATTAAAATTCATACTGCTACGTGAGCTAATTAATTAATTAAGCTAGAGTACGTCCAAGTTGGTTGCTTCTCAAACTAGATAACTATCTAATTAGCTTCATTAAAAGTCAATGGTAGATGAAACTCAATCCCCTAATTAACACCTTAATCACTGTTCTTAACCCGCCAATAAGTACTTTCATGAAGAAGCATATATATCAAATTAGTCAATTAATAATTAGTTACCTGCATAAGTTGTGAGAACAAGCTCATACTCCTTTCCCAGCTCAACATCAACAAGATCAACCAGCTTCTCCTCTTCCTCCTCCACCGACAACGTCGGAGGGCCGTCTATCGAAGGGCCAACATTGTGTTCGGCTCCACCTTCCCCTTGCCTCTTCACCGGTAAGAACTCGAAATAGGCCATGTTGGGGAGAATCGTGTAAGCTGCCTCGCTAGGGTCGCAAAGCGGGTTCAAGTTAAGCCCGAAGTAGCATTCCGATGAGGCATACATAGTACAAACCAACGGGAGGCCGTCGCTATAGTAATCCAACATCGGTATGTACTGTGCCATCGTCCCGGTCACAATCACGTCAACGTACTTGGTATTAGGCCAAATCCTCCTTATAATACCTTGCCAAGACTCTCTCCTGCACTCGGACTCTATGAAGCCCGCAAGGCCTGGGTTTGGCCCACCCAAAACGCGGCTCACAGCCTCCACCACCGTAGGGTCGGTGACAATCATGGGGTTGGGGAGCCCGGCCTGGATGTCATTGCACAGGAGCTCCCAGTGCTTCTCAAGGAACTTAATGGCCCGGATAAAACCGGAGGCGAACACCGCTCCGACCCGGAGCACCTGGGCATGCTGGGCGAGGCCGCAGAGCACTTGGGAGTACATGCTCTGGTAGGAGTCCGGGCAGAGGATGGTCTCGTTCGGGCTGGTGTAGTTGCTGTAGGGATCATTGGGCCGATGCTTGAAGTGGGAACTCTTGTAATAGCTGGTTAGGACAGGCCGGGCCAGAAGCCCGCCCGGGGTCGCAAACTCTGACTTGATGAAGAGGAAGTACATGCCTTTTCCGCCCTCGAGGCCCGGCACGAACTGGGTCATCACTGGCATGAGAAGACTATAGAGGAGGGACCTTCGACCGAGTTCCTCCTCTATCGTCGGCATCAATTTCCTCTCCCCTCCTGATGTCCCTGAACTGTAACCAATAATAATGGTTTATAAGGGTAGGATGAAGCTCTGCGCAATATCAAACCAATAATTTCCAACTAGGGCAAGTTTTAAGTACTTTACCTTGTTAAGAACTCAGAGATGGGTTCAGAGCAGAGGATGGGAGAAGAATCACCATTGGCAATCCTTTGAATGTAGGGAGCAATGTCCTCATAGGTAACCACCGGGACCGCCTTCTTGAAGGATTGGCGGTCGGTGAGCCCGTTTAGGTTGTGTTTGGTAAGGTACTCGACATGGGCACTGCGACTAAGGATCTCCATGAGAACCCTAGTCTGGATCTCATCGGCGTTGATGGTCACGTCCTCGATGAACTCTAAGGCCTTCTTGTTCATGTCTTCGGAGCTCGTCGGACCGGTGTTGGCGATGATCATTTGAATGTAATCAGAGGAGGGGGAGCTCTGAAGAGCTTGTGGCATGGCTGAATAATTAAATTGGCTTGACACTGAAAAAGGAAAGGAGTGTAGAGAAGTATGCAGAAGGAAGCAAAGGTGGATATGGGATGAGTGAAGAAACTTTGAGCGCAACAAGCAAGGGAGTTTGGAGGTTGTTTATTTATAGGGATAAGCAAAGTGTCGATATAAAAATATATATTATTTATTTATTTATTTGAAAAATTCAAGGAAGAGTTGTTGTAAGGCATTAAGCCATTAATATATGCATACAATTGAAAGAGGGGTTTCAATCAAACTGCAGTAAACACTAAACAGACATCCCCCTGATGGAGGCAATATTATTAATTTGTAAATTAATTTGCACATTTTGGATCGTTTCGTTATTCTAATGGTAGGGTTATGCGGAGTATTATTATTATTCATGATAAAATAAATTTTTTTAATTGAGATTCAATCCGATGGGCAAGTTATATCACTTGAATGTTTAAGGTTTCATGAATTTATTATTTTTATTTAGATTCAATTCAATAATTCTATTAATACATACTCCATCCGTCTCAAAATATAGGTTGTTTCACTTTTTACACATTTTTTTAAAAATAATAAAAAGTTACTAGTATTTTATACTCTCTCCATTTTAAAATATAGGTCGCTTGACTTTGTGACAATTTTTTAAGGAGCTAAAAATTATATTAAATATTAACTTTTTTATTAAAATTTTAAAATAATATTTTAGATAGTTTTTTACCTCCTTAGAAAACGTTTCACAAAGTCAAACGACTTATATTTTAGAACAGAGGGAGTATAGTTTTTAGCTAATTAAAAAACGTGTTAAAAAGTCAAACGACCTATATTTTGAGACAGATATAATATTAAATTAATTTAGTAGTCATATCTTATACAATTTTAAAAAAAATCGTATAATATCGTAAAAAAGGTTTGTTAAAAAAATACTCCATCCGTCTCGAAATTTAGGTCGTTTTAGGCCTTTATTCTTATATCAAAATATGTCATTTTAGATTTTCTTGGTACTAGGGGATAATAATGATTTGTGTGTTGTTGATTTTTTTAAAGATTTTGATTGGTTAAAAAATACAGTGGGTATTAAAAAACAATAAAATTTATGAAAAAGTCAGTGGAATATTGATGGTGATTGAGAAGTTAGGGAGGGAGTAGTTTCTTATGATGAAAATATTCTATTTTCAACATAAAATTTAAGAAGTACCCGCACACGTATGCATATGATTTTATAGAACTTGGAGTTGCTAATCTCTATATCGAAGGTGATTCGCTAATTATTATCAAACACTTTCAGGATTCATCTAGTTGCCTCTAGGAGATTGAGCTCATTCTGCCAGAGATAAAAGTACTCCTTCAGGGAGTAGACAATGTTTCGTTCTCTCATGTTCCATGCGAGGGCAATTTCGTGGCTGATAAGGTCGCAAACCTTTGCCACAGTGCCCAGAGGATTGAGAACTTACAAGATCCTGTTCTGCAAGATGTCATTCATAAGGATGCCTTCGGATAAGATGGTTGCTCCTCTCCGAAATCTTACCTAATAAAAAAAATGCATATGATTTTATAAAAATAAGTTTATGCAGGTGTAACCCACTTAAGTAATTAAAGCAACGGTTAATGACACATAGATCCAGCTAACTCTTCATCAGCAAGAGGAAAAAGAAATACAGATGCAAGATCTCATTCAATAGTAGAAGCAAAAATCTGTTACAAAAAAGACGTAGATTGTTGCAACTCAAGTTGGGGATCACAAGAATACTGGTGCACACTTAAAGACACTAGATTGCACACATAACTTCGAGAGAGAGAGAGAGAGAGAGAGAGAGAGAGAGAGAGAGCTAAAACTAATTCTCTACTGATGATTACCAACTGCATTACAGAACCACCTAATGACATGGTTCAATTGATGAAAACTGCTCAAGTAACTGCACCCCACTAAGCCACCCCACTAAGCCACTAACTTAGCTAAACAACATGTGCACAAAACTTAAAAACATAACTGCTACTTACTTGTTCTGTGAGTTACAAACTCGACACTAACACAAACCAACAAAAAAAAAACAGAATTTTGAAACTAAGTCTTAGAGTTCAAGGATTACAATGTGAAATACATTCAACACCCCCTCTTAATTCACATTGTCTTCATCCCTATCTTCTCTCTAAAGAACTGATGCTTGGCTCCATTCAAGGCTTTTGTAAACAGATCAGCATCTTGCTCATTTTTCCCACAAAAATTCACACTCACCTTCCCTTCTGCTACTAACCTTTGGATGAAATGATGCTGCACTTCAATGTGCTTGGTCCTAGCATGAAAAGCTGGATTTTTAGTCATGGCTATAGCAAACTTGTTGTCACACCACAACTCCACTGCATCCTCATGATTGCATCCCTAATCCAGCATCAACTTCTTCAGCCACAATCCTTGTTTAGCAGCTAACCCTGCTGCCACATACCCAGCTTCTGATGATGAGAGTGCTACTGTGTCTTGCTTCTTTGAGCTTCATGTCACTGCACCAAAGCCAAGGCTAAACACAGATCCTGAGGTACTTCTTCTATCATCTAAGCACCCTGCCCAGTCACTATCAGTGTAGCCTATAAGCTTGAACTGATCCGCACTCTCATACCATAAACCATACCCCAAAGTACCAGCAATGTACTTTAAAATCCTTTTAGCTGCACCAAGATGTTGCTGTGTAGGACCATGCAAATACCTTGAAATTACACTCACACTATAGACAATGTCTGGCCTAGTATGTGTGATGTAATTTAGACCACCAACCAAACTCCTGTACAGTCTCTCATCTGCACTTGGAGTTCCATCTTCCCTCTTCAACTTCTCATTTGTGTTCATTGGGGTCTGAGCAGCATCACAATGCTCCATCTTGAATTTCTTGATCATATCTCGAGCATACTTCTCTTGGCATACAAATATGCCTTCACTGCTTTGCTTTACTTCCAAGCCTAGGAAGTATTGTAACAGATTGAGATCAGTCATCTCAAATTTGTTCATCATTGCCTCTCTAAACTGCATAAGCATCTCACTTTCAGGACTGAAGTAAATTATGTCATCCACATACAGACAGACCACAATAAACTTATCTCTGCTCTCCTTCTTCACATACAAAGTTGGCTCATTTTCACTTCTTGAGAATCCATTCTCTAAGAAAAATGAGTCAATTTTACTGTATCATGCTCTTGGAGCTTGCTTCAGTCCATAGAGAGCTTTGTACAATCTGAACACCTTGTGCTCTTCTCCTTCTTTCTCAAAACCTTGAGGCTGCTCTACATATACTTCTTCTAGTAACTCTCCATTCAAGAAAGCTGATTTTACATCAAGCTGATAGATAGGCAATCTCCACTGTGCAGCAAGAGCTAGAACAACTCTCACAGTTTCAAGCCTTGCAACTGGAGAAAATGTTTCTTCATAGTCAATTCCTTCCTTCTGAGCATAGCCCTTTGCCACCAGCCTAGCCTTGTATTTCTGAACTGCCCCATCTGTGTTGTACTTGGTCCTGAAGACCCACTTCAACCCAATTGGTTTCTTTCCTTGAGGCAATTCCACCAGCTCCCATGTTTCATTCTTCTCAATGCACTTCATTTCCTCTTTCATAGCAGATTTCCATTCTTGATTTCTTTTAGCTTCATCAAAACTCTCTGGATCACTTGCCATCAAAGCATAGCCACACCTCACACTCCTATCATACACATCAGTGAGTGATCTAAACTTTCTGGGAGGTGATTCACCTGATGATCCTGAAGATGGAGACTCTCCACTACTTGATGGACTTCTTGGAGTTACAGGAGTTGAAGGTGTTGAAGAGGAGTTTGAGTTTAACTCATTTATGTCTGCTTCATCTTCTGCATCTATCTCTTCTGAAGAGCTTTCAACTATGACAACCTCCTTGGTCACAGTTCCACATTTCTCCTTCATCCAATCCCACTCCTTTTCTTCATCAAACACCACATTTCTGCTTATGATTGTTCTTCCTCTCACTGGATCAAATAACTTGTATGCTTTAGATTGACTAGCATACCCAATCAGAATACACTTTTCTGCTTTGTCATCCAGTTTTGATCTCAAGTTGATCATAGCATATGCAATACAGCCAAAAACTCTCAAGTGTTGAACTGAAGGTTTCTTTTCTCTCCACACCTCAAAAGGTGTCTTGTCTAGCACAGCTCGTGTAGGAGACCTGTTCAACACATAGACTGCAGTGGCCACAGCTTCACACCGGAACTTCTTTGGAACATTTCTTGCTCTAAGCATGCTCCTAGCCATCTCTACCACTGTTCTATTTTTCCTCTCAGCAACTCCATTTTGCTCTGGATTATAAGGAGCTGTAAGCTCTCTTCTTATCCCATGCTCTTCACAAAATGAGATAAATTCATTTGAAATGAACTCTCCTTCCCTATCTGTTCTCAAGGCCTTTATCACCTTGCCTGACTGCTTCTCAACCAGTGTTTTGAACTTGACAAACTCTCCAAATGCCTCACACTTGTACCTAAAAAAAAATACCCAACTCATCCTACTGAAATCATCAGTGATGAGAAGAAAATATTTGCTTCCACCCATAGATTCTGTCTGCATAGGTCCACACAAATCTGCATGGAGTAACTCCAAGCAATCACCAGCTCTCCAAGCTTCTCTATTTGTGAATGACCCTTTGCTTTGCTTCCCATACACACACCCTTCAAATAAGTCAAGCTCTCCTATCTTAGGCCGGCTTTGCACCATTGTCTTAGTGCTTAACATCTTTAAACTCTGCAAGTTAAGATGTCCATACCTGAGATGCCATAATCTGGTTGCATCATCCTCCTTTGCAGTCATTGCTTTGCTTGAATTTGCAGACAAATCACAGAGAAACATCCTGTTCTTTGTCCTATGAACCACAGTCACTAAATGACCTGTCTTCTTCTCTCTAATCTTGCACTGATCTTCATCAAAGAGCAATGAATAGCCACTCCCTTGTAGCTGTCCTACACTCAGCAAATTGTGAGCCAACTCTGGAACATACTGCACATCAGTCACATACTTTACTCCACCTTGTGCACTTTTGATAGACACAACACCTCTTCCTTCACATTGCAAAACTTTGTTGTCACCTAACCTGACTCTCCCTTTCTTGGATTCATCAAATTCAGCGAACATACTCCTCACACTTGTCATGTGATTCAAACACCCGTTGTCAAGATACCAAGTATCATTTGTGTTCTCAGACGTCATTGTGAAGGCCATAAACAGTCTATCTCCCTTCTCACTACTCTCAGAGTAATTGGCATTCTTCTGCTCTTGCTCTTGCTTTTCCCAACAAAAAGCTTCCTTGTGTCCATACTTCTTATAGTAGTAACATTGAATGTTGCTCCTGTTTGATCTGTTTTCATTTCTCTGACCTCTACTTGAATCTCTCCAGTGATCCTTGTCTTGATCACCACCATTTCCTCTTCCTGAACTTCCTTGTGAGCCTCTACCATAACCTCTACCACCACGACCTCTGGAGCCACCTCTGTTGCACCCTCTTCCTCTGTGACCTCCTCTATAGCCACCTCTTCCAGATGAGCTATCTTGCTTGGTCTTAGAAGGTTCCTCTTTCACCCGAAACACCTTCTCATCCTTCTGCTCACTAGTTCTGTTTAGCCTCTCTTCATGTGCATGAAGTGAACTTGTCAGTTCTTCAAACTTGTACACAGACAAGTCCTTTGACTCCTCTATTGCTGCTACCACATGATCAAAATTCTTTGGGAGACTTCTCAGCACCTTACTCACTATTTTCTCAGTGCTCAACTTCTCTCCATATGCCCTCATATGGTTAACAATTCCTGAAACCCTTGTCAAATACACCTGCACAGACTCTTTGTCTTGCATTGTCAAGGTTTCAAACTCCCTTCTCAGTGATTGCAGCTTCACTGTAATCACTTTCTTGTCTCCCAAATACTCTTGCTTCAGCACTTCCCAAGCCTCATGTGATGTTGTTGCAACAACAATCCTTGGAAATATCCATCTTCCAAGACACTTTGTATCATAAACAAAGCTTTTGAGTCTTTCTTCCTCTTCTCTCTCAATTGTTGATCTGGTTCTCCTACCACTGTATCCTCGAACCCTTGATCAACCAAATTCCACACTTCCTGAGACTTGAAGAGAGTTGTCATCTTCAAGCTCCAGAAGTGGTAATTGACCCCCTTGAACATTGGCAACTGTGGATTCCCACTGCCATTTCATGAGTTCTGCATTTTGTCCAGAACCTCTCACAAATGTGTTTCCTGTGTGTATAGATCTCACTAACACTCAAGCCCAGAACTGAAACCTGATCACAAACCTTGGTTTGCTCTGATACCAATTGTTGCAACTCAAGCTGGGGATCACAAGAACACTGGTGCACACTTAAAGACACCAGATTGCACACATAACTTCGAGAGAGAGATAGAGCTAAAACTAATTCTCTATTGATGATTACCAACTGCATTACAGAACCACCTAAAGACATGGTTCAATTGATGAAAACTGCTCAAGTAATTGCACCCCACTAAGCCACTAACTTAGCTAAACAACATGTGCACAAAACTTAAAAACATAACTGCTACTTACTTGTTCTGTGAGTTACAAACTCGACACTAACACAAACCAACAGGAAAAAAACAGAATTTTAATTTGAAACTAAGTCTTAGAGTTCAAGGATTACAATGTGAAATACATTCAACAGTTCTTGTAATCAGCTTGTGTGTTAGGCTTGATGCCTTTTACAACCGAACATGACCTTTGTAATTTACAATTAAGAACCTATATTTCCGATCGATTACAATTTTAAGTACGTCTTGGTTTCTGTAATGATCGATGGATATATACTACCCTCGAATCGATCGATCGATCATATGGCGACCGGTCTAAGTTAATGATCAGTAATTAGGGCTAGCTTGTTAATTAAAATCTGTGTTATAGTACAGCAATTAGTTCAGTTATATATATAGCCTATAGGTGTGATTGTGTGCTGATAATTAATTGAATTGCCTCATCACCTATATGTGTACGCTCTTAACTGCGTATCATATGTCGTGTGATTGACGTTACAAATGACAATGTAATCCACAAATTCAACTTGAACATTAATTGAAGCTATACAAAAACTCTAGTTGTTCATAGAGATCGAGCCTAACAAGCGTTCTGTGTAGTGTGATCGAAAGCGAAATATTATATTTTTTTAATTAAATGTATCAATTTTAACGACGTACTGAAGATGATGGACGACTCCTAATTAAAACTAATGTCAATAGTCATCGATGAGTGTTGTTTTTAAATCCAACTTAACAAAGAAATAAGGTGTACGTACGTGCAAGTGAAAAACTATGGAAGTTTCGCCTCGGTGGTTTAACAAAAAGGATTCTTCTTCTCTTCAAATTAATTAAGAAATCATTACATTTATTATTCTACTATTTTTTTTTAATCAAAATATTTTTCTTACTCTAAGGGCTCGTTTGGTTTGACGGGAGCATTGAAATTCCCGGGAACTTAATTCATGGAAACTGAATTCCCGTAAAGTTCAAATCATGAGAATTCTAAAAATATGTTTGGTTGATTTTTTTATTCTAAGAGATTATTAAATGAAGGAATTGAAAATTTTAAAGTTAAAAATGTTGGAAGTTGAACTCATCTAGGGGACTAGGTGACTGAACTTCCTCCAAATTGAAGGAATTTAACTTCTTAAAAAGTTGAATTTCTGGGTTTTTAGAATTTAAAAATGTCAATAAAACACATATTTTTTCCATACTTTATGAGATTTTCCACTTCCTAAGTTTTCTAATTACTAACCAAACAAGGCCTAAAACAACTACTTTACCGTTAAAATTGACTACGAAGAGGAGATACTGAATTTTATACAAAACCATTTTGATGATGTGAAAGCGCAATAGGAGACTTAATTTGTGTTGTGAGGAGACAATTCACCCGTCACAACTTCTTTCAAATATATATTGAACATGTCCAAATTCTTCCACACATTACCTAACAAGCTATGTAGCTTCTCAATCCCAAATAGTACTCATTATTTCAAACCTTTTCCTTTTTCTTTTTAAACGAAAAGAAATTCGATGCATGAGACAAATCTTGTGGATTAAGAGATCAAAAGCTCAACGATGAATTAACAGTCACAAAAACAAAGCAAACAACACACACAAAAAAAATATTAAAATTGACCAATAAATCAACTTTACTATCCTTTTTAATGAAATCAAAACTGTAATTTTTTTTTTCAAAATTAAAATAATCCAAGATATGTTTCTCGTGTTACAGCCATTTAAATTTTAAATCATTTAACAAACTTGCAAAAATTGTAGATTATATAAAAATGGCCCTTATTTATTTATTTATTAACGGTATGGGAAATTGTAAGCGACCCTTCCATGGATCATGGTCCATGGATATCTAAAAAAAAATTTGGATATGAGGAAAAAAAAGTCAATGGTGATATATAAAGTATAATTTTGCAGCAAGCGACCTTTGCGTGCTTGACCCAATGAAAGATGTGTGTATACATGTGCATCAATTTCATAGCATACCTATATTCTACAGTACTATTTTAGATTAATTAATTCATTGAAACTATGACTATGATATATGATTATTTAAAGCCTAAATAATTGACGTTCTACCATTAAAACATTATTAGTGTCTAATTAGATAGCATTTGGTGTGTTAATTAACTTTTAGTCTTCCACGGTTGCTTTTGCCAGAGGACTTTGCTTATTATAGGTTCATGATTTAACTTATTAAAGGAAAATGTACGCCTATAGGGCCCAAGTAGAGGTGGGCATAGTACTATTGATTGTCATTTCAATTAAAATTTGACATATGGTTAAATCTCATTGCTAGAATATACAACAAGCTAACAAGTTTGTATCCCGTTTAAAATAAGAGCACACACTCTTTTTCCGACTCCATCAATAGAATGTTTCTGAATAGTCTAAGTATTGCTACATAAAACAGACACATCATATATATATATATATATATATATATATCGATTTGAAAAAATAAAAGAAGAAGAAAAGATCGACTCGAAAACTTATGGCTAAGGAGGAGGAGGAACGGAAGAAACGAGCAGTTGTGTTGGATCTCGATCGGAGGATGTGTGGTATTAATACTAAATAAATTTAGGCAAGAAAGACACTTAATGATAAGTTTTTATAGGTGGAAACCATATAACTATCGACAAGTAACGCAAAAAGAATTGCATTGAACCCTTGACCCTAACTTTACAATAAAAACAATATAATAACTTTATAGGTTGTCCTTTGCATGCTTTTATGCAACACTTCTTTAATTCAATGCTTTCATCCTTCTTTTTTATTTATTTATTCTCTGATTATCTATTCGAGCATCTCCAACATATTTGGTGAAAAAATCTCTAAAATAGAGAAGAAAATTATAAAATCTCTATATTTTTTACCTTACAACTCCAACGATTACTCTATTATATAGATTTTACATTTATTATATTTTGATCATTCATTGGTTCAATTTGAATTAGGGGAACACTTTTTAATCATTTTTTTCTTTTTGTGATGAATGTGTGATGAAGTTTTGAGAGCTATTGAGCATTTAATTTTAAAGGTTTTCTCAAATGCTACAAATATAGAGATTTTTCATTATCTCTCTTATATTCTCTATTTTAGAGAAAGAAATAGATCGGTGATATGTTGGGTGGAAAAAACTCCAATATTTTGCTAAGTTTCTACTTTTCTCTATAATAAAGATGCTATTGGGGTTGCTCTTAGAACAAGAAATTTTTTCCCGTTCATTAAATAACCCCACATACAATATTCTCACCATATAAAAGATCTCCCAAAACAAATAATTTTTTTCTTTTTAAACCTAAAATAATATAGTTTTTACTAAATACACTGCTAATTTTTTGTTGGATACACTGTTAATTAGCTTTGCAAGCTCTTGCGGACCTATGACGGGAGTGAAAAGTCATTGGTTCCCTGTCAAAGATAATCCAACCTCACTAATTACTATAGTCGGTAAGTCCGGAATCGATCCACGAGAAGAGATACCATTTCTATGTGCTTTCTTTGTCAACCAAAAGTAACTAACTAAAGAGATTGCGAAGAAGGAAATGAACAAGAGAAGTAAAGAGAGAAATGATTGCAAATTCAATAACAATGAGAGAAGTACTTCACCTACAATTCAATAACAATGAGTTGGTCAACGTTGACCTGTCGTCGGTCAAACAGTTAATCATTGACCATTACTACTCTATTTGGACAAGGTCTACCTTACCTAATTTAACTTTGAAGATGTCTAATCACCTAATTACATTTTCATAAGTAACTATTTTTAAAAATCGAACTAATTCATGATCTATTTATATTATATTTTAAAAGTTTAATAGTACGTAGGGTAAGTAGATCCGTTCTGCCGGGGAGCAGAAGGGCGAGAGTGGAGGAGAAGATATGAAAGTGATTACTGATAGATGATAGAGAGGGAATGTCTACAGAGGATTGTGTTTTGTCCTTGTTTTCAACAGACATGGATGCCTGTGCTGTGCTGTGCTTCCTCCCTTATCTCTTACTGTAACTATACCCTTTTTCTTTTCAGCTTTGTCGTTTCTATGGTTAATATAATATTTCTTTAATTAACTCCCAGTAACATTTTCCCACATTAAAATTTTCAAAGTAATTGTGTCCATCTAAATACTCAATTTGTACAACTTTAATCCTAAAAGCACGTAGTTAGACTGTAGAGTAATATATGTGAGTGGACACTTTACAATATGGCACGTAGTTAGACTGTAGAGTAATATATGTGAGTGGACACTTTACAATATGACTCGTGCATTTGACACGAATGACTCCGAAAGATTGAGTAAGAAACGATGTGAGTGATAAACACTTTTATATCTTAATCGTACCCCGGTTACGGATGAAATATGATATAGTTTGAATTATTATGATCACTATGAAATAGGTTTAGACCAAGTATTGGATTAAAAGATACTTGTGGGCCAAATCGGTCTCGCTATTTCCAGCCTTTAGAGATAACTTATTGTAATGATCGATCGAGGAGGAAAAGTATTGGCATCATGTCCCAAAATTTTAAGTCTAAACAAAACATTGGCCATTTATTCAGAAGTAATTCGCGAGATCATGCACCTTTCTTTACTAGTTATACCGAAAAACGGTGCAGCTGGTTGAATCAAAGTTTAAATTTCACTCAATTTATGTACAAGATTTGATAATTATTAATCAAGTGTTTACTATATTATATCGGTCGACTCATGATAATTAATGGTGTTTATACATAATTTGATAATTAATAAAGTGTTTAATATATTTCATAGTCAGATTTCATCTCGAATATTTTATCTATCAAGCTACTTCGGCTAGTTTGCTCTTTCTTAAGTTTTTCCTTTTCCTTGGTGCTTGCATTTATATATGGCATCTGATGTTGTTGGGTTTTGCTCTCAAAGACCATCTTAGATGAAAGTGGATCAACAAGTGTAAGGACAACCATATAATTAGCGTATGTATAAGCAAATCAACTTAGACTTTAGAGAGAAAGAAATATTGATCCCAAGAGAGGACTTACCATGAACATAGCGGATAATACGGTTGAGAGCAACAAGATGTGCTTCCTTTGGATCATGCATGAAAAGACAAACCTACTGATCAAGCTGCATAACTAATGTTTGGACAGGTGAAAGTGAGATATTGTAGAGCCCCGGCCAAGCTACAATACAAGGCAGGATTGCTTACAAGATGTCTACAAGAGGCACCCAACTTCACATTCGGCTCTACAGGAGTAGCAGTAGGGTTGCAGTTTGTCATTTGGTACGCTCAACAATCTTCCAAAGCGTACATATATACTTTGATTTTGATAAAATAAACCTAATGATGAGCGGTCGACAAACTTTATTGGACATGGGAATGTCTTGACCAAGCAATCCAATTAGAGGAGACCGGAAAGCACCAGAAGATGCGGTGAGAACAATGTCATCGAGATAGAGTAACATATAGACCATGTCTGTTACGTGACGATAAACAAACAACAAAGAATCACTTTTGGTGCATGTGAAGCCTATTCGATACTCCCTCCGTTCAACAAAACTTGTCGTTTACTATTCACGCACGCTTTTTTAGAATGATAAAAACTATATAAAATATTCATTTTTTTAAAAAAATTTTTTAACAAGTTTGTACTTGTTAATAATAACTACGAAATTGTTAAAAAAAATTATTTAAAAAGTCGATATTTTATATAGTTTTTAGCTCCTAAAAAAGCGTGCATGAATAGTAAAACGTCAAGTTTTGTTGAACGGAGGGAGTACAAATTTGCGGCAAAGCGCTGAAACCAAGCATATGTGGTGCTTGTTTGAGATCTACTAAGACATTTGCAATAAACACACATAAGTAAGACAAGCTAAATCATGAAAGCAAGGGGGTTGAAACATGTAAACTATCTCACCTTTACATTTACATAAAAAAGCAAAGGGTTTACTTGTTACTAACTAAAATAGAGCCTCTATTAGCCTTCTTTAGATGTCTTGTTTCACTTCGATAGTATCACATTTGCCCTTTTCTTATCCATGAATATATAGATCTCTTAACTTGTATGACTTGTTAGACTCAACATATGTAGTTCATTACTCCTGATGATAATAGCTTAGTAGGTGAGTCCTCACTGTGTTGCATCACAGTGGATCACCTCACTTGTGTATAAGTAAGACATTTCTGTTACACACTTGAATCAAGAAAATCAGTTGCAATGTTCAGTTTACTATCTTCTTCCCCGCGCTCTCAATTTGCTCTCTTCTCTAGATCATCATGAATCACAAATTCACAGTTTAACATGACTTAATTAGATATCTCATATTTCTTGATATAGATGTCCATACAGAAAAGCATGCATTCTTGACATCAAGCTGATGGATAGGCTAAGAGCGAGAAATAAAATTGCTAAGCATGGTGTATAAGAAGTTTTTAACTTTTAGAAATATGTCAACATTCCAAATCTATGAAAGGCAACTAGTTTCTTTCGCACTTTGTGTTGTAATATATGACTTGGGCACTTGTTAATTATACTTTTTTTTTTTGAGAACCGGGCACTTGTTATACTGTATTAATCTTTATTTAGTTTTCAATATAGTCTATCTTTTATATAATTTTATAGGATGTAGGTGTTTGTAATCTTATCAAGTCATATATCATATATGTTAGGAGGATATTCCATAATTCGTTGATTTTAATTAATCTTATCAAGCCATCTCTGTAGGGAGGATATTACATAATTCAGTAATTTCCCATTCTTCTTGTTGTTAATAATATATCCACCTTATCATTTTCATTGTTGTTAATTTGTTAATAATAACATTCCAAGAGCCGTGTATGTATTGATGCGCCCACTTTGGGATGCAGATGGGACCAACATAACATACGGCTGCCCACAAAGTACGCTCAAACCCTCAAACTATCACTTACAGTAAGTTACACTGCTTTGTCTGTCTTCCCATCACTACCACTATCACTACGCAGTAGCTGTCCTATTAATTTGTCCATCAATTTGATCCACTGAATTAATTGAAGGATGAACAAGCAATATTATGCATTTGTATATACAACACGGACTACCTATTTCCTTTTTTTTTTTTTTGATAAGGTAAAAATTCGTAGCCCAGAAAGACCCGACTCATCAAGAGGCCGACTTAGTCGGTAGACGGCGAACCGTCAAACATACAGTTATAAAATAAAGTGGTGCAATACTAAGACGGCAAACAAACAACCCCTAGAAGGACAGATGAGCCTAATCCAAAAACGTTGATTTTGAGTGCTTAACGAATTGAGAATCAAAGAGAGGAAAGGGAATAGCTGAGTTTCTCAGCTGTGTAATTTCCTTATTCAAAAACTAAAACTCTCTTATTACAGCAAGGCTATTTAAACTAAGTAGAAAACAACTTGTTGCTCAAGCTACACATTCTAGAATGTGGTGACATCACTATGTAACGGAATTACATCACTCCCCCTCAAGCTGGAGTTGAGAGGAACTGGTTTACTACTCCAAGCTTGCATATAAGTTTCCTATATATGCTGCTCTTGACTCAGAATTTTGGTGAACAAATCTGTTGGTTGCTCTTTGGTGTTGATGTACCTTGCTTCAATTTCTCTCTTGATCACCTTGTCTCGGACTAGATGGCAATCAGCTTCAATATGTTTGGTACGTTCGTGGAACACTGGGTTCCTAGCTATGTGAAGAGCAGCTTGGTTGTCACAGTACAGCTCAGCAGGACCTGTAGGTCTCATGTTCAGATCACTTAAAAGATTCACAAGCCATGTAACCTCGCAACAAGTGGTTGCCATGGCTCTATACTCTGACTCAGCAGTGGACATTGCCACAAATGACTGCTTCTTTGTTCTCCAGGATATGAAAGACAATCCTAAGAATATGCAAAAACCAGTTAAAGACTTCCTAGTCATGGGGCATGACTGTCAGTCTGCATCACAGTAGGCTCTCAGTTTCAGATCAGTTTCCTTAGCAAGGAGCAGCCCCTGTCCTGGTGCTCCCTTTAAGTACCTAAGCAAGTGTTTTACAACCCTCCAATGTTTTACACATGGAGTTTGCATAAATTGACTGAGCACCTGTACACTATATGTAATGTCTAGTCTGGTGACAGTCAAGTAGATCAGTTTCCCAACTAACCTTCTATACATATGTGGATTTCTCATTTGCTCCCCCTCTCTGGTGAGCTTGACATGTCTGTCCAATGGAGTGTGTAAAGGCTTGGCATTGCTCATTCCAGCTTCTTCAAGCATTTCCACAGTGTATTTTCTTTGGTTTAGAAACACTCCTGCTTGTGTTCTGTCGATTTCTATACCCAAGAAATACCTCATGTCTCCCAAATCCTTTATCTGAAACTTACTCTTCAGAAAAAGCTTAAGCCTTTGTATCTCATCAGGATTATTCCCAGTGATTACCATATCATCAACATACACCAATAGTGTTGTAAATGCTTTGCCATTCTTCCTTGTGAATAAGGAATAGTCAGCTTTGCTTTGTATGAAACCTGCTTCTTGCACATCACTAGAAAACTTTACAAACCACTAGCGTAGGGCTTGTTTTAGTCCATATAAGGACTTCTGCAACTTACACACCATAGGTGATCCATTGGCCTCACTGTATATCTCCCCCTGAGGACAAGCACTAGGAGACTCCCCCTGTCTAGCAGCTTGCAACCTCTTCAGGTGAGAGTAGGCAGGAGAGAGAGTCATGAACACTTCCTCATCTAAGTCACCATGTAGAAAAGCATTGGTGACATCTAACTGGCATAATGGCCAGTCCTGAGCAACAACAATAGCAAGAAGGGTCCTTACTGTGATCATTCGAGCAATTGGAGCAAATGTCTCTGAGTAGTCAATCCCCTCCACTTGTGTGAAACCACGAGCCACTAACCTGGCTTTATGGCGATCAAGAGTGCCATCACTGTGATACTTCACCTTGAACAGCCATTTGCAAGACACCATAGACTTTCCTGCAGGTAAGGGTTGAACAATCCAGGTGCCATTTCTCTCAAGAGCATCTAACTCCACAAGCATTGCATCACACCAAGAGGAACTTGTTAAAGCATCACTAATAGTGGTGGGTTCAGATAGTGCAGTAGAGTTAGCAATAAAGGCTTTATAAGATGCAGAGCAAGTGGAGTAAGAAAAGAGTGAAGAAATAGCACGAGGATGAGTAGAGAGAAAGAAAGAAGATGAAGCAATGGGTATACCTGCATATGCCATGTAAACATAGTCCCTCAACCAAGCATGGGGCCTGTGATCTCTAGTAGACTGTCTGGGTTCAGGCTCATTTTGTGGAGGAGGGAGAGGAGAGTCTTCAAAGCTAACAGAGATGGGTGTGGGCTCATAGTCAGCATGTGAACTGACATTTGAAGGAGATGTTGGTGACGATTGATCTGCTGTGGGATCATCTGGAGAGATATAATCAAATGGGAAATGATGATCCACAAACTCTCCAAGAGATGGTGAATTTTGGCTAGATTTATGAGAGTCAGAATAAGCCTTGTAAGGGAAAACATTTTCAAGGAACTTAACATCCCTGCTGATCATGATTGAATGTGACTTGAGATTGTACACTTTGTAGCCCTTAATGCCATATGGATAGCCTAAAAAGATACAGGGATCAGACCGAGAGGAAAACTTCTTTACTCCTGGATAAGGTGTCATGGTAATGTATCCCAAGCAACCAAACACTCTCAAGTGGTCATAAGTAGGTGGTGTTTTAAAGAGAAGTTCATGAGGTGGTTTGTGGTTTAAAAGGGGATTTGGTAGACGATTAATAATGTAAGTAGATGTCAAGATGCTGTCACCCCAAAAATGAATTGGAAGATTGGCTTGAATCATGAAAGATCTAGCCATCTCAAGTAGATATCTATGTCGTCTTTCCACCCTTCCATTTTGCTGAGGTGTGTAGGCACAAGATATTTGGTGAACAATGCCGAGAGACTGAAGAAAGGTAGTCAATGTGGAGTTAAGAAATTCAGTCCCTTGGTCTGTACGAATGGTTTTGACATGGGCATCAAACTGATTCTGAGATCGAAGGATGAAAGTTTGAAGGGCAGAAGCAACATCACTTTTGTGCTTTAGAAGAAATGCCCACACACTCCTTGATTTATCATCCACAATGGTTAGAAAAAACCTACACCCCTCCTTAGTTGGAGTATCATAAGGCCCCCATACATCACAATGTAGCATTTCAAACACATGATCAGCAGAGGTAGTACTTGAAGCAAAAGGCAAACGAGTTTGCTTAGCTAAAGGACAAATAGTACATTCATGAGGAAAAGATGATTCAATATTGTCATTTATAGTAGCAATGTGTTTAAGTTTCACAATAGGAGCATGTCCAAGTCTCAAATGCCACAAGTCAGTCCTTTGTGTTAAACTGGAAACATTATTTTTTGGAAGAAAGAAAGGTAAAGAAGATATGGATGTAAGACTGTGATAGGACGACGGCTTGAGATCACTAGGCACCACTCCATTAGTTTCAGGATCCATGTAGAACATGCCATCCCGATATCTACAATATGTTATCATCTTCATCTTTGTGTGGTCCTGAACAACACAAAAATTATAGTCAATAGACACATGGAAGTTGAAATCATGAACAAGTTTGGTGAGGGATAAGAGATTGAAATAGAATGTAGGAACAAACAAGACTCTGTGAAGTGTGAGGTTTGAGAATTTAACAGATCATGTGTGTGTGATGACACGAGAACTACCATCAGCAAACTTGATAGTAGATGGAGAAGATAGTGGAACAGGATCAACAAGTAATGACCAATTTGAAGTCATATGATATGTGGCTGCACTATCCATAATCCACACACTGTTTGAATGAACTGAATTAAAACAAAGGTTACCTGCAAGATGTGACTCATGTGTGGAACTATCAGCTTGCCTGAGTAGAGTGATGATAGATCCAAGCAATTTCTAATGATCTGCAGAGAGTCCTGAAGATGTTCCACCACTGAGAAATTCCTGAGAAGCATTCACAACTGCATTTGCTTTAGATCCACTAGAGGAGCCACTAGATTTCTTGTTCTGATCAGTAGTACTTGGCCTCTGAGTCTGAGGCTTGTACTTGCTCTTTGAGTGCCAGCTAGGGTAACCAATCAGTTCCCAACACCTCTCCATTTTGTGATTGCCTGAGCAATAGCCACACTTCAGACGCCTTGGTTTTTCCTCATCCTGTCGAGGAGTAAGAGCAGATCTCTTGGATTCTTCTTCCTTATGCTTGGACATGAGAGCAGTGGAGGTAAGATCAGGCTTGTTCATCCTCTTTTCTGAGTATTTCTGGCCCTGATCTCCCTGCATAAGCAGTGAGTGAACAGCACTAGGTGATGGCAAAGGTGTGGTCATCAATATCTGCCTGCGAGCCCCATCATACTTCTCAAGAAGTCCAATGAGGAACTTCATGAGCTTGTTCTCCAGATCGGCTTCTTCAGCTTGCTTTTGAAGATCACACTCACATTTTCCACAACGACATTTGATTGAAGAGTTCACCACTGACTTTCTCCACAATCCTTTGAGCTTTGTGAAATACTCAGTTAATTCGAGATTGTCTTGTTGACAATCGTGTATTTCTCGCTGAATTTCAAAGATCAGAGGGCATTTTTTCTGGCCATAGCTCTCTTCGAGATCAAGCCACATCTATCGAGCTGTATCATATTCATCTATGGTGTTATAGATGTCTTTAGACACCGTTTTCAGCAACCAGGAACACACCATATCATTGCATCTGTCCCACTGCAGTGCATTTTCCACAGATCTAGCTATAGATCCATCAATTAACCAGACTTTGTTCTTAACCGACAAAGCTTTTGTAAATGAGCGACTCCAGCGCCGGTAATTCTCACCAATGAGTTGGATAGAGCAGAGATTCATACTAGAGTTGTCTGAAGGATGGATGAAGAGCGGATTCTGGAGATCAGTCATGGTGATCTGAGTTCCTCCTCGACGTCCACCATTATTGCTCGAATTCGGGGAATCTGTTGGAGACACATTCATCATTTCTTCACGATGACAACTAGAGAAAGCTTGAGTGCAGAGAGTAGCACAAATCTAGATTAGATCTCAGAGGAAAGCACATCACCTCGATGATGAATCGATTACTGCTCTGATACCATTTTGAGTGTTTAACGAATTGAGAATCAAAGAGAGGAAAGGGAATAGCTGAGTTTCTCAGCTGTGTAATTTCCTTATTCAAAAACTAAAACTCTCTTATTACAGCAAGGCTATTTAAACTAAGTAGAAAACAACTTGCTCCTCAAGCTATACATTCTAGAATGTGGTGACATCACTATGTAACGGAAATACATCAGTTGAGGACAACGAAGACATAACGGAGCCAAGCATCATTAAGCGATAACACCGCTGGCCAGCGATATATCAAGAGTCCATGTGGACGATGAAAACGAACCTCTAAGGAAATTTTCGGAACACGGAGTCGCCTCGATGCACGCCGTCACGACCCTAGCCAGACCGGACATTGGACGCTAGAGCCCCAACTTAGATCAAGACCGCCAAAAACAACTAGAAACACCGCCGAGAACCACCATCGCAAAGAGCGCACCTGCAAGCCCTTTAGCATAGGTCATGAAATTTACAGTGGAAACCCTCTAACTACACACATGTAGGGCAGGATGAAAACCACCTGCATCTCTTTGCTTAGGGAGGGTTTTGCATAGGTCAACTTTTTGTTATTCTTCGAAAAAGCCTAAGACATATTAGTACAACTCGATCGTAGCATTAGTTGTTGACCATTAATCACCAATAAAACTGCAAGCAAACCCACCCAAACCCAAATCACGACAAACAACCACGACAATCCAAAAAAAAAAAAGAAGAAAGAAACATAAAACAAATCACAAGGGTTTGGGCTTGCAAAGCAAATGTGGTGAAGGTTCTAGGGTTTTCTTCTCTCTATGTCATCGGGTCTGGATAGTGATGAGTTGGAGCATTAGAATTTAGAAGTATCTCCAATATTTTTTTTTCAATTTTTTTTAAAACATTGGAAATCAAAATTCATATTTTCGAAATGATTTTGTGTAAATTACATAAAACCACCTCTAAAATATGACATAGTGCTCATAAGTCATAACCACCACTTATATGACTTAATATCGAAAATCACCCATAAAAGCATATATCTCCATTAGCAAACAACCACCCTTGCTAGTTTTTTGTCAAGATTTCCTTAAAAACATGAAATTATGTACCATTATACCCTTCAATGAACAAAAATAAAGCTCAGGAAGCCGTTTGAACATTTTTCAAAGTTTAGGGATTATAGATGGATTTTACCCATAGTTTGATCCCCTTGTCTTGCAAGACCTTTATCCTTTTAGTATGGTTGTTCGGATTTGTAGGTTCTCATGCTACTGGTGGTCATAGGTGTGCTTCGGGATTGTTGAAGGTGAGGTGACTTGAGTCGGGACTAATTGGGGTCGTGATTGCGTGATCATGACAACTTCGTTTTTTAGAGGCGCTTCCTTAGCTTGATGTTCATCTTTATTGCCCACATGAGTTTAGAGTCCTGCTATATTGTCGTACAGTGGTGCTACTCTGGTGGTGCCTTAAGCTTAGTGTTTCGTCTAGCTACTTCTTCGATTGGTTTGGTTTTCATTTTGCCTAGATTTCATTTTTAGAACGGTGGGTTCTAACTTGATGTTGCACTTGTGTTTTCAATTTTGTTTTTTTTTTGGTGTGGTTTGTATCATCGTATGTCTGTCAATTTGTTGATTTTTTGAATTATCAAATAATTTGTTGTCTCATCTATCGAACTTTTTCCTACGTCAAAAAAAAAATAACTCCATATATTTAAGCAGTGAGGATCCTTACTGCAAAATCAACAGAGAGGTTTTAGAGAGCACCATAAACACAATACACCAGAAGCACAAGGAAGCAAAGCCAATAGAGAGAAAAAGTAATGAAAAGGGTAAAAAAAACAATTTTTACAAGCTCTCTTTTGGAGAGTCCATGTTTCCTCCTCTGGGAGCCACCCCTCCTCCTTCGGGAGTCCAAACCTCCTTTGGGAGTCCAAATCTCCTTCGGGAGCCACCCCTCCTCCTCTGGGAGCCACTACATACATGCACGAAACTAGGGGTGGGCTTGTGTATGTTGCAACCCACCCCATTTTACTAGTAGTATATATAATATAGGTATATGAATATCACATTGTATCAGTAGCCCATTTGGTTGAGAGGCAAGGGAGGGAGCATTGAATCCCAAGTTCAAATCCCCCATTCTTGTCTTTAATTTTTCCCTGGGTGTGCCTGGCTACATAGCCTCCAATCCGCTCCCAATGACTTTGTTTTGGGTTGCGATTGATCCTTTCGGTTCTGATTTGAGATCCGTTCTTATAGATTTCGGTTGGTTGGCCTCCTTTTTTGGCGATCGGTCTTTTACCTCCCCGCAGTCTTCGTCGCCGGGCTGGATTGGTTTTCCCCTACTTACTCCCCTGCCGTCGCCGACTCTCTCAATCAGGTTGGGGTTTATGATTTGTAGCCCTCCTTCTTCCCAAATTTGCTCCTAATTGAGCATGAGTCGAAGTTATGCGAGTGTTGATTGAATCCCCTTTCATTTCTTCTATTGGATCTCCTGGTGGATTGGGGCTGCGAATTTGGTGCGGATAGGTCTCCTCTCCCCTGCCATCCTCTTCCACACCGTTCCTTTCAGCCTCGCATTGGCTTGGACGGTCGGCTTCCAGGTGGTTCCGACGGGGTGGCCGCTGCTACCGACTCTTGTTGGTTGCGTCGTTGCAGCCTTCGTCATGGGCTACCATCAAACCCCGTTCCTTTCCTCTGGTGGGTTGCGGTTCCGATGACCTTCTCTTCCGGCGGGCTCGCCTGCGCGCGCCGATGCCGGTCGTTGCTCCTCCGGCTACTCCTTCCTCTTGGTGGTTGGATGGTGGGTGGTTTCCATGGAGATTTTTTCCCCGTCCCTTCTCCGAGTTTCCTTTGCATTGGGGTTCTGGCGGTCAGAGTCAGGACATGCTGGGGCCGTGGTAGTGTGTAATGTGTATCGAGGCGTCTCCTTTCTCTGGAAGTCTGTTTCCTTGGAGGTTCGTCTTGACTACCCACAGGTGTCTCCTGATGTGCCGTTGGCCTGCAGTGCTGCTTCCGATGAGTGCTTGGCTTCGTCCGTCGTCTATGTCCTCATCCCGTTCGGTCTGGTTGTTTTTTGTTTCACTTTTGTAGAGTGTTTTTGCTTGTATCTTGCACCATCTTTGTATTTTGTGTTTGTTTTGACGGTTTTTCGTCTACTGACTTGTTGGCCATCGAGTTTCAGATATCACTGCTAGAAACACGCGTGATTGCCACGAATTTAGTTACAGAAGTGACCTCGAAAATACCTTCGAAAAAGCTTGCCCCCGAAAACAACCTCGGATTTAACCTCGAATTTAAATCCGACCCAATAAACGCGAGGCTAAATTTGGTTACGGAAAATTAGCCTCAAAATTATTATTCGATGGGAAATAGCATCGAATTTTTCTTTGAGGGCAATTTTCCGTAGCCTTGAGCTCAAAGCCTATAACTTCAAATTTAGGAACAAATAAATTTCGAGTCACTATTCGAGGTATAAGAATTCGAGGCTAAACAATATCGAATTTTAACCACGAATTTGTTCGTGGTAAATTTCGAGGTTAAACCACCCTTAAATTTAACCTCGAAAATTTAGTTAACAGGCTCGAAAATTTGATTAAAAATACATCAATATTTTTTCAAATTTCATGGTTATATTCGAGGCTAATTACGAGGTTATTTTACCCACAAATGTAGCGACATATTTGATCTCACTTTTCTTTATATTTATATTCATCATATAAAAGAAATTATAAATTTCAACATTTAAAACTTTTGATCATACAAAGCACAACAACCAATTCAACCATAAAATATAAGCTAATTCAGTTAATAAAATATACATTCAAGCTCCTTAACAAACCATGTTAGGGCTTTTAGAATACATATACTGATATACCTACCCATTCACAAATATAGATGACACACCAGACTTATTTGTCTTCCTAAATATGCACCTACTAGTTAGAAGATAATGCTCATAAAACAATAGCAATAGGGAGTTGGGTTGGAGTTTGAACCATTTGAAGTAGTCATCCTGTTTTGACCTCCTTGAAGTTGAAGAAATTGTTGCATGAGGAGCATGAAGCCGGCAACTGAGGAGCATCACTTTCCCAGATTACTTGCGGAGGCAGAGGCGCTTGAGGAGTTGAAGCCGAACCTGTCATGGCGTTGGAGGAGGCAGGTGCTTTGCGCTGGAGGAGCAAGGCGCCATGGGAGCGTGGGCGAGGGCGAGCAAGGGTCAGAACGGAGAGGTCGAGGGAGGGAGCTCTCAGATCTAGAGAGGGCTAGGGCGAACAGGGGTCAGAACGGAGAGCGACGCATTTAGGTTTAGTTGTTTGGGCGCAATTTAGGTTTAGTTGTTTGGGCTTTGGAGTGGTTTACAAAATTTGGGCAAAATTTTGGGCGGAAAAAGTTTCCGCCAAATCAAAACGTAGAAGCATCAAATATTCACACTTGCATATCTGTTTTGGGCGAAAAAATATCCCAAACATTTTTAAAAAATAGATCCCAAATTATTATTTTCTCAAAATGTAATGTAATTGAAAAAACTTTCAAATATAATAAATGCGACTCTACATAATCTTCAAATTAAATTTATTTCAAATAAATTTAATAAATTAATTAAATTGGTATAAATATCCTAAAAAAATAAAAATTTTAAAATGTTACATTAGAGAATTATATGTAATAGTGTGTATAAAAAACACATCAATAACACATTCAAACGAAAATTTAAAATTCAAATATAAAATGATCCATTGGAAAATGAAAATTCATAAATAATATTTATCACAAAATCTATATAAAAAACCAAATTTTTTATCTCACTCTCAATTTCAATCTCAAATGGAAATATGGTCTCATTTTCTATTTAACTACTTCAATATAATGCTTTCATAATAAAATGATAATATTCGTTATATAACTCATACCTTACATGATTTTGTTATAAAATAATTTTATGTGTACATAATACAAAATTGATGACACAATTGTTCGGATCAAGACATATTTAGACTTGTTGCAAAAAGATTACAAAGACCTACAACTTTCGTGTTTATAACTTTTACAAATTCCTCCTCGAGCATGACGAAATCGAGACTTCAAACTCGATATCAAATCTCGATCTTTGTCTCAAGCTCAATCCCAACCCTCGATCTTGATCTTAATCTTGATCCCAATCTAAAATCTCCAATCTCGAATATTGATCTTAACCTCAATCTCGATCTCAAATCTCAATCTGCAATCTCAATCTCGATCTCGAATCTCAATCTGCAATCTCAATCTCCAATCTCAAATCTCAATCTCAATCTCAAACCTCAAATATCAATGCCCATATTGGTCACATATCTCAAATCTCAATCTCAAATCTCGATCTCGATCTTAATCTTAATATCAATGTCAATATGATATCTCGATCTTGATCTTAATATTGATCTCAATTAATATTAATATCAAATCTCAAATATTGATCTTAATCTCAATCTCAAATATTGATCTTAACCTCAATCTCAAATCTCAATCTTGGTCTCAATTGCCAATCTCCAATCTCAAATCTCGATCTCAATCTCAAACCTCAATGTTCATATTGGTCTCAAATATCAAATCTTGATCTCAACCTCAATCTCAAATCTCAATATGGGTCTCAATCTGAATTCTCGATTTCATTTACAATCTCAAATCTTGATCTCAACCTAACTCAATCTCAAATCTCAATCTCAAACCTCGATATTGATCTTAATCTCAATTTCAATCTCAATCTCTATATAAATATCAAATCTTGATCTTTATCTTAATCTTTATCTCAATCTCAAACCTCAATCTTAACTTAATCTTGATCTCAATATCAAATCTTGATCTTAATCTCAAATTTCGATCTCAGTCTCAAACATAAATTGGAAATTCATACTTAACTTATATAAAAAAAATCTAAATATAAAAAGTAAAATCTCAATCTCAAACAAATGAACCCATTATCTCAGGTAATAGGGTTTAAATGAACCCATTATCTCAGGTAAGCCCGTTGATATCGACCAAAACAATATTGACTGATCCGGTCTCACTATAAGGTTAGGCTATAACAAATTTGAGTCTCATCAAGACCCGTACCCTAACAAATTGTCCCTAAATTTTGACATCAATTTAGCTCTAAAATTCTTGAATAGCCTCGAAACAAAGAACTCGATGCTATATTCGATGCCAATAGCTTCAAATATACCCTCGAGTTCGTACTTTCGAGGCTATTAATCAATTTTTTATTTCTCACGCATTTCTTTTATATATATATAATTTTAATTCAAGTTATTTTGCATTTTGAAAATCATATCACAAATACTAAACACTTCATTTTACATTAGATGGAACTAAATTTACAAAAATTATTTAATTACTAGACATGATAAATAAATTACATATAAATATGATTTAATATTGTTGACCAATTTTCACCAAATTTCATGAACAAGTAGAAAATTTAAATCGCTCCTTAACCGTGAGAATGCAAAAGAATGAAGTATCACAATTGAGAAGTTCAACAAGTTGAGTACACATTAGCCTCGAAAACGGCCTAGAAGACAGCCTCGACCACGCTCGGAACAAATATAGTGCATGTCTGTCTCGAAAATGGCATCGACTTTACCCTCAGATTCCTAGTCAACTATTAACTTCGAATTTAACCTCGAAAATTAATTTGGTGGTCACACTACACACGAATGTAGCATAAAAAATGGCCTCCATCTTAGTCTGAGGCTAATTGGCCTCGAATAAGGCCTCAATTTTGGCCGTGAATATTTGTCATTGCTATATGGCTACGAAATGGGCGTCGAAATTTATTTCGCTGGCAATTAGCCTCTGATTGTAGCTTCAATAATATTTCGATTTTATTTGGCATCGAAAGAAATCTTCGAGAGTAAAATCGAGGGTAATAACATCGGAATTAACCTCGATTATGTCTGACCGCGTGTTTCTAGCAGTGTATGTCTGACCTCGAATTTTTTCCAAATAAAAAAAAATTCAAGATATTTCCAATCATGGTCTGTAGGGTGTAGACATATAACATCCGATCCTGGTCCGGACTGTTTGTGTTTGAATGAATGAGGTTACAAAAAGGGGGAATAATTTGTCAGTACGTAACGGGTGAGGAGCAAATTAATTTATTGGCCGGTGGTATTGTTGATCATATCATATGGTATAACAATCAAATTAAATACGGATATCACGCACAGTGAACAATATTGTATATAATGTGGAATCAAAATCCCAATAAATAGTAAGATTGAGGGAATAGTTATCTGAATTTCTGTATATTTCATACCGTCAAAACATTTCTCTATATGTAATGTCCCCGTTTATTGGGGAGGCCGACGAACAGATGATTCACTTTCACTGTGATCGAGTTTGTCTTACATCCAATTGACTTCAATCTCCATTTATTGGGGAGGTCGTCCCTGTTTGGCAATAATAATAGTAGTTTTTCGATTTTCATATAACATAGTTTTAAATTAAATAAATATAAAATTTTAATGTAATTAGCTTTTAAAATCTAAAGTTTTCAATAGCTATTCACCCAAACTCTTTGAAGATTTTGATTTTTATTCACAAATTTCTATCAGTTACTATAACAGTCAGGTTTACCAAACATCATACTAGTTTATTAACCTATATTTAACACAAATAATCTATTAAGTTCAGCTAATAAGGTGAAGCATTTCATGATTTTAATATTCTTTTGGATCATTTCAATGGGTCGACAAGTTTATACAAGCTTCATCATCCGGACCACGAGGACTCGAGGAGGACATCACAGCCTATGGAGGCACTAAGTGTCAGTGGCGGCCGCAGGAATTACTGGAGGGGGAGCGGAATTCTACGTTGGGATTTTTTTTTTCTCGGTGTATATAATAAAGAATTTTTTTAAAAATATATTGAAAGAAAACCATAAATTATGGTATATTTAAAGGAAACCATAAATTATGGTATATAAATATGATATTTTATTACAATAATTTATACAATAATTTAATAATTTACATATATGTGTACTTGTTTAAGATTTTTTTTTAATATTGAAAGAAAATTATAAATTTTTTAAATAATTTGTCATTGGTAAATGAAAAAAAATTGATAGGATTTGAAAAGTATGACAAAAAACCTCATAAATCGTGCTTTAAATATGACATTAATAGTAAAAAAATTTCATATGAATAAAAATTTGAAGATTTTTTAAAAATATATGTGTAACATAATTTAAATATGACATTTTTGGTATATAAATATGATATTTTATTACAATAATTTATACAATAATTTAATAATTTACATATATGTGTACTTGATTAAGATTTTTTTTTAATATTGAAAGAAAATTATAAATTTTTTAAATAATTTGTCATTGGTAAATGAAAAAAAATTGATAGGATTTGAAAAGTATGACAAAAAAACCTCATAAATTGTGCTTTAAATATGACATTAATAGTAAAAAAATTTCATATGAATAAAAATTTGAAGATTTTTTAAAAATATATGTGTAACATAATTTAAATATGACGTAGGAATAAAAAATAGTGCAAAAGGGCTTAGAATGAGATTTGAACTCATGACCTTTTGGGTAATTTGAAATTCCTTCCTTCCTTTTACAAACTAAGTTAGACAAGTTTTGTGTTCTTTTACACATTTTTTATTTTTTATATTTTGTTTAAATACTACGAAGTTCCATCGCCGGAGGGTGGCCCCCCCTGCGGCCGCCACTGCCAAGTGTAGAGGCATTTCTGTGCTCGCGGCAGAAGTCAGAAAGCCGGTGACAAACTATTTTCCGTTGACTCGAGAAGCTGGTGTCGACAAACCATTTTAATTCAAGCAAAAACATTTGCCAATTACCAAAAGTCGGTGATTCGACAGTTCGTTTAGCAAGAAATTAAGCCAGAAAATCAATCCCATCTCAACGGTAACGCAAAGAAACTAGTGAATTCATCAACAAAATGTAAGCAAATGACAATCAACTTCAACTACTACCCAGGATTGTTGCATTGTTGGACTTTTCATATCAATGATTTTTGAAATGTAAGAAATAAAAGGACATACAGTTAGAGATATTATTACAAAATATTAACAGTGAATATTGAAAATGTTAAAACCAGTGATTCACATCTTCAATTTCATCTAGTTCAAGTAGGCTCTCTTCTATGCAAAAAAGAGCATATCCATGTCTCATGAAAAAGAAGCAGTCGGGGTTTGGGAGACACAAGTACAGACATGAGCAAGCTCAGCTCCATGTATGGTTAACTGGGGACCTACTTGCCCACCCCTGAGCCCAAGCCTCCCAAACTCCCTCCAACCAATTTAATGCCCCCACTCGGGTCACAGGCCCTCGTTAAGAGCCCAGCGATTTATCATCGTTATCTTACTTTCAATAAAGAAGAATATCCCAGAACGATATACCGATGTGGGATACATTTAACTGAACTGGTAGATAGCAAATTGTAACACTAATGAATTGCACTCCAAGGTTAAATGCATTGACACGCAAGGCAGATGAACCAGGAGGTTGAATAAGGTGGCCTAAGAAAGTGAATTAGTAGACCACCATGTATTCATAGAAGTTAAAGCGCCGTTTGTTTCTAGAGGAGAGAATGAAAAAGAAATAAATTAAATTTTTTATAAAAAAATGTATATGATCATCATTTTTTTAGAGTCTGAAAGAGGGGATGGAGGGGATTATTAGAGCATTTTAGGGGAAATAATTACCCTCCATAAAATTAGGGTATGAAATGTAACAAATTTTATGTGAAAAATGGGGGAAGGAGAGTAATGGTTAAAATAATGACCAATGAACCTTAACTTAAATATTGACTAGATTCATTAAGGTAATAATTACCTTTCTCTACCGAAAAACAAACGGGGGTAAGAATGTGCTTTTATTCCGGTTGTATTATGTTTATAATGCAAATAGATAAGGTGATGTTTCGTTAACAAAATTTTAAAGTGTTTAAATTAATTGTGTATTTGAATTTCATGATGTATTAATTAAGGAGTATAATGCAATTATTTTATCTCGATTTATGTAATTATTTGGTTAAATAAATTTATCGGTTTAATTTAATAAATATTTCACACATTACCCGTCTGCTTTTAATTACGCTATCAACCGTGCTACCAAACAGAGCTTAGAAAAGTAGTCTATATACCCATTTGATTCGACCCATACAACTATTCATAAAGGAGAATTGAACGTCTTTTATTTTGAGACCGCATCAACTTCTACCACTTCCAATCAAAACGGATATCTTTATTTGATATTTTGATCTTAGGGCAATGTTTTCGGTAAGATAGGGTTAAGGGTCTAGGCGGGGTCCAGGCGGATTTCATGGCGGAGCTTTGTTGTCTAGGCGGGTTTTGATGACCTTAATGGCCTTGGCAGTGGGGCGAGTTCACGGGTTTAGGCGGATCTTGAAGGGTTTTTTAGAACAGTGTCTTAGGGTGCATTCGAGTCATGCACTTGCATAGTTTTGGTCTATGTAGCACGGAAACGCCTATGTAGGGCACAGTGTCGTGTCGGAAACACGGACACGACGCGAAACACCTCGAAAACGCCTGGACATGGTCAAGACACGGTCAAGAAACAGTCAAGAAACGGTCAAACTTCGGACACGTATGGAAACGCGATGGAAACACCTTGGACACGGTTCACAAATAATGGACACGGTTTGGAATTAAAAAAAACCCGGTTCATAATTAAAATAAAAAAGATAAAAGCAAACCCGGCTATCAACCTTTGCCCTTTTTCTTCTTGAGCGTCCTTTTGCACTAGCCACCGCCGAGCGTTGTTCTACACTAGCCACCGCCGTTCTTCGATCTGCACCAGCCACCATCGATCTCCGGGCTTTCTGAACACAAACGAGTGTCGTTCCTGTCAATCTTCCTTCAACTCTTCTCTCCCTATCTCATTCCCTCTCTATACCTTGATTTATTTTCAGATTTAGGGTTACTTTGATTGAGTGATGTTTGATTTCAATTTATATGAGATTTAGGTGTAGGATCTAGAAATTGATGATGGTTCAGGCTCACAAAATAATGAAGGTAGCAGAGGGGGTGTTTCTTTGAAACAGAGTGTGGAGGTAGAGTGGATCACTTTGGGATTATGTTGATAACTTGATATAGTTAGCAGAATAGCGGGAGAGGGTAACAAGACATAATGGTGGACCACCTCCTCTCTATACTTTGATTTATTTTTAGACTTAGCAATGTTTATTTGTATATATTTTGATTTGAAATATTATATAATTATTTATTTATATCTCATTTGTCTTAACATCTAGGTGGCTCTTATTAGTATAAATATATACATCTTTGCAAGACCTTTAAAATGATATATATATCATACATCTTTGCCGTGTCCGTGTCCTATGTTTTTTGAAATTGCCGTTTCCCTGTGTCTTTCTGTGTCCGTGTCCTGTGTCCGTTTCCGTTTCCGTGCTACATAGGTTTTGGTTGAAGAGACTGATGTTATTCATGAGCGAGTTTTGGAAGCTTGACAGGTTGGGCGTGACTCACGCCCAACCTCCATCTCACGCGGCGTGAGATGGAGGTTGCCTTGTAGTATCACTTAATTTTGTTCAATTTTTTTTTCAGCGTTAAGCTTGCATATTGCTAATGTTAGAGCAGGAGGACACAGCTACAACTATGACATCTCAACGAAAAGATTGCGACACAAAGGGATAACGAAAAGATTGTTGTAATGAAGGAGATTTTGATTCCGATTAATAACCATTGATGAATTGCTTCCTCTAGCAAACTTTTTACCAAACCTCTTCTAGAACTGAAGATGTACAGCATTGTGCAGGGCGAGAACTCCTTAGAGAGCAAAGACTGCAGGGAAGTGTTTGTATACAATATGAAACCGAAGATGGAAGAGCAGAGGATACCCAGAAATCCCCGTTTGATCCTCATAAGTGACTGCATCAACCGAATCCAGAACTGGTTGGATATCCTGAATCAAGGCGACTTCAAGGTATTTGTATGAGTCAACAAGCGTCTCCTGCATCAACCTGTGTCATCAGTTTCAACGATTTTTTAACCTGGCTGTCGCATTGCTTTTCTAAGAATAGTTACTCTGCCAGTTTGAAGGCCTACATTATCACCAGGACTCCTCTTCTTTCTGTTTGAAAGCATGGATTTGGCCATGCCTAGATCCTTTGGCGAAGTATTTCCATCTCCCATTTTGCTTTTCAATTTCAAGTGATAACTCTGAGAAGGTTGGTTTGATCTAAGAAGGTGCCTCAGATGGTAATTCGGATCAACATAGCACGATGATATAGACACAATTCCTCTGAGGTTCAATGGTTGGAGGAACCGAACAAACTCCTTGATCTCAGAATAGCATGAATGATCTGAGTATGGAACTGAATAGATGTACTTGTGAACCTTTTGCACTGGTCTGACATACCTGTCTGCTCCGTTTGCATCATCTACGGCCAACTTGTGCTGCTTATTGCCAGCAATAGAAGGACAACAGAATGATGTTTTCCCTTCAGGGGATTTCACCATCCATGGAAGACCGGAGGGCATAATTCCTATAGTTGGACGCAAAGTACGATTTAGTCCCTCTAAAGTGTCGACTGAAAAACTATAGCGAGGAACAGCTCGTACTCTTGTCAGCGAGGTTTTGGTGGTAAAGATGTCAGGCAGGCCAAGAAGATGCATAGTTTGCAAGCGCTCTGGCCAAACACATATCTATAAAACAAACGATATTATTATAATAGCAAATAATGGACCAGAAAATAAAGATCACATCAAATCCTACTCTAAAATTGTAGCTTTAGCATTTCTGTTTCTATATTCGATTCAAAACTGATGATTTACTGATTCATAGCAATGATATTTGTGGTGCTGCCTATTGTAACTTATCAGACAAAATTGGTATGTTAGCCACATAGTATGATTTATATATATACACAAGGCGATTCAAAGGAGAGCCAAAAACTCCATTTTCCAAACTCAAGTATTGTTTCATACCTTGACCTTCAATACACGGGAAATTTCAACCAAAAGTTCTTCTTTTCCAAGAGAGTCAATTCCAATGATAATGTCAGCCTTAGGATGTGATTTAATAATTTTCATGACCTGCAATCACCCACCATCATTTCTTCAGCCACAGTAACAAACTTGCTCCAAAGAGCGCATTAACAGAGGTGAGAGTACGACTTGCCAACTTGAAATCTCAACTAAAAGGAAAGTTCCATAATATCTTCATGTTGACAGTAGAGAACAACAAGGTGAGAAGGTTTTTGACAGCACAACTTGTATAATCTTGAAAAAAGGTTAAGTCCTCAGATTCAATATTTCGAGCAACTTGCCAACTTGCAGAATGTAAAGGCAAAAACATTAGCACATGTGTAAAAACTTGTGATTGCATGTCATCATAACGTCAAGTACTGTTGCAACCAAATTTGCAGCTCACAGTAGCAAACGGTATGTGAAATGCAGTTGGTTTTACTAGTTAGTTATGAAGTATAAAGATATGCACCTCATGAACAGCAGCTTGTCGAGAAGGGAAAGAATATGTAGGGTTACAGTAGGTGTTATCTAGGTAGAGGACATCAACTTGGGAACCATTAAGAGCATTCAATAACATCGTTCTTCCCCTCTGTGACTTCTCATCCGCAGCTTCCCAGCGAAAATCACCAGTATATAGAGTATGGCCAAACTCACCCCGAAATAAGAACATAACGGCTCCTGTTAATTACACAGTTGAACAGGTACAGTTTCAGGCTAATGATACCGCACTAGCATGATCAATTTTTCATTTGCTCAAGTAGTGTCAGCTACAGCTTAGTTCACACTGACATTTTCAGTTTAGTTGATGACTCAAGACAAGTATTCAGTTACACAGTTATATAGCTTATGATGACATCTTTCCATTTCAGAAATGACCTTGTAGTATTTTGAATTGTAACAGTAACTTCCAGAAATCACCAAACTCGTTGAAAACTTATATCCATAGGAAATTTTTAGTGAATTTGCTTTGAGATACATCATGTTCGAAATTCGTTAATTTCGGAAAATTGTTTAGTTTCACCAAACAAAATGTAGCTCAAGAGCAACGCTACAACTCAAACAAGCACAAGAACACGATGAAGAACAAGCAACTCCAAAGTTATCAGACAACGACATTCACAATAACATATCATGTTCAAAGGTCACTCAAACAACAGCAGAGCACAAAATTAGCAAATTAACACTAATGAAACGGCTAGAGCATAATCAATGACGATTACGATTTGCAAATCACACTCTGAAATCAAACAGGAGACAATAACGAACAGTCAGAAAATTTGTCAATTATGTCAAGATTAACACTAAAACTCAAACAAGCACAAGAGCACGATTAGGAGCAAGCAACTGTAAAATCACCGCACGATAAACATTGACAACACTACAAGAATCGATTCAAACGTCAATTAAACAACAACACAGTAGCAAAATTGGGAAATTAACAGTCTCTTAACGAACAGAAGACGGTCAATATGCATTAGAATTTCCAAATCGAACTCGGATCTCATCCTGGAAAGAAAGAATCAAAATCAACCTTGACGGAGAGAGATAGGAGAGAGTATAGCGTACCGGGACAGTGAAGAGCGTCGATGGCCAAGAATTCGACCACAGATGGAGATCCAGTGGAAGGCGAGCACAAGGAGAGAGAGTACCAGGCACCGATGTCGACGACGCGAAGCAAAGAGACGTCGAAATCGGGGAACTTGAACGGCAAGAGCTTGGCGGTGGTGCGAGAGCAGAAGAGAGGGCCTCTCTTCCAGGAAGGAGAGAGGCCGCGTGTGTGGTCGGCGTGGAGGTGAGTAAGAAAGTACGCCTGGCTTCCATCGGACCACCTATCCACCGCCACCATGCCACCTTCCATGGAGCTTTTCCGTGGTTTGTGGAGTCTCAAATCTTCACCGAGAGATCAAATTCTCTCTCTGTCCGTTGCGCTCTCGTTGAAGTTCGGAATTTGGAGAATTATATTTGGCGGGGCAATTGAAACTCCGACGATTTTGAAGTGAGCGTGGTGGATTTGGTAGACCTAACCGTTGATGATCATATGAACCCTCCTATAACAAGCGTCCAGTTTGGAAGCTTGCAAGGCCCCGTTTGGATGAATTTGGGAGGATGTTATTGTATATTCTCATGTATTGTGACTTTTTTGGATTTGAAAAAGATGTTTTGTTAAATGGGGCTCGGTTTGGCTCATGTAGCTTTTTCGAGCGGATGGAGTGGCTGAAACTTTTGAGTAAGTTGTTTAATGTAAAGGTTGAAATAAGCGTTTTAATTTTTGAAAAGTGGGTTGAGTGTTAGATTGTTGTAGCTTTTCGCAAAGTTATTTAAGTTAAAAATTACCAAAATGGGTATGAGTTTAAGGGGGATAAGATGACATGTTTAATACAAATAGCAAATCATGTCTCGCTAATCCGCGTTTAATCCAACATGGTCCAAGTTCAATGTGATGTATCTCCACGTGAAAAGACACGTGAGATTTACGGTATATATAGTGTTTCTGTACAAATAAACTAACATGTTTAATAATTTAACAAAACTAATCAGAAACATGTTTGAAAGTTCATTCAATAACGATAGGGTACTTTTATTAAATAAATTAAATATGGAGAGTAAGTTATGATTTATGTAGTGAGATTAATTAATTGTCTCTACTCTCTCGACTACTCGTTCTCTCTTGTTTCAAACCTCCTACCACTATGTTATGACCTATTGATCACAACAATGGAGCTTGGTTAGATAGCTAACCGATTCTGTCGCACCGGTAGAAAGGAAAGGAATAGAGATTAGAGTTGTAGAGTTTAGAAGGAAGGGAGATTACAAAAGATAGAAGGAGATAGAGTAGGGAGGGAATTGGCTTTCATTCATCATGCCCACACAAGGTTCCCCTCGGACCCTTTTTATAGATCCGGCTAGGTGAGGTTCACAACATTGCCTCCCTCTTACAAAGCCTTGACCCAAGGCTTAGATTACCCCCAAAGCTACACAAGTATCACAACATTGCCTCCCTCTTACAAAGCCTTGACCCAAGGCTTGGATTACCCCCCAAAGCTACACAAGTATCGCCTAAGACAGTTGAAAGTCAGGGAATTGGGACAAGATATGAGCTGCGTGCTCCCAAGTGGCCTCTTCGTTGGGAAGGTTCTTCCATTTGACTAACCATTCAGTGACTCGTTCGCCACTCTGCAAGTTGTGCAATCTAGTATCCAATATTAATTCTGGTTGTGCCAGAATTGTGCCATCCTCATCGGTCTCTGGAAATGAAGCATCAGCAATCACGCCAGTGGAGATTCTGAGTTTCAGTTGGGATACATGAAACGCAGGATGGATTTTGGATGAAGCCGGGAGCTCCACACGATAAGCAACTTGACCCACCCTGCTGAGGATCTTGTAAGGACCAAAAAACTTGGAACTGAGTTTAAGATTTCGTCTGATAGCTGCAGAAGTCTGTTTATACGGTTGGAGTTTAACATACACCCAATCACCCACTTGCAGTACTCTATCAGATCTGTGACGATCCACCAATGTTTTCATCCTGTTCTGTGCTTATTGGAGGTGTGATCTCAACTGCTTTAACATGTTTTGCCTCTCCTTTAACCAATCTTCCACTGGTGCTAAACTACTAGACTCAATTTGGATACCAAGCTGGGTAGGAGAGCAACCATATAATGCCTTGAAAGGAGACATTTTTAAAGTCGTATGAAAGTTAGTGTTGTACCACCACTCGGCTAAAAACAGCCACTTTGCCCACTTACTTAGATTATCCGCAGTCATACACCTCAAATACGTCTCAAGACATCTGTTCACCCGTTCAGTCTGACCATCAGATTGTAGATGGTATGCAGTGCTCATATCCAAACTCGTGTTCAAGGCCTTGAACAACTGTTGCTAGAACCCACTCAAAAATATTTTGTCTCGATCTGATACTATACTACTCGGCAACCCGTGCAATTTAAACACATTTTCCATAAACAACTGAGCCATAGAAGCTGCTGTAAACGGGTGACTGAGAGCAATAAAGTGAGCAAATTTTGTTAACCTGTCCACCACCACAAATATAGCATTTTTACCTTGTGATTTCGGTAGGCCTTCAATGAAATCCATACTGACATGAGACCAAGCCTGAGAAGGGATTGGCAATGGTTGTAGGAGGCCTGGACTTGCTATGCATTCGGCCTTACTTCTCTGGCAGATATCACACCCTTTAACTAAGGCAGTGACTGCACTCTTCATACCAGGCCAATGATATAGTAACTTTAACCTCTGATAGGTTCCATTAATGACGGAGTGTCCCCCCACAGGCTCTTCATGAAAAGCCTTCAGTAATTTCTGTTGCAAGAGTCCAGTTTTACCCACATACAGACGCCCTTTATACCTTAGTAACCCACCAGTGAAAGATAGATGTTCAGGTTCTGAGGATAAGGCTTTAATGATTAGCTCATGCACAGCTTGGTCACCCTCATATCTGGTAAGTAGTTCTTTGATCCAAGTAGGTTGCATCACTGACAAAGAAGCACACTGACCTTGATCATATTCATGAATACGAGATAGAGCATCTGATGCCCGATTATCAACCCCCTTCTTATATGCAATCTCATAAGTAAGGCCTAAAAGTTTCCTGATTGCTTTCTTTTGTAGCTGTGTCGATAATTTCTTATCGAGAAGGTGTTGTAATGGTTGGTGGTCTGTCTTGATGACAAACTTGTGCCCTTCTAAGTAGTGCCTCCATTTTTCTACCGCCAATAACAATGCAAGCAACTCCTTCTCATAAACTGCCAGCAGCAACATTCTTCCTTTCAAAGCCTGACTGATGAAGGCAATTGGTCTGCCTCCTTGCATCAAAACAGCCCCCACACCTGAGTCACAAGCGTCGGTCTCAACCACAAAAGGAGCTTCAAAGTCTGGCATTGCTAGGGCAGGAGGAGATGTCATTACTTCCTTAAGCTTGGCAAAAGCCTCAGAAGCACTATTGGACCATTGAAAACTGTTCTTCTTGAGGAGATCCGTGAGAGGTTTGGCAATCAATCCATAGTTTCTAATAAACCTCCTGTAGTACCCTGTGAGCCACAAAAACCCCCTTAAGGCTTTCAGATTTCGAGGAACAAGCCAGCTCAACATAGCATCTAATTTCTTAGGATCTGTTGCCACCCCTGAACTTAAGATGATATGCCCTAAATACTCCACGTTGGGCCTTGCAAATTCACACTTTCATCTTTTTGCAAATAAAGAGTGTCGTCTTAGAGTAGCTAAAACGCTCTCTAGATGAGTCACATGTTGTTGGACATCAGTACTATATACTAATATGTCATCAAAGAAGACTAAAACATACTTTCTTAACATCTGACTGAACACATCGTTCATAAGGGCTTGGAAGGTGGTCGGGGCATTAGTCAATCCAAATGGCATTACGCAAAACTCGTAATGCCCATGATGTGTACGAAACGCAGTCTTAGCAACATCACTTTCCAACATTCTTACTTGATGATAACCCGCTCTCAAATCCAATTTTGAAAACACTGATGCACCCTTTAATTCGTCCAGCAGGTCATCGATGTGAGGTATAGGGAATTTGTCTTTCACGGTGATATCATTTAGCTTCCTATAATCGATACAAAATCGCCAGGAGCCATCCTTTTTCTTGACCATCAACGTTGGAGAGGCAAAGGGGCTATGGCTTAGACGAATGACCCCGTTTAACAGCATATCTGAGACCTGCTTCTCAATCTCGTTTTTTTGAAATTAAGGGTATCTATACGGGCGTGAAGCCACTGGCTGGGCACCCTCCTTCAGAACAATGCCATGCTCATGGCTTCTAACATGCGGCAGTTCCTTGGGCTCTTGAAATACGTCGTCATATCTCTGCAAAACCTCTTCAATCACCATAGGGCATTGTGTGGAAGGAGCACTAAGACTGCATACTTGGGCTATCTGTGCACCCCAGTCCACCTCTTGTCTAGCAAAGAGCTTCTGAATCTGTCTTCCGGTCAGTATTTTAACAAAAGCCACCCCTTGCTCCTTGCTGTCCGTGATGCCTTTTAGAATCACCTTTCTCCCATTTTTTTCAAATGAGATTTGCACCTTCACAAAGTCAAAGAGCACTGGGTTGAAGCCTACCAACCAATCGGTCCCAAGAATCATATCACTACCCTCCATATTCAACAATCTGATATTGAATTCATAGCTTGATCCTTGCATCTCCCAAACAAATTTCTCACACACCTTGTTACTGAACATGGTGCCATTAATCGTGTTGACTTGCATTAGTCCCACTTTGCCAACCTGAAACCCAGTATCCACTGCAAGCTTAGTATCCACAAAGCTGTGAGTGGCTCCACTGTCGATCAATATCGTAATCTCACGGCCCTTGACTGCCCCTTTTACCCCGATGGTGCTGCCTGAGTCTCCACTGGTCAAGGCATGGACATAAACATCAGTATCTGCCTTCTCAAGTTCATCAGACCCGTCCTGGTCTTTAAGCTCATCACTTCCCTCTGGTTCTTGCACTTCCTTTGCAATCAGACTAAATAAGGACTGAGTTTTACACTTGTGACCAAAAAATATTTGTCCCCACATTTGTAACAAAGCCCCTTCCTGTGGTCCCCTGATCGGCCTGTAGAAATCTCTGAACCTGAAGACGAAGTTGCAGATCTTGGACCACTCGGCACTGGTTTGGAGTCACTTCTTACTCCTGCATCTTTCATCCACCCGGTATTCCTAGGAGTGTAGCCTGAACCAGTTGAGGTCGTGGATCTCCACGGGTTCTTGGTCACTTTGATGAGTGCTTGGACTGCCCTGTGGTGCAACCGTGCTTGCTCAATCACCCCTGCCATGGTTTCCGGTCTTCCCAACAATACCAGATATTGAATTTCTTCATTCAATCCGCTGATGTAACTTGAAACAAAGTAGGATTCAGACAGATGACTGTTGAATGATAACATACTGGCTCGTAATTCTTGAAAAGCTTCGTTGTATGTTTCAAGATCGTCCAATTACTCCAACTTATTGAACTCAGCTACGATCTCTGATTCTCGTCGATCCCCAAAGCGTACACACAGATCATCACAAAATTCGTTCCACTTAACCAAGGGTTTCTGCATCGCGTACCCCTGTAACCACGTATCTGCCTTATCATTGAGATACATAGCAGCAATTTCTACCTTTTGTTCCTCTGTAATTGCGAAAATATTGAAGTATTTTTCGCATTTCCGGATCCAATTTCGCGGTTTCTTGCCGTCGAATGAGGGGAAATCAAGCTTCGGCAGCCTCATTCCTCTACTGGAATCTTGTGACCATCCCGTGGAATGGCTACTCGATCCACCTTGCGCCCCGGTGAATCTTCTTGCGCCTGGGATTTCCCGATCTCAAGGACCAGCTTCCATCACGGATTGGTGATTCCCTAAGGAGTTGTGGTTGCTCGTATCTGCATCATCTGTTCCCCGATCCCACCGGGGAGGATTCCGTATGTACTCCGTCAACCTTTCAAAGTGGTGTTCAGTCATCATCTGTTCAGTCATTTTCTTGAATTCCTTTCCTTTCTACTGGTGCTTCCTCTGAGTTCTTGAAATTGCGCCTCTGAAGTCTTTGATCTGGTCCCGTCTGCCATTGATGCCGCTTCCGTTACGTTGTCGATCGTTGCAGGCTCTGATACCAAACTTGTTATGACCTATTGATCACAACAATGGAGCTTGGTTAGATAGCTAACCGATTCTGTCGCACCAGTAGAAAGGAAAGGAATGGAGATGAGGAGATTAGAGTTGTAGAGTTTAGAAGGAAGGGAGATTACAGAAGATAGAAAGAGATAGAGTAGGAGGGAATTGGATTTCATTCATCATGCCCACACAAGGTTCCCCTCGGACCCTTTTTATAGATCCGACTAGGTGAGGTTCACAACACACTATTGTTGTCCAACTCCCACCACTTGCAATCCAACTTATGCTCCTAGTCACTTTTCTATCCCTTATTGCTCATCTCTCTCGCTTCATTTTGCCAGCAGTCACCCAGTTACCACCCATCATTGCTGCCAACCACAACCACTGAAATGCCATCACCTTCCATTACCTTAGATCACTTGCATCCTCTCCTAACAATTCCAGTCAACACACATCATCTTCGACCACCAGACTCCCCACTCTCCCCCCATTGTACTGAAGTCCGTTGAGACTCGGGATCGGGGGTCGTGTGCACACGTGCGCCCCTGCGCTAATAGCCTAGCACATAAGTCGAGCGAGGTTCCATCCTAAAACCAATTGGCTATAGGAGGAGTAACACACTAGCTTATATACTAAGGGTTCTTTGTTCATATTGTCGATGTGAGACTCTTTTGGTCTCTTCCCATCTTTCATTTTCTCAACACATTGGAACCCTTTGAGGTAATTTTATCAAAAATCTCCAATTTTCTAGTTTTTTTTTTTAATTTGAGAAATTTGGAAATTAAGGGTAGATAGGTAAAGGTAAGGGGTATCTTTTTCATCTGCTGCCAAGCGCTTGTATTTGAAACGCCTAGAATCTCCTACTTTCGTCGCTCCCAAAAGCCCTCAAAACTCTTCTAATCCTTCAGTCGCTCCTCCAGCCAAACACCCAAAGTCTCAGTGGCAAATTGTTAATACGTTCCCAGAAGTTCCCTATTGTTGGTGCCAAACGCGACCATTATTAGATTGGTTGGGTTTTAGACCATCTCAAGGTTATCTTTAAACGACTCTCCAAATTTTCCTCGAAATGGAAAACAAAATACATATTTTTAAGGGGGGTGAGATGACATGTTTAATACAAATAGCAAATCATGTCTCGCCACGCCAATCCACGTTCAATCCAACATGGTCTCCATCCAATGCAATGTAGCTCCACGTGAAAAGACGCGTGAGATTTACGGTATATATAGTGTTTTCGTACAAATAAACTAACTTGTTTAATAATTTAACAAAACTAACCAGAAACGTGTTTGAGAGTTAGTTCAATAACGATATGACATTTTTATGGAAAAAAATGAAATATGGAGAGTAAGTTATGATTTATGAATAGTGAGATTAATTAATTGCCTCTACTCTCACTCGGCTACTCGTTTTCTCTTGTTCCAAACCTCTGACCACCATTGTTGTCCAACTCCCACCACCTACAATCCAACTTATGCCGCTAGTCACTTTTCTATCCCTTATTGCTCATCTCACTCGCTTCATTTTGCCAGCAGCCACCCAGTTACCACCCATCATTGCTGCCAATCACAACCACTGAAATGTCAGCACCATCCATTACCTTCGATCATTTACATCCTCTCCTAGCAATTCCAGTCAGCACACATCATCTTCGATCACCAGACTCCCCACTCTCCCCCATTGGAACCCTTTGAGGTAAATTTCTCAAAAATTCCCAATTTTTTTTTTTTTAACTTGAGAAATTTGGAAATTAAGAGTAGATAGGTAAAGGTAAGGGGGTGTCTTTTTTCATCTGCTTCCAAGCGCTTACATTTGAAGTGCCTAGAATCTCCTGCTTTCGTTGCTCCCAAAAGCCCTTAAAACGCTTCTACTCCTTCAGTCGCTCCTCCAGCCAAACACCCAAAGTCTCAGTGGTAAATTGTTAATACGTTCCCAGAAGCTCCGTACTATTGGTGCCAAACGCACCCATTAATAGATTGGTGGGCTTTTAGACCATCTCAAGGTTATCTTTAAACGACTCTCCAAATTTTTCTCGAAATGGGAAACAAAATACATATTTTTAAATTATTTTTTATTCAACTTCAACCTTTTTTTTTTTCATTTGGAAGACTTACTTAATCATTTAGTTTGAAGAATGTTATAAAAGGATGGGAAAAATGGCAATTTGACAAGTTTAACCGAGATTTGGAAGGAATAATTTCAGGGGTGGGTGATTGGTGATGAAAGTTATTTAAACGGTGATTTTTAAAAATATCAATTTAATAGATGATTTATAGCAAATGAGTATTTTTACATAGTGGTTTCTCTAATTTAGCCTTGTGGAAATGAGTTCTTCAATAGATTTCATCTAAGCAGTACAAGGCTTTTATACTTGGGCCAATATGACAACTGTCATTGGGCCGACCATTACACAGAAAGGACCAATTCCAATTAACCCCTTTCATAGAGTAGGTCGTTTACACAGAAAGGACCAACTCCCTGTTGCTGCATGAAATTACAAGTGCCAAATATCTTGTCCATCCGAATCAAAGGTGATGATGATTAGGGCGGTTATCTATGCCGAGCAGCTTAAGTTCGGCTCGGACTCGACTCGACAAAAGTTTGTTTCGAGTTTGTTCATTTTTCAAACAAGCCGAGTATAACCACAGTAATTTTTAAGATCGGTTCAAAACTCGGCTCGCTCAATTTAAGCTCTAGCTCGGTTCAAAACTCGGCTCGGTTCGCTCAACCATGAACCAGCAGACATATAGATATTGACTGTCATTAGTTGGAGATAAATTGTTGGATGGGCTTATCACTATTTCTCATGTGCCTACGCAACATCAAATGGACGTAGGTTGTGTTCAAGGAGTAGTACAGATATCTTGCATAGTAGACAAATTAAATGGCACACTCGTACAAATAAATATACAAAACAATCTCATACACAAACAATCAGATACAGTTTTCCCCTTCAAATCTAATATATTCTAATCTAATCTAATCCAATCCAATCCAATCCAATCCAACCTAATCTTCTTCAATGGAAAAATCAGGCTCCGAAGGCTTTTGCAATGAGCCAACGCCCGAAGAATCCGATATCCCTAAGTGTTTCCCGGCACCCCTTCTAGTACTACTCTTCGCAAGCCTCCTTGCGTACACCGCAAGGCCAGATCCTTCGCCTTCATTGTCGTCGTCAAAACCATTCCCTGCCTGCAGCTTCTTAGAGTACCGATGGTCCCTGCCACAATCCGCCATATGATCTTGATCTTCCTCTGCAGACTTGATGAGCAGCTGATCCGCAGCAGCGGATCTTCGCCTCTGGTGGCGCCTCCACGCCGCCTGTATGAAGCAGGCGGCCCACAGCCTCCACTGGTGGGAGTAGAACCTGAACTTATGCCTGACCTGCTTGCTGTGCAGCCTCCTGAACTGCGACGCCACGAACTTCAAGTCGGCTGCTCGGAGCGCGAACGCCTCCACTTCCGAAATGGCCTTCACCGTGCGTGTTGAGGACGGCAGGATCACGCCGGCGCGTGGGTCCAGCGCCCACGTCAGCAGCTCCTCGCCGCAGAAGTCCCCTGGCCCTATCCCACAGGAGTTGAAGAACCCGGTTCGGCCCCCGTTGGTTGTGTAGGAATCTAGGTGGCCTCTTATTATGAATAGCATCTCGTTCACAGGGTCGCCCTCTCGCACCAGGAACGTCCCCTCGGTGCTCAAGGCCGGCTTCAGCCTCTCGCATATCGCGTCGAGTGTCCTCTCATCCATTTGATCAAACAATGGAACCTGGAAACGGAATCTGATCATCAATACCAAATGATAGCTAATGACAGATGAGTTGACCGGTGATGTTTGCTTACACGGCGGACTAGATCAAGGCAAAGGTGCCGTTTGATGTCTCTCCGGAGATCCATTGGAAGCCCCTTAAGAAGGCTTTCCTCATGGACTCCGCGAGTAGTCATCCACTTGTACTGATCGTAGCGTCGCACAGACTGCCTCAGCTCCTGAGGCAGCTGCCTATGGTGCATCCATTGCTCTGTATCTGTCCGCCTTATCCTCCATTCTTCCAACCTAACCGTCGTCGATTGAAGGTATGTCTGCAAGACACAAATTCCCAATCATATTTCTCCATGGAATGCTTGGATTGATTCGAAAGGATCGGATCACTTACTTGCATATTGCCTATAAGAAGCGCGAACAGAACCAATCCAAGAGTCGCAACTAAGATCGCGAAAGCTATTTCGCCCATGTAAGTGCTTGTAGACAAACCCTGGCCCAGCGAACTGTAATTCACAATCGTAAAATTAGAGCTAGCTGAACCAAGGTCGAGATCCACTCTTCTATCACAAGATCTCTTACAACTCACGGTGCAAACGTACCTCAGATTTTTAAGGCCCCACCAAAGGCAGTAAAAGTACTTCTCGATGACGGGCGAGGAAGTAACTTTAGAAGTCACAGCCTCTCCGTATATCCCAAATGGATAATTGGTCTTATGTGGATCACAAGCATTCACCAAATTGCTTGTGCTCAGCCAATCTCTTCGACTCGAACTCATCCAAGTCTTTCGGCAATCCAAGAACTCGTACTGGCATTTCGGTTCTAGACTGCAATTGTGTCTCCAGCACGCCTCTTGGCGTTCAACCGATAAGAGGTACCAACAAGCCCCTAAAATCTTGCAAATGTAACATATAAAAGGCGAGAAACAGTCAATATAATTCACACAGATTTACACCATTCAAGACTTGTTGTGTTTGATACATACATGGCTTGCAAGTATGAATAGCAAGAGATTATAGGCGGCACCAGCCCACGCAGTCTCGATCACAACACCGGTGGCTTTGATGATTTGGGAAGAGAGTGGGAAGATTAGGAAGAGTCTAGGAAGGTACTGAAAAATGAGCATAAATCGGAGCACATTTTTCGTGTTCATCATCGTCGAGCCTCTTAGACTTGGTATGACTCCCCATATCAGAATCTGAAGATATATAGTATTAGATGGAGAACTTGGAATTGAACATGATGGATTGGATTGGATTGGAATGAAAGATACACAACACAAACCTGTGGAAGAGGCAAAGCCGCGACAAGATCAATCCAAAACCCTTTCCTGATGTACCTTGAAGCAATCTTGGAAGGGTCTACGACAAGCTCGCCTCGCCCAAAAATGCGGGAAGAAGGGGCAATGTAAGCAGTGTGAAACCTCACATAAATCTGAACAACATAAAACACATCAGCCAGTGATCTGATGAGAGTGAGTGAAACTTCTAGGGGAAGGCGAATCTCGATGCACAAGTCGTGATGGCGGACATCAGGCAGGTAAAACAAGAGAGGGTCGACGAACAACGAAACAACGCAAGCGATCAAGAAGATCCTATTCCACTTGCGGATAGTCTGCCCGCGAGGATCCAACACCTTCCTCTTCACTCTCTCTTCGTAGTCCTCCGAAAACACCCTCGATAGCACCCTCGCTCCAAACGACGACTTACTGCGCAATTCGCCTATTTTCTTGGATTCATGATCTTGAATGCTGTATTTAAGCTGCTGAACTGCAGCTGCTGAACTATCCTCATGATCTGCAGCTGCACTTGCTGACATACCCACCTCCACATCATCTATAAACCTGCTTTCACAAATCAGCTCAAATAAATACACCATTAAGTTAAATCAAGATGGATAAATTTTGGGAGATGATCAATCATAAACTCATAATAGATACCTTACAGATCTTGAGTTACTATAAGCCATATGATACCAAATCCGATTAGGTCCGATCTTCAGGCAAGTAACTGATGATTGGAGGAACTAAGGGCTATGGAAAACAAACTGACACATTAAAAAGGGAAACGGGTGATTAAATTGAGGCCACAGAAAGGCCAAATTGGGGAGGGAGGGTGCTTTAATAAGAATCATGTGAAAATGCGGATAAAGAAAGAGGGGGGATTGGGCAGTTTTTGAAGGTGTTTTGATGGGGGGGAAGTCAAACAGTTGGTGACAACATCCATTAGAGTTAGACCCTTTCATGATTTTAATAAGTAAAAATATTTGGAGTACCGGCACTTGACAGATGTATTCATTGACTCCATTGACTTGGTGTTCCCACTTCATGCCAATGCAGTGAGCAATTGAGTTTTTAAATCAAGCCCCTAAATCTGCGGAAGATTCGCAAAACCTATACCGGAGAATTCATAAAGAGAGAAAATTGCAGGTAATGAATGGTGAGCCATTAAAATATACGGCACTTGTGGTATGGGGTTCCTATGTAGCAACAACAAGAAGAAAATCTTATTAAAGATGACATGGAGTAATTAATAGATGGCGAATTGATTTTAGGATGGAATCACAATCTTGTCAACTTAATTATAGGACGGAATCACACCCGACTTATGTATGTGCGCCCATAATCACGGGTTTCCATTGTAGTCTTGAATTAAGCCTACCCTCTGATAGTAAAAAGAATTAAAAAACTATTGTCAATTGGTTTTAATGTCTACCTATAAACTAAAAAATGGTTAGTTTGAGGATCTTTGTTGATGGATGAAGAGATAAAAGAAAGAGTCTCCGGATATGGAGTACTTCTTCTATTGTCAATTGGTTTTATGATGAACACCTTAATTAGTATGTTCTAAATAAAAAGAGAATGAGATGTTATATCCGTTGTCTAAGTGTCAACGTACTGCTCTAGCTTAAAAAAAAAGAATGAGATGATAGACCTATTGTCCAAGTGTACGTCAACTAGAGGAAATCATCCTGGTTGCAGTCGAGGAGATCTATTGAGAGATGTAAAAAGATTAAAAGTGTCCCATATCGAAAGTACGAGGAAAAAAAAGTATAACATATAAGTCGGTGAGTTACTCATCACATTGTCAATTGATTTTAACATGGAATCGCACATTTGTCAATTGATTATAGGACGAAATCAAACCCAACTTATGTGCTTGTTTAGCTACTAGTCCAGGTGTGTCTGTGCAATATAGATCAACAGCCTAAAAACTCAAGCAACGATCCTCTACTCGTCACTTAAAGTGACTCCATCGAGCAATTTCACACCCTTCATCGCCTGAATACGCCCCAGAAGCTCACTCATGCATTGATCCATTTTTATGGGTTTGATGAGAAATAACAAGAAAACAAAAAACCCTAAGGTTGAATAACTGAAATTCTATTCATTTCGTTGTACCTCTTTTCCCATAAAATGCAAATCAGTAGATGAGTTGATCGATATGTTTATTTGATTCGTCGGGATATATTCATGGGGCTCAAATCCACTTTAACAGGATGGTGCTCTGATCAATTGAACTACACAATTCTAGGAAATTAGGTCAGATAAGGTTCATCGCCTAAGTTGCTGGTACTGAATTAGTATTGTGTACGTAAACTACAACAGCTATATATAGTTAGACTGGTATCGATCTATCCCATTGCTTAGTGTGGTTTTCAAACCATCGCGATAAAGGTGGTGATGAATAGGTGATCGATCATATAATTTCTCAAAGTCGAGCGAGTATTAATGCTTTCGTTTATTCCCTCTCGGTACAATCATCAAACACACACCGGCATCTAAAGTATTAGTATTATATATAAGTATATATTCGATCATGTGTGATGTGTGTATCAACCTGAATTCACACCGGATACATTAAATAGCAAAATAAATACTAAGAAATTAAAACTGAGGTGGTGGATATATGTCGGTGAATTTATATATATATATATGAATAAGATGAGGCCATAATAGTGAAGTACGTGTGACAAAGTGAGGGACCATGGGAGACAATACATTTCTTCACTTGATTCGATCATCACTAATTGATAGGGATGGTAGTAGATTGTCGCCAAAACACACACACCACACGTCCACACGGTCCACACACACATATATATAACGACGTTTTTTTGTGTGTGTATAATATACTTGACAAACTTGTAGGTTTCAGTGTAGATGTTTTGTACATTTATTTATGCACCACACACATATATATATCGACGTTTTTTTTGTGTGTATATAATATACTTGATAAATTTGTAGGTTTCAGTGTAGTGTAGATGTTTTGTACATTTATTTATGCACTTTCATTTTTTCATTTGCTTCGGTCATTTACTTTTGTAAGTTGTTTTCAGTTATACATAATGGTTAGTTTATCTACCGGTTTGTCCGGTCTCTCGGTCTTTAATTTCGGTTTCTTTATGCACTAATTGATAGATGCTTGAATTGAAGACTTAATTATCACGTGATTGGGGACTAAGTAGGATATCAACTAGGCATGGAGAAATTAAAGATGAAGCCTAGCTAGTTACCTTAAACTCTTAATTGTGATTCAACTTGATCATATCTCTTCACCTCAAGACATGTTGCCTTTTTCCATCCTTGATTTTGAGGGTTGACAAGTGAGATTGTGCAGGAAGATTGATTAAAAAATTTCATCTTGATCAAATTCGAAAGATCTCCTAAACAGATAGAAAGGAATCCCTGGGACGAAAATAGATCTAGTCGATCTTCACCCTCTTTCTACCCTACAAATTGATCCAAGTTGAGTTTCAATGCAACTATATATAGTTTCAACAGAATCATGACAACTATAGTCGGGCCCTCCATATAGATTATCATATCAAACAAGTCAAGTTGTTGGATCTGATTTAATTTTTGACCGCTTAAAACCGTTACTTCTTTTATACCCAGTTCTTCTATTGTACATTTGTACTACGTATGATACAATTAGAAATGGAAATTGTTGAAGACTAATTGGAAGTAAAGGGTATCTTAATGGAAGTAATAATTGAAGGGTAAACTTGATCATTAATAGCCCGCGTGTTTTGTCTCCCATCATCAATTTTTAAACCAGAAAAGGGGGCCATCCAGAGAGCATTCCACATGTTACATTTAATGACCCTTTTTTTTCTATTTTTTATTATTATTATTATTATTATTATTATTATTATTATTATTACAATTTTCTATCCTATATGAAAAATAAGAATACTAATTTAAATATTTATAAAATTTTAATTAGTTTTGTTTAGTTTTTAATTAGATTCATAAGGTCGATTATATTTTTAGTATGAAATATTTTCCACTTTAGAATCTTATACCCTTAGGATAGAGAATAAAAAAATCGTTATTATTATTATTTTCACTTGCGCTTTCTTTACTTTTAACTCTTTTTTATATATATTTCTCAAGGGGAAAAAAACAATTTTTATATTTATCAAAAATCTCATTTCACCCCTTTACTTGATCAATATATCCATATGCATTTTGTCTAAAGCTGCATAGTAGTATGTTTTTCGACATAGATTCCACACTCATCGGACTTGTTCTTCGCCGACTTAATTTGGAAAACTTCTAATGCTAATAATATATCTTTAAAAAATTATGTGCAGAATTCTTAACCATGTCACTATTGTATACATGGTGTGAACTTTAAACCTTGAGACAAGACTAAGGTCCTGGAGGACGACCTTCCTAGTACGGTTACCTCTGGTTGTCGTGCTAATGGCAGTCAACACCAGCCGGATCATAAGGTTGGTATTATTTCAAGTAGGTCTTTGCGTCGTTCTGTGAAGTGGGATAAACCTCCTATAAATTGCTATAAGCTTAACTTTGATGAATCAATTCTCCCGGGTGGTTCAGCTTCGTATAGTTACGTCATCTGTGACTCGGTTGGTGAGGTTGTTGCTCTTGGGCGGTCCGTTTGTACAAACATCTCCGTTGTATATGCCCAAAACCTTGGCCTCAAAATGGGAATCCTACGCGCTAAGGAGTTGCAGATTACAAACCTTTTTATTGAATGGGACAACTTACTGGTTATTAAGGCTCTATTAGGGGTTTAGAAATGCCCCTGGACGATCGAATTGCTACAAGCGGATATTTTGTCAGATATTTCGTCCTTTACTTATGTTGCTATTCGTCATATTTTCAGGGAATCTAATGTTGTGGCCGACTATCTTGCGCGTAGTGCCCATGCATCCCCTGCCGACGTCTGCTATGGGGATGATCCAGAACTGCTGATTTTTTGCTCCCCTTCTACTCTTTCACCTCTCCTGTCTATCTCTGTTTGTAATCATTCTCTCTTTCCCTTCTACTCCCTTCCTCTACCTTCCTATCTAATTCAGTTACACAACATTTACTTTTTATCACTAGGGTCTAGGGGTATTACTCGAATCGAACGAGCCTAACTTGGCACGTTCAAGCTTGGTTCATTTAGTAAACGAGCTCGAGCAAAGTCGAGCTCAATTTCTAAACGAACTTTCTTTTTTGTTCAAACTTGACATGTATTTAGTAAATGAACAAGTTCGAGCCGAACTTTTTTCGATCTTTAAGTAGTTTTACTAGGTCATAACATATTAATTTAAAGGAAATATTAGAAATTTCATAACATTCCAGTAGACCTGAGCATGGGCGGGCTTGAGTCAGGCCTATGAGAATATATTGGCCCATTTTAGCGGGTCGGGCTAGGCCCAGTTTTTGGGCCAACTCTCTTGTCTAAGCCCGTCCACATGGGCGGGCTGGGTAGCTCATCGGGCCGCCCATTATAATTTTGTAAAATATTATTTTTATTTTATTATTTTTGCGTTTGATCTTAAACTACACAAATGTGCTAAGTGTCAGATTGAAATTTTATACAAAACAAAGGTATACAAGTTACACAAATGTGAAATTACTTACTATAATCTTTATGTAGGTTAATTTCAATGAAAAAATCTTGAAAATAATATATTTATTACTATTGTATTTCTTAATTTATATGCGATGTAAATACTATTAGTATTTATAACGTAATAGATGTAAAAGTTTAGATATTATATAATCAATATATATACTCCATAATATTTTAATACAAATATATAAAAATTACTCCCTCCGTTTCATAATAAAAGTCGTTTGACTTTTTTACACGCATTTTTATGAGGTAAAAGCTATATAAAATATTTTTTTTTAATAATTTTTTTTTGATAAATTTTATACTTATGACTACTAAGTATGAAATTATTAAAAAAAATTAATCAAAAAAATAATATTTTATAGTGTTTTTATCTCTTAAAAAAGCGTGCAGAAAAAGACAAACGACTTTTATTTTGAAACAGAGGGAGTAATATAAGTAATATATATAGGCGGGCCGGGCCTACCAGGCTGCTTGGGCTTAACCCTTAGCCCAAGCCTGGCCCTATGGGCCAGCCGGGCCAGGCCTATCGACCTGCCTGGGCCAATTGTCTTACCCAAGCCCGCATATTTTACAGGGCGGGTTAGCTCATGTCTGCTAAGGTCTACATTCCAGCTATTCGAGCCTAAATCGAACAAGCCGAGCTTTTCAACCGAGCTTAAAATCATGTTTAGGCTCATCTTGTTTAGGTAAGTGAACGAACTCAAATCGAGCTTTTTTTCGAGCTGTTCAGCTCATAAAACAACCCTACCTATCACCTAACCACATCTCCTATCTCGTGATTCCAAGATCACAAAAAGTTGGTATCAGATCCATCTCGATCGAGGCGCTTCAGTGGAAATGGAGGAAGGTACAAGATCCAAGACCTCTGATACTTAATTTCAAGAATTCAGAGACGACACACGAGCATCCATTGCAGCAACAACGAAATTCATGGAGGACTCCCAAAAACGATAGGGCGAGCAAGTCAAACAGCTGGAAATTTCCAGATTTCTAGATGCAATTTAAAATATAAGTTGTAAAAAAACTCAAAACCCAAATAATGTAAATTAATTCACCAAATTATCTTTGTAAAACCTATGTAGTAAACCTGTCAAAATATGATCCAACTTAAAAAATCTTATTCGAATTCCCGATATTTTTTTGTTTGAACTCCGTGTTTTAGATTTGAAGCCCAAAAACGATTCGAACTCGAATAACCCATTGGATCAAAGTCGGCCCGATGAGTTAGTGTTATCTAAACAACATATAGGCACCGCATAGACCCCATACAGTTTTATTTTGTATTTGTATTCATTAATGTAGCTCATATGTTAAATAACGTGTATATATTATAATATAGTATGTTTGAAGCACCTATTTGTACAAATACTATATTTTTATACTTAAAATATTTATATAATAATAATATTATTATATTATAAATTTAATTATAATAATATTATTTAGTTTTATTTAATGTATTGATATAATTTATTTTTAATAATATTTTAATATTCTTTAAAAAAATCAAAGTGTTTGATTTTTTTTTTTTATTCATGGGGATCGACAGAAACTAAAACAAACTCTATTTGACTCAATTCAAAATGGCATATGACTCGATTAATCTGAAATACGATCTACCTAGAACTGAATATATAACTCAAACTCAAACTCGACCAAAATGACCTAATTAGCAAATGTACTCAAGGGTGTATTTTTTTTTATGACGAGGAACCCACCTTCGGTGGCAAACCCTGAGCACGTGACCCAGACGGCAAGAGCCACGTACCAGGTAAATCGGCTTGCGCCGACCGGCTCGACCCAGTAGTAGGGAGCAAGGTAAACCTTGGATTTTCACCCAAGGAAAGAGGCGGAGGCAGGGATCGAACCCGGGATCTCCTTACCTCTCCCCTTACTCAAGGCTGTATTAGTTACATACTACGGACCGTGAGTTTTTTTTTTTTTCAGTAGACAACCATTAGAATGACTTTGAAAATAAAGATCATGGATGATGTTACAAAGCTCTCTGTTCAAAGAGAGGGTACAAAGTGTGAGATCATGAGATTGATTGTAATGTCCTCCTTGGGGTTTCCATTCATTGATATAACATATATATATATATAGGTTACAAAGATATTGGGCCTTAATGGGCTTTTAACCCACTATATAATATTAAAACCTATGTAATCTATCACAAAGCTTACAATCAATGTCATTCTTAGCTATATGATCTACTGCTGAATTTACCTCTCTTAAGCATTGACGAAATCTCACCGTGGTGAATTCTGACCTTAATCTTCTTATCTCCCATGATAAAAGTTTCTTGAATTTTTGACATGTTTTTTAAAAAATCTGAAAATTATACTACCTCTATTTATTTTTAAATATTGTTTATTATTTATTTATGTTTTCAAGAATAATAATATATAAACTATCAAACTTTATATTAAAATTTTATCATAATATTGATTTTTAAAACTAATAAGTGTGAAATTATTGTAAAATTAATTTCAAATGACTTTTATTACAAGATAGAGAAAAATATATATTTTGATAAAGTTAAAAAGAGGTTACAACCACATTTTTTTGGGTTCAAAAGAGAGATGGAGCTCTCACGCAAATCGATCAAAATCTTTACTAAAAAAAAGTCAACAACACAAATCGATACAAATCATTATTATCTCCTACCTAAAAAACCTAAAATGACATCTATTTTGATACAAGAATGAAATCATAAAATAAAACGACCTAAATTTAGAGACGGAGGGAGTAGTGTTTTTTTTTTTATGTTGATTGTAGTTGTGACCCTTTAAGAAATTCTATAGTTTCACTACTGATTTTATACATATAGCAGAGAATAGATTAAAAATCCCCACCCATGAATCATTCATCGTCCGCTTTACCTACATCGTACCCGTACCACCTGTCACACATTTTAGTGCGAGGTTTTGCCCATAAATTTAATGCAATTAAAGTGAATAGATCGAATATCCATGGGTTATCTAACCCTATACATTTTTAGGGCAATTCATTTAACATGAAAAAAAATAGTGATGGATATGATCTATTTGAAATTCTAAGATTAACCATAATTTTAAGAACCGTATTTCTATCCTATCCTATGCCTTAGCCCTTATGGCATAGGATAAGACCCTAAAAATTGAAAAATATTATCTAGTGAGCCTAGAAATCTAATTAAAAAAAAATTAAATTAAAAAAATTAAAAAAAATATTTCTAAATTAGTGTTATTATCTTATGCCCTTAGCCCTTAGAAGATAAGATAGAAAAATCGTTTTAAGAATAATTATGATTCATCATTCCAACCACCAATCATCAATCATGCATAAGCCTAGATATGGGAAAACTAGGAAAGTATCATCAAAATCTAATTTCAAGTTATACCAATAATTTGATTAGACGTGGTGAAGCAATAATTTGACTAGGTACAAGGTACAAGTATTTGTGCCTGTTGCCAAACATACACTGAGCTTCCTTTGGGTAATTTATATGTGCATTTCGGTGAATCAGAATGTACTATAGACTTAAATTATTCCTCTGATAAATAAATATTTTAAGGGCCCATTTGATATAAAAAATTTAAAAACAAATTTTATAAGAAAAAGATACTGTAAAGAGATTTTATGAGTCTAGATTAAAGAAGAATGTTCATTTTTATACGACAAAATAAGAAAGAAAGAGGTTTTATGAGTCTAGATTAAAAAAAAAATGCTCATTAAGAAAGAGAATGATGATTAGATGTAAGAATGCTCATTAAGAAAGAGGGACGATGATTAGATGGGTATAACAAATTATAATTATCAGAAAAACAAAATAAATCTTGTATAAAAAATTGGGAGAGGGGTAATTATTGAGAGAGGAGTAATTATTGAATTGTAAATAAATACACTACATTCATCTTGCTTCGTTTACATTTCCAAATTTTATACCGAACGGGCCTCAAGTCTTAAACATTAGATCGTCTTTGAATCGTTAGATATCTTCAACTCCATTAATTCCTCTACAGACTAGTTTTTTTCACAATGTCTGGTATATACTGGGCTGCAAACCACAGATAGAAGTTTCGAACCCTTCCGAGTAAGAGCCGAAGCTTATACAAGCAACCAAGGAGCAACGACTTCAATCAAGTATTCCAACAAGAGGGTCATAACTACTTGATATTCGTATTCAATGGCTGAGAATCAAAGGCAAAAATCTCAACTAAAAAGCACACATTAGAGTTTCTTGACGAAAGAATCAAAAGATGAATCATTCACTTGGTGTTCTTTGAAGCATTTCACTCCTCCGAAATCCCACATTTCCCTTTTCCAAAGGCTATACCATACCCTCCTCTTCCCAAACACCTCTCCTATATACACTTTTTAACCAAATCAATCCCACACAAAAACCGCCCATCGATGCTATACCCACCCTCCTCACCCCCTTCTCATGTCCATTTTTTTTCCTCCAAGCTTCCCCGAGTTATTTATAACGCCCCTAAGGTATACCAATCCACCCCACACCCATAACAAAACCTTGTGTCGTCGTTACTTTATACCCACACTCTCCTCGAAAAAAAGCAAGGCGCGAAAATCCCAATAAAGGAAAACAAACAGAATGCACAATGGACGCTTGGATGAGTTATGTAGATGACCATAAACAAAGCGTACCAATCACCGAGGCTTCAGCCGGGGAGAGGATTTACGGGGAGGCCTTGAATGACTTTGCGATGGCGGGCTACTAAAGATCATAGTTTGCGAACGAGTAACCATGTCCGCCATTGCACTAGTCTGGTAGGACTGAATAGCACTAGCACTGTCACTGAAGTCGCCTCTTGCAGTTGCCCGCTGCCATGAGTGTGAACTCATCCCAGACAAGACGTATGCCCGACCAGAAGCCTCATAGACCTGCCTATTGGCCATCCTCTCCTTCATTTCCTTCAGCTCAGCCGCGAGGGCAATGCAGAGCCGGTCACCCGCTTGTGAAGACACGGATTCTGAGAGCGCCACGTGACACTTGTCTAGGATACTGACTGCCTCGGACAAGTCGCCTCTCTCAGCAGCAGCTTGGGCCTTGGACATGGCTTCTGCTGCTCTGAGCCTGTTTCTTTGCTGGTCAACCTCCATGGAAACCTCAAGCTGGCCTTCAATCACTACAGGCCTGTCAATATTGACATGGGCAGCTTCATCGGAGCTTACAACCACCTTCGTAATTGGATCTTTGTAAGAGTAGTTAACCTTAAGCAATGGCATCTGATCCATGGAGTCATCAACCTCTGGAACACCGAGTGTCACTAAGAAATCCCTCTCTTCTTCAGCATATAAATCTCCAACATCAACATACCCTGCTCTAGAATTTGGCATTATATGGGTATGATAGCTCCCAGCCTTTATCCCAACAAGTCGCAAGTCTGAATGCATGCACTCGACCCCCACCTCAAGTTCTTGCACCACAACACTCAGAAGACCTCCCATACACTGGGCAAAGGCATCTTGGATAGTACCCTCAGCTTCTATGAATGAAAATGTTCCACCAGATGTTTCTGAAATCGAGTGCATTAAGGCTGCATCATGGTCTGCACCAAATCCAAATGCATGGACAGGAATATGAATGGAAACTGGAAGAAGTGAACTGTAATCGCCACGCAGTTGGTTCCTGGCAGTGATATTATACGTGTCCTGACCATCAGATAGTAAGATTATACTGCTAACGGGATTCTTCACCTTGCGCTCCATCATCACTCTGGCACACTTCTTAAGGCCCTCGGCAATGTTGGTTCCACCATTGGATTTCAGAGAGTTGACTGCTTGCAGTGCCTCGGTTCGTCCTCTGTCAGTCATCCTACTGAGGGGGAAAACACGGTGAGCAGCGGAGGAGAACGCAATGACTGAGAGCCGATCCTGTGGTCCGAGATTCTGTATGACAAACCCCATGGCTCGTTTAAGCAAAGCAAGCTTCGTGCCTGCCATGCTGCCACTAACATCAAGCACGGTAACAAGGTCAACAGGAGCACGAGAGTTTGAAGGCTCATTCATGCTACTGCTTGGTATTAGAGGAGCTTTGAGATGGATTAGAATAGTGAATTCATCATAAGAAGATGCTTTTGACACGGCAGAGACTTCTGGGTATGGCATAATATCTAATGCCCCAACTGAGGTTTGTGTATCAGCAGTGTCTTGACCAGAATGTGATCTGTCAATTAATTCATCAATTTGCTCATCATCATCAAATCTGGCTGGCTCACGTCGATAAAGGATAGTATTCACAGCAGCTTCCGTCCGGCGTTGAGGAATATGCCTTAGTGCAGCCATCAAGGCATCATCTCTAGACCAACCACCCTCCAATTGGGGATCAGCCCTTGTCTTTCTAGGCAGCACATCAGAATTGTTTCTCTGCAAAGGCAGTTCTCTCCATTTTGATCTGCAAACAGGGCAAATTCGATTGCCGTGTCTTACATTGGAGGTGATGCAATTGAAGTGGAAAGAGTGAGAGCACTCTGCAGTGAAGATTGCCTGACCAAGGCCAGGGGTCATAGAATGCAGGCATATTGCACATGTTTTCTGAAGATACAAAAGAAACAATTGTAAGCAAAATAAACAGCATCACAGAGTTGCACATTAGAGTATCCTTCAGAAAACTTTGTCAGAATTTACAATCACCAGCAACTACCACAGATGAGTGCTGTCATGGGCTAAGGCCACTAAGTATAAAAGAAGCCCAACTACCATAGATGGATTTGAAGCATCAGCTAAGGCCACTAAGTATCAACTTGGTCACTAGTTTAGATAATGCCGGAATTATAATGAATTGACCAGTTTATAAAACACAAAGCAACAACTGGTCCAACTTGTTTGACCATGTAAAATTCCTTGGGATAATGAACTATATCTACCCACAGGAATCAGAAGGTGCGCCACCATACAAAAAAGGGATGAAAACATTCATGAACTACAACTACCCACAGGAATCATGAACTTTGAAAGGGAGCCATGAATATAGCCACCAGATTGAGAACATGTTCAACAAAAACTGCAAATGATAATGAGGCACAGAAAGTCCAATCTTTGAATCACAATTACGTAACACACAAGAACTGTACAAGAAAAGAGGTTATCCACCAAATATAAAAATCATTGTCAGGCTGTCAAAACCATCAAAACCCCAAGTGGGATGGGTTTACTTTTCTTTATAATAATAAAGCAAAAGGCAGCAAGCAACCATTTATATCAATGATGAAACTTTCAAGGCAAAAACAGATGGGCGGGGCCTTCCCCACCACCAAACACCCTCACTCATCTCACCCTCTCATCAAAAGAAGGAGATCAGTTGAGGGTTATGCAGCAAGCTACTGTTTCCATTTTGAATTTTGCATTTTCTCATCAACCCTTTTCAATTTGGGACAAAGCACATTGCAAGAAACCTCACAATCAACGGTCAACATACCCCCTTTTGTTTAAAACAATTATTATTTAAAGTTTTTGGGTTCTTTGCAAATCGGACATCAAAAGGGGAGAGATGAAAATGGCACTGGTTGCTGACCAAGAAAAGCACTTTTATCCTTCAAGGGAGAGGTATGAAAAGTAAATAACCCATACAAAAGGAGGGCTGTAATTTTGCCTTCTTTTTTTCCACTCAAAGGACAGACAAATATTGCAAATGGTCCTCCCATAGGAAAGCACCATCTTCCTCACCACTGCATTGCGATCTGTCCCTTCCCCCCTCCCACCCCACCACCCATGATCCCATTTACAGTTTGACAGCAACACCTACACTTATCATTATTGAGGGGGTGATTTTTAAGCTAAGAAAAAAGAAAAAAAAATAACTGGTTTCATATTTTGTTTCTCCATGGCCTTATTTTTTGCAACCTGTGTTTAGGAGTGATCTATTTAGGTATGAATATTCCATTGTTGAACCCGTAGTCAGCCAATTTCAAAAAAATCAACCAACAGATGGGAGTGCTCTTATTCAAAAGAACCTTTTTTTCAGGTTTATAATTCAAGGGCGTCCACCCAGAGGTAGAGTGAAAAATCGAATCTGGTCAATTGTTTCGATTGTTGAGCCAAAGCACATGAACATTCACAAGGAAACGAATCTTTTTTTTTGTTTCGAGATTTCGTTTAATTAGGGAATGGAGAAAGAAATTTGGATCTGCCACTTCTAAACAATAAAAGAAATTAAACGAAATCGAAATTAGGCATAAAAAAAATCAAATCTTTTTGGAGAATATGTGAAACAGAAGTTGATACGCAACCGGGAAATTGGAAAATCGAGTGGAAAAGAAGCAAAGGAAAGGGACAAACCTTGGATGATTTGGAGGAGTGCCTCGACAACCGGAGGCCGGAAGAGGAAGGGGTGGGAGTCAAGGGCAAGGAAAGGCGGAGCGCGTCGGAAGGTGAGACAGCGGAGGTGGAGGAGGCGGGGGAAACGGCGTCAGAGAATCGTCGGCCGGAGGCGGTGGTGGAGCCCGCGGAGTGGAGAGGAGCCGAATCGTCGAGCGTCTTGGGGATGGTGATGCAACCAAGGGCGAGCCTCGCTTTTCTCCATTTACTCCCCATTTTGAAAGCTCTGAGTGCGAGAGAGAAGAGGGAGGGAGAGAGAGATAGAGAGTTAGACAAGGGGGTGGGGAAAGAGGGGAATATTAAGGGGAGAGAGATGGTTGAAGAGTATACAACAGCTAAGAGAAGGTATGGGTATGGCGGCCATTAGAGAGAGAGGGTAAAAGGTTTTGACTTGGAACAAAAATGAAGAAGAGGTTGGAATGGGAATATGGGTAAATAGGAGGAGATGGGTTCAGCTTTTATTATATTCTGCTGCCTCTTGTTAATCACTTTTGGAGTTGAGGATTTATGATGATTAGGGTCTTCTTTCACCAAAAAGAAAAATATCAAAGTCTTTTTCTTTGCGGATATCTTTTAATTTTTTATTTTTTTTTATTAGGAAAAAATTCGAGCTCAGACAAACCTAATACTCGAGAGACCGACGAATCGGCAGACGAACTAGCCGTCAACAAACAACATACTACAGACACAAATAAACACAGATGAAAGAAAAAGCCTAAACAATCCGAAAGAGTCGTCTGCCAGCAGAAAAGACGAGGGAGATCCAAGGCGGGCCACGAATGCCGAGAACACGGGGGAGTGCGATGACTCTCACGGCGACTCGACGCCGAGATGGCGGAGAACAGTAACCCACTATCGGAAAGGGCAAAACCAGAGGAAGTGTGGATCGCCGACGTTGCCCTCACCTAGATGAAAGATCTTCGAAGACCACGAACACAACCACGATCATCTCGATCATACTGGCAGCCCGATACTGCAACCCACCTCGAAACTAAACGCCACCACACCAAAGCAACGACCCAACACCAAACGAACGAGCAAAAACGGATCAATAAAGGAAATTCAAGCATCCAATGAAAATTTGTGTGCAACTTATTCATAAGATTATGTATATAGTATATTAAAAAGGAACCCGATAAGAACTACTTCTTTTTTTTTTCTTTTTTTATATGTGGTCTTATTTCGGGCTGCCCCGGGCCCAAGATAAAAACTTGGGCCCAAAGACCGGCCCGACAGGTAGAACACAAGAGTAGCCAAAGAGCCGGTGGAGGAGGATCCCAAGTTTGCAAAGCAAGCTTGAAAAAGATGACAAGAAATCAGGAAAATCCCAAAAATCCCGCACCCTTGGATTTTTTACTTCATTTTTTTTTTTTTAATTTGCTCAGAAAGGCGTGGGCAAAAAATTCTGAAAAACAGAAACCCACCAACCACCGAGCACCGGCAAGGGGAGGGAAGCGGAGCCAGGACACAGACCCGACAGTCCGACACCCACCACCCAGGATGCGATGCTGGCCGAACAGACCCGTCAGAGGAGACGGGTCTGTTTCATTCCCTTGTTATAAATGAAGCCAATTTACCAATTATCATACCTAATTTAGAAATATTGAACAAGTATTGTTTTTTTTTTACCTAAATATTTGGGTTGAAATCTTTTTTTTTTTAGGTAAAAATTCGAGGACATCCATACCTTAACCTCGAGGGCCGACAAGTCGGCAAACGGATAACTATCATAAACAAACAAAAATACAAAGATTGTGCAAAATACATGCAATAACACTCTACAAAGCGAAACTAAACACAAGTAAACCAAACGAGATGAGGACGTAGACGACGAATGAAGTCAAGCGCTACCCTGAAGCAACATTGCAGGCTAGCGGTACATCAAGAGTCATCTGTGGGCAATGCAGACGAAACTCCAAGGAAACAGTCTTCTAGGAAAAGGAGATGCCTCGATACACAATACCATGACCCCAGCATGTCCCGACTCCGAACAACCAAAACCCCATCACACAGAAAAGAAAGTCAAGTCACGCCACACATAGAACACCGCATGAACTGAACGCAAGAAGCCGAAACGGGTTTATAGAAAACCCAGCCGAGAACTATTTATTTAAAGAAATATATAATTATTTAATATTTTAATTTCAATTTTAATATCTTATTCCGATGGGTCAACTTTGGGCCCAAAGCAAATCCTTGGTCCCAAAGAGAAAGCAACGGGCCAAAGAAGGTCAACGAGACCAAATGATCGAGAAAATCAACAAAAGACAACTCTTGAAAGAATAGGTTATTAAAGGCGATGCACAATCAACCAAGACCCCGACGTCGGCGCCGCCCAAAGATGAGCAATAACCGACCGACGCCACCAAGGCCCGAGACAGGGTGGCACCAGACGGATGAGCCTAGGGAAAGCCCGGGTGTACAGGAGGCACGAGACGCCATGATATGAGGGCATCCGGTGACCGAGCATAAATCGACGGAGGGGAGACAATAGGGCAATAGCACCAAGCCCAGGTCGGGGCAGCTAGAACCCGGTGCACCACCACCCAACGCAACCGATGGGAGAGGCGAGGAAGGACGAAATCCACAGCCCCATCCACGTCAACGGGAGGAGCGAGCGTAGAAAGACCGAGGACCGCCTGCACCGCTAAGCCTAAAAGATGAGGAAACTGGGTTCAGCAGCACCAAATTAGACCACAACATCCCACAAAACCCAAACTTGAGATTGGAATTGATCAGATCCGAGGATGAGCGGGGGATGCGTTCAAGATCAACATCGAGGGGGGGGGGTGAGCTTTGCCAAACCCGAAGGAGGGAGGATAGAGGCGAGAGGACCTGCCATCAAGCCAAGGACCAACGGAGCTGGAAAACGACCACCAATACGGAGATTGATAACCTCTGACGAGGTGAACCTCAATCAAGAAGGAAATTCGACCTCCGAAGAGGGGTTATTTACCTTCAAAAATGAGTTTTAAGCCTCCGAAGAGGGGTTCACAGGCTCGGCGATGGACGGAGACACCATCAAAAGAGACGACTTCCTCTCTCAAGATTTCTAGAGAGAGGAGAGAGCTTTTGTCTTCGCCTTTCTTTAAAGCTGACAACCTTTTTTGGTCCTTCGTTTGGGTTGAAATCTAGCAATCATGTGGATGAGAGAGTTTTATATATATATATATATATATATATATATATATATATATATATATATATATATATATATATATATATATTCTTTTTTGGTCCTTCGTTTGGGTTGAAATCTAGCAATCATGTGGATGAGAGAGTTTTATATATATATATATATCATGGGCAAAAATTAGGTGGGTCTTACATAAGTAAGTTGCCACCATGATCATCTTGCTGGATGATGTTAGGGAGGTTTGATACAGTACAAATATCCCTATTTCTAGCTATATAATCAGCAGCCATGTTTACTTCCTAGAAGCAATGTCTAAAGTCGATGCTTTCAAAGTTTGTCTTCAGTTTCTTGATTAGCTCCACTTGCCGCAAAATTTCCCATTTGATGTTGTTGTTGTCATTGATTGCCTTTACAACCTCCAAGCAGCCCCTTCAATTATGACTCTTCTTAATCCTCTGGATAAGGCTAAGTTTACACATGCACAAAAGGCAATCGCTTCTATTTGGATAGCAGATCCATTATCAGTCTTATAGTGAAAAATATCAATCACACATCCATTACAATCTCTGAGAACCCCCCCCCCCCCCAACACACTTGGCAAATGCAGTGGGTTTAACTGAGTCGTCTACATTTATTTTATAGATAGCTCTAGGCGGTTTGGTTCATTTTGAGTTATACCACCTTTTCTTTTATCTTGTGCTGGTTTTGTCATTATTTGTTGAGGCGCACCACCATTCTCCAATGGCTATGATTATTCTGGTAGCTACTTGTGAGGGTGGACAAGTTGTTTATTCCTAAAAATTGTGGTGTTCCTAACTTTCCAAATTGCATCCTAAACGAAGCAGAGCTCTTCAAAGGTTGTTGTGTCGTGGGTCATTTTAAATATGTCAACTATTGTAGCGTTAGTATTTGATAAGATTGCTGCTGGTTTTTTCATCTTTTTTTCATAATTTGCGATGACAATTCTAGTGAAGGAACACTGGGTAAATAGGTGGTTATTATCTTCGATATCCACGTTACAGAGACAACACTATGCTGGAGCTCTTGTTTATATATCTGTTTCGTCTTTCCTTTGTAGTTAATCCATCAATGGCTATTTTTCAGACCAAGTTTTTTAATCTTGGTGGTAGCTTTAGTTTCCAAATCCAATTGTAATCCATGTTTGATGTGTTGAGATTATTTACCATTTGTTTAACCGAGCTTGTGGAGAACTGACCACTCGGATTGAGTTTCCAGATTAGTTTATCTATCGTGTTCCAACTAGGAATTTGTATATTGATGATGTGTTGGATGATATTGTCTAGGAAACAATTCCTTGAAGAGGGGCAAATTCCATTCTTTCTAAGGTGTGAACAATTGGTTTACTTGAAGACCAGGGTCAAAATGCGCCTGATGGGTCATCAGCATATACCCCGTGACACAAGGGTGTTTTCATACATTGATTGATTCCCCGTTTCTAATGATCCAATGTAACCCTTGGATGAATTTTTGTCGCAAATGTAGCAACCTTCCAAACTGTCAGGAGGTGTTTTGTGGTGTTTTATCCAGTATACTTTCCTGCTAAAGATACTTTTGTTTGTTTACTTTAACCTAGATGTTGTCAGGTTCCGAGGGTATTTTCCAGAGAAGCTTCATTTGGATGCTAATGTTCATGTCTTCTACTAGTTTTAGTCCTAGCCCCCCTTGTTCTTTGGGTCTGTAGATTTTCTCCCAACAGATTAGTGGAGTGTATCTCTCCGATTGGAGTTTGTTTCAAAATAAGTTCTTATTTATTTGGTCTATTTGGTTTAAAACGTCTTTAGGTAGTAAGAAATTTTGCATGAGGTAGTTAGTTTTTGAGCTCAGGTTTGCTTGAATGAGAATAGCTCGATCGACTTGAGAGAGGGAGGAGGCTCTCTATTTAGAGAGCTGCCTTTTTAGGCTTTGGATGGCTTCATTAAAGACAATGTTTTTTACTATTCCACGTATGGGTGGGATACCTAGATATTTTCTAATGTCTTTGATATAGGTATATTTATTTCATGTGCTAGGGAGTTGGCCAGGGTCGTTCTTACATTTTCAAAGACTTGAAGAGACCTTTTGTTATAATTTATGGTTAGACTGGAGAGGTTTGAGAAGTTATTGATCATATTTCTAATCGTGTCAAGACTTCTATGAGATGCTCTTGCAAAGATTATCGTATCATCTACAAAGGTGAGGAGGAGGATTGGATCTTTGGAGTTCTATTTTTTTTTGTTAATTTCATACCAAATCGTGTGAAGACTTCAATGAGATGTTCTTTCAAAGATTATTGTATCATCTGCAAAGGTGAGGAAAGGGATTGGATCATTGGAGTTCTATTTTTTTTTTTTTTTGATTTCATACCAACCAGTGCATCTTCAAGGGTTGCCTCTTTATGGAGTTCTCGAGCTAGATTCTCTATGACCAAGATGAAGATATAGGGGGCAAGTGGATCTTCTTGTTGGATACATCTTTCCGGTTTGAATTGTGTTCCAGTGCGATTATTAACAAGTACCAAAAAAGTTGGGGTTGTTATACAGTTCATCACCCACTTGACCCATTGAGGGTCAAAGCCAAATTTAAGGAGGGTAGGTTTAATATGATCAGTGTTGATTCTATCATAGGCCTTTTTTTCAAATATAACTTTAGAGCCATCCACCCTTATTTTTTTCCTTTTTGTTTGTGGAAGTTATTGAAAATTTCATGTGCTATTAGCGTGTTGTCCTGGATAGATCGTCCTTCTACAAAAGCTCCCTGAAAAGGGTTAATAAGTCTAGGTAAATAGGTTTTGTCCTATTTGCTATGATCTTGGTTATGATTTTGTATATGGTGTTGCGTAAGTTGATCGGCTTGTAATGGTTAATGTTCAGAGGGTTTTGTATTTTAGGTATAAGAGCTATGAATGTTTATGTAACGACCCGAGTATAAAACCCAGATTACGTTTCGAAGGATTGAATACCTTCATTCGGATCTTGCAATTCATGTACGGGTTGAGAGTTTGAAAACAAAGTGTTAGTTTTGAAAGGGGGGATTTCGTACCCTAAAACCAATTAATATGTCCATTGGGGACCAAAACCTATCCTATATCTAAGCCGCTCAAAACGTGTTGAAGTACTAAAACAAGCAAGTAAAACCAAATACGGGGTACAAGGTGTCACGGTAGGGCCGGGTCAAAACCGAAATACATAGAGATAAGTAAAGTATAAATCCGCAAAGGTATATAGAGTACTGGTACAAGTTAGTCTCTCGTCCACGCCAAAAGAAAATCCCCGTCATGAAGCATAGAGCAATAAAAAAACCTACAAACATACCTCTAAAAGAAGAACGGAGAAATGAGTCAAGTCGAGCCAAGCATGCGAGGACCGCAAGTCCTCGCTGAGGCAACATAGTATATGTTATACCTAATAAAGATGCTCTAATGCAATAAGAGAATTAAACACACAATGCATGCAGACAATATATATAAATGCAGTAAATGAGCCAACACAGAATGTCAAGTGGCATGTCCCAATCTCTCAATCCATACCCACGCGGGGTTAGATATAACTCTCGATCAATTATAGAAAATCATAAATTACAGAAAACCACCCATAAATTAGATTTGTTTTCAAAAGAATATCCATTTGTTAAATGTCCATTTGTTTTTTTGTTTTTTTTTTACAGTAGGCAAGAATTAGATCAACACAACGATCTTGAAGCCATCAAAAGATGGCTTGGAAGACCCTACACAGAGGGTCGCCAGTCAAAAAAAAAAAGCTACGATTACAGATACATAAAACTTATAGTTAGATTAGCTATATTGAATCCTTTGCAACTTGAGATATGGTTGAGCGAGCTCTTGCATCTTGAGATCTCGTTCAACGGCTAGCTTGCATGCAGGCTAATGAGGTAATTGATTTTGAACGGGATTAGAGGTAGTGGCAGTTGGGGGTTGTTTGGGAACAGCACAGAGGGATTGAAATTTTGGGTTTTATAGAAGGAGAAACAATTGCATGCAGGAAGTAATATCTGAAAAAGAAGAGAATTAGTCCAAAAAATTCAAGGTTGGAGGGGATCAAGAAATAAATAGTTGTGCTGGGTACGTTCAAGATTTGAGATTTTGGTTTTGGAGATATGATCCTAAAATTTTGATGTGGGTTGGGCAAAGTTTGGAGAGGGTAAAATTTTCAAATTGGGGATTTTTCGTGGCTACAGGGAGGTGGGGTGAAGGCATCACCGCATCAGTGACTCTGAGCCAAGAGGAACCATGGCAGGGAAGCTGAAGACGGAGGGAGCAGCCGGAGGTTGGGAGCCGCCGTCAGGAGCGGGTGGCTCGAGGAGGGTTGTCCGCACAGGGGTGGCAGATGAGGTGGGGATAGGGGTGAGGGGCAGGAGGAGGAGGTGCGACGCCAGGGGCCTTCCTAACGGAAGAAGCCAAAGCGGCGACGACTCGGTGCCGAGGAAGGTGGCCGGAAAGGAGGGAGAATGAGGGAGAGCGCCCACAAGAGGGAGGCTCAGGGGAGAGGTCCTGAAGATCCTCCCACTGAAACAGTCGAGGCGAGACCGCCAGAGCACTGGGAGGCGCGCATGGAACCCCATAGCCGTCTGGCCGGTTGGAGGGGAAGAGCCGACATGGTTGCCTGTGTTAGTGTGTTTGTGGCTGCCGCGGAAGGGTGATACATGGGTGGGAGCTTCCACCTGGGCGACGCCGAGGAGAATCACCAGGGCAGGGCAGGCGGCGGCGGCACAAGAAAGCATTGAAGTTTTGGGGCTAGGGTTTTTTCTCCATTTGTTTCACTTGTAAAGAAGAAAATGATCTCATATCTTAGTTTTTCAAAAAGTAATAATTTGATTTTTTTAAGTATTCATTTCATTTGACAGAATATGTCATTTACTATTCACATACGTTTTTTTAGGATGATAAAAACTATATAAAATATTTGATTTTTTACATGTTCTAATAATTTTGTAGTTACTATTAATATGTACGAAAATGTTTATAAAAAATGGATATTTTATATAATTTTTATCATCCTAAAAAATGTGCGTAAATATTAAAAGACACGTTTTTTCCGCGGAATCTGGGTTTATTTTGGAGTTGATTCACATCATGTTCAACATTTGAAGGAGGGGAGACCGATAAGAGCTATTGCAAATATCTACTCTTCACATTGCAAATCTGATGCATATATATTGGCTTAGGTATTTATTTATTTATTTATGATTAGGGTAAGAATTCGAAGTGCTAGACAAACCTTGTTTAGCAAATCGAGAGGTTGGACGAATGGTAGACTGATCAACCGTTAGAAACAACAACAAATATGATACAAACCAGATGCGACCCAACACTTCTAATCACGACAAAATCAAATCGGCCAATGTGAAACTTGAGGAAGACTTGGTGATAGCTAGACCACAAGTGCTGATAACACAAGATAGTCGAAAAACCATCGCGACATCTCAACATCGGGAGACGATAAGCATAAACCCATCACAAGAAAGAGACGTCTCCCAAGGAAGTGTGGATCAACGACGTTCCCCCCCACCCCCCACACCTAGATGAACCTTGCTTTTTTAAAGGTGAAAGATCAAACTTAAATGCGGAGTAGTAAAATACGTGCAATGACTTTCCTTTTAAAAAAAATAAGCTTGAATTAGGAGTATTTTAGTTTTTTCAAACAAAAAAATAGAGGGTTAGTTGGTGGGTGGTCTTTTGATAATAAATCTAATTTACGGATAGTTTTTTATAATTTATAATTTTATAAATAGTTATACGAAAGCTCAACAAAGGAAGTGCATCACATGTTCATCAAATTGAACAATGGACCGCGGAATTAGACTTGTCTTGCAAAATTGCTCAAGAAAGGCTCGAGGATGCTCGAGAGATTCTCAAGGGTGCTCAAGAGTGCTCAAATTAAGGAAACCCTCTCGTCACTCGTAGGAAGCCCAAAGAGTTCAGACACAAATGTCGATGCTCAGGAACTCGGAACAGATGATTCTGACCCGGAACACACAGGTTCCAACCCAGAAGGGGGGTATTTCGACCCGAAACTCAGCTTTTATGAGCGTTGGCGCTCGGCGATGCCTTGAGAGCGCTTAGGAGAGGCTCGAAATGTGCCTAGGGTGCTCAACAATCCTAGGCACATGGCTTGGTTTTGCCGAGGCTTGGTTGTGAGCTTCAGGTCGTGTTTGGGGAATTTGTTTGATTGTTGGATGAATGCAAATTAAATGAATATAAGAATAGGGAAGCTAGGGTTCAGGGGTTGTACTCGAAGAAAACTTAGTCAAGTGTTCTTCAATTAAATTCAACCTATTTTGCAATGTATTATATAAGCGTTTAAATATATACAAAGGTAAACCCTAAAACCCCAAGTATTGCTGACCCTCTCTCTTTGTATAAGATTGATTTTTCCTTATTTGATAAACAAATAAAGATGTTATCTAATCTAACTAGGTAAGATATGATCTTAATACGTGGCTAAGGAAACCCTAATAAGATAGTGTCACCACCCTTACTAATGCTATCATTGATTTGACAAATGTTGATATTCATCTTTGAGTAAAAATGAAATTCATCTTTATTCCTAGAGCAATTTATCTTATATATATATTTCTTTTATTTTTTTTACTGAAAGGCTTCCAGAGTAGTTTCATTTAGTTTCATAGTCGACTCCAAAACATTGTTCTGGGAAGACATGGACACTACAATGATTCAACAACAACCGACACCCAGGCGCAAGAAAAATATTAGATGGTCGAAACCAGTGGTCAACCACTTCAAGATCAATTTTGACGGTTCTAGACTCCCCTCAGGCTTGGCCTCAACTGGGTTTGTTATTCGTGATCACACCGGGTTGGTTGTGTCTTCTGGCTCTTCGTTGTGTGGTTCTGTCTCTCTGCTGGTGGCAGAAACCTTGGCGCTCCACTCGGCGCTCGTGGCTGCTAGAGATCTGGGATTGCGACGTATTGAGATCGAGGGAGACAATCTCACTGTTATCAACTCGATTTCTGGAGTCTGGCAATGCCCTTGGGAGATTAATATGATGGTCACGGACATCCGGGTTCTCCTACAGTATTTTGATTGGGCTTCTTGTTCTCACGTCTTCCGTGAAATCAACCGTGTTGCGGACAAGGTTGCTCATCTCAAACACTTCATGGATCATGGAGCTCTCGCATCTCATCCGGAGTTCCTATCCCTCGTCCATCAGGACGCCATTGGGAGACGCGTCAGCAGGATCTGACTTCTCCCAAAATCTTACCTTGTATAAAAAAAAAAAAAAAAAATTAGTTTCATAGTCGGGTTTAATTTGATGGGAATTGTTAGTCCTTATTGGGATAATGAGTTTGCTTTCTATTTGATCAATTGATCCCTCATTTTCTGAATTATGTCTCATTGTTCGTCCTGGTGGAGAATTATATTAAGATATTTTTTTTTCCCGCATAGTGCATTAAAAAAGTACTTCACCAATGAGCACTTGAATTTGAATTAGGTAAGGAGAATCATAGGAGGGACAATTAGAAACGGTAGGCCAGGCAGGACGAGGTTGAAAAGTTTTTCAAATAGCAACAATGGATGGCGGTTGAAGAATTCCTTACTCACCAAACATAAGCCAAGTAATAATCATACCATTTTTAAAGATGGGTTTTTGTTATCCGAAAATGACATTTCGTGCTGGTTTGTTACTCCCTCTATATTTTATGATTTTTCGGTACAATTTTTTTTTTGTTAAAACTTAAAACTCTATAAAATATCAATTTTTTATTTAATTTTTAAAATTCATTTGATATAAGTAAAAATATATTAAAAAGAATAATATTTATATAATTTTGGTTTAATTTGCTATATATATATATATATATATATATATTCTTTTTTCAAACATATTTAAGTAATTGTTCATTTTTATAATAATTTTAATTAAAAAAAATTTAAGGATCTTTTTACATTTCCTACTCATTTTTATTTTGACCATTGACCATTTATCTGTCAAGGTAAAAGATGTTGGTGACAAAAAATTTATTACAAATTTTTATCGAGGACAGTGCCACCCGTACCAATGTCATCACTGATGGTGACACATATTTGGTTAGAAATTTTCTTGTTATAGATTTTTTAGGTGACAATTTTTTTTTATAACAAGGATAGTGTCACCCTTATCGGTGGTGAGTGGTGACAAATATGTGATGACGACTTTTTTTGTGGCAAATTTTTCTAAGTGACATTTTTTTTAATGACAATATTATCACCCTTATCGGTATCATCATTGATGATGACAACTTTTTATTTTTATTTTTCTATACAAGAATAGTATTACTAACCTTATTCGTTTCATTATTGATGGTGACACATATGCGGTGACAACAGTTTTTAGTGACAAATGCTATTGGCTATAATTTTTTATATATTAATATGGGGATATTCTCACCAACCTTTTCGGTGTCACCATTGACATTAATTGACACATATAAGGTGACAACTTTTTTGTGACACTTTCTTTTAGGGTAAGAAGTTTTTTTTGGGACATGTGTCACACACTGGCAGATTTAGGGGTAGGCTCATATGAGCGCGAACCCACCCCAATCCCGGAAAAAATACGAAAGGTTAACTATAAAAAAATAATAATAATAAAAAGGTCTAAATTAATTTAGAAGTGAAAATGGATCATAAAGTTTACCTTGCCTAGTTGGTAAAGTATAGATAAGGAACCTTTTTCCTCTTTATTAGAGTCGAATGTTCAATTCTCACTTTTTACATTTTCTTCACTTATTTTTAACTATCTTTTTAACTATCTTTTTATATACAGTGATGCAGGTGCATAGAGAATCACTGCAACTGACAGAAGCTGCTTCACAGGAGGAAAACTGAAATTGGAAACCCTAACAACAAATCCCACACTAAAATTCACCGAAGCTATGTTCTTCTCCACGGAGATGATCTCCGCATTGGTGAAAAACGGTCTAGCGCCACCCAATTCGCAGGCTTTGATCCTCCTCATGACCTCTTTTAGGACGAGGTCGGGTTCAAATTCACCGACGATATATGATAGGGTTGCTGGTTTCGATTTGGACAGGACTTCGATTACTCTGTTCCGTACTAATCTTAGATGTTGTGCAAACCGGAATTCACAGAATTCGGGTTTTTGTGCGGGGGTTTGAATTCGCCGAATCGATCACCTTGATCCTCTCTCGCTCTCCCTTGAATGCTCGAGGTCTCTCCCTAGATCATGAGGAAAAACGGGGTTTGTCTCTCTTTAGGTCTCATTTAGCCAATTTTATGTCATTTTTTACCCGAATTTATTGTCGAAAAAATGAGTTGGGATACTTTTTTATCTTCTCACCCAAATTAAGGTCGGGTTATTTTTCGCACAGCTGAAAAGTGGAGATATTTTTTTACCCCTCCAAAGGTTATGTTAGTTTTTTTTTTTGGTCCGTAAGCGGGCAATGCCCGATGTTTTATTAAATTAAATCAACAATTCAAACAAGAGATGGGTAGTCCCAAAATCATAGTTTCACCAAAAATAAGCATTGTAGTTAATTAGGAGTTTTTTTTTTTGAAGCAAGATAAAGTTTAGGTCGGGTCGGCCGCAGCAGAGGCCTTTCCTAGCGCATCCTTCCGGACGAGAACTCGCAGTTCTGGATCATCCTCACAGCAGACGTCGGCAGGGGAGATATGGGCACACGCGCAAGGTAGTCAGCCACAACATTCGATTCCCTGAAAATATGAGGAATAACAACATGAGTAAAGGATGAAATATCAGACAGTATATCCACTTGTAGCATCTCGATCGACCAAGGACATTTCCAATCCCCTAGTAGTACTTTTATCACCAAAAGATTGTCTCCTTCGATCAGAAGTGTAGACAGGTTTAGCTCCTTATCCCGTGCTAGTCCCATCCTGAGGCCGAGATTTTCGGCATAAATGACTGAAATATTTGTGCAAACAGATCTGCCAGCCGAGACAACTAAACCATCAGAGTTGCGGATTACAAAACCATAAGATGAGTTACCATTCTGGATCACCAAACCATCAAAATTGAGATTGTAACTATTCGGTGGTGGTTTGTCCCACTTCCCGGACCGATCTTGTGGCCTGGCTTTCGACGCACTAACTCTATATGGCTGATCGATATTGCCCCTACGACAGCTATGTAAGGGGGGAAAAGGACCAGACGGATCATCATCTAAAAGCTTTGATTGTTTCCAACAGTAAGTAGTAGTGCTGTGTAACAGTAGAATTTCATTAACTGTTACCTTCTTCGTGTGATCGAAAACAAGTTGATTCCTAAAGAACCACATGGCCCACCAAGCTGAGGCTAGAGTGGCAAAGGAGCTAGACCCAATCGCACATCTAATCGCAGTAAGAGGGAATACATTACCCATGCCACCAGCAGAAATACGCCTTGGAATATGAATATGTAAAGCTTTAAGTAAAGCAGTATTAGAGATATGATATACTCCCTCCGTTTACTTTTTAATGACGTTTTGAGTTATAGCACATAAATTAAGAAAATACTCCAATACCCATAAAATTGTACTTAGCCGACTCTCCCACTCCTTTCAAATTAATGCTAACTACACACTTTCTTTCCTTTTTAATCTAAAACAAATCAAAATTTGGTTGTAACACAATTTTCAATAAAATCTGTACACTGTAATAATTGAGTTTCAATTAATAGCCATTCAAAGCAAAGTACTTCATTCAAACAATTTGCTCTAACGACAATTAATTAGACAAAGCCATAAAAACCTCAAAACGTCATTAAAATGTAAACGAAGGGAGTATTATTGTTTATACTATCCTTGTATATTACGATATGTAAAGATTTGTTCTTATCTCTTCTGTAATCATATTTGTCTATATAATGTGATATCCTCTGAATGATAATTCATCAGAGCTTCCACAATCTTTTATGGTATCAAGAGCGGGTTTTTTTTTTCTAAACCCTAGTCTCTCTCCTCAGTCGGCCGCCCAAACCCGTCACCATGTCTGCTACCGACAGCACCCCAGACGGCAATTTCGGCGACCAAACACCATCTCCTAACCCAACTTCTTCCCACACCGACGACAATGTCTCGTCCCGCTCCTCTGGCGCTTCCCTTCTGGCCGCCGCTCTGAACCCCTCAGGCAATTCCAACCTCCAATTGCCCACCTTCTCTGTCAAACTTGATCGCTCCAATTATACGATCTGGCGAGCCAATCTTGTTGACACACTTGATGCTTATGAACTCCAGGATCACATCCTCATTGGAACTTCTTCACCCAAAACCATCACCACCACTTGTGCCGAACCCTCATCCTCCCAAACCAACCCGAACCCTGAATATCTTACTTGGAAACGCATGGACAAGTTTGTCCTTGTTTGGATCCGAACCACCATCTTGGCCAACCTTCTCGGCTATGTCACTCGAGCCACCACTGGTCGTGAGGCATGGCTTACTTTGGAGCACATGTTTCAAGCTCAGTCCCGTGCCCGGTCTATGCATCTCAAGTCCCAACTGCACTCTCTTCCTAAAGGTAATCTCTCTGTCATTGAGTACTATGAGAAGAAGCGGGACATCGCGGATGCTCTTGCGGATTGTCTCCAGCCGGTCTCTGAGGAGGACTTCATTGCCTCAGTTCTCCACGGCCTGGATCCGTCTTACGGCCCTTTCTGCGCCGCCATCAATGTCCGTCTGGATAATCTGACATCGGACAACCTCCTTGGTTTCTTGCTCCGGGAGGAAGAACGCCTGCAAGAGGTTGGGCGTTATCTTCAAACGCATCAACCGGCAGCCAACTATGGCCAGTCTCGCTCTCGACGCCCTGATCGTCCATCACCGCGCACCAACCAGCCCTCGTCGCAACAGCAGCGGGGTCCCCCTCCCGAGTGATCGTCCTCTCGCTCGACTGGTGGCATCTCGCCCAGCACTGAGGATCAGGGCGCCCGCTCTCGCAACCGCCCACAGTGCCAATTGTGCGATCGCACCGGGCACCTTGCGAAGGACTGTTTCAGCCGACTGAACCTGCAGCAGTCCGGCGCTCCCTCTGCGTATGTGTTGTGAGCTGAATTCGCCATATTTTACAGTAACTTTAATATCGTTTTCTGCATACTTTACATACATTTGGGTCGGCTAATACAGAATCTATGTAGTTTATGTTTATTTGCCAAATTATGGAATCTACATCAGTTTTTGTTTAAATTTGCAGAATTCGAGACGTTTTACAGCAACTCTAAGGAAGGTCAGAAAAGCTCGGAAAACCACTACAGAAGTCCAAGGTCAAAGAAGCAGCGGAACCAAGCGAATCAAGCTGAGAGCCCAGGCTACTCGATCTCGAGTAGGCCTTACTCGATTTAGACGAGCATGTCCGAGCACAGGCCTTGTCGACTAGGAGCCAGACCAACCCAGCTCCGGAGCTCTACTCGATCTCGACAAGCCTTAGTCGAGATCGACGACACCTCAGCGCCACGCCCGGAGTTGACGAGAAGAAGAGCTGGTCGACAAGCCGAAGACGACCATGCGGCACTCGCTGCCAGCGACTCGACTCGCTGCAGCGAGCCTCTCGCGTCCGCGGAAATCCCCGCTGCAAGCGGGTGGCACACCCGGAGTCGACAAGCCAAGGACAACCGAGCAGCATTCGCTGCCAGCGACTCAATCCGCTGCAGCGGACCGTTCGCTGCCGCGGAAAATCTCGCTGCCAGCGGGATGCACCAAGCCGACGGATCTCGCCACTCGCTCCAAGCGGAAGGGGCAACTCGCGGAAGCGGAAGGGAAGACCCAACTCGATGTCGACGAGCCCTTATCGAGGTCGACGAGACCTGTGAGCCAAGTCCGAGCCACATCGAGCACCAGCTAACCGAGACGATGAACCCGAGGAGCCAGTCGACAACACTCCTACTCGATGTCGAGTACGCTCTAGTCGACATCGACGACGAATCCAGAAGCTGTTGACGTGGCTTGACGAATCCTACTCGGAGTTGGAGTCCTTGGAGCCGAGGATAGCCTAGTCTATCCGAATTATCTACATCTATCATGAAGAAGAGAGTTTTATCCACTTAAGACAATTTAGATATAATTTCTTTATCGCCTTGATTTATCATTAAGCATTTTAGATATAGTTTTAGATATAGATATAGATATTTTATCTTTGATTAGGAAGGATTAGAAGGCTATAAAAAAAGCCCATGGGGCTCAGTTTTTTATATACAATTTCAGTTAGAGAGGTAGTTCCACAGAGACGGTTTAGGGAGTTCAGAGGTTTTAAGGTTTTGGCAGTTTACGAGAGTTGATTGCCAGGATTGTAAAGGCTTTGAATTTAGTTAATGCAAGTTGTTATTTCTTTCCAATCAGTGTCTGAGTTTGCGATGAGGTGTGAGTAGCTCACCTACTTCTAGGGTTGGGGCGAGCCCGACGATAGCCATGCGTGTTTGAGGTAAAGATCCGACCTTTATCATGTTTTGAGCATTTTCCTACTTGTTGATGTGTTTATTACCCGTCTAATGGAGATCCATGTTAACAACTTGGATTATAAACATAAAATTAGTAGAGACAATTAGGGTTTCTTGAGAGAGTTGTCTAATTGTTGGAAAAGGCGAAAGCTTAGTCCTTTGATGCGATTTACATGATAATTTGTTTGGTTCCGCCTTATGCATGCTTGGTTATCGTTGTTGCAAACCCCAATCCTGGAAGCTTTTTACATACAGTTTATTTCGAAAGTCCCAAAGCATTTGCCTTTACTTTATTTCTTATTTTCGTTTTAATTCTCTGTCTACTCGATCTCGACCAAGCCTGGTCGACCTCGAGTTACGGATCTTGGATCTAGCATCGCTGTAGCTTAACTGTGCAGGTACTCGACGAGACGAAGCAAAGTCGACGAGGATTGTACTCGACATCGAGTAGACCCTCATCGACATCGACGAGCCCCTGTGACTGCTGCTGCGCTGTGTTCGACTGTCCGATCTTCTGTCGACTACCCTAGTCGAGATCGAGAACCCTGTTGTCGACCTCTGTTCGTGAGATTTCTCCGCTGCCTAGGATCCGATGACACGCTTCCTCGTGGATCGATCCTGACTTCCCACTGCTGCATCAGGAGGAGGTCTTGTAATTATTTGCGTAGGCAGAATCTGGTTTGATTTATTTTGTTATATTTCATACTCGATTTCCTCCTTACAACAGTATGCGGCGTCCACATCCTCTCTTCACGATCCATCCTGGTACTTTGATACGGGAGCGACTGACCATGTCACCGGCGACTTCAACAAAGTCTCTATCAACTCCGACTACAATGGTGGTGACCAATTGGCCCTAGGTAATGGCTCTGCCCTCCCTATTTCCCACATTGGTAACACCTCTTTTGCTACATCCTCTCGCCCTATATCCCTTCCCCATGTCCTTATTGTGCCTTCCATGAATAAAAACCTTGTCAGCATCTCCAAACTAACCCGTGATAATAATGTTTTTCTTGAATTTCATCCTACCTTTTGCCTTATTAAGGACATGCAGGGGCGAGCTCTTCTCAAAGGCCTGGTCAGTGATGGCTTATACAAGCTGCCTTCGTCTTCCTCTGCGATCACCAAGCAAGTTCTGGTGGGCGAGCGCACAACCCCGGCGCACTGGCACAATCGTTTCGGTCATCCCAGTCCTGCAATTTTATAATTCCTGTTGTGTCAGTTTCATTTACCTACTGTGTCCAATAAGGCCCCTGGCCCTTGTCAGTCCTGTTCTTTAGGAAAAAGTAAGCGTCTTCCTATTTTGTCAACTCATGTTCCCAAAACAGCTCCCTTTGAATTGGTTTATTCAGATGTTTGGGGTCCTGCCCCCACTTTATCATTAAATGGTTGTCGTTATTTTGTGATGTTTGTTGATGATTGCACTCGTTTCACATGGATATACTTCTTGACTCACAAATCCCAAGTCTTGGATTATTTCCGTCTCTTTCAAACAATGATCAAAACACATTTCAATGCCACCATCAAAGAGCTACAAACTGATTGGGGGGGTGAATTTCGGTCCCTCACATCTCTGTTACAACAGCAAGGCATCATTCATCGCGTCTCTTGCCCATACACACCTTCCCAGAATGGTATGGTTGAACGTCGCAACCGTACAATTCAAGAAAAAGGTCTTACCTTGCTTGCCCATTCTCGTCTTCCTCCCCAGTTTTGGGAGCACGCGTTCCACACTGCCATTTACCTACATAATCAAACACCCACCCCAGTTCTCCAGTTCGACTCCCCATATCATCGTCTCTACAAACGTCTTCCTGATTACAAGTCCTTTCAGTCCTTTGGTTGTCTCTGTTTTCCTTACTTGGAACCCTACAGGTCCAACAAATTGGAATTCAAGACCTTATCTTGTATTTTTCTTGGCTACAGCTCCTCTCATCGTGGTTACCTCTGCTATCATGCAGCCACTAACTGCACATATGTCAGTCGTCATGTCATCTTTCATGAGTCCGAGTTCCCGTCCACTGTCCCATCTCCCTCCTCTTCTCCATCAATGTCCGACACATCCGTCCCTTCGCCTGTGCCAGTGTCGCCTGATATCCTAGGTGCGGCATTAGCCGTTCCCCTTGTGCCACCGCCGCGCTCCTCACCAGCTGTGATCGCTCCGGAGCCCGCCTCACCGACCAGTCCTACGGAGAGTGACTCGTCCTCCTACTCGGCCTTGTCCTCCCCCTCGCCATCCCTTCTGTCTGCTCCCCAGCCTATTGACCCGCCCTCTCCTGAAGCTGACTCCCCTGACCATCCTTTACCACCGCCGGCATCTCTACCGCACCTCCGTCCTGCTGACCAGAGCATTCACCCCATGCGCAACCGAGCTCAATCTGGGAAGCTCAAACCGAAAGCCCTTACCTCCTCTCGCCATCCCTTACCACCCGACCCCCACCCTCACCTTGAACCCAAAACTTTTCGCCAAGCCACCATTCACCAACCGTGGGTCACCGCCATGGAAGCCGAGTTTGATGCTCTATGTCGCACGGGTACATGGTCTCTCGTGCCCCGCCCTCCTCGGGCTAATATAGTTGGATGCAAGTGGGTCTACAAGATTAAACGAAAGGCTGATGATTCGATTGATAGGTACAAGGCTCGTTTGGTTGCTAAGGGTTATCAACAGGAGGAAGGTGTCGACTACTTCGACACTTTCAGCCCCGTCATTCACCCGACTACCATTCGCCTTGTCCTCACTATTGATTTGCCTCGTCAGTGGCCGATTCGTCAACTTGATGTCAACAATGCCTTTCTGAATGGGGACTTAGCGGAACGGGTTTACATGGAACAACCGCAGGGGTTCGTGGATTCCACTCGCCCTTCTCATGTGTGTTTGTTGAGGAAAGCTCTGTATGGGCTGAAACAGGCTCCTCGAGCGTGGTTCAGTAAGCTCAAGACTTTCCTTCTTTCGTCTGGTTTTCGAGGGTGTCAGTCTGATTGCTCCCTCTTTGTGCACACCAGCTCCGCTTGCACCATATATGTCCTTGTCTATGTGGATGATCTGATTGTGACTGGCAGCTCCATTGACCATATCGATCGCTTCATTGCTCAGCTCAACCGTATGTTCTCTTTGAAGAATTTGAGGGATCTTCATTACTTTCTTGGCATTGAGGTCACGCGCACGCCTGCTGGTCTTCACATGTGTCAGCAAGGCTACATTCGGGATCTCTTGACGAGGTCTAAGATGGCTGATGCAAAGGCCATCTCCACCCCTGCCGAGCCACACTCCCGCTTGACCATGTCTGGTGATCCGATGCAAGATTTGTCTCTCTATCGAAGCATAGTTGGTGCTCTTCAGTATGTTACTATTACTCGCCCTAAGATCTCCTATGCTGTGAACCGAGTGTGTCAGTATATGCATCGTCCGACGGAGGAGCACTGGTCGGCGGTTAAGCGCATATGATATATTATTGTTTATACTATCCTTGTATATTACGATATGTAAAGATTTGTTCTTATCTCTTCTGTAATCATATTTGTCTATATAATGTGATATCCTCTGAATGATAATTCATTAGAGCTTCCACAATCTTTTAAGCAGTAGCCATAGGACAACGAAGGAGAATGTGATCCCTCGATTCATTTGTATTGTCACAGAAAGCGTAACCAGCAGGTACAACGACATGCGACCTCTGTAGTCTTGTCTGGTGGCATGGGTAATGTATTCCCTCTTGCTGCGATTAGATGTGCGATTGGGTCTAGCTCCTTTGCCACTCTAGCCTCAGCTTGGTGGGCCATGTGATTCTTTAGGAATCAACTTGTTTTCGATCACACAAAGAAGGTAACAGTTAATGAAATTCTACTGTTACACAGCACTACTACTTAGTAGTTAATTAAGAGTTGCTCAAATACACTCAAATTAGTAATGAAAAGAGAATTTATGAAGAAAAATTATAGACGTAGAAGAAAGTCACATGTTTTACCTTCAACTCTTAAAGCACCATAAATTCAAATGAAATGGATTGATATTAAAATTCTTAAAATCTATTAGAATGTACCTATTAAGTACATGGTTCTATCTTTGTGATAAATCTCTACAATACTAAGTAAAAATGAAGATGAATTTGTGAGCACGTATGGATCGTCAAATATGCATGGCTTGAAGAACAAAGTGAACTTATTGTTAAAAAAAAAAAAAACGTACCAAACCAAATTTTCAATCCCAATCTACTCATAACTTATTTAGTTGGGATATAAATTTTCCATGCGTACAAAGGAGATTTAATTCACACTACTAGAAAAGGTGTAAAATTTCAACGCTTTTTTTAGCCATTTTCGACACTATATACCGTCGGAATTTTATTTCTCGACGCTTTTAAAAGGCGTCGGCAATTTCAATGTCACAAATGGCAGTGCCATTCTTGACGCTTTTAGGCGTCGATAATGGCTGCTAATTTCGACGCCCAAAAGCGTCGAAAATGGCAGGTCATTTTCGACACCTAATGTTGTTGAAATTGGAAGGCAACAATTCTGACACAAAAGAACGTCGAGAATGGTTGTTCCATTTTTGACACTGCAATTTCCGACACTTTGAATCATGACGCTTTTTAGTGTCACAAGTAGCTGCCAATTTTGACAAGATAAAATGTCGAATTTTTCAATGTTTTATAAAAAAATATATATAATATTTTTTTTCCTGTTTTTCCATATTGTTTTCCTTGAACCCTTAATTTTTTTTTATATAATAGGGAAAAATAGTTATATAAACAAACTATATAGAACAATAAATATATTAACACATACTTTTGTACATATATTTATAAATCTGTATACATTAGTAAGTAGATTAAGCTAAAAAATCTATAAATCTAAGTACATTAGCCAAAAAGGCATCGATCTCTAGCTGTTGGAATGCAAATATAGAAATGAAGTGTACAACATGGAGGTGTGTACAATGGGAGTTGGTACAAATTGTAGTAACCTGCTCGTATTAGAGGCCACTTCAGAAAGAGAAACTAGATAAAAATTACTTGGCCTCGCGGAAAAACTCCTTTCCGTCAATTCAAGTAGTTCGACCTGCACAGATGAGAAAAATAAGTTAGAGAATCAAACATTGATAGCTTTTTCAACACAGGTAATAAACATATAGGAGAACATTTAGCATATAATTTGAGGACAGAATATATATCATTAAAATGGTAAATGTAACAAAGTTTTCTTATGTGAAAAGAGACACTATCAAACCACAAGGGCACAATGCAACAAGAGTAGTAGTTCCTCACTTTGAGTTTATTCGCATTGACGGAAGCAAGGAATAGAAATCTATGGTCAACCAAGGTTCCTCCAAGTAATTCCAAAGCCTTCAAACTACAAGTTGAAAAAAGGTAAAAAATTCATATGAAGGCTAAAGTGCAGCAGTGCAAGATAACGTTCAACGCTTACAATTGACCTAAACAAGAACTCTCTCTCCATAATTCCACTTAACAACACTCATAAATTCATGGAGTAAATCACTAAATCACTTGCATTTCTCAAAAAGAAAAAAAAAAGGAATCACATGCTGGTCAAATAAAACAATATATATAACAAAATGTAGATATAGGCAGCAAACTCAATTGACATTTTAAACACTTGTAATACTAAAAGTCTACAAGATGCATAGCTGCTAGATCCAAGTCATCCATAGATTAGGTTTCAAGTTTAAAGAGTTGTGTTATGAGTAAGAAATCACAAAGATAGATAAAATTACCTTTAGTGCCCACTTCTTTAGCACGGGTAACATATGCCTAATTCTTGGATGTCTGCACAACACAAATTATTATCTATCAAGACTACATTTCCACAACACAATTTAGCAAGATGCATTTCAATTGAGAAGATAAAACTATATTCCTCACGTCCAACTTAGTGAATTTGCATTTGATTCTCCTTCTGACTGCTGGTTTAATGTCAATGTTTTCTCATCGGTAAAGGTAGTGGAAAAATCAACAGGCTCTCTCAACTCATTTGTAGCTGCCGCAAGGCCTCATATAGCTCTTCACCAAAATATTGAGTAACCCTGAGTTTGACTGCCCAAATTTGTAATAACCCATACTTAATCTTATTTGAGAAAAAGCCAGCACGCTTAGTTCAAGATAAAAGGAACTGTTTAAGGACAATTTAAAGTTGCTAGGGCAATTAAGTCTAATTAGCATGCATCAGTTACTAGGACTTCAATGAGACAAACTCAAAAGAGATAACAAATGTAAAGATAAGCAACTTGGTTAAATCTAAATGCATCCAAGATAGTGTACCTGCACATGTGAAGCACCTGAAAAGATGAAGTTCACATAGTCGTAAGTAAACCCTTCAAATAATTCCATAAAACCTCCGGCTGTACCATAAGAAGCGCCACTTCCGATGTAATGGAAGTCCATTTGTTGATTCCAACTCATTCTCAGCAAACGCTAAACTGTAAATTTTACACTTCTCAAGATCAACGTGAAAATTTCCAAGATACCTTTCAACAGATCAAAACCCCAACTATATAAAAACAAGAGTTAAAATCTAACCTACAGAAAGAAACTTGGTGTTTGAGGTGAATTCACAAATGCTGGATCGCACACTGGCACGAATTCTTCATCTAATCAGTTGTTCACTTTGGAACAGCCATCCCACAAACATGCTGAAAACCGAAACTGGAAAATCAGTCTAATAAACCAGCGATAGCAATTAGCAGAGTTAAACAAGTCAATATGAAATGCTCCAAACACTCAATCAAATCTATCCTACATCTTTAGAAAGCAATAAGGGAACTGAGAAGACGAAATCTTCGGAATGTAAGAAAATGCAATGTTCTCCGGCGCAATCATCTTATCCAACCAAATTTCAATCAAGAAAACGTCAGATGCAACAGAACTCCATAATGAGACCGAAACAAATTGATAATCATCCGCCTTCACGGTTCTCACCGATTCCGAATCCACTGATCACAACCAAAACAAAAATCAAGAGGAAGAAAAGAAATAAAATCGTTCACAAGCTCTAATTTAATCGAGAATCGGAGTAAAGGCCAGTCAGAAGATCGATCAACAAATCCAATTAACAAAACAAACTAAAGAATCATGAATGCGGAATTAGAGGCAGCGGATCAACTGAGAGGGAGAGAGGAACCGACATTGAGAATTCAGATCTGGTATCCCTCTCCTCGTCGTCGTCGAAATCACCGTCTTCGACGCAGAGGAGCGAGGTGGTGGTGTAGTGATCTCCCCATTCGCTGCAATGGACCTCCTCAGTCTCTGCCCCTCCATATCACTACCTTCCTCCTCGAACTCGTCCATATCTAGGTGATGGCCATGGAGGCTCTTCTTCTTCTCGGGATAGTATTAGCCACGGCGGCCTCGGCATTGTCTTCACTCCGGCATCGATGGAATGTCTCACTGTATAGACGCAATTGAAGAGGATCTCACATACCGATCGCTAGTGAGGAGATCTCGCAACAGTTGAAAGAGTTAGGGTTTTGCGCAAATCGGAGATGGCGGAGGAGTGAGATGGTGATCGAGTTAGCCATTGGGACTGCAGTGGATGCTAGGGTTTGATGTTGAGAACGGATATGAAATGTGAAAACGCCTTTTCGTTTAACAAGTAATTAATTAAGGGACGGAGCTCTATACCGCTTTTATTTTCAATATTCAGCCCATTTCGACGCCTCTGAGCGTCTAAAGTTTTTCCGACGCCCTAGGACGTCGAGAATGACACTCGACACTAATTTTGTTTTCGACGCTCACGAAAAGCGTCGAGAGCAAACCGTCGATTTTTACTACGTTTTCTAGTAGTGTCAATACATTTTAGATATTCAATTTTAAAATAATTGACTATATTAAGAAATCCACTTTGAGATTTTTCTATTTTAATTATTAAAAAAATCTTATAAAATGAAAGATACTCCGTATTAAATAACCAAAATATAGATGAAAGTCAAATATAGATGAAATAATTGCACATACAAATCAAACAAAATGAAGATAAACTTAGTTAATGAAGATATAAAAACCCAAAATTTGAAGTCCTATTTGACCTTTTATGTTTTTTGGGGCTCGAGAAAGCCTAATTGACTGGACCTTAATTATAAATAAACCTTCAAAGGTCGGGTTTGATTAGACGCAATATGCGTACAGACTACCACGATCGATTACTACTTAATTGCCCAACATTAGCATAATCTTCCTAATCGAATTACTCTACTGGCTACAGTGGAAGAAAATCATCAACAGAAATTAACAGCACTGTAAATAAAAATAAAAATAAAAAAAGAATTAATTTGGTGAATATTAATTTTAGACGTGGAAATTAAGAAAATGTCTATTTTTTTAACATAATTTGACAAAAATACCCCTGCCTTTATTTTTTCACCTTCTTCCCCTAATTAAAACAAGCGTCATTTGACAATTGAGAAATAGCGAAGCATCCATGGCGTCCACCGATATGAATCGGTTGATGAAGGCCTTCGCCGATTTGACAGGGAGCTTGTGGAACAAGTAGAATCTCGCTGAGAAACAATCTGTTGGTCGAACTGCTGATTCCGATGTTAACGGAGACGCCCATGCTGGTTGTCGGCGGCTGCCGCTGGAGACGAAGAATCTGGCGATGGCGGGGACGAGAATGTAATCAATGTCTCAAATTTCGATTCTCTTAGTCTCTTATGGTAGATCCAAATAGATTTTGTTTGAATTTTATGATGTATGTTGTTTGATTGGTTTGTTTTGAAATTCTTAGGATTTGTTATCCAAATAGATTTTGGGTGGTTTGGGAGGCTTTCGATGTTCTTTTTGATGTATTCGATGTGTATTACTAGCATATTCGGCGCCCTCTGATTGTTCTTCTTTTCTTTGCTTTTAGCAACCTCCTCTTGGATTCGTTCAATGAGATGATGAAGCTTTTTGTTGCCATCGTCCGATCTGAAGCGGTCAAAGCCATGGTACACGATACTTTTCGGCAGTAGATTGATTCATTATCATATCAAAATGAATTTCGCTTGTTGAGTCACATTTCATCATCAGATCGAAGAGGATTTGTCATCAAGCAATCAAATCGAAGAGGAATCGAAGACTGTCACCAATGACAGAAGACTGTCACCAAATTATTTTCACCAACTAGTGAACAATGTCACTAACCTATATATTGTCATCAACTATAGAACATTGTCACCATTTAAAAAAACATTGTCACCACTTATTTTCACTAACGACATACTATCATCAACTACAAAACATTATCTCCAATTAACCTATTGTCAGTAACTACGAAACATTGTCATCAGATTATTTTCACCAATCTATATATTGTCACCAACAAGTGAACCCTGTCACCAAACATTGTCACAAACCAATTGTCACCAACTACAAAACATTGTCACCACCTTATTGTCATCAACCTCTTATATCGGTAATCTATTGTCACCAACTACAAAACACTATCACGATATTATTTTCCCCAACTTATTGTCACCAACTGTAAAACATTGTCAGTTTGTCACCACCGTATTGTCATCAATCTCTTGTCAGTAATCTATTGTCACCAATGACAAAACAATGTTACCAACTACAAAACAATGTCAACAACCGATTGTCATCAATAACCAAAAATTATCATGCTTGATTTTTTTTTGGTGATAGTTTTTCTGGTGACATTTATTTTCCCGGTGACAATTATTGATTACAATTTTTTGGTGACATATGATTTTTTGTAACAGTCGGTGGTAGTTTTTTTGGCGACAGTTGAATTTTTTAGTGACAATTGTTGGTGACAATCAGAAGCTGACTAGTTGATTGTGATGCTTCTGAAGACGATCCATGCCAAGATGAGAATCGAAGTTGGGGTTTACACCGACTACTCTCTCCTCCTAACTGCTCTCACTCTCCCTAACGATGTAAACACTTCGAATTCTCAACATCTCATCAATTTCATAGACCTAGGGGTTTTCGATTCAAAATTCAATTCACATTGAAACTCACCTGCTTGATTTTCTAATCAATCGACCACGCGCAAATTATCGTTGTCGATCCGATGAGAGAAACATATGAGATTGGGCTCCTAATTATCAGTTCCAACATAAGGTTTATGAAAAGAAAAGTTAACACAATCCAATAACGCACTTGAGTAATCGCTGCAGTCTCATGACAAATTCTCAATCCAATAGGCTATGCATTTGATTGAAACTAAGTAGCAAATCAACTGCTCAAAAAATTACAACAGAAGCCAAAAATATATGCAGTGGACATCGACATTTTGTATTTAAAAGCAATTGTAGTTCCACGTTCCTCACCATTCGCGGAGAACTCATCGTGTTAGCTGTCTCTGACAACCTCTACAATTTTGCTGGTCAGATCTCTCTTCAATTTTCTCTCTTTATCTCATTCGATCTGTGATTGCTCCTGTTTTGCTAGATCCGTTTGTAAATTTGCTCGATTCGTGCTTAAATCTGTTGTCCAAAGCTTTTTCGATCAGTCGTCGACCAACTCCTCCAGGCCGTATGCAATTGATTGAATTAATTGAACTCCTTGCTCGATTGTCGCTTGAATGATTCGAAAATTCAATTTCATTGCGTGTTGATTTGTAAGTACGGTTGGCCATGGCAGAGGAGTATCAAGAAGGAGAATGAAGGAATCAAATTAGAATAGGGGTAGTTTAGGGATTTAGAAAATATTGTGGACGTATACTTAATTAATAAAAAAATGGACATTTACTTAATTGCATATCCTAAATGGACATCTCACCAAAATTTTCCATAAAAAAAGGTTGCAAATGTGAGACAATCTCCAATATTTTAGGAAAATAAAATACATATTCTTTAAATAATTTTTGTTTTAATTTGGGTGATTTTGCTAAATAGACTTTTATGAAAGTGCAATTAGTTAATTAACCCCTAAACTTAGTTAATTAGGTTAGCTAGACTCCTCTTATGACACACGCCTCTTCTCCCTCATGCTCCTTGTTACCTTCCTTCTTCTCCACCGTTCATATTCATGTTTAATATCTCCTCGAAAATCATCGATCGAGCTTCCACCACCCAATCTAAGATGCAGGTAGCCAAAATCACATATTGAGATCCAAAAATCTCAGATGCAATTGCAAGCTCGTGATTCCAACTCGATTACTAAGGCGAAATCTAAGTGAATCCGCACAAAATCAAGCTTCCCCTCCCCTTGAATTATGTCCCCCATGGCCAACATCATTGCTGCGTGAATCAGATCACAAGTAAATATCGGAAGATGACAATTAAATTTCGAAATCAAACAAGGACTCATCCAGATGGTTACATGAAAAAGGAAGAAAATGGAAGCAAATGTGAGCAATTGAACAAAATTGGATACGATTGCATCCAACATCAAAACCCTAGAAATTAGGGACAAATGTAATCTAAATTCGAAACCCTAAAAATACACAAAGATGACAGTAATGTTGACATCAAAGAATGCCTCGACAAGATATTTACGATAAACAAGAAGAAATTGGAAGCAATTGCACGAATTTGGGGACAATTTTATCCATAATCAAAAACCTAACCACACCCCAAAAAAATCAACAAACAAACTCACCTAGAATGGAAGCAACAAAATGCAATCACAATCATATGATGACAACCGCCATTTTGAAGGACAGTTGAGTGTCACCCGAACCTCGTGCTCAGCTACAACGACAACGCCGCCACCAGAGAATGCTGAAGAATGGAGGATGAAGGAGAAGGATGACACCGAAGACGGATTGAAGAACGACATACTGAATCGCCAGTCAGGGGAACCCGAAGATATCGGTTGGATGGAGGATGAAGAAGACCTGGACGATGTCGGTCTCGCCGCCAGAAGCGATGAGCTTCCATCGGTGTGGAAGGAGCACGAACGAGGGGCGGCGAGAATGAGAGGCGGAGCGAACGAGGGGTATGAGGAACAGAGGAAGGAGATTAGTGCGGCTCAAAAATATTGAAGTTGGTGTAGAACGGCCAATAAAAAATTAAGAGAGGTTAATTACTTAATTAAAAGTTCCAAATGGTATAATTTATCAAATTTTCTCTTTTAATTTTAAGAGCTTTTCCATTTTGAAGATTTGAAAAATCGTTTTATTTGGAGAATGCTATAGATTTAGGGAATCATTTCTTCTTCTTTTTTGTTGCTTCTCTATTTTGGAGAATATGATAGGAAATCTATTAAACCAAAAAATATCTTAAAATTCTCGAAAATCTCCAAAATAGGAAAATGGTCGGAGATGTTGTGACCACCCAAATTTTTTAGGAAATAACAATCCCCATAATTCCAAAAATAACAAGTGAGTCCAACCTCCTTCCCTATTGCAAGTTAATTGTAATAATGACAATTATTTAATGAGCTCGTCAAATAAAAAGAAGGGGGAGTTTGCAAAATGTACAAAAAAGTTGTCTCAATTGGTGAAATATCCGCACTTTGGGACAAATTAGTGAAATGTCCATCTTGCCAATAGCCATTTTATCATGAGGGAATATCACAAAATAATCCAAAAAACCGGTTTTATTGCGAGGTTAACCCAACCCGGTTTTAAATTGGGTGAAACCGGATATTGAGGGAACTCTTGCAACCGGTAGCAGGTAAGGGATCGAGGGGTGCAACCTTCCACTATGCGACACCTGACACAATCAGAGAGAGAGAGAGAGAGAGAGAGAGAGAGAGAGAGAAGTAAAGTTCCAGAGAAGAGAGGGAGATCAGTGAGGGTAGGATAGAGAGAGATGGAAGAGTCATCTCTCCTCTGCAACTTTATTGTTGCTGTTTCACTTCGAAGAAGAAGCATTTGGGCGGGGATTTATTTGGAGGTTGACATGTAAGCAGTTAGTGTTTTAACTGGACACCCAAAGCAAAACGACATGACACATACCGAAATCGACTGGACAAGATTTATCGGAGAAACAGATTCTCCATCGACTTCGGATAGAAAATGGGCAAGTTTGCTTTCGATAAAGGTTATCCGAGAGGTGTCTCCCTTAAATCTGAAGCAAATTTACCCATTTTCTATCTGAAGTTGATGTTGAATATGTTTCTCAAATAACTCATGTCCAGTCGATTCCAATATGTGTCATGTCGTTTTGCTTTGGGTGTCCAGTTAAAACTAACTGCTTAGAGTAACCCCAACAGATGTGCTAAAATAGAGAAAAGAAGGATTTTAGAGAAAAATGCCCCTTTTTTCTCCCCGACAGATTATGCAAAGTCATCTGCAAAGTGAGAAGAAATCTGTAAATTTGGGGGAAGAAGTTTGTAAATTTGGGGGAAGAAGTTTGATCTGTATAATTGAGAAGAAATCTGTAAATTTGGGGGAAGAAGTTTGATCTGTATAATTGAATGTGTGCACTTCTCCCCATGGTTAATTTATTGCCGCCACTATTGTAGGGATTGTTTCAGGTATGTGATTTCAATTTCAATCCTCTTCTCCCCTTCTTCTTCTTCGTCTGATCTGATTTCGTTTAATCTCCACTAACTATTAATGTGATTTCGATTTCCAAACTAGTATTGTGATCCGATTTGATTTCCAAACTAGTACTGTGATTTTAGGGTGCTTGTTGTGTTGAATCTGATTGCGATTTCTGATATCCGAGTGCCATTTTAATTGATTGCGATTTCTGGTTCTTGCTGTGTTGAATCTATTCAAGTGCGTTTTGGGGAGGATCTTGTTGTTGTTCGATTTGGTTTTGAGGGCTGCTGTCCTGAATCTACACTGCCACTTCGACTTAGTTTTTAGGGCTGCTGCGTTGAATCTACACCGCCAGAATTGGGAGGATCTTGTGGCCACGAACAAGTAATCTTTTCATTGTTGAACTAGATGTAATCTTAGGGCTACTGTGCTAAAAGGGATAAAAAGTGAGAAAAAGTGGTTAATGAATTCCATTCAACTGAGTCGGACTGACCTAAATATAGCACAAGAATGTACTCACATTATATTTCTCTGCGCCACATTGTATTGTTCTACATCTATCATAGTTGAGCTCCTCTGGCTCTGAATGCTGAATTCTTCATTCTGAATCATAGTCACAATCATAGTTGTAAAAAGTCGCCCCTAGGCCAGCACGAACCAATTATCATATTTGATCTGATTTCATCACACACAATTCAGGTGGTTCATGCCAGTCAATATTGGATTGACCTTCTTGTTTGGAGGAATCCTTGGTTGGATAGCAGTGAAGCGTTTGAAACCCGAGCCCTATCTTGAAGGCTTAATAATCGCGGTTTGCTCAACAGGTAGGTAACTAATTACATGTTCTCTAATCCTAACTGCATCTTTAAGACTTTTCATGCTCAAACATTTCGTGCCCATGATTCCAGGCTCTATAATCCGAACTAGAGGTAATCTTAGGGATGATGTGCTGAATTTTGTTTGCTGTCATTGATTCTACTCTAGGATTTTGTTTGCTCTTTGTTTATTTCGAGTGTTGTTGCTTTTGCATTTCCTCTTGTTTTTTAGTGTTGTTGTCATGTTGTTGCTTCATAATTTCAAGTGCTCTTGTGGCCTTTGAATTGCTTCTTGTTTTATGTTGATTTCGAGTGCTATTGCAATTGTTGCTTTTGAATCTCGATCATCTTGTGTTCATGTGTTTTTCGAGCACTGTTGTCATGTTGTTGCTTCCAAGCATCATTATTGTGTTCATGGGAATCTGATTATAATTCTTGCAATAAAGACCACTGCGTGTACTGATCATTCACATTATCATATATATTGCAATCAAGACTACCCTATCTTCATTTTTGTTGTTGGTAGTGTGGATTTTTTAATTGTGAAAATCATTTTCTTAATAAATGCATTTATTATATTACAAATTTTTGTATTTAATATAACATATAATAAATGGATAAATCTGTATAATAGAGAAACTGTTGGAGTTGAAGTGTAAAAAAATTAGAGATTTTGGTGTTTTGATCTCTATTTTAGAGAACTTTTACAAAATCTGTTGGGCTTGCTCTTACATGTCAACCTGCAAATAAACCCCCACTCAATTGCTTCTTCTTCGAAGTGAAACAGCAACAGTAAAGTTGTAGAGGAGAGAGGACTCTTTCATCTCTCTCTGTCCTATCCTCATTGATCTCTCTCTCTCTCTCTGCAACTTTACTTTTTTTTTCTTCACACACACACACACTCTCTCTCTCCTATGTAGGCTTTCTCTCTCCACTTCAGACTTTCTTTTACTTTACTCTCTCCCTCTGTCCTATCATCACTAATCTATCTCCCCTCTGCATCTTTACTTCTCTCTCTCTCTCCTCTGTAGACTTTCTCTTGCTCTCTCTCTCTCTGATTTTTTTTATCGAAAGCAAACTTACCCAATTTCTATCCGAAGTCGATGGTGAATCTATTTCTCCGATAACTCTTGTCCAGTCGGTTCCAATAGGTGGCATGTCGTTTTGCTTTTTGTGTCTAGTTAAAACTAACTGCTTACACGTCAAACTGCAAATAAACCCCAGCTCATTTGCTTCTCCTTCGATGGTTTTTCTCTAAAACTTAAGATTTAATTCAAATTATATTAATGGTTCGATGGTTTTTCTCTGAAACTTAAGATTTAATTCAAATTATATTAATTCCCCCTTACCGCCACTCTTCCCCCATCTATTTATGTCTATGTCTTATCCCCTCCGCCGTCTCTCTTCTTACCGCTTGTGCTTAGGGGGGAGGGCGACACTAGAACCAGGAAAACATTGAACAACACGCAAGACAGGAAACAACTATAGAGTGTCCAGTAGGAAATCATTGGGTGTCCAGTAGAGTACCAAAAGGTGTCCAGTGATAAACCATGGAGTGGAAAATTGATATATTGTTCATTCGTCAATAAAAAAAAAAAACAAAGCGGTTCACCAAGCCTCTGCGAGGGCTCTTCCCCTTTGATTCTACCTCCTCTACTCCAAATCCGGCCTTCACTCGCCTCGAATTGACTTGGAAAAGCCATCACAGCGAAGGTGAAGGACGAAGGCACCAAAGTGGTCCTCCGACGACGGTTCACACCAGCGGCGCAGAACGAATTCGAGCTCCCATGGAGATCCTGTCACCCTCTAAGGAGAGAGATAGAAGACAAAGAAATCAAAGAATAAATAAGCTCTTCAATGAAGCTCTTCGATGGAGAGAAGTGGAGAGAGGCATAGAGAGAAAGGGTTTTTGATGGGTGACGAGATCTTGTCCTCTCTCTCCTCTACAGACTCTCTATCTCCACTGGCTACAACAGGTGATGTAACGGGGGATTTTGAGGGGGAGAGTTACATTTTTGCAATTTGTTTGGATAGGGGATAGGGGGTGCAAAGGGGTCCGGGTATTTGGGTCATTTTTGCAAATCCCCCTTTTATCATCTTATCTATAGCCTCACTTTTTTTTTTTACAGTTTGTCGTGCAAAAATAAGAGTATGTTGTGCATGTGTAAATATAATTGTATGTTGTGCAAATATGACTCAAATCTAATTTTTTTTACATTTTGTCGTGCAAAAATAAGAGTATGTTGTGCATGTGCAAATATAACCGTATGTTATGACCCTAAAATTGTTTACCTAGTAAAATTTTAGCCCCTTTATGCGTAACCAAACAAAAGAGTAAATAATTGGATTCCTCTATTTTTTTTTAATGAAACGTCACTATAATTACTTCAATTAACGACTTGGAAAAATAAAATCAATGGTAGTATGAGATTTTGTGGATCGGAATGGTATGAAATTTAGTACTCCATATTCAAATAAATTCACATATAATATAATGTTGTGATTGGACTTTGAATTTATGTTTTGTCAAAATGTTCAAATAAAATGGCGAAAGTAGTTGCACTTACGTCTTGTAATTGTGTCCACTTAATTGAATTGGCCGTAGATGGAAGAGTCCATTCATCTGAATAGGTGATGGCCGAATCTCATTCTCATGCTTTTTACATTTTTATAGCGGGATAACTCAATTTTGGTGATAAACTCCGGACACATGATTTAGTCGACAAGAGTCACTTATCAGGTAAACTGTAAATTGACTTTTGTCAACCGATTAAACAATAATGGTAGAAAGCAAAGTGAACCTTGATTTTTCACCAATAGAAAAGACGGAGATAGAAATCGAACCCGAGACCCCTCACTCCTTAATTAACATTGAGCCATCCCATCAAGGCCATTCTCTTACCTTCTTAATTCACTGAGTTGATGTGTTTAATGTTAACAATTCCATTTTTATGCTTTGCATCGTGTTCTCCAGGATAAATACTCACACCATTTTTAAAAAATCTATTACTTTACTGTTAATACTCACACCATTTTTAAAGAATTAAAAAGTATACTTCATCCGTTCCGCAAAACATGACATTATATTATTTACACACATGTTTTAGAATGATAATAACTATGTAAAATATTCATTTTTTAATAAATTTTTTTTCCAATTTTGTAGTTATTATTAATAAGTATGAAATTTTCCGAAAAAATTTATTAAAAAATGGATATTTTATATAATTTTTTTTATCATTTTAAAAAAGTGTGCATGAATAACCAACGACATGTTTTTCCGAGCGGAGCAAGTATATATTTTTTCATTGTTTTTTTACGATTTCATATTTATTTTTAATAACTATGAAATCATAAAAAAAAATTAAAATATTGGTATACAGTATAATACGGAGTATAATATATATATATATACACACACATATATTTTTTTCATTAATCTTTTACTAATTAATGTAAACTTAATTATTAAAAAATGATCTTTTACAAATAAAGAAGATCAACGGATTTGAGTCATTCCAATCAAGAAGATTGACAGACAGATAAGATTAAAAGTAGTTTCTGATTGTTCGCTGTTATTACTAGGTGATTATTTGTTAGAATGAAATTATTCGTTAGTACTAGTGATTATTCGTTAGATTTAAATTACACTTTTTTCAATAACAATGAATAATTATATTATTATGTATGAATAATCATGTGAAATAGAGGAATGATTTACGTGTACATGAGGACAATATTAAGGGTTGTGTACACTCAAATCATCATCATCTCTTTATCTATCTAGAAAGAGAAGATGATTCAAGTATACACATTCCTTAATTAACATGTACTCGTATACACAAAAATTATCCATCTATTTCACATCATTCTTCGTACATAACAATATTTTTATTCATATTCTAACAAATAATTATTAGCAACAATAAATAATTACCTACCTATCACATCTCATTTGTTCTCAAATCTCTTACCATGATAAATTTTAAAACCGGTATATCCCCTATATATGTGTATGTATGCATATTATTTAAGGGAAATTTGATGTAATTTACACAAATTAAAAAATCAAAGTGTGTAAAAAAAAAAGTCAAATGAAGTGTCGTAGTTCAATTGGTTATCAATAAGATAAATTTGGTCTAAATTTCTAAATCCCCCAAATTTTCCGTTTTTCACTTTTTGGATTTAGTTAAAATGTTTCCTTACCCAAAGCGGAAAAGGCAACCATCGCATACACGATTTGAATTTGATAGACTTGTGAATTTTGACTTGATTCTACCGATAATAACATCTGATTACAAATTTATACTCCTTAAAATATTTGTAAAAATATATTTTTTATTAGTTTATGCTTGAAAATTAAATTTAAACAATTGAAATCTTCCAAAAAAATTACCAATAAAATTATACAAACTCTAGTAAAAAGGCTTTTAAAAACACTCTACTCATACAATTGAAATCGCAAATGTCTAGATCGACACAATTTTGAACAAAGTGGAAGCGAAAACAAAAACGAATACAAGAGTACACCAAGGTTTTTTTAACGAGGTTCGATTCCCTGACCTCCTCTGGCTCAAATATCAGACTTTAAATCCACTAATTCATGAAGTATAGGGCATACAAGAGTACGCAGAGTACAAGCAAGACAAATACAAAACATGAAAGAACATAAAAGACTATAAGGAGAGAAGACGAAGAAGAAATTCGCCATAGGAACCAGATCTGTTAAAGACCAACAGATCTAAACACTTCTCCACTAGGGATGATCAGAGAAGAACACCAGAGCCATGAAGAAGCGACGCTCCCCACGGCTGCAATAGGGCTTCCTCTCTGTCCTTGGATACTTACCGAAGATGAAGAGCTACAATGAGTCCTAGTACAAAACGCAGTGCTTCAACTAGAATTTACTCAGAGAGTCGATTAAACATGCTCATAAAGAGCTTACCAAATGCTTACAATATACTGTATTTATTTGCTTAATTGTACCATTAAGGCATTATACAACGAGCTAGAAATGAGCGGTATCAAAAACCCACAAAATTAAACTCCAACATCCTGTTTAATTCAAGGACGTTCAACTGCTCCACCAACAGAAACCAATCTATCTAAATACACTAATGAGCCGATTACAAAACCTTTCTTTCGTTAAACCAAGCAACCATCTCACTTTCAGTAATGAAATTCTCTCAGCTGAACCGTCGTCCTCTTATCATATTGTAAGGCCTTCCTGAGGGGCAGCAGCTCCCGCCACTGGCTTGCGCTTCTCAACAACAATAGCCTGTGTCGTCAACACCATTCCTGCCACTGAAGCAGCATTTTGCAGGGCGCACCTTGTCACCTTTGCTGGGTCGATCACCCCGCTCTCCACCAAGTCCTCGTACTTGTCCTCCATTGCATTGTAACCAATTACCCACTTGCTCGCTTTCACCTTCTCGACGACAACCTCACCTTCTACTCCAGCGTTTTGGGCAATCAAGGATGCAGGTGCTAGCAGTGCCTGCATCATAACCAATAATTAAAAGTCAGCCAAAAGCAGCCCTCACTTTCGGACACTGTCAACATAAGCAGTACCGCAACTGCGTTGGTAAAATCGAGTGCATAGTGCATAAACACTACAATGGAGTTGAAAGCTTACCTTTTGCACAATGTCGGCACCCAAACGCTCATCTGGGTCTTCTAGTTTTTCCTTGATAGCTGGGACGTGTGTTGATAGATGCACAAGGGCAGCCCCGCCACCAGGCACAATGCCTTCTTCGATGGCAGCAAAAGTTGCATTTTTAGCATCTTCAATTCTCAGCTTACGGTCTTCGAGCTCAGTTTCTGTGGCAGCACCGACTTTGATGACAGCAACTCCACCAGAAAGCTTTGCTATTCTCTCAGCCAGCTTCTCTGAATCATATACAGAATCAGTCTCTGCTAATTCCTTCTTGAGCTGTGCAATTCTGGCTTGAAGCTCATCCTTTGAGGCAGCATCAGCAATCAAGGTGGTTGAATCTCTGGTGATTATCACCTTCCTTGCTATACCTAGCTGCTCAATAGAGGTATTCTCAACAAGCAAACCCATGTCACTGGCCTGATACTCAGCCCCTGTTACATAAGCATTCCGGTTGGTCACAAATAAAAAAAAAGTTTAAGCTCCGCAAACAAATATGCATAACGTTTTCAGCATATTCATCAGGAAATTCTAATGAAGGAATTGGCTAGAGGTCAGGTCCTAGGGCATACAAGAAAGACTAAAGAATGTATGGGCCAATCAGGTCTCAAATATAAAACAAATGCAATAAACGACCTGTCAAGATGGCAATGTCTTGGAGAAGGGCCTTTCTCCTCTCACCAAAACCAGGTGCTTTAATAGCGGCAACATTAAGGATCCCTCTCAACTTGTTCACAACAAGAGTGGCCAATGCCTCGCCAGTTACATCCTCAGCAATGATCAGCAGAGGTGCTCGTAACTGAGTAGTCTTTTCCAACAACGGAATTATATCCTTTATTGCTGATATCTTTTGATCAGTCACCAAAATCCTTGCATTTTCAAACTCAACCAGCAGCTTTTCTTGGTTTGTCACAAATTGTGGGGAGATGTAACCTCTATCAATCTGCGTCAAGAAATGAAACAGTGATTAAGTAGACAGTCTGCTTACATTGAGTAGATTAGGAAACAAATGAATAAAGGAGATAATGTATTCAAGTTATTTGAGCAGAAATTCAGAATATTAGTCCCCTGGTTCACAACTGAGTCGTTTTCTTTCTTTTTTTTAAAAAAAAAAGGTGGTCTAACAAGATGATGAGTTTTGAAATCCTTGATCATTAATGTACAGCACATTTTGAAGCATTTAGCAAATAATGATAACTTTGGTCAACAAAATAAAATATCAACTACACTATATTGCTCATTGTTTTATACTTTTATCCTTCCCTTGGTGAGAAAACTCTAAAAGCTAGAGCCTTCTAATGAGGAAGTCCATCTACAACTAATAAATTAACCCTGTTTCGTCATAAACCCATAAACTAAAATGATAACTGATTAAAAAATTAGCATCAACTATCAATATACCTCTGTCCCCTCTTCAACTTCAATAGTGGTCTCAAAGGATGATGATGATTCAATGGATAGGACACCATCTGGGCCAACTTTATCAATGGCATCAGCTATCATTGTACCAATCAAGTCATCATTCCCAGAGGATATCGTAGCAATTGCTGCAGAAATAAGATAACTTTTCAGAACATATGGCCAAAAACATGCAATGTGTTTTTGGCAATGGCTGCACAAACAACTGAACTCTCAAAAATGGTGCACCAATAACAATTGACAACAATCAAGTCATTTTACTTCACCTTTAATATCATCTCGGCCTTTCACAGGCCTAGCTTTCCTTTCCAGCTCTTCTACTAGTCCTTGGATAGTTTTATCTATTCCCTTCTTCAACGAAACAGGATTCGCCCCTGAAGTTACACTAAGCAGGCCCAGCTTTATGATTTCCCGTGCCAATACTGATGCAGTTGTTGTGCCATCACCGGCAGAGTCATTTGTTTTACTTGCAACCTAATATTGAAACAGAAGTCAGCGCTTACAACAATAGCAAGTTGAGAGTTTACTCTTCATAGACAGATTTTATTATCTTGAACGAGAATTAAGACTATCAAAATTGAGTATTTGATCCAGAACGCAGAATCAGAATGGAATACCGAATATTGACTACTAGAAGGGAACAACAGACACTAATTGGCAGGGGTGGCAGAGACAAATTTTCAAATTAAGAAAATAAAGTTAGCCAACGATGATCTCAAATAAATTCTAACCTCCCTGATCAAAGCTGCACCGGCATTTTCCATTGGATCAGCTAGCTCAATAGCCCGAGCAATAGTAACCCCATCATTGACCACTTTAGGGCTTCCGAATTCATCCAAAACTACATTCCTTCCTACAAATGACAACAGTTGATCATTAATAAGACCATTCTCTGTATCCAATATCTGAAAGAAGCATAACCCTCCGCTCTATGGAAAGGGAATCAAAGTGCACAACAACTAAAATTCAGGAAGCAGAAATCAAGAGAAATACCATCAGATGAAGTCTATAACAGTTCCTGAATATCAATTAACCTATCAGACTCAGGTAAAATGTACATCACTTTGTACATACCACTAACAATAATAATCCAAATCTAGAGAGGGGATAGGTTATGAACAACAATGCATCACCAACAAATAATGTAAAACTAACAACCACCATATCACATATACAAAATCAATTAATCCATGTATGAAGAACAACCTCTAGGGCCAAGAGTGAGCGCGACTGCATCAGTAAGCTTGTCAATACCAGCCTGAAGGGCCTTCCGGGAGTCTTGGTCAAACGCAATGTCCTTAGCAGATGCTCTCACTGCAAACCGTCGAGTCTTTTGCTTGTAGTTAACCTTTTGGCCTTGCTGAGGGACAACTCCTCTCCTCAAGCTTCCCTGCATCCACCAGACGAATAGTTAAGTTAAAACTGATTATAGATGATCCGCCAAGAACTCATTCAACGTGTTATTTGGAATATACACTACTCTCTATGATTGCTTAAACAATCCATTTCCATCAACTATCCTTCCCTTCTTGCATCAATAGATGGACATTGAAGAAATACATTCAAACGGAAGCGAACATTTGAACAATTATGTGTAAACACAAATACAACTCCCGCAGTAAACCACAACAGTGATTGAACGAATCCAACAGATAACCTATTCCTAAAATTAGAAAAAGGAGTTAACAGAAAACAGAGATTCGGCAAGTACCTTGTGCGTGGAGCGGAGAATGGAGGTTGTGGAGATAGCGTTAGCAGAAGCCATAGAAATATCAAATTGGACAGCTTGAGAGAGAGGGTTGGAGGAGGGAGAGAGATATGGGGAGAGGATTAGGTTACGAGTAGGGAATGCTCGAGAAGAGAGTGGGCGAGGAAACAAATCGAAAGGGCTATCCGTTCTAGAAGTTTCCCTCGCCTTTCAAATGAGATGTCTTTTCTTTTTCTTTTTTCGTTTTACCCCACGTATTATCCCGGCGCAGGCCGAACTAAGTCCGCTTCACAGGTTAAGTGTATTGTCCAAACCAATGGCGGCCGTCCCACCCTCCGGCGACAGAAGTTCGTAGTATTTTAAATAAAAAAAATTTTAATTTAAAAAAATTCAAAATAAGGAAAAAAGACAAAAAAGTGTAAAAAATAATACAAAACTTATCTAGCTTAGTTGGTAAAAGGAGGGAAGAAAGTTTAAGTTAACCCCAGGGGTCATGGGTTCAAGCCTCATTCCTTCCACCTTTTTCATTATTTTTTATTCCTATATTTAAAACAAATTTTATATTTTTCTTTTAATATTTTCATTTCATTATTTTTTATTCCTATATTTAAAACAAATTATATATTTTTCTTTTAATATTTTCATAAGTAATTCATTATGTTACACGTATATTTTTAAAAAATCTTCAAATTTTTATTCATATGAATTTTTTTTTACTATTAATGTCATATTTAAACCACAATTTATGAGGTTTTTTGTCATACCTTTCAAATCCTATCATTTTTTTTATTTACCAATGACAAATTCTTTAAAAAATTTATAATTTTCTTTCAATATTAAAAAAAATCTTAATCAAGTACACAGACATATATAAATTATTAAATTATTGTATAAATTTTTTAATAAAATATCATATTTATATACCATAATTTATGCTTTTCTTTCAATATACCATAATTTATGGTTTTTTTCAATATATTTTTAGAAAATTTCTTTATTATATATACCGAGAGAAAAAAAAATTCCCCCCGAAAACTTACGCCCTCCCCTCCGGCAATTCCTGTGGCCACCACTAGTCCAAACCTGTCCGGTATTACGGGCGCGAAATGGTCCGCGAGTACTCGTAAACTCCAAACCGTTGATATGTACTTCCAAAAAAAAGGTTGTACGTCGTCTACTAAACCCATATGCTATACTACAACAACAAAAAACACAGTTGCTAGTAATTTTTTTATATATACAAGGTGAATATTTAGGGGTCATCCGCCGCAACAGATCCACCGCCCACAGGCGTCATCACGGACAAGGTCTTCAATCTCGGGAGGAGGACGATCTAGTAGCAGAGACTTTGAAAGATCCAAATGTGTCAAACAATCTGCAACTCGATTCCACGGGCCAGTGGCGGCCGCAGGAATCACTAGAGGGGGGAGGCGAAATTGCTAGTTGGAATTTTTTTTTTTCTCGGTATATATAATAAAGAATTTTTTTTTAAAAAAATATTGAAAGAAAATCATAAATTGTGTTATAAATATGATATTTTAATACAAAAATTCATACAATAATTTAATTTATATGTGTGTGTAGCATGATTAAGATTTTAAAAAAATATATTGAAAGAAAATTATAATTTTTTAATGAATTTGTCATTGGGAAATGAAAAAATAATTGATAGGATTGAAAACTATGACAAAAAAAACTCATAAATTGTGGTTTAACTATGACATTAATAGTAAAAAAATTTCATAGAAATAAAAATTAGAAGAATTTTTTTAATGAATAATCTTATGAAAATATTAAAAGAAAAATATATAATTTGATTTAAATATGACATTTATAGGAATGTCGTTTGAACCAATAACTTCTTGCATCCCTTTTCCTTCCTTCCCTTCTTTTTACCAACTAAACTAAACAATTTTAGTGTTCTCTTTCACATTTTTTTATTTTTTAAATATACTACGAAGTTCTGACGTTGGGGGGCTGCCAAGGGCAGTGGAGGGGGGTGTGGAAAGCAGTGGAGGAGGGAGGTCAATCAGTCGGGAGTGGAAAGTCGATGAATCCAAGGGCAAAAATGCCCGATCGGACTGGGAAAATCCCCTTCACCCCAGCCACCCCGAAAATAAAAGTGGGAAAAATGGGTGTGTCGTCATCCCTCCCATGACCCATCCCCTCCACCCCCACCTCGATCACCCCGTTATCCCGTCCCAAACACATCGGCGCGTTTTCTCAAAAAAAATTGTCCATCCCTCCCATCCTCTCCATCCCTTCACAAACACAACCTATACCTATAATGTTATATATAGAAATATTAACTTTGTATATCATTTGTTTGATCATTGACGCAACGTTGTTAGATGTTGTTGTCATGGTGACTGAGCTATAAGAGCATGATTGGCTTATGCCATCATCTATATATTTACCTCTTTAGGCTATACGAGCATGGTAAATGTGCATTTGAAAATGAGCTAGTTATCTTGCTCCAAGTGTTGATTGTCGTGGATCCATTGTCGTGGGTCATGCACCCCAAGGGTTTGCAATCCTAAAATCAAGCCTTACCTTTAGGTTAAACATACGCCCCACGAAATAAGCATTACCTCAAGGGTATCTTGTGAAATTTCTGAAAAAATAATAAAAATAAAGTTTTTAATTCTTTTTTTTTAAAAAATATGTCAAAGTAAAAGGGGGACATGTATTTTTGAATGGAGATAGTATAAAGATAATTGTTGATAACACAACATATAATATTTAATTAAATAGATTAATATAGCTTGTTCCATTTATTTAATAGATCGATATATTATAAATCTCTTTTTTATTAAATGAGTACTAAATCTCTTTTCTTAAAATGATCTTATTTTTTAATAACCAAATTTCAAACCTAAGCCTGTGATGATACCTCACTCGTCTAAAACTTAATAGAATACTAATTTTTATTTTATTTATTTTATAATTTCATCCTTGGTCATAAGTATAAATATTTACAAAAATAATAAAAAAAATTATTGATATTTTTAGCTTCAAGAGTCATATATGCATGCAATCACACATAATTCATGATACTGAAGGCATAAAAACAATCTAACTAAATTAAATGATATATTAATAATGTTATATGTTAAAAGATTTGATATAAATCTTTTAGGTAAATATTAATCAATAATCAAGATATAGATAACTATATTTTTATTATTATTATTTTTATTAAAATTGTTTAATTGTAATTATCAATTAAGGTGGACACATATGATAAATGATAAGTGGTTAAAAGATCGAGGTGAAAATGTGAAATCATTAATTGACGTGGTCTAATTTATTAGATCATGATTAATTAAAATGTCAAAAATATGCAACTCGATCAGATTGTACCATATATAGAATAACACAATGTAATGATCTAGCCTTAACCTAGATCCAATTAAGCTCGCCATTCCAATAATGGTGCAGCTAAGATAAGAAACCCTCGCAGGGGTAAAACAGTAAAAGCTAAATGCAAGGAAATAAAAGGAATAAAAGGAAAGTCTAATATGAAAACATACATATAATATGTAAGAGTGATCGATAACTCAATACACACTCAAATTCGATTAGAACCTAGATTATGGATGCCCAAAACATCATCTGTGGTGTAGAACTGTAGATGATCAACTTTCAAAACAACACGTACCCATAACATGATTCATGTATATGAATCATTCAGAAGGGCGAGGGGTCCTTTCTAATGAAGAAAATCCCCGAAGCTTCGCCTTTTGGAAGCAAGGCGAGCTTCACAGGACTCTCGGCTCCTTCTTCAACAGATAAATGTCCAGTGTTGTAGTTGATATCTGTCTTAGTATATCCGGGGCACACGCAGTTGATATCAATGTCAGGATGCTTCTTTGCCATTATCCTTGTGTAAGCATTGATGGCTACCTTAGAGACGATGTAGGGAGCCAAAGAAGAAGGCCATCCTTTCGCCGTCAACTCATCCTTCTTCAAGTCTTGCAAGAATTCATTTACAATCTTGTCGATCTTCTCTTCCGTAAGGTTCTCAACATCGTTTAGGATCTCCTTCACCCGCTCATTTGGTATGTTCTATAAAAGGATCCATCCACAAAAAATATAACTTCATATATATTGACGTGCATTATTAAACCTTTGAAATTTGTATACAAATCAAGTGACAATATATAATTAGCAATTGCTCGTTTTTACTGATTCCTAAGAAATTAACTTTTCATAAATTAAGTTTTTGAAATTTTTAGAAATCATGTTTGGATGAAAAATCAAAATAACTTTATTCAAAAAAAAAAAATCAAAATAATTGTGGAATTGATCGATATCGTGGAGTAAATATTGATCGAATTTCAAAGTTTACATAAAAGTGGAAAAATTAATACTGTACTTAATTAGCTAAACACATACAGGTAGAAAGTTAAAACACTGGATTTATGTAACCAAACACAGGTATTTACAGCTACTTAACTTGAGAGATACAGTATTAAACTATGTTAAGTTGTTAACAAAAACAAGCACCAACTCGATCTACAAAATTGTTTTTCTATTGCAAATTAAATGTTGTTATTTGAGTAGAAGTTCTGAAATGACAAGGAAAGAATATATTGATCGAGAGAGTAGGTTGAATTTTAGTAGTATATGATCGAGTTTATACGTTGAAGAAACCTGTGTGACATATAACATATATACCTTAAGGCAGCCTGCTCCAGCGGAGATGTTAATAATCCGGGCAGAGTCGGAGAGGCGGAGAAGTGGAAGCAAGGCTTGGGTGAGCCTCTTGGTGCCATTGTAGTTGGTTTCCACGCATTCTACGCCCAACTTGTAGTCGTCGGTTGCGAACTCGCTGAAGTTAATATGCTCAATTCCCTGCTGCATATATTTGTATTAAAAGAAACCCAATGAGTACAGTACTACTACTCGATGGAGATCGTCTGAAAGGTTATACGAAGAAAGAGGAAATTAGTTAAGGAAACAAATTAAAGACCTTGGAAGCTGAAGCTATCAATGCCTTAGAATTAATATGGCTCCCACTTATTCCTGCATTGTTAACCAAGATATCAAGCCTCTGAAACTTGGAATTGAGAAAATCAGCAAGTGAAACGACGCTGGAAGGATCAGCAACGTCCAATTGATGAAACTCCAACAAGTCGGAGAGAGAGTGGTGTTGTTCCTTGAGCTTCTCAACTGCCTGAATGCCTCTGAGTTGGTCTCGGGCAGTTAACACAACGGCGACTCCTTTGGAAGCTAACTGCCTGCAGATTTCAAGCCCAATTCCCTTGTTTCCCCCTGTCACCACTGCATATCTTCACCACGTACACACACCACCACGTCCACGTACGTACAGAAAACATCAGTAAATCACACGTATGTACTAAAACTCATATCATATCATATCATATCGGAGTTATTGACGCCGGTTTCGTACCTGGGAGAATCAGCCATTAATTAGAGCAATTGAGATGGATGGATTGTGATCGAGTTGAGAGAGTGTTTGGGGTTTAGTTTGTGGAAGTATGAATATATACTCACCCTCACTTAATTGTTTTGTCCATCGATCATCTCTCTCTATATATATCGATCCGGTTGAATGGGTACGGTGGATAACACATGTACAGCAGCTTTTCATTTGTATATGACAAGTGCACATACGTCGACATCTATGACTATATATGACCAAGGAGGCTGGAGACAAGACGTCATGCATGACCTCCATAAATTACGAGGTCAATCTAGTATCAACTAATTGGATAGGTAGGAAATTGAATGTATTGTTAAATCTCTCTTTAGAAACTGTAAATATCTTGTTAATCTCTGAATTTAAAGTTATCGACTGGGTTAAATCCTTGGTCAAGTCATGAGATCAGGGTTTCTACTTTCTAGGACTGTTTGGACTAGAAACTAAATTAGGTCGGGACAAGGACATTCATAGGAATCGTAAAAGGACGAGAGGAAGTTATATTATCAACTTAACCAAATAAAGTGGATAGTTGTAGGTGGAACGATTCTATCTAAATTGTTTTGCATCAACTTTTTATAGTTTATTTTGTCTTCTTTCTATTTCAATCAATCAAAAACCCCCCTTTCTACTAATTGGTAAATACACACTGCATCGAAATACTTGATTATTTGTGGGACTGACCTCTTACTTGCTTGATATACTAATTTGTAGGTTTGAGTTATATTTTGATAGGAGGCACAACGATTTTCTCTCGTCACCCTCCTTCCTTGTCCACCT